>CM048746.1:614120754-615413021 GCA_026315105.1 Locusta migratoria
GTTATCTGCGTCTTTGGGCAGTTCGTATTTGTAATGAAAGAAACCGTGGTATTAGCCTCAACGTGTTGTGCACAGCTCGAAGTAAACAATGCCGTGCGGCAACTCGCGAGAGTCATCAGAAAACTGTGTTCAAAAATGTTCAAATGTGTGTGAGGTCTTATGCGACCAAACTTCGGGGTTATCAGTCACTAGACTTACACGTTAATAACTTGACTAACTTAAACTAACTTACTCAAAGGACAACACAAATACCCATGCCCGAGGGAGGATTCGAACCCCCGACCGTAGCGGCCATCAGACTGTGACTGGCGCGCCGCAGACCGCTCGGCCACTGCGGCCGGCAGAAAACTGTGTACGAAAAGTAGCTCGAATGTACCCTCCTGACATTTGCGTTTGTCACACATGTTGAGGTTAGCATCACAGTTTCCGTCATTAATAGCACGAACAACCTGGCGTCGCACGTAACTGCTGTCGATACAGTCATCACTGAAAATGGACCGTCTTCGTCTACAAATGTAGGAACCTTTTCAGCCTCGTCCTAACGGTAATTTGCAGCCTTTTCCTAGCAGCTTCCCCAGCCTGAAGATTGGTAAGACACTGGATTCGTATTCGGGAGCACAGCGATTCAATTTCCCGTCCCATCTTCACTAAACCACCGAATAAAATTGTCGGGGTTGTCACTTTCAAAAGGATTTGCCCTATTATCTTCCGATTCTTTTTCCAATCGGAGTTTTAGTTCCAGCTGCAATGATCTCGTCGTCGATGGGACGTCAGACCCTCACTTTCTTTCTGGTAGCTGCCCGATCGTGCCACAAGTCAATACATTACAATTATTGAAAGTACTGTTATTCTCCATAAGGAAACTTAACGTAGAGATGTGTTCTGTTCTGAATACTTTGAGTCACAACATAATAAAAATTAAATATAAATAACAAAATGTAAATGTAAATAAAAAGTCCCGGGAGAATTTCGGACTTGAGCAAGAGTACTAAATCTTCCTACTACATCATCACGTCGATAGTTGCAAGAGTTGATATAGTGTCTCAACAATTATAAAAAATTTATAAGCCGGA
Organism: Locusta migratoria; assembly: GCA_026315105.1. Lineage (NCBI taxonomy): Eukaryota > Metazoa > Arthropoda > Insecta > Orthoptera > Acrididae > Locusta > Locusta migratoria. Next base: position 614,121,828 of record CM048746.1, read on the forward strand.
CATCTAAATGTATGTCTTCACGGTTATCTAAAGTAAATAACGTCGAACTTCGCATTAATTCATGTTAAGCGCACGCAATCGATTTCCTTCTCTTTCTCAATAATCCTACAAGTTTAGTTCGCAACGAACTCATCGTCGACAGAAAGTCTAACCCTCATCTATCAACATTCTTCCCTTAATATGAGACACCTTGTAAACGATTTAGGCCTACAGTATACGACTTTTGTCCACACGATAACACATCTACATCCATATCTACAAAGATACTAAGCAAATCACATTTAAGTGCCTGGTAGAGGGTTCATTAACCACTTTCATAACCTTTCTCTACCGTTCCATTCTCTAATAGCGCGCGGGAAGAAAGAACACCTAAATCGTTCCGTTTTCGATCTTATTTCTCTTATTTTATTGGGATGGTCATGTCTCCCTACGTAGGTGGGTGCTAGCAAAATATTTTCACCTTCAGAGGTAAAAGCCGGTGATTGAAATTTCGCAAACAGATCTCGCCGCAACGAATAACGTTTTTCTTTTAATGATTTCCACCTCAAATCGTGCAACATTTCCGTAACGCTTTCCCCCCTGTAACGTGATAAAACAAAACGAGCTGCCCTTCTCTTAACCTTTTCAATGTCTTCCGTCAGTCCTACCTGGTGAGGGTCCCACAAAGGGTAACAGGACTCCAGGAGATGACGCACAAGTGTGATGTAGGCAGTCTCTTTGCTGGAGCTGTTGCATCTTCGAAGCGTTCTGCCAATGAAACGTAACCTTTGGTTCGCCTTCCTCACAATATTTTTTATGTATTCTCTCCAGTCTACGTTGCTCGTAATTGTAACTACTAGGTATTTGGTAGAATTTATGACCTTAAGGCTTGAATGATTTATCGTGTAAATGAAGTTCGGCGGATTTCTTTTAGTGGTCATGAGTATTAATTCACACGTTTCATTATCTAGTGTTAATTGCCAATTTTCGCACCATGTAGAAATTTTGTCTAAATCGCTTTGCAGTTGCTTTTGATCCTCTGTTGACTTCACTAACCGATGAACGACAGCATCATCCGAGAACAGTCTAAGAGAGCTATTCAGCTTGTCTCCTAAATCGTGTATAAACACAAGGAAGGGTAGGGGGCCTATAACGCTTCCCTGGGGAACGCCAGATATCACTTCTGTTTTACTCGATGACTTACCGTCAATTACTACGAACTGTGTCCTTTCTGATAGGAAATCGTGAAGCCAATCGCACAATTGGGGCGATATTCCATAAGCACACAATTTCATTAGGAGCCGTTTATGAGGTACAGTGTCAAAAGCCTCCCAGAAATATGGAATCGATTTGAGATCTCTTGTCGATGACACTTATCACTTCATGTGAATAACGGGCAATCTGTGTTTCACAAGAACGATACTTTCTGAATCCGTGTTGACTATTGGTTAATAGGTCGTTCTCTTCGAGGTAATACATAATGTTCGAACAAAGTAATTTTGGAGATCACTCTTATTGCCTTTCATGAATATTGGAGTGACTTGGGCAACTTTCCAGGCTTTGAGTACGGATCTTTCACTGAGTGATCGCTTGTCTATGATAGTTAAGTATGGAGCTCTTGCATCAGCATATTCTGAGAGGAATTTAGTAGGTACACGATCTGGCCCGGAAGATTTGTTTTTGTTTTGTTTTACTACTCCAGGAACAATTTTGCATGCTGGCAGCTGTTCTTGGTTTGAATTCTGGAGTGTTCACTTCGTCTTCTTTGGTGAACGAATTTCGGAAAGCGGTGTTTAGCAATTCTGTTTTAGCAGACTGCCATCAGTAGTATTACCATTGCTATCGCGTAGTGAAGGTACTGTTTGTGTTTTGCCGCAAGTGTATTTCACATATGATCAGAATATCTTTGGATTTTCTGCAAGATTACAAGACAGTATTTCGTTGTGGAAACTATCATAAGCATCTCGCATTGAATTACGCCCTAGGTTGCGAGTTTCTGTAAAAAGATTGCCAGTCTTGGCGATTCTGTGTCTTTTTAAACTTTGCATCCGTTTTTCTTTGCTTCTGCAACAGTTATCTGACCTGTTTTGTGTACCACGTGGGTTAGACCCCTCTTTTATTAATTTATTTGGTATATATCTCTCAATTGCTACCGATATTATGTCTTTGAAAGTAATCCACAACTGATCTACACTCGCACTGTTAGTTTTGAAAGACTGGAGAATATCACTCAGGAAAGCGCGAAGCTAATTTTTATTTGCTCTATTGATATATATATATATATATATATATATATATATATATATATATATATATATATATATATATATATATATATACGTTTATTTTTGGTGTATTTGGGCATTTCGACATTCAGTCTCGCTACTACAACTCGATGTTCGCTAATCCCTGTATCTGTTTTGATGCTCTTTACTAGCTCAGGATTATTTGTTGCTAGGAGATCAAGGGTATTTTCGCAACCACTTACTATTCTAGTGGGTTCATGAACTAACTCTTCGAATTAGTTTTCAGAAAAAACATTCAGAACTAATTCGGACGATATTTTATATTTGCCGCCGGATTTGAATACGTATATATGCCAATACATCGTCGCCACCGATAATAACAGTATGCTTCGGGTACCTGTTTGAAATGAGATTCAAGCATTCTTTGAACATTTCGGCAATTGCATCGTCTGAGTCAGGGGGCCGATAAAAAGATCCAGTTAATTTATTCCAGTTGTCAGGTATAACCTCTACCCACACCAACTCACAGGAAGTACTGCCTCAATTTCATTGAAGGATAAACCTTTGTAACAGCAATAAACACGACACCCCATTTATTCTGTCCTTTCTGGAGACCATTTGTCCCTTTGTAAAAATTTCGGCCGAACTTATCTCTGGCGTCAGCCAGCTTTCAGAACTTATGACGATTTGTGACTCAGTACATTCTATCAGCGCTTGGAGCTTTGAAACTTTCCCAACACAGCTATGACAATTTACAATTGTTACACCAATGGTTCCTAGATCTGCATTCTTCTGGTGTCTGACCTGCACCCTTTGAGACTGAAACCCATTTTGTGTATTCCCGAGGCCCTCTAACCTAAAAAAACGTCCAGTCCACGCCACACAGCCCCTGCTACCCGTGTAGCCGCTTCCTGAGTACAGTGGACTCCTGACGTATTTAGCGGAACCCGAAAACCCACCACCCTTTGGCACAAATCGAGGAATCTGCAGAACCGTCTGAGTCTCTGATTTTCAGACCCTCTACTCGGCTCTGAACCAGAGGTCCGCAGTCAGTCCTGTCGACTATGCTGCAGATGGCGAGCTCTGCCTTCATCTTGCAAGCAAGACTGGCAGTCTTTACCACTTCTAATAGCCGCTCAAAACCAGGGAGAATCTCTTACGACCCAAAGAGACACACATCGTTGGTTCCACCATGAGCCACCACCTGCAGCTTGCTGCACCCTGTGCTCTTCATGGCATCCGGAAGGACCCGTTCCACATCTGGAAAGACTCCCCCCGGTATGCTCACGGAGAGCACATTGGACTTTTCCCCTCCCTAGCAGCCATATCCCTAAGCGGCTCTATCACCCGCCTAATGTTGGAGTTCCCAGCTATTAACAAACCCACACTTTGTGAGTACCCGGATTTTGCAGGCAGAGGGGTGACTACAGGACATCCGACACCGTCTGCGTCAGGAACATCCTCTGCCACAGACAGCGACTCAAATCTGTTCGTAAGACTAACTGGGGAGGCCTCCACTTCGGTCCCGCCGCCTGACAAGCGCAGAGGAGACCTCCCAATCCACTACCGATTTGGAGGCGATCCCCTTATGGGTAGTGACTGGGCTGGCCACAGCCGCAGACCGATCGGAGGGCGTCTGCTGCACTCCCACGAGCGGCCCACAACAGCGGCGCCCACCCACCGCACTCTCAAGCGTTGCCAGCGAAGTCAACGCCGCCTGAAGCTGCGAACGAAGAGTCACCAACTCTGCCTCCATCCGTTCGCAGCAGTCACAGTTCCTAGCCGTTCTAAAAACCTATGTATGTTCCAAATAAGTACGACGTCATTTAAACGATGGGAGGAATACACTAAACTGTTACTTTGACGCGAATCGAAGTAAACAGACGAGGACACTAAACTATACCTTTGACGCGAAGCTGACTAAATAAACGAGCGAGGACACAAAAGTTCGATAAACAGTAAGCTTCGAAAAATATGTACCAAACACTAATTTGTTTATGAATGGCGAATCTGAAAAATATATACGCGAGCTAATACACCAAAATATCAACACTGATCTGTCAACTAAACGCGTTTTTAAATAAATAAACACGCGAGCACACGCAAGTTTGATGAACTGGAAGAGAAAGCACACACAAAATGAAAATAAGTCGCTTCTAGTAGAAGCCGGTTAACTTACAGTGTAGAGCTGCTGCTGGGTGACGTGTGCTCTGGCCGGCGGTCACTACAACAAATGTTGTAATGAGGTACACACGAGTGACTGCGATAAGTCTCAGTTAAAAGCTGCTATTCGAAATCGTCTGGCTTGTAAACTTAAATAGGTAAGAAGTACACACTCTTCAGGTGATCACTGGGTTCAAAAAATTGTTTTGTAGTTATGGAATGTGTTGTTGTTTGTTTGTTGCTTGGTCTTCAGTCCGTAGACCGGTTTGATGCAGCTCTCCACGCTACCCTGTCCTGTGCAAGTCTCTTCATCTGAGAATACGTTCGGCAACCTACATCCTTTTGAATCTGCTTACTATATTCGTCCCTCGGTCTCCCTCTACGATTTTCACCCCCACACACTTCCTTCTAATGCTAAGTTGACAATTCCTTGATGTCTTAAAATGTGTCCAGCCAATCTATCCCTTCTCTTAGTCAGGAAATGCCAGAAACTTCTTTTCTCCCCGATACGGTTAAGCACCTCCTCATTAGTTACGTGATCTACCCATCTAATTTTCATCATTCGTCTATAGCACCACATTTCGAAAGCTTCTATCAGCTTTTTATCTGAACTCCTTATCGTCCACGTTTCACTCACATACAATGCTACACTCCAGACAAATTCTTTCAGAAAGGACTTCCTAACATTTAAATTAATATTGGATATTAACAAGTTTCGCTTCTTTAGAAACGCCGCTTTTCTTCACATAGCCATTCTGCATTTTATACCTTCTTTACTTCGGCCATCAGAAGTTATCTTGCTACCCAAATAACAAAATTCATCTACTACTTTTATTGTCTCATTATTTAATCTAATTCCTTCAGCATCGCCTGATGTTCTGACATTGCATTCCATTACCTTCATTTTACTCTTGTTAATTTTCTTCTTCTATCTTCCTTTCAAGATACTGTCCATTCCATTCAATTGATCTTCCAGATCTTTTGCGCTCTGTGACAGAATTACTATGTCATCGGCAAACCTCACTGTTTTTATAACTTCTCCCTGCACTTTAATGCCCTCTCCAAATTTCTCCTTCCATTCCTTCACTGCCTGCTCAAAGTACAGATTGAACAACATTGGGAAAAGGCTACAAACCTGTCTTACTCCCTTCCCAACCTCTGCGTCCCTTTCTTGCCCTTCGACTCTAATAACCGGTGTCTGGTTTTTGTATAGGTTGAATATAACTCTTCGCTCCCTATATTTTACCCCTGCTACCTTCAGAATTTGGAAGAGTGTATTCCAGTCGACATTGTCAAAAGCTTTCTCCAAATCGACAAACGCTAAAAACGTAGGTTTGCCTTTCCGTAGCCTATCTTCTAAGATAAGTCGTAATGTGAGTATTGCCTCCCGTGTTCCTACATTTCTCCTAAATCCAAACTGATCTTCCCCGAGGTCAGATTCCACAAGTTTTTCCATTCGTTATGGAATGTAGTTCAATGAATTCACGGAGATTGTACTTTGGCACGGTAGCGTGGTCTCTCTTTTCTCCACGTTTCAAGATGACAAAATTCTTTGGTGGATTTTTAGGAACCCAAAACCATATAGGGCTCATAAGGACAGGTGGACAGTAGTTCGTGAGGGCATACGGATATATTATAATTTTATTAATAAAACAATTAAAGCTGTCTTTCATATATCTTTAATTGACGAGCAATTTTGATTAACGTTAGTAGCGGTGATTCAATACTATTTTTAATTAAACAATAGTCCATGATCGTGATAGTTGCACAGATGCTCTTGTTGGACAGAAGAGACTATGCAGCAGTTAGTCATGAAGCTTTTAAAGAGGGCAGTATGCCCCGCCAGTTATATAAGCACCTTCAGATCCTTGAACGCTTAGCTCTCCGCCTAGCCTTTCGCACTCGATTACATTCGCTCAAAAGATACTTTACCAGCACAGTATATCTCACCACTCCTCACTCACAGTGAATACCTCCGAAGTTACACAATCCACAAACTTGACTTAAATAACCCACTACCGATACATTTCCCAAACCCTACACCCAAAGAAACTTCTATAGCCTCTCCTTCCCAGACCATGAAATCCCTACAGACATTTACCCACTCTATTAACTCTAAATCCATTCCACCCACTTCAAGGCTTCTTGTACCTCCCCTACCCATATTTTCTTGCCCCTTTACCCTTCTTGCCCTAAACTATCCACTTCATATCTCTTACCCTGCCCCTAACCTCGATACAATCTTGTCTTTCTCTTTGTGACCCAGCAACCACCCTACGCATCGAAATCCATGTTTTCCTTCATAGTAACCAGTTTTTCCCTTTAAGCAGCAAATTTTATTCCCCAGAAAGGTATTTCGAAAAATTGCGTATAGATATTTCTCTTTCTACTTTGTGATTTTTAATCTCAATTAGTTGTCATTTCGCTACAGAGTGGGTTGAATGTATCGCTGACAGTCCACCTCCAGCATAAATGAGGCGATGGAAATTAAATCTCAACAAAGAAACAAATCGTTTGTCACTAGCAGTTACACACTTTTATGTTCTACGGTTTTCATTAAGGATATGGGTAGTTGTGTTCATTCCAGAATTCAACAGCTTACAACTTTTTCCAGGATACAAAATTTCAGTCGTAAAACATCTCTTGAAAGAAGACTCCATTGGATAAACGTCGACGTACCGAGAACTGCATAGTTTGGCATATCGCTATTCATTTGTAGATGGGTTAAAATATCGATTTGATAATAACTCGCAATGTAAGGACTTTATTCGAAGCTTTCTTTGCCACCACAAGAATTTTAGTCTATTAATTTCCAAAAGGCTTTCGCATGCTCGAGGATGTAATGACAAAATAGGTTACAGTGTATTACGATATATGTTTCATTATCTGATCTTGTGGGAAAAAATCTTCAAACCTTTGCAGATGTGATGAGACGGGTTTACAGTTCATTTGCAAACCAATAAAAAGTTCCATCTCAGCTCTGTAAGAGAGACATTGTTATCCAAACTATGGTAAAGATGAAACATAGAGTGCAACAGGATGTGTTTCTGCAGGAAGTTAGTATCGTCCTACTTGTTGCTATGAAAAGTGTACGAGACAATTGAAAATATGAAATGAATGCCCCTGATTCGAAAGTAGTCTTTTCAGAGAGTGTCTACATGAAATGGGTTAAAGTTGTTTAATTTATTGGACCATTTTATTAATGTGAAGGCTCGTGAAGTCGTTTGGTGGACCACGTCTCATGCTATTCAGATCTTCCAACTATGGAAAAAGCTGCAGCCAACAGTGTGCGTCTGTTGTGTTTTCCGTCACACGCTACTCGCAGACTGTAGGCCTCTGATAAATCTTTCTTCGCTCCACTAAAAAACCTTTTATAATGACGACTGCAGAAAGTACGCCAGATGAACTATAGGAAAATGGGTAATTTGATAGAACGCTTGGGAATCGAATTCTATATATATATATATATATATATATATATATATATATATATATATATATATATATATATCGAGCTGCCAGATCCATCCATATATCAAAGAATGGACGGACGAGCGATGTATAAAACATTTGAGAGGTCCTGACATGTCGTTGTTTCAGTTACTCCAGCAACTTACTACTGTCTACTTACTACAGAAGCTGCTGGAAGGAAACCATACATCACATGTCAACAAGGTGAGTTATTTCTACATGATCTTTATACTGAAGTAAGGGGTGTTTCACATTTCTCGGTGTAAGTGTTTATTATTATTATTATTAATTGTGCCAGTGACGGTTAATTTGCTGAGCGCCCAAGGGTATATTGAGAACCGGTCAACTGTAGAGCAGGAACAGCATTAATTATTTACTTATGGTCAGCACGAAGAATTAATCCCGTCACTGTATACGATTCTGTTTGCAACATCTGAACACTCGACACTACGCCGCGACACGGATTGTCAAATTTTATGGGATTATTGTTTCCTGCTGACCGTCAATTAAGTAATTAATGCTGTTCCTGCTCTATGGTTCATGGGTTCTCGATGTACGCTTGTCCGCTCAATAAATTAACTCTAATCGTCACCGGAATAATTCGCAAAGAAACATGGCTGCCGCTCCAGCTGTGAGATCGATCTGGCAGTTCGATCGATATATAGCGTTTCGAATTCGATTCCCAAGGGTTCTACCACATTACCGGAAAATGATTTAATAATGTGCCTTTTGAGCTATTTTTTGCTGAAGTGTAGAAGCGAGAGTAACAATTTGGAACACTCAAATGAACAATCATTTCCTTACATGTTTCAAGAATAAATCAGAGCATTAAATCAGAAGGGAAAAAAAAGGAGATGAATTTAATGAGAAGCATAGGGACTAGATTCAGCACTCATCAGGTAGTACTGAACCTCAACCTGTTATAGAGTTGGATGTAAATAAGGGTAGAGTAACAGTTCCCTAGATCACGATAACAGCACTACTTGTCGTGCTAATGTCCTCGCAGGTCAAAGTCCATGTGCACAACGAGAAGTTGATCAAACACAGGACCGACACATTAGAGATGGGACTGTGAGGCGCGGCGACTCGAGCCAACACGACCTAAATAGAAGACCGCGACGCTGCTGTGCCACGTCACGCCGAATAGGCCGCTGCTCGTAGCTGAGTGGCTGGCCGCTAGAGCCTGGTGGGCTGGGGCCTAGTGGACAGTGAGCTACGCGATCGCGACCTACGCTGCGTGACGTCACACGAGAGCGCCGCAGCCTTCTCTTCAGGTGGTGTTGCTCGAGCGCACCGGCAATTTCTCGTGCTGCTGGTGCTCAAGCAGTCCTCGAGAGCTGCGGCGAGGCGCGTCGACTGGGGCAGCACTTTAACTGAATGCTGACGCGGACAGACGACGCTTGCAGCTCCCTGGGATTCTGGTCCATATACGAGGCGCGTCCAGAAAGTAAGTTCCGTTTGGTAATAAAATGAAATTGTACACAGATACAGAAGAAATTTTTATTGCACAAAATTATACATCTCTTAAACTACTTTTCCACATAACTGCCGAACTTTTGTAGGCACTTGTCATAGCGTGCCACAAGTTTTTGCATGCATCCTTCACAGAAGGTTGCTGCCTGTGTATTCAACCATGTGGTAACAGCTCTTTATCATCGTTGAAGTGTTGACCACCAAGGACAGATTTTAGGTGTAAGAAGAGATGAAAGTCGCTAGGAGAGAGGTTCGAGCTGTATGGAGGATGATCAAACAGGTCCCATTGAAATTTCTGTAAGAATTGTTAGATCACATTCGGTGTGTGAGGTCAGGCATTATCGTGAAAAAAATCTTTTGACAGTAATCCTCTTCTTCCACCTAAAATCTGTCCTTGGTGGACAACACTTCAACGGTGATGACTAGCTGAAAGAACATGTTACCACATGGTTGAATACACATTCTATAAAAAAAGGCACACAGAACCTTGTGCCATGCTATGACAATTGCCTACAAAATTTCGGAAGCTATGTATAAAAGTAATTTAACAGTTGTAGACTTTTGTACAATCAATATTTTTTCTGTATCTGTACCCGTTCGTTTTATATAACCAAACGGAACTTACTTTCTGGACGCGCCTCGTATATCCATACACAGGGAAAAAAAACGTTCAAATGTTTGTAAATCTATCGGACCAAACTGCGTGGTCATCAGTGCGTAGCTTACAAACTACTTAAACCTAGGTAAACTAACCTAAGGACAAACACACACAGCCATGCCCCAGGGAGGACTCGGACCACGGCGAGCAACCGCGCGCTCCGCAGCGAGACGCTTTAGACCGCTCGGCTACTCCACCGCGACATATACACGAAAACCGAGCTCTCGGACCCGGCAGTACTTTACAGAGTATGAAGATAGTCTGTTGAAACATGCATAATATAGCAAAAAATACAAGGCATGTAAAATTACAAATAATTACGGATCTAACACATACCTACACGAATACAAAAGTGCATTCTTCTATTAATGCAAGTTAGGCGAAATATCCAAGTATATCGATTCAAACTCCATACAAAAGAAAATCGGTAAAAAGGTTGGATAGTATCGAAAACAATCCGCCAGCATCGGAAAACTTTTTTTTTCTTTTTACTCCGATAACATAAATCATGTGTCAAAATTAACACTATCCAAACTTTTGAAGACTGAGTATAGTACAATCGACACTCAGTACTGTACTTGTAACCCGAATAGCTGTACGCATCAAGGCGCCTAGCTGCGGTGCGCATGGCCGTTCACCGTCGGGGGTTCGAGTCCTCCCTCTGGCATGGGTGTTTGTGTAGTCCTTAACATAAGTTACTTTACGTTAGGTTAAGTAGCTTGTAAGCTGAGGGACTAATGACCAACGTAGTTAAGTCCCTTAGATTTACAAATATTTCAATTGTACACTGTTGAAAATGTGTTCAGAAAGTACCAAAGCTTTCAGGTGAAATAATAAGGACGGAATCTGAAATTTTAATAGGTAGGCCTCTTTAACACTGGTTAAAATCTAAGATACTGTAAGCTTTGCCGAATTTTTTTCTACAATAACTAGTTTTTTTACTGTGTAATATATTGTAGCACTTCTCTCTCATTTAAGTATAAATACATGCATAATGCATTTATTTATTTATTTACTTATTTATTTGTGGTAAGAATGATGTTTTTGTTTCGTATGAGATATGTGTTTCAATAACAGTCGTATAACTTCTTTTCAGAGAATTTTTTTTCTGTATTATTTTCATGCTAACTACGTACAAGTCAGCAGGTTGGCTGCAGCATGAGCGCTACTCTTCAGCAAAGAGAATAAAACAATGAACATGGTGAATGTAAAACTTGACATGGAGATAAAATATGGAGAATTAAAATATTTGACAGCCAGAAGTAGACAGATGACAGATGATAAAAAACATGTAGCAAGTTAAAAATCTTGTCCCACGGTGGCGTTAAAATCACATTGAGAAACCAAGACACTGGACACGACGAAAAGCACTCGGAGATACGGGTTAAAATAACAGATGCGACACTTTTTGTGAGCGGTGGACGCACTGATAAAATACACTGATGCACTTGAGGCACACAGACACTGAACGACGGAGAAGGGACGGAGAGGTAGAAAGCGCGGGAGGAGGGTCCCGGGATTGTTGAGGATGGAGTAAACTAGTGGGTTCGTGTATAGGATCTGGATGTGTTCGAGGTACTGCAGGCGGTGAGAGAACGGGTTGAAGTCATACAGGATCCTCGTGGGTGAGGTAGGCGATGCGGTGCACAGATCACATCCATATTCATGAAAGGCAGTAGGTGTAACCCACTAAACTACAGGCCTATTTCATTGACGTCAGTTTGCAGCAGGGTTTTGGAACATGTCCTGTATTCAAATATTATTAATTATCACGAACAGAATGATCTAGAAAATGATTTAGAAAATATCGTTCATGCAAAACACAACTAACTCTTTAGTCACACGAAGTGATGAGTGCTATCTACAAGGGAAGTCAAATTGATTCCGTACTTCTTTATTGTCAGAAGGCTTTTGACACCGTACCTTACAAACGGCTTTTAATCAAATTGCGTGGTTATGGTATATCGCCCCAAATTTCCGTCTTGATAGTCGATTTCCTATCAGAGAGGACACAGTTCGTAGTAATCGATGGTAAGGCATCGACTAAAACAGAGGTGATCTCGGACGTTCCACAGGGTACTGTTATTGGTCCTCTGCTGTTCCTTATTTACATAAACGATATGGGAGAAAATCTAAGTAGTCTCTTAGGTTGTTTGCAGATGACGCCGTCATTTACCGTCTATTAATATCACCTGAAGATCAGAAACAATTACAGGACGATCTAAATAAGATATCACTGTGGTGTAAAAATTGGCAGCTGACTCTAAATAACGAGAAGTGTGAAGTCGTCCATATGACTACAAAAAAAAATCCGATAAACTTTGTTTACAAGATAAATCAATCAAAAGTGAAGGCCGTAAACTCCACTAAAAACTGGAAAGAACATGTAGGTAATGTCGTGGGAAAGTCGAACCAAAGACTGCGTTTTATTGGTAGAACCCTTAAAAGATGCAACAGAACTACTAAAGAAACTGCATACACTACGCTTGTTCGTCCTTTTATGGAGTATTGCTGCCCAGTGTGGGATCCTTATCAGGCGGGTTTGACGGAGGACATCGAAAGAGTCCAAAGAAGGGCAGCGCGTTTCGTATTGTCTCGATAAAGGGGATACAGCGTTACGGAAATGATACAGGATCTGGGATGGGAATCATTAGAACAACGGCGCTTATCGCTGCGGCGTGGGCTACTTACGAAACTACAATCGCCAACATTCTCCTCCGAATGCGAAAATAATATTGTTGACTCCCACTTACATAGGTAGAAATGATCATCAGAATAAAATACGAGAAATCAGAGCTCGAAGGGAGAGATGCAGGTTTTCTTTCTTCCCGCACTCTATACGAGAATGGAATGGAAGATAAATAGTTTAACGGTAGTTCGATGAACCCTCTGCCAGGAACTTAAATGTGATTTGCAAAGTATCCCACGAAGATATAGATGTAGAAACCAACCTCAGGGTTAAACACTGAAGAAGAAGTTCTCTTAATGAATAAGAGAATAGGAATGCGGGTACATTACTATGAAGAACGTAGAAAATGCATTGTCGTAGCAAAGACAGATAAGAAGCCAACACTGACCACAGTAGTAAAGTTTATATGCCAACTGCCTCGCCGATGATGAAGAGATTGAAAAAGTGTATGATGAGATAAAAGAAATTATTCAAACAGTCAATGGAGGAGAAAACTTGATTATGGTGAGGGGTCGTGGTGAGTTTTCGAGCGTTCTAAGGTGCCTTGCTGCGGAACGCGCGGTTACTGCCTCGGGCACGTGTGTGTGTGTGTGTGTGTGTGTGTGTTTTGTCTTTACTATACGTTGGTCCAATAGGTTTACAAATATTTGAACGTTTGTGATGGGGGGCTGAAATTCGTTAATAGGAAAAGGAAGAGAAGGAAAAGTGGTAGGTGAATATGGACTGTGGAAGAGATATGAAAGAGTCGCCTGGTATAATTTTGTGCAGAGCACAATTCAATCATCACATAAACGTGATTTAATCATCATTAAAGACGGCTGCATACATAGAAGAGACCAGGACACATTGGAAGGTCTGATTGCATACTGGTAAGTAACAGGTTAGAAACCCAGTTTGAAACTATGAGACATATCCAGGGGCAGATATAGAGTCTGACTATACTTTATTGGTTGTGAACTGTAGATTAAAATTCGAGAAACTGCAAAAAGATAGAAAATTAACGAGAGGGAACCTGGATAAATTGAAATTAAACTACATGCCAATTTCATTGACTTCAATTTGCAGCAGGGTTTCGGAACATATCCTGTATTCAAATATTATGAATTATCTCGAACAGAATGATCTATTGACCCAAGGTCAACATAGATTTAGAAAATATCGTTCATGCGAAACACAACTACCTCTTTACTCACACGACGTGATGTGTGCTATCTACAAGGGTTAGCAAATTGACTCCGTATTCCTTGATTTTCAGAAGGCTTTTGACACCGTACCTCACAAACGGTTTATAATCAAATTGCGTGGTTATGGTATATCGCCCCAAATTTGCGACTGGATACGGGATTTCCTCTCAGAGAGGACACAGTTCGTAGTAATCGATGGTAAGGCATAGACTAAAACAGAGGTGATATCGGCCGTTCCACAGCGTAGTGTTATTTGTCCTCTGCTGTTCCTTATTTACATAAACGATTTAGGGGAAAATCTAAGTAGCTCTCTTAGGTTGTTCGCAGATGACGCCGTCATTTACCGTCTAGTAAAATCATCTGAAGATCAAAACCAACTGCAGAACGATCTGAATAAGATATCACTATGGTGTAAAAATTGGCAGTTGACTCTAAATAATGAGAAGTGTGAAGTCGTCCATCTGAGTACGAAAAGAAATCCGTTAAACTTTGTTTACAAGATAAATCAATCAAAAGTGAAGGCCGTAAACTCCACTAAATACCTAGGAATTACTATTACTTCTGACTTAAATTGGAAAGAACACGTAGATAATGTAGTGGGAAAGGCGAACCAGACTGCGTTTTATTGGCAGAACCCTTAAAAGATGCAACAGAACTACTAAATAAACTGCATACACTACGCTTGTCCGTCCTTTTATGGAGTATTGCTGCCCAGTGTGGGATCCGTATCAGGTGGGTATCAGGTGGGTTTGACGGAGGACATCGAAAGAGTCCAAAGAAGGGCAGCTCGTTTCGTATTGTCACGATACAGGGGAGACAGCGTTACGGAAATGATACAGAATCTGGGATGGGAATCATTACAACAACGGCGCTTATCGCTGCGGCGTGGGCTACTTACGAAACTACAATCGCCAACATTCTCCTCCGAATGCGAAAATATATTGTTGACTCCCACTTAAGTAGGTAGAAATGATCATCAGAATAAAATACGAGAAATCAGAGCCCGAACGAAGAGATCCAGATGTTCATTCTTTGCGTGCGCTATTCGAGAATTGAATGGGAGATAAAATAGTATAACGTTGGTTCGATGAACCCTCTGCCAGGCACTTAAATGTGATTTGCAGAGTATCCCATGTAGATGTAGATTGAACCAGAGTCTGTTGATAGTTTCCGAGGGAGCACTAGGCAAGGATTGAGTGAAACGGGTTATAGTAAAATACTAGAAGATGAATGAGTAGCTTTGAGAGACATTCTGGCAGTCTTTTTTCTGCGAACCAATCGTTCGAAAATTTAATAACTGATATGTGAAGCATTTTATTGAAGATCTATAACAGCAACAGTTCCTCATTCTTAAAGTATTGTATGGTGTAATCGTTCTTGTATGATTGCTTTTATCACGCTCTTGTAACATGTACAAGTCTTCGAAAATAAGACAGGAATCACAGCTTGTAGAAGGAAGCAATTTAAAGGCATGTCTCTTTTTATTAGTATTCAAGTTAAATTCTGAAATAGCATGAATTTTGCTTCTCGAGAGAGCCAAGTTGAGACACAAAGAGTGGCGTGCAGTCTTGGTGAACCGCACAGTATCGTGTGCCTTTAACGTTGCTGTCCACATCTACTATGTCCATTACGTTTGTGCTTGGTTGGCGAGTCTACTACGAAAATCACATTCCGCGCGGCGGTCTAAAGTGCCTTGTCACAGATTCCACGGCCGCTCCACGTCGGAGGTTCGAATGCGTGTGCGTGTTGTTCGTAACGTAAGTAATATAATTTCTAAATTTCTAAGCCTAGGGACCGTTGTCCTCAGCATTTAAGTCCCTGGGGTTTCCAAATATTTGAACATTTTTGAACGAAAATCACTGTATGGTGAGTTATGTTGGTGGGAGGCTGGAATGTTCTCTACAGGTGGTTAGGCCGTACGCAAGATCTCAGGCAGGCGTGGAATTAATACAGTTAGTATTTGTGCGACTTTTGTGTTTTATCGAACTTCATTCTCCCTTCCTTCTTCTTAAAGTAGTCGCTTTATTTCGTTTACAGAGCGACATCATTAAACCACTTAGAAGGTCCTTTTTTTTCCTTTAACGTTTCTGCTAGATGCTTATTTTGTTTTGCACTTGACGGACGACGACTCCCATACCACTTTTTCCCAGACAAAATAACCGCCGGCCGCGGTGGCCGAGGGGATTGAGGCGCTCCAGTCACGGTCTGCACGGCCACTACGATCGGGGGTTCGAATCCCCCCTCGGGCATGGATATTTGTGCCGTCCTTATTCTTAGTTAGTTCATAAGTAGTTTGTAAGTTTAGGGACTGATGACCCCGTAGTTAAGTCCCCTAAGCTTAACAAACATTTGAACATTTTGAACAAAATAACCATACGACAGATAGATGTAGTAGACGTAACAAAAGTAATGAAATTTACTAATCTGACCTTACATACAAACAGCATAAAAAGTACTTTCTACATTTTGTTTCAAAAACGAACGAAAATCGAATTACTGACACAAATTTCACAATGTGAAAAAATAAAAGTGTAATTCTTCCAAATTAATCCAGTTTATTATACCATTTACTTACGAGTATCTAGTAGAGGCAGCTGCATTGACATCATCAGACTGCACACCGTAAAGAATAATTTGAGAAAGAATAAAGTCAGGTCGCAGCTTTTTCACGTTGTCAACGACTGACTCAGCTTTGTTTAATTGGCAAACACATAATTTACCTGAGTGGTCAACAAGTTATCCAATACCACAACTTTGTTTCGAAAATTTCACTGTGTCTTTATGATACCACATGGATTTGTCCGAAACTCTGCAGCGTGATGTTATGGGCATCCACTTAATTGTCTCTGTTGCCTTACAGAAACGCATTATATGAATAACGTTGGAACGTTGCTGCGAAACGAGCTTCCGCATTCCTTCCCGCCATGAAAGTATTCTAACAATGATGTGAAACCAACGATGCGTCCGGTATATTGGACACCAGAGTGTTCGGTTCATAATACCTCGTGCCTGCATTCTTTACAATTTTAAAATATGTGTTCAAATGTTTGTATACTCTATGGGACTTAACTACGGGGTCATCAGTCCCTAAACTTACAAACTACTTATGAACTACTTACGAACTAGAACGGCACAAATATCCATGCCCGAGGGGGGATTCGAACCCCCGACCGTAGTGGCCGTGAAGACCGTGACTGGAGCGCCTTAGTCCCCTCGGCCACCGCGGCCGGCTAAAATATGTGTGTAGCATGCATGTGTCTGTCACTGCATATAGCACTATAATGGTTTCGTTCCTAACCATGGATGATTCCACTTAAATCGTAATTACCCATCTACACTGATTATATTTTCTGGTTTTTGTTCCTTTCGAAAGAAATATGTGAGATGGAAGAACTTTTTACTGGTGCAGTGTGAAATATCACACGCTAGTTTTTGCCGTGTGCAACTGCGCTTAAGGTAGAGTTCTCATTATCAGAATTCATTTCGTCCACACGAGACCTAATTCCGGTAACAGATCCCGTATTGTGACAGCAGTGTATGTAATTACTGGCTTATCGCAAGGTAAACGAGGGATAAAACAAATATTATTCTGTACCTTCTCAACAAGGAAGTGTCTACATTGATATCATGTGGTTGCTTCACATGTTGTGACATAAAATATTACCTTTCAAATACTATGAAATATAAGCCATCTTTGTACAACTTAGAACTAACACCAATGGGTGGATCATCTGTGGAGTACTAAGTTATCTGATGATGGCCTAAAAGCCAAAAGCAAGTTCATACCTAAACAATAATCAAATTTGTAGAACATAAATACAAAGTGTTGAAGTTTTTAACAGAATTTAATGTACACCTTAAGTGACGATCCCAACATATGCTACAGTGTCAATAATGTTAGCGTAGTTTTTAATTCATTAATATTTGAAATGTAATGTGTTTCACCCTGTTCCCTCGCAAATTACAATATAAAAATGTTAAGGAGGCCACTGATTACGTGAACATAATTCTGCATGGCAACAGATATTGTTTGTAATTCCAACAAATGTCATATCCAAAGACCAAGTAATCTGTGTAGTGTATCTTTGTCTTAACATCTTTGAGAAGCAAGCAATAGCGTCTTTGTCGACGCTTGTCAACAGTTTACCTGACGATGGCCTAATAAGCCGAAACTAGTTAGTAAATAAACAAAATTTAGTAGAACAAAAACAGTTTGTTTTCTACCTTAAATATGGAAGCGTTCTACCAAGAAGCGACGGAAGAATCCATTTATATGAATTATAAGGTTTTTTGTGTCCCAGCCTCGTCGTAGGTGTCGGTGGCCGAGTGGAATGAGACCGACACAGGAATATAGATAGCACGCTGGTGCAGGTACGGAGGGGAGCAGCCAGAAACTATAAACACTAGAGTAAATTAGAAAGAGATATATATTGCACAGAATGTAACAATACTTAACTTTTACATAGTACTGCAGAATGTTGATACATAGTTGTTAGAGGCCTGCCTAGTGCCTGTACGATAGCAAAGTCTTCACTGGTGCCTATCTGATTACGAAGGTCCTAACTGGTTGCTAACTCAGTCCCAAGTCCACGATGTCGTTCAGTGGTGGCCACGAGCGGTGTTGTCGCAGAGGGCGCTCGTGGCTGTCGTCGTAAGACCGCCGCGCCGTGCGTGCATGGCGGCGCGCGGCGAAAGTAGGTGGCGCGCACTTTGTACTTGTGCGACACCACAGGTTTAACGTCCAGTCGACAAAGAGATCACTAGTTACGAACCCCAAATTCGGATTGGAGAATGATACAGAAGGAAACTGATTGTATACTTTTTCAAATGAATCATTATAGCACTTAGCCTGAGCAGATTAAAAATTAGCGAAAGCTCGTAGATGAAATAAAACTGAAGAAAACCAATCTAAGCGCAAGAAGAGCCACGTATGACGCGTTCAACGAATTCGAAAGCAAAATTTTATCTAACGATTTAACAGTAAATCCTGAGAAGTTTTGGATTTACTCTAAATCAGTGTAGGGATCAAAGCTCGTAAACGAAGTAAAACTGAAGAAAACCAATCTAAGCGCAAGAAGAGCCACGTATGACGCGTTCAACGAATTCGAAAGCAAAATTTTATCTAACGATTTAACAGTAAATCCTGAGAAGTTTTGGATTTACATTAAATCAGTGTAGGGATCAAAGCCATCTGTCCAGACACTGTGACCATGATGCCATCAAAACGGAGGACGACAAAGGCAGAAATACTACATTCCATTTTTTCAGAATGGTTTCACTGAGAAAAATCTTATCGCAGTTCTTACTATCGCCAAAATGACACGTATCAATAAAAAGGACCATGGGGTAATCAAATGAAATCGCTCTACTGAAGAAAGGCCCTGGCTGTGGGGTTATCTACGTGGAGGGCAGCCGGCCGTGGTGGCCGAGGGGACTGTGGCGTGCCAGTCACGGTCTGCACGGCAACTACGGTCGGAGGTTCGAATCCCAGCTCGGGCAATGGATATTTGTGCCGTCCTTAGCTAGTTCATAAGCAGTTTCTAAGTTTAGAGACTGAAGACTGAAGACCCCCATAAGCTATACCAACATTTGAACATGGAGTGCATGGAGAGCAAAGCGTTGTTAGTGATTGGAGAAAGGTGCAGACCATTTCCGTTTTCAAGAAGGATAGTAAAACAGACGTACAAAATTGTAGGCCTTTATCTGTGACGTCACTCTGTTGTAGAATTTTGTAACAAATTCGGATGTTCAAATGTTTGTAATTCTAAGGGACCAAATATTCTGGCTATCAGTCCCTAGACTTACTAACCACTTAAACGAACTTAAAGTAACTTACACTAAGGATAACACACAGAGACGCATGCCCGAGGAAGGTCTCAAATCTCCGACGCGAGCGGCCGCGCGATCCGTAACGTGACGCTCCACACCGCCCGGCCATTACCGCGCCGGGTTTTTGGAACACAAATAATTCTTGTGTTCAATGACATTTCTCGAACCGAAAACTTTCTTTATGAATAATCGGATTCCGCAAACAACAATCGTATGAATGGCATCTCGATCTGTTGGCACACGAAAAGCAAAAAGCAGTAGATACTGGTGGACAGATAGGCTCTATGTAACTTGTCTTCCACAAAGTAATACAATTCATTGAGACAACATTGTCTCGTTATACCAAAGGTATTAAACATAAGGAGATGCATTGGATTAAAATTTATGCTATGGCCGGGATTCGAACCCGGGACCTCCTTACTAGGTAGGTGCTTTTTTATACACAGACAGTCCGTGTAGTTGCTTTGGCTACAACGCTGTGTTAGCTTAGTGGTGCCGGGCGCCGTGGTTCAGTGCACCCGCTCTCTGTAATAAAAAAGCTGAGCCAAGACCACAAAGAACAATAACGAACAAACAAGATCAGCGTCCGCAATGAACAGATCTACCAAAAAAATAAATAAATAAATAAATAAAAATAAAATGTCTAAGTCACCTACCTAGTAAGAAGGAGGAGGTCCCGGATTCGAATCCCGACCACAGCATAAATTTTAATTCAATGGCTCTCCTTATGTTTAATACTTCCGCAAGGTGTTTGTCACTGTTCCGAATTGTCTCCCAGCGAACATAATGTAGTCTCCAGTGTCTCCTGACTAACACAATACGAGCGTACGGAATACCATACTACTTGTGTGAGTGGATTGAAGAGTTTCTAGCTACAAAGCATTTCATTCTTAACGGAGAGCAGTTTTTCAGACGTATTCCAAAGAGGTGTCATAGCATTATTTTTGACAGTCTACACTAATGCCCTAGTGCATAAAGGTGGGAGATCCATGAGGCTTTTCGCAAGCAGTACTGTAGTAGACAAAGAAGTCGCAACGCTTTAAATATGTAACCATATGCCTTGTACAGGAATTGACATTTGATCTTAAACACAAACAATGTAAAATATTACACGCAATTAGCTAGAAAGATCAATTACTATACAATCTCATCTGGCAGTAGGCGTACGGAGCGATAGAAAAAAATATGTTCAAATGTCTGTAAGTCTATCGGACCAAACTGCGTGGCCATCAGTCCGTAGCTTACAAACTACTTAAACTTAGGTAAACTAACCTAAGGACAACACACACACCCATGCCCCAGGGAGGACTCGAACCTCCACGACGAGCAACCGCGCGCTCCGCACCGAGGCGCTTTAGACCACTTTTTTTTTTCAGTCCCCCCCCCTTTTTTTTTTAGCTAACACAGCATTTTTTTTCTTTATTTTTTTCTGCTGTTTCTGTGTGGTCCCTCCGTATGGAGTAAGAAAAACGATGGCTTCTAGAAATAAAATTTTCCCTTTCTGTGAACGAACAATGAAAATAAAAAAGAAAACGAAAATAAATATGAGGATGTTATGAGATCTTCTTCGATCTATCCACTGGGAACCACATTAATAGTTTCTTATATATATATATATATATATATATATATATATATATATATATATATATAAACGTAAAATTATTCTTGCAGGACGAACCTCGACAGTTGGTAAGAGTATCAACTGCGTGGCAGTATCGGAGTTCGTCTTCTCGTGGTTACTTTAGCGTTTTAGCGTTTCCGTTTCGTTTTTTCCTAACGGTTCGTTTCATATACTTTATTATCTAAATCTTTGTCTTCTTGTAACTCCGTTGCACCATTCGTCGAAAACTCCACATCGCCGTGAGTGTCTCTGCGGAACTCGTTTTCTCTTTATGTTAATCTTTCTTCTTAAGTACACTTTGTGGATATCGTATATTCTTCCTTATGATGAGGAAGTTCTTCTTGTTGTCGAATGTCATGGGGTCGATCGTGATAGAATACCTCCGAACCACTCGGCTACTCCACCGCGGCGAGCGATAGAAGAAAGATGCACCAAATAAAACAAAACACGGTAAAGAAGCTGCCAGAATAATATTCATTACAAGATTCATTCGGAAGGGTAGTCTACCCACATAGAAGGTTGCGTACAAAACCTTCATTCGACCAATACTTAAATATTTCTCATCAGTCTGGAATCCGATCCAGTTAGGACTGATGCAAAATATGCAATGAAGAGTAGTGCGTTTCGTCACAAGTTCATTTCGTAAGCGCAGAAACATCACAGAGGTAACACTGAGAGAGAGATGTGTGTATCACGGACAAGGTTTAATGTAAAAATTTTGATGGTGTATGTTCATAGAAAAGTCAACCAATATATTGCTTCTTCCTGCATATATCACGCTACAAGACCGTGAAGGTAAAAGCAGACACATTCGAGCTCCTACAGATAAATACCAGCAATCGTTCTTTTCGCAAACAATACGCGACTACAGCAGGAAAGGGGGGGGGGGGGGGAGTCGCAGCGTTTGCAGGGGACCCTCCGTGACGTACATTAAGGCAGTTGTGAAATACAGACGAACGTGTGCAGTATGGCCAGTGGGGCATTGCAACCATCACTTCTCTCGGTCTAGATATTCAGGAAGGCGAGAATAAATTCATCCAGTCTTACAATGCGTCTTCGAGTACATATCACATTGTTGTTGTCGTGGTCTTCAGTCCGCAGACTGGTTTGATGCAGCTCTCCACGCTACCCTGTCCTGTGCAAGTCTCTTCATCTGAGAATACGTTAGGCAACCTACATCCTTTTGAATCTGCTTACTGTTTTCGTCCCTCGGTCTCCCTCTACGATTTTTACCCCACACGCTTCCTTCTAATGCTAAGTTGACAATTCCTTGATGTTTCAGAATGTGTCCAACCAATCTATCCCTTCTCTTAGTCGCGATATGCCAGAAACTCCTTTTCTCCCCGATTCGGTTAAGCACCTCCTCATTAGTTACGTGATCTACCCATCTAATTTTCATCATTCGTCTGTAGCACCACATTTCAAAAGCTTCTATCATCTTTTTATCTGAACCCCTTATCGTCCACTTTTCACTCCCATACAATGTTACACTCCAGACAAATGCTTTCAGAAAGGGCTTCCTAACATTTAAATTAATTTTGGATGTTAACAAGTTATTGCCGAGATAGGGTAGCTTGCGTGCCTCAACGATGCAGATAGCCGTACCATAGGCGCAACCACAGTGGAAGGGTATCTTTGTAAAGGCCAGACAAACGTGTGGTTCCTGAAGAGATGCAGCAGTCTTTTCAGTAGTTACAGGGGCAACAGTCTGGATGATTGACTGAGCTGGCCTTGTAACATCAGCTAACATGGCTTTGCCATGCAGTTGCTGAGAACGGCTGAGAGCAAGAGGAAACTACAGTCATTACTTCTCCCGAGGACATGCAGCTCTACTGTATGACCATATGATAATGGCATCTTCTTGGGTAAAATATTCCGGAGGTAAAATAGTCCCCCATTCGGATCTCCGGGCGGGGACTACTCAGGAGGATGTCGTCATCAAGAAAAACAGATCACATTACTAAAATCTTTATCAAGTGAAATGTCCATTCAATAAAGCGCATTTGAGTAGGATACTAAGAAAATTACCCAATCGTATATATATATATATATATATATATATATATATATATATATATATATGTGTGTGTGTGTGTGTGTGTGTGTGTGTGTGTGTGTGTGTGTGTTAGATACGATTGGGTAATTATATATATATATATATATATATATATATATATATATATATATATATATATTGTAAGAAGCTAAATAGTAAAAATAGTGAACGTGGCACATACGTTTAGTCATTTCTCCCAGCAGGTTCCAGTGAATGAAACAAAAAAGAAGACAAATAATGTCGTGGCCAGGTGCCTATCGGAGTATGACAGATCGTGATATTTGAAGTAGAGATTTATGTTTCAAGCCAAGTATTGCTATCGGGCAGCCGGAAGGAGTCGGGCATTTCCATTTATACACCAAACAGCTCAAAGTCGAGAGCGACGGCCTTGAAACTGGGGACACTGGAAGAACCGAGGAACGCCTGTCGCTATATAGGATAGGATGAGACGTGTGCTTTGCGCCCGAGCCCACTGGAGGAAGTAGGCGTGTAAACAAGGCCTGAGAGCGTATTGGCTGCGGGTCGGCTTATCGGCCGGCTCCAGGGAGGCATGACCGGCTCTAAACAGGGCGACGGTGCCCCCCGAGAGGCAGTCGTGAGCAGACGAGTGCACTGGTGGCAGCGGCAGAGGCAGCGGCAGCGGCAGGCACCATGAAGAGCGGCATGTTCCTGGCGCACGCGGGCTCCAGGGCGGAGCGCGTGCCCTTGCTGCCCCGGTACGACGCCATCGAGCCTGCGCCGCTTTCCGTCCGACAACCCAACAGGTGAGTCGTCCACACCCTGTACAACATTATTCTCATCTGCACTGAAATCTTACTCGTGTTCTTCCCTCGTCAATTCTCTTCACACCGCGGCCTCAAATACCTCGCGGGCATAGTGATAATTGACGCGACAGGTAATCCTAGAAGATAAGACTGCGCTGAAACACCACGTTTCCCTTCATTTCCATAACATGTCCTGCTCGTCTATTTTCTATAACACCTACCACAAAGGCAGTTCCGATATCGAATGAGCGAGTGACCATGTAGGTTGATTTTGTCCATCTTATGTATGGACGCTGAAGCTTCAGCTGCATATATAGCAATGAGTAATAACACCGTCAGCTGCCGGCCGCGGTGATCGAGGGGACTGGGGCGCTCCAGTCACGGTCTGCACGGCCCCTACGGTCGGGGGTTCGAATCCCCACTCGGCCGTTCTTAGTATAAGGTAGTACATAAGTAGTTTGTAAGTTTAGGGACTGATGACCCCGTAGTTAAGTCCCATATGCTTAACAAACATTTGAACATTTGATTTGCACCGTCAGCTGTATTTTCATTTTGTTATTTATTGTCAACCAGTTTCATTGGACCAAGCCGTCATCTTCAGGCCCTTATAATAGGGTAAACTATATTCAAAACAACAAAAGTCTGGTGTTGCACAATTAAAGAACATAACAGCAAGGAGGATCAACAGGCACTGGATCCCAGTTGGATCCCTGTTAATTCTCCTTGCTGTTATGTTCTATGATTGTTCGACACCAGTCATTTTGTTGTTTTTTAATCCAGTTTACCCTATTATAAGGGCCTCAAGATGATGGCTTGGTCCGTCGAAACTGGTTGCCAATAAATAACGAAATGGAAATATAGCTGGCGGTGTTATTATTAATTGCTAAGTGACCATATTTCGTTCATATGTAAGAAATTTGCTACTAGACTGAAGAGTTCACTGCAGTATTATTAATGGCGAGGTATGAACAAAAAAAAAAAAAGTCTAAGTGTTTGTAAAGCTCTGGGACCAAACTGCAGTAGTCATCAGTCCCTATACTTACAAACTGCTTTAACCTATGTTAAGGACAACACACACACACATGGCAGAGGCGCAGGGCCACTCCATGGCAGCAAGACATGAACAGATGCGAAGGTATTGACACCGGGCAATGCGATTTGCCCCACATGTAATCACGATCTCACTTAAAGACAACATATTGCTTCTTCCTACGTGTATCCTGGGAAAAGTCGTGCAGGAAATTAAGAAAGACTGGAGCTCAAACGGAAACTTACCAGTAATCGTTTTGCTGTGAGCCAGTCGTGACTAGAACAGGAAGAATGGCAATTGCCAGAAGAACACAAAGTACTCTTGGAGAGGATTTTTATTTTTAACATTTGGAGATAACTTTCCCCCTGTTGAGTTTTAGTGAGTTCTCGTGGGACCCCTACTCTCCCTAGGACGAATTTTGCCCAATATTTTTTTTAATAATTTGATTTATATGATGTATTCATGAGCCATGGAACTCTCAGAATGAAAGTTGATACTTGGAACACTTCTTTCAAAGCTATGGTCTCATTATGGGAACTTATAAAAATAAATTTTATAGATACAATGTTTGTCAGGAGGAACAAGTCAATATTCAAAAATGTGACGGGAGCGATCGTTCGAAGCAAAAATTTCTGGCACAGATGGTCTCTAAAATAAAATTTTAGAGCTAAGAGCACTTCAGCTTCGACATTGTGCAACAAATGTCTTCTACTGCACATCTGTGCTTTCCTTATTTCTAGAGGAGGTAGTATGGTCCAAAACAATAAAAGAAGTCTAGTAAACATGGTTCTCAAGTGTATACCATAGGAGCTTCGAGCATTTGCTCATTTTCACTACTGTACCCCTTTAACTATGCATTTTAAAGCCTTTCTTTAACGGACAGTGTTTTTCTTGTTTCGGTTCTTACTACCTTTACCCAAAATATACAAAGCCATTCTTTCACAGTGTCGAAGAAGAAGTAGTTGTCATTGTTTCTAGGGTAACATTTCATACCCCACATTTCCTAGAATTTTTTTTGCTTCATATGATCATTTCTGTCATACACCCTCCCGGGACATGTATGCACCGTCATTGTACACGTAATGTATAATAAAAAGAAGTATCAACAAACATAAATACAAATTAAAACAAACAGACATATTCTGCATCTACTACGCTACTTAGTATTCTACTACTGATAAAACAATTTACAAAGGTAAAAAGTATAAACAGTATAGAAATACTTAACGTTTATGGGAATAGTTTTAAGTGAACGTAAACGTAGTATCAGCACACGTGGATCTATGACATAGAGAAGTGTGGGGGAGAAGGCCGTCAGAAAAGTTCCAACATTTTCCAGGTTCTCATCGTGGAGTGTAGGTTTAACATGTGGCGTAACACGGTTCCCTCCACTCAATACGAAATTACTCCGCAGTGTACATTGACATGAACACTTGGATAGTGACACATCTGGTGGATGTATACACTAAACTTAATGTCTCCTATGGAGTTAATATAATACCAAACCATATCTACCTGGCGGCCGTATTACGCTTCCACGAACTTCACCAAAGATATTTTATAAAAAGTTGTGTAATATTTCTGGTAGTCTACAGGGATACTTTTTGATAGATTTTATAAAACGATCGTAGATTTAACAAAAATTGGCCAAAGACCTATTCGATTGTAATATAGAACTAAGATATTTTCGACTACGATAATCAGGAATTTTCGAGATATCGTGATCACTCACTCAGGACTTAATAGGCAAAATTATTATAATAAAATTATATTTAAGCTTTAACCATTGCTTTTAGTTTATTTTTTTACGTTTCACTATAACCCAAATGCCATAAAGTCACTAAGCAGTACGTGGTCAATGCTATTTGCTATCATTCTTAACCCAGCCCTTTCGTGTTCCATTTGTGAATGTTGTTCCACGGCTCAAACATAGGATAGAGGTAGCACATTTATTTTGTAATATATCTGATGCACAGGTTCTTTCAACTAACTTCAAATCACGTTAACAATGTTGTGTTTCCTTTAACAACCTATTGAGATTTTGTGTGCATCTCCAAAAACATATCGTATCGACTACCTTAATAGGTTCTGTCTAAATTCTCTCGAGCTATTTCTGGCTCCCCATTTTATTGGCATGGAACGCTGCAGAATCGACAAGAACTCAAGCACAAATCACACACACTTAATTAAAATGAACATTATACTCTTTCTCAATTCATCCAACAAACTGAAATTACCTAATCGTCCTTCCTAAATATGATTTTCAGCGATCGTGATGTTCACCAGCGCTTCACAGTTGTAGTGCTAATGATTCACTCGCAGTAACACATTAGATTAGTTTTGGCTGATGCCGTAACTGTAATTAACACTTTTTCTTCTGTTGTTACACTGAAACTATCACTGCTCGCCCTATTAGATGATTAACCAGTTAATAAAAGGTCCTTCCTTCTATCAATAGTGATACTTCCCTGTATAGCTTTTCATATATTTATAGTAGGAATTTGTCATTGATTTCATGCATAATTGTTGATGAAAGCTAGGAATCCAAGTTTTACCGCCATGAAATGCTTGTTCTGCTTAATTTCTTGGCAACAACTTATGAATATTGCCACAGGGTAAACACGAGTCACTTTCTTGCACTCAGTCACATACTGAGCCTCGAAACCTCCTTTCCTATATCCTCCTGCTAGTCTTATGAAAACAAGAGTACTAGATGCCCATTCCATCCGTTCGAGAAAATCACTGGTTCTGGGATGTTGCGTCAGATATTCATAGCATTTGTCGTAACTTTGGTAGACACTGTGCGGAACGATTCGTGTGATCATCATAAACACTATTTCAGACACTGTAAAACAAGCACGGTGAGCTTGGCCAGTATCACGAACTGTATTTCATCACTAATTGTGGCACATTTCTTTAATTATTAGAACCGCAAATAGCAGGCGTCAAATATAAGCTCAGCATCCAAGAACGCTAGATACAGACAGAGCACAGAAGGGTTTCCTTAATGAGTGCATCGCACTGTTAGATGAGTGGAGACACTGCAAGCAGACGAGGCGGTGTTTGGTCTCTGGAAGCGGCCCCACTGATTGCAACATTGTGATTCACTCACGTATCTCTCCCCCACATCAGTTATCTCAACTTGGCAGTTCGCAGTGTCGATCTATATGTTTAACTCTGAATCACATCGTGTTGCCAACACGGACTGCACTTTCCGTATCTCAGAATATTCACTGGAGGTGCCATAGCACCATGTAGATTGTACGCTATTAGTGACCACGCAGGCTGGTTATTAGTGCTTAGAAACTGTTTATTTAAAATAAAGGATACGATATTTCATTAGCCTACTAGCCTGCTTGCAGGGATTCATACGTTTACATAAACGGCTACGAATATTGAAATTCTGTGCAGTATATAGAGGGATGGAAAAATAATATGAACACAAAACATAACACCATAGTTATTCATTATCAAGAAGTAGGTCCACTATTCGCTTTGACAATATCTGTAACTCTTCGAAAAGTGTCTTAATAGTTTACATTCTTGTAACAGAACATACGCCATTTACTTCAACATCGTTGAAGCTGTAAATTTCTTTCTGTGTCTATAACTCCCCATAACGGTTCAATTCTGTTGAGACTTAGCGATTTTGCTGTCCAGCAAGGTGTTTGATAACTTTCTGATGCTGCAAAAAGCACACCTGGTCCTTTTTGGCTGCGTGTTTTGACGCATTATCATTTTTAAATATGCCAGTGTTTGTTAGCAATATGCTAGTCATAGTGGGTAGTTTTAAGTCGAGGATGGTGAGACTTCATTCACAGTTAACCAACCGATGAGCGTAATGATAAAAACGTTTGAATACCAGGATGTAGATACACAAATCGTGACGGAACCTAGTTCATGCTTGAACGTAGGAATCAGGCATGCTGTATCGTAACCTTCTCTTGGGGTTTTCGATATATTAACGCGGTTGTTGTACAAATGAAGGTAAACTACGATTCATCGGACCATACCAAATGCCCAGGTTTTATGATCGTGACACCACTTCCTTCGCAGCTTTGCGTTGGCTTCCGTTATTAAGGATTTGTCAACTGCAGACATTCCATGGATATTAAACTACAGTCGTAACGTGTATATCGAAACAGCAATACTCAAGTGAGTGTTGAGTTTGCAGTCGGTTTTGCTGTGGTAGTATCATTCTATCTCGCGACAATCATTCCTTATACTCGTCGTTCGTTGTCATTTAAGTTCGTGTTTCGTTCACTATTCTTCCTCGTTAGTGATGTTTTAGATTTTTTGTGCGCGCTATCATTACCGAGGAAACTATCGGTAGCCAAATGTTAAACAGCGCAGCCCTTTTCGTTATATAAACTCCCGTTAGCTGCACACCATCATGTTGATCTCTGAAGTCTGAGAGATTGCACATTTCAACGATCATTTGTGTTGACCACCGACGAACAACTGTATAATATACTGTAGCGTACAAGATTGTGTATATCAATTGTGCGCTGAGATCGCATCTCAGTGGTGCCAACGATCTAGTATGCTGCATGGTGTTCATATTATTTGCCTATGTGTTTGGAATAAATGATAAACTCCATACCGTCAATTACGAGTCTGACAATAGATCTACTTAATTACGATTACAGGAATATTGGCGATGTTTGATTTTTGGAATTATGAGCGACGTAATCCTTCAATCGTTCCAACTGCAAGTTCTGACCATTGTCAGAAAATGAATGGTGATTTAAATGTGTTCCAGTAGGTTTTCTTTCTAAGCACTAAGGTAAATTTATAACATAAATACCAAATGAAATGTAGGATCAAATGCTTCGGCTCTCAATTGCAAAAACGGGCACACTCATTCATAACGCCATGAACTACTAATGGAAAACAACGGTCTAACTGTACGTATTCTAGCGTAGATACCGAAGTTGCAATTAAAATAGTGGTTCCGATTTGAAAATGAAAGTTGACCTCGGCCCCGCAGGAGGGATGGTTAGGAAAAGGAAGGAACGAAGCTTGTGGTTTAACGTCATAAGAAACGGAGCTAACAATCGGATTGTTTGGGTAAGGAAATCGGCCGTGCCCCTTGAAATTAACCATCCCGGCATTTGCTTGGAGTGATTTATGGAAATCACGGAATACCCAAATTAGGAAGGCCGGATGTGGATTTGAACCACCGTCCTCCAGAATGCGAGTCCAGTGCGTTACCACTGCACCACTGATGATTGGGAGGTGGCGAGTTGCAATCAATGTTGTCCATTTACTAATATTAACTTTTCAGCTAAAACATTTTTTTCTTACTAAACGCCGTTTTTTATTTAGATCATTCAAGCTACAACAAATGCGCTGTGTATTAAACTATCAGTATGATAACTGTTTCATCGATTTTTTTCACAAAAGGCTCAGAAATAATACGTTAAAATGTGTATACCATGTTTCAACAACAAGAGTAGTGATATAAATATTCCTCAGCTTAGTACCGAATACCAGTATCGTCTGCTGCTTCAGATGACTGGGGGTTCACTTGTGCGATGCCGGTCGGCGCGTCGATATTTCGGCTCCCTCCCCCCCCCCCTCTTCGCCGGCGCACGGTGTTCAAAGAGACACTTTGTCGCATCTTTGCGAGTGGCGACGGGGGAAAGTTATCTTGTTTTAAATTTCGCGAACACTTTCTGGACTCATTTAGAACCACGCACAAGACCACTGTTCCTTATTTACAAGGACTGCGACGTACCCAAGCTCATTTCACCAACTGAGACATTACCGCTCCACTTGGATTAGGCCACAGAAGTGTATCGCCCTGCACAGCGTTACGTTGTTATCTCGAGGTTTGGTTCAAATGTTTGTATAGTCTATGGGATTTAACTACGGGGTCATCAGTCCCTAACTTACAAACTACTTATGAACTACTTACGAACTAGGACGGCACAAATATCCATGCCCGAGGGGGGATTCGAACCCCCGACCGTAGTGGCCGTGCAGACCGTGACTGGAGCGTCTCAGTCTCCTCGGTCACCGCGGCCGGCAAGGTTTGGTTAACTTCTGGTTACTCAGCATCTGGAATACAGTGATGTACCAATCTCTGGATCACGTTCAATACGAACAGCTGGACTCAATTACGGTGTACGCTATTGATTTGGAATTAGGCAGAGCAACACCAGGTAACTTTGAAAGGCAATTTGCATAATGCAGTAAAAGAAGTCTGTTACGATGAAGAGACAAGAAGGGTCACGTGACACTGTAAGCAACACCCCCTCCTAACCTTAAGCATGCGAAAAGCTGCTCTCCCCCACCTCTTTTCAAACAGTTAAATATCTGTTACAGATCACGCGCTGAAACGTGGCCCCTGAGGAGAATGTTCGGAGCTAAGACTTGCATTCAACTCGTATCGCATTGGCTGTTAGAACAAACCCCACCTCTTTCTCCCAGGGCCGCCATCTTATGGCCAATAGCTTACAGGTTTTAAAAGAAACAACATGTGTACGGGTTTAAAGCGTCACAGATGAAACACGAATTAATGTTTGAGTAATAGAAAACTGGTACGTATATCTACGAAATATTAATATTTTTAGAGATGTATTAAGCGGGTGTAGTAATGCTTTCTGCCTATTTTTATTGTCGTAAATGAATAACAATCGGAATTAACATTTCTCACATCACTTTCAAGGACAGCATTCCTTTTTCTAAAAGAAGTCGTCGGGGTATGTGGACTTATTTTAGCATATAACAAAGTGGAAGACAATAATCAATACCAAGCACAAATCAACAATACATTGACGATGTCTACGGTTTACAATGCTGTTACGAGGTAAGGTTGGCAGAGAGCATAAACATTCCGTAGACACACGAACTCAGCCGAATTCCGCCGATCACAGAGGGGCCACGAAAAAGTGCGTTATCTGTACAACGAAAATTATAAATGTCATTTATCCTCAAAATCGCGATACAAACGCAAAAACGTTCAAAGATGTGTGTCAAGTAACAGTTCCAAGTCATTGTTGTTCACATATTTGTTAAAAACAAGATTGAGTTTTAAAAAATTGCTTGCAGTCAGGCTCGAACCCGCTACCTTCGACACCACATTGCGATGCCGCTAACCAAACGGCTCTTCTTGCTAGCTGGAAACTACTGGCTTTATTATTCGTGATAGGATCTTCTGAAGGCTTTTACAGTTGATGTGTCTTTAATTTATAGTTATAAGATATTTTACCAAATAAATATGATGTGATTTTTTATAAATCTTCAATGCGCGAAAAAAAAAATTATGAAGGGCAGTTGTTGCCTTAGAGGTTTTACCCATGCGCAACGCGAGGTGCGCTGTAGCTCCATTGTCTTTGCTTCGCGACTATTCGTGCGTAACCGCCAGCGCTCGATTAGGCAGGAGCTGGTGTCTTTGCCAGTTCCAACGCCAATGTTAAAAGTGGCGTTTCCCTTCGCCCCTCCCTGCAACGGGAGCGCCCAGTTGTTGCCCACAGGGTGTTCAGAAGAGAATTTGAACCTCAGCCGAGCATGCGCATTGCAACTCTGCGGCCACTACCGCCTATATTAAGCAGCCACGCAACGACTCGTATACGTGCTGTCTCCGCGATGTAAAACGTTTCTCATGCGATAAAAATACTTTCAGTGTTCATATATATCTCGAGCTACAAACAGTATATAATAAATTCACAAATTGTAAAATAATAATGTCTACACATTTTTACAATAACATATGATAAATGAAAATTATGTGCAAAAATAGTATGAACAACTTCATATCTCGTTCTTCCAGAAGTCTATATATGCCATTGCTGTACTGCTGCAGGTCATCAGGTCTTGGGCTGTGGTGGTCCATGGTCTGTATGTTTCCGCACGAACACAAAACACTTTCACCGATTCCCCACTTGTGCAAATTCTTGTTGCATCTACCCATTCCAGACCGCAGTCTATTCAGAGTCTTCCATCTCTGCCAGTCAAGTTCTGCGCCTGGTGGCAGCGCCTCCTCAGCATAGTTGGCATGTCCTTGCTGCTCCCGCCACAATTTTATTCTGGTAGTTCTTGGTGGGTCTGCGAGTGGTTTCGTTGAATGTAGAAAACTGCTTCTTGATTTAAGGCGTTTCGGTACAGCTTGGAACCCATGTAATCGGTGACGTTGGTCTTTAAGCTGTTTTGATCGTTCGATGCTGCTCTGTACCGATCGTCAGACCTTTGGTGGAGCGATTCCTGATAATGAGTATAGGTGTTCAACTCTTGTAAGTTTGAGACAGCCAGTGATAAGCCTACAGGTCCGATTCAGGACAGGGTCCAGTTGTTTGCATGACATGATTGTTCCCGTACAGGACTTGCAAAATCAGCAGCAGAGTAACAGGGCACCATACAATATGTGTTTATTTAAAATGATCTGATAGAAGAACGAAATGAAGAAAGATAGTTTAAAAACACTTTTTATTTTATTTATTTATTTTATTTCACGACGAGCTTTTCACGGGGGTTTACTGAACCAGTGAATAGACAGAACGCGCCGCCACTGGTACCTATTCAGGTCATTTTGGTGGGTCTTGCTGTTTACACAGGCATCGGTGCATTCCATGCTGATCGGCTTTCGACTGAAAACATGCAATTAGTGTCTTGCTGGAAGTAATATCAGCGGAATGAAATGTTTGTCGGGCTGATATTTTCCAGTGCGGAGCGTCTTCGCCTTTATTTCGGCAGGCACGCGGCTTAATTTGCATCCGCTCATTTGCGAGTCTGATGCGGCACGGCGGGCCCCGCCCTGCTAATGAGGAGCTGCCTCGGCCCGCGAGCTCTCGCCGCCAGCTCGCAATGCTCTCAAATATGGCCGCTGCCTTCGTAAACTTCGCTGTTTCCTCCTACTATTGGCCGAAAATTGACTAGTTACGGATACGCAAGACTTTATACAAACGTCATTAATGCCGTCTAAGTCGGTAACTGTGAAAGCCAATTTTCGTTTAGGGGAATCGAACTTGCGTTGACTTCTCTATTAATAGCAAGTAAGATAATTAATCGCTTTATTGGCCCACTTTAGGTTACGGTAGTAACACTAAAAGTGGACCTTTGCGATCGTCTTTTGACACCTCGAAATTTAAATGAAAATAACGGCTTAACCATTCATCTGACACGAAAATTGAATAACCGAATTTGTAGAGGAGAAAATTCTCTACAACTTTGCTCTCTTATTTTTTTTCATATCTCGTAGCGTTTCAAATATATTTGCAAAAATAACGGCGATTTTGAGATTTATGTCTGTCTGTCAGTCCGTAACGTGTTCCCTGTTTTTAAGACGAACCGTTCAACCGATCAGCACCAAATCTTACAGACATGATTGTAAGCTGCCAGAGACCAGAACCTCCTTTTTTCAAATTTTTCGGACAAAAAATACGGTAGTAATACCAAAAAAGCCGTTTGTAATATAATTGTAACTGTAAATGAACCGTTCATCAGACACGAAAATTGAATAACCTAATTGATAGAGGAGAAAATTCTCTACAACTTAGCTCCCTTATGTTTTTTTTTTTTTTTTTTTTTTTTTTTTTTTTTTTTTTTTTTTTTTCATATCTCGTATCGTTTGAGACATATTTGCAAAAATAACGGAGATTTGACACCCTGCATTGAATTAACGAAAACCAGCCGTTCGGAGATGTCATGTGACATTCCTCGCTCAGAACTCTCTCTGGCATACGCCATCCATCTTGCGTTGCGTATTTGATGGTTTTCTTATTGTAACTTACACGTTGTCATTTCAAGAGAATGGCGCACTGAGGAATTAACAAAAAACACATCGTTCTTCGTACGATAAATGACAATCTAGTGTCTACAAATGCCATAGTAGCATGTTAAGAACGGCCATCAATAGTACGAGATTAAAGGACACATCTTTCGATTGATAGCCGTAGCGCGGTGGGCAAGGCGTTAGACAATGACGGTGAAGGTCGGTAGTTCGGAACCCGCCACTAACCAAATTTTTTCCCCTAAAAGGGTTTCAGACACTCTTATTAATTAATTTTTTATTATTTAGATTATTATTTTGGTCCAAAATGTTTGCAAAAATTTATAAAACTATAAATCTAAAGTGAGCCGTAAAACACGTCTGTGCGATTTTTTTTTTTTTAGGAAGAAGGTAGCCATACACAGATGCAAAGCGTGAGGCATTCACATCTCAACCAAAATGATGATAATGAAAATAAATTTCTGGGGCTGCAGGTGGTACTGCTGCCATTCAAGACTGATACAAATAGATGTGTACAAGATATAAGTGAGGAAGTAACATCGTTTCTTAAACACATACTTGCCGCCGTATTTCACGAAAACAATGTCGTATGACACTGCACATTCATTTATTTCTCGTTTAACGTCCTGCTGTCTTTTATTATAAAGCAGGACGTACGTTTGCAATTTTACATGTTATATAATACATTCAGTTCATCGCTGTTAGATATTTTGACCATTTAGAAATAAAAATAGGAAATCAATAAGAGCAAAGAATATATTATAATGACAATAAATAGAGCTTGTTGGTATCGGTGTGCTTTCATTTGAGATTGTAAGCAAGAATTTATGTCATCGAAGATGAACGACCATACTTGGCGATGAGAAGCTTAATAGTGTTACATCAAGACGCGGTATTTATTGTTAGTATTTCTGTTCCATTTGGTTTAGTTATGACATAACTTAAAGGTTCTGGTTTTTATACATAGCGTTTTCTATTATGACCATGCCCCATGGTTTGTCGACTTGCGCGCTGGGCGAGTCCACTCGTTTGTTTTAGAGGGGCGGCCGCCTCAGCTGCCTGTTGCCTGCTTGTTCCATAGATCATAAATACGGCATTTCGCAATGACGTGGAACGTGTTAGTTTAATAAAAAGGTGTCTATAAATGACGCTCAAATTTTTAAGGAGTTTAATTTTATTTATTTATTTATTTTTATCTTTTAGCGAAGTTACTGAGTTTTATCAAAAGATTCATCTAATAAGTAGAAGGAGTTGCCATTCAGAAATTCTTTTAATTTCTTTTTACATGCTACTTAGCTATCTGTCAGATTTGGATGCTACAGGATAAGTGACCGAAGACTTTTGTGGCAGCATAATTCACCCCTTTCTGTCCCAAAGTTAGATTTAAACTTGAACTGTGAATATCACCCTTTCTCCTAGTATTGTAACTATGCTCACTGCTATTACTTTTTAATTGGATCGGATTGTTAA
Organism: Locusta migratoria; assembly: GCA_026315105.1. Taxonomy (NCBI): domain Eukaryota; kingdom Metazoa; phylum Arthropoda; class Insecta; order Orthoptera; family Acrididae; genus Locusta; species Locusta migratoria. The sequence continues at coordinate 614,158,197 of CM048746.1, forward strand.
TAACAAATTTCAAAATTGAATACATATATTGTGCAGCTACTGTGAAGATCCGTAGATCCTTCAATAAGTGTCTGCAAGAAGATCTTGAGTGGGCTCTAGCAACTATTCTGCTTGCACGCCTTTACTCAATGCATACTTTTTTACTCAATGTTGAACTGCCCCAGAATATGATCCCATGCGAAATCATTGACTGAAAATAGGCACAGTAAGCTCATTTACTGAGACGTACATCACCAAAATTTACAATGACTCTAATAGAATAAGTAGCTGAACTCAAATGTTTCAGCAGATATTCAATGTGTTTATTCCAATTCAATCCCACATCAATGCAAACAACTAAAATTTTTGTATATTCTGCCTTAGCTACAGGTTTCTGTTAAAAGTCTATATTTATTAATGGTATCATGCCGTTTACTGTATGAAACTGAATATACTGGGTTTTATGAAAGGTTAATGAGAGTCCATTTGTAGAGGACCGCTTAATAATTTTCTGAACGACATCATTTACAATTTCATCGGTTAATTACAGTTTGTCAGACGTTGTAACTATACTTGTATCGTCAGCAAAAAGAACTAGCTTTATCATCTTCGTGAATACAGAATGGCAAGTCATTAATATATATTAAGAACAGCAAAGGACCCAAGACTGAACATTGTGGCACCCTATTTTTGATAGCTCCCCAGATAGGGGAATTAGCTGTTTCCTGCATATTAAGTGAACTGCTTATTTACTTAATCTGAAAATCTTGATTATGTGAACAACATAGATCCTGCGAAGTTTTTGTCTTTCTAAAACATCTATAGCTTAGCTCATACAACTTACATAAATTATTAGCTTATAGTGCATTAGCTACATAACTTGGATTCATTCGCTGAGTGATATTCCTGTCTTTATTACCACGGCGCTCACACACCCAGCAGATTTTGTTGTTACACTAAGTTATCAGAGGAACACTGTTCCATATAAAAAAAACTAACAGGGAATAACCCGCTGTGGAACAGCTTGTAAAGTGTGGTGTTCATTACACCCCATCCCAGAGTTGACAATAATATGCGATTATACGGGATAATTGTCCAAGTATTTTTGTGTATTCACTGCTACCAGCAATACTCTAAAGGGGAATAGTCTCTCCATAAGTTGTGGCATAGTGTGAGGATCAGGTAGGCGGCTGTGCCCCAGGCTGCTGCAGTATTACGCAACGTCTATCAGTGTGTACCAGTATCAGCTGAAGTTTACTACCCAAACGTTGGAGTCCTGTGGACTGTGAAGGACAACGTGGCCGGACTTTGGCTCCTATCGCGCCCCCCTGATCGGGTGTCTGATAGCGCTGCCCAGTAACCAGCCACCACATGTGGCGTGTTCACTAAATGAATCATTTCGTAGCATTCACATACATAGATAGTTACCAAAGCAAATAATGAATTTGTGGCACGGCAGTAACGCGGAGTCTCTACAGTTCTTAAACATTTGCCTTTACAAATGTACATTTATTTTGTTACTAGCTTAAACCCGCGGCTCCGCTCGCGTGTTTGTTGGTTATGAGAGATAATGCGCGAAACGTCAAATCGATTTTTTTAAAGAGATGTATTAAAAGAAATTTCTCATTTACTGTTTTACTTGCTTATCCTTATGTTTCCTTATTCGTAAGCTTATCCTTACAGAGAAAGAGCTGAAGACATTGTAGCACGCATAGACCAAAGATATGGTCTGTGACGTTTCGCTGTATGTGACCTCCTTGGTATAGTGTTGCAAACGACAAACGCCTTCAGTCCGAATTTTTTTATAATTTGACGACTTTCAACCACCATATCTTCGACCCCCTTATAGCTGTCGGCATGGAACTGCTATGGTGTACTACGGGAGACTTCGGACAACAATTACACACAGACCATTCGTTTGCGTTTTGTAGTTTTCGCTGCAGAGCGAAATATTAAAACACAGACATACACACAAACGTTGAATTTTATATACACCGATAACTTTCCATCCCAAAATACGCCACCCTTTTATCATTATCAACCCTCAAGCAACAATGCAACCAATAAAACCACTTTCAAAGAGTAAATTTAATTTTCAAAGAGTAATTATTGTTCCGCATTTCGCGTTATATTCTTCAAATTACTAAATATCTATCAGATCGCTATAAAACCGTGCCTAAAACCTTCCTTATATATATATATATATATATATATATATATATATATATATATATAGAGAGAGAGAGAGAGAGAGAGAGAGAGAGAGATAGCTAACCGATCGCCATAAAACCTTGCCTAAAGCCTTCCCCGGGTAGACATTAGTAACTGTACAAATTTTTAGGTATTTATGTCTTGTGGTTCAGACGTGATAAACTACACCGAACAGACATTCACATTTATAGATATAGATACTTTAGCACACTGACGTCGCAAAATACATAATTGCATGTCCAGTTGCAAGTCTGTGTTATCCTTACGGTAAGGAAAAGCATACAGCAACTATGTGCATGACAAGTCTTTCTCAGCCTTGAAACTAAACATTTTTATAAATATTAAGCATGCAGCAGCTGCATAATATTGATAAATTTGTTTGGAAAAAATCTATTTATTCAACCTAAATCGAGTGTATTCTTTTATGATTGCATTTCAGACGCCACCATGAGCGTTTTACAATGCAACAACCAATTTCGATCACATAACGGTCATATTGACACCGTCAAGAACGGAAGGAAAAAGAGAGAGAGATAAGGGACATTTTATTCTTTATATTTGCGCAGATTTTTGCGGTATGATAAAAACAGAATATAGTTATATGTTTAACAAACATTTAAACAAACACTCTTCTGGCATTGCATACGTGAATGAAATGGTACAGTACGACAATGATTGCAGAATAAATTTGTAGATGTTTTTCATTTATTAGTACAAAAGGAATTTCACTGGATAACAAAATTCAATTTGAGTGTCTTAGAGGAACGAACGTGAAAACATTTGCATTTCCTAACTACACGGAAACGATTGTCGGAGTTGCACTAACAACGTGTTTCAAACATATTTTATCTGGTCACTGGTGACAGCGAGTGAGCTTTCACCGGAGCGCACTTATAAGTTGACTGCTGGTGAAGCTGTAATATGTTGTGGCGTTATCAAACAGCAAAGTCAGATAAAGTATAATTAGTGTGCCTTCTCTCGAGAACTCAACACACAGAAGTTTTGGAGGAAAAATTTCCTCTCACCCTCTGATTATCACACAAACAATTACGCATTAAAATCTGGAGGAACTTATTTTGAACGTTGAAACTAATTATTGATACCTTCTACTGCTTACGATATTAATAGTGCTCAAAATATTCTAGTCCTTAAATAAATATTAAAATAAAAAATAAAATAAAAAATGAATTACAGTTTGGAGAAAACATTAAAACCTTTCATGTTTGCTGATGTAATTGTGTCAAAGGTAGCAAAGAACTACGTATAGCAGTTGACTAGAATCAAAGTATTTTGTAGATGTTATTATATGAAACTAATGCCAGTGTAACAAGGTTAATGGAATGCAGTCTAAATAAATCAGACAATGCTGAGTGATTTAGATAAGGTAATGAAACACTAAAAGTAGTAGATGAATTTTGATTTTTGGGTAGCAAAATAACTCATCACTGTCGAAGTAGATAGGATAAAAATTCAGTTTGACAATAGCACGAAAATCATTTATAAGAAATGGAATTTTGACATTGAATGTAATTTAAGTGTTAGGCTATCTTCTATGCGTGAATTTGTTTGTACTGTAGTCTTATACAGAAGTAAAACGAGGAATGCAAGCAATTCAAACGCGAGAATAACATAGACTTTCGAAATATGATGCTAGAAAAGAGTACTAAAGATTACATATGTAGATCAAATAATTAATGAAGAGGTATTAAAGTGAATTGGAAATCAAAGAAATTTATGAACTAAATTTATGAACTAAAAGAAGGACTCTGATGATAGGACATCACCTAAAGCGTCAGTTTGGTACGGGAGAGAAGTGAAGTAGTAAAAATGTAGAGGATGACCAATAATTAATAAAGAGCTGGTAAAAAATAATATAAGTTGCAGTATTTGCGCAGATATGAAGTCTGCAGAGGATAGGCTAGAGAGGAGAGTTGCATCAAACTGGACTGATGACCACAACAAGATAGTAACACAAAAAGTTTCTCTTTTAAATGCCAGTAATTTCACGAATAGAAGTTCGTACTCTCCTATCAGTTTGTAATAATTTAAGTGCTATTTTAGTTAAGCTGTGTTGACCTGTAATAATACGAGAGGATACCTCCTACCACCTCTACATCTACGTCTACATGGGATACTCTGCAAATCACATTTAAGTGCCCGGCAGAGGGTTCATCGAACCATCGTTATACTATTTATCTCCCATTCTACTCTCGAATAGCGCGCGGGAAGAAACAACACCTGAATCTCTCCGTTCGACCTCAGACTTCTCGTATTTTGTTCTGATGATCATTTCTGCCTCTGTAAGTGGGAGTCAACAATATATTTTCGAATTCTGAGGAGAATATTGGCGATTGCAGTTTCGCAAGTAGCTCACACCACAGCGATAAGCGCTGTTGTTGTAATGATTCCCATCCCAGATCCTGTATCATTTCCGTAACGCTGTCTCCCCTGTATCGTGACAATACGAAACGAGCTGATCTTCTTTGGACTCTTTCGATGTCCTCCGTCACACCCACCTGATAACGATCCCACACTGTGCAGCAATACTCCAAAAAAGGACGGACAAGCGTAGTGTATACAGTCTCTTTAGTAGTTCTGTTGCATCTTTTAAGGGCTTCGCCTTTCCCACTATATTATCTAAGTTTCTTTCCAGGTTAAGCCTGAAGTAATAGTAATTCCTAGGTATTTTGTGGAGTTTACGGCCTTCACTTTTGATTGATTTATTTTGTAAACAAGGTTTAACGAATTTCTTTTCGTATTCATATCGACTACGTCACACTTCCAATTATTTAGAATCAGCTGACAATTTCTAAACCATAGTGATATCTTATTCAAATCGTTTTGCAGTAGGTTTTGATCATCAGATGATTGTACTAGACGGTAAATGACGGCGTCATCTGCAAACAACCTAAAAGTGCTACTTAGATTTCCCCTAAATCGTTTAAGCAAATAAGGAATAGCAGAGGACCAATAACACTACCCTGTGGAACGCCCGATATCAACTCTGTTTTAGTCGATGTTTTACCATCCATTACTACGAACTGTGTCCTCTCTGACAGGAAATCCCCTACCCAGTCGCATGCCCTGCATGAAATGGTTTCCTCGATTTTAGCGTTTATGTGGGGTAAGTTACAAAATGGTGGCAAGGAGGAAGAAGAGGTGGTGGGGGAGAGAGGCGGCCAGTGTGGCAGTGGAGGAGCGATGTGTGTCAGGCACTCTCTCCACTTATGGCGGCCATTCACCTCTGGACGGCTGCCAGCTCGAACCGCCCCCTCTTCTCGCCGGATTCCTCATTACCTCTCTGGGATGCTGACGTTCCGAAACAACGGCGGGCGACGCACTCCAGTCTCATCGCAAAAACAATCCACACACTTTGAATTATTACTACTTATTGACACTAAGGAAGCCCGTATACTGACGCATGTACTCCTTTAATCCGTACCTAAAGTGTGGAATCTTACACGTGTCACTTAAATTAACAGTATGTTTGACAACAATTTGTAGTAGGATTTTAAGACTTACATGGTGTTTTTTCATCATTATGAAATACCTGGAAGAAAACGATCTATTGGCGTAACACGGTTTCGCATATAACATTTACATGCTATTTAAATAATTACATTTCATTCTACCACTTTCAAACATAATACTCATCTCTTCAACATTACGTTGTATGGGGGTTCTGCTCGCTGCAAAATTATTCTCCCGGGGCGTCGTGGTAGAAATAAATACTCTATATGTTCAATTTTTCACTTCTTCTTTAATTTAAATCAAACTTCTTCTCCACCAAAACATTACAATAACGTACACAAATTACCACAACAACACAGACTGACATAGTTTCCAAAGTACTCGACAAAGACAAAACTCGAACTCCCCCACGCAAGGCGGTGAGGCAAATATATAACAACGACAATAATGACATTACATTATCCATTGTTCATAACAATTGAATATACTAATTTACAATTAACAAACACACAAAGGAAACATTTCATGTACACAAAAATAATCACAATATAAAATGAAAAGTATACATACAATAATTTTTCATGATTTCTTGAAGGTGACTTTGCGAAAGGAGTGAGTGTGGTTGCCACTGAATAAATGTGTTCACATTTGGTAGGAAACTTTTGAAATGTGAGTTTGTCTCCGAAAACTGTCGTGCGACATATTCAGGACATGGCTGCAGATGCGCAAGAAGAACTGGGTGTTACGGCACGTAAGTTTATACATCATTCTTTATCTTTCGATGAGAGTTCTGACATATCGATACTGCACAGTTAGCTATTTTCATTGGGGGCGTCAATGATAAGCTCAATATAATAGAGGAATTTTTAAACTTGACCCCCTCAAGGACATCACCACTGAGTTGAATATTTTGAAAGGCGCTGAAAAAGCTGTTGGAAACAATGGCCTGAGTTCGAATAAGTTTGTTTCTGTCGCAACAGATGGGGCTCCGTCTATGGTAGGAGTTAATGTGGGATTAATGGCACAGGTGAAAGAACGTATGAAACATGTTCCTGCTGCAATACTAGAACTCACTACCGTCCACTGCATACTTCATCAAGAGAATCTATGCGCAAAATATATGAAAATTAAAACCGTAATGCATAAGAAGATTCATGTCACAAATTCCCTCTGATCACGAGGCCTGAAACATGTTAATTTGTGACTTAGCATTCCTTGCTGATTTAAAAGGCCACTTAAACGACTTAAATACCTCACTCCAAGGAAATGGCCTTCTTATAATAGATATGTACTACAGAATTAAAACCTTCAAAATGCCACTGAATTTTTGAATGAAACAACTGTAGACTGGAAACATTGCGCATTTTCAGAAGCTTTTGCAGGTGCGTGATTTTGATCTTACTCTCTCTGAAGAAGATGTGCAAATTCTGCAAGCTCTTCGTAACCAGTTTGAGTCCATGTTTGAAAATGTGGAAATACTGTCTACTATGTTTCAGCTCTTTGTAACACTATTTCTATCTGAAGTCAACAATGTTCCTTCCAGGTTTCAAATGGAACTCTTACATTTACAGTGAAACGATTTATTGAAGGACAAATATAAACACAACAAAGCCTTGTAAAATTCTTCTAAGAATGTTCGTCAAAACAGATTTCCGAGGTTGTATGGCCTTGCTTCACGGATGTTGTGTATCTTCGGTTCGACGTATGTGTGTGAACACTTCTTTTCTATTGTTAAATTATCAAAGTCCCAATACCGAAACACCTTGCCAGACCACAACCTAAGACGCAGTCTTCTATTAAAAATATCTCAAAAGTTGCGTCCTAACACCGAGAAACTAACCAAAGAAAAACTTAATAGTAATGTGCAGCTTAGCCCTAAATTGTAGACAAAATTGAATTATGTTCCATTCTCTTTATTTTATAACAATGCTATCCTCACATTAAATTACATCTACATTTTAATTGCCTCATGGTATATAGACGACATACAATTGTCTACAATCTGTGTTTATTATTTAATTAAGACAGATACATTAAAATTAGGATATCGTAGACCTCACTGTATTCTTCACACTAGATCCCTGTCTTTCCTCAATTACTGCACTCCACACGCTGCATTCTATTTCTCCGCGGCAGCAGTAACGAGTGTGTGACGTCACACGGTCAGCTCTTCCTTACTTGTGAGCAGGCAGAGCGGCCTTCGATGACGTCACACCGCCGCGCCGCTGCTAGTCTCGCCTGACTTAAAACTGACTTAAACTTACCTAAGGACATCACACACACCCATGCCTGAGGGAGGACTCGAACCTCCGATGGTAGCGGCCTCGCAGTTCGTGACATGGCGCCTAGAAAAGATCTGCCATTTCCGCGCGGCGGACGTGCTGCGTCAGTTGCGAAACGATGCTGGTTAAATGGTCACATAAATATTCTCACATCTGAAGGTGTTCTGGACGTCCACCCAGTTCGTCGTAATGTAAGGGCAGCAGTGCAAATCGTACAGCTTCCACTGCACGGATAAGGGTCTTTACAAGCCCAGAAGTGTCAAGACGAACTGTTGCCAACCGGTTACCAGCAGCGGGCCTAGGGGCACGTTCACCTCTAGCCCGTCTTCCCGCTACAGCCGTCTAGACACCACTTGTAAGATGGAATAGAGGGCTGTGGGTTTCAGCGATGAAAGCAGATTCCGCCTGCATGAAAGTGATGGTCATTTGCCTGTACAACGTAGGCCCGGGGAGCACTGTCTCGTAGAGTGCTTTGGTCGAAGAGATATTGGCCCCACCATAAACCTTACGGTCTGGGGTGCGATGCGCTACATCTCTCGTTCCACTTTGGTGTTGGCGGAGGGACCACTGATCAGCATTCAGTATATGCAGAATGTTGTAAGACCTGTCGTTTTACCATTCTTGCAACTGGAAGGTTATGTGTTTTTCCAACAGGGTATTGTTTTTTGTATCCCATCCTCGTCGCCACTTTTGTGTCTCGTTTCCGCCGGTTGTCCTGGGTGTCGGTGGCCGAATAGAGAGAGACCGACACAGGGAAATAGGATGCACGCATGTGCGGGTACAGAGTCTGAGGTGACCAGCCAGTGGGACAGCAGAAACTAGAAACACTAAGCTAGATTAGCACAAGTTGTATATTTCATAGAAATACGATACTTAACTTTTACAAAGTTCATGACTGCCAACTAAGTGTACTGCTGAGACATAGGTTAACTACGTAGAGGCCTGTCTACTGATGAGTCCGTTTCAGTGCCTGTCCTAATCCCAAGTGAACGATGCAGTTCAGTGGTGGCCACGAGAGGAGTTGCAGCAGAGGGCGCTCGTGGCCGACGTCGTAAGAACGCCGCGCCGTGCGTGCATGGCGGCGCGCGGCGAAAGTACGTGGCGCGCACTTCAGACTAGTGCGACAAAACAATGTTCGCCCACACAAACTGTGCATGAGTCTCAACATGCTCTGCTAGAGAAGTGCAGCAACTTCCCTGGCCACGATCTCCACACTTGTGTCCACGTGTGCGAGTGTGGGATATGATGGGACGATAAGTGACACGTGTCATTTATCTCTCCACATCTCTTGCAGAAGTACAGGTCTATGAGACGTGTTTTCCAAGACAGTATTACCCATCTGTATGATCGATTGGATGCCAGAATCAGCGCCTGCACTGCCGCCCCTCCAGGCTACACCACACGCTATTTTCGGTGTTTCAGCATGGATCGACCCCTGATCCTCAGTACCGCATAATCTATTGATCCGTAAATCAATCATTTAAAGTACTCCGTATGGACTGTTTCAACAATAAATCTTGAGCGAATTCGAAAACTCTAGGCATGTGTAATAATTTTTATTTGAGGAAGTGTATGAGCGTAGACCTAGGGTGTCAGAATTCTAGATGGCGCCCCAACATTATGAGCCCAGTTCAGGGGCACAGCCTGCAGGATTTCGGGATCAACTTTGATAGGTATATAATTAGATTCTGAATTCAAATTGACTGTAATTTCAAATGATGCTGCTTCAGGCAGCACAGTAACGCGTGGCCTGCTCTCTGTTTGACAGACCGGACGCTTCGGCGCCTCAGAACGGCGCCGCCCCGCAGGCTGGGCAGGTGAAGGCTGGCCGCCTGGAGGCCGCGGCGGCCGGGCTGCGGCTGGCGCCCAGCGCGCCGCCCCCAGACGACGACGAGGCGCCGGGCCGGCGCTGGAACAGCCGCGCCATCCGCAACCAGCTGTTCGCCGCCGCCGCCTGCTTCCTCGTCACCGCCGGCTGCGGCTTCCCCATCGGCTTCTCCGCCATCATGCTGCCTCAGCTGCGCCAAAACGACTCCATCATACACACCAATGAGGATATGGAATCCTGGATAGGTCAGTGTTGGCTACTCTGCTGTGCGACAATGGACCCTAAAAATGTCTACCCCTGGCCTTTATGAAAGCAGGTTTGATGAGTTATTGGACGTCTTCCTGATAGGTATCGTGACAAAGAGTATCAGACTGGCGCATAAGATCGTCAGTATCTGGATCTGGTTGGACATCCCTGCCCGTAACGCTCCAAACATTCGCAACTGGGGAGAAACCTGGTAACTTTGGTGGCCGAGGTAGGGTTTGGCAACCACTAAGACACTAGTATGGACGGGCATCGTTCTATTCAAATGTCATGTGGTTCACCAATCACTCCAACTGGCTTCATTTATAAGCCCATCTACACGTCCCATCTCAAATGCTCACATCTGCACATATCGTTTTCGTGTTTGTCTACGAGGTATAGGTGCAATCCAACTGAGTACACGAAATGGCTACTCTGCTGCGCGATAATGGACCCTAAAATTGTCTACCCCTGGCCTTTATGAAAGCAGGTTTGATGAGTTATTGGACGTCTTCCTGATAGGTATCGTGACAAAGAGTATCCGACTGGCGCATAAGATCGTCAGTATCTGGATCTGGTTGGACATCCCTGCCCATAACGCTCCAAACATTCGTAACTGGGGAGAAACCTGGTAACTTTGGTGACCGAGGTAGGGTTTGGCAACCACTAAGACAACCAGTATGGACGGGCATCGTTCTATTGAAATGTCATGTGGTTCACCAATCACTCCAACTGGCTTCATTTATGAGCCCATCTACACGTCCTATCTCAAATGCTCACATCTGCATATATCGTTTCCGCGTTTGTCTGCGAGGTATAGCAGCAATCCAACTGAGTGCACGAAATGAAATTCACGAAGACTAACAATAATAATTTCGTGTGGCTCATTGGCCTGGTGCAAGTCTTTCAATTGGACGCCACTTCGGCGACTTGCGTGTCCTAGCATACCCCAGTTATCCAACCGGGGAAATGGGACCTACAGCTTAAGGTGGAATCCGAGCCACGTGTCGTTTTTGGCGACTCCTCACATCGTTGAGAGATGAAGGATGGGTTAGAGTTCAGACTGAAAAAATCCGTGGTCCGACCGGGTTTTGAACTCGCGACCCTTCGGTTTCCCGTCGAACACTTTACCCCAAGACCACCGGGCCCGACACGAAGACTTTGAGCCTTGGTATCAACAAGTCCGCGGTTCAGTATCCTTGCCAGTTGGGTGGTGAAAGTGCACGTCACAGAGTCATCCATCGGCCACCTAGATTTACAGTTTTGCGGTTTACGTCAGCAGTACTGTGCGTATCCTACTTTATGACCAGTTTGCCTAACTACTTCGATACACTTTCGTGTGAGGGGCAAGTCAGTGACATTTCACGAAGCCGCCGACGCTCCTTTCACACACACACACACACACACACACACACACACACACAAAGAGCAACAACTCTGCCGCTTACAACCAGCGTAGAAAGAATGTGAATAAGTAAATAAAACACACAGGTATATTTTATGTTTCCCTGGCAAACTGAACATCGTTCCACAATAATTTAAAAACTCACACAGGTTTTCTGGAGGTTTCCAGTTGGTTATAAGGCAAATGGCAGAACTGGCGAACCCCTCCCAAATATTGGAAATTGGGTTCCTCACTGCCCCATCACCTGTTCACCTAGATCAGATAAACCATCTGCTGTACCCAACATGAATAAACGGAAAACGTGCTTCTGCACAATTGTGTATAGATCATAACATAATTTCAGTTCTTTTGTTTAACTTGATGCTGCCTTTAACTTTAGTTATTATTTTTACCGCCAGATAGCTTGATTATGCTCAACCCCCAGAGTGCTGCTCATTTATTATCTGGGTATGGTCTTAGCGAACCTGGGTTCTCTGAGTTGAAGACTGGTGAACACCGCCAGTGTTCTGTCTCCGTAAGCCTTAGGTGTGCTCCAGCGACCACCGTGCAGCGCGTTGTTGCATGTTGGACGTCAGATGGAACGGAGAACTTAGCTGCACCGACTGTGTCATGAGGAACTTACAAATTAATATTTTATATATTTTTTAATTTCCCTTAATCTTACGGTGTGATGCACTCGATGGGTGCATGGCTGTTGAGGAAGAACAGTTGTTAGCGGCCAACCTCTGGGGAAATATCGGCACCTCATAAGTATACTTTGTAGTGACAAAAGCCATTGAATACCTCCCAACATCTTGTTGCACCTCATTTTGCCAGACGAAAGTCATCAACTCGACGTGGCAAGGATTGAACAATTCGTTGGACGCCCCTGCACGAATATTGGCCTATACGGCCTCTATAGCCATCCATAATTGCGAAAGTATTACCATGGGAGGACTTTATGCACGAACTGACATCTAGCTTGTGTCCCACAAAATCTTCAATTCATAGCTGGATGGTCAAATCATTTGCTGCAATTGTCCACAATGTTCTTGAAACTACTCGCGAACACTTGTGGCCCAGTGACATAGCGCATAGTCATCCAATACTCAATAGCCAAAGAGATCTTGTGTCGCTAGCCCAAATGCGCCATATCCAGAATGTAATTGATAATAACAGTAACAGATCGGCAAAGTGTGAATGTTGTCCAGAAAGTAATTCAAAGGGTTGTTAGTGAGTTTCACAAAGCCATTCAGTTTGCTGGAGCTACCTAAATATAGTACAGCAGGTTTTCTGCGCCTTAAGTTTAGCCCTTACATGGAAATCAAATGTGCCTTTTCAGGTATCAACGATTTGGGCACACAGCCCTGAACTGTAATGGTAAGGCTACATGGGGAAGATGATGCGCCGCAGGTCACGAACCGGGTTTTCATATCACAGTCCCGCCCATGTGCTTTAATTGGTCCAGGGAAATCCGTTCTGGAGCAGGAACTATTCTTTCTCTGAAGAAGAAGAAGAGAAGGTTTAGGGTATAAGCTTTCTTACTCTAATCCAAAGAGAGATTTTAAGCCCAGTCAACCAAAATTTCATAAAGTCATTCATTTCCTTCGTGATTGAAGCAGATGGTCCAAAAAGTTTGTGTTATAACTCAGACAGTGAGATTTGAGCAGGGCACCTCTACCTGCGACTGTAAATGGCCTGTGCCACTAATCTCACAACCCAGCCTTTCTTCCAATGAACGACTGGTGGTTGCTTCAAATAATACCGAAGACAGCAGACCCTCACAGAAAACATTTGAAGAGACCCAACAGAGCATGACGATTAAAACAGCATTGCCATCGTTTCCAAAATCCAAGATGGGGACGAAAACCAACAAATGAAATGGTCCAGTCAGAAACCATCCAGACTTGGTTATGACGAATCAAACAATGACTATATGATCAAAGAAATGAATGTCGAAGTCTGCAGGGAATGCACTACGACAGAAAGACTGGGGAACAGACAAGGGAAAACTTACAAGAGTTCAGGATGTATGTGGAGCAACAAAGGCTGTCAATCATGATATACTGTTTTGTATATTTCTCTAGGAGATTACTTTCAAATCATTTTACACCCTTAAGGCATATAGTCATCTCCTCCACAAAAAGCAGCACGGCCTTAGCTAAATAAGAGTTGATCATGCAGGTCCCAGTGGATGCTGTAATTGTGAATGGCACTTTCCAAACCAGTCCACGAGATATTGTCTAGACTATAACGGCCTGTTTCGCCACTTTTATGTCTATGCCAGCGCAAATTAGTATTCATTTTTCTGGCACAACATAGTAGCTGTTGAGACAGACAGAAATTCCAAAACGTGAAGAGTACAATTGCCCCTTTCCTATGTGGGAGTTAGCGTCTTCGTTATTTGACGATTGTGACACGTCTCCTGGTTACTGCAGAATCCATTGTGGTATGATTCAGCAACTACAGAACGAAATTAAGAAATCCTCCTTAATTTTTTTGTTATCTGATCATCACCTTGTGGCCAGAAATACAATCTGTCCGCAGCTCAGAGGTTGCCGGAGCTGATACAGAACTAACTGTACTCCCTCCAGAGGCTGAGAAAGCACGCGACATTCCGCTGAGTCAAGACATTTGGGGATTCAGGAAATGAAGAAGCTGATCAGGCTGCCAAGGTGACCTGATGAGAACTTGACGTTACACAGTACATCCCCCCCCCCCTCCCTGCAGGATGTCGCTTTTGTGTTAAGTCAGAAGTCCATTCAGTTTTGGAAGGAATAACTGCTGGCAGTGACGGACAATAAGCTGTAGTGCGTGAAGTGAAGCTTCCGTCCGAGGAGTTCCTCCTGCCAATCGCGCAGGCAGGATGAAGTGAACCTTACACGCCTCCGAATTAGACACTGTCCCCTTACACATGGATTCTTACTCTGGCGAGAGGATCCTCCATTCTGTGATGCCTCTGGCGTACAAATCACTGTACTGTGGTTTGAATGAGTGCATTTTATATTAAGAGGGTAAATTTCAAAAATTCAAATGTTTGTATAGTTTATGGGACTTAACTAAGGGGTCATCAGTCCCTAAACTTACAAACTACTTATGAACTACTTACGAACTAGGACGGCACAAATATCCATGCCCTAGGGGGATTCGAACCCCCAACAGTAGTGGCCGTGCAGACCGTGACTGGACGGCACAAATATCCATGCCCGAGGGGGGATTCGAACCCCCGACCGTAGTGGCCGTGCAGACCGCGACTAGAGCGCCTCAGTCTCCTTTTTTTTTCTTTTTTTCTTTGAAGATAAAACGAGGCTGTCTCTTCTGCGCTGCTACACACTACTGTTAATGTCCATTTCCGCACTACTATCGTATCTTATAACGCCAAGAAAAATCAGTTCGAATTGAACAAATAAGTTGGAAATAAGTGTAACTTCGTGGATTTTTTTTTTTTTAATGTTCAAATGTTTGTATAGCTTATGGGACTTAACTACGGGGTCATCAGTCCCTAAACTTACAAACTACTTATGAACTACTTACGAACTAGGACGGCACAAATATCCATGCCCTAGGGGGATTCGAACCCGCAACAGTAGTGGCCGTGCAGACCGTGACTGGAGCGCCTCAGTCCCCTCGGCCACCGCGGCCGGCTCTCCTCAGCCACCGCGGCCGGCTAAGAGGGTAAAAGCGAATCAGATCTGCCTTCTGTTTTATGTGATGATGAGGCAAATACGATCGAAGGTTTTAAGGTTCTGTGTCTGGACTTCGGCCTAAAGTTTAAGATTGGAAAATTTTTTTATTCCTGCGATTGGTCAGCCACGACTATCTGCTGTTAAGTTGTAACTATTTCTACCAGTTTCAACTGGTTCGTCAAAGTTTTAATCTTAAAATGATAGCATCTTTTCGTGCTTCAGAGTTTGTGTATATATGATTTGCTGCCTATTGTTACACTTAATTTCCTTTATTATTTTCATAATTCTTTTAGTAGATTTTATTGATAATTGTGTGCCATCATTTTTTCTGGGTGCTAAGGACCTTGCTGTCGTCTGTCCACCGTCACCAGATAATACCCAAGGGGGGCGAATTAAGCTATTCAATTTTTTTTTTATTTACTTAAAGACAGCCTGAGTTGAAAATTACTTTTAGAAAAGGGTTGTTGGCCACGTTCAAAGTATTTGCTGGTGGAGCGCGTGCTGAGGTGTGGTGTGCCCGCAGCGAGCGTGCACTCCGCGGCGACGCCGCTGGGCGCGCTGTGCAGCTCCTACCTGTCGGAGCGGGTGGGCCGGCGCACCACTCTGCAGCTCACCGCGCTGCCCTTCGTCGTCGGCTGGCTCCTGCTCGCCTTCGCCAAAAGCTTCTCCGTCGTCATCGGCGGAAGGGTCCTCTGTGGCATCGCCGTCGGCGTCGCCGCTTCGCCCTGTCAGGTAACAATATTTCCTATAACTTCCTTTCTACTGGTGTTCAGATTTTTCCACAGCTCTTTGGTTATCATTCGCTATTAAAAGTTTTTCCCGGCGTGATGTTTGTGAGGAAATCCTTCCTGCTCTTCAACGACGTACTGTGGAGCAACTGCCTCTCCGCTAAGCTGCTTCTAGTAGACTTTGTGCCTTACCTCACCAACTCAAGAGCACAGCACCATCACTTTCTCAGTCAGCGAGCGAGGTGGCACAGTGGTAAATGGCTTTTCTAAAAATAGGGAGCTCTCGGAACTTAGTCAGTGTCAATACGACAGCATTATCATAAAATCAATAGAGCCCTTGAAGTTTCCGATAGTTCAAGGTGTAAGTATGTAATAACTATGATTGATACCTCAGGTGCATTCGACAACATATTGTTGTCCACGATGTTTACACGTTTCAGTGATCCTCGAATTCTAAGGTGTCTCTACAATATCTTGCAAGATTATTTTTATAGGCGTTCTGTTGAATGGTGCGCATGGAAACAAAACTTTCTATAAAAGGTACCGTACTATCTTCTGGGACATAGCCATTGGACTCCTGTTTCTCATCAGTGAGAAGAACACTGTTCATGGGGTACCGTTACCGATGAATTCAATCCATGTCCCGATGGTGATATCTGCGAACTGTCTAAACAACACCTCTGTATTATGTAAAGAAGTTATCACATATTTTGGAGTCCAGTTGGATGAAAGGAGGAATTCTACAGAAAAAGTAATAAAAATTGTGTTTAAGTCTTTATCGAGCTGGTATCATGAATCACAAGTCACCACTAAATGCCATTAGAGGGCACTATAACGCTACATATCACGCCATAGCTGGTTTCGTTCGAAAATTGAACTCCATCGTTATATGAGTGCAGAGCAACATACTCTCTGGGACGTTTCGTATAGCACCTGTCGAAGTGCTATATTGGCAGTACCGGAGATCTGCCCTGTCGGCATTCGGGTGCGACATAGCACAGCCTAGTACTGGTAGAGTCGAGACAGACTCGCCCGAGTATAAGTGATCATAAGGATGAACGTGATTAATAGAATTAAAGAGCAGGCCTGAAGAAGATATGGATGAAATGAAATGATAGGATCATTGGTAGGTGTGTGCATAACTTTTACAAAGTGTTAAAGATGGAGTATGAGTATGTCTAGGTGACCCAACTAAGGGAAAGGTGCACTTTATTATTTCTTACCCTATCAGCTTACACAACATAGTGAGAAGGGTAACAGTTCTCTGCGATTGAGCAGAAACAGCAACGCCTAAACGTGTAATAAATAACTAGAAAATGGAATCGGAAAGGATTATTTGAGCATGGACAGAATTAGTCAAGATATCGAAGGATGTAAGTTACGTAACCTTGCTGCCAACAATGTATTAACAGCTCTACAGTACGAATATTAGAACTGGGAACAAATGGATATATATGGTGAAGTATAGGTCTGGGGCCTATGCATACAAGAACTGCAGCTGGATGGCCTAGGAGTTAAACAGTGGAACAGTAATGACGAAAGATGGTCAGAGTTTCTAAGTTTGGAAAGAGGTGGCCATTAGGTGGACGTAATTGTGATGATTAGGTTAATCGACTATATACTGTGTTCATTTAAGAGTGCAACGCTACATAAATTACATAAAAAAGAAATCATATGCTACGTGAGGGGCAGAGTGCTGCCGAGCCAAGCAGAATCATTGGGCAGAAGTCTAATACAGGAGTTAATTTAGATGTAGAAAATTGCACAGTCGTCAATCGTGAGCACTTTGAAGATTGCTGATAACCACTGTGACGTTTTACGAATTAGGAGTCACATGGTGGTGGGATTTATCTACTTTCTCTTCATTGTTCGTGCTGCCACTCTTGTTTAATGTTTCTGTTAGTATAACTATAATTTAGTTGCAGTTACTGATTATATACGAGGCGCGTCCAAAAAGTAAGTTCCGTTTCAATTTATCTCTGCTGCAGCGCTGCGATTGCAGTTCCGCACAAGCGCTGTAGACGATGTGTATCAAGGAGAAGAACGTGCGCCATTTGGAGATCGCTGTCAGTTAGGTTCGCTTTGTTGTGCTTGTTTGAAATGTCGGCGTTGATTGAAAATCCCGCCGCCTGTGAAATCAGGTCTGTGATTCGGTTTCTGAATGCGGGGAAAGTGAAACCAAGTGAAATTTATCGGCAAATTTGCGATGTTTACGGACCAAATGCGATGAGTGGTTCGATGGTGGGAAGATGGGTCCGACAGTTCAATGGCGGGCGTAGTGATGTGCACGATGAAGAACGAAGTGGGCGTCCACCTTTGGTTACAGAAGAACTGGTTCATGCGATTGATGACAAGATCCAGGAAAACGGTAGGTTTACAATTAGTGCTCATCACTTCACCAATGACGACGAGCTGAAAGAAACTGTTTCCAACTGGTTGAAGACACAGGTGGAAGATTTCTATGAAGAAGGTATAAAAAACCTGGTGCCACGCTATGACAAATGCCTGCAAAATTTCGGCAGTTATGTGGAAAAGTGGTTTAAGAGTTGTAGAATTTTGTGCAATAAAAATTTCTTCTGTATGTGTGTACATTTCATTTTATTACCAAACGGAATTGAAAAGGCTATATATTCAAGATTAATTGATCATTTCAGTTCACATAATTTATTGTCAAACGTACAGTCTGGTGTTAGAAGTGGTTTAACGACTGAAAATGCTATATTTTCGTTTCTCTGTGAGGCACTTGATGGGTTAAATAAGAGGCTACGGACATTAGGCGTCTTCTTTGATTTAACAAAAGCGTTTGATTGTGTTACTCAGAAAATATTGTTGCAGAAGTTGGAACATTATGGAATACGGGGAGTAGCCCACAACTGGTTCACCTCTTACTTTAATAATAGACAACAGAAGTTAATTCTCCGCACTGTAGAAAATGGCTATGACGTGCAATCCCAATGGGGCACAGTTAAGTGTGGGGTGCCCCAGGGGTCTGTTTTGGGACCATTGCTGTTTCTTATTTATATAAATGATATGCCTTCGAGTATAACAGGTGAAATATTTTTGTTTGCTGATGATACCAGCTTGGTAGTGAAGGGTGTTGCTCGTAATATTCACACAGTATCAAATAATGCAGTTCAAGAGATAAGTTCATGGCTTTTAGAAAATAAGTTGATGTTAAATCACAGTTTTTACAATTTCTAACACATAATTTGACGAAAGCTCACATTCTGATTACACATAGTGGGCATGTGATAAGTGAGACTGAACAGTTCAAATTTCTAGGTGTTCATATAGATAGTAAGCTGTCATGGGAAGCCCATGTTCAGGAACTTGTTCCAAAACTAAATTCTGCTATATTTACCATTAGAACAATATCTGAGATAAGTGATTTTTCAACACGAGAAGTAGTCTATTACGCTTACTTTCACTCACTTATGACCTACGGCATTGTTTTTTGGGATAACTCGCCTGATGCAAAAAGGATATTTCTGGCTCAAAAACGGGCGGTTCGAGCAATATCTGGTGTAAGTTCGCGAACGTCATGTCGACCCCTTTTCAGTAATCTGGGAATTTTGACTCTGGCGTCACAATACGTTTTTTCTTTAATGTCGTTTGTTGTTAATAATATCAGCTTATTCCCACGAGTTAGTAGCTTTCACTCGGTGAATATTAGATAGAATCTACATTTGCATCACACCACCTTAACACTTGTGTAGAAAGGGGTACAGTGTACTGCGGCATCTATTTTCAATAAGCTACCACAAGAACTAAAGAATCTTAGCACTAATCCACACGCTTTCAAATCTAAATTGAAGAGTTACCTCATGACTCACTCCTTTTATTCTGTCGAGGAACTGCTAGAAAAGTTAAACAATTAAGCTAATTCATTTTTTTCTTTATTGATTCTTTTCATTTTGTCTTAAGATTGTTGTGTGCAAAGGACTACTTAAAAATTTTCTATTACCATTCTTGTCTAACAATTAATGTATTGACTTGTTCCATGACCATGGAGTCTCACTCCTCAATTGGGTCCTATGGAACAGTTAAATCTTCAAATCTGAATTGAAGAGTTACCTCTTGGCTCACTCCTTTTATTCTGTCGAGGAACTCCTAGAAAAGTTTAACAACTAAGCTAATTCATTTTTTTTTTCTTTATTGATTCTTTTCACTTTGTCTTAAGATTGTTGTGTGCAAAGGACTACTTAAAAAAATTTTATTACCATTCTTGTGTAACAATTAATGTATTGACTTGTTCCATGACCATGGAGTCTCACTCCTCAATTGGGTCCTATGGAACAGTTAAATAAAAATAAAAGAAAAACTTACTGTCTGGACGCGCCTCGTATTCAGTGCCAAACTATTACGACCCACCTAAGAATCACAAGACGGCCAAGTCAAATGTACTGAAATAAATAAATAACTGTTGTGTTCGGCAGGTGTACCTGGGCGAGCTCGCAGAGGTGGACCTCCGCGGGATGCTGGCGGGCGTGCCGATGCTGAGCTACTCGGTGGGCATCCTGCTGGTGTACGCGCTGGGCGCCGGCCTCGAGTGGCACGTGGTGGCGGGCACGGGGCCCGTGCTGCCGCTGCTCGCGCTGGCCGCCCTCTGCTTCCTCCCCAGGAGCCCCGTCTGGCTGGTGCGCCAGGGCCGCGAAAAGGAGGCCAAGCAGACGCTCGCCTGGTTCCGTGGCTCCACCTCCGCTACCAGCAAGCAGGTCAGTACAAACTTCTGCAGCCGCTGGCCGACCTCATCGAATCATTGGGGCGAAGAAGACCCCTCCTTGTAATACTGCCTAGCGTCTTTTATTTCGCACACATCGGTTGGTGGTTGTGTGGCCATCCGTTTTCCAATACGAGCTGACCTCCAGTACTGAAAGAACCACACTTCATTACCTGCTGTGAAGTAAAGTAGAGGTTGCACGTGGAGGTTTGCCCACAGACTTTACCATGGTAATTATCTTCTCAGAAAGTTGAAATAAGCAGTTCATATGATGCAGATGGTGCGCCTCGGTTGCACAGTGATAGAGTGCCAGACTACAAATCCAAAGGTCACGGGTTCAATCCCCGTCAGGTCCTGGGATTTTTATCTGTCACTTTCCACTTCTTTCACCTCTGTCAGTATTGCTCTTGTGAAAAATACCGAGTAGCACCGTGGTTCGGAACCCACGTTAAACTGTAGGTCCCCCTACAACTGGCTGCGCAAGTCAGTTCGAAGGTCGGAGGAAGGCAACGGCATACCACCTCCAAACAGGACCACGCCTAGTAAAGCACTTTGGTGTTCAAACCAATCTTCGGATTGTTGACTGCTTTACCTTTTATGATATAGATGAAACAATTAATTTCTCTAACTGGGGAGTT
Source organism: Locusta migratoria (assembly GCA_026315105.1). NCBI lineage: Eukaryota > Metazoa > Arthropoda > Insecta > Orthoptera > Acrididae > Locusta > Locusta migratoria. The sequence continues at coordinate 614,179,367 of CM048746.1, forward strand.
ATCAAAAATGGGGTACCACAAGGTTCGGTCTTGGATCCCTTGATGTTCTTAATATATATTAATGCACCCAGTGCACTGGCATTCTTTCCCGCCATTACCGCTATATCCCTATGGGGCTCCACCACCCGCCTAACGTTGGAGCTCCCAATGACAATCAAACCCACCTTCTGTGTGTGCCCGGATCTCTTAGAAGGATTGGTCACTGACGAAATAGGCAAGGCAGTCCGTGCTGGCTCAGAGCTATTATCAGCAGTGGACAACATCTCAAACCTATTGCTGTGGCAGGTTCCCAGTTTCGCCTCATGCCGCCAATTACGTGACCCCAGCACATTGCGCCAATCCCCGTCAGTGAAGTGTCAACTGGAAAGGACGTAGAAACCTATAGACACAGTGGCAACAGAGTTCGGAGCCTTAGCAGTAGGCACCAGAGCTACCCTGTTTGCTGTTCTTGCTGTTTGCTGTTCTTAATATATATTAATGACTTGCCATTCTACATTCACGAAGATGCTAAGCTAGTAATTTTTGCTAATGATACAAGTATAGCTATTACACCTGACAAACTGTATATACTGGGTTTTATCAAAGTTTAATGAGAGTTCATTTGTAGAGAACCAGTTAATAACTTTCTGAAAGATATCATTTACAATTTCATCAGTTAATTAACTGATGAAATATCTAATGATATCTTTCAGAAAGTTATTAACTGGTTCTCTACAAATGAACTCTCATTAAACTTTGATAAAACCCAGTATATACAGTTTCATACAGTAAATGGCATGACACCATTGATAAATTTAGACTTTGAACATAAATCTGTAGCTAAGATAGAATATTCAAAATTTTTAGGTGTTTGAATTGACGATGGACTGAATTGGAAGAAACATATTGAAGATCTCCTGAAACGTTTGAGTTCAGCTACTTATGCTATCCGACTCATTGCAAAATTTTGTGATATACATCTCAGTACATTAGCTTACTACGCCTATTTTCATTCATTGATTTCATATGGGATCATATTCTGGGGCAATTCAATATTGAGTAAAAAAGTATTCATTGCACAAAAGCGTGTAATCAGAATAATTGCTGGATCCCACCCAAGAACATCCTGCAGACATTTATTTAGGGATCTAGGGATCTTCACCGTAGCTTCACAATACATATATTCACTCATGAAACTTGTTATAAACAATCCGGGCCAATTCAAAAGTCATAGCAGCGTGCATAGCTTACAACACTAGGAGAAAGGATGATATTCACTATTCAAGGTTAAATCTAACTTTGGCTCAGAAAGGGGTGAATTATGCTGCCACAAAAGTCTTTGGTCACTTACCAAGTAGCAACAAAAGTCTGAAAGATAGTCAACTAGTATTTAAAAATAAATTAAAGGAATTTCTGAATGGCAACTCCTTCTACAATGTAGATGAATTTTTAGATAAAACTTTAAAAAAATAAAATAAATAAATAAATAACAACAAAAAATGTAATCCTTAAAATACTGATTGTCAAGTGCAGACAACATTTACTAGTGTGACACGTTCCACATCACTACGAAATGTCGTATATATGATCTATGGAACAAGCATTAATCTAATCAGTCCCTTTTCCAACATCCAGCTGTGGTTGTAGATCTCTGTAAATCCAAAAGCCACGCAGCTTGAAGCTTACCAGTGTGTTGCTAAAGATGTTACCCAGCTGTACGTCTCGATGTCTTCTGGGAATAAAGGTATATGATGATCCCTAACCTTTATACCATGTTCACATCACTGAACGCAACTGCTCAACCATACTCAATTTCTCCTCAATCTCACTCTGCAGTTTTATCAATGTTCCGTGATAAGTGTGGTAACGAATGGACTCCTCCTTCCACTACACACTTTGAGACAAGTGCATGATACTACGTAATAATCATGTTGTGAGTGGGTTCCGTCTGTATTTGGACAATCTCATGCCCTGGGTCAGTATATTTTGTTTATGTCAATTATAATGACGATCCAGAATGAAACTTTTATAATGACGATTCTTTCAGTACGTTAGGGACGTATGGCACAAAGGCTGCGCTAGTTTTTAGGAAGATTTTGGAACCGGAACTACTGCTCCCCTCAAAAAATTCCACATGCTGTATGTCAACAAGATAATGCTCGTCACATGTAGTAAAGCATAAACAAGTCTCATTCGAAGACAGCAAAACCATTGTTTCCTTAGCCTGCTCATGTACCTGGAATGTCTTCCATCGAACCCACCTGACATATACTCAGTCATTTACATCGAAACCCTGTTAATATTATGTGCACTCTCAAATAATTCGCATATGGGGGAGTCGCTCATGAAGTGTGTCGGCTTCATCCGTGTAGAAGCAGAATTTACATTGATTCTGATCTTTGTGGGTGGTAATTTTAAAAGTGTGCTTGCTAATTATTCTTATGTGAGTTTCAGAAATATTCGTCGATTTTGTATTAGTATCTGATTTCCTTACTCAATGTTGTATGTTATCCGTCGTATTGACGGCCGGATCAGACTAAGTACAAGTCTCCTTTTCATAACGACTCGTTCTGAACCAGTTGTAAAGACATAGACTTCACTTGGCTTCTGTTTCCTATACTTGCAATAATTTCACATGTGTGCCTGTCACTGCTTTTCCTCACTGTGCAACAAAACTATCGTTTACGCTCTTTCCCATTTTAATATTACAAAGATTTTCACATCTGATAAATGCGATAGAAAGAACCAGACAATCATTTTAAGCGTAGTGTAATAACACCACGTGTACAACTAGTTATATTTCAACATACGCATTCGCATGCATATCCCTTTCAGACTCAAGGTTGTAGCTGATGTGACATTAATATAGAAAGGGACGTTTAAGATACATAATAAATCAATAATTTATTACTGAAAAAGAAAACACATTTATTTTCAAAAAAAATGTACCCAGACAAATTGTCTGGTTAGGGCGCCTTCAATACAAATTTTTATGATTTGCACAATCTTACAGTAACATACCTTTTGAAAGGAATCTCATAATAACATCACATGATCATGTACAATCAACTGGCTGTCAGGTATGATAGCTTCACATGTCAATAAATAAATAAATTAATAAATAATTAAATAAACAGGATATCACATCCTGTCAATAAGTCTTTCTTGCCGCCATTGTAAGTGTACGGTATTGAAAGTTTGCCGACTGCTGGTACCACCCAGTCCCAGTATACAAAAATACACTGCGCACGTTACCACAGTCCATCCACGATTTTTGCGATTTTTGATACAGGCGTGAAATTCGTAGTGTAAATCACAAAAAAATAATTCGAGCAAAACCAGGGCCTGAAAGCGATATATTTTTAACACGCTTTTCCATTCAGAGTTAGTCAGTTCAGCGAATTGTTCAGACGTTCCGTGCATTGTTTATGTTATTTTTTAATTATTTTTCTCCGTGTCTGTGAAATTAGGTATCACAAATACCACTTCAAAATATCTTCATCCTCTCTTCCGTCTATATTGTAGCTTAAGGAGTGAACTTCTCAGTGAACTTCTTCATAAGTGCCAATATGATTAGGTCTTAATTTATGTTAATCAATTGTTTCGGTTCTTCGTGGAATAAGTTCAGAATTTTGTTCAAGTGCTTGTTATTGATTGTGTATAAGCGATAATATAGATGAAATTCCCGTTTTCGGATAGTATCTGTAATCGTTTTGTTTGTAAAATGATAAGTTTCCTGTCTTGCCATTATTTTTTAATCAAATGAAGCAGATACTACTCCCCAAATATTAAAATTTGGTGACAGTCAGGCTTTATACGAAAAATTTCCTTGTTTCTTGCTTTATCGAGTTGCAATTTCTCAGGCACCTTATACAATTTCTAGGTGTGATGTGCTTTCCTGGAGTGAATAAATATGAAAGAATGAATTGAAGAATACCTCTAAGCAATTTTCGTTCTCTGGGGCCCGCAGTGTGGAGTATGTCTTTGATTGACATGTTCAATAGCACAATAATTATAAATTATTTTAACACTGCTTTAAACTTTATTAACTCACTATAAGCTTATTTCGGCCTTAGGCCATCATCAGGTGTTCTGTAATACAAGTAATATAGAAGAGTTGTTACATATATTCTTATAACATAATTACATAAATTTTTACAAAGTTTTACTTACATTACTTATAATATTGTTGTTGTTTATTTGCTGCCCAATTGATTATAGAAGCTGATGTAATGCTTATCTGTATATGTGCAGCAGCACTGGTTATATGATTAGATTTTTTATTAGTTTTTCATAGTGGCAGTCTGTAGTGGCAGCATCCAACGATATTATAAGTTTACATGTTTACCAGTAATCACATACATACATTACTAGACTGGCAAACTAGCCTCTGTGACTGAAGTTTGATGCCGCCATCTTGCCTCACCTAACGTCAAAAAGTTTCCGTACGGTATTACTATGATCATCTGACACGATATGACGCTGTAAACTTTACTAGTTTGTTTGAGCATGATTTGCATTTGAGTTAACACTTATGCATTTTCGAATCGTGTTATGAGAAGTTTATGTACCGTTAAACATTAACATCCAGGCAAATACTTTCTACCATTTTGTTGTGTTGTCAACATAATCATGAGAAGTCGGCGGGATGATAGGTAAAATTTTGCCGTTACGTACAGTTAAAGCAGAAGTAGAAACCTGAAAGACACTAACAAGAATAAAGCTATGTGTTATCCACGACAAATAACACATTTATAACGGTCATACTATTAAAAGAAAAACCGAAGTTGATCGAAACTGGAAACAAATTAATAAAAACAGGAAATGCGACTCATTATTGTGCGCGTCAAAGCAGACTGCATATTCCGTAAAAACTCTCATATGAATAAGAGTAATGACCATACTACTGAAAGATAATCCGAAGTTGAATGAAAGTGGTAACATATTAATAATAACAGCAAATCAATGCAGCTCATTACTGTATGTGTTGAAGCTTACCCAAGCTTAAAAAATTTCAGCCATATACAAAACACGAATTTCCTACATGTCAAAACTCTAAGGACAGCATAATTACGACAGTTCATCCGTGTTTTTACGACTGTTTTCTGTAATAACTCACACGACTGCTCGCACATTATAGTATAGAAATATGGCGGCGAGACTTCACTGACACCAGTGATACCGTATACGGCATTGCCAGTCTAGTAGTGTATGTCTGTGCCAGTAATTTATACATTTATATCTTTGGTTTCTATACAGTAGGATGGAAAAACTGGTAGAAGCCGACCTCGGGGAAGATCAGTTTGGGTTCAGGAGAAATGTAGGAACACGGGAGGCAATACTCACTTTACGGCTTATCCTAGAAGATAGATTAAGAAAAGGCAAACCTAGATTCCTAGCTTTTGTAGATTTGGAGAAGGCTTTTGACAATGTTGATTGGAATAAACTCTTTCAAGTTCTGAAGCAAGCAGAGTAAAATATAGGTAGCGTAAGGTTATTTACAACTTGTACAAAAACCAGACAGCGGTTGTCAGAGTTGAAGGGCATGAAAGGGATGCAGTGGTTGGAAAGCGAGTAAGACAGGGTTGTAGCCTTTCCCCAATGGTGTTCAATTTGTACATTGAGCAAGCTATAAAGGAAAGCAAGGAGAAATTTGGAGAAGGAATTAAAGTTCAGGGTGAAGAATTAAAAACATTGCATTTTGCCGACGACTGTCAGATACAGCAAAGGACCTGGAAGAGCAATTGAACGGAATGGACAGTGTGCTGAAAGGTGCATATAAGATGAACATTAACAAGAGTAAAACTAGGGTAATGGAGTGCAGTGTAAGAATATCAGGTGATGCTGAAGGAAATAGATTGGGAAACGAAGCAATAAAGGAGGTAGATGAGTTTTGTTACTTGGGCAGTAAAATAACAAATGATGGTCGCAGTACAAAGGATATAAAATGCAGAATATGCAGAATAGCAATGGGTAGAAAAGTGTTCTTGAAAAAGAGAAATTTGTTAACATCGAATATTGATTTAAGCCTAAGGAAGTCCTTTCTGAAGGCATTTGTATGGAGTGTTGCCTTGTATGGGAGTGAAACGTGGACGATAAACAGTGTAGACAGGAAGGGGATAGAGGCTTTTGAAATGTTGTGCTACAGAAGAATGCTGAAGATTAGGTGGGTGGATCGCGTAACTAATGAGGAGGTACTGAACAGAATTGGGGGGAACAGAAATTTCTGGCATACCTTGACTAAAAGAAGGGATAGATTGGTAGGACACGTTCTTAGACATCAAGGAATTGTGAATTTAGCGTTGGAGGGAAGTGTGTGGGGTAAAAACCGCAGAGGAAGACCAAGAGATGGATACAGTAAGCAGATTCAGACAGATGTAGGTTGTTGTTCTTATGTGGAGATGAAGAGGCTTGCTCAGGATAGGGTATTGTGGAGAGCTGCACCAAGCCAGTCTCTGGACTGAAGACCACAACAACAACATCTTTGGTTTATTGGTTTTTGTATTGGAGTTTTACTATGGATTTGGAATCTTTGGTGTTTATCCATTCTCTTGTTTGTTTATAATGTGAATAAAATTTTCGATGTAATTTTTATGTTTGAGTTCGGTTTGTTCATTTAGTACATCGTTCTGGTCGTTGTGTATATGGGAATATAGTTCGATTTCCTCGAGAATATTCATTTTTGGCCCTTTTTGTATAATGTGTAAAATTTTTAAGGCTTCCTCTAAATACCTCTAAGGTTTAGTAATTGTTCCACAGTCCTTGGACTGGGTCTTTTTGTTTGTAATTTGATGTCGCATTTAAAAAAGTGTCAAGATGATAGGTGTACTCGTTAGTTCACGTATCGGGCCTGCTGTTACAGGTGGAGGACGAACTGCGGGAACTAACGGGGCGGGCGCAGGCGGACGCGGAACAGCAGGCGGCGCAGACCCCGGGCGGCTGCTGCAGCGTGTTCGCCTTGCCGCAGGTGTACAAGCCGTTCCTCATCGTCAACCTGCTGACCACCATGCAGATCGTGTCGGGCACGTTCCTCGTCATCTTCTACGGCGTCGACATCGTGGTCAAGTCGGCCAGCTCGGCAGGGAGCGACATGAAGGGCGACACGTTCTCGGTGGTGATGGCGGTGGTGCGCATGGTGTTCTGCGCGGTGGGCTGCTGCCTGCTCATGTGGTTGACGCGCCGGCGCGTCGCCATGGCGTCGGGCGTGCTGTCGGCGGCCGCGGCGCTCGCGCTGGGCGTCGTCGTCCTGGTGAAGGAACACCGGCCGGCTTCCGTGCCGGTGCCGGCGTCGGAGCCCCTGGTGATCGCGGGGCTGCTGCTGTTCTACGTGGCCACCAACACGGCCGGCTTCTTCCTGCTGCCCCTCATCGCCATCGGCGAGCTGCTGCCCGCGCGCGTTCGCGGTGTCGCCGGCGGATACACCTTCTTCGTGTTCAACACGGTACTCTTCATTGCTACCAAACTCTTTCCCTACTTAAGTGACGTTATCGGTATGGGTGGGGTCTTCATCACCTTCGGTGTGGCCAGCCTCCTCGGCACCCTCCTCGTGTACCTGATATTGCCGGAGACCAAAGGCCGGACCCTCAACGAGGTTGAGGACTATTTCGCGGGCGACAACTTCCTCTGGATCACGAGACATAGGTACCAGTTTATACCTCCGAGCACTAAGGCTTGACATGCTCGTACCTGGCCGTTGGTGCCTCAATGGTAGCACACCAGAGACTGTTGGGCAAATGGTGACATTCCACTCACGATACTATCCTCCTCCTCCTCCTCTTCCACCTTTCCCTCTTTCTCCTCTTCGTTGTCGCTGCCAAAGAAAAAGACTTGAGAAAAGAGGCGTGTGAAACATTGTTGGCGTGCTTCAAATGTGTAATTTATGTGACAAGATCTCGCTAGCAGGGTTTCATAACGATGCACATTATGTACTTCAAGGCGTTAATGTGTTGGACTATTAAGAGTAGAAACACAAAGGACACTTGTAAAATATTTTACTGTTAATAAAGAAATTTATGTGTTATAAGTTCGACTTTTATTTACCACGTTTCAAAAACATAATTTGCAAATCCTCCTTATTGTGTTGTTTAATTCCTATGCTTCCTGAGAGTCTTCTAGGACCATCCATTCCTCTTGAAATAAATCCTTTGGCTGACTCAATTGTCTCTAACAGGCAAATATTCCTTCCTTCCTCGTGCAACTGATAAACCTAATATAGGCTGTTCTAAAATAGCTGGTACCAGTATAATTTCACTGCACATAACATTCATTCAAGATAATTCCCGTCGTTTTTGGAGTTCAGTCAATAAGTGGACTTTCTGACAGACATGATTGGATTCCAAAAAGATAACTGTACTGAGAAAAATTCAAATGTTTGTACAGCTTATGGGACTTAACTACGGGGTCATCAGTCCCGAAACTTACAAACTACTTATGAACTACTTACGAACTAGGACGGCACAAATATCCATGCCCGAGGGGGATTCGAACCCCCGACCGTAGTGGCCGTGCAGACCGTGACTGAAGCGCCTCAGTCCCCGCGGCCACCGCGGCCGGCACTGTACTGAGAAATAAACTGTTTTTATTCATAATTAATTATGACACAATGTCGGCATCCAAAGCGATATGTACGAAAATTATGTGACAAAGTAATTCAGCTTAAAATAACTGCCAAAATTCGTTCGACCCAGTCGCTAATACACAGCTCCCACGCTTTAGTAAATATCTGACACTGATGATGTATTTTAAAACATACATTACATACTATGTGTTTTGCAAAATGATAAAGGATTTTACACTTCCATGCAGTTTAAGAATGGACTATAAAAGTAGCTATTTGATATTCAGATAACAATTTATACAATAAAATAAAATTTTACCATATCTCTGGCACTGAGGCACTGTTCAAACCATAATTGACGAATTTTATGTAACAAAATATGTCTGAAAACAATTTCACGATTTAAATAATAATAATATAATTTATTCACTAATAATTAAAGAAGCAATATTTTGTCCAAAAAGATCAATATAATTTCACATAACACACAGCTATCTCGTCCGAACAATATCCAATTTTAGTATGCAAACAGTCTTCTAACACTTTTCCAATGTACACAATTTCCCTTTTTAAGATAAAATAAATAATTTCTAATCAATGAAATACTGTACTTTCAAAAGGAAAACTTAATAGTTGTTTTGATGCAAATATTATCTAGAATAATATTTAACAGTCAAAAGTAAACTTCTTTATAATCTTAGCTTTTACATAAAATTGTAGGTCTATCATTATTTCTGTCAACGAAGACCAGGTTGCTGCGTGCTTTGCTACATGTGGTGTGATATAGTAGCTAGTGTCAGTAGCAGGCGTACTGCTGATCGCCAGTTCATACTCAGCACCAAAGAATTCTTTGCTTTTTAGTGTCAACCATTTCCAGAAGATTCATTAAATTTCTTATGTTTGTACATTCTGGAATATTCGATGTTTATAAAAATAGCGGTTTCCTCCGTCCACGAATTCATACTCTTCTGGCTGTATGTTGGTGTTCGTAGTAGTAACCGCACTTTCAGTGCTAAGTGCTGTACTTCATTTGGAGTTTGTCTTGCTTCTGATTGCGACGTGGCACTGTCTGGTGGAGGCGGTGTGCTATTCTTGATTTATGGAACAAGTATCCCTATAATCTACTTCAAAAGTTGTAGGCCCTAATCACAATTAGGCAACATAAAAAGCCGTCGCCTATGTGGACATAAACCAGAATAGAAGCAATAAACCGATACATTCATGAGGTCCAGTTTCTAAAACACCTGAAAATGAGCTGCACATCAGGCATTCATCAGTGTTTTCCTGAGACAATGATGAGGACACGACGAAATGACTGAAATCATTCTCTTACTCAGCAAACGCAATAAGTGGATTGAAATTATGCTTGTCCTGCTGAGAATGGTCTTTCTGATCATGGTGCACAGCTAGTAACAGTATACGACATAGCTCCGTTCAGTAATTTGAAACAGTCCTCCAGAGTTGTGGGCTCGATTAATGACTTAACAACTAGCAATTTCTAAGAAAGTCTACAGCAGTTATGCTGAGATAAGGAACATGATGTTAATTTAAAATATAACTTATTTCATGATACATTTGTAAGGGTATTTGAAAACTGTTAACTGTCCAGAATGAAACTTTCACTCTGCAGCGGAGTGTGCGCTGATATGAAACTTCCTGGCATATTAAAATTGTGTGCCGGAACCGGGACTCGAACCTGGGATCTTTGCCTTTCGCGAGCAAAGGTTCCAATCACGGTTCCGGCGCACAGTTTTAATCTGCCAGGAAGTTTCACTGTTAAATGTAATTGTAAGAAATCTCATAAAAAACCATGGCTTACTAAAAGAATAAAAATATGTTGTAACTGAAAAAGGGAACTATATCTATCCGCAAGAAAGAGTAGTGACCCAGAAACAAGCAAATATTATAAAAACTACTGTGCTATATTAAGAAAAGTTAGTAAAATATCAAGAAGAATGTGCATCATGTCTGAGGTTAGTTCCTCTGAGAATAAAATTAAAACAATTTGGAATATTATTAAAAGGGAGACAGGGCAACCAAGAGCAGAGGAAGAGGGTATTACCATCAAAACAAATGTAAATTTGATATCATTGTGGTCTGTGTTTTTCTTTAGCACTGAATTGTAATTTTTTTTTTAAGTTGATAGTGAACGTAGTAACATGGCAAATGGCCTGGCATATTAGACTTCTTTACTACGCAACAAAAAGTCATCAAATGAAATGAGATATTACATTACCTCCGTCTGTAAGTGCAGAGACTGCAGACATCAGTTTTCTCCATCCAGAAAGTGAAGTAGAAGAAATGGTGTTTGATGATGATGAAGTTGTTGTAGAAGAAGAACTAAAACAGTTGGAAAAAACCTCAGTAAAATTGAAGGTAAAAATTTATTTTCCATTTCTAACATTAGCTGCAGCAGCATCTGGCCAATCCATCTGCATTAGTGTGCTGACATCTACGAAAGCTACTGATAGACAAAAGCGACTTCTATTAAGACACTGTCCTTTCCGATTGTTTGGAGACAAAAAAAAAATCCGGTACAAAATACATCCATAGAGAGAAAATGGTATCTTAAAAAATGCTGTATTTTGTTTTGTCTGTAGACTTTTCTGATCCCAAACTCATGGCACAAAAAGCGAATCGCTAAGTTTTGTAAGTAAAGATTTTACTAATTGTAAAAGAGCAACAGGGTCCAATTCCGGCTTTAAGTAGCATGAGGACAACTTCAAACACAATAACACTGTAGTTGCATGGGAGTCTAGAAAATTTGAAAAATAAATTTCGAGAGAAACCATCAGTATCTACTATGCTAAATGGAAAATAGGCACAACCAGTTCAAGAAATGGAAATTTTTAGAGTTACGTTGATGGAATTTATAGGGAAATAAGATCCAAGTGTCAGAACAAAAACTTGAATCTAAAAGGGAAAAATACACACCAGATGACATACAAAATGAAATTCTTAGCAGTATGGGTAAAATCGTGCTAGAAGATAACTCAGGTGAAGTGACAGGAGCCTAATATTTTGCTCTAATGACTAAGTAAAAAGATTATTCAGAAACTGAGCTACTGTGAATTGTCATTCAATACTATTTATATGGTAATATATACGAAAGATATCTAGGCTATGAACCTGAAAAAAATTTATGCTTCTTCTTTGTTAGTGTGTTTTAAAAAGAAAACTGCAAACTGGGTAGTTAAATTACTGTGTTGGACAGACGTCTGATAGAGCTGAAATTATGAATGGTTCTATTGAAGCTGTTTTAAACAGTGAAGTCCCACAAGCCATCTACACACAATATATCGATCATAAGTTGAATTTCGTCATTGTAGCAACATGTAGAGATATCAAGTTAGCAACAGATTTTTTTATGACACTGTAGGGAGGGACTCTGCTTTCATTAGTGGGTCGGCACATGGCCACCTGGGTTCTAGAAGGCCGTGGTCGGCAGCGTATCAAATGTTTATTATCGAACAAATAAAAATGAAGATTCGAAAAGTGGAATTAAAAATGTTAAGTGATTGGAGTAGTATGAAGACACCGCTTTCGAGCCACAGAGATTCGCCCGTCTTTTGCTTGTTATCGACGCCAGGTACCGTTACCATGCTCGCCCAATTGCCCGATCGACGAAGTACCGTTACGTTCCCCCACCACCGCCCCAGCCCTCGCCTCCACCGCCGCCCCCAGCACCCCTCCGCCACCAGCAGACGTCCAATTGCCCGACCACCACCTCCAATTAATTTTATTTGCATATCAATTTATTTGTAACGAAATGTAACGGTAACAAACGCTACAAACTTGTATGTCAGCCGGCCGCGGTGGCCGAGGGGACTAAGGCGCTCCAGTCACGGTCTGCACGGCCACTACGATCGGGGGTTCGAATCCCCCCTCGGGCATGGATATTTGTGTCGTCGTAGTTCGTAAGTAGTTCATAAGTAGTTTGTAAGTTTAGGGACTGATGACCCCGTAGTTAAGTCCCATAGACTATACAAACATTTACATTTACAACCTTGTCTGTCAAACTCTCTTTCAGTAACACAACAACACTAGAAGACATATTGTTTATAAAAAAATTCGAATTTACCGGTGAAAATAACGAAAAACGGCAAATACATCTAGCACAACCTATGCATAGAAACTAAGGATTCCTAACACACAAGGCATTTCAATGAACATAGCGAAAGCCGCTGTCAGTCAGCCACCGTTATAACAGCATCAAGCTGTTACGGATGCTTCAAAATATACATCTGCAAGCACCATTATCATTCGTCCGGAACGTAGACCACTGAGTAACACACACACACACACACACACACACACACACACAGTGCACTCTCGGCAGGCTACATAAAACAAACATATGCTAAATGTTTAAACAAAATATCATAACGTTTTAAGCAATCTCTCACAAAATCACCTAAGTTACATCTCCAAATGATCAAAACCTTCTACACAAGACCTCTACAAACACACCACTTTGACAAGGATAGCGCGTATTGCATTTATTTAAAAGCACTACGATGGAACTCGCAGCGATCCGTACGCCAGATATCGATATTTTTATTTATTTCTTTTTTTTTAATAGCATATAAAATTTTTTATTCTGACAACCTATGTAACAATTTCCGCCGGTTATTATTCTCGGAAAATATAGCTACCATATTGTTCTTCGTATGTATTTTTAACAAGAATTTCGGTGTAATGCTAAAAAGCAATTTTAAACATTGTAATAATCTCTCTCTTCAGCGACCATTTTTAAGGTAAATGGACACACATATCAACGAAGTACACGTCACAACTTTCGATGTATAAGCGCCTTATATCTCCTAACCCGCAACCAGTAAATCGACAGGTACAGAAAAAGTTCTAAGACATCTGTAGTATTAAACCGAATTTCTTTATTTGCCTGCAAAATTGTGGTTTGTACTTAGGGTTCTATGTATTAAACGGACTGCTCTAATTGAATCATTGGCTGTCACATTTCATATTTGTGAGCGGTGGTCGAGGGCCTGGCGGCTGGCAGGATCAATTTGTGTACAAAACTCTCGTGTTATTCCCGACAATTACGGAATAATTAGATCCTTTGTTGGTGTAATACAAACTGAACGTCGATAAGTAGTAACTTTTATAATTTCTACTTTTTAGGGGGCGGGTTCGAGTCCCGGACCGGGTCTCGCGGGGGCGGCAATCTTTAGGACTGTCGGTGGGGGCGGCGTCGGGGGTGAGGGCGGGAGCGAGTGGTGGTGGCTGCCCCTAATTTACTGTTAAATTGACACGCAAATTTCATATGTAATGTTCTAATTGGTAATGCATACATTAATTTGATATACAAAAAATAATAGGGTGCTGTAGTGGATGGCCTGGGGGGCGGAGGTGGGGACGCCACACGCACAAGTGGAGGTTGACATCTTCAAATTACGCAATAATTGCCTCCTTTTTTCCAATGTTGGTGAACGTCTATAAGTAATAACTTTCATTAAAAAAAATTAAAAAACTAAAAAAAAAAAATTAGGAGCTCGGGTTCGAGGCCCAAACCGGGTCGCGCGGGTGCGGCAATCTTTAGTGCTGTCGGTGGGGTGGAGGTGGAGGCGGTGTCGGGGTCGGGGGGTGTGCTCACGCGAGTGCTTACTTGTGCAGGCAGTTACCTTGTTACTGATAAAAAACATAGGTTGTTACAAATAAATTGATATGCAAATTAAATTAATTGGAGGTGGTAGTCGGGCATTTGGGAGTTTGCTGGGGGCGGAGGGGTGGTGGGGGCGGCGCCGGAGGTGAGGGCGGGGGCGGTGGTGGGGGAAAGTAACGGTAATTCGGCGATCGATGACAAACAAGAAACGGGCGAATCTCAGTGGTTCGAAAGCGGCGGCATCATACTACTTATGGGTCTGTCAGTATGCTTCATGTCTGACTGTGAAGAAGACAATTTAAGCTATCACTGTAACAATGTCGGACTGAGGCTGTCGGAGGCCCCGAAGCGGCAGCAAAACAAAATGAGGCTCCTCCCCCCCCTGTCCACTTGGAAATACATGTATTACTATAAAAAAGTAAGTTTTGAGATTTATTGTCCCCCTAGGACGAAAGGGACAGAACAGTCTAATAAAAAAAATAATAATAAAATAAAATAAATTTAAAATTTTTAAAAAAGCTTCGAGATTTGTAGGCCCCAGAAAGAGAGTCCAAGGGCACTCAGGGAAGAAAAAAAAAGCAAGAGCTGTAGAAGTGTCATGATTTAGTACGTGGGCAGATCAGAAAGTAAGTTGCACTTCCACGTTATGGACATTAATTAAACCACCTATACAAAAGCAACACAGCTATGACAATGTTCAGTGTAAGTTCACTTCTCCACATAGTCTCCAAGAGACTGTAAATATTTCTCGGAACGGTCAACAAACGTTTCGATTCCGGATGCATAGAAATCTCCTTCAGCATTTTGTAACCACATGGAGATATCTGCTTTTACCTCCTCATCGTTTCAAAATCGTTGTCCACTGAGATTCGTTTTGAAATTACCGAATAGAGGAAAGATACATGGCGCTAAGTCAGGACTGTATCGAGAATGTTGCCATACCTTCCACTTGAACTGCTCCTGCAGTTCCCACGTTTGGCGGGAATTTTTTCAGTATTTTGCTGTTATTAGGGACTGTGTGAATTAGAAAATATAGTGTAAGTGTACAGATGTAGAGACGTTTGTGATACAGGAATGGAAACGTTTTTCAGTATTTTACTGTTTGTAGGGAGTCAGGTCCATGTGTAGAAGGATAAGAGTGGAGAAGCTTCAAGACAAGGAAATTAGGCACAAATACATTACAGTGATCTAGGAAAGGTACCGGTTAGTTGAATGTAATGATTTACAGTCACTGGAAGAAGAATGGTCAAGATACAGGGACACACTACTGGAAGTAGCTAGAAAATGTCTTGGAACAGTAGTGTGTAAAAGTAGGAAGAAGCAGACAGCCTGGTGGAATGACACAGCCAAGGCAGCCTGTAAAAAGAAAAAGAAGGCATATCAAAAATGGCTCCATACTAGAAATCAGGCAGACAGAGAAAGTTATGTTGAAGAAAAAAACAAAGTCAAACGGATAATTACAGAATCCAAGCAGAAATCATGGGAAGACTTTACAAACAAGCTAGAATCTCTGGGCCAAGCCGCGGGAAAATCATTTTGGAGCATAATTAGCAATCTTCGAAAGGGAGGGAAGAAGGAATTAACAAGTGTTTTGGACAGGTCAGGAAAGCTGCTAGTCAATCCTGTGGATGCCTTGGGCAGATGGAGGGAATATTTTGAAGAATTGCTCAATGTAGGTGAAACGTTCAATGATGTATTAGATTTTCAGGTAGAATGGGATAAGAACGACGATGTAAACAGGATCTCATTTGAGGAAGTGGAGAAAATGGTCAGTAGATTACAGTGCAATAAAGCGGCTGGGGTGGATGAAATTAAGCCGGAACTCGTCAAATACAGTGGAATATCAGGTCTCAAATGGTTACACAGGACAACTGAAAAAGGCGTGGGAATCGGGACAGGTTCCGTCAGATTGGACGAAAGTGGTAATCACGCCAATTTTCAAACATGGAAACAGAAAAGATTGCAACAACTATCAAGGTATCTCTTTAATTAGCGTTGTAGGCAAAATTTTCTCAGGTATTGTTGAAACGAGAGTGCGAGTATTAATTGAGGACAAGTTAGATGAAAATCACTGTGGGTTTAGGCCTCTTAGAGGCTGTCAGGACCAGATATTTAGCTTACGCCAGATAATGGAAAACTGCTATGAGTGGAACAGGGAATTGTATCTATGTTTCATAGATTTGCAAAAGGCTTATGAATGTGTTCCTAGGAGGAAGCTACTGTCAGTTCTTCAAGATAGGAGGCAAACTTCTGCAGGCAATTAAAGGGCTTTACATAGACTGTCAGGCAGCAGTTAGAGTAGAAGGTAAATTAAGCTCATGGTTCAGGGTAGTTTCAGAGGTAAGACAAGGCTGTAACCTGTCACCACTGTTGTTCATACTATTCATGGACCATATGTTGAAAACAGTAGACTGGCAGGGGGATTAAAGTAGAAAACAAAATAATCAGTCTCGCATATGCGGATGACTTAGTTGTAATGGCCGATTCGATTGAAAGTTTGCAAACTATTATTTCAGAGCTCGATCAGAGGTGCAAGGATTATGATATGAAGATCAGCATCTCCAAAACGAAAGTAATGTCTGTGGGAAAGAGATTCAAATAGATAGAGTGCCAAATAAGAGGAACCAAGTTAGAACAGGTAGACAGTTTCAAGTACCTGGGATGTATTTTGTCACAGGATGGCAACATAGCGAAAGAACTGGAATCGAGGTGCAGCAAAGCTAATGCAGTGAGTGGTCACCTAAGATCTACTCTCTTCTGCAAGAAGGAAGTAAGTACCAAGAATCAGTTAGCAGTGCACCACTCTATCTTTCGACCAACTTTGTTGTATGGGAGTGAGAGTTGGGTGGATACAGGTTACCTTATTCATAAGATAGAGGTTACAGATATGAAAGAATGATGATTACAGGTACGAATAGATGGGAACAATGGCAGGAGGGTGTCCATAATGAGGTTGGTTGGTTGGTTGGGTGTTTAAAGGGGACTAAACTACCGGGTCATCAGTCCCCTGTTCCCAGCTAAGATATCACAGGGTTTCGTGTATCTTTAAAAATAAGCACCCTGCAACCAGTACACAAGACATACTGATGACAGTGTTGGTCATAAGTACGACATAAAAAGAAAAAGGAACCACAATAGAGGTGGAACAAATAATCAACTAAAAACCACAGCAGATGTTGTTGGCTGGCTGATCACTAGGATAATAATGGATGAGCCAGCCATTCTGCACGTACTACAACTGCCAGTCGGAAATAGGACTGACAAGATAAAATTGACAACAGATTAAAACTATAAGCGGTGTATGCCTGAAGATCAGCCATATGAATCCACCATTAAAGCTTATGATAAAATCCAGCTGCGTGAATAAAACCTAAAACACAGTCAGCCATAGAGGCGTCGTCAGCTAAAATTGAAGAAAGCGCAGTAGGCAGGTTAAAAGACTGCCGCAATGCAGCTAAAAGTGGACAGTCCACCAAGATGTGGACCACAGTCAGCAGAGCGCCACAATGGCAGTTTGGCGGGTCCTCTCGACGTAAGAGATGGCCATGCGTGAGCCATGTATGGCCTATACGCAGGCGACAGAGGATGACTGAGTCCCTTCGAGATGGCCTAAGAGACGTTTTCCAAGCTGCTGTCGAAGACTTGATCGCACGGAGCTTGTTGGGCGTGCTTAATGTCAACCATTCTGAGTTCCAAGCCATAGATATCTTGTGGCGCAGACCCAAACGGATGTCCCTTTCTGGGGAACCAAGGAGGGAACCAAGGAGGGATATGAGATTGGCAGGAGAATGCGGGAGGTAGGGGTAAGGACTCTAGTGAGGAAAGGAGAGTATGTACCCGAACCGTGATTGGCAATCCTGATTGGGGTCGACGTTCTGGAGAGGGAAGGGCGGTATTTGGAAACAAAAGCCTGCGATTAGGATGATGACGCGAAGCATGAACGTGGACGGCGTATGAAGCCAATAACTGTTGCCGGCGAAACCTCAAGGGAGGGATGCCACCTTCAGCGAGGAGACTTGGCACAGGGCTGGTGCAGAAAGCCCCTATTGCAAGAAGAACACCACTGTGAAGAATGGGATCCAAGGTCCGCAATGCTGAAGGTGCCGCAGAGTCATACACCTGGCTCCCATAATCCAAGCGTGATAATATTAGGGCCTTAAAGAGGTGCAGCAGAAAAATGTTTGTAGAACTTATGGGACTTAACTACGGGGTCATCAGTCCCTAAGCTTACAAACTACTTATGAACTACCTAACACTAAGGACGGCACAAATATCCATGCCCGAGGGGGGATTCGAACCCCCGACCGTAGTGGCCGTGCAGTCCGTGACTGGAGCGCCTCAGTCCCCTCGGCCACCGCGGCCGGCGGTGCAGCAGAGTTTGACGGCCAGCTCCCCACGCAGTGTGGCCGAGACAGCGCAATATATTTAGATGCCGCCAGCATTTTCGCTTCAACTGATGGAGGTGTGGTCCCCAAGTCAGTCGGTTGTCGAACAGCATGCCAAGAAACCGATGCGTTTCTGCTACATGAAGCTGTTCGTCAGCAAGGTAGAGTTCCGGGTCAGGATGAACGACCCGACGACGACAAAAGTGCATCACTCGGGTTTTGGATGCTAAGAATGTGAAGCCGTGCGCTGAGGCCCATGATTGTGCCTTTTCAATGGCTCCTTGCAGTCGTCTTTCAATGACACCAATGTTAGCAGAACTGTAGTATAGACAGAAGTCATCGGCAAACAAGGACGAACAGACCGATGACTCCACAGCCGCCGTAAGGCCGTTTACGGCAACTAAAAATAAAGGTACACTGAGAACGGAGCCCTAGGGGACCCCGTTCTCTTGGGTATGACGATTACTGAGGGAGGTACCGACCCTAACTCGGAAAGTACGGAGTGATAGAAAATTCTGTATGAACGTCGGTAGGGGACCATGTAAGCCCCAGTCATACAGCGTAGCCAGTATATGGTGGCGCCAAGTGGTGTCGTACGCCTTGTGAAGATCGAAGAAGACCGCTACCATGTGCTCACGCCTGGTGAAAGCAGTGCGGATGGCCGACTCCAGCGACACTTGTTGGGGGACGAGGAGTCCCCGGTCTTCAAGAAGCCACATGAGCCGCCGGCTCACCATACGTTCGAAGATCTTGCACAGAACGTTGGTGAGGCTTATTGGGCGATAGCTCTCAGCCACCTGCAGATCAGTACCAGGTTTCAACATCGGGATAATGATGCTACCCCGCCATTGGGAAGGGAAAGCACCCTTCACCCAGACATTGTTGTACAGGGTGAGAAGTCGTCGTTGAAAAGCCGCAGGCAGGTGATGGACAAACTGGCTGTGGACGCTGTCTGGTCCTGGGGAGGTGTCAGGACATGCAGCTAGGGCACTCTCAAACTCCCACTCACTGAATGGCACATTGTATTTTTTCCTGGCGGCGCGTGTGGAAAGAAAACTGCCGCTGTTCAACACGCTCTTTGAGGGCGCGGAAGTCCGCACTGTAAGATGCAGATGCTGAGTTGCTAGCATAATGTTCTGCCATGTACTGCGTAATAGCAGATGGTTCTGTGGACAGGGTACCCCGAATGTAGAGACTGGGGATTCCTGCCAGTGGAAGATGCCTGAAAAGGCGCCTAACCTGCTTCCACACCTCAGTTGGGGAGGCCCGGGAGCCAATAGTGGCTACATACCTCTCCCAGCTATCTCGTTTGCTTTGCTTTATAAGCCAACGAGCTAGGGCTCGGAGCCGTTTGAAAGCAATCAAGTGCTCCAATGAAGGATGGCGGCGGTGGCGCTGGAGCGCTCAACGACTCTCCCTGATAGCCCCAGCAATTTCCGGTGTCTACCAGGGCACCGATTTACGACGGGGAAAACCAGAGGATTTCGGGACTGTGGCTTCAGCAGCCAAAACAATGGCCCTAGTAACATCATCGACAGCCAAATCAACATCATCTGGGATTGGAGATGTTGCTGTAACAGCCAAGTTGTAGGCCAGCCAGTTTGCCCGACAGAGTAACCATCGGGGCAGGCAGCTTGCAGGTGATGACTGTGGGAGGGACAGCATGATAGGGAAGTGGTCGCTTCCGCAAAGGTCATCGTGGACCCTCCAAGTTAAATGTGGAAGTAGGCTGGGACTGCAAAGCGACAGATCTATGGCTGAGTAGGTGCCATGGGCCAAGCTGAAGTGAGTGGCAGCTCCGTTGTTAAGCAGGCCAATATTTAGCTGCGCCAGGAGGTACTCCACGTCTCTACCATGGGCCGTAATATCAGTTCCACCCCACAAGGGGTTGTGGGCATTAAAGTCCCCCAGCAGGAGGTACGGCGAGGGGAGTTGAGCAACCAAGGCAGCGAGTTCCGCGTAAGACACTGCCTTTGTCTGGAGGAAGGTACAAAGAGCAGATAGTAATCTCCTGTCCTGCCTGAGTCCTCACAGCCACTGCCTCGAGTGCAGTGTGTAGTGGTACCGGTGCACTGGGAACATTGGCGAGAACAAAGATGCAAACACCTCCGGAAACTCTGTCATAGACTGCACGATTTTTATAATAGCCCCGGTAACCACGAAGGGCGGGGGTCCGCTGAACAGGAAACCAAGTTTCCTGGAGGGCTACACACAACACAGGGAATTGGCTCAATAAATGGTGCAGTTCCGCGAGACGGTGGAAATAACCACCGCAATTCCACTGGAGGGTATTGCTGTTGGCGTAATGGGATGCCATGAACGTCGCGGACATTTCGTTTACACCTCAGTATCACCTGTTGCCGCCGCCTTATTAAGTGTGGCATCTATGTCCATCGATTCTTGAAGGTCGGTGAGTGCTAGGTCCTCAGCGGATGCTAGCATCTCCAACCCATCCTCAGAATCGGAAGTTTGAGAAACCGACGGCGGGAGTGCCGTCGGAAGAGATTTTTTCTTAGATCTCTTTTTGTTTTGTTTCTCCTCCCGCTGCTCTTTCGGTTCTCTGAATGTTCAGGAGCCGATGAGGATCGAGAAGCCCTGCGACCAGTGGTGTCTACATCTCCAAATGGACGGCTTGGATCATCCGGTCTAGTTTTCAAAACCGAAGAAGGGAGCGTCCCAACGGACTTCTCCCTAGCGAGAGGGGCCGATAAGGCTGCTGCTTCTCCGGCAGGGGAATGGGGACTTGTGTCCCCGATGGTGGGGGTGAGGGTGTCCCCACCAATGGTACTGGTGGGGCAATGGATGGAGGCCCCCCCAACCTTCGAGGAGGCAGACAGAGTTTGATGGCCCTTAGGGCCCACGGAAAATGGTTGCACCGTTGGTGCCATCGACGCCAGGGTAGCTGACGACGACGTAACTGTCACATTTGAAGCAGTCTGTGGTACGGGGTGGATTCTTTCATATTTTTTCCTCGCCTCGGTGTATGTCAGTCTGTCCAGAGTCTTAATTTCCATTATTTTACGTTCTTTCCGGAGAATGGTACAGTCTGATGAACAGGGTGGATGATGATGCCCACAGTCGACACATATTGGCGGGGGAGTACACGGAGCGTCCGAATGGGATGGACGCCCGCATTCCCTACATGTGGAGCTAGAGGTGCAGCGAGATAACATATGTCCAAATTTCCAACATTTAAAAGCATCACATTGGGGGAGGAATGTAAGGCTTTACGTCACACCGGTAAATCATGACCTTGACCTTTTCAGGCAACGTATCGCCCTCGAAGGCCAAAATGAAAGCACCGGTGGCAACCTTACAATCCTTCGAACCCCTATACACACGCCGGACGAAGTGGACGCCCCGTCGTTCTAAGTTGGCGCGTAACTCGTCATCAGACTGTAGGAGGAGGTCTCTGTGGTGAATCAGACCCTGGACCATGTTCAGCGATTTGTGGGGTGTTATGCTGACAGGGACATCACCCAGCTCGTCGCAAGCAAGCAATGCTTTCGACTGAGCGGATGATGCAGCTTCTATCAGCACTGAACCACTCCTCATCTTCGACATTCCCGCGACTTCGCCGTACTTATCCTCTAAATTTTCGACAAAGAAAAGAGGTTTTGTCGTCATACAGCTTTCCCCGTCTGTTCTGCTACATACTAGATACTTTGGAGAGTATAACTCGTTCCTATCTTTAGCCCGATGTTCTTTCCATGATGTACCAAGGGAAGGAAACGATCGGGGGTCATACTTCGTGGCACTGAAATTTGTTCTTCCTCGCTTAGAGACGCCGTTGGCAGAGTTTATTGCTCGCTTCATCAAGGTCCCACGAGCAGCTAGGGAACTAAAGGTCCACCCAGGCAGAGCCCCGCTTGCCTGGGTAAGCCTTATACAACTGAGGTGCGGCAGGTTCCTCAGCGGTTGCTCGCTAGCGGCTGTTCAACCTCAACAGCCATGCATCTCCTCGGCACGTAGCACACCTTGAGATTGAGGTTTTTTTTTTTTTTTTATAGAGGTTTGTACCGTCCTCGCGACCCGGGCGATTAAGCCAAGATCCCCGGGCTCTGAAACGTACAACGTTCCACCGTCGCGCCGAACGATGGTCGTTGAAGCACGCACAGAGCTTACGGTGTAGCGGACTGTTGGCGCGACACTGCCCACAGCTCAGGACCCCGGGTTCGCCAAGCCCGTACTCAGCAAATTAATGCTGATCCCCTGAGGGGTCCATAATGAGGAAATCAAAGAAAAACTGGGAATGAAAACCCTAGATGAAGCAGAGCGAACAGACTGAAATGGTAGGGTTATGTTACACGCATGGGAGAAGCAAGGTTACCTAAGAGACCCATGAGCTCGTCAGCGGAGGATAAGAGGAGTCGAGGTAGACCAAGAAGAAAGTACTTAGATTCGGTGCAGAATGATTTTGAAGTAAAAGGCATAACATCAGACGAGGCATCAATGTTAGCATTGAATAGGGGATCATGGAGGAATTTTATTAGAGGTACTATGCTCCAGACTGAATGCTGAAAGGCTTAGTCAGTCTCTAATGATGTTGATGATGATGTAGGGAGCGCATATATCAGAAAATACGGTATGTATGTAGGTGTGCTGTGGCTTATGATATAGAATTCAGTTTTTGTTTGTTATTTTGTATTGTTTGATTGTTCACATTTCAAAGCAATATATTTTAGCTGCTCTCCCAACAGTTTCAAATGGAAAGAAAATTTCAGGCTATATTTAGAGGGGACAAGGATAGGAAGTGGTGACAGTGAGCTATTCTTAGAAACCCTTCTATTCATAGCATCATCAAAACAGATTATCCATAATTATACTAAAACTTTTTTTATAGCAATGAACCAAATGATACGCTTCAGCCTTGACTAAAGAAAGAAAAATTGTAGATGGAAGCTCAGTTTGCAGCAGATATCACTCTACAAAATTTTATCTCATTGATGCAGAGTCATCAACGCACTTAATACTGAAACTATACAGTTGCTATAAATACACAGTTCACAAACATTAATTAATCCGTATTACAAACCAAATGTGGCACTTTATGGTTGTGTATTATAATGAAATTATTAGCAAAATTGTTTAATGCCAATAAATTAATATTTTAAAATCCATTTTGTCATTTATATTTATCCACATGAACTCGAGGTTGGCTCCACCCATTTTATAAT
Source organism: Locusta migratoria (assembly GCA_026315105.1). NCBI lineage: Eukaryota > Metazoa > Arthropoda > Insecta > Orthoptera > Acrididae > Locusta > Locusta migratoria. The sequence goes on from CM048746.1 coordinate 614,203,088, forward strand.
GTGGCCCTCCCATATGACACATGTTAGGGCCACGACTATGCCTCCTCTGATGTGTAACCTATCGAAAATCATGTTTGAACGAACTCGTTGGTCGACCTTCACTCCTCCAAACTTCTACTTACAAACCCATGAGTCTCTTATGTAACCTTTCTTCCACTATGCGTATAACATGACCCACCATACAAGCCTGTTCACACTATTGCTTCATCTGTGGTAATCAATCCCAGTTTTGCTTTGCTTTCGCCATTAAAAACAGCCAACATCCACAACACAAAGAAGAGTAGCAGAAGCAGTAAAACATCGACAACTGCAACACGAACAAGTGTAACAGAAACTGTAGCAACAACAACAACTGCAGCAATACTACCACAAACTGGAGCAAACAAATCAACTGCAATAGTGGCAACTGGCAGTAACAATAACAGCAACAGTAAAACCATCAAAAACAAAGAAATAAGTGACTGCTGAAGAAGCTGTGTCAAAACAGTGCTCCTCCTCTGCCTATATGGTTTTTTAGTTGAAGGCAGCAGGAGGAAGAAGCCCATAACGTAAGGACTGGTAGTGTAAAAGGTTTTGTAGTAGCTCACCAAAATGTTACAGCTTAAAAGTCACAGATTTGACTTTAAAATTTGTGATCTGAACATTCATGGAGTAAATGGTAAAGAATTTCTTGTAAATCATTTTGGAGTAGAGAACAAGTTTGATGTTTTTTTGTTTGAGTGAACATTGGGCTACGGAAAGTGAACTTACATTGGTTACGTCAATAATGGAGGATAGATAACTACCCATGGTAAAGAAGCTCGTTGAGCTGCTGATGTGATTGATATTCTTGGCCTGTGGCCACTTCATATTTCTGGCCGCTGGCCGTTTCTTTGCTAACATTGTACGTGTCTTAAACGCGGAAGAGAGACAGAAGTGCAGCATATGTTGTGAAATGTGGGATGGGGAGCAGTAGTATATGGCAAAGTAGGTGCTGGTTCCCGTGGGAAAGCCCGCCTATGTTACTGGTACTCTCCTCGCATTGGCTGCTACATTTCACGTCACGTGATTTCTTTTGAAATTGGTTTTGTTTATTATATACTAAATATTAATTGTTCAGAGCTGAGAATTTGTAATAAATATCTCTCAAGGACAGGCTAGGTTTTGACAGGTTAAAAAGTTTATGGTGCCTTCTCTGGTTGTAACAAGAGAATAGCGATTTTGCAGAAGGCGCGCGACGGCCCTGGTTTGGCGCGAAATAGAGCGTCAGGTGCCCTCTCGCAACGCGCCGCAGTTTCAGTCTCGAGCTGACCACTATACGCGTCGGACCGCACCGGTCACGAGTAAAGATTTGTGTAATAGTGATAACAGTCGAGGTCTCAACATGAGCTATGGGCAGCATAGGTCGTGTCGTATTAACAAAAGTTGTTCATATTTAATTATTTATTTAATAAATGGCATCCCTGGCAATTAAAAATCTCGCGAGTCGCTTCTTATGCTTCCATTCTAAAGAACTTATTTTAGCCTTACTTGTATGCTGTACAAGAACCAACGACCTGTGCGCTGTCTTCTGCGCTGGGGACACAACTATAGAAGACAACAGGTTAGTCAGAACTCTATGCTTTCCATAAAGGCTTGGTCAGCAACTACCGCACCTCGTGCGTACTGTAGGGCGGTACAAACGCACACTGCTACGCAACAGCATCCGCAAGGACGTGGAGGTTTTAGGGGACTTGTGGGAGGAAGCAATACTAACTTCTCCGTCCGCAAATAAAACCCTAGGAAGCTTTTACTGACAGGCACGAAAAGTAGACAATCACATTCACACAAATTAAATTTTTTGCCTTGGCCTTCATGAGAAAAAGAAACACATACGTTCACACACTCAGAGAACTATACACACACAACCAACATGACCGACCGTTCCAGCGTCACAAGCATCTTGACTGTGATTGAGGTTCAAATGTTTGTAAATCTATCGGACCAAACTGCGTGGTCATCAGTCCGTAGCTTACAAACTACTTAAACCTAGGTAAACTAACCTAAGGACAAACACACAGACCCATGTCCCAGGGAGGACTCGAAACTCCACTGCAAGCAACCGCGCGCTCCGCAGCGAGGCGCTTTAGACCACTCGGCTACTCGACCGCGGCTTGATTGAGGTGGGGAATGGAGGGGGAGGACGGCACGTAAGGGTGGGGATGGAAAGTTCCGCATTGCGTGAGTATTGTAAAGCCTGTGATAGGCAGGAATGTAAGTTGCGGCATTGAATACCGTGAAGGTAAGGGGTGGGGGAGGATAAGAGGAAGGTGTAGAGAAGTGTATCTGTGTGGGATTGGAGGATCTGAAATGATAAAAATAATAAGGTGATAGGTGATAAGGGGCGACACACAGTTGCAAGAAAGACATGACTTGTATGGAAACAGGGTAATGAATGGGGAGGGTTGAGGGGAGGGGATAATTTAGGTATAGGTGTAGGGATGACAAGTTATCTTATGTTTATGGTTGTGGGACTGTAGAATGTGTTGAGGGGACAACTCCCATCTGCAAAGTTCAGAAGAGCTGGTGGAGGGAGGATCCAGATGGCTCGGGTAGGACAGCAGCCATTGAAATCCAGATTGCCGTGTTCAGCACCATGCTGTGCCACAGTGTGATCCATCTTGCTTTTCGACACAGTCTGACGGTGGCCATTCATCTTGCTAGACAGCTGGTTCGTCATCATACCAATATAAAATGCTGTGCAATAATGCAGCAGAGTTGGTAAATCACATGGCTGCTTTCACAGGTAGTATGACGTTTGATGGGGTAGGATAAGCCTGTGACAGGACTGGAATAGGAACTGTTGGGTGAGTGGATTGGGCAGGTTTTGCACTGGGGTCTTCTACAGAAAGAGGCTGCGATTGTGAGTACCATAGGGTGGACTAGGATGTTGTGGAGGTTGGGTGGGTGATGGAACACCACTTTAGGAGGGGTAGGAAGGATCTTGAGGACAATGCCTCTTATTTCACGGCATGATGACAGATAACCAAAGACCTGCCGAAGGATGTTTACCAGCCCATATGAATTCAGCTACTAACTAAACTGTTAGATACCATATTAAAAAGTGATCGATCAGCTATTTTCAGTAGATTATTACATTATAAAGTAAAGAGAGGGACTGACAACCAAGCCGGTTAGCCCCCTTTTAAAAACCTGACAACAAAGTAAAGAGGTATTCTAACCTCATCGATTTGTCATGAGTTTTACAGACACTACATTTCGAACTAGAAAGTAGCTCAGAACATTGCTTACACAATTCAAAGGTACTTTAAAGACAGAATCAATTACAAAAACTTACTTTTTTTTATTAATATCAGTGGATGTACAAAATAAATCAAGTGTAACATTTAGAAGAGTTGCCAAATAGAGCAGTTTTTACACACACATTTCACTTCACTCCTTGTTTATAACTTTATATTTTCATGCCATAACATTTATTTGAAACTAGTAAACCCGGCAACGTTTCGCAGTAGCTTCTCCCTATGTCTGTCCTTTCCTTCCCCTTCCTTTGTCCATCTCCTCATCCCCTTACCTTCACACCACTCCCTCTTACCCCACACCATATCCATCTCCTCCCCTTCCTCTCTGCGTCTATATCATCTCCCCTTTTTAAATCCATTTCATTGCCCCATACTCTGTCTCCTCCATCCCAGTTCTCTAATCTTATTTACTGTTATTGCAATCGGGAACTTGATTGGGGATAGAAGTCAAAATGGACAGGTAAATCAATTGGAACCGGGTTATTAGAGAGACGTTTCGAGCTGCTCTATCTGTGAGGTTAGTAGCTTCAATGGCCGCACCTTTAATGGTTGCATTGTACGAACAGGTATGATTATAAGTGTAAGCATAAAAACGACTTTCCTGTCTTATGTAAAATATGACTGGGAAGAAAAAACAAAACCGCACATGTTTACAGCACAGCTTGGCATATTTTTCTCGCAGCGAGCAGTATAGAAATGTTTCTTATAACACATGTATATCTTCTTAAGAGCTTAAGAAGATGGAAGAAGATATACATGTGTTCTTAAGAGCTTTACCGTGCCCACGGGTGCGGGTCCTGTAGGGAGATGCTTGTCCACTTGTTGGTCGAGCAGATCTCTACGAGATTACGAGAGTAACTCGGGCGTCCGATCCTTGATTGTCGTGAGTGCATTCGTGTTCTCTCGATAATCCAATTTTCGTCCGGGGCAAGTCCCGGAGATAAATTAAATTGGTCCCAATCCCCCGGCTCCGACCAAGGTTTTCGGGAGGTTTTCCTTGGTTGTAAGGCGTATGCCGGAGCTGGTAAGCCCCTCCAACTTATTCCCAATTGGGATCCCCCTTTGCCCCACTATCAGCTTGTCTGATAATTGGCTGAATAGAACCGCGACTCTTTATGGGCCGGATCTCAAACAGCCCGCTCCACTCCTCGGAGTGGAGAATGAAAAGAGATAAGTTTTTTTTTTTTTTTTTTTTTTTTTTTTTTTTTTTTTTTTTTTTTTTTTTTTCTTAAGAGCTTTCGAATTAGATACAAAGTAACTGTATCGTCAGTCTCATTGACTACGATCACGTTGTAAGAGTGCGTTGCACGTACGTCGACCAATATTACGCCGACGCAATGGGGGCATTATTCTAAAAAATAAACCACGATATGTACTTAATTTGTTTGTAACACTCAAAAATACCACGAAATAACATCAATTATATCTTTGCAATGCTCCAAAGATATGATCACCACCGATAACATCATGGAGGTAAGAATAATACAGAGGGGCTTGTAAAGAAACAACGTTTCATGTTAAATCTGTCAGACAGTTTTAACCTTGTGTGCATAATGCCACCTCCCTTTATTCTATCCTCCTTGGCGTATTTGTTCGTTCTGTTACAGTGTATTTGGTCACTAGGCGAGTAGCGAATGACTAATCTGATTATTGGAGAATCGAGAAAATGATTCCAGCTGCAAGCGTACTTTCAGCTTTTCTCAAATTCTGATATAATACGCGGTCAAACGGGACAAAAAGTATCCTATGTCCGTCTCCTGCTTCTAAGTTACCTCCCCATCAATTTTGAGCCAAATCAGTTCACACAATCTTTAGTTATATATAGTGTAACTAACACGACTTTCTTATCTATCACTGCTTAGCTTATAATTTCATGATTTTATGTTGTAATTGTATAACTCAGTTTGTTGTGACCTCGGGCTTCTGTACTGTGAGTGATAGGTTCAGGAGGTGGCCTGTGACTAGCAAGGATGTGGAAAAGATCTGTAACTAAAAGAAGTGATTAGTACCAGTGGCGTATCCAGGATTGTGGTCTGGTGGGGGCTGAGGTCAATCCGAGCTGACGTGATTTCTAAAAAAAGTCGCTGTGCAGTATTGCGCCTTTCTATTCTATTTGCTCTCCCCTATCTTCTCTCTCTAAGCATGGTCTGGGGGGGGGGGGGTTCGAGGAGGGTCTGGCGGAGGCTCAACATGGTCTGGAAGGGTTCGAGGAGGGTGTGCGGGGAGGGGGCTGCAGCCCGATAGCCCCCCCTCTGGATACGCCACTGATTAGTACTCAAGGATTTATTGACAGAAGAAATCAGTACTTAACTTTGATGTGCTTCTGTTGGTACAAACTACATGCACTATTACATAGTTTTGCTATGTCATAGAAAACTGTGCCAGTTTAAGCATAGACAGAAGGAACTTCCTGAACTGTAGTATTCCTGAGTCTGCCTCACACTGATTAAAACTTCCATACACCGTTGTGGCTGTGGTGCACCAGCATATCTAGCCGAGTACTCTTCTTCCTATTGGCCGGCACGCGAAGCAGTCAAAGAAGGTAACGAGACTGCTGGTGCCCCCGACAGCCGTAATACTGTGGAGCGACTGATCACTTCTTCTTGAAGTTGCATGACAACTGGTGTAGACCACTGGTGTTGTGGCGAATAGCGATGCCAGAACGCACCTCCTCCCAAACCTTTGCACCATCATTGTGTAATGACCATGACGACGGTGGCGGAAAGGTGTGAATGTGGGAGCAATTGAGGGACAGGGGTTTGAATGTGTACCCAGTGCTGAACCAACGTTCATGACCTGCCATCCGGTCTGGACTTGGCACAAAACGCTGGGGCGAAAACGCCCCAAAGGTTGCACTCCCATGGACACGGGCACAGAAGGAACAGTTGCATGTGCAGGAGCGACGATCTCAACGACCAGTGTGGAGGTGGCCCCTTGGTGAACCACTGCGTCGAAAGAACTGTCGACGCGCGCCAATCAACCTGTGGTGGTGGATGTCGATTGACCCATGACATCCGATGGAGGACAGTTCGTCAGATGTGGTGATGCTGGAGGTGAAGTGTCTATCTCCATGGGCTGGGGGCCGAGAAGGGAAGTTGGCCGAACTCACGACTTCAGACGAGGCATGGGCACCACCATCTGAGCAGACAGCAAATGTGCTAACAAAAACTCAGCAGCAGCATTCTCTAGTAAACAAGGGAGAATTTGGTTTGTATGTCGTCCTGCACGCCGTCTGCTCCCTAAATGTTACCGCCAAGCTGCCAAATGACAGTACCATGCTCCCAACGTCTGCGTCCACCATAGGACCTGCTAAAGATAGATGCATTTGCGTGATATTGTGCCTGATTCTGTGGAGCAGGAGGCATCTGTAGTGGGTGCATGAGGCATGATATGCAGCAGAGTGCAGTACTACCGTCTGTACAACAACTGTATAGGTGACAGTCCGTTGCGTGGCCGGAAGCGGTAGGAGGTGAGGAAGAGCTTGTTCCCACGTGTAGCGGTACATGAGTTTGGCCATCTGTGACTTCAATGTTCTCACAAAACGTTCTGCTTCACCATTTGATTGAGGGTGGAACGGAGCACTGTACAAATGGTGACTACCGTTAGCTTGGCAAGGCTGTTCAAATTCCCTCAACACAAACTGTGGGCCAATGTCCGTCACTATCAGTTCTGGTGGACCCTTGATACAAAACACAGATTGAAGGGCTCAGAAAGAGTTGCGAGTAGTCATAGAGTTCATGGAGACCATCAAAGGAAATTTACTGTAAGCGTCCACAAAGATGAGCCATCGTGTATTCCTGAATGGACCTGCAAAGTCTAAATCATGCACTCCCATGGCGTGGTCGGGATGGACTATTCTGAGAACCATTGAGGAACGACAGGTTGATTTTCCGCACAAGCTTGACAATGATATGTCTTCCTTTCTTTCTGTGCGTCCATACCTATCCATGTGCAATATCTGTGTTCCATTTGTTTGGTGTGGGCAGTGGTGGCGCTAGGCGTCGGCGACGTCGGCCACCGCCGACGGCCTCGCGCCTGTGGGGGCCTCGCAAAACATTGTTAAAATTTTATTTTATTTATTTATTTATTTTTTATATTTGATGTTTAACGGCGCTTTCCAACTGCTAGGTTATATAGCGACGACCTACATCTAATTTACTCTAGCTCAACCAATGGCCGAACACAACCTTCGTACCAAAGGGTGGGATCGACCCCTCGATGAGAGGGACCTCGCTCACCGTGGAAGGAGGAAGAAAACTTAGGGTTTAACGTCTCGTCGACAGCTTGGTCATTAGAAACGGAGCTTACGCTCGGAGCCTTGGGTAAGGATGAGGAAGGAAATCGGCTGAGCCCTTTGAAAGGAACCATCCCGGTATTTGCCTGAAGTGATTTAGGGAAATGGAAAACCTAAATCTGGATGGTTGGAGGTGGATTTGAACCACCATCCTCCCGAATGCGAGTCTAGTGCGTTACCACTGCGCCACCTCGCTCGGTTCGCTCACCGTGGCATGACGCCTTAGTGCGCTCGGCCATTCGCGGCTGGCAGCTATTTAGTTATCCGTATTTATTTCCGTAAGAGTGCAGCAGTGATGCAATTTTTAGTTAAATACGTATAAAATAATTTCTTCAGTACATTTTAGAAAACGATTTGGAAGATGTATATCCAAATGTTTATATAACAATCAGAATCATGCTCAGTTTCAGTCGGTACAGCTTCGGCCGCGAGAAGCTTCATAAAGTTAAAATTGATTAAGACTAACTTGAAAAGCACATGAGCCAAGAAAGACAATCTGCGTTGTCAGTACTATCAACTGAAGCCGAAATAGCGGCTAGTATTAAAATGTGATCTTTAAAAAATTCTGTGAGACGAAAAGCTGAAAAGTTTCTCTAATGTGTGTTTCTTTATTGTAATTTTTGTCATTGCAATAATACTCGTATATTATACTAGTAGAATTTTAGTATAATGATTATTGATGTATAATTCAGCTCATTTAATATTTTCTCCGTTAATTCATTAATGACAAAATGAAAGGGGCCTCGCAAAGACGAGTTCGCCGACGCCCAGTTTTCGTCTAGCGCCGCCACTGGGTGTGGGCCACAACCCAATGAACTTGGTGCTGTAACTGAAGTACCAGACATTGCATTGACTGAGGGATCACCACATGCACCTGGTCCTGTACCGTACAAAGCAAAATTACACCCTGTAACACTGATAAGTCATGTCGGCGAGAAAAGTAGCATTGCACCACCTGGCTAACAATTTGCGTCATTGCACAAGGCCATCCTATGCGGAATTAGCGCAACATGATTTGAAGATCTGGGTGTGCCTTCCAGAGAGAGAAAACTGATTAATGACTTCAGAATCACTAACTTCTATGTGGCAACAGGAAGCTTCTGAGGCATCAAAATCAACATCCGAGCCAACAGGAAGACGTGAGAGTGTGTCGGCATCATCATGTTTTGACATCGGCCAGTAGATAATTTCAAAATGGTAGGAAGACAATATGGGTGCCCAACGTGCTGCTTCTGTGCTGTGCGACTAGGAATGGGCTTGGCAGGGTGGTTCAAGAACTGAAACAGCTTGTGGCCAGTTACCAGGTAAAAATTGCGACCATACGGATATTGGTGGATCTTCGTAACACCTCTCAACGATGTGAGGAGTCGCCAGAATCGACACGTGGTTCGGATTCCACGTTAAGCTGTAGCTCCCCTTTCCCCAGTTGGATAACTGGGGTAGGCTAGGGAAATGCAAGTCGCCGAAGTGGCGTCCAATTGCAGACTTGCACCAGGCCAATGAGCCACACGAAATTATTATTACTGTTATTATTATTATAAGATTCTGTAATGTTTGTGGGTGTCCTGAGTTCGCAAATAGCTTGCAAATGCAACCGCAACAGATAAACATCGTGTGAATTGATGACATGTCCCAAATATTCATTTTCAGTCTGAAAGAAAACAGATTTGTCCTTGTTACATTTGAGACCAGCTTCTGTAACGACTGTGAAGAGTGCACGTAAATTGTTGAAATGCTCTTCAGCTATGAGACCAAGAACAACAATATTACCTAGATAAATTTACCAACAAAGCACTGCTTTTGTTAGTTGTTCCAGGTATCTTTGAAAGATTGCCGGAGCAGAGGTACAACTGAACGGTAACCTCAGAAACTTGAAGAGGCCCATGTGTTTATTGATAACAAGAAATTTCTGTGATTTCTCATCGAGCAGAAGATCCAGGTAGGCATCCCAAAGATCAATTTTGGAAAAATATTTGCCAGTCCTGATCTGTCCTAAGGCTAAGCTCATGAGAGTGAGCCAACGGAAAAGTTCAATCACTGCCTGAGGATTCACAGAGTACTTATAAAGTCCACACAAATTCTGAGTTTGCCAGATGATTATTTGACAATCACTAAAGGAGTAGCCCACTGGCTCGCCAAAAAGGATGCTATAACACCTTCATTTTGCCACTTTGTGAGCGGTCGTGCAACCTGATTGCGTAATGCAAAAGGGACCGGGTGTGCTAAGACCAAACAAATCAAACAGATCCAAACCAAAAATATTTGCACTGTCATAGGATGCAAGAACGAAAAGAGAAACTGTGGTGTCGCACAAGTCCAAAGTGCGCGCCACCTACTTTCGCCGCGCGCCGCCATGCACACACGGCGCGGCGTTCTTACGACGACAGCCACGAGCGCCCTCTGCGGCAACTCCGCTCTTGGCCACCAGTGAACGACATCGTGCACTTGGAACTGAGATAGCAACCAGTTAAGACCTTCAGAATCAGATAGGCACCAGTGAAGACTTAGCTAACGGATAGGCACTAGGCAGGCCTCTAACAACTATGTATCAACATTCTGCAGTACTATGTAAAAGTTAAGTATTGTATAAATTCTGTGCAATATATATCTCGTTCTAATTTACTCTAGTGTTTCTAGTTTCTGGCTGCTCCACTCCGTACCTGCACCAGCGTGTTATCTTTATTCCTGTGTCGGTCTCATTCCACTCGGCCACCGACACCTACGACGAGGCTGGGACACAAAAGCGGCGACGAAGTTGGGAGACAAAAGTGGCGACGAGGATGTGATACAAAAGTGGCGACGAGGATGGGATACAAAAGTGGCGACGAGGAGTGATAGACGAACCTTGGACCAGCCAGACAGCAGCAGTCGGAGCACGCAAAAATTGCTCCCGCCCGCCCACCCTTATTATGAGATTTTTGGGGGAACATTTTCAGTTACGTGTTTTGTGGACTTTTTTTGTTGCAGAGCGTCCTCTTTCATATTGCATTTGTGTTTTGTTATAATTTACTTGTATGCGCGGCGCCTAATCGGTCAGCATGGCCACTACCCCGAACCCAAACTTAATGGAAATTATTCAGTTACAGACGGCGCAAATAACACAACTCCTGCAGGCTGTGGCCCAGCTCACAGCGCAAGCAGCTAGCCAACAACAACAGCCGCCGCTTCAGCAGCCCACACCTGCCGCCGCAACGCTTCCTACGTTTCGCCAGTACAACGAACGTGAGGAAGAATGGAGCGACTACTTCGCACAGTTTCAAGAACTCGTCGCGGCTCATCAAATTACAGGTCAGAAAGTGAAGCATCTGCTATTATCTGTGGTTGGCACCAACACCTTCGTGTTACTGAAAAAACTTTTCCCCGATGTATCTCCTCGTGATATAGACTTTGAACAAATAGTAGAGGCACTAAATGCTCATTATGAGAGAAAAGTTCTCGTAGCTGCTGCACGGTACCGATTTTTCAGACTTAAAAAAATTACCGCAGTAGTCACACCAAGAGTGGATTACGGAATTGAAGGGCTTAACCCGCAAATATAAATTTACTTGCTCTTGTGGACTTTCATATAGTGACGTGATGTTGAGGGATGCGATTACGCAGAACATTCAGGACCCCAGAATTAGGGCAGCAATTCTAAAACAGTCAGACCCTTCATTAGACAGTGTACTGCAGCTTATTGAAGCGCATGATACTTTTGACTTAGCAGACGTAGAAATGCAAAGCCACAGTGTAAATTCAGTGCGCCGTAACGGATGCTTTCCTAGCCGTAGTTCTCAGTGTAGCACTAGTGATTCTTACAATAGTACAGGCCGTGCTGAACAGACAGTGAACAGTAGCCAGTGTAAAAATGCGACACAAAGGTCGCCCCGTCGTGTTAGAAACAGTGATTTGAATAACGGGCACCAACGCTCATTTCAGAAAAATGTACGTAAATCTTGCCCCCAGTGTGTGTCTCGCCACAAGCGTGCTCATTGCCCTAGTCGCAACGCAACCTGTTATCAATGTGGCAAATCAGGACATGTACAGTCTGTGTGTATCCAAATTAAAAACCTCAAAGAACGGTACTTCGCAGAGTGCGAGAACAGTTCATTCTGTAAATGTTATACGGGCTGTGGAATTGAACAGTGCTTTCCTTGGATCTCAATTGCAAGAAAGTAGTTCTGCGCCTGTGGCAAAACTATATAGTGCACCACGTAGCAAGCGCCGACGAGCGCGTCAACAGTGCAACGGAAAAGGGTTCGGGACAAGCAAAATGACTATGAACAGTGCATTCCTGTAGTGAAAATAGTGCCTTCTGCAACTGCTCCTTGTAATAGTGCCCAGTACTGTGTAGCTAGTGACAGTAGACATCAAGTAGCTACTCAAAAGTGTAGTGCAGTAGTTAGTACATCTGGAGTAGCTTCGCATGCTTGTGCGGACGCCGATCCGGCGGTAGTGCCATCTAGTGACAGTGTTGTTAATCCGCTGCGTGCCGAGTCTGCGCCGCTTACTTCACTACGCGGCCCGCGCAAGCGCAGTAAACAAACCGTAGCAGCCGTTGCCCACATTCGCGCACCTGTCGAGCGCCGCAAGCAAAAACTTTTTGTGACTCTTTCCATAGACAATAAGACTGTGCAGTTTCAGCTTGATACTGGTTCCTCTGTCACATTAATTAATAAAGATACTTATGAACTTCTGGGTTCGCCAAAATTGTCGCCGTCACAGCAAGTGTTAACAGCGTATACAGGACAAAATATTCCCGTGCTAGGAACGTGTAGCCTGCCCGCCTCTTTTCAAGGTGTAACAAAAACAGTTGCTTTTGTAGTTCTTCAGGCCAAATCGACACAGAACATTTTTGGACTAGATGCTTTTGACTTGTTTGGTTTATCAATTCAAAGAGATGTGCTTCAAATTTCGTCAATAGTGCCTCAGGATAAAATCAAAGCATTGTGTGACAAATATAGTGACTTGTTTTCGCCGGAACTAGGTTGTGCAAAAAGACTTCGTGGCACATGTAACTTTAAAAGAATCTGCAGTTCCAAAATTTCGTAAAGCTAGACCAGTGCCTATCGCCTTGCATGATACAGTTGCCGAAGAACTTAAACGTTGGCAAGATAGTGGGGTGATTTCTCCTGTTTCTGCGAGTCAGTGGGCCTCGCCTATAGTAATTATACCAAGCCGTCAGGAAAACTTCGTCTCTGTGCGGACTTCAAATCAACAGTGAACAGTCAAACAATTGTAGACACTTATCCCCTGCCCAGACCTGACGAACTAATGGACAAATTAGGACAGTCTCGTTTCTTTTCTAAGATTGATTTAGCAGAGGCATACTTACAGATTCCACTTGATGACGAGTCAAAAAAGTTTTTCGTCATTAATACTCACATGGGCCTTTTTCAATTTCAACGCCTACCCTTTGGCAGTTCTTCCGCCCCCGCTATTTTTCAGCGTTTTTTGGAACAGCTGACAGTTTCTGTACCGTGTTGTTCGAACTATTTAGATGATATTGTGGTATCCGGACGTACAGTTGAAGAACATTTAGCAAATCTGGAGTGCCTTTTCAAAGTTTTGACTGCAGCAGGTCTACGTTGCAATAAAGCAAAGTGTTCGTTTTTTCAAACTGAAATAGAGTACCTAGGCCATGTGATTAATGCCCAAGGAATACATCCCTTACAGTCACATCTTCGAGCAATCAAAGACTTGCCTCCTCCTAAGAATGGGCACGAATTGCAAGCAGTAATGGGAAAGCTGAACTATTATTTCAGGTTTATTCCCAATGCCTCTCAGATTACAGCTCCACTGCATCACTTACGTAGGAAGAATGTTCCTTTTGTATGGTCCAAAGATTGCCAGGTTGCCTTTGACAACTTGAAGTCTGCAGTAATCAGTGATGCATGTTTGATTCCCTTTGACCCACAGAAGCCTGTAGTGCTAGCAGTTGATGCCTAGTCGTACGGTGTGGGTGCAGTTTTGTCACATCGTATTGGATGTCACGATCGTCCTTTTGCCTTTGCATCCAAGCTACTGACGCCGACGCAACAGAATTACAGTCAGATAGAAAAGGAGGCCTTAGCAATCATTTACGGCGTCACAAAGTTTCATCATTATCTCTATGGCAGAAAATTCTATTTGTTGACAGACCACAAGCCTCTCACGTCGTTGTTCTCACCCACAAAGCCAATTCCGCCACGAACGGCACAAAAGCTTCAGAGATGGTCCTTGATATTGTCAAATTATCAGTATGAGATTTTGTACCGACCTACCACTAAACATGCCAACGCGGACACACTTTCCCGACTTCTGGTTGGCCAGGATGTATCATTTGATTCTTCAGAAATGGCATGTTGTCAGACTCCAGAGATGCTTCCGCTGTCGCAGACTTTCCTTTGAACTCTCGTCGGGTTGCACAGGAAACAGCTGCGGATGCAGACCTAAGTGTGGTAGCACGTTTTGTTCGCTCAGGGTGGCCTGCCAGAGCCAAAGACATTGATCGGCCTCTGGTTGGACGTTATTTTGCACAACGTCATGCATTATCTTTAAGTCAGGGTGTACTGTTGTTGCATACCGACAACGACCAAGCAAGAGTGATTGTTCCTCGTTCCCTGCAACGAGAAGTGTTACGCCTCCTGCATCAAGGACATTGGGGCATTGTTAGGACAAAGCAACTGGCCAGACATCATTGTACCTGGGTTGGTATGGACGCTCAGATAGAGAGCATGACATCACTTTGTACAGTTTGTGCGGAGCATCAGGCGGCTCCTCCACAGCGTTTCTCAGACTGGCCACGCCCCAAGGAACCATGGCAACGTTTACATATTGACTTTGCCGGACCTTTCTGGAATACGCGCTGGTTAATTGTTGTAGACGCTTTCAGCAACTTTCCTCTTGTGATTGCCATGAACTCAACGACAGCTTCTAGTACAATCAGTGCCTTAACATCAGTGTTTTGCATCGAAGGCGTGCCTGAAACTATCGTCAGTGACAATGGACCTGTTTGTTAGTGCGGAATTTCAACAGTTTTGTCGTGTGAATGGCATTCAGCATATTACCACTGCACCTTTTCACCCTCAGTCCAATGGTGAAGCAGAACGTTTCATTCGAACATTCAAGTCTCACATGGAGAAGACGAAAGGTCAACACTCCAGGTAGCAAGCTCTTAAAATTTTCCTGTCTACGTATCGATGCATGCCACGTGACGGCCCGTCTCCTGCCGAGCTGCTACACGGCCGCCGTCACCGCACTCTCCTTCACCTGCTGCAGCCTCCCACGCACCGAGTCGGTTCGTACGGCGCTACGCGTTTTCAGGTTTCTACGCCGGTGCTGTACAGGGTGTTTGCTGGTATGAAGAAGACATGGTTGCCAGGCACCATTCAGCGCGTGCTCGGTCGCAATATGTATGTTGTACGTTCTTCCACATGGTCGGAGCTGCGGCGCCACGCAAACCAATTGCGCTTGCACAGGCCGCGCGATCCTGTCTCCGGTTTCTTGATTCCAGACCCAGTTCACCGCCAGGGAGCACAGCCACATCGCTCGCCGCTGGGCCCAGCTTCCCCGGGCTACGAGCTCCCGATGGATGTCGACGCGCCTCTTACGCAGTCGGCCCCTCCGCCTCCGTCGCCGCCGCAGATGACAGCGTCTCCGAGAGGGACTCCGGGACCGTGCGGGGCCCCCCCAGCTTGGGCCAAGCACCTCAGAAGATGACCTGCTCCCTCTGGGCGGGGGTGTGCGCCCTTCCTCAGGTTTCGCCGGGTTTCCTGGAGGATCGCAAGGCGGATGCCGGGGCGCGGACGGCGTCTCAATCCCAGCCTCAGCTACGACGCCCGTCCCACCAGTAATGCCCCCGCCCAGGCCCTCCTCCCAGTGCCGTCGCCGTGGCCCTCAGCCCTACGCCACGACGGCACAGCGGTTTGGGGGGGAGGGGTGTGGTGTCGCACAAGTCCAAAGTGCGCGCCACCTACTTTGGCCGCGCGCCGCCATGCACGCACGGCGCGGCGTTCTTACGACGACAGCCACGAGCGCCCTCTGCGGCAACTCCGCTCGTGGCCACCAGTGAACGACATCGTGCATTTGGAACTGAGATAGCAACCAGTTAAGACCTTCAGAATCAGATAGGCACCAGTGAAGACTTAGCTAACGGATAGGCACTAGGCAGGCCTCTAACAACTATGTATCAACATTCTGCAGTACTATGTAAAAGTTAAGTATTGTATAAATTCTGTGCAATATATATCTCGTTCTAATTTACTCTAGTGTTTCTAGTTTCTGGCTGCTCCCCTCCGTACCTGCACCAGCGTGTTATCTTTATTCCTGTGTCGGTCTCATTCCACTCGGCCACCGACACCTACGACGAGGCTGGGACACAAAAGCGGCGACGAAGTTGGGACACAAAAGAAACTGTATTGTTTATATCTCCATACACTGCAGGAAATCTGCAAGTACCTAGCACTGGCATGTCTTGTTCTGTATACGCTGTAAGCAAAGTGTGCACTCTTCACAATTGAGGTGAGCCTAGCATTTCATTTGTGGCATTATTTATTAACGACACTGTAGCACCCATATCAAGCAAAAATTTCACTGTTTTGCCAGCAATTTGCAAATGTACAAACAGTTTATTTGTGTGTTGTTGCAGAGAAGTGTCAGAATCTTTATTTACCGGAACACTAGAGGCCTTCTTAGTGGTTACAAGCTTAGAATGAATAACAAAAACAGGGTCTGCACATCATGTGGATGAATTCTGCCAAGTGCTTCTGCCGCGGAGCAGTCATAAGTGACATACACACACTTTGAACATGTCCTTGTTTCCGACAAGAAAGACAAATTGCATTACATGAAGGTCAGTGATCTCGTCTATGTTTATAAATACACACGGGACAGGACTTTACATTGACTGGAGTGCTGCGGGGCTGACGCTGTGGCTGTTTGCAGGAAATACATGACCGTGCGTGGCGTGAGCTGTTGTCAACACGTTCCTTGTCTCATGCTACAGTACATATACGGGCATCTTGAAAACTGCTTGCTGCAAAGTCACATGTGTCCTGATACTCAATAATTTTAAGCAATTGTTCAAGTGATAGATCACAATATTTTAAGATTTGTTCATGGATGTGCGAGTCTGACACATGTATGATAAAATCTGAATAGTACCTGCCAAAGTCACAACGAAATTTAAACTTCCTAGTTAAACAATGTAGTTCGGTTACCCACTGTCTATAAGATTGTCCTGCCTGCCAACCACAATTATAGAACTAAAATCTATCTGCTGCTACATTCAATGTTTGTAATCGCATGCACTAATTCCTCAAACATCACTTGTTCCAGGTGACTTGTGGGGAAAAGTTTGACACACAGCCGATAAATGTCCATGTCCACTTGAGACAAGAAATAAGGAAGCAACACAGTACCTTGAATTTGCTGCGCCACTATGTGGCTCCGGAATTGCGCTAAGTATTCTGCCCAGTCCTCATTTTTTTTCAATAAATTGTCAATATGGCGGTCGTATCGCCGATTGTGTGGCAGGCGATTTCGCCGCGATTGATTGCTGATATGCGGCAGCTGCTGCACTTTGTTTCTGGCTTTTGATGATAGACGTCATGATATTTGGTTGGACTGAATCTGAAACTGAATAATTTGTGTTGGAATATTTGGCAACGGAGATAGCAGCTGAGGCGCAAGTAATGGATTAGCAGCAGCATGTGGGCGGCAATTAGGTTAGTCACAGCCATAATTAAAAAAGTAGTACAATTTACACTAAACCAATAAATGTATAAGCTAAAGTAGACGCAACCTACAATAAAAATTTCCACAAGCACACTAATAGCAAAATTCTCACAAACTTTGGCCTGAAAGGGAAACAATTAACACGAAAACGTTATCCTCATTGCCAGTCGTCGTGACCTCGGGATGCTTTACTGTGAGCGGTAGGTTCAGATGGCCTGTGACTAGCAAGGATGTGGACAAAGTCTTCAACTACAATTGATTAACATTCATAGAATATATGACATCAATTGCGATTGGGCAAAGCTGAAAATGTGTACCCAGCCGGGATTCGCACCCGGGTCTCCTGCTTTCTAGGCAGTTGCGCTGACCCCTACACCACTCGGGACACAGTGATCACCGCACCTGCAAGGACTACCCATGCACGCCTCCCGTCAGATACAAATTCCCAGCTTCGCCCTGCCCATAGTACTCAAACTCATAGTTTAACTAATTCCCGTAAGAGTAAGGGCTTCAAACTTGCCCACCCCTCCCCACTAACGATAGGATCATTGCCCGTCACCGGCATATTATATATATACATGTGGCATCTGTTCCGAAAGAACAGACGCCACTTCTGATCCTGCAGCTGTTATTATTTAACATTCATAGAATATTTGACATCAATTGCGATTGGGCAAAGCTGAAAATGTGTACCCAGCCGGGATTCGCACCCGGGTCTCCTGCTTTCTAGGCAGTTGCGCTGACCCCTACACCACTCGGGACACAGTGATCACCGCACCTGCAAGGACTACCCATGCACGCCTCCCGTCAGATACAAATTCCCAGCTTCGCCCTGCCCATAGTACTCAAACTCATAGTTTAACTAATTCCCGTAAGAGTAAGGGCTTCAAACTTGCCCACCCCTCCCCACTAACGATAGGATCATTGCCCGTCACCGGCATATTATATATATACATGTGGCATCTGTTCCGAAAGAACAGACGCCACTTCTGATCCTGCAGCTGTTATTATTTAACATTCATAGAATATTTGACATCAATTGCGATTGGGCAAAGCTGAAAATGTGTACCCAGCCGGGATTCGCACCCGGGTCTCCTGCTTTCTAGGCAGTTGCGCTGACCCCTACACCACTCGGGACACAGTGATCACCGCACCTGCAAGGACTACCCATGCACGCCTCCCGTCAGATACAAATTCCCAGCTTCGCCCTGCCCATAGTACTCAAACTCATAGTTTAACTAATTCCCGTAAGAGTAAGGGCTTCAAACTTGCCCACCCCTCCCCACTAACGATAGGATCATTGCCCGTCACCGGCATATTATATATATACATGTGGCATCTGTTCCGAAAAAACAGACGCCACTTCTGATCCTGCAGCTGTTATTATTTAACATTCATAGAATATATGACATCAACTGCGATTGGGCAAAGCTGAAAATTTTCAGCTTTGCCCAATTGCAGTTGATGTCATACATTCTATGAATGTTAAATAATAACATCTGCAGGATCAGAAGTGGCGTCTGTTCTTTCGGAACAGACGCCACACACACACACACATATATATATATGATTCAAAGGCTTTTCACAAATGTCTGTCTAGGTGTGTTTGCGTTTCGATATGTCTGAGTGTGTGTGTATTTGTTTACCTTCCTTTTTTTCCCCTAAGGTAAGTCCTTCCACTCCTGGGATTGGAATGACTCCTTTTCCACTTCCTTAAAACCCATATCCTTCCCTTTTCCTCTCCTTTTTTCCTCTTTTTTCCTGAAGAAGCTGCCAGTGGTGGCGAAAGCTTGTATGTGTGTTTGTGTGTGATTTTATTTGTTTCTCTCGACGAGCCGGTCCTTTTGGTAAGTCATCTCTTTTCTATTTTTATTTTTGTTTATCCCACCGGGAAAGTTTCCCTCTATAATTTTCGTTTCATCAATTTGAATCTAACAATCACGATCGTTTGTTATTACTCTGTTACCTTTCGAAATCTTTTCTGTCCTCTTACTTTCTCCTTCTGTTTATATTCTACATAGTATTTTCACTCTATTTTTACCTCCCCTCTTAGTTACAATTCAATTTTCTCCAGGCAATTAGACTACATACAACAATCTGTACAACAATCAGTAATATTAACTTGTGAGCCTATCCAAACAAAACGACCAACTCATTATTATTATTTTTATTCATATTCTCGCGGATACCGCCTTCAAAACTGCATCTCGATAATATCCCCCTTTCATCTACATTTCTCATTTTACTGCAAACATCATCTCAGAACTTCATTTACTACAACCTTTAATTGGCACTTCATAACAATTTTCGGCTTTTCATATCAATTTTCGGCATTTCATAGCAACTTCGCGATTATTTCCATTCCGTTTTTCGATATTTCCGTTTGTTCTTCCGACATTTCCGATCTTTTTTTCTACACGTTTTCGTTTCATAACAATTTTCGGCATTTCGTAGCAACTTCGCGATTATTTCCATTCCCGTTTTTCGATATTTCCGTCTGTTCTTCCGACATTTCCGATCTTTTTTTCTACACGTTTTCATTTCATAACAATTTTCGGAATTTCGTAGCAACTTTCCGATTATTTCCATTCCCGTTTTTCGATATTTCCATCTGTTTTTCCGACTTTTCCGATCTTTTTTCTACACGTTTTCACTTCTATTCATTCGGTAGATTATTTTCATCCTTCAACCTTTTTCTACCAACAGTTTTTTCATGTCACCCTACATTGACCCCGTCAAATTTTATCTACATTCCCTCCGCAAATAAGGCTTTTCACAAATGTCTGTCTAGGTGTGTTTGCGTTTCGATATGTCTGAGTGTGTGTGTATTTGTTTACCTTCCTTTTTTTTCCCCCTAAGGTAAGTCCTTCCACTCCTGGGATTGGAATGACTCCTTTTCCACTTCCTTAAAACCCATATCCTTCCCTTTTCCTCTCCTTTTTTCCTCTTTTTCCTGAAGAAGCTGCCAGTGGTGGCGAAAGCTTGTATGTTTGTTTGTGTGTGATTTTATTTGTTTCTCTCGACGAGCCGGTCCTTTTGGTAAGTCATCTCTTTTCTATATATATATATATATATATATATATATATATATATAATTGATTAGTCCTCAAGTATTTATTGATGGAAGAAATCAATAGCCGGCCACGGTGGCCGAGGCGCTCCAGTCACGGTCTGCACGGCCACTGCAGTCGGGGGTTCGAATCCCCACCCTAGGGCATGGATATTTGTGCCGTCCATAGTATTAGTTAGTTCATAAGTAGTTTGTAAGTTTAGGGACTGATGACCCCATAGTTAAGTCCCATAAGCTATACAAACATTTGAGAAATCAATACTTTGATGTGCTTGTGTTGGTACAAACGTCTTGTACTATTACATAGTTTTGCTGTGCAATAGAAAACTGTGCTGGCTTGTGCAAAGACAGAAGGCTGGCTCTTCTATAATGAACTTCCGGAACTGTAGTATTTCTGAGGCTGCCTCATACTGAATGGAACTTCCATACTCTCCCATACTGACTGTTGTGGCTGTGGTGCGCCGGCATATCTAGCTGAGCCCCCTTCTTCCTATTGGCCGGTGCGTGACGCAGGCAAAGAGGTAACAAGACTACAGGCGCACCTGGCAGCCAAAGTACTGTGGAGTGATTTATTGCCTCTTCTTGAAGTTACGCGACGATTTGTGTAGACCACCGGCATTGGGGCGAAGAGCAACGCCACAGTAAGTTTAATGAAACATCCAAACATGACAGACTAGTTTTTGATGAACTTATAAAGAAATTTGCTGACTGACAAACTCTCAGTTGCTGGTGTGATGTTGTTTGGAAAGGACATATTAGGCTGTATTTAGTAAACAATCAGATATATGTGACCAAAGCACTCACTAGACAGATATCACAGGCTTCTTTACTTATGTGGTTTGCCAAAGATGGTACCTGTTTGAGTTTTGTTATATTTGTGTTACAGAGTAAATAAAATTATACAGTGAAAATAATTAACTCGTTTTCATTTTCATTACTAATTTCCATAAAAACCTGGAACACCTCATTTCAGTGAGAATCAACATCTAGACCACCATAACTTTAATTATCAATAACATCAATTTTCTAGTACAAGGTTTGCAAGTCGTTTTTGTTACCTCCATTCCTAAACTAAACTCTTGTGACATACTCACAGTACTACTGTTGAAACGAGCACAGATTATTATGAAAATTAGGAAACTAATAGTGTTCCAATGTCATTTGATTGAACCAGTCTGGAATGGTATTGGGTGCCAAGATGGACACTCCTTTGTGATTGGTTATTGGGGTTGGAGGGAGGACTGGTAGTGAATGGGGATATGGCATAGGAAATTTGTTTGCAGATTATGTCATGAGAGTAATGTCTGTCTGTGAAGGCCATTGGTATATTGGGTAAGGGACTTCTCATCACTTTAAATTCTCCGTCCAAGGGTTGCAAGGCTGTAAGGGAGAAATTTTTTGATGTGGAATGGATGGCAGTTGTCAATGTGTAGGTACTGTTGGTAATTAGTAGTTTTAATGTGGATGGAGCCATCCGTGAGGTGAAGGTTAACATCCAGGAAAGTGACTTTCCGGGTTTAGAAGGAGCAAGTGTAGCTGTTAGGGGAGAAGGAGCTGAGGTTGTGATGTAACGAGATTAAGGTGCCCTGGCCCTGAACCCAATAATGAAAATATCATCAATGAACCTTAAGCAGACTGGGGTCTGGGGTTTTTGGAGGGTATGAAGATTTCCTTGTAAAGGTTCTGATAGGTGGGAATGTGAGATGTGGCATTGAATACCAGGAAGGAAAGGGGTGTAAGAGGATAAAAGCAAGGTGTAGAGGAGTGTGGGGAGATTTTATTTTTTCCCTTATTATTTTTATTGTTTCAAAAAACCCATACTCTCACATTCCCGCCTATCACAGCCTTTACAAGAAAACCTTTATAGCCTACCAAAACACCAAATGCCTGTTATTGACAATATTTTCATTATTTGGACTCAGGGTCATCCTTCCTCCTTCAGTCTCCACTTCACTCACAGGCAAGATGCTTGTGACGCTGGAGCAGCCGGACATGATAGTTTTTTGTGTATAGTTGTCTGGGTGATTGCGTGATGTGTGTGTTCCTTTTCCTAATGAAGGCCATGCCTGAAAATTTAAGCTACAGGAATGAGATTGTCTACTTTTCACATCTGTCAGCAGCTCAGCGAGTCACTTTATGGTGAGTTATTATCTGTGATCCATTACTTATATTTGATATCTTTGATAAGTGTGATATTGTGAATAGTTACTGTAGAAAATTACACGCGAGATGTGATGTAGCACTCTACATTGACCAGTCATTATATCCCCAGTCACAAAATTAGATATAGTTTTTTTGTGTGAATAACAGAACTTTGAATCTACTAGTATAACTGTTGATAGTTTTAAGTTAGTTACAATATCATTGAAGGGAAAAGGGTTGTACAATGGGAAATTTTTTGCATTTTAATTTTTTATACTATAATTTTTTTTACAAGAAATTTGAAAATTTACCCCATCACAGGCACCAATTTTAAGTAATGTTGAATGAACAGCAGTTTAGGCTAGCTCCAATAATTACACAATAACTCATCAGTGAAGACTTTTGTGACACTTGTCCCAAGGTACAACCTATGGTTTCACCTTGGGACATGGTGCTGTGTTTCAATTTCTTAGTTTTATGAATGTAAAAATCATATTGGAATTAGGTAGTGCATGTTTATTTGTTAGTCCAAATACAAAAGTTATTTTACCTTAAAACAAGAGATTGTGGGAATAAAATATTAAATAAATGAAACACACAACCTTGCAATTAACAATACTGATGTTGTCAACATTAGGGAATACAAAATGGTCCTTTGCTTCCTTAAGAATTTCACAGTTACATCTTGTTCTGTGTTTTCTAAAACAACTCCAGGATAGTAAATATGAAATCCACTACTGATGTCAAATTTTATCAAGACCCAACTACCTTGAGAACAAGAAAGTGCTATCTTTCTAGATGGAAAAAAGGATGAGGAATCCTCCTCTTCAGATGACAAATCAAATGTGCTATCCCCAGAGCTACTGCCAAGCTCGTGAATTTCTTCATCAGAAAAAGTGGAAGATGAAAACTCCTTATCCGTTTAGTGGCTTCTTTCTTTGGGAAAGATTTCTTTTTCCCCCCCTCTTCAGTTCTTTGTTTTGCTGGTGTATCAGTGACAATCATACATCTTCCAGGTTTTCTTTCTACACCAGAAGTCTTCCTGGGGGTGCTCTTGGAATGGACGGATTGCGTTCTGGAGTAACAGACAGATGTTAACACTGAAGGATTACTTGCTAAAGGGATTTACTTTCTTGCTTCTTCTGTGTTGTTTTCAGTCTTGGATGGTGTATTTGGTGAATGAATTCCACAACCTCCTCCAAGATATGGCCTGCAGGTAAGAATTCACCATCTATAAACACTTCTTGACTGATGGCAGTGACCCTGAAACCAGCAGTTATATTGTTTGGTGTGAAAGCCAAAGGAAATGCCCTGCCCACTAGTGCGGAAATATCATAAATAGAAATTGTCCTTCCATGGTTGCAGAATATCCCATCCTTGCATGCGTTATTGTAGTGTGTCTTCATAGGGCCAAAGACAGTCCTGTCCAATGATTGTAATTTGTGGCTCATATGTGGAAGAAAATAAAATGATGATGTCATTTCCCTTTGCCAGATTTATTACTGCCAGTGATTGATGAATTTCATGGTTGTCCATAATTAGCAATACTTCACTACCAGAAGATGGTTTCATTATGGATATGAAATGTTTCAGGAATTTCACAAAAAGTTCAACATTGGACCAACCACTAGTAGCAGCCATACCAAGAGAACCAGGTGTTGCATTGTTCAACATGTGATACTTTTAATGAATCCTCAGAAATATAATGGCTGGTGGAATAAATATTCCTGCAGCACTCACACAAGCTATCATTGTAATGTTACTTCCTCGTTCCCTTAAGTAGCTGCTCCAATTTGTTTGGCTTTTATGTCACCAATTACACGCAATGGTTTGTGTACTGTAGAAAATCCTGTTTCACAAGATTCCAGACTTTCTGAGGTTGTAGACCGTGCCTGGAATAAACTTCTTGGAGATACTTTAAAAGAAGTTCAACATTAGGTTTGTTGAAAGATGCCATTTAACCTGGTTTTCTAAGGGATATTTTGTTCTTTTAAGATTTGCGAAAGGTTCTGTACCATTGTCTTCTGGCCAGTTCCTCTTCCTCCTCTTCCTCTTGCTCTGTAGTGAAGACTTTTTGCGTAGCACTGTTGGCTTCATATTTGAAATGTGTTTGACCTTGTGCTTTGGGATGTGCCTAGCAAGAGTACTTTACGACACTCCGTATACTTCAGCCACTTCTCATATAGATAGTTTCTGTGTAATAACCTCATTGGCAGCTGCCTCCATGCATTCTCCATCTGGTTTTTCTGTTTTCCTTCCCACCTTGCTTCTACCCATCTAAAAAGATAAACGAACCAAAGTAAAACTGTAGACAAAATGTTTGGTTGCACATGTCCCAAGGTGCAACCAGAGAAGTGTCCCAAGGTAAAACCAAATACACAATAAGAGAAAACAGTACCCTAACCAATATACACATTTATATCTTTACAACTTATGGTATCAATAGCTTACTTAAGAAATATTAATAATGATGCTTAGCTTTTATTTATATCTTCTAAGGATAGTGGCTAAATTTTACTTTCAAACACAAAATATTGTAAAACTCCTCCTCAGATCTCAAACATCATCCAAATACAACACAGCCTCCTATTCCCTCCAAAAATAGGCCCAACAACATGTACGTTAGTGTTACAAAAAACTACAGTCTCCTTCATGATCAACTTAAGTTTAGCAAGGCTTTAATTTGCATATGGGCGGCCTAGCATTATAGTAGCTACTGTGAGAATCTGTCTTTGTTGCAGATATGATGAGCAGTTGGTCACTGCACAGTGGATGCTAGGAGAAGGCAGAGAAAATCCACAGAATAAACCAATATGTAAGCTCTGTTTTTGTGTATAAACTCCAAGTACATTATCTTTTGTTTAAATTATTATTACATTTGCTGTTAATGAGATTGATTCACTTGGAAGTTCTGTAGAATCGCAAGCAATAAGATTTAACTGAAGAATTTACAAAAATGTTTTAGTATGACGAGTTATTTCAACATGACTTTCACTCTCATTGGAAACTAAAAAAAGGAAATTGTGTTTATTAAGCTTAGTGGCAAAAGAGTTTGAAGAAGTTTGGAAGCACAGCGTAGCTGGACCTCAAATAACTAATAATTCATTAATCAAGACATATTAAGCGACTACAAGGAAAATTTCACTAGCTGCATGCACAGGCTGTAAGTGCATTTTTCCTGGTAAATACTAAACAACTTGGGATCCAAGGGAAATGAGGCAAAGTTGCAGATACTATTAGGGCTCTTTACATCCGTGTCATCTTGCAGTAATGCAATGTAGTGACCGATGTACAACATGAACTTCAAAATTAGAGAGTGAAAAAGCCACAAAAAGGGTTTCGCAGAAATCAAAAACTGTGAACCATTATTTCATCACAACCGAAGAGATTCCTTTGTGTAAATCTAGCACTATAAGAACAGGAGAAGAAAAAAGTGTGAGCGGTTGCTGTGTGGGTTCGACATCACGCCTACACATTGTGAGGCATTTTTAAGTTGTTGCAGTTGCAGCCCACCATCACTACTGCCTGAATAGTGTAGCTGCTGTGGTTCCTGATGAACTCTGTGGTGAGCGTATATATTCCTTTTATTGTGACTGAGTGTTTTATTGAGTGATAAAAGTGTTTTTAATTTATTCCAGCTACACAAGCACAATTTAGAATAATGTCCGAAGAAAGTAATGTTGGTGCAGATTTGCAATTAATGAGAATGTTAAGGGAGATTAACACTCGAATTAGCAATAAATCTAAAGAGCTAAAGGATCTAATTAGCAGTCTATCTAAAGAATTAAGTGATCAAATTAATTATCAATCTAAAGAGCTAAGGGAAGAAATGAAATATCAGTCTGTACAATTTAAACAGGACCTTAAGGAAATAAAATCTGACATCGATCTGAAATTAGAACAATCACTAATGATGTATATCATAGGCTAGACAAACAAAAATATATACTTGTAGATTTTCAAGTTGTTATAGAATCTCATGTAGACAAATGTCAGAAGAATTACAACTGTTTAAGTGTAGAGGTGGATACCTTGAAACAAAATACGGTAGTAGTAGGAGCTTGCATAGACAAAGAAAAACAAGGGCTAAAGGAATAAATCTTAGGAAGCCTTCAGGAAGTAGACCTACAGAAAGAACTAAATCAAAATTTGTCTGTGATAGACAGGAATGTGTCTCAGTGTGACTTAAGAGTAAATGCCTTAGAGGAAACTTCCAGTGTAGAATTTTTAAAATTGAATGAAAGGATATGTAAGGCAGAGAATAAACTCGACCACATTGAGAGAGGGAGATTGGAGGATGAAGAAAGACTAACCTTGGGATTTGACAGCAATTGGGAACAGAGGGTGGAAGATTTAATTAGTAAAAAACTTAGGGAAAGTAATACACACCCATTCACAGCAGACAATCGGCAATCAGAACATAATTTTATTGGTCATCAAGTTGATAGGCTATGGGAAGAGTTAAATAAAACCCAAGCAGCATTAAATGAAAGTGAAGTTGTATTTCCTGGTGAAAATCATGCAATGTTTCCTGTAAGTGCTAGTGAGAACAACTTCAACCTTCCATTAGGGGTAAGTCCTTATAAACATCTTCCAAATTTTAAACCAGGAGGGGAAATTCATCCTAACCATTTCATTAGGACCTTTTTGAGGAATTTACCTACTTTTTGGACAGACTCACTAAAGATTGATCTCACTTTAAAACATCTGGAGGGAGAGGCATCAGTTTGGGTGTCAGCTCTTGCTGATGAGTTTAAATCATGGGAGGATTTTAAGAATCAATTTAAAGAAAAATATTGGTCAGAGACTAATCAGGAAAAAATTAAATTCAAGAATCTGCTCCAGTTCCCTATGATAGAAAACAAGGTACTATTAAACAATATACCCAGGACCATCTAACGAAGGCTAAATTATAAAACCCTCAGAGAAATCAGAACTCTTTGTTGATTTGGTGGTGTGACATCCACCAGGTCAAGAGTCATCTGCTCTGATTTTTCCTGTTCGTTTTCTTCAGAACAGATTCTTCACTATTTTTCTGTCCTTTAAAGTGTGTATTTTTAACTATTCATTCTTAATAATGGCTATCAGAATTACTTACCTGATATTGATGGATTTAGATATATGTGCCTACCTGAAACCTAAAGAGGATGTATTAAAAAAGAATAGGCCTACAGATTGAGACAACAACTCCAGATTTGACAAAACCAAATCCTGATATGAGTTTATTTTTACTTACATATTTATGTGTTTAATCTGAAAAATATTATATTTGTTCTATGTATTCTGATGGATTTTGCACAAGCTAACACATACAAACAACAGTACACAATATATACATACAATCACACAAAACTTTACGTTAATTTGGTTTCTTTATATGTCATTGTTTGTTCAAACCCGTAAAAGAGGAGACAGCCGCATATAGAGAAATAAGTGACTATTCATAACAGGACAACATAAGGTCTACACATATAGTTCCCTTTAGTTAGAGGTGTTTCCCACGTACACTCATTTCGGGTGGGGGGAATAAAGGGAGACACGTTACAGAGTGCACGTTTAGACTTATGTTAGGGGTGAGTAGGAAGTGGCTAATAAACAAGGACGTATTACAGAAGGAGAGATAGAGGTTGATGGAATGAAGTTGTCCTCCGTAGACAAGAAATGGAGAGACTTGGTGGTTTTTATTAGGAGTAGTAGGCTTAATGGAATAGCTACTATCTCTTGTTAGGTACCCTTAGTGAGAACCTAACTTACTACCAGTTCCTGTTAACTGGATGTGCACCACCAAAAGAAAGTTGCTGTCAAATGGCTTAATACTCAATTTTTTTGTTTGCTAGAGGCAGTTAAAGACTTAGTGGTCTCTTCTTTCAAGTCTTAAACCTTGGTTCTCACTTGTAGATTGGCCTGCAATGTCCCTTTGTGTTAAAGTGCTGATTTTTTCCCAGTCTTATTTTAAGCTGAAGGAAATTTTAGAACT
Source organism: Locusta migratoria (assembly GCA_026315105.1). NCBI lineage: Eukaryota > Metazoa > Arthropoda > Insecta > Orthoptera > Acrididae > Locusta > Locusta migratoria. The sequence continues at coordinate 614,231,545 of CM048746.1, forward strand.
ATGGCTACACTTACAATATGATCCAAATTAAAAAAAAAAAAAAAAGTGTACTTACCTGCAGTTGAAGAGTTGTGGTTCTCCTGACAAGAAAAGTTTGTCAACATTATGAAGAAAATCTAACATTTTATATAATGTAAAATTGAGGAGGCTGACCTCAAAAGAAAATGGTTTAAAACGAACTGATGTGTATTAGTATTAAATACTGATGATTGTGTTATTGAGGATTGATAACTCAAGTCTGAATGGGGGAATATGTAGTGTTACAAAATAACTACATTCTCCTTCATGATTGACTAGAGTTTATCAAGGCTTTAATTTGCATACGAGTGGCCTAGCATTGTAGTAGCTACTGCGAGAATCTGCCTTTGTTGCAGATATGATGAGCAGTCGGTCACTGCACATTGGAAGCTAGGAGAAGGCAGAGAAACTCCACAGAATAAACCAATATGTAACCTCTGTTTTTGTGTATAAACTTCAAGTACATTATCCTTTGTTTAAATTATTATTATGTTTGCTGTTAATGAGATTGATTTACTTGGAAGTTTTGTAGAATCACATGCAATAATACATAACTGAAAGAATTTACAAAAATGTTTTAGTGTGACAAGTTATTTCAATATGACTTTCACTATCATTCGACTCTAAAAAAAAAAAAAGGAACGAAGTCTGTTAGCCTTAGTGGCAAAAGAATTTGAAGACGCTGTTATCCAAGGGAAATGAGGCGAAATTGCAGATACTATTAGGGCTCTTTACACCTGTGTCCCCTCCCATGAACCAACAGACATTGCCAAGGTGGGGAGGCTTGCGTGCCTCAACGATACAGATACAGTAGCTGTATTGTATGTGCAACCACAGCAGAGGAGTATCTGTGGAGAGGCCAGACAAACGGGTTCACAGATTTGTGACTGGCTGGAAGACTTCCTAAGTAATAGAACGCAGTACGTTGTTCTCGACGGCGAGTGTTCATCAGAGACGGTTTATTGTGAGAATTTTGGGAAGATGTACTTCACCTGTAAAGGAGACCGCGTATAAAATGCTTGTACGACCACGTCTTGAGTATTGCTCAAGTATTTGGGACCCGCAGCAGATCGGTTTGAAGGAAGACATAGAGGCGGTTCAGAGGCGAGCAGCTAGATTTGTTACCGGTAGGTTCGACCAATGCTCGAGTGTCACGGAAATGCTCCGGCAACTCAATTGGGGATCGCTGGAAGAAAGACGACGTTCTTTTCGTGAATGTCTGTTAAGTAAATTTAGAGGGCCGGAATTTGAAGCTGAGTGTAGTACGATCTTGCTGCCGCCTACTTACATCTCGCGTAAAGATCACAGACAAGATAAGAGAAATTAGGGCTCGTACGGAGGCATATAGGCATTCTTTCTTTCCTCGTTCAATTTGGGAGTGGAATAGGAAAGGAAATGCCTAGCAGTGGTACAGTGTACCCTCCGCCACGCACCTTACGGTGAATTGCGGAGTATGTATGTAGATGTAGATACGTGTGGTTCTTGAAGAGGGGCAGCAGCCTTTTCAGTAGTTACACGGGTAACAGTCTGGATGATTGACTGAGCTGGCCTTGTAACATCAGCTAATGTGGCTTTGCCACACAGTTATTGCGAACGGCTGAAAGCAAGGGGAAACTACAGCTGTTACTTTTCCCGAGGACATGCAGCTCTACTGTATGCACATATGATGATGGCATCCTCTTGGGTAAAACATTCCAGAGGTAAAATAGTCCCCGATTCAGATCTCTGGGCAGGGACTACTCAGGAGGATGTGATCATCAGGAAAGACAACACTGGCATTTTGCAGATCTGAGCATGGAATGTTAGATCCCGTAATCGGGTAGGAAAGTTAGAAAATTTAAAAAGAGGAATGGATAGGTTGAAGTTAGATATAGTGGTGATTAGTGAAGTTCGGTGGAAAGAGGAACAGAATTTCTGGTCAGGTGAGTACAGGATTATAAATACAAAATCAGTTGGAGGTATTACAGGAATAGGTCTGGTAATGAATAAGAAAATAGGAATGCGGGTAAACTACTATGAGCAACACAGTGATCACATCATCATTGTCAAGATAGATATGAAGCCATCACCGACCACAGTAGCACAGGTTTATATGCCAACTAGCTCTGCCGATGATGAGGAGATCGAAGAAATATATGAGGAGCTAAAGGAAATTATTCAAACTGTTAAGGGAGAGGAAAACTTAATTGTTATGGGAGACTGGAATTCGGTAGTAGGACAAGGAAGGGAATGGAAGATAGTAGGTGAATATGGTCTGGGAAAAAGTGAATGAAAGAGGAAGCCGCCTGGTAGAATTTTGCACAGAAAATGGTTTAAGAATCGCGAAAGAAGGTTGTATACATGGAAGAGACCAGGAGACACTGGGAGATACCAGATAGATTTTATAATGGTAAGACATAGATTTTGGAACAAGGTTTTAAACTGTAAGACATACCCAAGGGCAGATATAAACTCTGACCCTAACTTATTGGTCATGAATTGTAGGCTGAAACTGAAAAAACCACAGAAAGGGAGGAAAATAAGGAGATGGGACCTGGATAAACTGAAGGAACCTGTAGTTCTTGAGAATTTCAGAGGGAGCTTTAGGCAACAATTGACAGAAACAGGGGACAATAAAACAGTAGAGGAGGAATAGGTACTATTGAGAGATGAAATAGTGAAGGCAGCAGAGGACAAAATAGATAGGACGACAAGACCTACAAAAAATCTTTGGATATCACAGGACATATTAAATTTAATCGATGAAAGGAGAAAATATAAAAACACAGTAAATGAAACAGGCAAAATGGAGTAGAGACGACTAAGAATTGAGATTGACAGGAAGTGCAAACTGGCTAAGCAGGAATGGCTAGAAGGCAAATGCAAGGATGTAGAATAATGTATAAATAGGGGAAAAATAGATACAGCCCTCAGGAAAATAAAAGAAACTTTTGGAGATAAGAAAACCAGCTCTATGAATATCAAGAACACTGATGGAAAACCAGTTCTCAGCAAAGAAGGGAAAGCTGAAAGGTGGAAAGAGTATATTGAGAGACTCTACTTATAGGCAATATTGTAGGAATGGGAGAAGAAGTAGATTAGGATGACATAGGAGATACTATACTGAGAGATGAATTTGACAGAGCACTGAAAGACCTAAGTTGAAAAAAGGCCCCTGAAGTAGACGAAATTCCCTAAGAACTACTGAAGTCTCTGGGAGAACAAGCCATGACAAAACTGTTTCATCTGGTGTGTAAGATGTATGCGACTTCCAAAGTACCCTCAGACTTTAAGAAAAATGTAATAATCCCCATTCCAAAGAAAGCAGGGACAGTCAGGTGTGAAAACTACAGAACCATCAGTTTAATAAGTTATGGTTGCAAAATATTAACACAAATTATTTACAGAAGGATGGGAAAGCTGGTAGAAGCTGATCTACGGGAAGATCAGTTTGGGTTCAGGAGAAACGTAGGAACACAGGAGGCAATACTACTCACTTTACAGCTTATCCTAGAAGATATATTATGGAAAGGCAACACTACATTTCTAGCTTTTGTGGATTTGGAGAAGCTTTTGACAATATTGATTGGAATAAACTCTTTCAAGTTCCGAAGCAAGAAGGAGTAAAATATAGGGAGCATAAGGGTATTTACAGCTTCTACAAAAACCAGACATCAGGTGATATAGTAATTCTGTCAGAGACAGCAAAGGACCTGGAAGAGCAGCTGAACACAATGGACATTGTGCTGAAAGGTGCATATAAGATGAACATTAACAAGAGCAAAACAAGAGTAATGGAGTGCAGTCTAAGAAAATCAGGTGATGCTGAAAGAATTAGATTAGGTAATAAAACACTAAAGGAGGTAGATGAGTTTTGCTAATTGGGTAGTAAAATAAGAAATGATGGTCATAGTACAGAGGATATAAAATGCAGAATGGCAATGGGTAGAAAAGCGTTCTTGAAAAAGAGAAATTTGTTAACATCAAATATTGATTTAAGCCGAAGGAAGTCCTTTCTAAAGGCATTTGTGTGGAGTGTTGCCTTGTATGGGAGTGAAACATGGACAATAAACAGTGAGGACAGGAAGAGGATAGAGGCTTTTGAAATGTGGTGCTACAGAAGAATGCTGAAGATTAGGTGGGGGATTGCATAACTAATGAGGAGGTACTGAACAGAATTGGGGAGAAAAGGAATTTCTGGCATACCTTGACTAAAAGAAGGGATCGATTGGTTGGACACATTCTTAGACATCAAGGCATTATGAACTTAGCATTGGAGGGCAGTTTTGGGGTAAAAACCGCAGAGAAAGACTAAGAGATGGATACAGTAAGCAGATTCAGACAGATGTAGGTTGCCATTCTTATGTGGAATTGAGGAGGCTTGCTCAGGATAGGGTATTGTGGAGAGCTGCATCAAACCAGTCTCCGGACTGAAGACCACAACAACAACAACAACAACACCATGTTATATTGCAATAACACAAACTTTACTTCGTAGTTCTTTGCACTTCCTTTATTAAAAAGTGTCCCAAGGTAAAACTGTCCCAAGATACAACCCTTTCCCCTACATATCACCTATGGGTTTAATTAATGTTTTCTTAGATAATTAGATGTGCTATTAGAGCAATTGGGAAGACTATATGAATGCATTATGACATTGAAATAGGTGGAGTTCTCAATGCAAATTGAGATATAACTACACGAAAACATAGTGTCACTGAACTAAACTATCTTTTAAGGAAGTCTAATCTACACAACATCAGTAATAAGCCCACAAGAGATAGAGCCTGCTTTGATAATATTTTTATCAATTTTAAAATCACAGAAGAGTCATATGATGTGATTCTGTTTCCCTTTTTGTGATAATAACTTGGTATTATTAAACTAAAGGAGTAGGTTCCTTCACTGATAAAAGAAATACAATTTGCCCTGTTACAACAGTAGTTATCATCAGACCTGTCACTGATGAAAAATACTCAGATTTTGTAACTCGATGGCAGAGACTCGTTTGGCCAATGCTAATGGTGATACTCTAAGTAATGATCTGTCAGCTAATATAACATTTGATAGTTTCTTTAAAGCATTTATGAAACTATATAATGACAATATTTCCATAAATAAATGCAACATAATAGTAAAAGACATTAAAAACAAGGTACCAAACCATCAAAACCCAAGCTGTACTAAGCAACTAACAAATCTAAAAATTCAAGTTATGTTGTTATACAATTTATGTAACAGTCTGAAAAATCACCATGGTCAGTTGGCATATGCTAAATGTAGAAATGTATATAAAAAATCCATTGTGAAACCCAAGAAAGCATACAGCTACAGTACTATCGAGTATTCCACCAATATTGCGCAAAGCTGGAAACTATTAAGTAGTGTAACTAAAACTGCAAAAAACAAAAATTGTATTATGTCCAGAGAAAGTAAATGATTACTTCAGGCAGTGTCATTAACAAATCTGATATCAGTTCATCAGAGATACTTTCGCAAAATGTTTGTAGAGAATCAACAAATGCAAGTATAAATAAATATATATCAGAGGGTATTTTCCTGTTGACCTTAAAAGTGTGTAGGGTAGTTCGACTACACAAAAGGGGAGATCAAAGTCACCCTCTAGTTATAGACCAATATCTACTGTCCCAGCATTTTATAAATTATATGTCTTATTTGTCAACAGTTAAATTTTAATTTCCTTAAGTTGATAAAGAGCTATTTAATATTTTTAATGTATTTTCTCCACCATCATTAACCACAGACATTGCCGAGGTGGGGTGGCTTGCGTGCCTCAACTATACTAATAGCCGTACTTTAGGTGCCACCACAGTGGAGGGATATATGTGGAGAGGCCACCTAAATGTGCGTTTGCTGAAGAAGGGCAACAGCCTTGTCTGTAGTTGCAGGGGCAACAGTCTGGATGATTGACTGAGTTGGCCTTGTAATATCAGCTAATGTGGCTTTGCCACACAGTTACTGCAGATGACTGAAAGCAAGGTGAAACTACAGCTGTTACTTATCCCCAGGACATGCAGCTCTACTGTATGACTATATGATGATGGCATCCTCTTGGGTAAAATATTTCGGAGGTAAAATAGTTCCCCATTCAGATGACTGGGCGGTGTCTACTCAGGAGGAAGTTGTCATTCTATTGATTGGAGCATGGAATCAAGTAGGTAAGTTAGAAAATTTGAGAGGAGAAATGGATAGGTTAAAGTTAGATATGGTGGGGATTACTGAAGTTCAGTGGAAGGACAAACAGGATTTTTGATCAGGTGGCTACAGGGTTATAAATACAAAATCAGTTGGTGGTAACGCAGCAGTAGATCTGATAATGAATAAGAAAACAAGAATGCAGCATAGTGAATGAATTATCGTAGCAAAAAAAAAAAAAAAAAAAAATACAACCTCAAAGCCAACACCGACCACACCTAGTAGAAGTTTCTATAACAAATAGCTATGTGAATGATGAGGATATCAAAGAAATGTATCAGGAGATAAAAGAAATTATTCATATAATTAAAGGAGTAGTTTAATAGTGAGGGGAACTGGAACTCGGTAGTAGGAAAGGGAAAACAAGGAAATGTTGTAGATGAAAATGGACTGGTGAAAAGGAATGAAAGAGATAGAATTTTGTGCAGAGCACAATTAAATTATCTCAAACACTTGGTTTAATCATCATGAAATAAGGTTTTATACATGGAAGAGACCAGGAGACACTGGGAGATACCAGATTGACTTTATACTAGTAAGGGAAAGATTTAGAAACCAGGTTTTAAACTATAAGACATATCTAGGGGCAGATATATACTGTGACCATAACTTAATAGTTGTGAACTGTCAATTACAAATTAAGAGGCTGCAAAAGGGTAGGAAATTAAGGAGATGGAATATGAACAAACTGAAGGAACCAGAGGTGGTTGAAAGTTTTAGAGGGAGCATTAGGCAAGGATTGTCTGTAACAAGGGAATATAATACAGTAGAAGAAGAATGGGTAGCTAGAGTAGTGAAGGCCACAGAGGATCATATAGGCAGGACACGACCTAATAGAAATCCTTCGATAATACAGGAAAGACTGAACTTAATTGATGAAAGAAGAAAATATAAAAATGCATCAAGTGAAGCAGGCAAAAGGAAATACAGACATTTGAAAATGAGGTTGACAGGAAGTGCAGTCTGGCTAAGAAGGAGTTGCTTGAGGAGAAATGCAAAACAGTAGCAGAATGTAGAACTAGGGGAGATAGATACCACCTACAGGAAAATAAGAGAGACATTTGGAGACATGAAAAGCAGTGGTATGAATATCACGAACTCAGATGGGAAACCAGTACTTTAAGCAAAGAAGGGAAAGCTGAAAGGTGGAAGGAATATATAGAGGAAATAAACTTGAAGGCAGTATTGTCGAATTCATAAAAATTCATAAAACCAATTAGAACCACTGATGCAAGCACCAATAGCATGTCTTCCTCCTGTATTTCCACCTATCAGAAACACCAATAAAGTTATTCCTTCCCTTTCTGCTGGCTGTATAAGACAAATACAGGAGGAAACAATTCGGTATTCCCTGAAGAAGGCTCCTGTAATAGATCCGAAATGTTGGAGAAATATATCATTATGACACGGCAAATAGCGCAGAAGAATTTCAGTTTTAACATAGAAACAGAGTTTGAAACAACAGAAGATCAATATCAATATATCATAAATAAACTACATAAATCGCCAAAGCAGCATTAGGAGAAATAAAAGAAAGCATTCAAACTGTTCATTATATAACTGGAATGAAGAAATTGAAAAGGAAGTGAAATTAAAGAAAGAAAATATATAAAATAGTTAGAAACCATAAATACAACTAAATGCATAACAAGCTAAAATCCAGAAAAAGGTGGCAGAAGCAAAATAAGAAACATTGGAAAAATGATGTTAAAAATATAAAATCATATAGAGGCTAAAAGAAACACAGAAGCATGGAAAACAATAAAAAAAATTAAAATCAATAATAAAGGAGAAACACACAGTAATTAATATATCACCCATGAATCTTGGGGGGAAAAAAATATTTTAAAATCTATTAACAGAAAACTGAGGGAATACGTGGAAAAACCTGACTATAATGAAATAATAAATGAACAAACAGAGAACTACATCCATTTGGAAAAAGAAATAGTAAAAGACACCAAAAAAAATCTTTAAAGATTGGAAGAGCTTCAGGCATTGGAGGTATTTCCACAGAATTATTAAAATTTGGAACAGAGAAATTGGATGAATTATTAAGAAGCCTTTTTGAAGAATGTTTAAATGGAGAGGATGTACCAACTGACTGAAAAGTAGAATATATTTCACTGATACATAAGGAAGGAAAGATGAATGCAAAAATAATAGATGAATAACAGTGAGCAATACCTTTAGTAGACTGTATGGAAGTCTAATTAAATATTTCATAGAACAAGAATACAAAGAAAGGAAGAGAGAGGAACAAGCAGGTTTTAGAGCTGGAAGATCAACAATTGTTCATATATTTTGACTACAACAAATAATTGAAAAAATAATTAGACCACAGCCTCTATGTTTCATGTTTATAGATATAGAAAAAGCTTATGATTGTATAACATTACACAGTTTATGAAAAACTTTACTATTAACAGGAATAAATCCAACAATAATAAAAGCAATTAAAATACATATAAAAATAGATGAAGATTACTTACCAGACAAAGGAGCACATGAAGTGATAGTAACACAAATAAATTAATAAATTCTCTCTCACACACACACACACACACACACACACACACACACACACACACACACACACACACGAGCACATGAAGTGATAGTAACACAAATAAATTAATAAATTCACTTCACACACACACACACACACACACACACACACACACACACACACACAAACGCTAGCTTTCGCAGCCTAGCTGCTTCTTCAGGCAGAAGGGAAGGAGAGGGAAAAGGAAATGATGAGGGTTTTAAGGGAGTGGGTAAGGATTCATTCCAATCCCAGGATAGGAAAGACTTACCTTGGGGGGAAAAAGGAGGGTAAACAAATACACACACACCCACACATATAAACAAAGGCAAGCACACCTAGGCAGACATACTGGCTTTCTAGAGTATGTCTGCCTAGGTGTGCTTGCCCACCCCCATCCCCTCCAGCATTAACACGCTAGGCGATAGCACCTGGTGGTCAACTGCAGTTGAGGATACTAGAGAGATTCTGTCCACTTCTAGTTTACACGGACACTTTCTGAACTCTGTGAAGTAATGTGGGACAGTGTGCAAGCAAATTACCATAATAAACTTAATTATCTTGATTAGGGTGATAAACTGAGTGATTGTCAGACTAAACAAGATGTTACGACATTGTATTACAATTTGCAGATAATTCCTTTACATTGAATAACATCGTTAAACTAACTTAAAAAGACAGTGAAATGATCTATTAAAATGGTCAGCTTGAAAGAAATGGAGAAATTAAAAGAAAAAGCATCACTATTATTGTTTTAACAAACATAGCTGTAGAAACTTCGAGGGTTCCATTATTGACTAATAACATAAAACTTGTGACTCTGTAACTTCACTTACGACATTAAAATGTCACACAAAGAACTTTATCACTAGTGATTTTGAGCAATTATACTGTCAATTCCAATTAGAGAGCTTCTGTATTCAAGCTAATACGAATCAATAGAAAACATCAGATATTATAGTTTTGTAGATCTTTGTGTATAATCAGAGATTACATGTTAGCAACAAATTTCATCATTTCTGTAGTTAGTTCATTAACAGGACATCTTTGGTATTGTTATAGTAATCAGGTGGTTGGAATTTACAAAGAAAATATAAAAAAAATTGCAAAGTTTTGTGAGATATTCCCGATCAGTTAATTGTGAGATATTATTTGACTATTGAAACATTTATTAATTCCACATCTTTTAATTGTAATAACTGAGTTTTTATTGTCACTAATAATGGATGTAAGATCATCATTGGCGCCTCAGGCGCCAGCGGTTGAGTTCGGTTTAGTTCGACTCAGTGGAGCAGATTTTCAGTTGTTCTTATTGAAGTTCAGAGTTCTTCGAAATGTGAAAAGAATAAAATGAGCTAAAAGTTATGTTTTTTCTTAGTTGATTTAAGTGGCATATGCTATAGTCACATCATTGTTAATAATATTTCCATCATAAGGCTTTCAGCGAGAATATCCAGAAGAGAAAAAATAAGAAATGAAGTAATCAGAGACAAGATGAAATGTAAAAACTCAATTATTGATTTCATCAAACACAAACAACTAAAATGGTATGGAGATATCAGAAGAATGGAACAAGAAAGGCTTCTGAAATGTATGATCTATTGAAAACCAAATGGAAGAATTAAAAATGGAAGACCACCGAACACACAGATTCAGTATACATATGGAAACTCGAGATTGGATTTCAACTCTGGCAGCTGGAGATGATGGTTGTGTGACTGTGAAGTGTGCCTGTGTGGTGTGTCTCTCCCTCCCCCCCTCCCCCCGGCTCTCTCTCTCTCTCTCTCTCTCTCTCTCTCTCTCTCGTAATAGGACAGTTTACATCTCACCACAAAGACGTGACTACGAGCTGCGACCGGCACACAAAATAGACACACACATATAACACTTGCAGCTATCGGCCATGGCCTTCTTCACAATTAGGAGCATTCACACAACACACAGGCACACAACACAGTCACACAACCGTCAGCTCTGGCTGATGCACTTCTACGGCAGCCGGAGCTGAAGGTTGTGTGACTGTGTTGTGTGACTGTGTTGTGTGCCTGTATGATTGTGTGAATGTTCCTAATTCTGAAGAAGACCATGGCCTAGTGGTGGCTCATGCTGAGTTTCGTTGGTGGGGCCCAGACAAAACATTAGTACACAGTATAATGGAATCAGTCTGAAGTGTTCTTTATATAACCTCTATTTATATAACATCATTTAAACACATTTGAAAGATATTAAATAAGCTAATTATGCAGTAATAAATATAATCCACAAAACACTGTAGCTAATAAAAATTTATAGAATTGTGCAAGAAACATTTTGTTTGGGGGGGGGGGGGGGCTGGGGGTTATGTATGTGTAATATTGTAGTTGGTCTGGTCCACCAGCTCTGTTGGTTTTCCGTGTACTTGTGTGGGTGTCTGAGTTTATGCTGTTGTGACACAATTTATTAAAGAACTTGGAGGCTTGGAGGTGTATGGATTCAAGCCAAAGTTTCCAATGCTTCTCATGCTGAAGTTCATACTTATTGTAGTTGTACTTCTGTGTACTGATTATGATGTCAAAATCAAAATGAGTTCTTTGGGAATACACCAGACAGACAACAGAGACCCTCCTGGCTTTTGCCTTATGGCCAAGGTAAAAACTCTAGGGAAAACCTTGGCTAGGAGCAATTTCATGTGTATTTTACCTACCTATCACATTAACTAATGAGGTCTGTGTTCTGACAGGTTATTTATACAGTAAATTTGCAGGTATGTTCTTTTGACTGGCAAATTTGTCAATTACTCTGTTGTTGAAGTTTGGAATATCACTGATTTCCTCCTTGTGAATGGAACAAGCAGCCAATGAGTTATGCCTTTCCTGGCTCATACTTTTCTTGACGAAGGTTTTGATTCTTTCTTAAGGTGTTGAAACTGTGCTCTGTTTCTGCTATTGAAATTGGTGTAGTTAGCAGAGTTTTTTATGTTTTGTACACTTCAATGAACAATTCTTCAAAGGAATGTTCCACAAAGTAAGTAAACAGCTCACAAACCAATGTAATGCCCCTAAATGTATTGTTGCGATAATTTACTGACTGTTCATTTTTCAGTTTATTGTGGCAAATAAACAGACTGTAGTTTAATCAAAAAGTATTGACCAAAATGACTGAGAAATGTTCTCTAAAAGAAGTAAATTTACTTTTTTTGGATCAATCCTCTTCTTCAATCTTTTCAAAACATTCTAATAAGTGCAATTTGTTTTCTTTGAAAGTATTTACAATGTTGGACTGCACGTTCCATCTACTTGAAAAGACTGAAGGAATTCTCTTGTTGCACACTGTCTGTAACAAATAACTTCACTTGGGAGATGAATAAGAAAATGTAGTAAAACCAGTAATATTTGTGAAGAACATCTTACCGACTTTATGCTTTTACTTTACACATTCTGAAGAACCAAATTCATTTGGTGCACATAGTGGTAAATGTACTTGGCATGTGGGACAGTGCTCTGCATCAGTGTCTGTACACCACTGTGACTGCCGCTCATTACTCAGGCGCCATTGTATACCTGAGCAATGAGTTCTTCTTGAACATTGAAAGGTTCCAAACATCTTTTTGAAACCTCACTAAGTCCATATGCTGGCCTATCATTAACATTTTCAAAGGAAAGAAATCTTTTCAACGGGTTTCTTCACCTTAATATATCACAGTATAATGACAGATTGACTTTTGCACGTAATATGTGTTGTTTCGTCAGCTTGCACAGAAACGAAAGTGGCATTGTGAATCTCTTTAATCAGTTCTTTGAAGTAAACTTGATACACACAGTCCAGAAGTTCATTTTGTATAAATATTTACACATGGAATTACTAGAACTGCTTAAGTGACCATATAATACACTGTCAAGGTTTCCCAAAAGAGATAAAAAGTCTAAGAAATTTCCACAGTTTGCTGACTCTTGTTTTTCATTATGAGGTCTTAGTGCTAACTCATGAGTTCCATCAAACAATAAACACTCCACTATTCTGTTTAATATGTGTCTGTTCTTCGTAACTAATTCATTATGCTTCTGAATTAATATTTTACATACCGAATAAATCTAAGCTGTAATGTTAATTGTGCCACACATTTTATATTTACCAGCATTTTCTAATCAAAGTCCACTTTCTTCGTGTTTCTTGATTCCTTGCAGCCAATTGTTGTCCACAGTCCTTCACCACCGAACAACACCAGTAGAAACGAAACAATTTTTGTTTCTCTTCACTCACAGTTAGCCAAGACTTTTTTCTGAAACATGTAGAGCAGAAAGTTTCTTCTTATTTCCATCGAGTTGAGACATCAAGAAATCTTTTGGTTGATGTGCACCTAACCACTTGATTTCTAGCTTCTCTTCCATAATAAATGAAAGGGCGTTCGGAAGAGTCTACTTTATTCATTTTATACTCGGTTTATGAACACTCAAGTTGCAACAACGCAGCTCCATAATACATTTTGACATAGGTGCTAAGTGCCCACGGTCGCCAACCCCAAACTGAGAACCTGCGAACAGGTTCGGGAACGGTGGGGAGTGGGAGCGTGACAGGTATAAGCCTGCTTCACCGGGGCCAGCTCCGCTGGGCCCCAAGCAGTACTGAGGCGAGGGGCGAGGAGGGGAAAGGAAAACAGCTCTGTGACATCACTGCGATTGCAGGGGCAGGTAAGGCCCAGCTGCCGCTGGCCCTTGGCTGGCAGCACGGCTGCATAATGAAGAGAAGGGGGTCCACCGGGCAGAACCTCAGTTACGCTGCGGTGAGGGCAAGCGAAACCATTTGATGGGATCATTCTAAATTGAGTTAGGATGTCAAGGGGCTCATGTCACACTTCAACTGTTTGATATAATACTGCCGGGCCCGGGCCCCTGTGGCCCTTTAGAATGAGCTGCCTCTGCCATGGCCGATAGCTGAAAGTATTGTATGTGTGTGTCTTTTTGTGTGCCTGTCGCAACTCGTCGTCACATCTTTGCAGTGATTTGTAAACTGTCCTATTACTATATTGTTAATTCCAACAATATATATATATATATATACACACACACAAGGTTTTAATTTATACGAAGAAGAAGTTACCTGACACAATGCATGGAGGAAATGTACATTGCTATGACACAAGAATCAATTAATGCATTTACACTCCATACCACAGACTGTCAAAATCATTTAACAATTACAAAATTGTAGGACACAAATTATTTAATAGGCTTCCAAAAAACGAAGATTTACCAGAACCAGCAATCAAAAAAACACTGTATGATTGGTTGATTGCTATTCATTCTGTGAACTGCAACTGCAATATAAAAATATGAAGTCAATTACTAGACTGATGTCTATGTCAAATTATCAACTGTATCAACTTTTATCTCTTGCCATAATGGCCTAATTACAATAAAATTATTATTATTATTATTATTATTATTATTACTATTACTATTAACTTCCTGTCATTTTTCCCATCAATTATACTACCTACAATCATTCTCAAAAATGGCAGTTGCTATATATGCATCTGAGAAAACTTAGAAAGCATAAATATAACCAAATTACACTTAGAGAAACACATAGACCTCTGAATATAGGAATTAAATTAAAATACTGTGATCATTTGTGTACTCAGGGCATCAGATGGGGATAAAAAAAGTTTTTCAAAATAATATGAAAGAGCTGTTAGAACATTTCAAAACCTCCAAGAAAAATATTCTCATTTGTGGAAATATCAATGTTTATTTCTCGAAACCCTCTAATTTCAGAGATGAAGTTTTAGAGTCATTGAACTTCTTTAACTTAAAATCAACTGTGACCAAACCAACTCATATAACTAGTAACCTGCAATAATCATTGACTAGATATTTTATAAATGCAGCTAAATATACTTGCAACACAAAAGTTTTAAACACTGGTTATAGTAATCACCGGACACAAATTTTTAACAGTCACTATTCCAGAAGTCATAGAACTCCGAAAAATTGGAACTCATGTCAGAAAGTACAGTGATAAAAGTTAGATTACATTTGTCTCTCTTAAAAAGAACAAACTGGTCTGATGTTTACATCTCAAACAACACATCACAGATTTCATAAAGTTATGGTTATGTGTAAACACTGTTTTCAAATATCTTTTCCCTAAGAATCATCAGTAATAAATTCTATTTGCAATTCAAAGAAATGAATCACAGCAGGAATAAAAATATGGTGCCAGAATAAAAGGGAACTATAGATATTTGCATACTCAAATAATACCACAAACCCTAATTTTAATAACTATTTTAAACAACACAAAAGGCTGCTTACAAGGGGAGTGCCATGGTTGGGAAATGAAGTTTATGGTGGGTGGCACATGTTTGTAGCACTATGCATAGTGTTACAATGCCCAAGCCATATCACCACATGGCCAGCCATTAACGAGAAAAACATTCCAAAAGTTTTGATCTCATGTTATATGCCACTACGTTTGTGCTGGCCGAGGTTGTAGCTGGAAAGTTTAGCAAACCAAAAGTTCTGTGTTCAAATCCTTAGCCCACAATTTTTTTTTTTCTTTTCATTAATCCGTGTGTTGTTTTTTTCCCCCCAGATTCTTGTTCATTTATCTGATGATACATTAATTGATTATAATAATACTTATGTTAACAATTCTTGCTTAGTATGTTAAAAGAATCTATTTGCTTTTCTTTATTGAAAAATAATGAAACAACCATTTTCAAATTGAAAATGTGTTATTTCAGCATGTTAATGTTTCCATCACAAATATTTCCTTCACATATTCATTCATTGTATATTTTAAAAAAAATTTGCCAGGAAAGTTTAAAAATTAAAATGTTGAAATAACACAATTTTTCAATTCGTCTATATAGTTACTTTTCAATAAAGGAAAGCAAATAGATGCTTTGAAAATACATATCACGAATTGTTAACAATGTTTCATATATTATGTATTATTATAATCAATTAATGCATTGATAGTTCCAATAAACAAAAATCTGAAAAAATGGAACAATGAGGGGAGGGGAAAAAATATCCCGAGTTCAAGATTCGAGCACGGAACCTTCGGCTAGCTATACATTCCAACCTCGGCCACCGCATCCTTCTGTTCAGAGAGCAAACATAGGGGTATATAACATAGGACCAAATGTTTCTAAACATTTTTCTCATGAATAGTTGACCGTCTGGCTGTATGACTGGGGTATCGTAACACTATGGGGTAGTGCTTCATTTCCCAAGATTGGCACTCCCCTTGTTAGACAAATAAGAGCAAAAGCAACCAATTAGAAAATGACAAATAGAAAATTCCAGGTACAAGACCATTTAAGCAACTTACAAAAAAAGGGGGGTGCAAAATCATTAAATCACAACTATATAGAACTTAATATAAACAAAAGTATAATATCTGATCCCACACTAGTTGCCAGTAAATTTAACACATACTTTTCAAATATAGCACAAAACATGATTACCAAACAATACAAAACACAACCGGATAGCAATGGACAGCCAGCAGATTCAAAAATTCACACAAGAACATTATTCATATCTCCTAGAACACCTAACAAATTAGCTATGATCATAAAAAACATCATTCAATAAGTATTCAGCAGGTATGACATATCATATATTAATATCAAATTACATGCAGAAATCATTGTAGGACCATCAACAGTTATATAACTTACAATTCATCATTTGTAAGTGTTATTTTCCCTAAAAATCTGAAAATAACAAAAGTGACACTACTGCACAAGAAAGGAGACAAATTATAAAGCTGTAACAGGTTTGTCAGGCTTTGGAAAAATCCTTAAGAAACTATTTTTTGAAAGACTAATAGCTTTCCTCAAAAATGAAGAAATAGTACGTGACTCTCAACATGGATTCAGAAATTGAAGGTCAAGTCAGTCAGCTATTTTTGCATTTCTTAATTATGCATTAACAGTGGTAGATAATAATCAATATGTTACTTGACCATAGTAAATTTCTAATGACTTTGCTGTCAACGGGACGCTAAACTCCAACTCCTTAGAAAAGCTTTGATCATGGTATTCCATTGCAGAAACTACATAATTATGGCATTCGAGGGCTACCAAACAGGTGGATTCAGACAGACCACAAGGATCATCAACACATTACACAAATAAGACAGAAAGATTCAAAAACACACTGAGTTTCTAATTTTAACAGCAGTGCACAATACATCAGTAATGGAGACCTCAAGCATCAGTTCTTGGGCCTATTGTTTTCATTTTTTTATGTTAATGATCCAGCAGAAAGAGTAACCAATGACACTACAGCACATAAGTCAGAAAAAACAGTGACAGTAAATTTCCAAACAGCACAGAAACTACACACTGCAACACTGATTTTTAACATTAATAGTAAAACTATCTCATCAGTGAGATAAACAAAAATAAAAAATAGAAAAGAGATGGCTTACCAAAAGGACCGGCTCGTCGATAGAAACAAATAAAATCACACACAAACACACATACAAGCTTTCGCCACCACTGGCAGCTTCTTCAGGAAAAAGAGGTAAAAAGGGGAGGAAAAAGGGAAGGATATGGGTTTTAAGGAAGTGGAAAAGGAGTCATTCCAATCCCAGGAGTGGAAGGACTTACCTTAGGGGAAAAAAAGGAAGGTAAACAAATACACACACACTCAGACATATTGAAACGCAAACACACCTACACAGACATTTGTAAAAAGCAAAGAAGTTGGACAGAGATACCACTAGAGGCAGAAGCTCTGTCCACAGAACCAAGGCAAAGATGTTAAAGATGGTGGGCGGGAATTTGAATTAGCGGAGATTGAGACCAGGTGGGCAACGGGAGGAGAGAATAAGCTGAAGGGCAAGTTCCCATCTCCGGAGTTCTGAAAGGTTGGTGTCAGTGGGAAGTATCCAGATAACCCGGACGGTGTAACACTGTGCCAAGATGTGCTGGCCGTGCACCAAGGCATGTTTAGCCACAGGGTGATCCTCATTACCGACAAACACTGTCTGCCTGTGACCGTTCATGCGAATGGACAGTTTGTTGCTGGTCATTCCCACATAGAACGCTTCACAGTGCAGGCATGTCAGTTGGTAAATCTCGTGGGTGCTATCGCAAGTGGCTCTGCCCTTGATCGTGTACACCTTCCGGGTTACTGGACTGGAGTAAGTGGTGGTGGAAGGGTGCATAGGGCAGGTTTTACAGCGGGGGCGTTGTTGGTAGGTTTGATGTGGACGGATGTGTGTAGTTGGCCGTTGGACAAATGGAGGTCAACATCGAGGAACGTGGCATGGGATTTGGAATAGGAACCAAGTGAATTTGATGGGACCAAAGGAGTTGAGGTTGGAGAGGAAATTCTGGAGTTCTTCTTCACTGTTGGTCCAGATCATGAAGATGTCATCAATGAATCTGTACCAAACGTTGGGTTGATATCCCCCTTTCATCTACATTTCTCATTTTACTGCGTTAACATCATCTCAGAACTTCATTTTCGGCTTTTCATAACAATTTTCGGCATTTCGTAGCAACTTCGCGATTATTTCCATTCCGTTTTTCGATATTTCCATTCGTTCTTCCGACATTTCCGATCATTTTTTCTACACGTTTACATTTCTTAACAATTTTCGGCATTTCGTAGCAACTTCGCGATTATTTCCATTCCCATTTTTCGATATTTCCGTCTGTTTTTCCGACATTTCCGATATTTTATCTACACGTTTTCACTTCTATTCATTCGTTAGATTATTTTTACCCTTCAACCTTATTCTACCAACAGAACGAATCCTTATAGTACTCTTTTCTTTCATCCTCACACGGTTTGCAAAACTTTTCCAGATTTTCTTCACCCCATAACCTGTTAGTCGCCCATACAACCGCCACACCCCTGTGCATCACGTTGTTGACTAACTGTGATTGATCACAGTTTCAACAACGTTTCTCTTCTACTACTCTCTAGAACAGCTTTTTCTATTTTTTCCTATCTGTACAATTCCTTTTGCTATCTGATCACATTTTTATTTCTTCACCGTTCAGTATAGACATTTTTTTTCCCTCCATACTATACATGTCACCCTACATTGACCCCATCAAATTTTATCTACATTCCCTCCGCCACCATGCCTTTGCCCTAGCCAGATTGAGGTCACACATTTTATTCACTCAGGCTTGTTTGACATTTGGCATCACCCCCAGGGGCCTCACACCGAAAGTTCCCATCTCTGGCTGTAACCCATCCTTTCATCCTGCCTTATACCAATTCCAAACAGAACAATCCACAGCCCTCACCCGCCTGATCCTTAACCTGTACCTCAACTCCGCCAATGAACACATCTGTCAACTCCTATCCCTGATCAAAATCCTCAACCTTTCCACTCCCACATCCACACCTAGACTTCAGAACATCCTTTTACAGGCCAACCGCAAATTGGAACAGCATGCCAGCCTCCACCTCAAAAAACTATCCAAACTCCTGGTCACCCACCTCCAGAAAGGCAATACACTCTCCCTCAACAACCTCTCCAATAAACCACAAGCTCCTCTTATTGCACAGAAACCCAGTCTCTCCCATCTTCTCAATCTCCCACTTCCAGCTCCACTCCCCCCCAAACCTCACAATCCTAATCCACACAATCCTGAACCACAACATCCCAATTCAGTAGTGTACCTCTCCTCTAAACCTCTCTCCCAATCTGAAACCTCCGTCCTATCCAAAGGCCTCACCTTTAGTCACACTCCCAAATTCAACCAAACAGCCCTTGTCAAAGACCTACTATCCTATACTCGTAGCCTTGGCTGGAGATATCACTTTGCCACGAGGAAAAATAATCCTACTCCTGATGATCCAGTTCCCCAAGACATCATTCAAATTGAACCCTGCCTGGAACAGTTACGTCCTCCATCACAGCGAGACCCACCCACTCTCCCTCAAAATCACCCCCTTCAAACCTTCCAGGAATTCCTTACTTCCAACCTTGCCTCTCAGTCCTTCCTGAAAAACCTTCATCCTACTCCCAACATTACCGCAGCTGAATCCCGAGCTATCCGTAATCTGAAGGCTGACCATTCCATCATCATTCTCCCTGCCAACAAGGGATCCACAACCGTGGTACTTGATCGGCGGGAGTATGTTACTGAGGGACTGCGCCAGCTTTCAGACAATACTACCTACAAAGTCTGTCAACAAGACCCCATTATTGATGTCCAGGCAGAGATTCAGGGAATTCTCAGATCCTTAGGTCCCCTACAAAACCTTTCACCCGAGTCCATCAAACTCATGACCTCACCGACACCCCGCACCTCTACCTTCTACCTACTTCCTAAGATTCACAAACCTAATCATCCAGGCCGGCCAATTGTGGCCGGTTACCAAGCCCCCACAGAACGAATCTCTGCCTACATAGACCAACACCTTCAACCCATCATGTGCAGTCTCCCATCCTTCATCAAAGACACCAACCACTTCCTCGATCGCCTGAAATCCTTACCCAGCCTGTTACCTCCTGAAACCATCCTTGTAACCATTGATGCCACTTCCTTATACACAAATATCCCACATTCCCAGGGCCTCGCTGCGATGGAGTATTTCCTTTCACGCCGACCACCCACTTCCTTACCTAAAACCTCTTTCCTTAATACCCTAGCCAGCTTCATCCTAACCCACAACTTCTTCAGCTTTGAGGGCCAGACATACGAACAACTAAAGGGAACAGCCATGGGAACCAGGATGGCCCCATCGTACGCAAACTTATTTATGGGACGCTTAGAGGAAGCCTTCCTGGATACCCAAGCCTATCAACCCAACATTTGGTACAGATTCATTGATGACATCTTCATGATCTGGACCAATAGTGAAGAAGAACTCCAGAATTTCCTCTCCAATCTCAACTCCTTTGGTCCCATCAAATTCACCTGGTCCTATTCCAAATCCCATGCCACGTTCCTCGATGTTGACCTTCATCTGTCCAACGGCCAACTTCACACATCCGTCCACATCAAACCAACCAACAAACAACAGTACCTCCATTATGACAGCTGCCATCCATTCCATATCAAACGTTCCCTTCACTACAGCTTAGGTCTTCGTGGCAAAAGAGTCTGCTCCAGTCCCGAATCCCTGAACCAGTACACCAATAACCTAATATCAGCTTTCACATCCCGCAGCTATCCTCCTGATCTGGTTCAGAAGCAAATTACCAGAGCCACCTCCTCATTCCTCCAAATCCAGAACCTTCCACCGAAGAATCCCAGAAGTGCCCCTTTTGTCACCGGAAACTTTCCGGGACTGGAGCGGACTCTGAATGTGGCTCTCCAGCAGGGATATGACTTCCTTAAATCCTGCCCCAAAATGACATCCATCCTTAATGTCATCCTTCCCACTCCACCAAGAGTGTCTTTCCGCCGCCCACCTAACCTTCGTAACCTCCTAGTCCATCCCTATGAAACCCCCAAATCACCTTCCCTACCCTCTGGCTCCTACCCATGCAACCGCCCCGTTGCGAAACCTGCCCTATGCACCCTTCCACCACCACTTACTCCAGTGCAGTAACCCGGAAGGTGTACACGATCAAGGGCAGAGCCACTTGCGATAGCACCCATGTGATTTACCAACTGACATGCCTGCACTGTGAAGCGTTCTATGTGGGAATGACCAGCAACAAACTGTCCATTCGCATGAACGGTCACAGGCAGACAGTGTTTGTTGGTAATGAGGATCACCCTGTGGCTAAACATGCCTTGGTGCACGGCCAGCACATCTTGGCGCAGTGTTACACCGTCTGGGTTATCTGGATACTTCCCACTGACACCAACCTTTCAGAACTCCGGAGATGGGAACTTGCCCTTCAGCTTATTCTCTCCTCCCGTTGCCCACCTGGTCTCAATCTCCGCTAATTCAAATTCCCGCCCACCATCTTTAACATCTTTGCCTTGGTTCTGTGGACAGAGCCTCTGCCTCTAGTGGTATCTCTGTCCAACTTCTTTGCTTTTTACAAATGTCTGTGTAGGTGTGTTTGCGTTTCAATATGTCTGAGTGTGTGTGTATTTGTTTACCTTCCTTTTTTTCCCCTAAGGTAAGTCCTTCCACTCCTGGGATTGGAATGACTCCTTTTCCACTTCCTAAAAACCCATATCCTTCCCTTTTTCCTCCCCTTTTTACCTCTTTCTCCTGAAGAAGCTGCCAGTGGTGGCGAAAGCTTGTATGTGTGTTTGTGTGTGATTTTATTTGTTTCTATCGACGAGCCGGTCCTTTTGGTAAGCCATCTCTTTTCTATTTTTTATTTTTGTTTATCCCACGGGGAAAGTTTCCCTCTATAATTTTTGTCTCATCAGTGAGTTAGACATAATTTTTAGGCATACCTATTCAGGGGAAACACATTTGAGTAAACTGAATAAAAAGCAGTACTCTAACATATGTTATAAGAATCATGTCACAAAATGCAAGCCATGGAACAGTAATCACTATCACAGCAGTACACAGCACTACTGATGTATGGAATTATTTTTTGGGAAAACTCCACAAAATTGAAAAAAAAAACCAATTAGTCTATAGAAAAAGAGTGTCAGAATCATAAAACATGCTAAATATAGAGGCTCCTGCAGACTAATACAGAATAATCTCATCTGTGAGAATTTGCACAAGACAAACTCACGGTTAATGTGAAGAGATATATATAAAAAATAGAAAACAGATGACTTACCTGAAGGACAGGCTGGTTGGGGGCACAAATAAAATCACACACAAATACACATACAAGCTTTCGCAACTGTTGGTCGCTTCTTCAGGAAAAGAGGAAGAAAGGAGAGGAGAAAGGGAAGGATACGGGTTTTAAGGAAGTGGAAAAGGAGTCACAACAGTACCTGCATCATGACAGCTGCCATCCATTCCACATCAGACGTTACCTTCCTTAGACACCATATATTGGATATGTGTGAGTGTGTGTGTGTTTGTTTACCTTCCTTTTTCCCCCAAGGTAAGTCCTTGCACTCCTGGGACTGGAATGACTCCTTTTCCACTTCCTTAAAACTCGTACCCTTCCCTTTCTCCTCTCCTTCCTTCCTCTTTTCCTGAAGAAGCGACCAACGGATGCGAAAGCTTGTATGTGTATTTGTGTGTGATTTTATTTGTGTCTGTCGAGGAGCCTGTCCTTTGGGTAAGTCATCCGTTTTCTTTTTTTTTTACATAAATTTATCCTACCAGGAAAATTTCCTTCTATAATTTACATATATCGAAAATTATAGAGGAAACTTTCCTGGTGAGATAAATTTATATACAAAATAGAAAACGGATGACTTACCCAAAGGACAGGATCGTCGACAGGGACAAATAAAATCACACACATACAAGCTTCCGCAACCGTTGGTCGCTTCTTCAGGAAAAGAGGAAGGAAGAAGAGGAGAAAAGGAAGGATACGGGTTTTAAGGAAATGGAAAAGGGGTCATTCCAATCCCAGGAGTGGAAGGACTTACCTTAGGGGAAAAAAAAGGGGTAAACAAATACACATACACACCCACATATTCACACACAAACACACCTAGACAGACATTTGTAGAAAGCAAAGAGGTTGGCAGTGTAACACTGTACCAAGATGTGCTGGCCGTGCATCAAGGCGTGTTTAGCCACAGGGTGATCCTCATTACCAACAAACACTGTCTGCCTGTGACCATTCATGTGATCATGTGAATGGACAGTTTGCTGCTGATCATTCCCACATAGAACGCTTCACAGTGCAGGCATGTCAGTTGGTAAATCATGTGGGTACTATCACAAGTGGCTCTGCCCTTGCTCGTGTACACCTTCTGAGTTATGGGACTAGAATAAGTGGTGGTGGAAGGGTGCATAGGGCAGGTTTTACAACGGGGGCAGTTACAAGGGTATGAGCCACAGGGTAGGGATTTCATAGGGAAGGACTAGGAGATTATGGAGGTTAGGTGCGCAGCGGAAAGACACTCACGGTGGAGTGGAAAGGATGGCATGAAGGATGGATCTCATTTCAGGGCAGGATTTAAGGAAGTCATATCCCTGCTGGAAAGCCACATTCAGAGTCCGCTCCAGTCTCGGAAAGTATCCAGTGACAATAGTGGCACTGCTGGGGTTGTTCTGTTGAAGGTTCTGAATTTGGAGATGAGGAAGTGGCTCTGGTAATTTGCTTCTGTACCAGATCAGGAGGATAGCTGCGGGATGTGAAAGCTGTTATTAGGTTATTGGTGTACTGGTTCAGGGATTCGGGACTGGAGCAGACTCTTCTGCCACGAAGACCTAAGCTGTAGGGAAGGAAACGTTTGATGTGGAATGGATGGCAGCTGTCATAATGGAGGTATGTTGTTTGTTGGTTGGTTTGATGTGGACGGATGTGTGAAGTTGGCTGTTGGACAGATGGATGTCGACATCGATGAAAGTGGCATGGGATTTGGAATAGGACCAGGTGACTTTGATGGGACCAAAGGAGTTGAGGTTGGAGAGGAAATTCTGGAGTTCTTCTTCACTGTGAGTCCAGATGATGAAGATGTCATCAATGAATCTATACCAAACCTTGGGTTGACAGGCTTGGGTGTCCAGGAAGGCTTCCTCTAAGCGTCCCATGAATAAGTTTGCGTACGAGGGGGCCATCCTGGTTCTCATGGCTGTTCCCTTTAGTAGTTGGTATGTCTGGCCCTCAAAAGTGAAGAAGTTGTGGTTAGGATGAAGCTGTCTAGGGTATTAAGGAAAGAGGTTTCAGATAGGGAAGTGGGTGGTCAGCGTGAAAGGAAATACTCCATCGCAGCGAGGCCCTGGGCATGTGGGATATTTGTGTATAAGGAAGTGGCATCAATGGTTACAAGGATGGTTTCTGGAGGTAACAGGCTGGGTAAGGATTTCAGATGATCAAGGAAGTGGTTGGTGTCTTTGATGAAGGATGGGAGACTGCACATGATGGGTTGAAGGTGTTGGTCTATGTAGGCAGAGATTCGTTCTGTGGGGGCTTGGTAACCGGCCACAATTGGCCGGCCTGGACGATTAGGTTTGTGAATCTTGGGAAATAGGTAGAAGGTGGGGGTGCGGGGTGTCGGTGGGGTCATGAGGTTAATGGAGTCAGGTGAAAGGTTTTGTATGGGGCTTAAGGTTTTGAGGATTCCTTGAAGCTCTGCCTGGACATCAGTATGGGATTGCCTTGACAGACTTTATATGTGGTACTATCTGAAAGCTGACGCAGTCCCTCAGCCACATACTCCCACCAATCAAGTATCACGGTCATGGATACCTTGTCGGCTGAGAGAATGACGATGGAATGGTCACGGTCACGGTCACGGATAGCTCGGGATTCAGCTGCGGTAATGTTGGGAGTAGGATTAAGGTTTCTCAGGAAAGACTGAAAGGCAAGTTTGGAAGTAAGGAATTCCTGGAAGGTTAGAAGAGGGTGATTTTGAGGAAGAGCAGGTGGGTCTTTTTGTGGCGGAGGATGGAACTGTTCCCGGCAGGGTTCAATTTGAATGATGTCTTGAGGACCTGAATCATTAAGAGTAGGATTATTTTTCTTTGTGGCAAAGTGATATCTCCAGCAAAGACTACGAGTATAAGATAGTAAATCCTTGACAAGGGCTGTTTGGTTGAATTTGGGAGTAGGGCTAAAGGTGAAGCCTTTGGATAGGACAGAGATTGGGAGAGAGGTTTAGAGGAGAGGTTGACTACTGAATTGGGATGTTGTGGTTTCGGATTGAGTGGATTGGAATTTTGAGGTTTGAGGGGGAAAGGAGTGGGGAATGCGAAATTGAGTAGATGGGAGAGACTGGGTTTTTGTGCAATGGGGAGGTTGAGGTTTATTAGAGAGGTTATTGAGGGAGAGAGTATTGCCTTTCCGGAGATGGGTGACCAGGAGATTGGATAGTTTTGTGAGGTGGTGGGTGGCATGTTGTTCTAATTTGCGGATGGCCTGAAGGAGGATGTTCCGAACTGCAGGTGTGGATGTAGGAGAGGAAAGGTTGAGGATTTTAATTAGGGATAGGAGTTGACAGGTGTGTTCATTGGCGAAGTTGATGTGTAGGTTAAGGATTAGCCAGGTGAGGGCTATGGATTGTTCAGTTTGGAATTGGTATAGGGCGGGATGAAAGGATGGGTTACAGCCAGAGATGGGAACTTTTAGTGTGAGGCCCTTGGGAGTGATTCCAAATGTCAGACAAGCCTGCATAAAAAGAATGTGGGAGTGTAATCTGGCAAGGGCGAAAGCATGTTTACGGAGGGAATGTACATAAAACTGGATGGGGTTGTTGTAGGGATGTTGTGAGGGAGGCATAATATATGGATGAAGGAAAACTGAGAAATATGTAATATAACAGGCTGCAATAAACAAATAAAAAATAAAAATATGTATACAATTTTTTTTATAAAAATGTTTTCATATCAGGAGGGAGATGAACGTGGACAGTAATTCAGGTATGAAAAAAGAAAGGACATAGCAAAGGTAGTTAAAGTTTGTTGTTGATACTGTGGTCACCTTTAGTTGTCAACAACGTAGTATCCACTTGTTAGGTAGTGGTACGACGAGCAAAAAGGGTTTAAGAATGACGAAAATCGGAAAAAATACGAGAAAACCGCGTGAAAATGCAAGGAAAACATCTAAATAGGATTGGTTATGTGGTAGCAGATTACGATTTTGAGGCTGACAATAGTCTGACAAAGGACTAGTGGTATCAAAAGCAACGGAAAGTTGCTGGAATATGATCTTTTTTTTGTGTGTGTGGTTTTAAGGCGCACAACTTCTACGATCATTAGCGCCCAGACAAGGACATAGATTCGCTAGACCTAAAAAAAAAAAAAAAAAAAAAAAAAAAAGGTGACTGTCAGAACATCAGGAAGAGGCTAAAAACGAAAGATAAAAGACAATTAAAAGGGTTAAATATCCTTCGATACGTTGGTCAAGTTGATAAAACGCAAAACTCGAGCAGCTGCTCGTGTGTCATCAGCTAAAATTTCCTCCAGAGTAGACGGAAAGTGAAGGGCTAATCGGTAAGATGGATGGTTGGGCATCGACCGCAGGCGGAATGCATACTGACACAAGAGTATGTCATATCGAGTGGTCAAGGGTAATACAGCAGCCTCGGCATACAGACTTTCAACAGGGCTGGTATAAAATGCACCGGTCACCAGACGTAATTCCCGATGGTGGATAGAGTTGAGACAGCGAAGAATCGACGGCCGTGCAGAAGAGTATACAAGGCTTCCGTAGTCGAGCTTCGACTGAACAGTGGCCTGGTAAAGGTGAAGCAGGACGGTGCGATCCGCTCCCCATGACGTGCCACTGAGGACACGAAGAACATTAAGGGATCGGGCACAACGGGCAGCCAGGTAGGACACGTGTGTGGACCAGCAAAGTTTACGATCCAACATGAGTCCCAAGAATTTTGTAGTCTCCACAAAAGGGAGAGCAACAGAGCCGAGACGTAGAGAAGGTGGAAAAAATTCCTTGTATCTCCAGAAGTTCATACACACCGTTTTCTCAGTGGAGAATCGGAAGCTGTTTGCAATGCTCCAGGAATATAGACAGTCAAGACAGCGTTGAAGACAATGCTCCAAGAGACATGTCTGCTGGGCGCTACAATAAATTGCAAAATCGTCTACAAAAAGGGATCCCGAAACGTCGGCTGAAAGGCAATCTACGATCGGATTGATTGCAATGGCAAAGCGCGCCACACTCAAGACGGAGCCCTGCGGTACCCCATTCTCCTGGCAAAAGGTATCTGACAAAACAGAGCCCACCCAAACCCGGAACTTGCGATCCGCCAAAAACGCTTGAATGAAAAGAGGGAGGCGGCCCTGAAGGCCCCATGTGTGCAATGTGCGGAGAATGCCCACTCTCCAACAGGTATCATATGCCTTCTCCAAGTCGAAGAACACTGCTACTGTTTGACAATTCTTTAGAAAGTTATTCATAATGAAGGTCGACAACGTAACGAGGTGATCAGCAGCAGAGCGGTGTCGACGAAAACCGCATTGGACATTTGTTAGGAGGCGGCGAGATTCGAGGAGCCAGACCAACCGAGCGTTAACCATGTGTTCCATCACCTTACAGACGCAGCTCGTCAGAGAAATGGGGTGATAACTGGAAGGAAGATGTTTGTCCTTCCCTGGTTTGGGGATGGGAACAACAATGGCTTCACGCCAACTTGTGAGAACATTACCTTCAGTCCATATGCGATTGTAAGTACTAAGAAGAAAACACTTGCCCGCAGGAGAGAGGTTCTTCAGCATCTCAATATGGATGGAATCGGGACCGGGAGCAGAAGATCGGGACAGGGTGAGAGCACGGTCTAGCTCCTGCATGGTGAAGGCGACATTATAATTTTTATGATTAAAAGAGTGGAAAGAAGGTGGCCATGCCTCCTCTACCTGTTTGCGAGGGAGAAAGGCAGGGTGGTAATGGGCAGAGCTCGAAACCTCCTCAAAGAAACGGCCCAATGCGTTGGATACATCAGCGGGGTCCACGACGACTGTGTTCTCCACGGTCAGGCCAGGAATCGGGGAGTGGACCTTGATGCCGGATAAACGGCGTAGGCCACCCCAAACAACTGTGGAGGTAGTAAAACGGTTAAAAGAACTAGTAAAAGCAGTCCAGCAAGCTTTTTTGCTGTCGTTTATGATACAACGACATTGCGCTCTCATTCGTTTATAATTTATGCAATTCTCCAAAGTTGGGTGGCGGCGGAAGGTGCGTAAAGCATGGCACCAGGCTCTAAGCACGTTGCAGCAGGCTGCAGTCCACCAAGGGACCGGAACACAACGTGGAGAAGAGGATGTACGAGGTATGTAATGTTCGGCAGCGGTGAGAATAACCTCTGTGAGGTAGTCGACCTGACTGTCACAGCTGGGAAAATTCTGATCATGAAGAATAAAGCCCCCAGTCGGCTTTAGAAATGTTCCAACTGGTGGGACAAGGAGATGGGGAATGATGCAGGAAGTGGATGATACAAGGGAAATGGTCACTCGAGTACGTGTCAGAAAGTGCATACCACTCAAACCGACCAACAAGCTGAGGAGTGCATATCGCAAGGTCTATGTGGGAGTAAGTATGGGTTGAGTCAGAAAGGAAGGTCGGTGCACCAGTGTTGAGGCAGACAAGATTGAGGTGTTGGAGAAGGTCCACCAAAAGGGAGCCCCTCGGACAAGGTGCCGGAGAGCCCCATAGGGGGTGGTGGGCATTTAAGTCGCTTACCAACATGAAATGTGAAGGGAGCTGGTCAACGAGGTGTAGCACATCTGCCCTAGTAAGGGCAGATGACGATGGTGAATAGATATTACAGAGGGAAAAGGTAAATGTGGATAGAGTGATGCGGACGGCAACTGCCTGTAGGTGAGTATGCAATGTAATGGGATGGTAATAGATGTCGTCTCGAATGAACATCAGAACCCCTCCATGAGCTGGGTTACCTTCCACAGGTGGCAGGTCGAAACGCACAGAGGTGTAGTGGGGAAAGTCTGCACGATCACTTGGACGCAACTTAGTTTCTTGGAGACAGACTAGAAGCGGGCAGTGCAATCGAAGGAATAGTTTTAACTCCTCCCGATTAGAACGAATGCCGTGAATATTCCATTGAAGGAGCGCCATGATAAAAAATGAGATAAGAAATGAGGATAAAAGCGAACAAGCAAGCGGGGTCACCTCGACGGCCGCTGAGGACCGGATTTCGAGGGAGCACTGCTATCGCTGTCTAGGGGCAAAGGGTCGTGGTCCATAGGTTCGACCGACGTGCCTGCCACCTCCCTGAGTTGATCAGGAGGGGCAGTTTCCACCGCCGGTAAAGGGCCGGGTGCCCGGCAGACGGAGCGTCCCGGTGAAACAGAAGACGGCCGAGGCCGGCAACTGTTGGGTGGCGTGACGGATGGGTCACGCCTCGGCGGGGAAGGTGAGGAGCTCTTTTTCTTGTTGGCTCTTCTGGAAGATTGACGGTGAGAAGAGGCAGTTGACGGTTGGGAAGCCTGAGAACGCAGAAAATCCTCACGGACGGGTTCCTTTTTCAAAGTCCGGGCATCTTGTTTAGGTGCCCGCGGTTTACTAGAGGTTGATGAAGACTGTACTTTAGAAGCAGCAGGAGGAAGCGGGGACGTGGAACGGGCAATCTTCGGGCTGGCGGATCGCACAACTGTGTCAGTGAAAGTGAAGTCACAGGTCTGGGTACTGGAATCCTTAGTAGGCCGAGTGGAGGTGAGGACCTTAATGTATGTGCCCGCTGGGAGAACAATGGGCTTTCGACTCGCCAACAACTTTCGAGCGGCAGATGTTGATACCTTTTCCGTAACCCGTATTTGCTGGATGACTTTTTCATCCTTATATACAGGGCAGTCTCGAGAGGAAGCCGCATGGTCACCGTTGCAGTTAAGGCAGTGAGAGGACGGAGGTGGGCAGTCCCCCTCATGGGTGTCCCTACCACAAATGATACATTTTGCTGCATTAGGGCAAGATTGACAGGTGTGGTTGTATCGGTGGCATTGAAAGCAGCGCGTTGGGTTAGGTACATAAGGCAGGACGGAGATGACTTCATACCCTGCTTTGACCTTCGACGGGAGTTCAACTCTATCGAACGTCAAGAACACAGTACGAGTCGGAGTCAGCTGGTTATCTACCTTTTTCATCACCCTATGGACGGCTGTCACACCCTGATCAGACATATAGGATTGGATGTCTTCATCAGACAACCCATCAAGGGATCTCGTAAAAACTACCCCCCCCCCCCCCCCCCCGTGATGAGTTGAGTGTGCGGTGCGCTTCTACCTTGACTGGAAACGTGTGTAACAACATAGTTCGGATTAGCTTTTGGGCTTGGAATGCACTGTCCGCCTCCAGCAATAATGTGCCATTGCGCTGACGCGAACAGGTTTTAACAGGGCCAGCAATCACATCAACACCTTTCTGAATGACGAAAGGATTTACAGAATTGAAATCTTTTCCGTCGATGCGAGAGACAACAAGAAATTTAGGTAGATTAGGCAGAGTCTTCTTTTGCTGAGGCGAATCTATCTTTCGTTTCTGGGTCAACGTCACTGAAGAAGAGAAGGAAGTCACCGCGGAAGTGTCTCCCGTGATTACCGGCATCTCTGATGGCGCACTCTTTCCTAGTGGGGGCCCTCTCTGAGGGCTTACCCGCCTTAGGTGATTGTTCACACCACAGGTCACACCTCGCGAGAACTGATGGAGGGACCAATCGGCATGTTCGGAAGGTACCGGCTCGGGTAATCACCCCTCCCTGGGCCAGGCCTTTACCAGGGGGTACGTACGTGCCCTACTTGTCTACCCAAGGCCGGGAATTACGTGTTACCCCGTCACATGCTACGCATGATAATGCGTGGGTCAGCCTTCAGACACGCACAGGGAGGAAAGAAGAAGAATAGAGGAAGTGAAGAGAAAGAAGGAAAGAAGTGTCTCAAACGCCGAGGTGGAGACTAATGAGGAGGAGAAGAAGGCTAGGAGAGTACAAGAAGAGAAAGACAGAAATAAAGGGTAAGAAAGGAAGGAACCAAGCAATAAGAGAAACGACAACAAGAAACCACCTTAACTTGCGAAATACGCTCATCTCCGGGTGAATGCACAAACCGGGAGGGAAAGTGAAGCAGCCTGGGGCAGAAGAAAGGCTGCTCCGGCTCGGGGCCCCGTGCGCGCCACACACGTACCCACAAAAGAACTGTGGGCCCCCTGGGGAAGAAATATGATTGGAAAAGTAGGAAACACGAACGGAAATGTGGAAAAACGGGACTGGAAACAATCGCAAGGTAACTAAGAAATGCCGAAAATGGTTATAAACAATATAAAAAACTATTGTTGTGAAATAGTGATTACACATTTAAACGAGAAAATTAGATGAGCGGCGCATTTCAGACAGAAGAAGGAGTAATGAAAGTAATAAATACCATAATAAAAGTACTTATAGGTTAAGGTTTGGGAGTAAGCGCATTGTTGTAAGTATTAGCGAAATATGAACAGTAAACAGAGAAGGAGATCTAGAATGGAACTGCTATGTGAAATGTATATAAATGAATAAATAAATATAAAAACAAAAGGGAAAGTAAGATGACAGAAAAGATTTCAAAAAGTAACAGAGCTAGAAATTCCTGCGAGGAATTTTTCCTCTATGTCTGCCTAGGTGTGTTTGCGTCTGTGTAAATGTATGGGTGTGTGTGTATTTGTTCACCTTCCTTCTCTTCCCCCAAGGTAAGTCTTTCCTCTCCCGGGATTGGAATGGCTCCCTTACCCCCTTCCTTAAAACCCTTATCATTTCCTTTTCCCTCTCCTTCCCTTCTGCCTGAAAAAGCAACTGGGTTGCGAAAGCTTGCGTTGTGTGTGTGTGTGTGTGTGTGTGTGTGTGTGTGTGTGTGTGTGTGTGTGTGTGTGTGTGTGTATTCATTTATTTATTTGTGATGCTGTCACACCTGTGCTCCTTCGCCTGGTGAGTAATCTTCATCTATTTTTTATATATATATATATATATATATATATATATATATATATATATATATATATATATATATATATATATATATTAAAGAAAGTAAATAAAAGAAATAAAAAGAAAAGAAAAATACAAGACATGATAAAACCCATTGCAGCGGTATGGAACTCAGTATCACCACATCACACACAGAAGTGCTTGGAGACCTAGCAACCTGAAGACGTCCAGGAGTAAGAGGATGCCACTTTACATGATGAATGGACATTTTGCAGGATGTTGCAAACACTGGGATTAGTTTTGAGGAATTCATTAGTGTAGATGACAATGTTGCTATATGTGCTTCTGTGTAATTGGATATACCAAAAGTTGTGAATGAGGTGGAAGGAGAGACATCAGAATAAAGTGAGGAGGAAGAGAATACAGACACCATTTCACCCACCCGTCAGGAGATGTTTGCAGACATGGACTGTTTATAACAACCCGCTTCAACATCTGACATCACTGCAGGGTTTATGGATGTTATAATTGCTGTTTTTTGTGAAATTACAAAATATTATCATTACCGTGAATGTCAACAAACCATTACTCAATTTTTCCAAGAAATTATGATAATGCACATAATTAGTGAGTACTTGTAATTTTACAGTCACTTTAAAGTGTTAATAAAGTGATTGATTCTGTAATGTGTTAACATTAGTGTAATGCTGTAAATGTATACTTACTAAAATCTGTGTTTTTCATCTTAACATGAATATTTTCTTAAGATGAACTTCTGATTTTTTGGTCCCTTTGGATTCGTGTTAATGAGGTTTTAGTGTATTTCAAAGTCTCAAGATGCTTCCCCTTCTTGTCTAGATGTTGACAACACAATAAGCTCAATAAAAGAATGCCTTGAATATCTTCAAGTACAATAGTAATTTTCATGGATAATAATGCTAGAATGACAAAGAATCATAACTTACACATCAGCACAGTATGTAATAATGAATATCGGATTTCCCAATCTACCAAAAATATATCTATTCAATAAAGCAGATAAAAATTTGATTAAAGCTTTCGTGAGTGAGAATCTCCAGTCTTTCGAAACTAACAATGTTAGAGTAGATCAGATGTGGCTTATGTTCAAAGAAATAATACTGACAAACATTGACAGATTTATATAAAATAAATTAACAAAAGAGGGGTCTGACCTGCCATGGTACACACAACATGTTAGATCACTCTTGCAAAAGCAAAGAAAAAAGCATGTCAAATTTAAATGGACACAAAATTATCAAGACTGGCAGTCTTTTCCAGAAACTCAAAATTTAATTTGAACTTCAATAGAGGAAGCTTATAATAAATTCCTCAGTGAAATGCTGTCATGTAAGTTGGTGCACAATCCTAAGAAATTCTGGTCAAGTGTAGACTAGTGGTAAAACACAATCAATACCTTTACTACATGATAGTAACAGTTCTGCGAAAGCAGAATTACTTAACACAGCCTTCTGAAATTCCTTCACAAAAGAAGATGAAGCAGATACTCCAGAATTAGTATCAAGAACAGCTGCCGGAATGCATAATTTAGAAGTTGATACTCTTGGTGTATTAAAGCAACTTGAATCACTCAACAAAAGTAAGTCTCCCAGTCCCAATTGTATACCAATTAGTTTCCTCTCAGAGTATGCTGATGCAATAGCTCCATACCTAGTTAACATATACAATTGATCACTCAGTTAATGTTCCATACCCAAAGACTGGAAAGTTGCACAAGTTATGCCAATATTCAAGAATAGCAATAGGAGTGATCTGCAAAATTACATTTATGTCAGTTTGCAGCGGGATTTTAAAATGTATACTTTCCTCAAATATTATGAACTACCTGAAAGAGAATGACCTATTGATCTGTAGTCAACATGGATTCAGAAAGTAACATTCTTGTGAAACACAGCTAGCTCTGTACTCACATGATGTACTGAGTGCTATCGACAAGGGATGTCAAATAGATTTCATATTTATAGATTTCTGGAAGGCTTTCAACACTGTACCTCACAAGCCTCTTCTAATCAAACTCCATGTTTATGGAATATGTGATTTTCTTACAGAAAGGACACAGTACATTGTAAATGATGAAAAGTCGTCAAGTAGAATTGAATTGACACCTGACGTTCTCCAGGGAAGTATTACAGGGCACCTACTGTTCCTTATTTTTATAAACAATTTAGGAGACAATCTGAGTGGCTCTCTTAGGTTGTTTGCAGATGATCCTGTCACTTATTGATTAGTAATGTCACTAGAAAATCAAAAGCAACTGCAAATTGATTTAGATAAGATATCTGCATGGTGCAAAAAATGGCAATTGAATCTTAATAATGAGAAGTGTGAAGTCATGCATATGACCACTAAACTTCATTTACATGATAAATCAGTCAAAAGTAAAGACCGTAAATTCAACTAAATACCTAGGAGTAACAATTACAAACAACTTAAATTGGAAAGAACACACAGAAACTATCATAGGGAAAGCAAACCAAAGACTACATTTTGTTGAAACACTTAGAAGATGCAACAGTTCTACTAAAGAAACTGCCTACACCACACTAGTGCATCCCATTTTGGAATATTGTTGTGCATTGTGGGACATGAATGATGCATGAGTTTGGTGGAAATCATTAAAACAAAGGTGTTACTCATTGCAACGAGATCTATTTGTGAAATTTCTTTCACCAACTTTTTCTTCAGAATGTGAACATATCTTGTTAGCACCCACCTACATAGGAAGACATAATCATAAATAAAATAAAAGAAATCAGATCAAAAATGGAAAGATTTAGGTGTTCCTTTTTCCCATAAGTTATTAGAGAATGGAACTGTAGAGAAACACCATTAAACTTGTTCGATGAACCCTCTGCTATGCCCTTCAATGTAACTTGCATAGTATTTATGTAGAGGTAGATATGTATGAACACATGTAATTGGAGAGTATATCACACTGTTGTTACACTTTATAACCACATACCATCATATATGAAGCAGATAACAAATTTACTTATATTGAATATGAAACCAAAATAATACTTTCTTGGCCACTGCTTCTAATCTGTTTCAGAGTTCTTAGAAGTTCATAATAATTAATATATTGACCAAATATTTGTAAACATACTATTCTGTAAACCAGTGTGCTATATGTATTGAATTATTTATCATAGTAGGTATAAATTTTAATTACTACGTACATTATTTTACAAAAATTTTACTACAGTACCTGTACAGTATGTATTGAATTATGTTTGGAAATCATAGCATGTATAAACTGTAATCACTGTATTAAACTGACTTGTCCTGTATCCATGTGCAAATTATGCAATGCATCATTATTTACAGGACCAGTAAAAAACCTTGAACTTCCATATCTGTAAACTCAACTTTATTAATAAGGTAGCCTGCAACCACTGTTTACACTCTCATACAACAAATTTGTCCAAAAAATTGAAAGGTCCAAATTTAGCCTTTGTATTAACTTCCTTCTTGCAGAAAACAGTAGATCATAGCTGAGCAATTGCTGCATTAGCTATGGTACACCTTGATTTCGGTTATTTCATTATGTTGCCACACTGTGAGAAAATAATCTGAAGTACTTGAAACTGTTCAGGTTATGATGGTTTCTGCCTATTTGATAGTACAGAACTGCCACAACTACTTTAAAGCAGTAAATTACATTGCCAGATAATACAGGTCATCCCATGACAGCTACGCTCCTTGTATCCTGTTATATTTATGACTTGTCCATTATATTTATGACTTTGTTGCATCAAATACCAAATTTTATAGCATTGTTGACTGTTCACATTACAAAGACACTTTGATGGATTGACAAACAATAAAAAAACTGACTAACTTCATGCTACAATGCATGTGTATATATTGACAATATGGGGTTCTAGAAAGTTCTAGAATAAAGTTAGTACAACAACATTACTGAGTTATATTTCCACAATTAAATTAGACACTTTTGACAAATGAGACATATATCAGATTATTCAACACACACAGAAGTGATTTTCCAGATAATTCTGTATGTGATGAAAATAGAACAATGGAATTTCAAGGAAACATTCATCAATATTTTTGAGAAAGATACATTGCTACTCACCACAGAGATGGGAAAGCTGCAGAAAGGCACAAATAACATAATGTAACATTAAGCTTTCCCCCATTTAGACATTCGTCATTTAGAGATTCACACACACACACACACACACACACACACACACACACACACACACACACAGATAAGACCACTGTCTACGGTTGCTGTGGCCGATCTGTGGTACCCAACCAGTGCTGGGGGTGAGTAGATGGCAAGGAGAGGGAAGCAGGAGGAGTGGGGGGTATGCACATCATTGGTGGGGGAATACGCAAGTGCTGTCTGACAGACAGTGTGGAAGGAAGAGAAGGGACTGAAATGTGTGGCGGGATGGGAGACGAATGTAAGGATAAAGTGTAGACAGGGAAAGGATGGGAAGGGTGGCAGGAGCAGGAACTAACAAGGGTTTAGGCTTGGGGGGATTTGTTAGAGCATAGGATATATTGTAGGGAGAGGTCCCATCTGCACAATTCAGAAAAGCTGGTGTTTGTGGGCAGGATTCATACGGCACAGGCTGTGTATCAGTCATTGAAGTGAGTCACTTTATGCAGTGCTGCAGGCTCTGCAACAGGATGGTCTAGCTGTCTCCTGGCCACAGTTTGATAATGGCCATTCATTCGAATAGACAGCTGGGTGCTGGTCATGCCGACATAGAAATCTGCACAGTAGTTGCAGCTCGGTTTGTAGATAACATGACTGCTTTCACAGGTTACCCTGCCTTTTATGGGGTAGGTAATGCCTGTGACAAGACTGGAGTAGATGGTGGTGGTGGTGGTGGTGGTGGTGGTGGTGGTGGGATGGTGGATATGACAGGTTTTGCTTCTAGGTCTATTGCAGGGATATGAACCAAGGGGTAACACTCTTATTTTACAACATCCAACAAACTGGGAACCTGCAACCTCCTTCTTAATTGCCTTGACCAACTACATTCTCACCTGCAGTTACTTTTCCTTAGAAGGCTTCACCTACAAAGAAATTCACAGTAGAGCCATGGGCACCCCAATATCTTCCTCATCCCCGTACAATGGTATTCTGCCGTCCACCAGACCTACATACTATCCTTGTCCATCCCTACTCCATCACTGCTCCCAACCCCTTATCCTGGCTCATATCCCTGCAATACACCTAGATACAAAACCTGTCCTATCCACCATCCCACCAACACCTACTACAGTCCAGTGAAAGGCATTTCCTACCCCATAAAAGGCAGGGCAACCTGTGAAAGCAGTCATGTTATCTACAAACTGGGCTACAACTACTGTGCAGATTTCTATGTGGGAATGACCAGCACCCAGCTGTCTATTCGAATGAATGGTCATCATAAAACTGTGGCCAGGAGACAGCTAGACCTTCCTGTCGCAGAGCATGCAGTGATGCATAAAGTGACTCACTTCAATGACTGATACACAGACTGTGCCATATAGTTCGTCCTCACAAACACCAGTGTTTCTGAATTGTACAATGTGAACTCTCCTTATAATATATTCTACACTTTAGCAATCCTCCAGACCTAAACCTTTGTTAGTTCCTGCCTCTGCCACCCTTCCCTGCCCACACTCTATCCTTATATTTGTCTCCCATCCCACCACACATTTCAGTCCCTTCCCTTCCTTCAACACTGTCTGTCAGACAGCATTGGTGTATTCCCCTGCCCATGCTGCACATCCCCCATTTCCTTCCTGATTCCCTCTCCTTGCCATCAACTCAACCCCTCCACTGGTTGGGTACCACAGATCGGCCACAGCAGTTGTAGACAGCGGTCCTGTCTGTGTGAGTGTTTGTATGTTTGTGTCTTTAACCGACAAAGGCCTAAACGGCCAAAACCTCTAATGTTACAGTCTGTTATTTGTGCCTTTATGCAGCTCATCAGACATCTTTGTGGTGAGAAAGCAACCTATCCTTTCCAAAAATAATCTGATGAAAATAGGTATCATATGTTGTTGTTGTGGTCTTCAGTCCACAGACTGGTTTGATGCAACTCTCCACGCTACCCTGTCCTGCACAAGTCTCTTCATCTGAGAATACGTTCGGCAACATACATCCTTCTGAATCTGCTTACTATATTCGTTCCTCAGTCTTCCTCTACGATTTTTACCCCACACACTTCCTTCTAATGCTAAGTTGACAATTCCTTGACGTCTCAGGATGTGTCCAAACAATCTATCCCTTCTCTTAGTCAGGATATGCCAGAGATTCCTTTTCTCCCGATTCAGTTAAGCACCTCCTCATTAGTTACATGATCTACCCATCTAATTTTCATCATTCGTCCGTAGCACCACATTTCAAGAACTTCTATCATCTTCTTATCTGAACTCCTAATCGTCCATATTTCACTCCCATACAATGCTACACTCCAGACAAATGCTTTCAGAAAAGACTTCCTAACATTTAAATTAATATTGGATGTTAACAAGTTTCACTTCTTTAGAAATGCTTTTCTTCTGCATAGCCATTCTGCATTTTATATCTTCTTTACTTCAGCCATCAGAAGTTATCCTGCTACCCAAATAACAAAATTCATCTACTACTTTTATTGTCTCATAACCTAATCTAATTCCTTCAGCATCACCTGATTTTCTGACATTGCATTCCATTACCATCATTTTACTCTTGTTAATGTTCATCTTATATCTTCCTTTCAAGACACTGTCCATCCCATTCAATTGCTCTTCCTTATCTTTTGCGGTTTCTGACATTCATCTGAATGGAAACCTACTTGCTTTTTCCGTTACATGAACGACACTTTCGTCATCTGGCCACATGGTATGGACAAACTCCTTGACTTCCTTACACATCTGAACTCCATACACCCCAACATCAAATTCACTATGGAGACTGAAACGGAGGGTAAATTGTTGTTCCTTGACGTCTTGATCAAGAGAAGAGCAGATGGCACCCTGGCTCATAGTGTATATCGGAAGACAATTCACACTGATCTGAATTTACATGCAGAAAGCTGTCACCACCCTTCACAGACGAATGGGGTACTTAAAACTTTAGTACATAGGGCAAGCACTATCTATGATGCAGAGAGTTTACCCCAGGAACTGTAACACCTGAGAACTGTATTTTGAAAAAATGGGTACTCAAGAGTGGCAGATTCAGCGGGCTCTCCGCCAAACCACTACATCACAACCTGTGGAAACAGATGAAAACACGAGGGAGGATGTAGGCACTGCGTTCGTTCCATATACCGGCGCACTCTCGAAGAAGATCGACCACATTTTGAAAAAACACCAGGTTGTAACTGTTTTTTGTCCGCCGAATAAAATTCGTGCACTGGTGGGGAGTGCCAAAGATCATCTTGGTTTGAGGAAGGCCGGCGTGTACCAGATTCCATGTCAGTGTGGAAAGTCATATATTGGACAGATGATGCGTACCGTCGAGGATTGATGCGTTGACCACCAGAGGCACACACGATTGATGTATCCGAGCAAGTCGGCGGTCGCTGAACATTGTTTGTCGGAGAATGATGTGATGGAGTATGAATGCACTAGGATTCTGGTACAGACATCGAGATACTGGGACTGCATCGCTAGAGAGGCCATTGAAATTCGTACAAGTGACGACCTCATAAACCGTGACTGTGGCTATAATCTTAGCAAAGCTTGGGAACCAGCGATTGGGTTAATTAAGAGTAAATCTATCAAACGTAACAAAGTGAGGACCACGGCGGACAGAGCCCTCACACCGACGTCATCTCAGACGCCGGCACAATCGGTTCCACTGCACGGCCGCGCTGCAGGGCGCGGACCGCAGAGGAGTCGCTCCGCGGACCGAGAGTATTTAAATCTCCCTCTACCGGGCTACAACCCAGTTCCCTTTGAGCAGCCGTAGCGTGCGGATCTCTGTGCCAGCGTGTTTCTAGGAGCTCAGTCCGTCAGTTCACCTGATGATGGCGACATGTATGATCGCCGAAATATTGTGCCTGTTGGACACTATAGACCGGCAGTACACCCATGGATATTTTGATTGTCAGTTATTCTATTACCATCTTTTTAAATTAGAGGTTAATGACAGTTATATTTTATTTATTATATATCTATTTTTTCTTACAACATGGAAAAGTCTAGGATATAC
Organism: Locusta migratoria; assembly: GCA_026315105.1. Classification (NCBI taxonomy): domain Eukaryota; kingdom Metazoa; phylum Arthropoda; class Insecta; order Orthoptera; family Acrididae; genus Locusta; species Locusta migratoria. Next base: position 614,271,898 of record CM048746.1, read on the forward strand.
CCAATAAACTGTAAGAAATGATATATATGTAGATCTTCCCATGTGCCCATGTTTTTTCACATGACATGGATCATTTTACAAAGGTTTACATTGTCTTCTCCAAGGTTATCTCTGATGGTGGTTCTCTTCTATTGGTTTACAATGACTGATACAAAAAATTTTCAATTTACATTTTTTTTCCTTACAATTCTTATACAATGCGGTTTTAAATAGTTCATTTCACTTTCAATTTATATTATTTTTGGCTTACAATCCTTGTATAATCATGTTTTAAATAGTTATACGTATTTCACTTTCAAAACTGTCTCCTTAATTAATTTAGATCTTAAATATTATATTACTCACCTTTTAATTTTCATCATATTTTAGGCTCACTACCTCCTGCGAGCTGGATGGAAAAATGCAGGTTCAGATTAAGGAGGCAGGTTAAGTAGTGGAATGTCAGTGTTAGGAGGAAGTATAAAAGTGGTTTGTGGACTTCGTCAAAAGGGAAAACTAATAGGTTTGATTTTAAACGATTGAATATATTACAAGAGATATACATTCAAGTATAAAAGCAATATGAATACAGGTATAATGCCTATGCAGTCAGAGGAAGAAGGAGAGATGTTAACAGGTCTGAGTATCGCTACATCGTTTTCCATGTGTGCACATTGCGTCAAACTGCCGCCAGAGCACGCGCTCCACCGATCTTCATGTAACCGATGCGGAAATCAATACTTGGGTATGCTACACTGTATAAAAAAATACATAGTTTATTACTATAAAAAATACCTAAATTTGGACATGGTCCATAAGACTTTAAATTACATTAGGTAAAATATATGCTTTCCAGACAAATTTGTGTTTGTTTATATTCATTCATATATATGGAGATTATAGAGGAAAAATTCCTAGGAGGAAAATATATATATAAGAAGCAGATGAAGTTTACTTACCAGGCAAAGGAGCACAGGTATGTGACAGCAACATAAATAAAACACAAACACACACAAAAGCAAGCTTTTGCAACCATTAGTCGCTTCCTCAGGCAAAGAGCAGGGAAGGAGGGGGAAAAGGAAAGGATGTGGGTTTAAAGGAGTGGGTGAGGAGTCATTCCAATCCCAGCAGAGGAAAGACTTACCTTTGGGGAAGAAGGATAGGTAAACAAACACCCACACCCACACACACATACACGTGTGCACTCACAAAGGCAGACAATGCAGAATGCAAAGAAGTTGGACAGAGATGCCAGTCGAGGCACAGGCTCTGTCCAGAGATTGGAGGCAAAGATGTTGTAGAATGGTGACCGGGAATTTAAAACTAACGAAGGTTGAGAGCAGGTGGGCAATGGAAAGAGAGAATATGTTGAAGGGCAAGTTCCCATCTCTGGAGTTCTGAAAGGTTGGTGTCAGTGGGAAGTATCCATATAACCCGGATGGTGTAACACTGTGCCAAGATGTGCTGGCCATGCACCAAGGCATGCTTAGCCACAGAGTGATCCTAATTACCAACAAACACTGTCTGCCTGTGTCCGTACATGCGAATCGACAGTTTGTTGCTGGTCATTCCCACATAGAACGCTTCACAGTGCAGGCATGTCAGTTGGTAAATCACATGGGTGCGTCACAACTTGCTCTGCCCTTAATTGTGTACTCCTTCTGGGTTACAGGGTTATGGGTTACACCACTTATTCCAGTCCTGTAACCCGAAAGGTGTACACAATTAAGTGCAGAGCCACTTGTCACAGCACCCATGAGATTTACCAACTGACATGCCTCCATTGTGAAGCGTTACACCATCCGGGTTATATGGATACTTCCACTGACACCAACGTTTCAGAACTCCAAAGATGGGAACTTGCCCTTCAACATATTCTCTCTTCTCGTTGCCCACCTGGTCTCAACCTTCGTTAGTTTTAAATTCCTGCCCACCATTCTATAACATCTTTGCCTCCAATCTCTGGACAGAGCCTCTGCCTCGACTGGCATCTCTGTCCAACTTCTTTGCAGTTTGCATAGTCTACATATGTGTGTGTCTGCATGAATATATATGTGTGTGTGTGTGTGTGTGTGTGTGTGGGTGGGTGTGTGTGTGTGTGTTTACCCTCCTTCTTCCCCAAAGGTAAGTCTTGCCTCTCCCGGGATTGGAATGATTCCTCACCCGCTCCTTTAAACCCACATCCTTTCCTTTTCCCCTCTCCTTCCCTGCTCTTTGCCTGAGGAAGCGACTAATGGTTGCAAAAGCTTGCTTTTGTGTGTGTTTGTGTTTTATTTATGTTGCTGTGACATACCTGTGCTCCTTCGCCTGGTAAGAAATTTCATCTACGTTTTATAATATAGTGAAGACAGTTTACAACTCACCGCAAAGACGTGGCGACGAGCTGCGACAGGCATATACAAAAGACACACACGTACAACACATTCAGCTATCGGCCATGGCCTTCTTCAGAAAATAGAGCACTCACGCAATCACACAGGCACACAACACAGTCATACAACCATCACCTCCGACTGCCACACTTCGAATCACGCTCTGCAGCGAATCGGGGACGGGAGGGGAGGGGAGGGGGAGGGGATAGAAAGGTTACGTCACGGTGGTGGGAATGGGTTAGATGGGAATAACGAGATGCAGCTTAGGAATGGAGTGGGGAGGTGGGTGAGGGGAGAAAATAAAATAAAATAAAATAAAGTAATATATATAAAATGCATGCACACTGCAAGTACACAAGACCACATACACACACATACACATACATGCATGCATACACACACACACACACACACACACACACACACAATAACACATTCACACACCACTCAAAATAGGCGAGGTTTGGGATAGAGAGGTAGGAACTGTAAGGTATGGAAATACATATAAATAGGGAAGTTATCGTAGGTTGAGGCCTGGTTGATTTCGGGATTGGAGAATGTATTATAAGGATAACTCCCATCTGTGCAGTTCAGAAAAGCTGGTGGTGGATGGGAGGATCCAGATGGCCCGGCTTGTGAATCAGCCATTGAAATCAAGCATGTGCTCCGCTGCATGCTGTGCCACAGGGTGGTCCACCTTGTTTTTGGCCACAGTTTGGCGGTGGCCATTCATCCTAATGGACAGCTGGTTGGTGGTCATGCCAATATAGAAAGCTGTAGAGTGCTTGCAGCACAGTTGGTAAATTATGTGGCTGCTTTCACAAGTGGCCTGGCCTCTTATAGGGTAGGATAAGCCTGTGACAGGACTGGAATAGGAAGTGCTGGGTGGGTGGATTGGACAGGTCTTGCAGCGGGGTCTTCCACAAGGATATGATCCCTGTGGCAGTGAGCTGGGTTTCGGGGTGGCATAAGGATGAACTAGGATGTTGTGAAGGTTGGGAGGGCGAGGGAACACCACTTTAGGAGGGGTGGGAAGGATCTTGGGCAGGATGTCTCTCATTTCAGGGCATGAGGATAGAAAATCAAAGCCTTGGCGAAGGATGGAATTTAGTTGTCTGAGACCAGGGTAGTACTGGGTGACAAGGGGAGCGCTCTTTTGTGGATGGTTACTGGTGTTAGGAAGAGGATTTGGGGTGTGTGAGGATATGGCACGGGAGATTTGTTTGCGGACTAGGTCTGTGGGGTAGTTTCTGTTTGTGAAGGCCTTTGTGAGACCTTCAGCATATTCAGAAAGGGAATTCTTGTCACTGCAGATATGCCGTCCACGGGTGGCCAGGCTGTAAGGGCGTGATTTTTTGATGTGGAAGGGATGGCAACTGTCAAAATGTAGGTACTGTTGGTGGTTGGTAGGTTTAATATGGACGGAAGTGTGGATGGAGCCATCAGTGAGGTGGAGGTTGACATCCAGGAATGTGGCATGGTTGGTTGAGGAAGACCAGGTGAAGTGGATGGGAGAGAAGGAATTGAGGTTCTGAAGAAAGGAGGATAGGGTGTCCTGGCCCTAAGTCCAGATCATGAAAATATCATCAATGAACCGGAACCAGGCCAGAGGCTTGAGGTTTTGGGATGCTAGGAAGGATTCCTCCAGACGGCCCATGAACAGGTTGGCATAGGAGGGTGCCATGCGGGTGCCCATGGCTGTGCCTTGGATTTGATGGTAAACTTTCCCCTCAAAGGAAAAGTAGTTGTTAAGTAGGATGAAATTGGTAAGGGTTATGAGGAATGAGGTATCAGGCTTGCGTTCAGAGGGACATTGGGAGAGGTAGTGTTCCAGAGCGGCAAGGCCATGGGCATGTGCGATGTTGGTGTATAGGGAGGTGGCATCCACTGTGACAAGTAAAGATCCAGGAGGCAAAGGGGTGGGAATGGTGGAGAGTCGGTGAAGGAAGTGGTTGGTATCCTTGATGTGGGAAGGTAGATTTTGGACAACAGGTTGGAGGTGTTGGTCAACTAGGGCTGAAATTTGTCCAGTAGGAGCACAGTAACCAGCCACAATAGGGCGTCCAGGATTATTAGGTTTGTGGATTTTGGGGAGCATGTAAAAGGTGGGTGTGCGGGGTGCTGCTGGGGTGAGGAGGGAGATGGATTCAGGGGAGAGTTTCTGGGAGGGGCCATAGGATTTTAGTAGGGATTGGAGATCTTGTTGGACTTTGGGGATGGGGTCAATCTGGCACAACTTGTAGGTGGAGGAGTCAGATAGTTGGCGGAGCCCTTCTGCCAGGCAGTCACTGTGATCCATAACTACAGTGGTGGAACCTTTATCAGCAGGGAGGATGATTATGTCAGGATTAGTTTTAAGGTTTTGGATGGCTCTTCTTTCTTCTGCTGAAAGGTTTGAGTTCTTGGGAAGGGACTTGGGAAAGGATGGTGAGGACAAGTTGGAGGTGAGAAACTCTTGGAGGGTAACAAGAGGGTGGTTAGGTGGGAGTGCAGGGAGATCTTTGTTGGATGGTGGTATGAATTGGGACAGGCAGGGTTCAATATTGGGATTAGGTAGATTGCGGTCAGAGGGATTGGTGGCAAAGTAGTGTTTCCATCGTAGGGATCGGGAAAAGGAGAGTAGGTCTTTGACAAGACCAACATGATTGAACTGGGGTGTAGGACTAAAGGTAAGATCTTTGGATAGAACGGAAACTTCAGTGGGGTTTAGGTTTTTTGTGGATAGGTTGACCACAGTGTACTGGGGTTGTTTTGGTATTGGATGTTGTGGAGTGGAGGTAGGGAGTTTGGAGGGATGAGGTAGGTTCAAGAGGTCAGCTAAGCGTGTGTGTGTGTGTGTGTGTGTGTGTGTGTGTGTGTGTGTGTGTGTGTGTGAGCATGCGTGCATGTGTATGTGTGTGTATGTGGTCTTGTGTACTTGCAGTGTGCATGCATTTTCTATATATATATATATTTATTTTACTTTATTTTATTTTATTTTATTTCCTCCCCTCACCCGCCGCCCCACTCCATTCCTAAGATGCATCTCGTTATTCCCATCTAACCCATCCCCACCACCGTGACGTAACCTTTCTATCCCCTCCCCCTCCCCTCCCCTCCCGTCCCCGATTCGCTGCAGAGCGTGATTCGAAGTGTGGCAGTCGGAGGTGATGGTTGTATGACTGTGTTGTGTGCCTGTATGATTGCGTGAGTGCTCTATTTTCTGAAGAAGGCCATGGCCGATAGCTGAATGTGTTGTACGTGTGTGTCTTTTGTATGTGCCTGTCGCAGCTCGTCGCCACGTCTTTGCTGTGAGTTGTAAACTGTCCTCACTATATTATTTATTCCAACCTGGACTTTCCATTATTATATTTCACCTACGTTTTATATACATTCATATATAAATATAAAAAATAGAAAACAGATGACTCACCCAAAGGACCAGCTCGTCGATAGACACAAATAAAATGACACACAAACACACATACAGGCTTTCGCAACTGTTAGACGGTTCTTCAGGATAAGAGGAAAAAAGGGGAGGAGAAAGGGAAGGATATGGGTTTTAAGGAAGTGGGAAAGGAGTCATTCCAATCCCAGGAGTGGAAGGACTTACCTTAGGGGGGAAAAAAGGAAGGTAAACAAATACATACACACTCACACATATCCAAACACAAACACACCTAGACAGACATTTGTAAAAAGCAAAGAAGTTGGACAGAGATACCACTAGAGGCAGAGGCTCTGTCCACAGAACCAAGGCAAAGATGCTAAAGATAGTGGGAGGGAATTTGAATTTAGTGGAGGTTGAGAGCAGATGGGCAACAGGAGGAGAGAATAAGCTGAAGGGCAAGTTCCCATCTCCGGAGTTCTGAAAGGTTGGTGTCGGTGGGAAGTATCCAGATAACCCGGACAGTGTAACACTGCACCAAGATGTGCTGGCCGTGCACCAAGGCATGTTTAGCCACAGGGTGATCCTCATTACCAACAAACACTGTCTGCCTGTGACCATTCATGCAAATGGACAGTTTGTTGCTGGTCATTCCTGCATAGAACGCTTCACAGTGCAGGCGTGTCAGTTGTTAAATCATGTGGGTGCTATTGCAAGTGGCTCTGCCCTTGATTGTGTATACCTTCCGTGTTACTGGACTGGGGTAAGTGGTGGTGGAAGGGTGCATACGGCAGGTTTTACAACGGGGGGGGGGGGGGTGGATGGGTAGGAGCCAGAGGGTTTTCTATGTCTTCTATTTTTTATATTTGTTTATCCCACCAGGAAAGTTTCCTTCTATAATTTTCATATATATATGACTTACCTAAAAGGACCGGCTCGTTGATAGACACAAATAAAAATCACACTCAAAAATTGGCTAGCCAGTACTTACCTTAATTATGTACTGCCAACAGTCACATTACAACACGAAAAAAGGAAACGAAACATATGTAAGACAAAATAGATTATTCAACTTAGACAATGGAAAATCTGACTGTAGTGTCAATAATGCAGGATAGATAAAAACTCACCATAAAGAGGCTTGCTCAGCTGCTGACAGGCACAAAAAAAAACAGACAATCACATTCACTCAACTAAACATTTTCAGCCACGGCCTTCTTCAGAAAAAGAAACACATACACAGTCACTCAGACAACTATAAACATATAACAACCACATCCGGCTGCTCCAGTGCCACAAGCATCTTTACTGTGAGTGAGGGGGGGGGGGGGAGTGGAGGGGCAAGGATGCAGAGTAAGAGGGGGGGGGGGAGGATGGAATGTTCTGCAGCATCTGATAGGCAGAAGTGTGAGATGTGGCATTGAATACATTGATGGGAAGGGGCGAGGGAGGATATGTAGAGGACTGTGGGGACAAACTGATTAGGGGATATTGTACGGGGTGACAAGGAAGACATGAATTAGAAGGGTACTGGCATATATAGCTTTGTTTGCGAATGTGGTGCACAGTACATTGTACAAACACTGCTCTGCATCTCAAAAAGATGTGAGGAACACATCAGACACACCTGACTTGGACAGATAGAGAAATCTTCTATAGCTGAACATAGTATCAAAGAAAACCACACCTTTGATTTTGAGAGCACCATGGTGCTGTGGTGAGCTGGGAGCTATTGGGACAGTGTCATAAAAGAATCAATAGAAATACAGGTCTATGAGAATCTTGTGAATAGGAATGAAAGTTATCAACTGAGCACGGTCTAGAATCCAGCATTAGCTGCAATACACTGTGAATGCACCAAGAACGATCCACCTCGCAAGAAACAGTCGGAATGCTATGATGGATACATGAGCAGTGCACCTGCTTCCCTCTCCATCTCGCTCACCAGCTCCTCTGGACCCAGCCTCCCAAGGCCAGGTGGTGAGGGGCATCCACAAAGTCTTGGCCCTTCGCCAGAAGATGATGAGTATGTCACTCGCTGAAAGTCTCAGTTTGAAGACACCGCCACCTGGCTGGAAGCCTGAGAACTCTACATCAGCTATATATCCTGGGAAAGCATACATTCACATTACCTGATTTCCAATTTGAAAGCCAAAATACAGGAAGATGTAAGTTAAAATACTAATGTGAATGAGGAATGTTTGGAGCTGTAAAAAACACTTAGTATTAAAGTAATTATTTTTACATTGCAGATGAATAATGCTGAAGAATATCAAAATGAAGCTGTAATTCCTGCGAGTTACAAAGTGGCTCACATTATAGCATTGTCTGGCAAACCATTCTCCTTGGGACCAGTACTTATATCGTGCTTAGTAGCGATAGCAGAATGCTTAGTTCCAAATGAATTAGCAGGTTTTGAAGGTGTTTGTCTCTCAAAGCAAATGCTGTCCTGTTGAATTCTTGACATGGGTGTTGATTTAGAGGCACAACGTAGTAATAAGGCCCAGAGTTTCATAGCATTTTCTCTTGCACTCAACAAAAGCACTGATATATCCAATTGTGCTCAACTTGCTATTTTTGTGTGTGGTGTGGACATGCAACTGTAAGTTGAGGAGGAGTTGTTAGATATAGTTCCACTAGATATTTTTGAAGCAGTATGTGAATCTGTGGACAACGTGAACCTACCTGGGGAAAGACTTCATTCTGTGGCGACAGATGGTGTGCCGCAAATGGTTAGGCTTCAGCAAGGTTCTCTCTCACTTAAAAAACAAACTAAAGAGTGAGTTTGGATAGGAGATCTGCCGTATACACTGTTTCATTCATCAGGAGATATTGTGTGCTGAAACTATAGAATGTAAAGGCCATTGTTGTCAAGTGTGTGAATTTTGTACAAAGGCATGGTGTCAACTATCATCAGTTCAAAGGGTTTCTTCAGGATATTGAAGCTGAGTATGGAGATGTACTATATCAGTGCACTGTTTGGTAGAATAGCAGAAGTAAGGTGTCGTGGAGAGGACTAATAAATCAATTTGTGAGATGGTGTATGCACATTATTTGACTTAGGTCTACCTAAACAATATTGGACAGAGGTATGCAATACAGTGTTTGTAACAAAAATTGTGTTCCTCACAGAATACTTAATGGTAAAACTCTACAAGATTTTACTGAAAGGAAAGTATCTTCTTTGAACCATTTGAAAGTGTTTGGTTGTCAAGCCTTTATCCTTGTACCAAATAAACTTAGAACAAAATGGGACACAAAGGCAAAGGAACTATATTTGTGGGTTGGATGAAATGACTAAATGTTACTGACTGACTGACCCTCATAACTCCAAAAAAAATTGTGCAAGGCAGAAATGTTGTTCTCCTTGAGTATGAACCCTGGTTGGAGAATACAAGAACACAAGCTGAAAGTGAGGATAAATGTATGTTCTGACCAAGTAGGCATTTTGAAGTGAAATGTCAGGAGAAGCATAGTCATGTCTGGGCATGTGCAGAACCAGAAACTGGAAGGAAGGTATTTAAACTTGACAAGAAGGGTAACACTGCAGATTAACTTAAACAGTTTAATATGCTTGAATGTACTCCAAGTAGGAACCCTTATGAAAGCTGGATTAAATTGTGGAGACAAGATGTGCCATATCAAGGAACAAAATCATCTAGAAGCTCTATTGGGTTATTTAACAGGAAGAAATAAAGAAATCCTGGTTGCTGGTGACTTTAATACAGATTTTCTTATGCAGTCCTCCAGTAAAAACTTATTGCAGTCAGTAACTTTGTCTTTCACAACCTAACACATACCGTAAACTTTCCATCCAGGATAACTAAAACCTCTAGGACAGCAATTGATAATATTTTTATAGACAAATCAAAGGAACAAAATCATATCATAAAACCAATAATAAATGGCCTGTCAGATCATGATATGCAGCTCCTTGTTTTAGGTATAAATGCTAAACAGATTATGAAGACTGCAAAATGTACATACAGGAGAGTAGTCAACCCACCAAAAATTGAAAATTTTAGAAAACTCCTCAAAGACATGAACTGGAAAGATGTATATAGTGTTAATGGCATGAATGAAAAATATAACGTATTCATTAATAATGTTAGTATCATGTTTGAAAACTGTTTTCCTCTAAAAGTAACGCGAATTAAACAGAAGTCTATAACAAAACCTTGGATTACACAAGGAATAAAGATTTCATGTAAAACAAAAAGGAAAATGTATCTATCAGCCAAGAGTAGTTGCAATGATGATGATTTAACTAAATATAAGGAATACTGTAAAATATTTAAAAAAGTCATTCAGGTATCTAAACATCAGAAAACCAAATAAAAACAATATGGGATATAGTGAAAGAGGAGACTGGTAGAACCAGAAAGGAACAAGAGCAGGTAGGATTAAGAGTAGCTGAGACATTAGTAACTGATGGGCATAGTGTGGCAAATCTATTTAACAAGTACTTTATATCTGTTACTGATAGTATGGGATTGTCTGGGTCAGTAAATAATGCCCTTGAATATTTGAAACTAGCATTTACAAATAACTTCACACACATGAATATGTCAGTCACTTCACCACAAGAAATATCTTCCATAATGAAATCTTTAAAAACAAAGAATTCCAGTGGTTACGATGAAATATCAAAAAGTTAATTAAAGTGTGTTCTTGTGAACTTAGCACAATCTTAAGTTATTTGTGTAACCAGTCTATTATAACGGGAACATTTCATGATTGGCTAAAATATGCAGATATTAAACCTCTCTTCAAGAAGGGGGATAAGGAGATACCATCAAACTACAGACCCATTTCACTTTTGCCAGCATTCTCAAAAATTATAGAAAAGGTAATGTACAAGCAGCTTCTCAACCACTTAACCACAAATGGCATATTGTCTAGAACACAGTTTGGATTTCTGAAAGGTTCCGATATCGAGAAGGCTATTTATACTTACAGTGAGAATGTACTTAATTCATTAGATAATAAATTGCAAGCAGCAGGTATTTTCTGTGATTTGTCAAAGGCATTTGATTGTGTGAACCATAACATCCTTTTAAGTAAATTAGAATTCTATGGGGTCACGGGAAATGCTGCAAAATGGTTCAAGTCGTACCTCACTAACAGGAAACAAAGGGTGTCAGTGCAAGTGACTAGTGAATTAGGCTAACAGTCATCATCGGATTGGGAAGAAATTACATGTGGTGTCCCACAAGGATCCATCTTAGGGCCATTGCTTTTTCTTGTGTACATTAATGATCTCTCATCAGTTACACAACCAGAAGCAGAGTTCGTTTTGTTTGCAGATGATACAAGTATTGCAATAAAAAGTACGTCAAGCATAGTGATAGAAAGGTCTGCTAATGATATTTTCATGAACATTAATAAATGGTTTAAAGCCAACTCATTGTCATTAAACTTTGAAATGACGCACTACATGCTGTTCAGAACATGTAAGAGATTTCCTGACAGCATATGCATTAAGTATGAAGAAGAACAGATAGAAGAGGTTGACAGTATTAAATTCCTGGGATTACAGCTTGATAATAAATTTAGTTGGGAGGAGCACACCACAGAACTGCAGAAACGACTCAACAAATCTGTATTTTCAATACGAGTGTTATCAGACATAGGAGACATAAAAATAACAAAGATTGCATACTTTGCTTACTTTCATTCCTTAATGTCATATGGTATAATATTTTGGGGTAACTCTTCAAGTCAGTCAAAAGTTTTCCCGAGTCCAAAAACGTGTAATACATATTATTTGTGGAGTAAACTCACGGATGTCTTGTAGAAGCCTCTTCAAAGAACTGGGTATATTAACTACTGCCTCTCAGTATATTTATTCCTTCATGAAATTTGTCATAAATAATATATCCCCTTTTCCCAACAAACAGCTCAGTTCATACATACAATACTAGAAATAAAAATGATCTACACAAGGACTTAAAAGCACTTACTTTAGTTCAAAAAGGGGTCCACTATTCAGGAACACGCATTTTCAATCATTTACCATCAAGTATAAAAAAATTTGCTACAAATAAAAATCAGTTTAAGAGGAACCTAAAAGACTTTCTAGTGGCCAACTCCTTCTACTTCATTAGTGAATTTCTAAATTGTACCAAATGATGCATGCACTCATACTATATTAGTATTATTATATTATCAGCAAAATAAAAAAATAAAAAATAAAAAACCCTTAAAAATTTATGTATCTGTATTTATATTATAAGTGTATGTATTTGTATTTATATTATTAGTATTATCTATTATTCAACTTGTAAATTTTGTTTCTTGACATGTTCCACATCCAGGAGGATCCCCTCAACCTGGAACTACAGAACAAATAACTAATCTAATCTAATCAAGAATTAGTAGGATGTCCACTGTATATCATTATTAATAAAAGACCTGACAGAAAGGTCACATTGCAGATGTGCTGAAAACATTTAATATTCTTGAGTGCACTCCTGTAGGAACTCTAATGGAAGCCAGCTTAAAGCTTTGCGGAGACAACAATTAGTGGCATGTTTGCTGTATATCATTACTAATAAGAGACCTGATAAATCTTATACAGTTAGTATTTTAATGGAAAGTCCAGGTTGGAATTGAACAATATAATATAGATTGTTTACAACTCACTGCAAAGATGTATGACGAGTTGTGACAGACACATAAAAAAAGACACTAGCACATACAACACTTAGACTATTGGCCATCGGCCTTCTTCAGTATAGAGAGCATTCACACAATCACACTTCACAGTCATACAGCCGTCATCTTTGGAGCAGCCATTGATATCAATTATATACTTCACTGCATGATGTATCACAAGGTGGTCTACCTTGTTTTTGATCACTGTTTGGCAGTGGCCATTCATCCTAATGGTCAGTTGCTTAGTGGTCATGCCTAGTTACGTAAGGATATCACTAGCACCATGTTTTGATAACAGTGCCAGAGATGGCACAGTGCCACAATTTGAAATGAAACAGTGTCAGTGGCACTGCTATAAAAATAAAGCTGTGAAACATTTGTTAGAATAAAAAAGTCTGCCACATTAAGTGGCAACTGGACAAATTAAGCCTTCTTTTTCATACATACATTGAACAATATGGCAGGCATGGGAACAGCCATTACTATGTCTGTTCATGTGACTACCTCGGATGTTCATGGCAGTTGTCTTGCGCCAATGGCACATGTAATAACAGGTACTGACAGCATGGCACGTACAGTGACAGGCCAGTGCTTTCAAATCCATGCTGGTGTGTAAGTGTCATTTGCAGTTCCAGAACAGAGCACTTCTACAGTGAGTGTTTGTTTCAGTGATTCTGAACTATGCCACACTATGCTTTATCTTCTTTCTTTATATTACTCATCTTCTTGAATTCCTTGTCAATGGCAGATAGATGAAAATCTAGCCCTTTTCGGAGGTATTTCACTCCAGGTGGTAAAAAATAGTACATTACAGTGTGTAATATTTTCAAATCTCATATATACTTCAAATCAATGACATTTTTAAAACAGCAATTAGGCCTACTAAAGAGAAAAAAAAGAACTGTTCTTGAATGTGAATAAAAAAATTAGTTGAGAGTTTTTTTTGACATATTTGCACTTACATATTACAATAAATGAACTTATGCCTATATGTAGTTCATTTTCCATCATTAAAGGAAGCAATAACATTTTCATATGAGTGCAATGAATAAGCAAGTGTTGTGACACTGGCAGTGCCGTAGTACAGTGTTTTTGCACAGAGACTCATTTGGCAATGGCACATCAATGTCAGCAAGGCACTAAAATTTTCTTCACTAGTCATGCCAATATAGAAAGCTGTGGATGCAGCATATTTGGTAAATTACATGGCTGGTTTCACAGGTGACCCACCCTCTGACTGGGTAGGATAAGCCTGTGAAAGGAGTGGAATAGGAAGTGATGGGTGGGTGAATTGGACAGGTCTTGAGGCAGGTTCCTCCACAGGGATATTATTCACATGGCAGAGGGCTGCGGCAAGGTGGCGTAGGGATGGAATAGGATGTTATGTAGGTTGGGATGGTGACACAGCACTACTTTAGGAGGGGTGATGAGGATCTTGGGCAGTATGTGTCTCATTTCTGGGAATGAGGATACAAAATCAAAACCTTGGCGTAGGATGCGCTTTAGTTGTTTGAATCCATAGTAGTACCGCATGACAATGGTAGCCCTCTTTTATGGATGGTTACTGGTGGTAGAGGAAAGATTTGGCGTGTGTGAGGATACGGCGAGGAGATCTGGTTGGAGCTATGTCTTGTGAGACCTTCAGCATATTGAGAAAGGGAGTTAGAGTCACTGCAGATATGCCATATATGAGTGGCTAGGCTTTAAGGGAGGGAGTAGTTCAGGTTTTGAAGGAAGGAGAATAAGGTGCCCTGGCCCTGAGTCCAGATCATCTTTCTGTCTGAACTCCTTATCGTCTATGTTTTACCCCCATATAATGCTACACTCCAGATAAATGGTTTCAGAAATGACTTCATAACATTAAAATTAATATTGGATGTCAACAAAGGTCTCTTCTTCACAAATTCTTCTCTTCCCATTGCCATTCTGAATTTTATATCCTCTTTACTTTGGCCATCGGAAGTTATTTTGCTACCAAAATAGCAAATCCTATCTACTACTTTTATTGCCTCATTACCTAATCTAATTCCTTCACCATTATCTGCTTTTGTTACACCACATTCCATTACCTTTGTTTTGCTCTTCTTAATGTTTGTCTTATAACCTGCTTTCAAGGCACTGTCCATTCTGTTCAACTGCTCATCTAAGTCTTTTGCTATCTCTGACAGAACTACAACGTCATCGGTAATGTGGAAAGTTTTTATTTCATCTTCCTGAACTTTAATGCCGTCTCCATATTTCCCATGTCATTCTTTTACAGCCTAATTGTACAGATTGAATAACATTGGGGAAAGGCTACAGCCCTATCCTGCTCTCTTCCCAATCACTGCATCCCATTCATGCCCACCAACTCTTGTAATAGCTGTCTGACCTTTGTACAAGTGTATAGCTTTTTGTTCCCTATATTTTACACCTATTACCTTCAGGATTTGAAAGAGAGTACTCCATTCAACATTCTCTAAATCTGCAAATGCAAAAAACTTTAGTTTGCCTTTCCTCAACTTATCTTCTAAGATAGGTCATAATGTGAGTATTGCCTGACATGTTCCAAAATACCTCCTAAATCCAAACTGATCATCACCAAGTTTAAATTCCACCAATTTATCCATTTGTCTGAAAATAATAAGTTTTAGTATTTTCCAACAATTAATAAGTCATTGAACTGATACTTCAGTAATTTTTGCACTTGTCAGCACTTGCTTTCTTTGGAATTATGATAGTCTTTTTGAAATCTGACCTGAGTATTTCGCCCATCTCATACATCATGCACACAAAGTCAAACAGTTTCTTCAATGACTGGCTCTCCCAACGATGTCAGCACTTCAGAGTAAACATCATCTACTCTAGGGGCCTTGTTTTGACTTGAATCTTTCAGTGCTCTGACAAATTCTTATCACAGTATCCTATGTCATGTCTCATCATCTACTTCGTTGTTGTTGGTTTTGAGGGGACTAAACAGCTAGGTTATCTGTCCCCTGTTCCTAGCTAAGAGTCCACTGTCAGAAGAGTAAAAATAAAATACACATAAGGAACATACTGACAAACAATTCACTGGCAACACAAAAGAAAGACACACAATAGATAAAGAAACCAAGTCAGGACAGCAGAGTACCATGGCTGGCTGATCACAAAGATAATAAAGGATGAGCCACGCATGCTGCACACACTAAAATCACTGGGTATTCGACACAGAAGTCATAAAAGGGTGCAAAGACGTCGGATAGGTGCAGACCTGTAGCACCCACCACTAGATGGAATTGTAAAAACCAGCTGTTCGAATAAAACTTAAAACAGAGTTAGCCATGGATGCATCGTCACCTAAAACTAAGTGTAGGGCATCTGGTAAATTAAAAGATTGCTGCAAGTTGGCTAAAAGTGGACAGTACATCAGAAGGTGGACTACTGTCAGTACTGCTCCACACCAACACACCGGCAGGGCCTCATGGTGAAAGAGGTACCCATGTGTTAGCCAATTATGGCCAATTCGCAGTCGGAAAAGAACAACAGAGTCCCGATGAGAAGCCCTCTGGGAGGTCTTCCACGTGCCAGTGGAATGTTGGACAGCACGGAGCTTATTCGGGATGCTCGAGTCAGCCCATTCGGAATTCCAAATCCCTAGTATCTTGTGGTTCAACTCCCTTCAGAGATTCCCTTCCTCGAGACCAATTCCCAAGGGACATGAAGTGGTGGCTTGCTTGGCCAACTGATCAACGCGTTCATTGCCTGATATACCAATGTGGCCCGGTGTCCAAAGAAAAGCAACAGAACGGCCTGACTTGCCAAGGATGAACACTGCATCCTGAATTGACCGCACTACAGGTTGTTTAAGAAACTACTGGTCTAGTGCCTGAAAGCCATTCACGGAGTCGCTACAGATGAAAGACGACCCCCTGGGGCAGGCTCAGACATGTACAAGGGCTCATAGAATTGCGACCAGCTCTGCAGTGAAGATGCTACTACCTCGAGGCAAGGATCACTGTTCACTATGGTCACCACACACAAAGGCATACGCAGCACATCCACTGACCAGAGAACTATCTGTGTAAAGCACTTCTGCATCGTGTAATAATGTGAGCAGTGCTCGGAACTGGCGACGGAGATTCAGTGGTTGCACTGAGGCTTTGAGTCCCGGGACAGGTCCAATCGAATCTGCAGATGAGGAATTCATCAAGGAGGGGTATGGGGAGAGTAGTGGAAAATAGGAGTCAAGGGACGAGAGAAGATAATGGACATGGACCGCGATCGGAAGACCCGACCCGGTCTGTTGTCATGGGGATGGAAGTGCAGCTGTCGGAAATATAAGCCTGTGATTGGGGTGGTAAGACAAAGTGTGAATGCGGACAGCATAGGAAGCCAGTAACTGTTGCCGGCAGAACCACAGGGAAGGAACCCCGGCCTCAGCAAGGAGGCTTGTCACTGGGCTTGTGCGAAAAGTCTCTGTTGCTAGACAGACACCAGCATTAAGGATGGGGTCTAAGACCTGCAATGCAGAAGGCGCTGCCAAATTATACACAAGGCTCCCATAGTCTAGGCATGATTGTATGAGAGCCTAGTAGAGCTGCATGAGTGTTGGATGTGAGGCTCCCCAAACAGTGTGGCTAAGGCAGCATAAGATGTTCAGGTAACACCAGCACTTTTGTTTAAGCTATCGGATGTGTGGCACCCAAGAGAGCCAGTTGTCGAAGAGCATGCTGAGAAAGCGATGCGTCTTCTTGACACTTAGCAGTTCAGCAACCAAGAAGAGCTCAGGGTCCAAGTGAACAGTTTGACGATGACAAAAGTGCATGACTCAGATTTTAGATGCAGAGAACTGAAAGCCATGTACCGAGGGCCATGAATGTGCCTTTGTAATTGCTCCCTGCAAACACCTTTCAGCGACACTGATGCTCATGGAGCTGTAACACAGGCAAAAGTCATCAGCAAATAGGGAACAAGAGACTAATGAGAAAACTGCAGCTATGGTACCGTTAATCGCCACCAAAAATAGGGGCACACTTAAAATGGAGCCCTGCGGAACACCATTCTCCTGAATGTGAGTGGAACTCAAACAAGCCAACCCTAACATGAAAGGTGCGAAGGGAAAGGAAGTTTTTGATGAAGACCGGAAGAGCACCCCGTAAACCCCATTTGTGCAGTGTGGCCAGTAAGTGGTGACGCCAGGCGGTATCGTACGCCTTCTGAGATTCGAAGAAGATGGTGATAAGGTGCTCATGCCGAGCAAAAGCTTGACGGATTGCTGACTCAAGAGACACAAAGTTATATATTGTAGAGTGTCCCTGGCGGAAGGCCCCTGTTGCTGAACCAAGAGTCCGCAATCTTCCAGCACCGACATGAGCTGCTGACTCATCCCCAATCGGGGGGGGGGGGGGGGAGGGGGGGTAACTATTTGCCAACTGTGGATCGGCGCCAGGTTTCAACCCGGGATGACAATGCTGTCCCATCATTGCAACAGAATACACCTTCAGCCCAGACACAATCAAAAAGGGCGAGCAGTTGGTGTCGAGAATCCGCTGACAGGTGACGAAGGAACTGGTTATGGATGCGGTCTCGCCCTGGTGAAGTATCAGGACCTCCAGCTAGGGCACTTTCAAACTCCCACACACTAAATGGAGCGTTTTATGGCTCCTGGCAGCGTGTGCGAAACAATAGCATCCATCTCTCAGCTCGCTCTTTTTTTGTGTGGAATTGTGGGCTATAGGCTGCCATTGCAGAACAACATTTGTAATGTTCTGCCTTATGCTCTGCAATTGCCATGGGGTCTGTGTACAGCATACCCTAGGATTGGAGACAGGGGATTCCCAACGGTGGGCGGTGGACAAAAATGCATCGGACTTGTGACCACACCCGAGATGGGGGAGCGTGAGAGCTGAGGGTGGCAACGCACCACTCCCAAGAGTCCTGCTTATTCTTCTCGATTAGTCACCAAGTTCAGTCCTGGAGATGCTAAAAGGTGATCAGCTGTTCAGTTGAAGGGTGGTGTGGTGGTGCTCGAGTGCTTGCCGACGTTTCCAGATGGCCTCAGTGATTTCTGGTATCCACCAAGGCACTGACTTGCATTTTGGCAAGCCACGAGAACTGGAGACTGTGGCTTCAGCTGCAGAGACGATGGACACAGCTACTTGTTGAACCGCACTATCAAAATCTGTGGGAAGTAGAGCAGCTACCACAGCAGCCGAGGTGTTGGTCGCCCAATCTGCACTGTGGAGATTTTAAAGACATTGTACCACCTGCCAGATGAGAAAAAATGTCCTCCACTTTCGGAATAGGGTAGGAGTCGACCACAGATTGGAAATTAATGGTATTGGAGAAATCCCCACAGATCTGTAATGCCCCATTTGGTTTTTCAACCAGGACTATGGGAGTCGCCCATTGACTGTTGGAAACTGGGGTAGGGATACCATCCCATTGTAGCCACTGTAGTTCAAGGTGCAGTTTCTCATGGAGGGCTATAGGGACATTCCGTACCTTAAAAAATTTTGTTACTGCAGAGGGGAGGAGGGTGATATGGACCTCAAAGCCTTTCTCACCCGACTCAGATGGTGAGCTGAAATGTTGAAAAAAAAAAGACGTCCAGGAGGCCTGATACTCCTAGAGAATTGATGGTAGGGGGTAGTGTCATGGATCTCGAGGCCCAGTGCACCAAAAAGGTCCATCCCCAAGAGATTAACTGCCCCGGGGGAATCTGCTGGAAGTCTACCGGTTGTAGTGGAGGCACACTCACCTTTTGATACGATCGCCTGTCAATGATTGTGGTGGATGAACCTGTGTAGATCTGTAAACGGAGCTGCACCCCAGCCATGAAGACAGACAGGTGAAGACTCTTTGTAGTGGAGGGAAACACTGCCAGCACACAAGCTACTTCCGGAAACCCTTTGTCAGTGCTGTGCAGATCACCATCCAGGCGTTCAGCATGAGCGTAATCCAGTACCATCTTGTTAGATTGGCAGACTTCCACTCTGTGACCAGATTTTTCACATGCCGTACACTTGGCCCGTCGATAATGGCATTGATGATGGGTGTGCGACACAAAACAGTGACTACAGGAGGGCAACTGCTTGGTGCAGCGCTGCAGTGTTTGATCTGTGGACATCGGCTGCCATTCCGGCCTAACCTGTGGTGTAGAATGGCGAGGAGGGCTATTGACAAAAACCTGAGGTTGATCCTGAAACGCCACTGCGGATTTCACAGATTGTTCAAAAGCCTTTATGAGGGGCAGACAGGTTTCTAGCGAGGGGTCCTGCAATTTCAGCAAATCCGCTCAGAGTGCATCGTCTGGCGAGTGCACTAGAATCATGTCCCGCACAAGGGCCGCTGCGTAAGACTGTCTACAGTCCGGATTTTGGCACACAAAACGACACCCGAGAGAGGCCCTGTAAGTGGGTGATCCATTCCCTGTAAAACTGCCCTGCCAGTTTATGACAGCTGAAGAATTTATGGCGGGCAGCAGCGACGTGTACTTGAAAGTCAAGATAGTCACACAAACTGACCCAGACCTGTGCATACGGGAGGGCATGGTGTTCTGTCTCCGGGTTCAATTGTTGCACCAACTGATAGACTTCAGGGCCAGCATATGCCAACAAGAAGGCACGCTGCTGCTCACTACCAGTTATGCCGCGAACCAAGAAGTACTGTTCCATTCGTGCGATGTAGTTGGCCCACGGCTCGAGCTTACGGTCGAATGGCAGAAATGATGGGGCTGCCGGACGCACATTCTTGACCAAGGTTTCGATGCGGGAGAGGGGATTGGAGACCTCGGGTGGCATTGGAGACATTGTGGTCATCCTGCCCGTCAAGGCTTCAAACGCACATTGCATTTGTTGAAAGGTACACATCATCTGTGAAAAGGCGAAGCGTCAGCCATCGTGAATGAGAGGATGTTCTATAAAGTACACATGCAAGTAAAAAAAAATCCTCAGCGCCACTGAAGAATCCGAATTGTGGAGCAAAACACGAGTTCTTCAAAAAAGTTTAGTTTATTATAATTCAACAAAACCCTGTCTGCTTTGACGGTACCAAACACAGTAGCCTGACATAAAACATAGTGTTCCTAAGTTTGACTGTCTACTTCGGCAAGTATAACAAAATGAGTCAATGTCACCGATTAGTCCAAGCGACACGTTCCACAACGTCCTTCCACTGACTGAGTCGTCGGCATAGCTGTGGAGGCCAGGCATTGCCCGGGGGTGGAGCGGCTGGTCGGCAGCGAGGTGGCGACGTCATCATGAAGAGGTTTCCGTCGGCTTCCTGGCTCACCATCAGACTGCCTGGCTCACCCGAGCTCGGGCGTAAATACACGCGGGGTGGCGACGTCATCATGAAGAGGTTTCCGTCGGCTTCCTGGCTCACCATCAGACTGCCTGGCTCACCCGAGCTCGGGCGTAAATACACGCGGTGACAGGATATCAAGGGGGACTATTTCCTGATCATGTGGAGGGCAGAAGTAAATAGTCCCCGGCATTTTGCAAACTCTGTCAGTGCTGCTAGGGCCACCAGGCGTTTCCCTCATGCGAACGTCTTTAGTATGGTTGCTGTTGCGTGGCAAGTTGGCAACCCGCAATGTTGCTGTGTTGGAAGGGCTGCCGATTGTGAAGGGTGTGCGCCGCAACATGTAACTGGGGACAGTGCAAGGGATGTAAACACAGACGCCACCAGAGACTCTGTCGTAAATGGAATGGTTTTTATAATAGCCCCAAAGGGCACGGGTCCATAGAGCAGGAAACCACATTTCCTGTAATACCAAACAGAGCACTGGGAATCGGCACAACTGTTGCAGCTCAGCCAAACAGTTGAAGAAACTGCTGCAGTTCCATTGCAGGATTTCAGTGTTTCTTTGCTGAAAGGCCATAATGAATAACGAAATATCGTCAACTCAGGGGATCACCTTCTGCCAAAGGCTGTGTGTCTACAGCATCAAGAACCATTGGTTCAAGGGTCTCAGTGAGGGCGATATTATCAGCAGATGCGAGGATCTCCACCTCATCTTCTGAGGCAGAAGACGTAAGGAAATGTGGCTTTGAAGCCACAGAGGAGTCCTTTTTCCTGTGCTGCTTCTTCCTCGCCTCTCGCTGCCCTTTCAGTTTCAAGGGCTGGGAGGTCTCACATGTGCTTTAAGGCACCGATGCAGATTTGGAATCCTGTCGCCTAGGAGCTGGCAATCCTGCCGCCTCTGGCTGTGATCCTCCAGTCCACTTGTGGAAGCCTCGGAAGGAAGTGCCCCAAGGGATTCCTTCCAAGTGAGAGGGACCAGGGAAGACTGTTTCTTCTCCGGCTGGGGAATGGGGACTGGTGTCCCCAATGATGGGGGCTCCCACAGGTTTTGAGGGACCATAGGATTATGGGAGTAGATAACACCAATGTTTTCACAGGTCTCAAGTAAACTGGTGCAGCTATGACTGTGGCAAAAGATGTTTCCATACTGACAGGGTGGAGCCGCTGGTACGTCTTACATACCTCAATGAAAGTCAGCCATTCCAGTGTCTTTATTTCCATAATCTTCCTTTCCTGGTGTAAAACAGAGCAGTTTGGCGAGCATGGCGGCTGATGTTGCCCACAATTCACACAAAGGGAAGATGGGGTGCATGCGGCGTCCGGGTGTGATGGCCGTCCACATTCCTTACAGGTTGGGCTGGAAATACATCAGGACGACATGTGCTTGAACTTCCAGCACCAGAAACACTGCATAGGAAGGGGGACACAAGGCTTTACATCACACCAGTATATCATTATCTTGACATTCTCAGGCAAAGTATCGCCTTTGAAGGCCAAAATAAAAGCACCAGTAGCAACCATATTGTCTTTAGGTCCCCTGTACACCTACCAGATTAAGTGATCACCTCGTCCCTGCAGGTTCGCTTGCAGCTCTTCATCAGTCTGGGACAACAGATCTCAGTGATATATGAGGCCCTGGGTCATATTTAAGGATTTGTGGGGCATGATACTTACTGGGTTATCACCCAGCTTTTCGCAGGCAAGTAATGCCTGCGACTGGACTGTGGACGCCATTTGTATCAGAACGGCCCCACTCCTCATCTTTGAAAATTACACCACTTCATCAAATTTATCTTCGAGGTTGTCTACGAAGAAATGATGCTTAGGACATAAAGGACTCTCCATCAGTACACTCACAGACTAGATATTGTGGCGAATATGGCTCCGATCGATTTAGGCCTCAGTGTTCCTCCCAAGGTATGGTAAGGGAAGGGAACATCTTAGGATCATATGTTGTTGTGTTGAACTCAGTTTTGCCATGCTTAGAGATGCTGATTTTGCATCCGGCAACGCTATTACTTGATCATTTCATCATGGTCTCACGAGCAGCTAGGGAACTATACATCCACCCAGGCAGAGCCCCACTTGCCTGGGTAAGCGCCTTATACAACTGAGGTGCAGCAGGTTCCTCAGAGGTTGCTCGCTAGTGACTGTTCAACCTCAACAGCCATTGATCTCCTCAGCATGTAGCACACCTTGAGATTGAGGTTATTTTTATAAAGGTTTGGACAGTCCTTGCGACCCGGGCAATTAAGCCAAGATCCCAGAGCTCCGAAACATACAACTTTCCACCGTCGCGCTGAACGATGGTCGTTGAAGCATGCACAGAGCTTACGGTGTGGCAGACTGTTAGCGCTACACAGTCCACAGCTCAGAACACTGGGTTCGCCAAGCCCGTTCTCTGCAAATTAATGCTGAGCTCCTGAGGGGTACAAAACTTCCTTCAAGTTGCTTTACCTTGTATAGGCCCTCTATATTTTCCTTCCACATTTCAGCTTTCACTACTTTGCTTAGTACTGGTTTTCCATCTGAGATCTTCATATTCATGCAGCTGCTTTTTTTCCCCCTCTCTTCCAAATATCTCTTTTTATTTTCCTGAATTTATTTACCTTTGCCTTAGTTATGCGTTATTCTACAGATTTGTTTTTTTTTTTTTTTTTTTTTTTTCTCCAGTCACTCCTGCTTAGCCAGTTTGCACTTCCTGTCAATCTCATTTTCCAGCCATCTGTACTCCCTTTTCCCTAATTCACTGGCTGCATATTTATATATTCTCCTTTCATCATTTAAGTAGAGTATCTCCTGTGTATCCAAGGATTTCTATTAGGCCTTATCCTTCTACCTATATGATCCACCGCAGCCTTCACTACTGTGTCTCTCAGAGCTACGCCTTTCTTTTAGTGTATTACTTTGCCCTGTTTGGTCAATCCTTGCCTAATGCTTTCTCTGAAACTCTCAACAACCTCTGAGTCTTTCAATTTCCATCTTCTCACTTTTTTAATGTTTTCCATTTTCCTAAGTTTTAATCAACAGTTCATAAACAATAAGTTATGGTCAGAGTCTATATCTACCACTGGATATGTCAAGATTGCAGTTTCAAACCTGGATCTGAAATCTATAGCTTACAATTATAAAATCAATCTGGTAACTTCTGGTGTTCCTGGTCTCTTCCAAGTATAGAACCTTCTTGCATGGTGCTTAAACCTAGTGTTTGGGATGATTAAATTGTGCTCTGCAGAAAATTCTACCAGGTAACCTCCTCTTTCATTCCTTTTCCCCATTCCATATTCACTTACGGTATATATTTCCTTCACTTCCTTCTCATACTAATGAGTTCCAGTCCCCCATCACATTCATGTTTTGCTCTCCTTTAACTGCCTGAATAACTTCTTTTATCTCATTATATAGTTTTTCAATCTCCTCATTATCAGCCAAGCTAGTTGACATTTAAACTTGTACTACTTTGGTCAGTGTTGGCTTTATGTCTACCTTTGCTACGGTAATATGGTCACTATGCTGTTAATAGTAACTTACCCACAATCCTATTTTCTTATTCATTATTAGACCTACTCCTGTGCTGCCCCCAAATGATTTTGTCTTTATAACCTGTACTCCTCTTACCAGAAATCCTGTTTATCCTGTCACCAAACTTCACTAATCCCCACCATATCTAACTTCAACCTATCCATTTCTCTTTTCAAATTTCCTAACTTACCTATCCGATTAAGGGTTAGAACATTCCACACTCCGATCAATAGAATGCTTGTTCTGTTCTGCTTCATGAGAACATACTTCTGAGTAGTCCCTGCTTTGAGATCCAAATGGGGGACTATTTTACCTCCAGAATGTTTTACTCGAGAAGATGACATCACCATCATATAGTAAAGCTGCATGTCCCAGGGAAACGACTGTAGTTTTCCTTGCTTTCAGCCATTTGCAGTATCTGTGTGGCAAAGCCACATAAGCTGATGTTACAAGGCCATCTTAGTCAATCATTCAGACTGTTGCTTCTGTAACTACTGAAAAGGTTGCTGCCCCTCTTTAGGAACTAGACGTTTGTTGGGCCTCTCCACAGATACCCCTCCATTATGGTTGCACCTACGGTATACTTATCTTTATCACTGAGGCACACAAGCCACTCCACCTCAGTAATGCCAGTGGCTCATGGTAATTATAATGTTCAGAAAACTTGTATTTATAAAAACATTTCATATGACACACAAATAGATGACATATAATAATAATATCTAACAATAATTCAATTGTCTTAGATGGCTACATCAAAGGATGGCGATGATTTCAGTTTATGGATTAAACATATGTGCAGCCCTCTTACAATTTGTTTAGTTAAAACATCAGCAGGTATTTCCTTTGATGCAAATACTTAAGAACAACCTCACTCCTTTCAAACACTATTGTATCAAATGCCATTACAAACGTGTTTCAACCTAAAATACTGCACAGCATTTTCTGATAGTCTAATTGAACTCTGATTGCCTTGAAAAATTGTTTCTTATTTAGCAATCCCCCAATCAGCCTACTCAAACAATCTACCTCTTTGCCTGCAGAATTTATAGCAGCATTTTCAGCTTCAGTAGTAGAAGTCAGTTAAAGTGCTGTTTATGAGTTGCAACTGGTGCTTGATGTGTAGACATTGGCAACATCTGGGATAGAGCAGGTAGGAACTGTTGGGCATGGAGGAAAAGGGGATTGACATGGGTTGAGGCCTGGATAATTTTGTGATTGGAGAATGTACAGACCTTACAGTCTCACATCTGACTTCCCATCTGTGTAGTTCAGAAAACCTGGTGATGCTGCAAATGAATGCTGAAGATTAGATGGGTAGATTGTGTCACTAATAAGGAAGTGCTGAACAGAAATGAGGAGAAAAGAAATTTCTTGGATATCTTGACTAAAAGAAGGGATGAATTGGTGGAACACATTCTGAGACATCAGGGAATTCTCAATTTAACATTGGAGGGAAGTGTTTGTAGTAAAAATCGCACAGGGGGACTGAGAGACAATACAGTAAGTAGGATCAAAAGGAAAAAGGTTGCCTTTCTTATTCAGAAATGAAGAAGACTTCTTAGGACAGGGTAGTGTGGAGAGCTGCATCAAACTAGTCTTTGAACTGAAGACTACAACAACAACATAATTGTTTTAATATCAGTGATTACTATGACAAATGAAATGCTGTTAACAGATATACATGGATTTGTTGCCTCTATGTATGAACCACAGACATTGCCGAGGTGGGGTGGCTTGCGTGCCACAACGATGCAGATAGCCGTACCATAGGTGCAACCACAGCGGAGGGGTATCTGTGGAGAGGCCAGACAAACGTGTGGTTCCTGAAGAGGGGCAGCAGCCTTTTCAGTAGTTACAGGGGCAACAGTCTGGATGATTGACTGAGCTGGCCATGTAACATCAGCTAATGTGGCTTTGCCACACAGTTACTGCGAACGGCTGAAAGCAACGGGAAACTACAGCCGTTACTTTTCCCGGGGACATGCAGCTCTACTGTATGAAAATATGATGATGGCATCCTCTCGGGTAAAATATTCCGGAGGTAAAATAGTCCCCCATTCGGATCTCCGGGCGGGGACTACTCAGGAGGATGTTGTCATCAGGAAAGACAATACTGGCATTCTACGGATCGGAGCGTGGAATGTTAGATCCCTTAATCAGGTAGGAAAATTAGAAAATTTAAAAAGGGAAATGGATAGGTCGAAGTTAGATATAGTGGGGATTAGTGAAGTTCGGTGGCAGGATGAACAGGATTTCTGGTCAGGTGAGTACAGGATTATAAGTACGAAATCAGTTGGGGGTATCACAGGAGTAGGACTGATAATGAGTAAGAAAATAGGAATGCGGGTAAACTACTATGAGCAGCACAGTGATCGCATTATCATTGTCAAGATAGATACGAAGCCAACACCGACAACAGTAGTACAGGTTTATATGCCAACTAGCTCTGCCGATGATGAGGAGATCGAAGAAATATATGAGGAGCTAAAGGAAATTATTCAGACAGTTAAGGGAGAGGAAAACTTAATTGTGATGGGAGACTGGAATTCGGTAGTAGGAAAAGGAAGAGAAGGAAAAATAGTAGGTGAATATGGACTGGGCAAAAGGAATGAAAGAGGAAGCCGCCTGGTAGAATTTTGCACGGAACATGATTTAATTGTAACAAACACGTGGTTTAAGAATCACAAAAGAAGGTTGTATACTTGGAAGAGACCAGGAGACACCGGAAGGTATCAGATAGATTTTATAATGGTAAAACAAAGATTCCGGAACCAAGTTATTAACTGTAAGACATACCCAGGGGCAGATATAGTCTCTGACCATAACTTGTTAGTCATGAACTGTAGGCTGAAACTGAAAAAACTGCAGAAAGGTAGGAAAATAAGGAGGTGGGACCTAGATAAATTGAAGGAACGTGAAGTTCTGGAGAATTTCAGAGGGAGATTTAGGCAACAATTGACAGAAACAGGGGGAAATAAAACAGTAGAAGAGGAATGGGTAGCATTGAGAGATGAAATAGTGAAGGCAGCAGAGGACAAAATAGGTAGAAAGGCAAGACCTACAAAAAATCCTTGGATATCACAGGAAATACTAAATTTAATTGATGAAAGGAGAAAATATAAAAATGCAGTAAATGAAACAGGCAAAATGGAGTACAGACGACTAAGAAATGAGATTGACAGGAAGTGCAAAATGGCTAAGCAGGAGTGGCTGGAAGCCAAATGGAATTATGTAGAAGAATGTATAAGAAGGGGGAAAGTAGATACCGCCTACAGGAAAATAAAAGACACATTTGGGGACAAGAAAAGCAACTCTACGAATATCAAGAACTTAGATGGGAAACCAGTTCTCAGCAATGAAGGGAAAGCTGAAAGGTGGAAAGAGTACATAGAGCAGCTCTACAAAGGAAATGAACTTATAGACGATGTTGTAGGAAGGGAAGAGGGAGTAGATCAAGATGAAATAGGAGATTCTATACTGAGAGATGAATTTGACAGAGCCCTGAAAGACCTAGGTCAGAACAAGGCCCCAGGAGTAGATGACATACCCTCAGAGCTACTGAAGTCTCTGGGAGAGCCAGCCATAACAAAACTATTTGAACTGGTGTGTAGGATGTATGAGACAGGCGAAATACCCTCAGACTTTAAGAAAAATGTAATAATCCCCATTCCAAAGAAATCAGGTGCAGACAGGTGTGAAAATTACAGAACCATCAGTCTGATAAGTCATGGTTGCAAAATTTTAGCACGAATTATCTACAGGAGAATGGAAAAGTTGGTAGAAGCTGACCTCGGGGAAGATCTGTTTGGATTCAGGAGGAACGTAGGAACTACGGAGGCAATACTCACTTTACGTCTTATCTTAGAAGATAGATTAAGGAAAGGCAAACCTACATTTTTAGCTTTTGTAGATTTGGAGAAAGCGTTTGACAATGTTGACTGGAATACACTCTTTCAAATTCTGAAGTCAGCAGGGGTAAAATACAGGGAAAGGAGAGTTATTTACAACTTGTACAAAAGCCAGACCGCACTTATTAGACTCGAAGGGCATGAAAGGGAAGCATCAGTTGGGAAGGGAGTAAGACAGGGTTGTAGCCTTTCTCCGATGTTGTTCAATTTGTACATCGAGCAGGCGGTGAAGGAAAGCAAGGGAAAATTTGGAATAGGGATTAAAGTTCAGGGGGAAGAAATAAAAACATTGTGTTTTGCTGATGACATTATAATTCTGTCAGAGACAGCAAAGGAGCTGGAAGAGCAGTTGAATGGAATGGACAGTGTGTTGAAGAGAGCGTATAAAATGAACATCAACAAGAGCAAAACAAAAATAATGGAATGCGTTCTTAGAAAATCAGGTGATGCTGAAGGAATTAGATTAGGTAACGAAACAATGAAGGTGGTAGATGAGTTTTGTTACTTGGGCAGTAAAATAACATGCGATTGTCGCAGTACAGAGGATATAAAATGCAGAATGGCAATGGGAAGAAAAGCATTTTTGAAAAAGAGAAATTTACTGACATCGAATATTAATTTAAGTGTAAGAAAGTCTTTTCTGAATGCGTTTGTTTGGAGTGTTGCCTTGTACGGGAGTGAAACATGGACGATAAGCAGTGCGAACAGGAAGAGGATAGAGGCTTTTGAAATGTGGTGCTACAGAAGAATGCTGAAGATTAGGTGGGTAGATCGCATAACTAATGAAGAGGTACTGAACAGAATTGGAGAGGAAAGGAATATTTGGCATACCCTGACCAAAAGAAGGGATCGCTTGATAGGACACATTCTTAGACATCGAGAAATCGTAAATTTAGAATTGGAGGGAAGTGTGTGGGGTAAAAATCGCAGAGGGAGACCAAGAGACGCGTATAGTAAGCAGATGTGGGCTGCCGTTCTTATGAGGAGATGAAAAGGCTTGCTCAGGATAGAGTAGGGTGGAGAGCTGCATCAAACCAGTCTCCGGACTGAAGACCATAACAACAACAACAACAATGTATGAAAATCATTGGTGGGTTGCATATGTCTTACAAACTTCTGAAGAAACAGATGAAGTAAAGGCACCCACATGGACCGTCTTTGTCATTTGTGTTTCCTGCCAAACCAGACACTTGTGTCATCAGAATATGTGACATTATAACAAGAGGCGATCCAGTGACACCAACTGGAAAGACATACAATCTCCCTGCATCAGATCTGGCGAACATTAACAATTTAGTTGGAGAATTGTGAGGTGAGATCTAATCACTTTTTATTGCCTTTTCATTAAAATTGTAATGTAAATGGTTCATAATACCATAATAATAATGCAAACCATATCTTTTTAGAATATTACTTATGAATTGTATGTTACCATAATTTACATTTCATATATGTGAGTTACCTTCTTCATTTCGGTAGTGTATTGATGCTGACAAAATATTTTTTTTGTGAATAATGCCTTTGGTGTGCCATCTTGATATTTACCATATTTGTAGTAACATAATGGTACAATAGAAAATATTTTTCCAGAAAATTTGAAGATGTGGTATTTTGAGATATCATGGTCACAAGTTAAGGTCAATGACCTTTAGAATAAAAATATCCAGAAACCTGTCATGTTGCATATCAGTGTAAAGGTCTATTCATTGGCATTTCAACGGTACCATTTTCATTGCTGTAACTTAATTAGAACAGGAATTAATGTTGAGACAGACGAATGTAAATTTTGCGCAAATTCCAAACTTTCCAGATGTCTAACTTTCTTCGCAGCTGTATTACAGCCCTGCAAAATGGTATTTTTCCATCTCTTATCTGGGTCATTGGATCTGCTATCTGTTAGTAAAATTGTAGAAAAGGGTCATTCGATTTTATTTGACAGACGAGGCTGTGGCTAAACTGCAGAGTCTGTTGTTCACGAGCTGCATATGTTGGCAACATCACAGCAATCAACCATAGAGCAGGTATAGGTTTTATTTATTTTGTGATCTGTAGAAAACAGTGGTCATTTTAAGTGAAAGTTAGGTTATGTATTTAGTATGTGAGGGTGAATAGCGCCTGAATCTCTGGTTTGGGAACGATCTATTTAAAGTTGCCAACATACGTGCCATGCTAAAATCACTGGCAACATACTCTGCAGTTTTACCAAGGTTGTCGTATTTATGACACATAAAAAAGTGTGGTTGTTAGTGCATCTTTAGCAAATGGGATGTACCGATGGATCAACCATGTGATCGAAATTTTGAGGCAAGATCGGTATTGCAGTCAAACAGTACAGAATTATGGCACAAAAGACTAAGACATCTGCATTCTGATGCAATGAATGCGCTTCATAATGGCCTAACTAATGGAATTTCATACCAGGGTACAGTAAATTTGTTTAGAGAGTAAACAAGCAAGACTTCCTTTTTCACGATCTAGCTCAAGAGCAACTGAAATTCTTGAACTAGACCATTCTGTTTTATGTGCACCTATGCAAACTAGGTCAATTGGGGAAGCTCAATACTTCCTTATCTTAATTGATGGTTGTTCCAGGAAAGTTTTCGTATATACTCTTAGGAATAAAACACAAGTACTGCAGCTTATTTCAGATTTTAAGAACCTAGTTGAACAGCAAACTGGAAAAAAGGATTTGCACTCTATGCACTGATAATGGCACAGAATAGATAACATTCTTCAGACAAGAAGGGATCCGGCATCAGACAACAGCGCCATATTCTCCAGAACAAAACAGAGTAGCTGAGCGTTACAATCTTACTATTGTAGAAAAGGGAAGATGCCTGTTTTTTTTAAGCAAATTTGCCAAATAAATTCAGGGCAGAAACAGTCTCCCCTGCAGTTTACTTAATTAAAAGGTCTCCAACCAAGACTCTAAAAAACAAAACCCCCACAGGAAGCTTGGACAAAGAAGAAACCACATCTTAGACACTTTAAAATGTATGGTAGCAAGGCCTATGTTCACATTCCAAAAGCAAAATGGGCCAAGAAAAGTATTTAATGTATTTTGGTAGGACACTGTGAAGATCCAAAGGATACTGTGAAGATTCAAAAGCATACAGACTTTTTGAACTGAATTCTCAGAGAATCTTAAAAACAAGGGATGTTGTTATTGATGAAAGTACCTCTAGACAGTATAAAGAACGAATATAATCACAGAAACCCACTGATAGAGAAGAAGCAAAATAATGAATCAGAAGAAACTGAACCTGAACCAGAGACATGCAGAAGTAGTCCTATGATTCAACTAATAATAGCTGCAATCGAGAATCAAATTCAGAAGCAAATAATGATAATGAACCACCACAGAAATCTGAGCCAACTCGAAAGTCATCCAGGATTCCAAAGTCCAAGAAAATGCTTGACTTCAATACTTATCAGGCTGAACAGTCAACTGACTTTGATCCTTTGTCTAGTCTAGTTTATGAGTCCCAGACTGGTGCTTGGCGTGTAGATGTTGGCAACGGCGTGAAGGCAGCCAATCACGAGTCGAGTTCGTGAGGCCAATAGCATTATTGGCGTCAATTTTGAAATTGCTGTAAGCTCGATTTCGTTATGAACTTCAGTGATCTCATGATTAAAGATTATAAGGTTTGTTAGATATCGATGTAATTTTCGAGGGCAGTGTTTCACAAGGATAGCTGACTTATTGACTGGACAAGGGTACATCGAGAATCTGTCAACCATAGAGTAGGAACAGCATTAATTAATTTCTGCAAATTTGTCACGAATTCCCAGGGCAGTGTTACGTTGAGACTGAAAGTACAGTAGGTGAACATGACGAGAAAACATGTAAAATTCACGTCCAGCATGAGAAGGTATGTGATAGCATTCCTTTGTCTATTACTTTTATTTGTTTACAAACCATAAACACTAAAGCTGTTTCTTATTGGCCACGCTAATGCGACTCCTGATTAGCTGCCTTTACTTGCCTCATTCATTGCGCCGTTACCAATGTCTATATGCCGAACACTAGTCGCGGACTCATAAACTAGACTTTTACCCCTTTGTCACTTGAAGAAGCGATGATGTCAGACAATGCTGATGATTGGTTGAAGGCAATACAATACAAATTAAAATCTCACAAAGAGAACCACACATGGGAGTATGCTGTTTTACCTTCAAATAAGAAGTCAATAAGTGCAAAATGGATGTTTAAAACAAAGAAAGATTTGAAAAGAAACATTGTACACTATAAAGCACAGTCATTAATAAAAGGTTGTGCACAGAAGCAGTGCCTGGACTATGATGAAACATTTGCACCTGTTGTAAGATATAATTCATTGAGTTATTTATTTGCTATGGCTGTTAAACATAATGTTGACATTGATCACCTAGATGTTGTCACAGCATTCTTACAGGGTGACTTACATGAAGAGATTTATGTGAAATTTCCAGAAGTAAATACAGTTAATAAGACAGTGAAACATAATGGTATTAAGAGACTAAAAAGGCAGTACATGGATTGAAGCAAGGTAGTCGCTTTTGGAACCTAAAATTAGACAGTGCACTGTTAAGTCTTAATTTCAAAAGATCAACAGCTGACACTTGTATCTATTACAAAACTCAAGATTCAGACATTTTAATAGTTGCTGTATATGATGATGATATGCTCATATTTAGCAACAATTCAAGAGACAAAAATGTTTTTAAAAACAAATTAAAAGAAAAATTCAAGCTAAAAGATCTTGGTAAAGCAAATAACTGTTTAGTTATCCCAATTACAAGGAACCTAGAAGAAGCTTATTTGTGAAACAAATTCTTGGCAGATTTAACATGAAAGGTAGTAACCCAATCTCTACACCACCTGACAGTAAGCAAATGCTCACTCATAATATGAGTCCAAAGATGCTACAGGAGAGAAAAGCTATGAAGAACATACCCTATCAAGAAGCAGTAGGGAGTTTAATGTATGTTCATTTAGGAACAAGGCCAGATCTAGCTTATTCAGTAGGAATTGTCAGCCGTTTTTGTAATAATCCAGGAGTACCACACTGGCAAGCAGTCAAAAGAATCTTCAGATATGTGAAAGGTACCAAGGATATGAAACTGTTGTTATATAAACAAGAGGACTATCACATAGTGGGTTACTGTGATGCAGATTGGCCTGGAGATTACGAAGACATAAAATCAACAGGATATCTGTTTAAATCTCAGGGAGCAGTGATATCCTGGCAAAGCAAGAAACAGCCAACAATAACCTTATCTACAGCTGAGGCAGAATATATGGCTCTGAATTCAGCACGTCAGGAGGCACTATGGTTCAAAGGTTAGACAGTGAAATAGGCTATCTCCAAGTCCCAAAAAGGAGTCTATCAAGCTACTGTGAGACAACAGAGCAGCAATTGACTTATTGAAGACTAGTGGCTACAAGAGCAGATCAAAACATATAGACACAAGACAACATTTCATTAGGGGAAAAAATAGAATCAGCTCAAGTTAAAGCACGTACCTTCAGATCAGATGCTGGCAGATAAGATGACAAAACTGCTGACAAAGGCTCGGCATCATCTCCTGCTACAAGATTTTGGATTGAAAATTTAGTTTTGTGTTTGTATGTTTTTATTTTATTTATTTATTTTTTTACAGGCATAATTCTAGTGGGGGTGTGAGAAAGGAGAATCTATGCCTCTAAAAAACTATTTTGCTTAATTATGTATGTCCCATGCTTAATTATAATTCCTTGTCTGTTAATTAATGTGTGTGATATTGTTTTACCGGTATTGTGCTGAGGTCAAATAAATCATTATTATCAAGAATCGGCATGATAAATTCTTTAAATTACTCTGCTAACAACATCAATTTGAATCTGGTTACTGTATTCATTTCTTGGTCTCACTCTGCAGTTTTTATCCCGAACACTTCCATCCAATGCTCAGTTCATGATTCCTTGATGTCTAAGAATGTGTCCTACCAATCAATCCCTTCTTTTAATCGAGGTATGCTAGAAATTCCTTTTCTCTGCAATTCTGTACAGTGACTCCTCATTCGTTATGTGATTAACCCACCTAATCTTCAGCATTCTTCTGTAGCACCACATTTCAAAAGCCTCTATCCTCGTTCTATCTGCACTGTTTATCAGTTTCACTTTCATACAAGGCAACACCACACAAATGCCTTCAGAA
This sequence comes from Locusta migratoria, assembly GCA_026315105.1. Classification (NCBI taxonomy): domain Eukaryota; kingdom Metazoa; phylum Arthropoda; class Insecta; order Orthoptera; family Acrididae; genus Locusta; species Locusta migratoria. Next base: position 614,306,153 of record CM048746.1, read on the forward strand.
AGGACTTCCTTATGCGTAAATTAATATTCAATGTTAACAAATTTCTCTTTTTCAAAAACACTTCTCTTCCCATTGCCATTCTGCATTTTATATCCTCTGTAGTACGGCCATCATGTTTTATTTTACTGCCCAAGTAACAAAACTCACCTACCACCTTTATTGTTTCATTACCTAATTTAATTCCATCAGCATCGCATGATTTTCTTAGAATGCACTCCATTACTCTTGTTAAGGGTCATCATATATGCACCATTCAACACACTGTCAATTGTGTTCAACTGCTCTTCCAGAATTACTATGTCATTGGCAAAACACAATGTTTTTATTTCTTCACTCTGAACTTTAATTCCTTCTCCAAATTTCTCCTTGCTTTCCTTTATAGTTTGCTCAGTGTACAAATTGAAAAACATTTGAGAAAAGCTACAAACCTGTCTTACTCCCTTCCCAAACACTGCATGCCAGCCGCGGTGGCCGAACAGACTGCAGCGTCACGGTCTGCACGGCCACTGCGGTCGGAAGTTCGAATCCCCCCTCGGGCATGGATATTTGTGCCGTCCTTAGTATTAGCTAGTTCATAAGTTTAGGGACTGATGTCCCCGTAGTTAAGTCCCATAAGCTCTGCAAACATTTGAACAAACACTGCATCCCTTTCATGCCCTTCAACTCTAACAACAGCCATCTGGGTTTTGTACCTGAATCCAAACTGATCTTCCCTGACGTCGGCTTCTACCAGTTTTTCCATCTTTCTGTAAATAATTAATGTTAGTATTTTGCAACCATGACTTATTAAACTGATGGTTCTGTAATTTTCACACCTGTCTGCACCTGCTTTCTTTGGAATGGAGATTATTACATTTTTCTCAAAGTCCGAGGGTATTTCATCTGTCTATTACGTATTACATAGCAGGTGAAATAGGGTTGGTTCTCCCAGAGACTTCAGTAGCTCTGAGGGAATGTCATGCAGGGGCCTTGTTTTGACTTAGATCTTTAAGTGGTCTATCAACTTCTTCTCTCAGCATAATCTCTCATATTTCATCTTCATCTAATTATTCTCCCCTTCCTGCAATATTGTCTCCATTTCCTTTACAGAGCCCCTCTATATATTCTTTCCACCTTTCAGCATTCCTTTCTTCGCAAAGAACTGGTTTTCCATCCGAGTTCCTGATATTCGTAGAGTTGTTTTTCTTGTCTGCAAACGTCTCTATTTATACATTCTTTGCACTTCCTGTCAATCTCATTTCTTAGTCGTCTGTACTCCATTTGGCCTGTTTCATTTACTGCCTTTTTATATACTCTCCTTTCATTGATTAAGTTTAGCATTTCCTGTGATATCCAAGGTTTTTTTTGTATTTTTTGTATTTTGTTCCTGCTGCCTTCACTATTTCATCTCTCAATGCTAACCATTCCTCTTCTACTGTTTTATTTCCCTCTGTTTGCGTCCATTGTTGCCTAAAGCTCCCTCTGAAATTCTCTACAACTTCAGGTTCTTTCAATTTATCCAGGTCCCATCTCCTTATTTTTCTACCTTTCTGCAGTTTTTTTTTTTTTTTTTTTTTTTTTTTCCAGCCTGCAATTCATGACCAATAAGATATGGTCAGAGTCTATATCTGCCACTGGGTACATCTTACAGTTTAAAACCTGGTTCCGAAATCTATGTCTTACCATTATAAAAACTTCCTGGTACCTCCTGGTCTCTTCCACATATACAACCTTCTTTTGTGATTTTTAAACCAGGTGTTTACTAAATTATGTTCTGAGCAAAATTCTAGGAGGCGGTTTCCTCTTTCATTTCTTTTGCCCAGTCCATATTCACCTACTATCTTCCATTCCCTTCCTTTTCCTACTACCGAAATCCAGTCTCCCATAATAATTAGGTTTTTCTCTCCCTTAATTGTCTGAATAATTTCCATTACCTCCTCATATATTTCTTCTATCTCCTCCTCATCTGCAGAGCTTGCTGGCATATAAATCTGTACTACTGTTGTCGGTGTTGGCTTCGTATCTATCTTCACTAAAGTAATGTGATCACTGTGCTGCCCATAGTAGTTTACCCACATTCCTATTTTCTTATTCATTATCAGTCCTATTCCTGTAATACCACCAAATGATTTTGTATTATAGTCCTGTTTTTACCTGACCAGAAATCTGATTCCTCTTCCCACACCACTTGCAACTTGCCATGGGCTCACGTAAGTCCTATATGCTCATGCATTGCAATTGAAGGTGGAGTTTATCTAAATTTAGGCCACTTGACATGTGAAAGACATTACTTGACACGTTAAAAACAAGGAAGGCCAATCGAAGTTGGTGGATGCGGGGCCGTATTTAGGCAGGTGCAACATGTGAAGCTGTACAGGGCGGCAAAATTATGGATTATTTAGAAATGAAGGTTGGCAATGACGTGTTCGTTCTACGAGGATAAATAATTTACTGACCTGATAAGAGCACAAACGGACGTTACTCATGTCCAACCGTGATTATCTTTAATAATCTTTCTCCCTTCATTTCCACGAGGAAAACAATATTAGTTACAATTTTCCATTTCTGTCTGATATCAAAATATCATGCTACTTCGTAAGAAAGGAGCACGGATAAACAACTTCACTATCACTGTAGCCTGTGGCAAACAATTGCGTAGAAATCCCAGGCACGACAACTGAAATTGTCCAGTGACAATCATCTGTGGTTAATTTAAGAGGCACAAATTTTCATCTTTGTTCAATGTTGAGACTGAGACATTCTAAGACAATGCTGTGGTCGTGATGGTCTAGACCGAATGATTTGAATCTACCCGCGATAAACAGACAACTTCTAAATTGTTTTGTCAACCTACATGGTCTGAGAGCTTAAACTCTAATATCGCCATCAAAGAGATTACTACTTTGGACGCCATCCATGTAATGGAATTTTTCGACACTACTACAAATATCTTTGATCTTATTGTAAACTAACATTTTACATTGCGTTCTATAGTTTTTACCTATTCTGTCTACTTATTATACCATTTGTTTTCAGTCAACATACTTACGATTTTATAGTTCTTAATTATAGAAGTGATATATCTAGCCTACGTCTGTGCCAAGACAGCCAACATCAAATGTTTCGTGTTATGGGGGAGTGGTTGTCATAAAAACTTTTGGAGCTGTCATTGTGATTGAAAATGGGGTTGTTTGGGAAGACTCCAGAAAAAAATCCAAAGGAATTGGTATAGTTTAATATACATTGCTACACATGACATTTTATTTTCCTATACATACGTTGTTAAGTAATACACAATTGTAACGTAATACTTTTCAGGTTAATGAGTGGTCCCACAAAATAAGAAAGGAGGGTTATCAACTTGACCGGCAAATAAGAGGTGCATAAGATTATTTTGTTTGACAGATATGCTCTGTTTCGCCAATGGTTTTCATTACTGTCATTTTTTTTTTCTTGATAGCAATACAAAGGGAAGAAGAGAAAGTGAAGAGATCGCTCAAAGAAGCAGCAAAGAAAGGAGACAAAAGTGTTTGCACGATTTTAGCGAAAGAAATCCTCAGAGCCCGCAAAGCAGTGAACAAAATACATACCTCGAAGGCTCATCTTAATTCTATACAGATGCAAATGAAGAATCAATTAGGTAAAGTGATGTAAACTTATATTTTCACCTTATACGGTAAGCTGAGTGTGGTAGCCTGTTTCACTTTAATTCGTTGGACAAAATAGGGTTGTTTTTTTAGGAGATATTACATGGATGTCTTATATGTCAGTCTTGCTTTGATTCGGTGTTAATTCAGGCATAATGTGAAGGAGAAAATTCTTGTTTGAATGCTATGATACAATATGTTTTAAGAAATTGTTTTGTAAATTACTACATCGTTCTCTCTCCATAAATTTTCCATTCATGTTGCAATAGATCATACTAACTGGTAGACAGTACACGTTCTTTTAGTCTTCAACAGTTACGTATAGTGCATATCCTCCATATTATTTCATCCATAGTCATGGTGTCTCATTCAGATTTTTTGTTGGGCATAAATCTTACTCTCCAATCATACCAGTGTGTATCAAATTTTCTCAATTTGCAACTTTTTCCCCCTCTTCGATAATTTTGCATAAATGTTGTGTTTAAGATTTATATTCATAGTCATATGAAAGAATATCACCATATCTGTAGGCCTATACATAATCTTCATCCAAGTGAAACTGCATTAGAACTTCAGTACACATGCTAAAGAATTTTATTGCCATGTGTCTTGTTAAGTGTAGCAAATGTGATGTCAATCTGTTTGTGTATGTTTTATGCTGGACAGACTGTCATAGTTTGTTACTGCATAGGTCTTGTTTCATAGGTTAGGCCTAAACTTATTTGTGGACTATTCTCTTATTGGTAAAAGTCTCGATCAGCGACATGGCCTAATGTAGTTATGTGACGTGAAGCGGAAGTGTTGGCAACAGTCACTGTGTATGCTGGGATGATTGGCAGCACACAATGTTTACAAGATGTGAAAATGAATATTAACATCGCATTTGAATGACTTTATTTTCGAAATGAATCACAGTGTTCGAATGTAGAAGATCGCTCACATACAAAAGTATGTTCTCCAATGCACTGTCTTTTAATTCAGATGTAACACTTTGTTGTTATGTAAATCAAAATTAATGTGTGTGTGTGTGTGTGTGTGTGTGTGTGTGTGTGTGTGTGTGTGTGTGTCTCAAATGATAAGAATTACAATAATTTTTTCAATGTTCATAATTTGGTAAAACACATGCAACAATTTAATATGTCCTCTTTGCTTCCTGCTTAACTACTTCCTTTAATATCATGACATATTCGTAAAAATCATAACATTCACTCACAAAAATTGAAACTGTACTCTTAGGTTCCTGCCTAACCACAGCCATGGATCGAGACTTTAGCCCTCTTATTTTACACATGTTGCCATTGCACTTATGTCCTCCCATCTACTTATGTACTGTACGATTTAACTAAAAAATACTGATTGTTTTAAACGTGGATCATTTGTGTTGTCTTTACACTTGAAGGTGAGAGAAGAGACAGTCCTTTGTAAAGTTAAATAGGCTAAACTGAACCACACTTATTGCCTTGTTGTACGTAACTTTATTTTATATTATTTTCCATGACTTAGCTTTTGGGTTATGGGGCTGTTTACTAATGACTTACTGATTTGTAAAGTTTTACCTTGTTGTATGTACTAGATAACTTAAAGTGAAGAGGGACATAGCTGTTAGTGTTTGTCTTCAGATATGGTCTAAAATGTATTGAGCAATAGGTTATTTATCTTATAAATATGCAATGTATGTTAATTTACTACAGATATATTCTATATGACTGCCCCCATGTTAATTAAAGTCCAGAATTACCTCAAGACGTTTAGCTAAGGAATAGTCTTTGGCATCATCTTGAATACATGTATCGGTAAAAGTCTCGATCAGCGGCATGGCCTAATGTATTTACATTACGTGAAGCGGCAGTGATGGCAACAGATGGGATGAATCGTGGCACACAATGTTCATAAGATGGGAAAATGAATGTATTAACATCATGTTTGTTTGATTTTATTTTCAAAATGAATTATAGCATTCGGATGTAGAAGTTTGCTCACTACAAAACTACATTTCTCCACATGCACTGTCTTTCTGTTCAGATGTAACACTTTGTTGTTATGTAAATCGAAATATGTGTGTGTCTCTCTCTCAAATGATACGAATTACAATATTTTTTTCAATGTTCATAATTTGGTAAAACGCTTGCAACAATTTAATCTGTACTCTTCGGTTCCTGCTTAACGACTTCCTTTAATATCATGACATATTCGTAAAAATCATAACATTCGCTGACAACAATTGAAGCTGTACTCTTCGGTTCCTGGCCAACCACATCCTTTAAAATCATGACATATTCGTAAAAATCCTAACACTCACAAAAATTGAAGCTGTACTTTTAGGTTCCTGCCTAACCACATCCTTCAATATCATGACATATTTCTAAAAAAAAAAAAAAACATTTGCTCACAACAATTTAAGCTGTACTCTTAGGTTCCTGCCTAACCACAACCCTTAAATGCATGGCATATTTGTAAAAATAATATTCATCAATGTACCCTTGTACAATCAGTAATTGAATTATCATACATGCCATAGGCTACTCAAAATGTACTATGTTGTGAACCTAACATTGCTACAGACGCACCGCGCACTACCCATGCCGCTGATCGAGACTTTAGCCCGTGTATCTTGGACCAGGATTTATTGCACAAAACAAAAAATACGAGTTTCTTACTTAAACCTAAATTTTAATACATGCCAAATTCGTTAACATCTGAGACTAGATAACTTTCTGCCTTAGTTGATATGGGCTTTTGCCATGGACACTATTTCATGACTCCAGGACCATGAAGATGTACAATGTGTCACCATGTTATATAACAACTTTTTTTCATTATACATTTGTAAGAGTATTTGAAAACTGCCCCCCCCCCCCCCCAAAAAAAAAGAGGAAAGAAAGAAGGTTAAATATAATTGTAAGAGAGCATGGATTACTAAAGGAATAAAAGTGTCTTGTTATTGGAAAAAGGAACAGTGTCTAGCGGCAAGAAAGAGTAATGACCCAGCAACAGTCAAATGTTACGAAAACTAAGATACTCTGCTGTGTTAAGAAAAGTTATTAAAAAGCCCAGTAATATGTGTAACATGTCTGAGAGTAGTATCACAGATAAGAAAATTAAACAGTTTAGAATAATATTATAGAGGAATCAGGGCAAAAAAGCACAGGAAAACTATTTTACTATCAAACTGAATTAAAAGCTTACTAAAAGAAAAGTCAAAATATTTTTATAATAAACATTTTTAATATTGTGAAGAAAATGGAATCTGTATCTCATTAAGAAAAGGCAAAGCTTTAATGGAAAATGTCATATCCAAGCATTTTTGATAAAATTGAAATTCCACCCACCTCTCCCTTTGAAATTAAGATGATAAACTCTCTGAAACACAAAAGCTCACGTGGAATTGATGGCATTGCCTGAAGAGTACTAAAAGTTTGTTCCTGGTGTTAATTGTAGCCATGGTGGCTAAGTTCAGAAACCGCAACTGTTTGAAGCAATAAATAAATATTTGTATTTCTGCTACCAGTCACTTCATTAGTGTTTAATCTAACATAGCACAAAAGTTTCGAGCTTGTTTTGCTCATCATCAGGGGCATTTATACATTCAAAAAAGCTTATGTGACCTATAATTTACTTATCTAAAGTTTCCTACCCACCAATAACAACAACTTGACTCCTCCCCCTTCCTCACCAATTTCAAGGTGGAGTACTCTATAAAGCAATTACAGTGAACTGATAGTTACATAAACTGTCTTTTGACATAATCTCCATAATTGTTTTGGCTAGATTATTGATGTAGCCTCTATCAGTTTGCCACCTTTTGCTTCATCAGAAGAGTTAGAAAAAAACAACCCTGGTAAAATTTCTGTTCTTGCATAATCAGTCACATTGTCACAAAATGTTTCACCTCATCTTGGTGAATCATTGGCCTCCTAGGCACTACTTCAAGTGAGTAAAAGCTGAAATTAATTTGGAGCAAGGTCTGGGCTGTAGGGAGGGTGTTTAGTGATGTCCCAGTTAAGTTACGCCAACAACATGGTGGTCTTCTTGGCCTTATCCTATGTCACAGTGACAATAAATTACAGTATTTCCATGAACCACTGATAGCTGCCATATTTAATGTTTAAGTCACAGAAATGCATTAACAGAGCAGATACCTTTGTCTGGCCAGTTTTCCAGATAAGTTGTCATGACTGAATCTTGGTAAAGTTGCCAGCTACATTTCAAATTTAGTACACACTTCTAGTCTCTCTGTAACAGACAAAACTTAAGGAACATCAGCCTTGTAGTCTTAGTTTATTGATCATTCCTTATAAATTTCCAAATAGTTTTGTATAAGATAGCCTATTCTACCGAGTTTGTGTTGCTGTTACTTTGAATTCTTGATCTTTTCTGTAAGTGTTGCCAAAATGCTTTTTAAATTTTCTATTTAAATTTTTGATAATATAGAGTGAAACATTCCTGTTCAGAAAAATATTTATAAAAAGTAAAGAAAGCTAGACTTACCAGGTGAAAGGCACCAGTTTGTTGTCACACACATAAATAAAAACACACACATACACATGACTGAGCTTTTACAACCGTAGGTTGCTTCTTCAGAAAGAGCAGGGAAGGAGAGGGAAAAGAAAAGGATGTAGGTTTTAAGGGAGTGGGTAAGGAGTCATTCCAATCCCGGAAGAGGAAAGACTTACCTTTGGGGAAGAAGGATAGGTAAACACACACGCACACACACACACACACACACACACACACACACACACACACCAAGGCAGAAGTAATTGTAAACAAAACAGTGTTATGTGTCATTTCCATGCAAAATGCCATACTTGGCTGTTAACACCACTAGATGGTGACCTATTGTGTGATTCCTGGCCTTGTCATACAGATTGTACTCTTAAATTTGTTCAAACGAGATAGATTGGCTGGCCAGTACCTATCTTTGTGCTGTACCGACAATAGTTATACAAATGAAGAAACAGAAAAAAAAGGGGACAAAAAGGACAAGCTTTCGGAACACAGTTCCTTCATCAGGTGGGAGAGAAGGGAAGAAGAAAGGATGGGAACGGAAGGGAAAGGTAATTCCCTTCTTCCCTTCTCTGTTAAAATGTTACTTCAGGTACAGTGCAATGCTTTGCATGGAAATGATGCACATCATTGCTCTGTTTATGATTGCCTGTTATTCCAAGCACTCCTCAGGAGACTCAGCATTAATTTTCTGAGTACGGGCTTGGTGAACCCAGGGTCCCTAAGCCGGGACTGCAGCATGCCAACAGTCCTCCACACCGTATGCTCTGTGCGTGCCTCAGTGACAAACGTAAGGCGCGATAGTGGACATTTCATCCGGCAGAGTAAGCAGGACAGTTGGAAGAACTACATGGCCTAGATTGGTTATTGCGGCCCCATCTCACATTTGGCCTCAGGTATGGCACCTCTTCGGATACTGCCCACCAGCAGAAAGCTCCTCTCTGAACATAAAGGGCACCTTCTGTACTGACCACCAAGTGCCTGGCAGAGCATTATGCATGCATGTTCCTCTGTGATGGCAAACTATAGTGTGGCCTTCTGCATCCTCAAAGAGTGGGCTGAGCAGAATCTGTTATCTTTCCACACGTGTGTCTGCGAACTGTATAGCACACTGTTTACTGAGTGGGAGGTCCAGACTGCTCTCACTGCATGCCCCGATACCTCTATGGGACCAGTGCGCATTCACAGCTAGTTTCTCTGTCACCTCTCAGCAGACTTACAAAACCAACTGCTCACATTTTATAATTGTCTCTGTACAGGGGATGTTTTCCCATTCAATGGCAGGATAGTATCATTATCACCGTGATGAACTCTGGTGCAGATCTGCTGGCATTTGACAGTTACCACCCTATTAGCCTCACCAATGTTCTGAGTAAGCTGCTTGAATGTATGGTGAGTCGCCAGCTTATATGGATACTTGAAGATCTGAGTCTCCTGGCCCCACAACAGGGGGGGGGGGGGGGTTCTTTTAGGGCTGCTCCACTATTGACAATTTAGTGTCACTGGAGTCTCCTATCCATACAGCTTCTGTAGCTGTGAATACCTAGTTGTATCTTTTTTTTCCATCCTGGAATCACCTGGCACCACCTTGTTCTTGCTAACTGTATGACTGGGACTTATAGGGTCAACTTTCAGTTTTTATTAAGAACTTTCCTTCACCCCACTCTTTACAGGTTAGTGATGGTACCTCCCTCAGCTCAACCCTGTGCAGGTCAACGGTGTCCCACAGGGCACCGTCCTCAGTGTACCACTCTTTTTAATTGTGATTAACAGCCTTTCTGCAGCAGTGGAATCATCCTTTTCCTGCTCCTTATTTGCCAATGACTTTTGTTTATATTTCAGTTCTACTAGCATTGGTGTCACTGAAAGGCACAGTCGTGGGCCTCTGCACGTCGCTTCCATTTCTCTGCATCCAAAACCCGATCATGCACTTTTGTTGTCATTGGGCTGTTCACTCTGACCCAGAACTCTGCTTGACTGATGAATTGCTTCACGTCAAAGAGATGTATCGATTTCTTGGCATGCTGTTTGACAGCTGACTCAGTTGGAGGTCACACCTTCATCAGTTGAAGCAAAAATACTGGCGGTACGTAAATATACTGTGCTGCCTCTGCCAGACTGATTGGAGAACTGCCCATCAAACTCTTACAGCTTTGGAAGGCCCTAATCCAATCACACCTGAATTATGGGAGCCTGGTGTGTCACTCTGTGGCAACCTTCAGCATTGCAGATCTTACATCCCATTCTTCATAGCAACAGGGGTTTACTGTGCAGCCCTGTGCCAAGCCTCCTTGCTGAAGTTGGGATCACCTTACTTCCATCCCTACCTCTCCCTTCTCCTTTCTCCTGCCAGTCTCAGACCTTTTTGGTCTGTCCCTCGCTTGCAGCTCCACCTTCAAATGTCCTGCAACCCGAAATCAACAGTTTCTTGCCACACTTGACACATTCCATGGTGCAGACGTGCTACATTCTCATGGCTCCGTAGTAGATGGCAGAGTTGCTTACACCTATATTTTCAGCAATCACATTGAACAACACCCCCTGCCTCCTGGCTGTAGCATTTTCACTGCCAAACTGATTGCCATATCTCGAGCTCTTTATCCTGTGAGCAAGCCCAGGAAGACGTATCCATCTTTGCGGTCGGTAAGTCGGACTGCTTGGTAAACTTTGTTTGGACACCAGGTCACATTGATAAAATGAGCATGTTGATCACCTGGCCAAGCTGCCCACCACCTCTCAGCCCCTAGATATTGGTATCCCAGAAAGGGATATCTGTTTGGGCTCTCACAAGCTCCATGTGATTTAGACTTCTATGGCCGCATGAAAGTCCTCTCTCAGGCCTTCCCGTAGAGACTCTTTTGTCCTCTGTCGCATGTGTATTGGCCATACGTGGTTAACGCATTGCCACCTATTACGTTGGAGGATCCACCAAATTGCTCTTGTGGTGCTTCGTTGACAGTGGTCCAAATCCTGATGGATTGTCCACTTTTAGCTGCTTTGAGGCAGTCTTTCACCCTCCCTACTGCGCTTCCCTTGATTTTAGCTGATGATGCTTGTATGGCTGACCATGTTTAAAGTTTTATTTTCACAGCTTTCTTTTATCGTTCTATTTAGTGGAGGGCTCATTTGATTAATTTCTTGGGCTCCCAATTATCTAGAACTTTTAAACTGTTGTCTCTTTTATGGTTTGTCTTGTTTTTAACTGGAGGATTTCAGTGTGTGCAGAGTGGCTGGCTCATTCTGTATTATCCTCTTGTGTAAAATTTTACAGTCCGTATCGCGGAGCAGTGTTGAGATGTTGTCAGTGGCTGTAGTGGACCAATAGTAGCACAGATGATAACAGCCAATCAGATATCACTTTTTAAACACAAAATTATTATCTATAATTTATATTCTTGTTGTAAACAAACTATTGTCTTTAACTCAGATATGAGGTCATTGGTCAAAGCCGACGATTTGTATCCCGGTCTTTAATAGACCTGTAAATTGACCTTATTTATTCATAACAAATGATTACTTTTTTGCACTGACGGTGAAGTAAATAATTAATGCTGTTCTTGCTCTATGCTTGACAGGTTCTTAATGTACCTTAGTGCCCCCAGGGGGCCCACAGTTCTTTTGTGGGTATGCGTGTGGCGCGCACGGGGCCCCGAGCCGGAGCAGCCTTTCTTCTGCCCCAGGCTGCTTCACTTTCCCTCCCGGTTTATGCCTTCGCTCGGAGACGGGCATATTTCGTGAGCTACGGTGGTTCTTGTTGTCGTTTTTCTTCCTTCGTTCCTTCCTTTCTTACCCTTTGTTTCGGTCTTTCTCTCCTTGTACTCTCCTAGCCTTCTTCTCCTCCTCATTAGTCTCCGCCTCGGCGTTTGAGACACTTCTTTCCTTCATTCTCTTCACTTCTTCTATTCTTCTTCTTCTTTCCTCCCTGTGCGTGTCTGAAGGCCGACCACGCATTATCATGCCTAGCAGGTGACGGGGGTAACGCGTAATTCCCCGCCCCGGGTAGACAAGTAGGGCACGTACGTACCCCCTGGTAAAGGCCAGGCCCAGGGAGGGGTGATTACCCGAGCTGGTACCTTCCGAACATGCCGATTGGTCCCTCTGTCAGTTCTCAGGAGGTGTGAACAATCACCTAAGGCGGGTAAGCCCTCGGAGAGGGCCCCCACTAGGAAGGAGCGCGCCATCGGAGACGCCGGTAATCACGGGGGACACTTCCGCGATGACTTCCTTCTCTTCATCAGTGATGTTGACCCAGAAACGGAAGATAGATTCGCCTCAGCAAAAGAAGACTCTGCCTAATTTACCGAAATTTCTTGTTGTGTCTCGCACCGACGGAAAAGACTTCAATTCTGTCAATCCTTTCGTTATACAGATTGGTGTAGATGCAATTGCTGGCCCTGTTAAAACCTGTTCACGTCAGCGCAATGGCACATTGTTGCTGGAAGTGGACAGTGCCTTCCAAGCTCAGAAACTAATCCGGACTACATTGTTACACACGTTTCCTGTCAAGGTGGAAGCACATCGCACACTCAACTCGTCACGGGGGGTAGTCTTCACGAGATCCCTTGACGGGTTGTCTGATGAAGACATCCAATCCTATATGTCCGACCAGGGTGTGACAGCCGTCCATAGGGTAATGAAAAAGGTCGATAACCAGCTGACACCGACTCGTACTGTGTTTTTGACGTTCGACAGAGTTGACCTCCCGTCGAAGGTCAAAGCAGGGTATGAAGTCATCTCCATCCGCCCTTATGTACCTAACCCAACGGGCTGTTTTCAGTGCCATAGGTACAACCATACCCGTGAACATTGCCCAAATGCAGCAAAATGTGTCACTTGTGGTAGGGACGCCCATGAGGGGGATTGCCCACCTCCGTCCCCTCACTGCCTTAACTGCAACGGTGACCATGCGGCTTCCTCTCGCGACTGCCCTGTATACAAGGATGAGAAGGTAATCCAGCAAATTCGGGTTACGGAAAAGGTATCGACATCTGCCGCTCGAAAGTTGTTGGCGAGTCGAAAGCCCGCTGTCCTCCCAGCGGGCACATACAGTAAGGTCCTTACCTCCACTCGACCTACTAAGGATTCAAGTACCCAGACGTATGATTTTACCTTCGCTGACACAGTTGTGCGATCCGCCAGCCCGAAGATTGCCCGTTCCACATCCCCGCTTCCTCCTGCTGCTTCTAAAGTACAGTCTTCGTCAACCCCTAGTAAACCGCAGGCACCTAAACAAGATGCCCGGACTTTGAGAAAGGAACCCGTCCGTGAGGATTTTCTGTGTTCTCAGGCTTCCCAACTGTCGACTGCCTCTTCTCACCGTCACTCTTCGAGAAGAGCCAACAAGAAAAAGAGTTCCTCTCCTTCCCTGCCGAGGCAGCAAGAAAGCTTGCTGGACTGCTTCTACTAGTTCTTTTAACCGTTTTACTCCCTCCACGGTGGTTTGGGGTGGCCTACGCCGTTTATCCGGCATCAAGGTCCACTCCCCGATTCCTGGCCTGACCGTGGAGAACACAGTCGTCGTGGACCCCGCTGATGTATCCAACGCATTGGGCCGTTTCTTTGAGGAAGTTTCGAGCTCTGCCCATTACCACCCTGCCTTTCTCCCTCGCAAACAGGTAGAGGAGGCATGGCCACCTTCTTTCCACTTTCGCCTTCACCATGCAGGAGCTAGACCGTGCTCTCACCCTGTCCCGATCTTCTGCTCCCGGTCCCGATTCCATCCATATTGAGATGCTGAAGAACCTCTCTCCTGCGGGCAAGTGTTTTCTTCTTAGTACCTACAATCGCATATGGACTGAAGGTAATGTTCTCACAAGTTGGCGTGAAGCCATTGTTGTCCCCATCCCCAAACCAGGGAAGGACAAACACCTTCCTTCCTGTTATCGTCCCATTTCTCTGACGAGCTGCGTCTGTAAGGTGATGGAACGCATGGTTAACGCTCGGTTGGTCTGGCTCCTCGAATCTCGCCGCCTCCTGACTAATATCCAATGCGGGTTTCGTCGACACCGCTCTGCTGCTGATCACCTCGTTACGTTGTCGACCTTCATTATGGACAACTTTCTAAAGAAGCGTCAAACAGTAGCAGTGTTCTTCGACTTGGAGAAGGCATACGATACCTGTTGGAGAGCGGGCATTCTCCGCACATTGCACACATGGGGCCTTCGGGGCCGCCTTCCTCTTTTCATTCAAGCATTTTTAACGGATCGCAAGTTCCGGGTACAAGTGGGCTCTGTTTTGTCAGATACCTTTTGCCAGGAGAATGGGGTACCACAGGGCTCCGTCTTGAGTGTGGCGCTCATTGCCATTGCAATCAATCCGATCGTAGATTGCCTTTCAGCCGACGTCTCCGGATCTCTTTTTGTTGACGATTTCGCAATTTATTGTAGCACCCAGCGGACGTGTCTCTTGGAGCGTTCTCTTCAACGCTGTCTTGACCGTCTATATTCCTGGAGCATCACAAACGGCTTCCGATTCTCCACTGAGAAAACTGTGTGTATAAACTTCTGGAGATACAAGGAATATCTTCCACCTTCTCTACATCTCGGCCCAGTTGCTCTCCCTTTCGTGGAGACTACAAAATTCTTGGGACTCATGTTGGATCGGAAACTTTGCTGGTCCACACACGTGTCCTACCTGGCTGCCCGTTGTGCCCGATCCCATAATGTTCTTCGTGTCCTCAGTGGCACGTCATGGGGAGCGGATCGTACCGTCCTGCTTCACCTTTACCAGGCCATTGTTCAGTCGAAGCTTGACTACGGAAGCCTTGTGTACTCTTCTGCACGGCCGTCGATTCTCCGCTGTCTCAACTCTATTCACCATCGGGGTTTACGTCTTGCGACCAGTGCATTTTATACTAGCCCTGTTGAAAGTCTGTATGCCGAGGCTGCTGTATTACCTTTGACCACTCGGCGTGACATACTCTTGTGTCGGTACGCATGCCGCCCGCGGTCGATGCCCAACCATCCATCTTACCAATTATTTTTTGACGACGCACTCGATCGCCAATATCAGTTGTCTGCGAGCGGTTGAGCGAAAGCCCATTGGCACCGTGGCATCAGGCCCAGGTTCACACTCACCCTGAACGTAGTTCGCTCCCCAAGGAGAGCACTCCGGATTTGGTATACCGGTCGAGGCTTGTCGAACTCCGTTTGCGGTTCGATAATGCCATATTTATTTACACTGATGGTTCCAAGAGCACTGCCGGTGTCGGATCTGCCTTCATCGTCGGGGACAACCGGTTCCAATACAAGCTCCCTGACCGGTGTTCGAACTTCACGGCTGAGCTTTTTGCCCTCCACCAGGCCGTTTTGTACACCTGCCGCCACCGCCAACCTTTCTATGCCATATGTTCGGACTCCCTTAGTGCCCTGCAGAGTCTTAAGGTCCCTTTCTCGAACCATCCTCTCGTGTATCGGATCCAACGCTCCCTCCAGTTGCTAGCAGATGACAGCTGTCACGTTTCTTTCCTGTGGGTCCCTGGCCACGTGGGAGTGCCCGGGAATGAGACCACGGACATAGCAGCCAAGGCCGCAGCTATTTTGCCTCGCATGGCTACCTTTTGCGTCCCATCGGACGATGTTCAACAGGCTCTTCGCCGGAGTATCGTGTCGCAATGGCACAGTGCGTGGTTTTCAATGTACAACAATAAATTGAGAACTGTAAAACCTATCCCGACCGCTTGGAGGACCTCCTCACGCCCCTCTCGGCGAGAGGAGGTCATCCTGGCCCGGTTGCGGTTCGGTCACTGCCGTTTCAGCCACCGTCACTTGCCCTCCGCCGACCCTGCACCGCTGTGCTCCTGCGGTGAACTGCTGACAGTGCGACATGTTTTACTGACTTGTGTTAATTTTAATCATCTCCGTGTAGCCCTTCACTTTCCGTCTACTCTTGGGGTAATTTTAGCTGATGACACACGAGCAGCTGCTCGAGTTTTGCGTTTTATCAACTTGGCCAACTTATCCAAGGATATTTAACCCTTTTAATTGTCTTTTATCTTTTGTTTTTAGCCTCTTGTTGATGTTCTGACAGTCACCTTTTTTCTTTGAGATCATAGCGAATCTATGTTTTTGTCTGGGCGCTAATGACCATAGAAGTTGTGCGCCCAGAAACCAAACAAAAAAAAAAAAAAAAGTGGGGGGGGGGGTACCTTAGTCCACTAAGTAAATTGACTATAATCGTCACAGGAACAATTAATAACTAAACATTAGTTTTAATGTGAAAACATTCAAATATTGTGCGAATAATAGGCAGCAAATTTCATTGGCTGCCATGCACTATCACCTGATTGGCTGATCACATGCAGTGGCCATAGCCAACAGCTGAACAGTATACACTACGCCGCGACTTGGATTGTAAAATGAAGCGTTCACTTCTGTTTTGATGATTTAGCCCGTGTGGCTACTTGGTTTACTCTTTGTGTTTCCTCTTTTGTGGTGTTATTTTAGTAGTCACTGACTATCTATGCATCACATTTACTGGGTGTGGAGTGCTTAATTTTAAATTGTTCAGCTTATGTGATCTCTGAGCTAGGAAAAGAGGAGTGGATAACCTTGCAGTTTAGTCCTCTTTCAACAACAACAATATTCCAAACATGGTTTTGAGTGGTTCCAAGTGTTGGAGGTCAAAGATGTTGCCAGCATATGTTGTTAGTATAGCACTGTGGTGTTGAAACCAATCTATGGCTTGTTGACTGCTTTAACTTTATGCCTGTAAGAGAGAGAGAGAGAGAGAGAGAGAGAGAGAGAGAGAGAGAGAGAGAGAGAGAGAATATGCTAGCTGCATTTATTCCAGTGGCTGAGTTTAGTGAGAACTTATGATCTCTCTTACAGCTACACTTAGAGTTGCTGGTTCACTGCAAAAATCAACAGAAGTAATGCAAGCTATACAGTCATTAGTACGTGTGCCAGAAGTAGCAGCAACAATGAGGGAACTGTCAAGAGAAATGATGAAGGTAAGTTATTGTTTGCATTATACTATCCATTATGAATTGTTCAGCCAGGTTTTGATAAGTTGAGATTTGTAGAATACTTTTGAATGTTACTCTCTTTCAGCATGCATGAGACAGTATCTCTTAATTTATCTTTCTTTCTCTCTTGTTTAATGTTAAATTGCACCAAGTATGATTTCAGAGTAATGGTTTGGATCAGCTGAAACTAGGACAAATTGGTCAACTGTGTGCTTCATGTGATATGTAGGGGGGGGGGGGGCAGCAATGACTAGCAATATTGGAGATCTTATAACACATGTAGCCTGATAAATGTGAGACTTTCTCACACCTTTAAAATGTCTGTCCCAATATTTGCTAGGTACTGTGAGCTGGTGGATTGAGCTTGCTGCCACAGCTCCCTGCTCCACCCTGAGAATTCAGTTAGGATATTGCCAACAGATTATATTTTTGTATTCACGGAATGTATGACATTAACTGCAAAGGGGTAAAGCTGAAAATGTGTTCTTAGCCGAGATTTGAACCCAGTTCTCCTGCTTTCCAGGCAATTGCGCTGATCCCTACACCACTGGGAACACAATGATCACCAAACCTGCATGGAAATACTCAAGTACATGTTTGAAAGAACAGACATGATATATATATATATATATATATATATATATATATATATATATATATATATATAATAGAAAACAGATGACTTACCAAAAGGATCGGCTCGTCGATAGAAACAAATAAAATCACACACAAACACACATACAAGCTTTCGCAGCCTAGCTGCTTCGTCAGGCAGAAGGGAAGGAGAGGGAAAAGGAAATGATGAGGGTTTCAAGGGAGTGGATAAGGAGTCATTCCAATCCCGGGACAGGAAAGACTTACCTTGGGGGGAAAAAAAGAGGGTAAACAAAAACACACACACCCACACATTTACACAGACGCAAGTACACTTAGGCAGACACACTGTAGAACTGTAGAAAGCCTACAGTTCTACAGTGTGTCTGCCTAAGTGTACTTGCGTCTGTGTAAATGTGTGGGTGTGTGTTTTTGTTTACCCTCTTTTTTTCCCCCCAAGGTAAGTCTTTCCTGTCCCGGGATTGGAATGACTCCTTATCCACTCCCTTGAAACCCTCATCATTTCCTTTTCCCTCTCCTTCCCTTCTGCCTGACGAAGCAGCTAGGCTGCGAAAGCTTGTATGTGTGTTTGTGTGTGATTTTATTTATTTTATTTGTTTCTATCGACGAGCCGGTCCTTTTGGTAAGTCATCTGTTTTCTATTTTTATTTTTGTTTATCCAACCGGGAAAGTTTCCCTCTATAATTTATATATATATATATATAAAGTATAGAAGGAAACTTCCTGGTGGGATAAACAAATATAAAAAAATAGAAAACGGATGACTTACCCAAAAGGACCGGCTCGCCCCGAAATGAGATCCATCCTAAATGACATCCTTCCCACTCCACCAAGAGTGTCTTTCTGCCGCCCTCCTAACCTTCGTAACCTCCTAGTCCATCCCTATGAAATCCCCAAACCACCTTCCCTACCTTCTGGCTCCTACCCATGCAACCGCCCCCGTTGTAAAACCTGCCCTATGCACCCTTCCACCACCACTTACTCCAGTCCAGTAACCCGGAAGGTGTACACAATAAAGGGCAGAGCCACTTGCGATAGCACCCACGTGATTTACCAACTGACATGCCTGCACTGTGAAGCGTTCTATGTGGGAATGACCAGCAACAAACTGTCCATTCGTATGAATGGTCACAGGCAGACAGTGTTTGTTGGTAATGAGGATCACCCTGTGGCTAAACACGCCTTGGGGTTATCTGGATACTTCCCACTGACACCAACCTTTCAGAACTCCGGAGATGGGAACTTGCCCTTCAGCTTATTCTCTCCTCCCGTTGCCCACCTGGTCTCAACCTCCGCTAAATTAAAATTCCCGCCCACCATCTAGCATCTTTGTCTCGGTTCTGTGGACAGAGCCTCTGACTCAAGTGGTATCTCTGTCCAACTACTTTGCTTTTTACAAATGTCTGTCTAGGTGTGTTTGTGTTTGGATATGTGTGAGTGTGTGTGTATTATCTACCTTCCTTTTTGTCCCCTAAGGTAAGTCCTTCCACTCCTGGGATTGGAATGACTCCTTTTCCACTTCCTTAAAACCCAGATCCTTCCCTTTCTCCTCCCCTTTTTCCTCTTTTTCCTGAAGAAGCTGCCAGTGGTGGCGAAAGCTTGTATGTGTGTTTGAGTGTGATTTTTATTTTTGTGTCTATCGACGAGCCGGTCCTTTTGGGTAAGTCATCCGTTTTATATATATTATAGAGGGGAAACTTTCCCGGTGGGATAAACAAAAATAAAAATAGAAAAGAGATGACTTACCAAAAGGACCGGCTCGTCGATAGAAACAAATAAAATCACACACAAACACACATACAAGCTTTCGCCACCACTGGTAGCTTCTTCAGGAAAAAGAGGAAAAAAGGGGAGGAAAAAGGAAGGATATGGGTTTTAAGGAAGTGGAAAAGGGGTCATTCCAATCCCAGGAGTGGAAGGACTTACCTTAGGGGAAAAAAAGGAAGGTAAACAAATACACACACACTCAGACATATCGAAACGCAAAGACACCTAGACAGACATTTGTAAAAAGCAAAGAAGTTGGACAGAGATACCAATTGAGGCAGAGGCTCAGTCCACAGAGCCAAGGCAAAGATGCTAAATATGGTGGGCGGGAATTTGAGTTAGCGGAGATTAAGAGCAGGTGGGCAACGGGAGGAGAGAATAAGCTGAAGGGCAAGTTCCCATCTCCGGAGTTCTGAAAGGTTGGTGTCAGTGGGAAGTATCCAGATAACCCGGACGGTGTAACACTGCGCCAAGATGTGCTGGCCGTGCACCAAGGCATGTTTAGCCACAGGGTGATCCTCATTACCAACAAACACTGTTTGCCTGTGACCGTTCATGCGAATGGACAGTTTGTTGCTGGTCATTCAAACAGTGTTCAATAGGAAGTTACTGGGACTTTGGAATGCTGAGTGGGTTGAATCGAATGCACCAAATAAACTCTGTGTAGTTAAGCCCTCTACGACATTGTGGAGGTCCTCCCTGCGGGCCTCTCGTAGGGGCTCTGTTCTACTCTGCCAACACCGAATTGGCCATATGTGGTTAACGCACAGTCACCTTTTGCATCGAGAGGGCCCAGTAAATTGCCGTTGTGGTGCCATGCTGACAGTGGTCCACGTTCTGTTGGGTTGTCCACTTTTGGCCGCTTTGAAGCAGTTCTTTAGTCTTAGGTGACAATGCCTCCATGGCTACTGCAGTTTTATATTTTTTCGCACATCTGCTTTTTACCATTCCATTTAATGGAAGGTGCTTAAGCCTGATCCTCAGGTCCAGATTTTGATGGTACTTTTAGGTCGTTAGTAGCATCTTCCTTTTTGATTGAGGTGGTTTTTGTGTGTGTGTGTGTGTGTGTGTGTGTGTGTGTGTGTGTGTGTGTGCGCGCGCGTGCGTGCGTGCGTGCGTGCCTGCGTGTGTGTGTGTACAGCATGGCTCACTCATCTGTTTTTATCCTAGAGATCAGCCAGCCATGGCATTCTGCTGTAAAATTTTAGTCTCAAGCAACAGTGATTTTATCCATTTTGTATACTCCTCTGTGTTTCGTTTATTTTTGTTCTACACCTATCAAGGATTTCCCTCATTCGTATTCTCTCTGTGTTTTCATTTTGTCAGATGTCACATCTTCGCTTGGAATGTGGGACTGATGACCTTGTAGTTTAGTCCCCTCTAAATAAAACAACAACAACAACATCCATTCTGTATACTAGTCACCGTTGTGACAGACCACTGTTGTTTATATTGGCTGACCAACTTGAAGGATCCATCAGGTTGACTAGCAAGATGGGCACTAAGATTCCAATCTCACAGTGGTATTCAAAAACGGGCACAAACACAAGGACGCCAACTACCTTTCAAGGAATCTAGTAGCTGAACACAAGAACATGGATGAAACTTCAGCCCTCACAGAGTTAGGTGTCGTCATAGCTAAACAGAGGGAAGATTGAGCATTATTCAAATCATAGAGGCCTTGAAGAAAGGAGAACCGACCAAAGGAGAGTTTAAACTTATAAATGGGACATTGTATAAGAGAAACTACGATCCAATGGGTCCCTAAAGCCTACTGGTTGTTCCAGCTCATCTCCAGCCAGCTATTCTCAAGTATTTCCACGATTTTCCAAAATCTGGTCATCTGGGTTCATGAAGGCCCTAGACAGAATCAGACACAGGTATTACTGGCAAGGTCTCTATCGATCTGTCAAGCACTATGTGTGTCACTGTAAGGAGTGCCAGCAATGGAAGCATTTGCCGCAATTACCTCAAAGTCATCTGGTACCAATCCCACCTGCAGCAGCTCCATTCCACTTGATTGGAATTGACCTTTTAGGTAGTCGACAGCCGATAACCAATGGTTAAAAGTCTGCACTGACTACCTCACCCACTAAGCTGTCACGAAACCTGTGCCAATGGCAGTAGCCTCAGCGATCGCAAAATTCCTAGTAGAAGACATTATTTTGAAGCATGGTGCACCATGTGTGATACCTAATTGAGGAAAAGTATTCATGTCAAAACTAGTATCAAAGGTAATGTCACGTTGTGACATTGTCCACAGGATAACAACTGCCTACCATCCTCAGATAAATGGTCTTACAGAATGTTTTAACAAGACGTTAGCAGATATGCTGTCGATCTACATCAATGTTGAGCAGGAGGATTGGGATTCAATACTGCCAATCGTGACATTTGCTTATAATACAGCAAGGCAAGACACCACATGCTTCACGCTGTTTTTTTCTGCCCCATGGTTGTGATGCTGAGACAACACTAGATACGCTACCGGACAATACTCAGGATGACTATGTGAAACAGCTCATAACCAGGGTCAAAGAAGCAAGACAGCTGGCTTGCATATGGAGCATGGATGCCTAGGAGAAGGACCACCAGCGTTATAACAACAATCACCGACCTTTTGTGTACAGCCGAGGAAGTCTGGTGTGGATTTTTGCCCTTGTATAGAAAGTTGGGCTATCGGAAAAGTTACTGTAGGGATATTTTGGTCCGTATCGTGTCATACGCCACCTGTCAGATGTCACATGTTTCTTATGTTTGATGTATTTGTAAGTTCCAGAAAATTCTGTCTGTGTATAAATAGTAGAGCATTCCAAGCAGAAGTCTTCTGTACTGAGTGTATGCTTATGTTAGCAATAAATGTGTTCTAAGCATAAAGTGTTGTGCTCTATTAATGACCAGCATTTGAATCCCGGACCACCTGCAGTTTGCAATGTGACAATATTCCTCCACAGCCTAATATTCTTCCTTCTTCTAGCATTCTTTCACAAAAGAGATGAAATATCTACGACCTGAAAGATAATTACATTTTACAGGGAAAATGCGTACATTATGCATAAATACAAACGTAAATATATAAATGTGTTTTAACGAAAATTATTTCAACAGTGAGACAGTCAGAATGTAAAAATTATTTTTGACAATATTTGTCCATTAGCAAGAAAACATGAAAACTGACATACAAAGGCACTTTTAATTAAAATGTTTAATACTGTTTGATGTGTTTGCAAGTATAAATTTTCTTCAGAAAATGAATGTATATGTTTTGACATGTTTGGATGACACTTTTCCAATTTTTTAGATTCTCAATAGTGTACAGAATTTACATCAAATAACATTCAATGAGAACATTAGTACATCTTACCCTTTTGTCATTAATAAACTTAATTTTTGTTTCCTGCTAAAAAAATGCCTTCATAACCGCACTTCAAAATTTAGATGCAAAACTAGATGGTAAACACTCTACAGTTTTGGTGCTAACATCTAAACAAAAATGACTGCTCGAAACAGACGAGGCTCAGTATGGGAATAACGGGCCAAGGGCACTGTAGTAGACCTACTCATGTCGAGTAGTCAACCGAGACAAGAAAGTCAGTTGTGTGAAATGGGATTAAGTTGCTGAAACATATTTCTGGTGGAACCAGTTTGACAGAGCAGATGTTTGTGCTGAATGAGGAATAAACTAGATGTAGTGTTTAAATTTTCTCATTACTGCCAGCAGTTCCTAACGTTTCTTGCTTACACTAACTTGGTCTTGAGGCACAGTAACATTTATTTGCAACATATTGCCCTGACTACAGAAATCCAAGAACACATTTGACACAGGTATAGAACTGTCAAGGTTGTGTAACATTAAAAATGTGGCTGGCAGTTTACACGTGCTACATACTGAACAAATGTGACCATTGTATGTCGACGTTGTGGCATTAGGCTGCTGTAATGGTGGGCTCCTAACGATTCATAAGTGGTTTTATTCAGCAAACTTCACATAATGTTGCGACATCTTCAATAGTACATGTTGTGTTCATTTCTCTGGCATTTCTACTGTCAGGCATGGTGGTTTTGCAAACACACTTTGTAAATTGGCATCCCTGCATGGGTGCTATGAATCATTACAAGCTTTTTAACAGGGCAGGCACAGCATCTTTGCATTAAACTGTGAAGTAGTGTGTGACTAAATTTTTATTTTTATTTATTTATATATATATATATATATATATATATATATATATATATATATATATATATATATATATATATATTATAGAGGAAAAATTCCTAACAGGAAAAAAATATACGTAAAAAATAGATGAAGAACACTTACCAGGCGAAGGGGCACAGGCAGTAATAGTAACAAATAAACACACAGACACACACACACACTCAAAAATGCTAGCTTTCGCAGCCTAGCTGCTTCATCAGGCAGAAGGGAAGGAGAGGGAAAAGGAAATGATGAGGATTTAAGGAAGGGGGTAAGGAGCCATTCCAATCCCGGGACAGGAAAGACTTACCTTGGGGGAAAAAATGGAAGGTAAATAAATGCACATACACCCACACATTTACACAGACACAAGTACACTTAGGCAGACATACTGTAGAACTGTAGAAAGCAAAGAAGTTAGAAGTTGGACAGAGATGCCACTTGAGGCAGAGGCTCTGTCCAGAGAACCAAGGCAAAGATGTTAAGATGGTGGGTGGGAATTCGAATTTAGCGGAGGTTGAGACCAGGTGGGCAACGGGAAGAGAGAATATGCTGAAGGGCTAGTTCCCATCTCCGGAGTTCTGAAGGATTGGTGTCAGTGGGAAGTATCCAGATAACCCGGACGGTGTAGCACTGTGCCAAGATGTGCTGGCCATGCACCAAGGCATGTTTAGCCACAGGGTGATCCTCGTTACCAACAAACACTGTCTGCCTGTGTCCATTCATGCGAATGGACAGTTTGTTGCTGGTCATTCCCACATAGAACGCTTCACAGTGCAGGCATGTCAGTTGGTAGATCACGTGGGTACTATCGCAAGTGGCTCTGCCTTTGATCGTGTACACCTTCCGGGTTACGGGACTGGAGTAAGTGGTGGTGGAAGGGTGCATAGGGCAGGTTTTACAACGGGGGCGGTTACAAGGGTAGGAGCCAGAAGGTAGGGAAGGTGGTTTGGGGATTTCATAGGGGTGGACTAGGAGGTTACGGAGGTTAGGTGGGCGGCGGAAAGACACTCTCGGTGGAGTAGGAAGGATGTCATGAAGGATGGATCTCATTTCGGGGCAGGATTTTAGGAAGTCGTATCCTTGCTGGAGAGCCACATTCAGAGTCCGCTCCAGTCCCGGAAAGTATCCGGTGACAAGAGGGGCACTTCTGGGGTTTTGTGGAAAATTCTTAAATTGGGGAGATGAGGAAGTGGCTCTGGCAATTTGCTTCTGTACCAGACCAGGAGGATAGCTGCGGGATGTGAAGGCTGTTATCAGGTTATTGGTGTATTGGTTCAGGGATTCAGGACTGGAGCAGACTCGTTTGCCACGAAGACCTAAGCTGTAGGGAAGGGAACGTTTGATGTGGAAAGGATGGCAGCTGTCATAATGTAGGTACTGTTGTTTATTGGTAGGTTTGATGTGGACGGATGTGTGTAGTTGGCCGTTGGATAGATGGAGGTCGACATCGAGGAAAGTGGCATGGGATTTGGAATAGGACCAGGTGAATTTGATGGGACCAAAGGAGTTGAGGTTGGAGAGGAAATTCTGGAGTTCTTCTTCACTGTGAGTCCAGATCATGAAGATGTCGTCAATGAATCTATACCAAACTTTGGGTTGACAGGCTTGGGTGTCCAGGAAGGCTTCCTCTAAGCGTCCCATAAATAAGTTCGCGTACGAGGGGGCCATCCTGGTCCCCATGGCTGTTCCCTTTAGTTGTTGGTATGTCCGGCCTTCAAAAGTGAAGAAGTTGTGGGTTAGGATGAAGCTGGCTAGGGTATTAAGGAAAGAGGTTTTAGGTAAGGAAGTGGGTGGTCGGCGTGAAAGGAAATATTCCATCGCAGCGAGGCCCTGGGCATGTGGGATATTAGTGTATAAGGAAGTGGCATCGATGGTTACAAGGAAGGTTTCAGGAGGTAACAGGCTGGGTAAGGATTTCAGGCGATCAAGGAAGTGGTTGGTGTCTTTGATGAAGGATGGGAGACTGCACATGATGGGTTGAAGGTGTTGGTCTATGTAGGCAGAGATTCGTTCTGTTGGGGCTTGGTAACCGGCCACAATGGGGCGGCCGGGATGATTGGGTTTGTGAATCTTGGGAAGTAGGTAGAAGGTGGGGGTGCGGGGTGTCGGTGGAGTCATGAGGTTAATGGAGTCAGGTGAAAGGTTTTGTAGGGGGCCTAAGGTTTTGAGGATTCCTTGAAGCTCTGCCTGGACATCAGGAATGGGATCGCCTTGAAAAACTTTATATGTGGTATTATCTGAAAGCTGACGCACTCCCTCTGCCACATACTCCCGCCGATCAAGTACCACGGTCGTGGATCCCTTGTCGGCAGGGAGAATGACGATGGAATGGTCAGCCTTCAGATCACGGATAGCTCGGGATTCAGCTGCGGTAATGTTGGGAGTAGGATTAAGGTTTCTCAGGAAGGACTGGGAGGCAAGGTTGGAAGTAAGGAATTCCTGGAAGGTTTGAAGAGGGTGATTTTGAGGAAGAGCAGGTGGGTCTCGCTGTGACGGGGGACGGAACTGTTCTAGGCAGGGTTCGATTTGAATGATGTCTTGGGGAGCTGGATCATTAGGAAGAGGATTATTTTTCCTCGTGGCAAAGTGATATCTCCAGCAAAGACTGCGAGTATAGGATAGTAAATCTTTTACAAGGGCTGTTTGGTTGAATTTGGGAGTAGGGCTAAAGGTCAGCCCTTTGGATAGGACAGAGGTTTCAGATTGGGAGAGAGGTTTAGAGGAGAGGTTGACCACTGAATTGGGATGTTGTGGTTCCGGATTGTGTGGATTGGAATTTTGAGGTTTGGGAGGGAGAGGAGTTGGGAGTGGGAGATTGAGTAGATGGGAGAGACTGGGTTTGTGTGCAATTAGAGGAGGTTGAGGTTTACTGGAGAGGTTGTTGAGGGAGAGAGTATTGCCTTTCCGGAGGTGGGTGACCAGGAGATTGGATAGTTTTTTGAGGTGCTGGGTGGCATGCTGTTCTAATTTGTGGTTGGCCTGAAGGAGGATATTCTGAACTGCAGGTTTAGATGTAGGAGAGGAAAGGTTGAGGATTTTGATTAGGGATAGGAGTTGACAGGTGTGTTCATTGGCGGAGTTGATGTGTAGGTTAAGGATTAGGCGGGTGAGGGATATGGATTGTTCAGTTTGGAATTGGTATAGGGCGGGATGAAAGGATGGATTACAGCCAGAGATGGGAACTTTCAGTGTGAGGCCCTTGGGAGTGATTCCAAATGTCAGACAAGCCTGCATAAAAAGAATGTGGGAGCGTAATCTGGCTAGGGAAAAAGCATGTTTACGGAGGGAATGTAAATAAAACTGGATGGGGTTGTTGTAGGGGTGTTGTAAGGAAGGCATAATATATGGATGAAGGAAAAGTGAGAAATATGGGCTATGTAACAGGTTGCAATGAACGAATAAAATAATATAATTATATATATATATATATATATATATATATATATATATATATATATCTATATATATATATAAATTAAAAAAAAATTAATGTGAAAAGTAATTCAGATAAGCAAAAAGGAAGGAAATAGAAAAAAGAAGAAAAAGTCGTTAAAATTCGTTGTTGAAACTGTGGTCACCTTAAGTGGTCAACCACGTAGTGTTAATGGTTAGGTAGTGGTATGGCGGGCAAACGAGGTTTAAGGATGGTGAAAATCGGAAAAAAGCGGAAAAAAATACGAGAAAATTGCGTGAGAAAGCAAGGAAAACGTCTAAATAGGATTGGTGGAGTGGTAGCAGATTACGATATTGAGGCTAAGAATAGTCTGACGATGGAATAGTAGAGTCAAATCCAAGGTAAAGTAGCTGAAATACGATCGGAAAAGTAGGAAAAACGAACGGAAATGTGGAAAAACGGGAATGGAAACAGACGTGAGGTGACTAGGAAATGCCGAAAATGGTTATAAACAATATGAGAAACTACAGTTGTGAATTAATGTTTACGTTATATAGCGAGAAAATTTAATGAGCGGCGTATTTCAGTCGGAAGAAGAAGTAATGGAAGTGGTAAAAATCATATAAAAGTACTCAAAGGTTAGGTTAGGAAGTGGACGTATTGTTGTAAGTATTGGCGAAAAGTGAACAGTAAGATAAGAAGGGAATGTAGAATGGAACTGCTATATAAAATATATATAAATGAATAAATAAAAATAAAAACAAAAACGCAAAAACAAGGGAAAGTTAGAAGACAGAAAAGATTTCGAAAGGTAACAGAACAATGACGGAAGTAATTGTTGAATTCAAATTTATGATACGAATATTATAGAGGAAAAATTCCTAACAGGAAAAAAATATACGTAAAAAATAGATGAAGAACACTTACCAGGCGAAGGGGCACAGGCAGTAATAGTAACAAATAAACACACAGACACACACACACACTCAAAAATGCTAGCTTTCGCAGCCTAGCTGCTTCATCAGGCAGAAGGGAAGGAGAGGGAAAAGGAAATGATGAGGATTTAAGGAAGGGGGTAAGGAGCCATTCCAATCCCGGGACAGGAAAGACTTACCTTGGGGGAAAAAATGGAAGGTAAATAAATGCACATACACCCACACATTTACACAGACACAAGTACACTTAGGCAGACATACTGTAGAACTGTAGAAAGCAAAGAAGTTAGAAGTTGGACAGAGATGCCACTTGAGGCAGAGGCTCTGTCCAGAGAACCAAGGCAAAGATGTTAAGATGGTGGGTGGGAATTCGAATTTAGCGGAGGTTGAGACCAGGTGGGCAACGGGAAGAGAGAATATGCTGAAGGGCTAGTTCCCATCTCCGGAGTTCTGAAGGATTGGTGTCAGTGGGAAGTATCCAGATAACCCGGACGGTGTAGCACTGTGCCAAGATGTGCTGGCCATGCACCAAGGCATGTTTAGCCACAGGGTGATCCTCGTTACCAACAAACACTGTCTGCCTGTGTCCATTCATGCGAATGGACAGTTTGTTGCTGGTCATTCCCACATAGAACGCTTCACAGTGCAGGCATGTCAGTTGGTAGATCACGTGGGTACTATCGCAAGTGGCTCTGCCTTTGATCGTGTACACCTTCCGGGTTACGGGACTGGAGTAAGTGGTGGTGGAAGGGTGCATAGGGCAGGTTTTACAACGGGGGCGGTTACAAGGGTAGGAGCCAGAAGGTAGGGAAGGTGGTTTGGGGATTTCATAGGGGTGGACTAGGAGGTTACGGAGGTTAGGTGGGCGGCGGAAAGACACTCTCGGTGGAGTAGGAAGGATGTCATGAAGGATGGATCTCATTTCGGGGCAGGATTTTAGGAAGTCGTATCCTTGCTGGAGAGCCACATTCAGAGTCCGCTCCAGTCCCGGAAAGTATCCGGTGACAAGAGGGGCACTTCTGGGGTTTTGTGGAAAATTCTTAAATTGGGGAGATGAGGAAGTGGCTCTGGCAATTTGCTTCTGTACCAGACCAGGAGGATAGCTGCGGGATGTGAAGGCTGTTATCAGGTTATTGGTGTATTGGTTCAGGGATTCAGGACTGGAGCAGACTCGTTTGCCACGAAGACCTAAGCTGTAGGGAAGGGAACGTTTGATGTGGAAAGGATGGCAGCTGTCATAATGTAGG
This sequence comes from Locusta migratoria, assembly GCA_026315105.1. Taxonomy (NCBI): domain Eukaryota; kingdom Metazoa; phylum Arthropoda; class Insecta; order Orthoptera; family Acrididae; genus Locusta; species Locusta migratoria. The sequence goes on from CM048746.1 coordinate 614,335,412, forward strand.
TACTGTTGTTTATTGGTAGGTTTGATGTGGACGGATGTGTGTAGTTGGCCGTTGGATAGATGGAGGTCGACATCGAGGAAAGTGGCATGGGATTTGGAATAGGACCAGGTGAATTTGATGGGACCAAAGGAGTTGAGGTTGGAGAGGAAATTCTGGAGTTCTTCTTCACTGTGAGTCCAGATCATGAAGATGTCGTCAATGAATCTATACCAAACTTTGGGTTGACAGGCTTGGGTGTCCAGGAAGGCTTCCTCTAAGCGTCCCATAAATAAGTTCGCGTACGAGGGGGCCATCCTGGTCCCCATGGCTGTTCCCTTTAGTTGTTGGTATGTCCGGCCTTCAAAAGTGAAGAAGTTGTGGGTTAGGATGAAGCTGGCTAGGGTATTAAGGAAAGAGGTTTTAGGTAAGGAAGTGGGTGGTCGGCGTGAAAGGAAATATTCCATCGCAGCGAGGCCCTGGGCATGTGGGATATTAGTGTATAAGGAAGTGGCATCGATGGTTACAAGGAAGGTTTCAGGAGGTAACAGGCTGGGTAAGGATTTCAGGCGATCAAGGAAGTGGTTGGTGTCTTTGATGAAGGATGGGAGACTGCACATGATGGGTTGAAGGTGTTGGTCTATGTAGGCAGAGATTCGTTCTGTTGGGGCTTGGTAACCGGCCACAATGGGGCGGCCGGGATGATTGGGTTTGTGAATCTTGGGAAGTAGGTAGAAGGTGGGGGTGCGGGGTGTCGGTGGAGTCATGAGGTTAATGGAGTCAGGTGAAAGGTTTTGTAGGGGGCCTAAGGTTTTGAGGATTCCTTGAAGCTCTGCCTGGACATCAGGAATGGGATCGCCTTGAAAAACTTTATATGTGGTATTATCTGAAAGCTGACGCACTCCCTCTGCCACATACTCCCGCCGATCAAGTACCACGGTCGTGGATCCCTTGTCGGCAGGGAGAATGACGATGGAATGGTCAGCCTTCAGATCACGGATAGCTCGGGATTCAGCTGCGGTAATGTTGGGAGTAGGATTAAGGTTTCTCAGGAAGGACTGGGAGGCAAGGTTGGAAGTAAGGAATTCCTGGAAGGTTTGAAGAGGGTGATTTTGAGGAAGAGCAGGTGGGTCTCGCTGTGACGGGGGACGGAACTGTTCTAGGCAGGGTTCGATTTGAATGATGTCTTGGGGAGCTGGATCATTAGGAAGAGGATTATTTTTCCTCGTGGCAAAGTGATATCTCCAGCAAAGACTGCGAGTATAGGATAGTAAATCTTTTACAAGGGCTGTTTGGTTGAATTTGGGAGTAGGGCTAAAGGTCAGCCCTTTGGATAGGACAGAGGTTTCAGATTGGGAGAGAGGTTTAGAGGAGAGGTTGACCACTGAATTGGGATGTTGTGGTTCCGGATTGTGTGGATTGGAATTTTGAGGTTTGGGAGGGAGAGGAGTTGGGAGTGGGAGATTGAGTAGATGGGAGAGACTGGGTTTGTGTGCAATTAGAGGAGGTTGAGGTTTACTGGAGAGGTTGTTGAGGGAGAGAGTATTGCCTTTCCGGAGGTGGGTGACCAGGAGATTGGATAGTTTTTTGAGGTGCTGGGTGGCATGCTGTTCTAATTTGTGGTTGGCCTGAAGGAGGATATTCTGAACTGCAGGTTTAGATGTAGGAGAGGAAAGGTTGAGGATTTTGATTAGGGATAGGAGTTGACAGGTGTGTTCATTGGCGGAGTTGATGTGTAGGTTAAGGATTAGGCGGGTGAGGGATATGGATTGTTCAGTTTGGAATTGGTATAGGGCGGGATGAAAGGATGGATTACAGCCAGAGATGGGAACTTTCAGTGTGAGGCCCTTGGGAGTGATTCCAAATGTCAGACAAGCCTGCATAAAAAGAATGTGGGAGCGTAATCTGGCTAGGGAAAAAGCATGTTTACGGAGGGAATGTAAATAAAACTGGATGGGGTTGTTGTAGGGGTGTTGTAAGGAAGGCATAACACCCCTACAACAACCCCATCCAGTTTTATTTACATTCCCTCCGTAAACATGCTTTTTCCCTAGCCAGATTACGCTCCCACATTCTTTTTATGCAGGCTTGTCTGACATTTGGAATCACTCCCAAGGGCCTCACACTGAAAGTTCCCATCTCTGGCTGTAATCCATCCTTTCATCCCGCCCTATACCAATTCCAAACTGAACAATCCATATCCCTCACCCGCCTAATCCTTAACCTACACATCAACTCCGCCAATGAACACACCTGTCAACTCCTATCCCTAATCAAAATCCTCAACCTTTCCTCTCCTACATCTACACCTGCAGTTCAGAATATCCTCCTTCAGGCCAACCACAAATTAGAACAGCATGCCACCCAGCACCTCAAAAAACTATCCAATCTCCTGGTCACCCACCTCCGGAAAGGCAATACTCTCTCCCTCAACAACCTCTCCAGTAAACCTCAACCTCCTCTAATTGCACACAAACCCAGTCTCTCCCATCTACTCAATCTCCCACTCCCAACTCCTCTCCCTCCCAAACCTCAAAATTCCAATCCACACAATCCGGAACCACAACATCCCAATTCAGTGGTCAACCTCTCCTCTAAACCTCTCTCCCAATCTGAAACCTCTGTCCTATCCAAAGGGCTGACCTTTAGCCCTACTCCCAAATTCAACCAAACAGCCCTTGTAAAAGATTTACTATCCTATACTCGCAGTCTTTGCTGGAGATATCACTTTGCCACGAGGAAAAATAATCCCCTTCCTAATGATCCAGCTCCCCAAGACATCATTCAAATCGAACCCTGCCTAGAACAGTTCCGTCCCCCGTCACAGCGAGACCCACCTGCTCTTCCTCAAAATCACCCTCTTCAAACCTTCCAGGAATTCCTTACTTCCAACCTTGCCTCCCAGTCCTTCCTGAGAAACCTTAATCCTACTCCCAACATTACCGCAGCTGAATCCCGAGCTATCCGTGATCTGAAGGCTGACCATTCCATCGTCATTCTCCCTGCCGACAAGGGATCCACGACCGTGGTACTTGATCGGCGGGAGTATGTGGCAGAGGGAGTGCGTCAGCTTTCAGATAATACCACATATAAAGTTTTTCAAGGCGATCCCATTCCTGATGTCCAGGCAGAGCTTCAAGGAATCCTCAAAACCTTAGGCCCCCTACAAAACCTTTCACCTGACTCCATTAACCTCATGACTCCACCGACACCCCGCACCCCCACCTTCTACCTACTTCCCAAGATTCACAAACCCAATCATCCCGGCCGCCCCATTGTGGCCGGTTACCAAGCCCCAACAGAACGAATCTCTGCCTACATAGACCAACACCTTCAACCCATCATGTGCAGTCTCCCATCCTTCATCAAAGACACCAACCACTTCCTTGATCGCCTGAAATCCTTACCCAGCCTGTTACCTCCTGAAACCTTCCTTGTAACCATCGATGCCACTTCCTTATACACTAATATCCCACATGCCCAGGGCCTCGCTGCGATGGAATATTTCCTTTCACGCCGACCACCCACTTCCTTACCTAAAACCTCTTTCCTTAATACCCTAGCCAGCTTCATCCTAACCCACAACTTCTTCACTTTTGAAGGCCGGACATACCAACAACTAAAGGGAACAGCCATGGGGACCAGGATGGCCCCCTCGTACGCGAACTTATTTATGGGACGCTTAGAGGAAGCCTTCCTGGACACCCAAGCCTGTCAACCCAAAGTTTGGTATAGATTCATTGACGACATCTTCATGATCTGGACTCACAGTGAAGAAGAACTCCAGAATTTCCTCTCCAACCTCAACTCCTTTGGTCCCATCAAATTCACCTGGTCCTATTCCAAATCCCATGCCACTTTCCTCGATGTCGACCTCCATCTATCCAACGGCCAACTACACACATCCGTCCACATCAAACCTACCAATAAACAACAGTACCTACATTATGACAGCTGCCATCCTTTCCACATCAAACGTTCCCTTCCCTACAGCTTAGGTCTTCGTGGCAAACGAGTCTGCTCCAGTCCTGAATCCCTGAACCAATACACCAATAACCTGATAACAGCCTTCACATCCCGCAGCTATCCTCCTGGTCTGGTACAGAAGCAAATTGCCAGAGCCACTTCCTCATCTCCCCAATTTAAGAATTTTCCACAAAACCCCAGAAGTGCCCCTCTTGTCACCGGATACTTTCCGGGACTGGAGCGGACTCTGAATGTGGCTCTCCAGCAAGGATACGACTTCCTAAAATCCTGCCCCGAAATGAGATCCATCCTTCATGACATCCTTCCTACTCCACCGAGAGTGTCTTTCCGCCGCCCACCTAACCTCCGTAACCTCCTAGTCCACCCCTATGAAATCCCCAAACCACCTTCCCTACCTTCTGGCTCCTACCCTTGTAACCGCCCCCGTTGTAAAACCTGCCCTATGCACCCTTCCACCACCACTTACTCCAGTCCCGTAACCCGGAAGGTGTACACGATCAAAGGCAGAGCCACTTGCGATAGTACCCACGTGATCTACCAACTGACATGCCTGCACTGTGAAGCGTTCTATGTGGGAATGACCAGCAACAAACTGTCCATTCGCATGAATGGACACAGGCAGACAGTGTTTGTTGGTAACGAGGATCACCCTGTGGCTAAACATGCCTTGGTGCATGGCCAGCACATCTTGGCACAGTGCTACACCGTCCGGGTTATCTGGATACTTCCCACTGACACCAATCCTTCAGAACTCCGGAGATGGGAACTAGCCCTTCAGCATATTCTCTCTTCCCGTTGCCCACCTGGTCTCAACCTCCGCTAAATTCGAATTCCCACCCACCATCTTAACATCTTTGCCTTGGTTCTCTGGACAGAGCCTCTGCCTCAAGTGGCATCTCTGTCCAACTTCTAACTTCTTTGCTTTCTACAGTTCTACAGTATGTCTGCCTAAGTGTACTTGTGTCTGTGTAAATATGTGGGTGTATGTGCATTTATTTACCTTCCATTTTTTCCCCCAAGGTAAGTCTTTCCTGTCCCGGGATTGGAATGGCTCCTTACCCCCTTCCTTAAATCCTCATCATTTCCTTTTCCCTCTCCTTCCCTTCTGCCTGATGAAGCAGCTAGGCTGCGAAAGCTAGCATTTTTGAGTGTGTGTGTGTGTCTGTGTGTTTATTTGTTACTATTACTGCCTGTGCCCCTTCGCCTGGTAAGTGTTCTTCATCTATTTTTTACGTATATATATATATATATATATATATATATATAATATTATAGAAGGAGACCTTCCAGGTAGGAAAATGGTATAAAATAAAGATTTTTGACTTACCTAAAGTACAGGCTGGTCGATAGGAACACTAAACACACACAAAAACACACAACCATTCGAGCTTTCGCCACCAGTGGTGGCTTCTTCGGGAAAAAGAGGGAGGAAGGATACGGGTTTTAAGGAAGTGGAAAAGGAGCCATTCCAATCCCAGGAGTGGAAGGACTTACCTTAGGGGACAAAAAGGAAGGTAAACAAATACAGACACACTCACACATATCCACATCCAAACACACTTAGGCAGACAAAATGTCTGCCTAAGTGTACTTGCGTCTGTGTAAATGTGTGGGTGTGTGTGTATTTGTTTACCCTCCATTTTTCCCCCCAAGGTAAGTCGTTCCTGTCCCGGGATTGGAATGGCTCCTTACCCCCTTCCTTAAAACTCTCATCATTTCCTTTTCCCTCTCCTCCCTTCTGCCTGATGAAGCAGCTAGGCTGCGAAAGCTAGCATTTGTGTGTGTGTGTGTGTGTGTGTGTGTGTGTGTGTGTGTGTGTGTGTGTGTGTGTCTGTGTCTGTGTGTTTATTTGTTGCTATTACTGCCTGTGCCCCTTCGCCTGGTAAGTGTACTTCGTCTATTTTTTACGTATATATATATATATATATATATATATATATATATATATATATATATATATATATATATATTACAGAGGAAAAATTCCTAACAGGAAAAATAGATACGTAAAAAATAGATGAAGAACACTTACCAGGCGAAGGGGCACAGGCAGTGCCCCTTCGCCTGGTAAGTGTTCTTTTTCTCATTTGGCTTTGTGTGCCACCTAACATAAAGAACAGAGTGCATTGTAGACTTTGAACTACAGAAGTGGTTGGAGCTTCTAAATCTAGCTTTGCTACATCTATAGTTTTCTGAAACTGTAATACAAAGCACAATTTCTAAATCAGGATTAGGTATCTTCACAATAGTAGTGTGTATGCATACATTTTAGATAATGAGGTCACGAAGTATGACATCACTATAGTATAGTCCACATGGGCATCAAAATTTTGAAACGTCTGACAAGACCCCTTGGTTCTGTGATCATTTCTTTGTTTTACTAGGTGCTTCCTATACCTAAACACCTTAAATCTCGCAGCTGCTGTAAGTGTGTGGGTGGTGAAGTGCTTATCTAACTTCTGAGGTAATGACCCATAATCACCGTTCTCCAGACAGATTCCACAAACTGTTTGACACATAATTGAAACTCATTTTTTAACACAATGTGGATGGCACCTGAGCCAGACTCATTCAGTGGTAGTTAGTCAGGCGGACGGCACCCATGTCTGACTCGTACAATGCTAAAAAATTATTAGTTGTCATTGCACATCCTGCTCTCTGTTGTTAACCACATAAAATTAACAAGGAAGGTTCTCTGTATTGTTCTGCCACATAGTGAGTGGAGTATTAACTATTTTTACACTACAAAAGGGTTTTGTATTACCTGCTCTCTGAGTCCTACTCTGGTTTTGTGTGCTATATGCACTGCTCACACTCTGCATATTCTCAAATATAAGAGTAAACAGATGATTTTGATTATGAATGAGAAGGCGATTATGTGTAAGAATCATATGTACAAGGTTTTTTTTGGGGGGGGGGGAGGGGGGGCTGGGATAACAAGGTTTACTAAAACATTTTCTGTATCTGCTAATTTTAATAATACTTTTTTTGGAATAGATATGAGGTTTCAATGTTTCAAATGAGACAGCCAACTAAGTTATTGCATTTACAGTTAGAAACACGTAATTTTCGTAAAACGTGTTAGAAACAGCAGTTCCAGCTGCCCCAGCCAGGGTTAATTATGCCAGTCTGGAGTGTGTTACCATTTGATTTGCCAAAAAAAAAAAAAAAAAAAAATAAAAAAAGAAATAAGGAAAATATTAATGCATAAAATATATGTAAGCTATGTACTGTGTGTGTGTGTGTGTGTGTGTGTGTGTGTGTGTGTGTGTGTGTGTGTGTGTGGACTGGCACCAAGAGACAACAAAACACTTTCCTAGAACATCTGAACTCACAACACATGCAGTTCATGCAGGAGGTTGGAGAAAAATTCAGTTTCAAAATTTACAGAAAACCTGCAACAGCAGACACTGTAGTTCCTTACACCCAGTAACAGTCAAGCAAGCTGCCTTCCACTCCACGCTGCATCACTTTACATCCATAACAATCTAAAAACAGAATTAGACATTATTAAATTTGAGGATTGTTCAAATAAAAAGGTATGCAACATCTTGACAATCAAACCAGTTGAAATTTGAATATACCGAATTGGAATAACGTAGTTTGACATGTAGGAACACAAAACATGTCATCGCCTCCCACTAAAAAATTCAAGGCTGTCCCCATAGCAGGCAAGGTGATGCTCACCGTCTTTTTTGGTGTCCGAGGTCTGATACACCATTAACAGTGATGTGTACTGTGACACATTCCGTAGCTTATGTATGTCCATAAAATGCAAACAGCCTGAGCTGCTCATTGAAGGAGTAATTCTGCTCCATTATAACGCAAGTCCCCACGTCTCTGCTAGAGGCTGTCAAATGTGCCCTCGTTCCCCCACTGAAAGCGTCCGGCGTGACCGCCGCACGCTAGAATCAGCTGTACCGAGAACGTGGTCCAGGGGGTGATGCAAATCAGTGCTCTCGGCAGGCATTTAGAACAACTGACAGCAGTGCGCATACCCACTGCCAGCCCTCCTCACCGCGCTGTTAATTGCTGCTCCCACCCGGCAAACGTCTACATCGAGGCTGCATTCACACTGTCTGCTGGGGCAAGAGGGAAGAAACAGGGAAAGTCCATGGTCCAATTTTCACAATGAAAAAAATGTTGACAGTATATAAGACCATCCCACAATATTTTATATACCAATTTTTTTCTTACTAGCTTTGCCTTGTCTGAAAAAAAGAAAGTGTCTACTTTTCATTCTGCCTGAGTTTTTAGTTTCATAACACACTCAATTTTTATGAAAGTATGTGATTAAAAAGTCTGATTTTTGGACTTGCAGATTTACTGTAGCTTAGCCTCAGACACTACAGATCAGTAAAGGACAAGAAGCAGGTGTCATTTTGTTCCATGTTGTGGTTTGTTTTTTCCTTCTTGATGGGCTTGTGCATAGCAACAAGGGACTGTCACCCGCTATCGGTGGAAGATAGAAGAAAACACAGGGGGTGACTAATACATGTTCACTCCCATCTACTTCGAGCCAGCTAACTGTTAACTGATTTTGTTATTTTGTTACTATTGTTTGCACCCTGTAGTGACTCGTAGAATTATAAGCACATTAGAAATATGTGGTATGGACTCATCCCATTAATTTGGACTAACATTTAGGAGATTTTTCATTATGCAAACAACTAAACATTTCAACATTTTATTCATATTACAGAATTAATAGTAACAGAAGAAAAATAAACATATTTTCAAAAGTGTAATTAAAAATAATATCATGCAGAGAAGCTTCTGCAAAAAGTAGGCTGGAGACGTGTCATACTTGTGCTGCAGAAGCAACACTGTACCCCAATCGGTTCGTGCCAGCGCCAACTCGCACTGGGAATATTAAACATACCCATTGTTCACATAAGGAAAGACTTTCCTAAATGTTAGTCTAAATTCATGGTACGAGTCCATTACCACCTATTTCTTATGCACATAAAATTCTATGACTTTCTACAGTATGACAACAATAGTAATATAACAAAATCCGTAAACTGTTAAGTGGCTTGAAGTAGACAACAATCATAAGAGAGAGAGAGAGAGAGAGAGAGAGAGAGAGAGAGAGAGAGAGAGAGAGAGAGAGAGATATCATACTTCTTGACTGACTTGCCATGCAATGTATGAGGCTAAACTAAACCAGCATGTGTAAAAAAAAATTGAAAGTACCATCTTGCAGACAAAGAAAATTGTTTTCAAATGATTCAGCATAGTTTTCGTAGAAACATTGTTCCTCTCAGGAGGTTTCTTAAAAACAACTTAGTTCATGCTTCCTTTAATCTCAGGTGTGAGGGTACTGCATTTATGTGGGACACGCTGTATGCAATTATTTCTCCTTGTGGTACCACATTTTCCGAAAGCTACAAAAGTGAAAATTTTCAAAAAGGTGTTTATTGTGTATTATGAGGACATGCATCTATAAATATTGTTTCATCATCTACAACTAGAAAGCTGTTCATTGTAATGTCGGAAGATTTTATTCCCATCCACAACAGCAACGTCGCAGTTTACATTAATTTGTCCTTCTCTTCTAGATCCAAACACAAAATATGTATTCTATCAATTACACGATTTGTACAAAAAGACAAATGTATGCCCCTCATAAAATCAGGTATGATCTGATGTAAAATTGTGGCAGATTGTTGTCCACTGTAATCTGTCGCCACCCAAGAAAAATTTGTTCATAATTGCTTTCTGGTTATGGATCATTAACAGATCAGGAGGTACCGACACACGTGGCCAGCAATTTAAAATATTTGGCAGTGCAGTGCTTCACACTATGCTCAACACCCTTCGAATTCGTCACAGCATAACACTGCTCAGATAACTCTTAATTACTTGTGAAAGTAGGTAGATATCAGTGAGACTACCATTTCAAAAACTTTTTTGTCCTGTTAGCTCCATTCTACTCGCTTTAATATATGGTCTAAAATACATAGTACAGTAAGCTGCCCACACTCTAACTTTTTCAAAACCTGATTTGTAAATCAAGTGCAGATACTTGACAAATAGTGTTATTTGAAAACGACTATTACAAATTATGAAAAGGTGAATATTTTATTGGAAAGCTAAGACATTTTACTACAATGTGACCAAAAATCAGATTTTTTAACCACATACTTTCATCAAAATCGAGTGAGGAGCGTTACGGAACTAGTAAGATGGGCGGAATGGAAAGTAGACTTTTTATTTTTTTCACAGGCAAAGCAAAGCTTATAACGAAAAAATAAGTTCATGAAACAATGTAGCATTTTTACAACGTGAAAATTGAATAAGTGGATTTTCCCGCATTTTGCATCTTCGCCTGGCTGGCGCGATGTGAGCACAGGAGTTTTGGGACTCACTCCATCCCGACGTGTCTCGCTCTCAGCAGTGTGACGTTATTGCTTTCCATCCATGCGACCTCAGCCAGCGAGAGCAAGCCACGAGCGCATTGGGAAGTGAGCAGAACTGGAGACCCGTTTTGACTGGATCTAGTCTGTACAGTCACATGAAGTGTACTGGCCAAGTTCAAGTGGGAGCAGCTTGAGCATCTGCCCAACAGCCCGGACCGCTGGAGAGAGAGAGGGGGGGGGGGGGGGAAAGAGAAAAAAATCATCTCAAACAGAAATGCTTCTACTCGGATGATAGGCGCAGTATAGGACTGGCTCTTGTCACACACACAGGAATTCTGGGAACGGCGAATCCTTTGGCTTGTTAAGCATTGGGATAGTTGTGGTCAGTGATAAAATTTAAATAAAGACTTCAATTATAACCACAGTGTCATTTTGTACCTTTTCATTTGAACACCCCTTGTACATTGCATCTAACAATGGCTATAACTCTGAACTACAAAGGTGGTCCCTTTAGTACCCAATGTGACCAAAAGATGGCAGTAGTTGTTGAAAAATATATCTGGATTAGAAAGTATATGATCTAAGAAGCATATATTTAAAGTTTGAAAACCCCACATTTTTTAGTGTTTGTTTGGCAGCCATCAATAGTGAATATTGTGAGTGAACTTGGTCATTATGTGGTACAGTATTTTTTTTTTCTTTTTTTTTCAAGGGTCTCAATGCATCCAATATTAAAGTTGAGCTAGATTCTGCTTTGGAACAGTCAGATCCTTCATTTGCAACACTAAAATATAGAGTAGCTGAGTTTAAATGAGGCCGCACAAGCTGCCAAGTCGAACATCACAGTGGTCAACCAAATGAGGTGGCGACTCTTACTATAAAAAGCGTATTGAATTTATTGAAAATTGCTGGGAAAAGTGTATAGAGCTGAAAGGAGGTTATGTTGAAAAATAAATACCTTTTCCAATATTTTTGTGTTTTCGTTGTTGCGTTGGGTGCTTATGGGATCACCCTTATAATTGACAATTTAAAATAAAAGAAAGAAAGAACTTGCCATTGAACAGTTGCTATCCTAATTTTCTTATTTGTTGGCCTTTTTGGAGTGATTGTACCTTTTATATGTAAATCAGCCACTCTTAATTTGTTATACAAATAATTTGCAATTGAATGTATGTAGTTATAATTCCAAAACAATATGCAAATAGCAATTGAGACAAGTGAAATCTCTTTATCATTTATTTAAATGACATCATTGAAAATTCTTTTGTTAATTGATGCAATCATTTTGCTTATAAGCTAATTCTGGAAATCAAATATAAGGGTTGCTTCTACGTTTATATTTTTTAAAATAGAGGGGGGGGGGGGAAAACAGAAAAAATATATAAAGTATAAATTTACTATTAGATGTCCCTCACTGAATGCAGCAAGTCTAGTTTTCTTTTCAATAATGACAATGATAACAGTATTTTTCACTCTCTGAGATTGAAATTGTCTCCTGAACTACCTGTCTTTAACAAGAAATTTCCCATCCAAAATAAGTGAAGGTGGTTGCAGTTAGGAATGCGCTCTCTTGAATAATCTCTGTATTCACTAAATATTTTACAACCTAATCAATACAAGTCAAAAGTGACCATGTGTCACTTAATAAGTCACTTAATATAAAAAAGGAACAAAATGTTTAAAAAAAACAGTAAAATGGGGATATCAAAAATAGATATCTTTACACTACATAGAAAATTAAGGTTGATACAAAAGGTTTAAGATTTTGACTGTCTATTGTCAAAGAAGGAAATAACAAAGTTCAGGATGTATTAATAATCAAGAGAAAATTTAACTACAGTATGTATTGCATACAAATCTACAGTTTTGCTCCAATATTTATTAGATTATGCATAAATAAGGTATTCAATCCATAAGGATGGTTGCCATAAGTGTAAGGATCACATACAACACACAGTTCACGAGATATGACGTCAAACAATAAGATGCAAGAAAAACTGCTACATCATGCGACAATGTTGCACATTTGGTACCCATATTCCTTACGATGAAGGAACTGTTGCTGCAGGGTTAAAAATCACATACGACACATGCTTCAGGAATCATAAACAATAGGAATCGCAAAAAAACTGCCACATAATGCAATGAGACTTTATTCGTACATTGTATGAGGATGATAGTACTTAGTGACTTGCAACAAACTTTAAAGATAATTTCAAGCCTTTAATATATTTTTTCTCACTGACAACCAAAGTAAAATGATAAATGGTTCTCGCTGGCACATAATCCTGTTCATGGACTAAAACTACAGCATTCGGTATGATGCAACAATTTTTATTTTCTGTTGTTGTTGTGCTCTTCAGTCCACAGACTAGTTTGATGCAGCTCTCCGCGCTATCCTGTCCTGCGCAAGTCCCTTCATCTGAGAATACGTTCGGCAACCTACATCCTTTTGAATCTGCTTACTATATTCGCCCTCGGTCTCCCTCTACAATTTTTACCACACATGCTTCCTTCTAATACTAAGTTGACAATTCCTTGATGTCTCAGAATGCGTCCAACCAATCTATCCCTTCTCTTACTCAGAATATGTCAGAAACTCCTTTTCTCCCCAATTCGGTTAAGCACCTCCTCATTAGTTACATGATCTACCCATCTAATTTTCATCATTCTTCTGTAGCACCACATTTCAAAAGCTTCTATAATCTTTTTATCTGAACTCCTTATAGTCCACGTTTCACTCCCATACAATGCTACACTCCAAACAAATGCTTTCAGAAAGGACTTCCTAATATTTGAATTAATATTGGATGTCAACAATTTTGCTTCTTTAGAAATGCTTTTCTTCCCATAGCCATTCTGCATTTTATATCTTCTTTACTTTGGCCATCAGAAGTTATCTTGCTACCCAAATAACAAAATTCATCTACTACTTTTATTGTCTCATTACCTAATCTAATTCCTTCAGAATTGCCTGGATTTCTGACATTGCATTCCATTACCTTCATTTTACTCTTGTTAATGTTCATCTTATATCTTCCTTTCAAGACACTGTCCATCCCATTCAATTGCTCTTCCAGATCTTTTGCAGCCTCTGACAGAATTACTATGTCATAGGCAAACTGCAATGTTTTTATTTCTTCTCCCTGCACTTTAATTCCCTCTCCAAATTTCTCCTTCCATTCCTTCACTGCTTGTTCAATGTACAGATTGAACAACATTGGGGAAAGGCTACAACCCTGTCTTACTCCCTTCCCAACATCTGCGTCCCTTTCTTGCCTTTCGACTCTAATAACCGCTGTCTGGTTTTTGTATAGGTTGAATATAACTCTTCACTCCCTATATTTTACCTCTGATACCTTCAGAATTTGGAAAAGTGTATTCCAGTCAACATTGTCAAAGGCTTTCTCCAAATCGACAAACGCTAAAAACGTAGGTTTCCCTTTCCTTAGCCTATCGTGAAGGATAAGTCGTAATGTGAGTATTGCCTCTCGTGTTCCTACATTTCTCCTAAATCCAAACTGATCTTCCACAAGGTCGGATTCCACAAGTTTTTCCATTCGTCTGTAAATAATTCGTGTTAGTATTTTGCAACCATGACTTATTAAAGTGATAGTTCTGTAATTATCACACTTGTCTGCACTTGCTTTCTTTTGGAATCGGAATTACAATATTATTCTTGAAGTCGAAGGGTACTTCCCCTGTCTCATACACCTTGTATACCAGGTGATACAATTCTTTCATGACTGGATGTCCTAATGACATCAGCAGTTCAGACGAAATATCATCTACTCCAGGGGCCTTGTTTCGACTTGTCCTTCAGCGCTCTGCCAAATTCTTCTCGCCTATCTCATATTCCTCCACTTCGTCTTTCAATTCCAGAATACTGGCTTCAAGTTTATTTCCGTCGTATAGGCCCTCTATATATTTCTTCCACAGTTCAGCTTTATCTCCTTTCCGTAGTACTCGTTTTCCGTCGTGAGTTATTGATATTCAAACAGCTGCTTTTCTTGTCTCCAAATATCTCTTTTATTTTCCTGTAGGCGGTATCTATCTTTCCTCTAGTTACGCATTCTTCTACGGTTCTGCATTTGTCCTCTAGCCACTCCTGCTTAGCCAGTCTGCACTTTCTGTCAATCTCATTTTTAGATGTTTGTACTACCTTTCTCCTGTTTCACTTGCTGCATTTTTATATTTTCTCCTCTCATCAATTAAATTCAGTATATCCTGTGTTATCCAGGGATTTCTATTAGGCATTGTCCTTCTGCCTATATGGTCCTCTGCAGCCTTCACTAATCTTCCTTTCAGAGCTACCCATTCTTCTTCTACTGTATTACTTTCCCCCGTTTGAGCCAATCCTTGCCTAATGCTCCCTCTGAAACTCTCAACCACCTCTTGTTCCTCCAATTTGTCCAGGTTCCATCTCCTAACCTTTCTACCTTTCTGCAGCCTCTTAAGTTTTAATTTGCAGTTCATAACCAATAAGTTATGGTCAGTCTATATCTGCCCCTGGATATTTCTTACAGTTTAGAACCTGGTTTCTACACTACAAATTGTAGCCACAGAAAATTTAACACACAGTATACACATATATAGCTGAATTTACCTTCAAAATTGTATCACAGTATGACACGTAGTTAATGAGATATGAGCACATAAACAGTAACGGTCTGGGGAAAATGCCCCATCTCGCACCAAGTTTTCATCTATTACTTCTTTACTGCTAATTTTATTCAGAACAGATTTTACAAACATACCACACCTATACAATTGAAAAGACACCTGAAAAATTATACAATTGCAATACATGTAACTCAATAAATATGAGATTGTGTGAATTTTATATGTCATTTGTATTTTGATTACTATCTTTCTTTTTTGGATACTGCACTTATACTTTTGTACAATATGCAAGACAGCCTTATTTCTTATATATTCTCTGATAAATATAACATTTTTAGAAAAAAGATGATGGAGAGAGAAGGGATAGGAGAAGAAGTAACTCTAGGTAGGAATAAATAAATAACCGGACAACACTGGGTTTTCAGCTAGTATATTATACAGTATATGGTCTGAATGTATTTTGTGAAAGTGATCCACAAATAATAATAATAATTTCAAAGATAAAAAGATTTGTTGCTTTGGAAACTGTAAAAGCAGATGCATAAATTTTCTTTTCAAAAATTGCCATTGTTATCATTTTGTTGAAGTGTTTAAATGATTTATAATTGCAGTCAGTATCCTTCAGTAGTGGTAATATTCTGGTACCTTATGTTTCCGTTAACTTGCAATAACAACACTTTTTGCTGTAATTCTCTTACAGGAAAACCTATACTTGTGGGTTGAAATGTTATTACTTTTCATTTCTGGCTTTCCTTTCCTTTCAAGTTCGATTTTAAGATTTGTGCATTCTTGCTTATTTATTATTGAATATGTAGTTAACATTAAAACATATTACTTCATCTTTCTCCTTTGCACAGGCAGGAATTATTGAAGAGATGTTGGAAGAGACAATGGAAGGACTTGAAGACGAAGAAGAGCTTGAAGAAGAAGCCCAAGAAGAAGTTGATAAGGTAAAAATTGACACACTTGCTATAAATTAAAAATTGTATTTTTAAAAGGGATTTATTTATAGGGTCCCCATATTATTTTTAATGAAATTCATCAGGACATTTTTCAAAACAATGCATAAACATTAAGATATATTAGAATTAATGTCTGTATATGCATAACAGTAATTTATTATCACACTAGCTTATATGCCCATGCTTCGCAACGGTTGTTAAAAAGGGACCTTTGTATATCATGCTTTTTAGGGTTCCCGACCTAGGTCAGCAAAAACAGAATCCTTGTTGGATCCCTCTGTCAATAAACTCTCTTTTCCTAGCCAAGATGTCAAATTTAAGTGCAAGTCATTGTTGAAAATGATGTATGTACATAAAGTTTTTTATACAATAAGTGAAATTAATTTAACTCTGTACCCCGGAACAATGTAAATTCAAAGTTAGGTTGTGTTCATAAAGTTAAGACTGCGGTGTGTACTTCTCTGTTTGGAGTAAACTTCTGAAAACACTTTTATCGTTAAGATGAGAAATAATAATAATAACAACAGTGCCATGTATTGGTTCTATGGTGTAGTACTAAACTGTTTATCTCCCATACTAAGTGTATGCTGAAGTATTAGTATGTTGCAGTGTTGCACTGTGGACAATTTAGTTACTCTGTACGCCCTATTATCAAAAACTCAACGAAAGCTTAAAATCTGGTTATTCAATCAACAGAGCAGTTCATGTCTGTTTAAATAAGACGACACGGTGGTGTCAATGTGCGATAAAGTAAGTCTGGGTAATCGTTGAAGGAACGACATCAGTTGATCATCTGCATAGAACTTTCCATTAAATATAGTATTTCCAGTAAATTGTCTTGACTTTGTTAGCAGCATCGGCCATTCTTTCAGCTAATACATGTCCCCACGTCCTATAGTGATTACTTCGTAAAGCTCGAAGTTGAAATCGACCTTGTGTATTAGGAGCATATATTCAGAAGTCGAATAATAACTCCAAGTACAATTGTCTGTGCAAAAGAAGACATATTTCTCTATCTTAATGTAGTCCGCAACAAAAGTAATTACAAATTTTTATCACAATATTGTACGGAACAATTATGAAAGCAGTGAGGTTTCTGATGAGTTTGTCGCTTGCATGTGTATATTATCTCTGGTGGCAGGCACAGAGCAGATATATTCTGGAGTGAGCATTCAGATACACAGAACAGATTTTGTGTCCTTAACATTAAGGTGGAAAAGTGATATTGGGAAAAAATCAACTAATTGATGACTTTATATTGGTCCTTTTTTGTTCGGTAAAGACGCCTGACTATATGTAAATAGCCTTTTTAGCGACGCTTCCTCAACTTTCATGTTGCTTTTGTGACACATTTAGTTAGATATTATTTCATGTTAAGTGGTTGCTCTGCAAAAAGAAGGTGGGGCTTCTTTGCAGCCAATGCGGTACCAACCAATCATCCCCCCAGGGGGCCCACAGTTCTTTTGTGGGTACGTGTGTGGCGCGCACGGGGCCCCGAGCCGGAGCAGCCCTTCTTCTGCCCCAGGCTGCTTCACTTTCCCTCCCGGTTTATGCCTTCGCCCGGAGACGGGCGCATTTCACGAGTTCAGGTGTTTTCTTGTTGTCGTTTCTCTTATTCCTTGGTTCCTTCCTTTCTTACCCTTTGTTTCTGTCTCTCTCTCCTTGTCCTCTCCTCGCCTTCTTCTCCTCATTAGTCTCCGCCTCGGCGTTTGAGACACCTTTCCTTCTTTCTCTTCACTTCCTCTATTCTTCTTCTTTCCTCCCTGTGCGTGTCTGAAGGCCGACCCATGCATTATCATGCGTAGCAGGTGACGGGGGTAACGCGTAATTCCCCGCCCCGGGTAGACAAGTAGGGCACGTACGTACCCCCTGGTAAAGGCCAGGCCCAGGGAGGGGTGATTACCCGAGCTGGTACCTTCCGAACATGCCGATTGGTCCCTCCGTCAGTTCTCGGGAGGTGTGACCTGAGGTGTGAACAATCACCTAAGGCGGGTAAGCCCTCGGAGAGGGCCCCCACTAGGAAGGAGCGCGCCATCGGAGACGCCGGTAATCACGGGGGACACTTCCGCAGTGACTTCCTTCTCTTCTTCACTGACATTGACCCAGAAACGTAAGATAGATTCCCCTCAGCAAAAGAAGACTCTGCCTAATTTGCCGAAATTTCTTGTTGTGTCGCACACCGACGGAAAAGATTTCACTTCTGTCAATCCTTTCGTTATACAGAAAGGTGTTGATGCAATTGCTGGCCCTGTTAAAACCTGTTCGCGTCAGCGCAATGGCTCATTGTTGCTGGAAGTGGACAGTGCTTTCCAAGCCCAGAAACTTATCCGGACTACGTTATTACACACGTTTCCAGTCAAAGTAGAAGCGCACCGCACACTCAACTCGTCACGTGGGGTAGTTTTTACGAGATCCCTTGACGGGTTGTCTGATGACGACATCCGGTCCTATATGTCCAATCAGGGTGTGACGGCCGTCCACAGGGTGATGAAAAAGGTAGATAACCAGCTGACACCGACTCGTACTGTGTTTTTGACATTCGACAGAGTTGACCTCCCGTCGAAGGTCAAAGCAGGGTACGAAGTTATCTCAGTCCGCCCTTATATTCCAAACCCAACGCGCTGCTACCAATGCCACAGGTACAACCATACCCGTGAACATTGCCCACATGCAGCAAAATGTGTCACTTGTGGTAGGGACGCCCATGAGGGACTGCCCACCTCCGTCCCCTCACTGCCTTAACTGCAACGGCGACCATGCGGCTTCCTCTGGAGACTGCCCTGTATATAAGGATGAAAAAATCATTCAGCAAATTCGGGTCACGGAGAAGGTATCAACATCTGCCGCTCGAAAGTTGTTGGCGAGTCGAAAGCCCACTGTCCTCCCAGCGGGTACATACAGTAAGGTCCTCACCTCAACTCGACCTACTAAGGATTCCAGTACCCAGACTTGTGATTTCACTTTCTCTGACACAGTTGTGCGATCCGCCAGCCCGAAGATTGCCCGTTCCACGTCCCCGCTTCCTCCTGCTGCTTCTAAGGTACAGTCTTCGTCAACCTCTAGTAAACCGCGGGCACCTAAACAAGATGCCCGGACCTTGAAAAAGGAACCCGTCCGTGAGGATTTTCTGTGTTCTCAGGCTTCCCAACCGTCAACTGCCTCTTCCCGCCGTCACTCTTCCAGAAGAGCTGACAAGAAAAAGAGTTCCTCTCCTTCCCCGCCGAGGCGTGACCCATCTGTCGCGCCGTCCAACAGTTGCCGGCCTCGGCCGTCTTCTGTTTCACCGGGACGCTCCGTTTGCCGGGCGCCCGGCCCTTTACCGGCGGTGGAAACTGCCCCTCCTGATCAACTCAGGGAGGTGGCAGGCGCGTCGGTCGAACCTATGGACCACGACCCTTTGCCCCTGGACAGCGATAGCAGTGCTCCCTCGAAATCCGGTCCTCAGCGGCCGTCGAGGTGACCCCGCTCGCTACTTGGTTTTTATCCTTATTTTTTCTCTCATTTTTATCATGGCGCTCCTTCAATGGAACATTCGCGGCATTCGTTCTAATCGGGAGGAGTTAAAATTACTCCTTCGATTGCACTGCCCGCTTCTAGTCTGCCTCCAGGAAACTAAGTTGCGTCCACGTGATCGTGCAGACTTTCCACACTACACCTCTGTGCGGTTCGACCTGCCACCCGTGGAAGGTGTCCCAGCCCATGGAGGGGTTCTGATGCTCGAGACGACGTCTATTTCCATCCCATTTCCTTGCACACTCACCTACAGGCAGTTGCCGTCCGCATCACCTTATCCACATTTACCTTCTCCCTCTGTAATATATATTCGCCATCGTCATCTGCCCTTACTAGGGCAGATGTGCTAAACCTTGTTGACCAGCTCCCTTCACCTTTCGTGTTGGTAGGCGACTTTAATGCCCACCACCCCCTATGGGGCTCTCTGGCACCTTGTCCGAGAGGCTCCCTTTTGGTGGACCTTCTCCAACACCTCGATCTTGTCTGCCTCAACACCGGTGCACCGACCTTCCTTTCTGACACAACACACACTTATTCCCATATAGACCTCGCAATATGCACTCCTCAGCTTGCCGGTCGGTTTGAGTGGTATGCACTTTCTGACACGTACTCGAGTGACCATTTCCCTTGTATCATCCACTTCCTACATCACTCCCCATCTCCACGTCCCACCAGTTGGAACATTTCTAAAGCCGACTGGGGGCTTTATTCTTCCATGGCTGTTTTTCACAATCAGCATTTTCCCAACTGTGACAGTCAGGTCGAATACCTCACAGAGGTTATTCTCACTGCTGCTGAACGTTCCATACCTCGTACATCCTCTTCTCCACGTCGTGTGCAGGTCCCTTGGTGGACTGCAGCCTGCCGCGACGCGCTTAGAGCCCGACGCCGTGCCTTACGCACCTTCCGCCGCCACCCAACTTTGGAGAATTGCATCAATTACAAACGTATGAGAGCGCAGTGCCGTCGTATCATAAACGACAGCAAGAAAGCTTGCTGGACAGCTTTTACTAGTTCTTTTAACCGTTTTACTCCCTCCACGGTTGTCTGGGGTGGCCTACGCCGTTTGTCCGGCATCAAGGTCCACTCCCCGATTCCTGGCCTGACCGTGGAGAACGCGGTCCTCGTGGACCCAGCTGATGTTTCAAACGCATTGGGTCGTTTCTTTGCGGAGGTTTCGAGCTCTGCCCATTACCACCCTGCCTTTCTCCCTCGCAAACAGGTAGAGGAGGCACGGCCGCCTTCTTTCCGCTCTTTTAATCGTGAAAATTATAACGTCGCCTTCACCATGCAGGAGCTAGATCGTGCTCTCGCCCTGTCCCGGTCTTCTGCTCCCGGGCCCGATTCCATTCATATTGAGATGCTGAAGAACCTCTCTCCTGCGGGCAAGTGCTTTCTTCTTAGTACCTACAATCGCATATGGACTGAAGGTCATGTTCCCACAAGTTGGCATGAAGCCATTGTTGTCCCCATCCCCAAACCAGGGAAGGACAAACACCTTCCTTCCAGTTATCGTCCCATTTCTCTGACGAGCTGCGTCTGTAAGGTGATGGAACGCATGGTTAACGCTCAGTTGGTCTGGCTCCTCGAATCTCGCCGCCTTCTGACTAATATCCAATGCGGTTTTCGTCGACACCGCTCTGCTGCTGACCACCTCGTTACGTTGTCGACCTTCATTATGAACAACTTTCTAAAGAAGCGTCAAACAGTAGCCGTGTTCTTCGACTTGGAGAAGGCATACGATACCTGTTGGAGAGCGGGCATTCTCCGCACATTGCACACATGGGGCCTTCGGGGCCGCCTTCCTCTTTTCATTCAAGCGTTTTTGGCGGATCGCAAGTTCCGGGTACAAGTGGGCTCTGTTTTGTCAGATACCTTTTGCCAGGAGAATGGGGTACCACAGGGCTCCGTCTTGAGTGTGGCGCTCTTTGCCATTGCAATCAATCCGATCGTGGACTGCCTTTCAGCCGACGTCTCCGGATCTCTTTTTGTTGACGATTTCGCAATTTATTGTAGCGCCCAGTGGACGTGTCTCTTGGAGCGTTCTCTCCAACGCTGTCTTGACCGTCTATATTCCTGGAGCATCGCAAACGGCTTCCGATTCTCCACTGAGAAAACTGTGTGTATCAATTTTTGGAGATACAAGGAATTTCTTCCACCTTCTCTACGTCTCGGCCCTGTTGCTCTCCCTTTCGTGGAGACTACGAAATTCTTGGGACTCATGTTGGATCGGAAACTTTGCTGGTCCACACACGTGTCCTACCTGGCTGCCCGTTGTGCCCGATCTCTTAACGTTCTTCGTGTCCTCAGTGGCACGTCCTGGGGAGCGGATCGTACCGTCTTTGCTTCACCTTTACCAGGCCATTGTTCAGTCGAAGCTCGACTATGGAAGCCTTGTGTACTCTTCAGCACGGCCGTCGATTCTCCGCCGTCTCCACTCTATCCATCATCGTGGATTACGTCTGGCGACCGGTGCATTTTATACCAGCCCTGTTGAAAGTCTGTATGCCGAGGCTGCTGTATTACCCTTGACCACTCGACGTGACATACTCTTGTGTCGGTATGCATGCCGCCTACGGTCGATGCCCAACCATCCCTCTTACAGATTATTTTTTGACGACTCACTCGATCGCCAATATCAGTTGTCTGCGATTGCCTTGCTTCCACCGGGAGTTCGGTTTCGCCGCCTGCTACAACGGCTCGATTTTACCCTTCCTTCCACCCTTCGGTTGAGCGAAAGCCCATTGCCACCGTGGCATCAGGCCCAGGTTCACACACACCTCGAACTTAGTTCGCTCCCCAAGGAGAGCACTCCGGATTTGGTATTCCGCTCGAGGCTTGTCGAACTCCGTTCGCGGTTCGATAATGCCGTATTTATTTACACTGATGGTTCCAAGAGCACTGCCGGTGTCGGATCTGCCTTCGTCGTCGGGGTCAACCGGTTCCAATACAAGCTCCCTGACCGGTGCTCGACCTTCACGGCTGAGCTTTTCGCCCTCCACCAGGCCGTTTTGTATACCTGCCGCCACCGCCAACCTTTCTATGCCATATGTTCTGACTCCCTTAGTGCCCTGCAGAGTCTTAAGGACCCTTTCTCGAACCATCCTCTCGTGTATCGGATCCAACGGTCCCTCCAGTTGCTGGCGGATGACAGCTGTCACGTTTCTTTCCTGTGGGTCCCTGGCCATGTGGGTGTGCCCGGGAATGAGGCCGCCGACACAGCAGCCAAGGCAGCAGCTCTTTTGCCTCGCATGGCTACCTTTTGCGTCCCATCGGACGATGTTCAACGGGCTCTTCGCCGGAGTATCGTGTCGCAATGGCACAGTGTGTGGCTTTCACTGTACAACAATAAATTGCGAACTGTCAAACCGATCCCGACCGCTTGGAGGACATCCTCACGCCCCTCTCGGCGGGAGGAGGTCATCCTGGCTCGGTTGCGGATCGGTCATTGCCGTTTCAGCCACCGTCACTTGCTATCCGCCGAACCTGCACCGCTATGCTCCTGCGGTGAACTGCTGACAGTGCGACATGTTTTACTGACTTGTGTTAATTTTAATCATCTCCGTGTAGCCCTTCACTTTCCGTCTACTCTGGAGGAAATTTTAGCTGATGACACACGAGCAGCTGCTCGGGTTTTGCGTTTTATGAACTTGGCCAACCTATCCAAGGATATTTAACCCTTTTAATTGTCTTTTATCTTTCGTTTTTAGCCTCTTGTTGATGTTCTGACAGTCACCATTTTTTGAGATCATAGCGAATCAATGTTCTTGGCTGGGCGCTAATGACCATAGAAGTTGTGCGCCCTAAAACCACCAAAAAAAAAAAAAAAAACCAACCAATCATAAGAGCAAATCAGTGTGGAAATAGTGGATTTTTCTCAGTATCAAGTGGTAATTCCAGCTTAATGTTGAGAAGATGCAAAGAATGCTAAGCTCACTCTATATGAATTCCTTCTCTATGTACAATTTAGTGTTTATACCTGTTGAAAGATGCACTTCTTTTCTTTCTATGACATTGCAAAGCATATGGTATACAGCTACGAAGAAAACAAATTTTTTGTGTCCTACCCGAGTTAAATTTTATGTGCCGCAGTTCAGTTTGCTATCATTGGCAACGTACTATTTACTTTAGGAGAATGATTAATTTACTGACCAGAACAGCATAAATTATTTATTTCATCATGAACATAAGGAATTGTTCCCCTCATTCTACGTGACTGATTTTTGAAGGAGCATTCAACGGCCGTTGCTAACATCAGCACACAACAACAACAACAACAATGCAGTTAAGTAAAATTGTACCCCTTCTTGTAGTATATTACACCATAGTTACGGTAATGAAAAGAACGCAGCAACGCCATAATTAGTTATTTGGTGTACTATATAAATAATGTCGGCTCACTTTGTCCCTTCCTGTACTTGGGTGTTTCTGAGGCAATCCTAAACAGAACACACTCAAAATGTAATGAGCACACACTGAAATTGGAAGGAACGACATAAATTAAATTTCCCTTGCAAAGAATTTTTATGTAAATTAGAGCATCGATAGACACGAAGAAATGTTGTTATGTTTTAAATTCAAATGTTCCCTGTCAAAAGATGCAAAGAAATGTCGTTAAGCTGTGAATAGCTATGCAGCGTGTAAGCAGCAACTCGCTGTTCGATGCTGGTTTGTATTTGTAGAGATAAGATTGCGACTCTTGATTCAAAATACTTCTGTTACTGATGGAATACGTACAACACGATCATGTATTGTTTCTTTGAAGCACTACAAAACCAACAGCACCTTTAGTGTTTCATTGCTGTTCTATGGCATAATCATCGAAAAGAAATAGGAAATTAAAAACTGCAGCAGCATCAACTATTAGTTCTATGGTGCACTACATAACTAATGGGGCCTCTATTTGTTCTGTACTGAACTACACCATTTTGTAGTCATTCCTAAACAGAATGTACTCAATATGAAGTAAGTACACACCAATATCAGAAAGGAAATTACATAAATTCGTGTTTCCTTGCAAAGAATTCTTAGTAAATGAAAACATCGATAGACGCGAAGGAACGTAGTTATGTTTTAAATTCAAATTATACCCACGGAAAGATGCACTTTTTTTTCTCTCCCCATGGGATTGCAACGCATGCAGAATACAGCTAGTAAAAAAAACATTTTTTGTGTCATACCTAGGTGAAATTTTACTTGAACTGGCAGCGGTTTAGTACATTAACGTTGGAAACGAAATATTTGCTTTAGGGGGATCATTAATTTACTGATTAGAACAACATTAATTATTTATTTCATTATCAACATAAAGAATTATTCCCCTCATTGTACGTGACTGATTTTTCAAGAAGGATTCAACAGCCATTGCCAACATCAATACACTACACTGCTGCCGTTAGGAGAATCGTAGCCCTTGTTTCAGTGTATTACTTCTTAGTTATATGAATAAAAAACGCAGCATCGCCAGCTATTAGTTACTTGGTATACTTCTAAGTAACAGCACCTCTATCGGATCTTTGCTTTACTACGCTGCAATTCAAACATAGCATACAACAGAAACTACAAATTACAATATCTTTTCTTCCACTGATTCGATTTTGATCAAATGAAGCTTGTATGTTGCCCCAAGGTACTCGCAGTTGACCTATGAAACCTGATGAAAGTTCATATAGTACTTTTGGGGATTTCCTGTACTACACCATACTTATAAGCATAGCATACACATAACACTTCAAATTACGATAACTTTCCTTCCTCTGATCTGATTTTGATGAAATGAAGCCTATGTTACTCTCCAATCTATTCTCAATTTACCTGTGGAAACCCATGAAAGTTCGTGTAGTACTTTCGGAGATTACTCTCAACAAATAGAAATACACGATGGCTTGTAAACAAAAGATTAAATTATGATATCTTAATTTTCTGTGATCCAATTTTAATTATTGAAATTATTTAGTAACCGCACGATGTTCTGAAGTTACGTGTGAAAACCCCATGAAAATCCGTGAAGTAGTTTTGGAGATATACATGTTCAAAGAGATAGACAGACATAACGGTCGCAGATAAAAAATTGAAATTACGATATTCTTTTTTTCCGTGATCTGATTTTTATGAAACGAAGTCTGTATGTTGCCCAGAGTTACGCTCAAGTTACCTGTGAAACCCCCTTGCAAATTTGAATAGTAGTTTTGGAGAAAAGAGGTTTTTAATAGTGGAAAAAACAGACATGACGGTTACTGAAAACACTTAAAATTACGATATCTTTT
Source organism: Locusta migratoria (assembly GCA_026315105.1). NCBI lineage: Eukaryota > Metazoa > Arthropoda > Insecta > Orthoptera > Acrididae > Locusta > Locusta migratoria. The sequence continues at coordinate 614,361,101 of CM048746.1, forward strand.
GTTTCCGTGATCCTATTTTTATAAAATTATGCCTATATGTTGACCCACACTTTTCTCATGTTTCCTGTGAAAACCGCATGAAGATTCGTCCAGTAGTTTTGAAGATTGAAGGGAACAGCGACAGGCCTACATTTACAGATTTATTTTTTAGTATAGATAATCTACCATATCACTGATGATAGGTTAACAGCAGTTGTAAGTATATAGTTTGGCTGTAAAGAAATACATAAATTTTACATTTTGCATTAAAGGTGATGCTATAGACTCGCTGGTGATGGTACTAGCCCCAGATGTTTACTTTAATTAATGATCAAATTGTGGAAGTCCATACAAGGGAGGCTAACAAAGATGGTCAACTCTTTTGTTACTTCTAACTTGAGTCTGGAGGGTTTTTTTTTTTTTTTTTACACTGACATCTGATTTCATATTCCTTCTGGTAGTATTTACTTAAATAACAGAACTCAGAAAATAATTGTCCCTCATCCACAGTGAAGTTCAAAACACTAGATTTTACAAAACCATGCAATTATTGGAGACTAATCCGGCCGGTAGTTTTATTTAGGACAAGCTACTGCATTGGCTGAAGAGGTTCCAGAAATGGCTGACACTATTAATGAATATAGAAAGCTGCAGTGATACCGTTAAACTGATCAGTTGTCACTAGTCCCTCATTTTACAGTTGGAGAATATACTTAACTGGCATGAAAGGAACTAAAGGGTGATGACAGCGGATTTTTGAAAAATATCATCAGGGTCATGGGGCATTTGTCAAGGGACAGGAAGTAGGTTTCCAATGCTAGAAAAACACTAGGACTCTTTTTATCTGCTAGGAGAAGTGATAACCATCATGTTTTATTATGACTTGAAAGTTTCTTGTACTTCATCGAACTCAATGCTTTTAGTTTATCAACACATGCTGCATAAGTGTGGAAATATTGATAGATTTAAGAATTATGAGCTGTACCTTCATGGGTAAACCATTTGCACCAGTTTGTACAGCATTGTGCACAGTATGAGCAGGACATCCTATACCTAATAAATTATTTTTCAATCTTTTCCTGAAACTTAAAATAAAGATTGTTTTCGCCTTTTCTTTATTTCCTCAGCAATCGGTATTTTGTTGTCAGCTGAAATTGCTACCATCTTTTTCTTAAGATAGAACTTTTCCCACATCTCTAAGACATATGAAGTCTTCAGTACCAAAGTTCACTATTCCAACACTCTCACTATGATGCCTTTATCTGTATGATAAAATCCAACCATTAAAGGAACCAGGTTGAAATCTGCATGGCTGGTAGAATCTGTCATCAGTGAAATAAGTGTTCTTCTTTCAGTTCCTTCTTTATTTGTTCCATAGCAAATGAAAAATCACATTCATAACAATTGATCTCATTTCATCTGTGAGCATGAGAACTTGTGGAACAATGACTTAACTATGTTCGTGGTGCTGTCCATGAACTTATAACTGTTTGAGCATAACACCGTGATACGCAAACATGGCTTCTTGCGCCGAAAGTCGTTTGTCCATATTTAAAACTACCTTCATTGTTAAGTAATTTTTCATTTTTATTATTTTATCTTCAACAGTTAGTCTGAAAGACAACTTTGTTTGACTTTATGTAAATCACTGTTGGTACGTCTTCTGTGTCCAATGCTAAATTTTCAACCACAAACTGTACACTCTGCGTTCTCACCATGTCCTTTAATGAAAGGGAATTCATGCAGTGTTTTGATGTTCAGTTTGCACTTATGTTTTTCCATGAGGTAAGAGTTTATGAAGGTCACTGCAACAAGCACTGGAAATGGTATGAAACTATGAACACTGAACACTTGCAGTAGGGTATAGTTTAGATTCCTAAGATCAGTACCAATGAGAATGCAAGAGAATGAATACAATCGAATGTGAAAGTAGTTTTTCATGCGAATCCTTGACCATAGATACTGTACAGACTATGGTTGATGGTGCGAATGACATGATGTCATCATTCCGAAACTTGCAGCGAACAAATCATTATATTCACTGGTTCCTATAAAATATCTGACCTCATAAACTTGAACCTCTCATAGGCTACATCAGTCTTCCACACTTCTGTGACATAGTATTATGTGGTTTTCACTCCCATGTAAAATATTTAATGTATTGATATCTGTGCATGTCGAGTTTTGGAGGTGTGCATCTCGTCACAGATAGGTGCATCTCTTAATCATGGCACTCCCATTTTCCTCTTACTCGTTCTTTTAGCTTAGCAAATTCACCACCATATTAAATTGTTAGTTCTTCCTTTTTCTCTCACACACATCAATGACACCTGGAATAATAAACCATAAAGCTAAGGCTGGCAACATATGAAAAATGTCAGCATCATCCTCTTCAGTGAAATATTTCTCATTGACATATGTCATGAAAATAATTGGATCGCAACTTTCTGGTTAACTTATCTTTTATACCGAGACAAATATTTCAGGAATAAAATAGGACATTTGAAGATATACTCCAGTCCCGTAACCCGGAGGGTGTACACAATCAAGGGCAGAGCCACTTGCGACAGCACCCACGTGATTTACCAACTGACATGCCTGCACTGTGAAGCGTTCTATGTGGGAATGGCCAGCAACAAACTGTCCATTCGCATGAATGGTCACAGGCAGACAGTGTTTGTTGGTAATGAGTATCACCCTGTGGCTAAACACGCCTTGGGGCATGACCAGCACATCTTGGCACAGTGTTACACCGTCCGGGTTATCTGGATACTTCCCACCGACACCAACCTTTCAGAACTCGTGAAATGGGAACTTGCCCGTCAGCTTATTCTCTCTTCCCGTTGCCCACCTGGTCTCAATCTCCACTAAATTCAAATTCCCGCCCACCATCTTTACATCTTTAGCATCTTTGTCATGGTTCTGTGGACAGAGCCTCTGCCTCAAGTGGTATCTCTGTCCAACTTCTTTGCTTTTTACAAATGTCTGTCTAGCTGTGTTCGCATTTGGATATGTGAGAGTGTGTGTATTTGTTTACCTTCTTTTTTTTCCCCTAAGGTAAGTCCTTCCACTCCTGGGATTGGAACAACCCCTTTTCCACTTCCTTAAAACCCATATCCTTCCCTTTCTCCTCTCCTTTCTTCCTCTTTTCCTGATGAATCGACTAACGGTTGCGAAAGCTAGTATGTGTGTTTGTGTGTCTGTCGACCAGCCTGTCCTTTGGGTAAGTCATCAGTTTTCCATTATATATATATATATATATATATATATATATATATATATATATAATCATCTGCCTAAGTGTACTTGCGTCTGTGTAAATGTGTGGGTGTGTGTGTATTTGTTTACCCTCCTTTTTTCCCCCCAAGGTAAGTCTTTCCTGTCCCGGGATTGGAATGACTCCTTACCCACACCCTTAAAACCCTCATCATTTCCTTTTCCCTCTCCTTCCCTTCTGCCCAACGAAGCAGCTAGGCTGCGAAAGATAGCGTTTGTGTGTCTGTGTGTTTATTTGTTGCTATCACTGCCTGTGCTCCTTCGCCTGGTAAGTGGACTTCATCTATTTTTTACGTGTATATATATAAGACGGATGACTTACCTAAAGGACCGGCTCGTCGATAGAAATAAAATCACAAACAAACACACATACAAGCTTTCGCAACCGTTGGTCACTTCTTCAGGATGAGAGGAAAAAAGGGGAGGAGAAAGGGAAGGGTATAGGTTTTAAGGAAGTGGAAAAGGAGTCATTCCAATCCCAGAAGTGGAAGGACTTACCTTAGGGGAAAAAAAGGAAGGTAAACAAATACACACACACACACACACACACACACACACACACACACACACACTCACACATATCCAAATGCAAACACACCTAGACAGACATTTGTAAAAAGCAAAGAAGTTGGACAGAGATACCACTTGAGGCAGAGGCTCTGTCCACAGAATCGAGGCAAAGATGCTAAAGATGGTGGACGGGAATTTGAATTAGCGGAGGTTGAGATATATATAAAAATAGAAAAGGATGACTTACCAAAAGGACCGGCTCGTCGAGAGAAACAAATAAAATCACACACAAACACACATACTAGCTTTCGCCACCACTGGCAGCTTCTTCAGGAAAAAGAGGAAAAAAGGGGAGGAAAAGGGAAGGATATGGGTTTTAAGGAAGTGGAAAAGGAGTCATTCCAATCCCGGGACAGGAAAGACTTACCTTGGGGGGAAAAAAAGGAGGGTAAACAAATACACACACACCCACACATTTACACATATATAAAAATAAAAAAATAGAAAAGAGATGACTTACCAAAAGGACCGGCTCGTCGGTAGAAACAAATAAAATAAAATTACACACAAACACACATACAAGCTTTCGCAGCCTAGCTGCTTCGTCAGGCAGAAGGGAAGGAGAGGGAAAAGGAAATGATGAGGGTTTTAAGGGAGTGGATAAGGAGTCATTCCAATCCCGGGACAGGAAAGACTTACCTTGGGGGGAAAAAAGGAGGGTAAACAAATACACACACACACACCCACACATTTACACAGACGCAAGTACACTTAGTCAGACATACTACAGTATGTCCATTTTTTCCCCCAAGGTAAGTCTTTCCTCTTCCGGGATTGGAATGGCTCCTTACCCCCTTCCTTAAAACCCTCATCATTTCCTTTTCCCTCTCCTTCCCTACTGCCTGAAGACGCAACTGGGTTGCGAAAGCTTGCGATTGTGTGTGTGTATTCATTTATTTATTTGTGATGCTGTCACACCTGTGCTCCTTCGCCTGGTGAGTAATCTTCGTCTATTTAGAAAAGAGATGACTTACCGAAAGGGCCGGCTCGTCGATAGAAACAAATAAAATAAATAAAATTCGATTAATGATGAAAATTCTCCTCAGAGATAATAAATATTGTTGAAATGAGATAGAATGGCTGGCCAGTACTTACCATTGTGCTGTACCGCCGATAGTAACACAAAATGAAAAAACAGAAAAAAGGGGACAAAGGGACAAGCTTTCGGAACAGAGTTCCTTCGTCAGGTGGGAGAGAAGGGAAGAATAAAGGATGGGAACAGAAGGGAAAGGTGGTTCACGACCTAGGTCATGAAGGTGGTGTTTCGGGAGTGTGGACGTCAGAGATACTGCATGTATGCACTGAGCCAAGCCGGAGAGGATAAATATAACTAAAGAGGAAAGATCAAGTAGTAAAGAGAAGAGAAGAGAGTGAAATTAATGATGCTGAGGGGTGTAGGAGAGGCGGGGGGGGGGGGGTGTCTAAAACGTTTTTCATAAACAGGGAAATATGGATGGACACACACACACACACACACACACACACACACACACACACACACACACACATGGAGAGAGATAGAGAGAATGACAGAGAGAGCGAGAGGGCGGTAGAGCGAGAGGGCGGTAGAGAGAGAGAGAGAGAGAGAGAGAGAGAGAGAGAGAGAGGTAAGGAACGGATAATGAATAGGTGAGCTGAGGATGTAGGAAGGAGAGGGGTTAGGCCAGGGGGGGTGGCGGGAGGAGAGGATATGTTGGAGGGCAAGTTCCCACCTCCATAGCTCTGAGGGACTGGTGTTGGTTGGTACTATCCAAATGGCATGTGTGGTGTAACACGTGACCAGGTCCCTGGAGTTATGCTGGAGGAATGGACAGATCCTCTCCCTCCAAAACAATGTTCCTAACCCCAGACCACCCAGAAGCACTCCCTTAGTCACCCAGTACCATCCTGGCCTGGAATGCCTCAACAAATTCCTCAAACAGGGCTATGACTTTTTCAAGTCATGCCCTGAAATGAGACCATCACTCCAAACTGTTCTTCCCACACCACCCAGAGTAGCCTTCCGCCATCCTCCCAACCTCCGCAACATCCTTGTCCAACCTTACAACATCCCAAAACTACCCTCCCTACCTAATGGTTCCTACCCCTGCAACCGATCCCGCTGCAAAACCTGTCCAATGCATCCTCCCACTACCACATACTCCAGCCCCACCACAGGAAAAACCTACCCAATTCAAGGCAGGGCCACATGTGAGACAACACATGTCATATACCAGCTGACATGTGTCCACTGTTCAGCCTTTTATGTTGGTATGACTACCAACAAATTGGCTGAGCGGATGAATGGGCATAGACGGACTGTTCGCCTAGGGGACACCCAATATCCTGTGGCAGAACATGCCCTCCAGCATAACTCCAGGGACCTGGGCACGTGTTACACCACACGTGCCGTTTGGATAGTACCAACCAACACCAGTCCCTCAGAGCTACGGAGGTGGGAACTTGCCCTCCAACATATCCTCTCCTCCCGCCACCCCCTGGCCTAAATCTACGCTAACCCCTCCCCTTCCTCCATCCTCAGCTCACCTATTCGTTATCCGTTCCTTACCTCTCTCTCTCTCTCTCTCTCTCTCTCTCTCTCTCTCTCTCTCTCTCTCTCTCTCTCTCTCTCCATGTGTGTGTGTGTGTGTGTGTGTGTGTGTGTGTGTGTGTGTGTGTGTGTGTGTGTGTGTCCATCCATATTTCCCTGTTTATGAAAAACGTTTTAGACACCCCCCGCCCCTCCTACACCCCTCAGCATCATTAATTTCACTCTCTTCTCTTCTCTTTACTACTTGATCTTTCCTCTTTAGATATATTTATCCTCTCTGGCTTGGCTCAGTGCATACATGCTGTATCTCTGACGTCCACACTCCCGAAACACCACCTTCATGACCTAGGTCGTGAACCACCTTTCCCTTCTGTTCCCATCCTTTATTCTTCCCTTCTCTCCCACCTGACGAAGGAACTCTGTTCCGAAAGCTTGTCCCTTTGTCCCCTTTTTTCTGTTTTTTCATTTTGTGTTACTATCGGCGGTACAGCACAATGGTAAGTACTGGCCAGCCATTCTATCTCATTTCAACAAAATAAATAAAATCACACACATACAAGCTTTCGCCACCACTGGCAGCTTCTTCAGGAAAAAAGGGGAGGAAAAAGGGAAGGATATGGATTTTAAGGAAGTGGAAAAGGAGTCATTCCAATCCCAGGAGTGGAAGGACTTATATATATATATATTGATGTCATAAAATAACATAAATGAGTACCCATTAGTGTATCTGGAAATTGGAGCAGCTTTCAGTGAAATACATATTTGAACCATTGTTTAGATTCCAGTGCTATTACTTTTTTTTTTCTTTTCCTTCTTCCACATATAACTTATAAAGAAATTGATATGCTGACTTCTATGTGGCAATTGAACCTCACACCATGAGACCACTGGAAGCATTGTAACATTTATCACTAACTGTGCATTAGTTAATATTCGAAGTCTGCGGGTTTTCTGCCGAATAATAAAATCAAACTGATTCAATATTTCGACGGTACAGCTGTCCGTCATCTTCAGGAAACTGCTGCTGCTGAGTCCCGCTGAATACTGGTGCACGATCGAAGTAACCGCGTCCTATATAGGCTTCAGTCTCGTGCACGGCGCATGCGCCGGCCGTCACAGTTGCTACCTCCTAGACAGGGCTGGTGGCGCCGCCTCTAGTGGAACAGGGCACAACGATATGTCACACCTTACATTAATCATTCCCAGGTGCTGGAATCCGGGTCGAAAATTGCAATTTGATATTATTTAATAATGGATTCCATGTTATACTAAGAGGAAACCCCATGTCCCTATTAATTAGATTGTCTGTCACCCTGATTTCAATGGCTTCTTTGTAAACACTGTTCCAGAAACAGGAGGTATTGGTTGTTATGTGGGTTTTATCATATATCATCTGCCGTCCAAGATTAGGGCATTGCTTGGCTCCGTCAAAGATGACCTCAGACTGAAGAAACCCGGTGTTTATAAAATACCGTGTGAGAGTGGCATGGCATACATCAGCCGTACGCTTCGTACTGTACATGATAGATGCGTGGAACATTGCCGCCACATGAGACTATTGCAACCGGATAAATCGGTGGTAGCAGAACACTGTTTAACTGAAGGACACAAGATGATATATGATAAAACCCGCATAGTAACCAATACCTCCTGTTTCTGGAACAGTGTTTACAGAGAAGCCATTGAAATCAGGGTGATGGACAATCTAATTAATAGAGACATGGGGTTTCCTCTTAGTAGAACATGGAATCCATTATTAAATAATATCAAATTGCAATTTTCGACCCAGATTCCAGCACCTGGGAATGATTAATGTAAGGTGTGACATATCGTTGTGCCCTGTTCCACTAGGGGCGGCGCCACCAGCCCTGTCTAGGAGGTAGCAACTGTGACGGCCGGCGCATGCACCGTGCATGCGACTGAAGCCTATATAGGACGCGGTGACTTCGATCTTGCACCAGTATTCAGCGGGACTCAGCAGCAGCAGTTTCCTGAAGATGGCGGACAGCTGTACCGTCGAAATATTGAATCAGTTTGATTTTATTATCCGGCAGAAAACCCGCAGAGACTTCAAAGATTTGTCATGCGGGGAAAGCTTACGAAGTTACATTAGTTAATATTCTTGTATATTTTAAGAATAAAGTTCAAAAGAAAATAAGTTTTCAAAATTATAACTGTGCAGAACGTCTGGTTAATTCAGACCTCCCAAGGGGGGGGGGGGGGGGGGGTAAAAAAGTATTTGCCTGCCTACCTCGCACCATATCTGATCATGCTTTGGTCGTTTTAATGGTATCACATACGGGTTCACCTGAATCCCATTCTTTTAAATCATTTCAATCCTAACCAATGCAGTTTTTGCAGTTTTAAGGCTTTTCTTACAATGGGATAAAAGCTTTTGGAAAGATTATTTTAATTGTTCATCTTTTAGTAATTTTAAACAATATTCAGATAATAATTATTTGTTAACATACCTATTGCTTTCCATTGTGGACATTAACATTTTTGAGCAATAAATGGCCTATCCATATCAGCAGCTTTTCATTGTAGCTTCATCTCCAAATATTTTTTTTTAATAATCATTATTAAACAAAGATGATTTTATCAATTATGAGACTTTTCAAAGAGGCATATCTGATTGTTCATTTAATGGTAAAAAAAACTCCAGCTGCTTTACCGATTACAAAGAATAAAAGGGCTGGATAAATAGTAATGAGAAACATTATCTTTCTCTGGAACAACTTATTGACAAAGGTACTTCTCTTTACACAGCTTCAGTATAACCAGCCCCATTATTTATTACCGTCCACCAAAAGTCTGGAATGTGTTGATACCACCTTTCCGTCCATTTCTATTTTTTCCTGTATTGATTGCCCTCTGGCAATGGTATGACATAGGGGTTCACCTGAATCCCATTCTTTTAAATCATTTCAATCCTAGCCATTGCAGTTTTTGCAGTTTTAAGGCTTTTCTTACAATGGGATAAAAGCTTGCAAAGAGATTGTATTCACAGGGACTCTTGTTGGGTGAGTACCATGAATGTACCAGAATCTCCCATTACCAGCAACACAGCAGAGAAGAATAATAGTCATCATTACTTCTCATCCAGCCTCTTTATCTAGTGTAGTATGAGGGATTCAACTTCTATTCATGCTCAGGCTTCCATTTCTATCAATTCTCAAGTTTATGTTCAACTTACTAAAAGATCAAACAATGGAAATTCTAGGAGAGAGAATCATAGTTTGCTTGCTTACCACAGAGATGTCCAGAGAGCTGCAGAAAGGAACGAATAATAGAATACAATATTAGAGCTTTCGGCCTTTGTTGGTTAGACACACACACACACACACACACACACACACAGGGACGACTGCCATCTCCGGCCGCTGTGGCCGATCTGCAGTATCCGGCACAGCGTAGGCGAGATCAACTAGTGGTGAGGGTGAGGAAGTGGCAAGTAGAGAAAAGCAGGAGGGGGGGGGGGGGGGGGAATGCAAGGCATGGGTGGGGGAATACGGCAGAGCTGTTAGACAGACAATGCAGAAGGAAGGGAAAAGACTGAAATGTGTGGTGGTGTGGGAGATGAATGTAAGGATAGAGTGGACAGGGAAAGGGAGGGAAGGGTGGTAGATGCAGGAACTAGTGAAGGTTTAGGCCGTGGGGGTTGTGGGAGCATAGGATATATTGTATGGAGAGTTCCCACCTGCGCAATTCAGAAAATATGGTGTTTGTGGGGAGGGTCTATATGGCACAGGGTTTGTAGCAGTCATTGAAATGAGCAACATCATGCAGCGCCGCATGCTCTGCAACAGGATGGTTCAGCTGTTCCCTTGCCACAGTACGACGATGGTCATTCATTCAAACAGACGGCTTGTTGCTGGTCTTGCCCACATAGAAAGCTTTAGTGTTTGCAGCTTAGTTTGTATACAACATGACTGCTATCACAGGTTGGCCTGCCTTTTATGGGATAGGAAATGCCTGTGACACGACTGGAGTAGGTGGTGGTGGTGGTGGTGGTGGTGGTGGATAGGACAGGTTTTGCATATAGGTCTATTGCAGGGATATGAGCCATGGGGTAAGGGGTTGGGAGCAGGGGTGGACAAGGATATTACATAGGTTTGGCAGGTGGCAGAATAACTCTTGCTGTGCAGTGTGTGTGTGTGTCTGCTCTCTGTCAGAGGTTTGAGCCCTCCCTCAGGCAGAGAAGTGTGTTGTGGTTGTGCGTGTGTGCGTGCACATGCACCTAACCGATGAAGGCCGTAACGGTTGAAACCTCTAATATTGTATTTTATTATTTGTGCCGTTCTGCATCTCATCAGATGTCTCTGTGGTGAGTAAGCAACCTATCTTTCTCAAAAATATTACTAAAATATTAGTTAAAAGTATAGTCAGTGCCACAGTCTTAGAAGATGTATATTATGTGTGATCATAGACACTTTTAGTGATATCTTATTGAAGATGATGGAGAAAACAGACATGGATATGACAGACTAAAGGTCACACTTATATTTTACATGTAAAATATTCTATCTTCATGCTTGGTTTGTTAGTTACTGTCCTCACTTAAATTGACTTTCATTATTTGTAAAGTGCCTTTCATTTTATTACTTTTTTTTTAATTATAAATTTTAAATATTTCCAGGTTCTGTGGGAGCTGACAGCAGGCACACTGGGCAAGGCCCCAGCTGCAGTCACTGACTCCCTCCCTCCAGCAGCATCTGTTGTTGCTGAAGCTTCATCAGATGCTTCTCTTCCATTGGAAGATGAGGATGAACTCGAGGACATGCAGAGCAGGCTGCAGGCTCTCCGAAGTTAATGTAAAGCTTTACTCTTTGTGTTCCTGTGAGATGAATGTAGCAATTCCGTTTTACTGACATATCTGGAAACAGCTGTCACAAAGTATTAATCTGTAAATTGCTGTAATTAATAATTAGTTAATGAGTACTGTTCCACTAATGGACAAAAAATATTTTTAATATTTTCATACTGTTTAACAACATTGTTTTTTTATCTCTTGTCAGAATGTCATACATTTGTCAACAGTATTTTTGAACAAAATAAGAGTAAATGAAAGGGAACACATTTTTTCATATGCAATGCAGTTTGTATAACTCGTGAAGAATTTACCATGTTTACTGGCAAAGGAAACATAAACCATGACGTTGCACTGCTATTTGGGGTGTTAATTCAAAAGTACTAAATATTCTTTTGTTAACTACGCAATATGTGAGAGTTCCAGTGTCAGCAGACATAACCCAAAAGTTATGTATTAATCATGTCACCTTTCTGTGGTATAGCAGTACGTTCCAATTGAGGTGAGTTAAATGAGTTCATTATCTGGGGATCTAAAAAGATGGTGTCCAAATATTTTCTTGAAGCCAACTAACCCTACTTTGAGAGTACATTTAATGCACTATTGATGGGAAGTGATACCTTTTGTCAGATTTTACTGTATGCATTTGGAAGATGGTTATTGTAAATAAACTATAAATTTCAACATCTTATAGCCCCTCACTCTCGGCTTGGTGTAAGTTGGGAGTGCATAGTCCAATAATAAGAACCTGATCTTAAATTGGCTCATTGTACATTCAACAGTCAAGCCAAACTGTTGTTAAGGTTTCACTTTGTCAAATTTTACACTATATGAACAGTATTTACTAATCATTTTATCAGTTTGCAATTAAAGCTGTAAAATAAGAATGTAATTGTGATACAATTAAGATATATGAGCTGAATGCAAAATGTATTGTGTGTACAGCACACAGATGTGTCTTGTGAAACACCATTTCAAGATAATTTAAATTTTTCCTTTCTGTTATGTCATACTGCCTGGTGGAGTGCCTTCAAACACAGGAAATCTACTTCCAAAACAATCCACATAATGTATGTGTACTTTGTAATGAAATTACAGGTTTGCAGGTTGAATATAGTATTGTTTGTCAGTGTGTGTTTGTGTGTGTGTGAGAGAGAGAGAGAGGGGGGGGGGGGATATTTATGAAAATTTACTCTTATAATTTGGAGGAAGATGACACTGTGTACATAATAGTTAACGTAGAACCTATTTATATGCAGCTTTAAAAGTTTTTGATGTACATAATTTATTTCATTCCTAAATAAATAAGATAAACATTAATCGCTTGTACTTAACCATAAGCAATGCTGTTGTGCTTTTTATAGTTTATTTTCTTTGTTGAATAAAGCACATTTGTTCACTTAACTGTTTTATTTAAAAATTATAGTTTGTTTCTGTATGAAGTGCTTTCCCAACTTCTGAAACAGACAATTCCTTTAAGTGGTGGTTTCACACTTATCTGAGAGAAATGTGTGGAACTGTCATTTGCTGTAACTGTAACCCCAAGTTGCATGACTTAGTAGCAAATGAGTTTTTCTTAATGGGAATCATATAGTAAATAACAGTGTTTATTATTACAAAATAGGAAAATTTATTAAATTCTACTATTTATGAGATTGCCGTGATGCCGATTGGAGAGGACACTTTGCACTTCAAACCTCTTAGTCTTTTTATGAGGTTTTGCTACTTGTATGGGAACTTTCAAATCAATTACAACAGAGAAACCCCTTTCATTTAGTCCAAATTTACTTCCTGATGACTTACCCAAAAGGACCAGCTCGTCGATAGACACAAATAAAAATAAAAATCACACTCAAACACACATACAAGCTTTCGCCACCACTGGCAGCTTCTTCAGGAAAAAGAAGAAAAAAGGGGAGGAGAAAGGGAAGGATATGGGTTTTAAGGAAGTGGAAAAGGAGTCATTCCAATTCCAGGAGCGGAAGGACTTACCTTAGGTGACAAAAAGGAAGGTAGACAAATACACACATACTCACACATATCCAAACACAAACACACCTAGACAGAGATACCACTTGACGCAGAGGCTCTGTCCACAGAACCGAGGCAAAGATGCTAGATCGTGGGCAGGAGTTTGAAATTAGCAGAGGTTGAGACCAGGTGGGCAACGGGAGGAGAGAATAAGCTGAAGGGCAAGTTCCCATCTCCGGAGTTCTGAAAGGTTGGTGTCAGTGGGAAGTATCCAGATAACCCGGACGGTGTAACACTGCGCCAAGATGTGCTGGCCGTGCCCCAAGGCGTGTTTAGCCACAGGGTGATCCTCATTACCTACAAACACTGTCTGCCTGTGACCGTTCATGCGAATGGACAGTTTGTTGCTGGTCATTCCCACATAGAACGCTTCACAGTGCAGGCATGTCAGTTGGTAAATCACATGGGTTCTATCGCAAGTGGCTCTGCCCTTTATTGTGTACACCTTCCGGGTTACTGGACTGGAGTAAGTGGTGGTGGAAGGGTGCATAGGGCAGGTTTTACAACGGGGGCGGTTGCATGGGTAGAAGCCAGAGGGTAGGGAAGGTGGTTTGGGGATTTCATAGGGATAGACTAGGAGGTTACGAAGGTTAGGAGGGCGGCGGAAAGACACTCTTGGTGGAGTGGGAAGGATGTCAATAAGGATGGATCTCATTTCGGGGCAGGATTTAAGGAAGTCGTATCCCTGCTGGAGAGCCACATTCAGAGTCCGCTCCAGTCCCGGAAAGTATCTGGTGACAAAAGGGGCACTTCTGGGGTTCTTTGGTGGAAGGTTCTAGATTTGGGGGGATGAGGAGGTGGCTCTGGTAATTTGCTTCTGAACCAGATCAGGAGGATAGCTGCGGGATGTAAAAGCTGTTATTAGGTTATTGGTGTACTGGTTCAGTGATTCGGGACTGGAGCAGACTCTTCTGCCACGAAGACCTAAGCTGTAGGGAAGGAAACGTTTGATGTGGAATGGATGGCAGCTGTCATAATGGAGGTATTGTTGTTTGTTGGTTGGTTTGATGTGGACGGATGTGTGAAGTTGGCTGTTGGACAGATGGAGGTCGGCATCAAGGAAAGTGGCATGGAATTTGGAAAAGGACCAGGTGAATTTGATGGGACCAAAGGAGTTGAGGTTGGAGAGGAAATTCTGGCGTTCTTCTTCGCTGTTTGCCCAGATCATGAAGATGTCGTCAATGAATCTATACCAAACTCTGGGTTGACAGGCTTGGGTTTCCAGGAAGGCTTCCTCTAAGCGTCCCATAAATAAGTTTGCGTACGAGGGGGCCATCCTGGTTCCCATGGCTGTTCCCTTTAGTTGATGGTATGTCCGGCCCTCAAAGGTAAAGAAGTTGTGGGTTAGGATGAAGCTGGCTAGGGTATTAAGGAAAGAGGTTTTAGGTAGGGAAGTGGGTGGTCGGCGTGAAAGGAAATACTCCATCGCAGCAAGGCCCTGGGCATGTGGGATATTTGTGTATAAGGAAGTGGCATCAATGGTTACAAGGATGGTTTCAGGAGGTAACAGGCTGGGTAAGGATTTCAGGCGATCGAGGAAGTGGTTGGTGTCTTTGATGAAGGATGGGAGACGGCACATGATGGGTTGAAGGTGATGGTCTATGTAGGCAGAGATTCGTTCTGTGGGGGCTTGGTAACCGGCCACAATCGGCCGGCCTGGATGGTTAGGTTTGTGAATTTTAGGAAGTAGGTAGAAGGTAGGGGTGCGGGGTGTCGGTGGGTTCATGAGTTTGATGGACTCAGGTGAAAGGTTTTGTAGGGGGCCTGAGGATCTGAGAATTCCCTGAATCTGTGCCTGGACATCAGGAATGGGGTCACGACAGACTTTGTAGGTAGTGTTGTCTGAAAGCTGACGCAGTCCCTCAGCCACATACTCCCGCCGATCAAGTACCACCGTCGTGGATCCCTTGTCGGCGGGGAGAATGATGATGGAATGGTCAGCCTTCAGATCACGGATAGCTCGGGATGCAGCTGCGGTAATGTTGGGAGTAGGATTAAGGTTTTTAAGGAAAGACTGAGAGGCAAGGTTGGGAGTAAGGAATTCCTGGAAGGTTTGAAGGGGGTGATTTTGAGGAAGAGCGGGTGGGTCTCGCTGTTGATGGGGGATGGAACTGTTCTAGGCAGGGTTCAATTTGAATGATGTCTTGGGGAACTGGATCATCAGGAGTAGGATTATTTTTCCTCGTGGCAAAGTGATATCTCCAGCCAAGGCTACGAGTATAGGATAGTAGGTCTTTGACAAGGGCTGTTTGGTTGAATTTGGGAGTGGGACTAAAGGTGAGGCCTTTGGATAGGACGGAGGTTTCAGATTGGAAGAGAGGTGGAGAGGAGGACATGCCACCACCACAGCCCCCTCCCGCAGTACGGAGTACACTGGGGATGACAAAAAGTGCAGTGGCGGCACTAGACGAAAACGGCATCGGTGAACTCGTCTTTGTGAGGCCCCTTTCATTTTTTCAGTAAGGAAGAAAATGTAAAATAAAATGAGCTGAATTATACACCAATAATCATTATACTAAAATTTTATTAGTAGGATTATTTTTCTTTGTGGCAAAGTGATATCTCCAGCCAAGGCTACTATCCTTTATTGCAAAGAAACCATTGCAAAGTTCTTTGAAAATGCTTACTGCAGCTTTATGCTGGTCACCTTTACATGATGATTGTTGGGGAAATATCAATGTTTGTCAGTTCAGTTGATGAAATCTAGAAAGAAGGATGGGAGGAAAATTGATGCATGTGAAATGTGGATATGGCTGGACTGATAAAGATCAGTGTACAGGATGGGTTCGGGAGGGGGCGGTGGGGTATAATTTCCGTGCGGGGTTTGGGGAGTGATTGGAGAAATCATGAGCTCGTTCTTAAGGCCTGAGGAGTGGCACCAGTGGTAGATAGGAGTTTAGCTAGGAGACTGTGGGTGCTAGCCCGGCGAGCTGCAGAGCAGAGGAATCATGCTGCTTGGTCGAGAGTTGGAACGCGGAATCCCTCATGGACACACTGCCCGTCTTGCAGCTAGCGGACTCCGAGTCTAGGATGTTGCACGCTCTAGTCCCTGATTGGCGGGAATCTTTTGGTAGCTCCACGTTTGTTTGGATGGCGCTCTTTGGTGGGGGCTCAGTACTAGCGTGTTGTTCAGCAGTTTTGGGCTGGTAGTTGTTGCAAGTGCTGGTACAGAGTATTGCCAAACTAGGGTCGATAGCACCGGGCACGCGGTATTGAAATGTACTGCTGGCGGCCAGGATTGGAGACAGGGCAGCGACCTCACATTGGCGCACGGAAGGTGCTTGTTGCCTTGGTGGATGTTATCTTAGAACGGAAATTTGACTTATACTTCAAAAGGAAATTAAATGCCAGTAAAAGTGCCAAGAATATTTTGAAAACTCGCTACTCCTACGTGCCACTGGTGTACGTTCCTCCCCCTTCCATGGCAGTGGTTTACCACTCGGTAAGTCTCTTTTATCTTTACAATTAAAACAAAGGTCCCATGGGAGGCAAAAGGGGCTTTTACAATAATTTCTTTCTGTGAAAGTAATTATATGTTTCCAATACAGAATTCAGACTTGTGTGGGTGTGGCGGATGCCACGGGGCGCCTTGGTCGGCTCACAAAAGTTCGGGAAGTGATGGTAGCGCCACGGCTGCCGGGTGGTTGGTGCAGTCGGCGGTACCGGTGATAGGCTGGTGAACTGGAAGGCTGGGTCTGAAACACTTTGGCCTTCGCCTAAGCTAGGTGTCTAAGCTAGATAATAATTTACTTCCATGGAGAGAACAATTTTCTTAGGCTATTGCATAATTTTTAAGCAACTAACATGAACTAAGATTATACTGGCCCCTGTTTTTCACTTTTCTTGAGATCAATGTGAAATGTAACAGATATAGCTTGCAAATTAAACGGAAGGACAATCTTTAATAGGAGTAAAGGGGAATATACAGTGGGCATGATGATGTTATTAAAAAAAGTTAAAATTTACAGGATAACTACGTACTTAGTCAGACGGTTATGCTATGGCTAATCGTTGTGTATTATAGATTTAACTACTGTAATTACTAAGTAAAATAGCACAGTTAATAAGGTTGAACGAATGTTACATGTATATCCCTTTAGGACTAGAGTATAACTACAACTATGCTATAATTTACAACTAAAGGGTTTAGAACCAGTTCTTTACGTTGGTGTGCTATGGGTGAAGTTACCAGTTCTGGCACTCAGGTACTATGGCGGGTTTGGCTGGGCAACATTGGTGGAAATGTACCTTTTTGTACATCAGCCACAATATTGTTATTATCATGACCAGGGTGAGAGGTGGTAGCGTAGCACTAGGTAGCACGACGGTTCTGTGATAATTGTCGGAGTTCCAGTTATGCATATGTGCTATTGCTTTTATTGGTTTTATTTACCTATCTACCGGAAAACAGCATAGGCTATTAACGTAATAAAGACAGCTCCTCCCCCCCCCCCTATTAACTATACTCTCCTACTCTAGGAATATCCAACCACGCGTCACAAAAATTTTCCCTTACAATTAATAGTAAATAACAAGGCTTATCCTGGGTGAAACTATCCTACAACTACCTTCTACGGCTTTGTGCTTTGGTGTCACATTATCATTAACTTACATTTCCGTCCCCTAACATTTAGCTTTATGGGTCCCTCAATCGTAGACCATAGGGATGCCTAGATCTCAGTGGGTATTTATGACGGGTAGGGGGAACTATAGGTTTTTGTCAGCTTTATCTTCCTCGGTCATCCCGGTTTCCTAGATGCGGCTGGTTCAATTACTGCTGGACGTGACGTGACCTGAACATGATAGGACTTCAGCCTATCGAAGTGTACAACCACGGTGCGGCCTGTCAACTGCACTTCGGCGTTGAAGGGTGATGTGAGACGTATTATTTGGTACGGCCTATCGAACAACGGAGTGAACTTTTTGGTTCGTCCTTGTTTAACCACCGTATTTTGTACCAATACCCAGTCTCCGATTTTGTAGTGTGGTAAGGTAGCTCCCTTATTCCTAAGGCGTAACTGGCAGTCAGTGGCTTTCCTATTGCTTTTCTGTACTTTCCTCCAGATGTCTTTTAACCGGTGTGCCAGGCTTTTTCACTTCCTGAACATCCACATCCGGCGGCAACTTGTCTAATTCGAACGGAGAGTTCATAGTGTTGTCATAGATGACTTTGTACGGCATAAGACCTATTGATTCATGCACTCGGCTGTTATGTGCCGAGGCCACGAAGGCTAAGTATTTATTCCAATTAGTGTGAGTGCTATTGACGTAATGTGCAAGCATCTTAATAATGGTCTTATGCACTCGTTCTACCCGGCCATTGGCTTGCGGATGGAACAGTGAAGTTCGCCATTTCCTTATCCTCTGTAACTTACAGACTTGGACAAACAGAACGGACATAAAGTTCGTTACTCAGTCCGTAACTAGGGCTTATACCACGCAGTTAATGAAAGCTTGTGCTACGGCCTCTGCTGACATGTCTGTGAGAGGGACTAAGATTAGGAACCTAGAAAAATGGTCTATAATGGATAGGACGTACTTATTGCCCCAAGGTGTTTGTGGGAATGGCCCGACGATGTCCAGGGCGACTAATTGCCATGGCCTAGAAGTTTCTGGCAATGTTTGCATCGGTATTCGCAGTCCATTATTTTGTGTCCTCTGTGCGCCTGGTAGGCAGTAGCTTATGTACTTATCCACATCTTGCTGATGTCGAAGCCACCAATATCACATTGTGATTCAGCAAATTGTAGCCTTTCTTCCGTTTTGGCAGGTTTCTAAACTGTCATGACACTGCACTAAAATATTTGTAAAGCTTTGGGTACCACGATCTGATTTTCCAGCGGGGTCTTTTTGTACAAAACATCATCCACTAGTTCGAAACCCGGCCGCTTGGCAAACTCCTGGCATTCCGCATCCACTTCTGTTCTTTTTTCAGCTCATCCACGAGTACATCTTCCACCTGCACCATTCGTACTTTACAGCTAAGTGCATCGGCGTTCTGGTGCAACTTTCCCGTGTTGTGTTTCACTGTGTAATGAAACTCGCTGAGCAACAAAGCCCACCTTGTCAATCGACTACTCGGATCCTTCAGGCTTAACATTCACTGCAGGGCGGCGTGGTCGGTAACTACGGTGAATAGCCTGCCGTACAGGTAACACCTAAAGTAATTAACTCCAAAGACTACAGCTAGCAATTCCTTCTCTGTGGTGCTGTAATTCTGCTCAGCTATAGCTTTCTCTTCCCCATTCTGTTCCTGACTCAAAATGCATCCCACGGCAAAATCTGACGCGTCACATGACAGAATGAAGGGTTTCTTAAAGTCCGGGTAAACCAATAACAGAGAGCTGGTTAGAATGTCTTTTACACGCTGCATGGCGTGGTAGCATTCCGGAGTCCAATTAAATGTCATCCCCTTCTTCAACAGTGGTTTGGTTATCTCGGCATAGTCCTGCACATAACGGCGGTAGAAATTACACAAACCCAGGAAACTCTGCAATTCTTTTATGCTGGCGGGTACCGGAAAAGTTCTGACAGCCTCTGTCAAACATGAGTCCGGTTTTACTCTGTCGGAGCTGATTATATGGCCCAAGTACTGCACCTGTGACTCTGCAAAGAAACACTTTTCCAATTTTAGACTTAGGTTAGATCCCCGGAGCCTTGCTAAGACATTCCTCAACCACTTGGCATGCTCTTCAATGATGGTTTTGGAGAATATAATTATGTTGTCCAAGTATACCAGACAGGTAATAGGTTTTAATCCTCATAATAGTAAGTCGGAAACCGCTGAAAACTCGCAGGGGCATTACGCACCCGGCTGGCATTCTTACTAATTCGTACAATCCGGAAGGCACAATGTACGCTGTTTTTAGGCGTATCTTGTGGTGCAATCTTAATTTGATGGTAACCCAACCTCATGTCCAAAGTTGTAAAGTAGTGGCAATTCCCCAATCTGTCCACCATCTCATCAATCCTCGGCAACGGGTACGTGTCGGGGGTCGTTACCTTGTTCACAGCTCGTACGTCTACACACATCCGGAATGACTTTTCCCCATTCAATGATTTCTTTGGTACTAGCACAATCGGTGACGCCCAGAGGCTAGCTGAGGGCTGTATAATTCCTGTGTCCACCTGCTCCTGAATGATTTCGTCCACCACGGGTTGTAGATGGTGCGGAATTTGGTACGCTTTTTGTGCAATGGGTCTAGCGTTTCCAGTCGGGTTCTCATGGTATACTAAGTCAGTAGCGGGCAAACACTTCCAGTTTTCAAACAACCCAGCATATTCCTTCAGTATGGAATATAGTGACTCCTGGCTTGCTTCATCTAGATGGGCCAAGTTCCCCTTCAAATGCTCCTCCAACTATGGCATGATGGCAGGCAACTCCTCCACAGAAACAATTCTAGCTTCTTTTCCCAGATTCTCCCTACTGGGAATGGCCGGTACTTCTTTGGTTTCCACACAGTGGATACTCGCCAGTATGGTTCCATGTGGTAATACTGCTTCTTTCGTATCAAAATTATCGATACTCACGGAAATGCAGAATTTTCCTCCTTCACGCTCGGCATTGCACAGGCTTCTTTTTATGTGTACTCGCATCTTGTCCAATACCTTGTTTCTGGTGAGCGGATTGTGGTTGTGGGATTCGAATGTTACCAAGAGGGCCCCTCCTGTTCCACTGTTTATCGTCACAGGGGCTGTTGCTTTCAGCACTGCAGTAGGCGGCTCCGCGGAGTCTCGGGAAAAGGCGCCTTTCTCCGGACCTCCTCGCATCTGAACAGTGTGACCACTACCAAAACGATGCTCTACGTCACCAAATTGAAATGTTTGTGATCGGCAGTCACCTATATCCTGGAACTGGTGAAGGAAATTGTTCCCCAGGATCACATCCAACTCTTGGCTCCTCTTCGGCAATACTTCCATTTTAAACGGATATTCTTCTCTCCTTACTCTCAGATTAACATGACAGGCTCTTAATGGCCAAACTAGTGTGTCCCCTAATCCTCGGATCCGGCAACGGGGTGGTTCCAATGGTTTCTTGTCACCTCTAGATAGGAATAAAATACTCACTTGAGCGCCAGTATCTACTAGAACTTTTACTCGTCTCCTTCCTATTCTGCCTTGCAACATCACACTTGCCACCTTGGTATTCCGCTGGAAACTCATCAGGTTTACCGTTTTGACTGCGAGCAGGGAGGGGTGGCTGCACCTGCCCCCTAATCGTTTCCCCATCGGCTCTGTCCCTTTCCATGGTTACCCACCCGTCTGTCTGCGTTCTTTGAGCAATGCATCCCAAGGTGCCCCATGGAACGGCAATGCGGGTAATAGGGCACCAGGCACTCATCTGCTCATCTGCGCGGTGGCCATCGCATTTACACCGGCCACATTTGGTTTCCTGTGTAAGCATCCGTTTTTGCTCACGGTTCTGCGTCGGTATAGCTACAAACCTCTTCGCTTCCTCACGTAACATTTCCAATCTCACGGCCTCATGTAGTGTACGGGGGAAAGGTACTTTCACTTCTCCTATTTGCGGGTCAATACCCCTTACGAAAACATCCACTGCCCTGGCCTTGGCTTCCTCCAACAATACTTCATCCCTTACGACATCCCCAGTTAACTTATAGGTCTTGCAAGAAACAGCTCTAATCCAGACCGCGTATGCGTCGTACCCCTCACCGGACTTCTATCGCATTGTAAACAGCTGATCCCGGTAGTAATTAGCCCCTCGCTTATCCATAAACCTCTGCCTCAGGCCCTGCGCTAACACTTCAAAATATGTAGTGTCTCTCAATGCACTCGCGGATCCTACGAATGTGCGGGCATCTCCAGCTAATTTCAGCTTTACCACATTCACCAGAAACCCATCTGGCCACTGGCACAATCTACCCACATCGCGAATGTTCTGCAAAAAACTTTCCACATTCTCGTGATTCTTACAGGCAAAAGGAGCAATCAGACTTGCTGCCTGGAGGCTATTAACGAGATTACCGACCAGATTCACTACCACTGGAGCAGCTACCTCTCTCACCCTGCTCTGTGATTCACAACTGGTTCTACTCAATCTCCTTCTCGCCAAACCGTCGATATGCCCCAGCAGATCTGTGAGCCTGTCCTCTCCCTCACCATCTCCAGGAACTTGGGTTTCCACAGTTTCTACCCTAAGACGGGACTGGCACCTCCCAACCTCATTCACCAATTCCTCACGTTCCCTTTCGTGCTGAATAATACATTCTACCAGGAAACTGTGCCTCTCCTGTAGCATCCTAATTAATTTCTCCTGTAATCCCTCCTTTTCCCTCAGGCTCCTGACAAAGGCACTTTCTCCCACATCCACTTGAACCTCAACACTCCTCTTTCCATGCTCAGCTAATTGTCCCTGAATCAGCACAAACTGCCTCTCAAACTCCACTTTGTTTATCACATAACCCGCAACTTGGCACTGGACAGAATCAATCTATCATGTCACCCCCGGAATTCCCCTTGGCTTTGTCCCCACTTACCATGGTGACAGTCTACATGCCCACACCAACAATGGTAAATAAAATAACTGCACTTACTTCAGTAATCACTGCTGCGGCGACGACGGGGCGGCTTGTAGATGGCAGGCGGCAGTAACCACATCAGCGGCGACGTTTGTGTGCCGGCCCTCGGCACCGAACCCAGGACCGCACAGCTATTAGGACACCGGCGAAGTTGAACAGCCGGTCGGCAGCGCGTCATCGCACGGCCTGTGACTCAACCCAGGCAGCTCACTACAGTGTCAGGCGTACGCAGCCCAAGGCCACACAGCGGAACAGACAGCGGCGCACTACCCAGCGCGGCACTTTTCAACTCTTGACCTCACACACTCCCAAAGCCCGGAAATGCATCACAATTCTGACACCAGATGTACAGGATGGGTTCGGGAGGTGGAGGCGGGATATAATTTCCGTGTGGGGTTTGGGGAGTGATTGGAGAAATCATGAGCACACTCAGCAGGTTTCGTCTCCAGAAGAAGGTATATTTCCAGTTAAGTGATACATGAGCTGGTTCTTAAGCCCTGAGGATGACACCAGTGGCAGATACGAGTTTAGCATTGTGCTAAGAGACTGCAGGTGCTAGCCCGGTGGGCTGCAGAGCGGAGGGATCGTGCTGCTTGGTCAAGAGTTGAACACGGAATCCCTCATGGACTCACTGCCCATCTTGCAGCTAGCGGACACCAAATCTAGGATGTTACATGCTCTAGTCCCTGATTGGCAGGAATCTTTTGGTAGCTCCAGGTTCTGGGCTGTTTGGCTGGCATTCTTTGGTTGGCGGCTCGGTACTAGCGTGTTGTTCAGCAGTTTTGGTGCTGGTAGTTGCTACAAGTGCTGGTACAGAGGATTGCCAAACTAGGATCGATAGCACTAGGCACGCGGCCAGAAAGCCATACTCCGTACTCCTGGTAAATTTGCTAAGAAATGTTCTACTGAACTGAGCCTCAATAACTGTTCAGTAAGGTATTTTTTTGTTTGTATGGCGAAGAACGGAGAAAGTGAAATGGACTGACAGAGTGAGAAATGGGGAGGTATTGACTGGGTAAAAGAGGAAAGGAACTTAATGAGGATGATACAGAAAACATCTTGGGTGGGACACACATTTGACAGGAACTGTCTACTGCAAAGGATAATGGGTGAAAAGTAGAAGGAAAAAGAGGAAGAAGGAGGTTGGAATGCCAACAGATGTGATGAAAGGAAGAAGTCACAAGCAAATAAAGGAGGCTGCCCAAGACGGAAAGACATGGAGGATGTCCAGTTTGATACCTGTCTGAGGACAGACTTACTGAAAGAAAAAGGAAGGTATTTTTTTGTATTGATCTAAGATTTCGTCCATAAAAAATGTGCATGGTGCAGAAATTAAACCCTAGAAACTACGTAGAGTGGCTAGATTTTTCTTGGGAAATGGAAGTGTACCTGAGCAAAATAACATTACCTTATTTGACGAAGCTTTTTTTCATTTGAATGGCATGGTAAATCAGCAGAACTGTCATTATTGTCTCAGTGAAAATCCAGAACTAATGTGTGAAAAACCTCAAACTGTAAACTGTTATTGGTCATTACTTCCTCTAAGACAATAATGGGAACACTGTAATTGTAACCTTGGAATGTTATGTACACAGATGATTACTAAATTCTTCCTACCTGAACTTAGAAGAAAATATATTTATATCAAGTGAGTTTTGTTTCAGTAGGATGGGGCCACAGCTAACACAAGAAGGAAGTCATTGGTTTTTGTTGTCACTCATTTCCCAGTTTGGTGACATTAGTTGGCTGCTTCACTCCAAAGGCCTCTCCATGTACAACTACTTTTTGTGGGGTTACCTCAAGTCACATGTATATGAGCATAAACCACACTCACACTGAAGAATGAAGGAAACAAATTTGATTTTATAAAACAGCCACAAGTTGCTACAATTTTTTTGTTGAATTTTATCAGTTTCACTCTGTGAACAAAAGCATTGTCAGAATGTACACTGTATATATATATAGAAAACTGATGACTTACCCAGAAGGACCAGCTCGTCGATAGACACAAATAAAAATCACACTCAAACACACATACAAGCTTTCGCCACCACTGGCAGCTTCTTCAGGAAAAAGAGGAAAAAAGGGGAGGAGAAAGGAAAGGATCTGGGTTTTAAGGAAGTGGAAAAGGAGTCATTCCAATCCCAGGAGTGGAAGGACTTACCTTGGGGGACAAAAAGGAAGGTAGATAAATACACACACACTCACACATATCCAAACACAAACACACCTAGACAGACATTTGTAAAAAGCAAAGAAGTTGGACAGAGATACCAATTGAGGCAGAGGCTCTGTCCAAAGAACCAAGGCAAAGATGCTAGATGGTGGGCGGGAATTTTAATTTAGCGGAGGTTGAGACCAGGTGGGCAACGGGAGGAGAGAATAAGCTGAAGGACAAGTTCCCATCTCCGGAGTTCTGAAAGGTTGGTGTCAGTGGAAAGTATCCAGATAACCCGGACGGTGTAACACTGTTCCAAGATGCGCTGGCCGTGCCCCAAGGCGTGTTTAGCCACTGGGTGATCCTCATTACCTACAAACACTGTCTGCCTGTGACCATTCATGCGAATGGACAGATTTTTGCTGGTCATTCCCACATAGAACGCTTCACAGTGCAGGCATGTCAGTTGGTAAATCATGTGGGTGCTATCGCAAGTGGCTCTGCCCTTTATTGTGTACACCTTCCGGGTTACTGGACTGGAGTAAGTGGTGGTGGATGGGTGCATAGGGCAGGTTTTACAACGGGGGTGATTGCATGGGTAGGAGCCAGAGGGTAGGGAAGGTGGTTTGGGGATTTCATAGGGATGGACTAGGAGGTTACGAAGGTTAGGAGGGCGGCAGAAAGACACTCTTGGAGGAGTGGGAAGGATGTCATTTAGGATGGATCTCATTTTGGGGCAGGATTTAAGGAAGTCGTATCCTTGCTGGAGAGCCACATTCAGAGTCCGCTCCAGTCCCGGAAAGTATCGGGTGACAAAAGGGGCACTTCTGCCCTATGCACCCTTTCACCACCACTTACTCCAGTCCCGTAACCCGGAGGGTGTACACGATCAAGGGCAGAGCCACTTGCGATAGCACCCACGTGATTTACCAACTGACATGCCTGCACTGTGAAGCGTTCTATGTGGGAATGACCAGCAACAAACTGTCCATTCGCATGAACGGTCACAGGCAGACAGTGTTTGTTGGTAATGAGGATCACCCTGTGGCTAAACATGCCTTGGTGCACGGCCAGCACATCTTGGCACAGTGTTACACCGTCCGGGTTATCTGGATACTTCCCACCAACACCAATCTTTCAGAACTCCGGAGATGGGAACTTGCCCTTCAACACATTCTCTCTTCCCGTTGCCCGCCTGGTCTCAACCTCCGCTAAATTCTAATTCCCGCCTGCCATCTTTAACATCTTTGCCTCGGTTCTGTGGACAGAGCCTCTGCCTGAAGTGGCATCTTTGTCCAACTTCTTTGGTTTCTACAGATGTCTGCCTAAGTGTGTTTGGATGTGGATATGTGTGAGTGTGTGTGTATTTGTTTACCTTCCTTTTTGTCCCCTAAGGTAAGTCCTTCCACTCCTGGGATTGGAATGGCTCCTTTTCCACTTCCTTAAAACCCGTATCCTTCCCTTTCTCCTCTCCTTCCTCCCTCTTTTTCCCGAAGAAGCCACCACTGGTGGCGAAAGCTCGAATGGTTGTGTGTTTTTGTGTGTGTTTGGTGTTCCTATCGACGAGCCTGTACTTTAGGTAAGTCAAAAATCTTTATATATATATATAAAAAGTCATCTCAAGATGTGCTACGCACCAAGGAGAAGCATGGCTGTTGAGGTTGAACAGTAGCTAGTGAGCAACCCCTGAGGAATTTGCCACACCTCCGTTGTATAAGGATTACTCAGGCAAGCGGGGCTCTGTCTGGGTGGACCTTTAGATCCCTAGCTGCTCGTGGGAACACCATGAAATGAACACGAAATGTTGCCAGACTGGTTTCTATAAGAGAGGAAGAGGCAACTACAATGCCGCAGAGTATGATCCCCGAACATTTTCTTCCCTGACCACGCCATGGGAGGAATGTCGGGCCAGACATCAGGGAGAGGCTTATGCCCCTAAATATCTGGTATGTAGCCACACAGATGCGGAATATTTTCACACAACTAAGTCCTTGTTCTTCATGGAAAACTTGGAGGACAAGTTTGGCGAGGTAGAAGGGATGTCCCAAGTCAGTTTTAATAACGACATCATCTCCAGCCCACTCACAGGCATGGCTTTCCTGCAACGAGCTGGGTGAAATTTCTGTTAGTATAACACCACACAAGACCTTGAATATGGTGCAGGGAGTAATATTCCACAAAGATTTTTGGCTGCAGTCAGACGACGAACTACTTGTGAACCTAGCACGGCGGGGAGTGTGTTTCATTCAGCGAGTCCGAAGGACAACAGGATCACCACCAGTGCCTTCATCTGGGCTTTTGAGGTTGATTCATTGCCTGAGAAAGTAAAGGTGATGATCTACCGGTGTGACATAAAGCCCTACGTTCCTCCCCTATGTGCTGTTTTAAGTACTGGAGGTTTGAGCATATGAACTCCCTATGTGATGTCAACACTACATGACAGGAGTACGGATGTGCAGTTCACCCAAATGTCCCTTGCACACCCCCTCCAGTATGTGTCAACTGTGGCCAGAATCACTCCCCTTGCGTACCTACGTGCACGGTTCTGCGCAGATAGAAAGAAAAATTATGGAATATTAGACTCGGGACTGACTGACCTACTCTGAGGCAAAGAGAAAGTATCAGAAACTCCACCCTGTGTGCTTGGTCAACTCCTATGCCACGGCAGCCTCGCCGTCATCATCTAGTGTGCCTGCTTTACACACTGTGCAATCAATTCCAGTGGGCCCCAAGGCCCCCTGCCCCCTTGACAGCTGGGGGCACTTCCTTTTCGATGGCTCCCACTTTTTTCACTCTGGGAACAACATCCCCTAAAACATCGGGGTCCCCAGTCCCAACCTCTAAGCCGTAGAAGGAGAAGCCTCCTCCGGCTCCTCTCGCACAGAAGGGTTCCCGCCGGGACGTCCCTTTCGAGGCTACTCGCAGTGCTCCAGAGGATCCGCAGGCTTAAGGATCCACAACCTGCCGGTCGAAGAGCCTCCCGCTCTTCCTCCATCCCAGATGCCACTTCTGAGAATCCTTCCCAGCCCTGCAAACTGAAGGGTCAGCGAGAGGAAAAGAAGAATAGAAATAAGAAAAAGGAATGTTCAGTGGCTTCAACACTTCCTCTGCTTCAGAGTCGAGATCCTCACAGTTACTGTGAGATCTCACACTTACTGATTTGCCAGACTATAGTATCTCTGGTTCTGTGGATTCAGAGCAGATGGTAGCAGATGATCCAATGGAATGATCTGCTTCTTTTTTCATCATGGCAGTACAGCCTGGGAGAACATAATCTCCAGTGGAACTGTGGCAATTTTTCCCCCAACTGGCTGAGCTGCAACAACTTTTGAGCATCGCACCTGCTTTCTGCATTGCCCTTCAGGAAACCTGGTTTCCATTAATGTGGACCCCTGCCCTTCATGTATATAGGGGATACTTCTGTAATCGCAGAATGTATAACAGGGTTTCAGGTGGAGTTTGTGTATAAGTCCTTATCTCTGTTTATAGCGAACCTGTGCCCTTTCAGACACCTCTTGAAGCAGTGGCTGTCAGGGTAAGGACAACGCAGGAGATCACCATCTTCAGGCTCTACCTTCCTCCAGATGACGATGTCTCTTTGAATGTTTTGGCTGCACTTATATCACAACTGCCCCCCACCTTTCCTGGTATTGGAGGACTTTAATGCCCATAATACCTTGTGGGGTGGTTCTATGATTTCTGGCTGTGGCTCAGTTGTCGAGGACTTACTTTCTCACCTCGACCTCTGCCTCTTAAACACAGGTGCTGCCACACATTTTAGTGTGGTGCTTGGCACAGTCTCGGCCATTCATCTGTCGATCTGCAGCCACAGCCTTCCGCCATCTGGCCACTGGAGTGTTCATGATGACTTGTGTAGCAGTGATCATTTTCCAATCTTTTTGTCACTCCCACAACGTCATTCCCCAGCACACCCTCCTAGGCATGTTCTACACAGGGCTAACTGGGAAGGCTACACCTCCGCTGCCACCATTGGCCTTCCCCCACTCAATACCATTGATGTGGTGGTCGAGAGTGCCTTACAATCCATAGTTTCTGCTGCCGATGCTACCATTCAATGGGCGCCCACATCATAAGACAGTGCCATGGTGGTCACTGAGGCCATTAAAGACTGCAGGCGGGCCCTACAGAGATACAAGCGGCAACCCTCTCTTGAGCACCTCATTAAATTCAAACAGCTCTGCGTTGGTGCTCACCATTTAATTACAAGATGGAAATGGGGGTGTTGGGAGACGTATGTACTCACTATTGGGTCAAGTATCTCCACCTCCCAGATCTGGAGCAGGATTAGGCATTTACAGGGATACCCAACACCAGAGGAATCCCTGGGATCTCCAAGAAAGGAGTGATATGTACGGATCCACCCACACTTGCAGAGATGTTTGCTGAGCATTACACTCGCACTTCTGCCTTTGCAAACTACCCACTGGCCTTCTGTACATTAAAGGAGCAGGTGGAATCCCAGCCCATCTCCTTTACCACCCACCGCACTGAGACTTACAATGCTCCATTCAGTGAGTAGGAGCTACTCAGTGCTCTCGCACAATGTGCTGACATGGCCCCTGGTCCCGATACCATCCATGCCTAAATGCTAAGACACCTCTCAGCCGAAAGCCAGGGTAATCTCCTGGCTCTCTTCAACTGGATCTGGTGCGACAGGATATTCGATCGCAGTGGCGGGAGGGTACAATCATATTGGTACCGTCGATAACCACCTAACACCAACTCTAACTGTGTTTCTGACGTTCAACAGAGTTGAACTCTCGTCCAAGGTCAAAGCAGGATATGAAGTTATCTCCGTTCGCCCTTATGTACCAAACCCTATGCGCTGTTTCCAATGCCATAAATTCAACAATACCCGTCAATCTTGCCCCAATACAGCAAAATGTGTCACTTATGGTAGGGACACCCATGAGGGCGACTGCCTACCTCCGTCCCATCACTGTGTTAATTACAGTGGTGACCATGCTGCTTCCTCTAGGGACTACCTTGTTTATAAAGATGAGAAGGTCATTCAGCACATTCAGGTCACGGAAAAGGTCTCAACATCTGCTGCTCGAAAGTTAGCATGTCGGAATCCCACTGTCCTTCCAGCAGGCACATACAGTAAGGTCCTCACCTCCACCCGACCTACTAAGGATGCAGGTACGCAGACCTGTGGTTTCACTTTCGCTAACACAGTTGTGTGATCGGCCAGCCCGAAGTTTGCCTGTTCCACATTCCCACTCCTTCCTGCTCCTTCTAAAGTTCAGTCTTCATCACCCTCTCATAAACCGCGGCACCTAAACAAGATGCCTGGACTTTGAAAAAGGAACCTGTCTGTGAAGATTTTCTACATAATCAGGCTTCTCAACCATCAACTACCTCTTCTTCTCACCATCACTCTTCCAAAAGAGCTAACAAAGAAAAGAGTCCCTTCCTCACCGAGGCCTGACTCATCCGTCATGCCGCCCAACAGTAGCCGGCCCCGGTCATCCTCTGTCTCGCTGGGACGCACTACTGTTAACCTGGCAACCGGTGGAGGATGCTGCCCCTACCGATCAACTCGGGAAGGCAGCAGAAATTCCAGTTGCACTGATGGAACAAGATTTTCCACCAATGGATTGCGAGAGCAGTGCTTCCTTGAAGTCAGGCCCGCAGCGGCCGTCGCCTAGGTGACCCCCTTTTGCCTTGTTCTTCTCTTTTCTCCCATTATCCATATCATGGCACTTCTTCAGTGGAATATTCGAGGCATTTGCTCCAATTGCAAGGAATTAAAATTACTCCTTCGATTGCACTGTCCGCTCATAGTTAGCCTCCAAGAAACCAAGCTATGCCCAGAGGATCGTATAGCCTTCCCTCAATATACCTCTGTGTTTTCTGACCTACCTCCTGTGGATGGTATTCCAGCCCATGGAGGGGTTATGTTGCTCGTTCGGGACGACATCTACTCCCATCCCATCTCTCTGAACACTCACATACAGGCAGTTGCCATCCGCATCACCCTCCCCTACCCTTTCCTTCTCTCTCT
This sequence comes from Locusta migratoria, assembly GCA_026315105.1. NCBI lineage: Eukaryota > Metazoa > Arthropoda > Insecta > Orthoptera > Acrididae > Locusta > Locusta migratoria. Next base: position 614,392,022 of record CM048746.1, read on the forward strand.
GCAATATCTATACCCCATCATTGTCTGCCTTTACTAGAGCAGACGTACTGCAACTTGTTGCCCAACTTCCTCCACCTTTCGATTTGCTTGGTGACTTCAATGCCCACCACCCCCTATGGATTCTCCAGCATCTTGCCAAAGAGGCTCCCTTCTAGCGAACCTTTTCAACCATCTCAATCTTGTCTGCCTAAACACCGGTTCACCAACGCTCCTTTCCGACAAAACGCACACCTATTCCCACTTGGTCTTTGCAATATGCACTCCTCAGCTAGTGCATTGGTTAGAGTGGTATACTCTTTCTGATTCGTACTCGAGCGACCATTTCCGTTGTGAAATCCACCTAATGCATCATACCCCATCTCTGCGTTCCACCACGTGGAACATCTCCAAAGCCGACTGGGGGCTGTATTCTTCCATGGCGGTTTTCCACGACCAGCATTTCCCCAGCTGCAACAGTCAGGTCCATTACCTCACAGAGGTTATTCTCACTGCTGCTGAACATTTCATACGTCATACTTTCTCTTCTCCACGCCACGTTCCAGTCCCCTGGTGGACTGCAGCATGCAGGGACGCTATTAGAGCCCGGCAACGTGCTCCACGAACCTTTCAACACCACCAAACGATGGAGAATTGCATCCATTACAAGTGACTGTGGGAGCAATGCTGTCATGTTATAAAAGAAAGCAAAAAAGCCTCTTGAACTGCCTTCACTAGTTCTTTTAACAAATACACTCCCTCCTTGGTTGTCTGGGTTAGCCTGTGCTAGTTATCTGGTACTAAGGTCCACTCCCCAATTTCAGGCCTGACAGTAGCAAACACAGTCCTTGTGGAACCCATTGACGTATCCAATGCCTTAGGCCGCTCTTTTGCGGAGGATTTGAGCTCTGCTCATTACCACCCTGCCTTCCTCCCCCACAAACACGCAGAGGAGGCACGGCTGCCTTCTTTCCAATCTTTAAATCGTGAAAGTTACCATGACACCTTCACTATGCAGGAACTAGACAGTGCTTTCGCCATGTTCCGCTCCTCTGCTCTGGGGCCTGATGCCATTCATGTTGAGATGTTGCAGAACCTTTCTTCTGCTCTCGCAATGTCCCGCTCCTCTGCTCCGGGGCCCGATGCCATTCATATTGAGACGATTCCTTCTCCGCACCTATAATCACATATGGACTGAAGGCCAGGTCCCCACAAGTTGGCGTGAAGCCATTGTTGTCCCCATCCCCAAACCAGGGAAGGACAAACATCTTCTTTCCAGTTATCGCCCCATTTCTCTTACCAGCTGTGTCGGTAAGGTGATGGAACGTATGGTTAATGCTTATTTGGTTTGGCTCCTTGAATCCCGACGCCTCCTTACCAATGTCCAATATGGTTTTCATCGGCATCGCTCTGCAATTAACCACCTCGTCACCTTGTCGACTTCTATTACGAATAACTTTTTGAAAAGGCACCAGACGGTGGCTGTGTTCTTTGATTTGGAGAAGGCCTAAGACACCTGTTGGAGGGTGGGAATTCTCCTCACCATGCATACCTGGGGCTTTCGCGGCCGTCTCCCCCTTTTTATCCGTGCATTTTTAATGGACCGACATTTTCGGGTATGAATGGGCTCTGTTTTGTCAGACCCTTTTTGCCAGGAGAATGGAGTGCCACAGGGCTCCGTTTTGAGTGTCGTACTCTTCACCATAGCAATTAACCCAATTATGGACTGCTTCCCACCCGACGTTTCTGGTTCCCTCTTTGTGGACAATTTCGCAATCTACTGCAGTGCTTAAAGAACATGTCTATTGGAACGCTGTCTCCAGCATTATCTTGACCGTCTTCATTCTTGGAGCATTGCAAATGGCTTCCATTTCTCCAATGAGAAAACAATGTGCATCAACTTCTGGCAATACACTGAGTTCCTTCCACCATCTTTACATCTAGGCCCTGTCGCTCTTCCATTCATGGAGACAACGAAATTCTTAGGACTCACATTGGATAGGAAACTTTGTTGGTCTCCACACGTGTCTTCTTTGGCTGACTGTTGTACACGTTCCCTTAATGTCCTCCATGTTTTTAGTGGTACATCGTGGGGAGCTGATAGAAACGTCCTTCTTCCCCTTTATTGGTCCTTAGTCCGATGGAAGCTGGATTATGGAAGCATAGTTGACGCAAATTCACAGCCGTCCATCTTGTGCCATCTTAACTCAATTCACAATTGGTGGTTACGCCTACCGATTGGAGCCTTCTATACCAGAACTATTGAAAGCCTCTATGCAGAAACTGCAGAATTACCATTGCACTATCAGCGTGATATATTACTCTGTCATTATGTATGCCAGCTGCTGTCAATGCCCAAACACCCATCCTACCCATCATTTTTCAACGACTATTTTGATCCCCAATATGGGGTGTCTGCATCTGCACTGTTGCCTCTCGAAGTTTGTTTTCATCGCCTGCTACAGCAGCTCGATTTCACCCTCCCTGACACCCTTTGAATGGATGTGAGCCCAACACCACCATGGCTTCAGACACGGGTTTGTGTCCACCTCGAACTCAGCTTGCTCACAAAGGATTGTTGTTGTTGTTGTTGTTGTTGTTGTTGTTTAGAGGGGAGTAAACTACTTGGTCATCAGTCCCGCTCCCAAAGGAGAGTACCCCAGATTCGGTGTATCGCTCAAAGTTTGTCGAACTTTGTTCTCAGCTTGATGATAACATCTTCATCTATACAGATGGCTCTAAGAACACTGATGGTGTCAAATTCGCCTTTGTTGTCGAGTTTGACAGCTTTCAATACAAGCGCATCAATCAATGCTCAAATTTCACAGCTGAGCTTTTTGCTCTCTATTAGGCAGTCCAATATGTTTGCCGCCACCACCACCCTTCTTATGTCATCTGCTCAAATTCACTCAGTGCCATTCAGAGTCTTAGAGACCCATATCCGGTCCATCCTCTTGTACTCCAACTCCAACACTATGTTCAATTGGTAGCTAAAGACGGCTTTCGCGTTTGCTTCCTGTGGGTACCTGGCAACGTAGGTGTGCCGGGGAACGAGGCTGCTGACACTGTGGCCAGGGCTGCCACTCTCCTACCTCGGACAGCTACAGTTTACGTCCCGACAAACAACATTCAAGGGGCTATTTGCAGGCGTACTGTTGCATCATGGCATCGGATGTGGTCCTCGCTTCAGGACAATAAGCTTAGAACCATAAAACCAATCCCAACAGCTTGGAAGACCTCCTCCCGCCCCTCCCGGTGGGAGAAAGTAATCTTGGCCCATTTGATAATCGGTCATTGCTGGTTCAGCCACCAACATTTATTAACCGGCAACCCCCCACCAGTATGTTCCTGCGGTCGCCCGATGATGGTGCGCCATGTTTTAATGTTCTGCCCCAATTTTAATCATGTTCATGTTGCAGTAAGTCTGCCATCCACTTTGAAGGACATTTTAGCTGATGACGCACGGGCAGCTGTTAGAGTTTTGCATTTTATATATATGACTAATTTGTCCAAAGGCATTTAATTCATTCTCATGATATTATTTATTCCTCGTTTTAATGATATTCTGAAAGTCTCCTTATCGGCACCTTTTTTAACCTTCTTATGAGTTAATTTAAGGTCAGAATCGGGCCTAATGACCACTGTAGTTGAGCGCCCTAAAATGATAAAAACACTCCACACACCTTTGGAAGCTGTGGCTGTCAGGCTAAGGACTGCAGTGGTCTTTTCCATCTCCAATGTCTACCTCCCTCTTGATAATGAAGTCTCACAACACCACCTGGCTGCACAGATTGCTCAGCTACCCCTACCTTACCTGGTATTGGGTGAATTCAACACCCATAACATACTGTGGGGTCAAACTGTGACTACTAGTCTTGGTAGAGATGTCAAGTCACTACTATCAGAATGTAAATCCCACGTCTTGCTTTTCTGTATCTCTTGAGAGATATAAACGCAGCTTCCCGTGAAACAGACAAAAATGTACTTAAATGAAAAACATATAAACAAGCGTATAAGACATAAAATAGGTGTATTCCCTCTCTTGGTAATGTAACTTACATTACGTGATCTGAAACAATGATTAGTAATAAAATCAGTCCAACTTCGGACACAGTTTCTGAGAGACCACACAAAAGTAACATTACATGCTTAAAGACAATTTCTAATTGTAATACTTGTATTATCAATGATCATGTGAAATATTAAAACAAATTTTTTGTTCCATCTACAAGTCTGCAACTGGTATGGGTAACGGCTTGCACGAACCGGTAGTTGCCATAGTTGTTTAGTATCATAGATCAGTGGACCTATCACCATAACATTTTGAAACGAAATCTGAAAATGCTGGTGGCATGACAGCAACAGGAAAATTTACTTTTTAAGTACTGTTGTTCTGAGAGAATTAACTTCTTGGATACGGAGATTTTTCATTGATTTACTGCAAATATTGTTTATAACGATTTATCAGACAAGACATGAAACAAAATAATTAATTATATTACAATGATTATCAATTTAAAAATATTTTGCAGCAATTGATGACAATTGAAATTATACGGAAAATCTAGTTTGTCTTTGAGACCATTTGGCACCTGTCTGCTAGTGGCCCCCAGGGCATCATAGACCCCCTTGTCCCTGGTTCGCTACACCTCTGCTGAGTTGCACTCTACCTTAAACTACAACAAAGGTGTCATGACATGCAGGGATCTGGTAAATATCCCAAAAGAGGAACTGAAGAGTGAGTGGCGTATGGGGACATTGTGGATGCTTTGGGTGGAGTAACGGGCACAGAAGGCGCAACCCGACCTGTTGTGTCACAGCCCTAGTCAAGGTGTCAATAGCCGCCGTGAGGGAAGCATTCTGTTGAGCCAGAATTTCTGGTAATGACTGAAGATTCATCAGCAATGCAGTAAGGTGGTCTGCCATGACTGTGGCAGGAAGACCACGCTACCATAAACCTCATCACCACTGAGAAAAACACTGTTTGTCATAAGCACAATATTGCTCGTTCCGCATACACTCGCCGAATGGCCGGGCAGACAGTCCCGACCATTTGATAGCGCGCTGCCAGCAGATGGCGCGCAGCTCCTGTCAGCTGTTTCGAAGACCATGCCCTCCTGTGGCTAGGCCGGGAACTATCTCGGCCGGGCCCGCGCCAGCCACGGAACAATACCGGCGCGCGCAATCTGAATGGCCCGCTAGGCCATAACACTTTTAATTGTTTATTATCTTTCGTTTTTAGCCTTCTGTTGATACTCTATCTGGTAGTTATCAATTTTTTAGAAATCTAACGAATCTCTGTTCCGATCTGGGCGCTAATGACCTTAGAAGTTGTGCGCCCTAAAACCACAAAAAAAACAGAGGACGCCAAGTCATATATAAATTACTAGAGAATGGATGCTAAAACATATTTATATTTACTCAGGAAATTGGTTCTAGACATAAAAATCCGTATAAGCACGTGTAAAGACTACTGCATATCAGCAGAATACAGGTTTGCAGTGACAGCAATTTCTTGCTACAGTGGGGGAGGGGGGAGGCGTAAAATGTTGATGTTGGCAACGAAATGTTTGCTATAGCAGAAGGATTCACTTACTGGCCAGAAAAGAGTACATACTAGAACCTGTCAACAACAGAGCAGGAAAAGCATTGGTAATTATTAGATGTAGAAGAGTGGAGAGCTTATAAAAATCTGCTTCATATATTTCCTATTAATTTTGAGGTTGATGCGACACAAAAGGCCATTAATCTCCTTCTTAATATCCTCGGCTGTACACTCAGGTCGAATTTCTCTGTTGAGTACCTCCGCTATTCTCATGTAACTTTTGAGTCTCCGTAATCTGTTCTTATATTCAAGGTGTCTAGGATTATACAGTGCTTCGTCTGCTTCATAAAGTTCAATTAATTTTGTGGTACACGGCACCCACCAACTAAACTTTGACGTCATGTTTTCAAAGAAGGAGGTCTGTTTTCAAATAAGCACGCTCCAAGATCTACAGCGATGCTAGTGCTCCAAACGGTTAAATTTCACTTTGCAGTGAACAAAAGACAAACGACTTATGATCAAATCTACTGTGAGACACTAGATATGATCATATTTTTTTTTTACGAAAGCTGAGATATTTCAAAGTTCCTTTCTACACTATCAAATTTTTATGATGTAAATTTTTGACAAAGAAATATGACCATGTAATACCGGCCTATACGAACCTACATTTGCTTGAAACTTCCTGGCAGGTTAAAATTGTGTGCCGGAACCGGGACTCAAACCTGGGACCTTTGCCTTTCGCGGGCAAGCACACTACCGACTGTGCTATCCCAACACGACTCACGATGCCGCCTCACAACTCTACTTCTGCCAGTACCTCGCCTCCTACTTTCCAAACTTCACAGAAGCTCTTCTGCAAACACGCAAGACTAGCACTCCTGGAAGAAAGGAAATGGTGGAGACATGGCTTAGCCACAGCCTAAGGGATGTTTCCAGAATGAAACTTCACTCTGCAGCGGAGTGTGCGCTGATATGAAACTTCCTGGCAGATTAAATTGTGTGCCGGAACCGGGACTCGAACCTGGGACCTTTGCCTTTCGCGGGCAAGTGCACTACCGACTGTGCTATCCCGGCACGACTCTCGATGCCGCCTCACAACTCTACTTCTGCCAGTACCTTGCCTCCTACTTTCCAAACTTCACAGAAGCTCTCCTGCAAACACGCAAGACTAGCACTCCTGGAAGAAAGGATATGGTGGAGACATGGCTTAGCCACAGCCTAAGGGATGTTTCCAGAATGAAACTTCACTCTGCAGCGGAGTGTGCGCTGATATGAAACTTCCTGGCAGATTAAAATTGTGTGCCGGAACCGGGACTCAAACCTGGGACCTTTGCCTTTCGCGGGCAAGCGCACTACTGACTGTCCTATCCCGACACGACTCACGATGCCGCCTCACAACTCTACTTCTGCCAGTACCTTGCCTCCTTCAATCCAAACTTCACAGAAGCTCTCCTGCAAACACGCAAGATTAGCACTCCTGGAAGAAAGGATATGGTGGAGACATGGCTTAGCCACAGCCTAAGGGATGTTTCCAGAATGAAACTTCACTCTGCAGCAGAGTGTGCGCTGATATGAAACTTCCTGGCAGATTAAAATTGTGTGCCGGAACCGGGACTCGAACCTGGGACCTTTGCCTTTCGCGGGCAAGCGCACTACCGACTGTGCTATCCCGACACAACTCCACTGCAGAGTGAAGTTTCATTCTGGAAACATCCCTTAGGCTGTGGCTAAGCCATGTCTCCACCATATCCTTTCTTCCAGGAGTGCTAGTCTTGCGTGTTTGCAGGAGAGCTTCTGTGAAGTTTGGATTGAAGGAGGCAAGGTACTGGCAGAAGTAGAGTTGTGAGGCGGCATCGTGAGTCGTGTCGGGATAGCACAGTCGGTAGTGTGCTTGCCCGCGAAAGGCAAAGGTCCCAGGTTCGAGTCCCGGTTCCGGCACACAATTTTAATCTGCCAGGAAGTTTCATATCAATGCACACTCCGCTGCAGAGTGAAGTTTCATTCTACATTTGCTTGTTCGATATTAATCAATATGTACCACTTTGATATATATTGGTTGTAGGCCACAGCTATGCTATATAAAACATCTTGGGAAATTATCGTGTTTTTCTGTGCAGTACCAAAAAAATACATTAATATCAATGATTGTTTTCATATTTCGAATAAAATGTTTCTTAACTGAAATGTTCCGAGCATTTTGAAACTATTTCAGATTATTACTGTGCATCTTTGGCTGCTGGAACTGTGGTTTTACAAAGTCTTTGAAGCTGAACAGTTTTGTCGTCATTCATTTGCAATGTTACTATTATCGTTACCGTTCTACTGTTATTTAAATTACTGATTTTGGAATTGACTTGATTTTTTTATTACTGCAGCTGAATTTAGACCTACGCATCATGAGACTTGATTTTTATCATCGTCTGTTTTATTTCATTGTAGTGTTTTTTTAGACTTGGTGACGAGAACATGTGCTGTCTGAAAATATCGAAACCGACTTACAGCTCAAGACAGAGCATGAGAATTTGAAAAGGAGGAATTCTATGCTCTCGATAATTCAACAATGTTTAGCAAATTCTGCAATATTAGAGTTGTATGGGTCCAGAAAGATACTATCATGAAACATGTGCAGACCGAAAATTTGAAGGACTCCAGTTTGCCAATTAAGAGGCAGTCCACAATCAGCAGCAGCTTTGAAGCAGCAAAAAAGAAGAGTGATTGTGAATATCTGGCCCAAAGGACGGTGGAAACTTTTTTGAAGTCCAACATTACACTCCACAAACTGGAGAACAAAGACTTTCGAGGGTCAATGAACGAGTTCATTGGAAGTGAGCAGTGTTGTTATTTGTGGCTACAGACTGCCTCACGATAATTTTAGTAAACGTTTCATTGAATTTTACTTTTAGCATGTCGGGTGTAGTGTAGATGAGGATACCAGCTGTCGGCTTTGGAAGACTACGTCTTACCTTAGCCAATCAGGAGTGGCGTTCATGCAGCCAATAAGATTGCATGTTTCTGCTGATAATTAAAACTAACTTTTAATTGTTACTGATAGGTGGTGATTACCCGATTTTTTTAATTTAAATTAATACATTGATTGTGGTGACTGTGGCGTCAGTTGTTTTGATATTTGCACATCATTTTGAGGTTTAAAAAAGTCACGATGTCTCAATATTGCTGCCTGAGTGCCAGTCCTGATTGGCTGCTTTCACATACCTGGTCAAACTCGACAAGTGGTATCCTCGTCGACACTAATCCCAGTGTGCTAATGTTGTTGTTAAAATGTTCACTTTGCAAGGGTAATTAATTTATTCACCGAGCAAGGGCACTTGCAAAAACCTGTGAACTATATAGCAGGAATAGCATTAATTGTTTCATTTTATGCAATTGGGATTCACAGAGCATTCAGTGGTCGTTGCCAACATCACTATGCCATAATTAAATTTACAGTATTATTATTTTAAAAGTTCATATAACTAACAAATTGTTCGTTTTCAGGTGCTGGTGACATCCCCTGCTTTAAAACAATGAGGGAGAACATTGTGCTGTCAATAAAAGAGAAGAGAAAAACTGAAGTATTGGATCAGCTTTCAGGGGAAAGAGGTGGTCATATTAGCCAATGAGACCACAGACAGAAGAGGCCATTGTATTTTTGCAGTTTTATTCAGAACTGTTTAAGCCTGGGACGAACAGAAACTTTTTGTGGGAAGTGTCACAGTTCTTGAAGCAGCAAACCCAACACAGTGTGTTTGTGCTGTTTTAGGGGCTCTGCAGGTGTATAATATACACTATGAAAATGTTAAGGTTATTGTCAGTGACAGTGCAAGATACATGAACAAATGTTTTGATTCATTGAAGACCATAATAGGAGACAATTTGATTCATATTCAGTGCTAGGCACATAAACTGAATCTGATTGCCAACATTTTTTCAAAACAACTTAAGCTTCTTAACACTGCAATAAGTAATTTAGAAAGCGTGTTTCTGAACACCTGCAAGAGAAAGCTCTTGTATTTCCAGTTCTTGAAGGAGCAGAATAAGGACCCAAAGGTTTTTCCTCTTCCAGTGTTGACACGCTTGAACTCTTGGCTCTCTACAGCCATATATGTAGTGGAGTATTTTGGTGTACTGGTCAAGTTCTTCCGCAGTGAAGATATGAGAGAGATGTCGAATGCAGGCACTGAATACGTCAATGCACTGCCAGATGACAAAGTATTCAGGATTCTGGTGGAGGCCACATTTATTAAAGAACATGCCAAAGACGTGATGAGTAGGTCTGCCTTCTTAGAGACATCAAAAACTCCTACTGCTCATGAACTGCATGGAAAGTTGAAACATCTGGAAATAAGTTTCAAGGGGTCTTTGGTGAGGAGACCACTGAGATTCTGAAGACTATAAAGAGGGAAGTTCTTCAGGCAGAAATTCGGGAAGCACTGAAGCGAACTAGACTCCACCCTCAGACAAAATTGTCTACACTCATGGCCACAGATCCATGTAAATCTGTATTCAAAGCCCTGAATTCCTATTTTGATCCTAGGGCAGTAACAATGAACACTGTGAATTCCGATATGGCGAAGATCTTGTAGAGTGTACCGGGGATGAATGTCCTTAGTGCTGCAGAAATTCTGAAGGGATATCAGTCTCTTCAGAATTTTGTGCAGTTCTAAAAGCAGACAGTCTTGTTGACATAGTGAAGTGTCTCCATGCTACTGCAGTCAACAATCCACAGTTTGCAGCTATACCACTGAAGGCCATTTGGTATCCACATTCTAATGTTGACAGTGAGAGGTTATTTTCCCACCACAAAGAAGTGTCAACAGATAGGTACCACAATCTCTCTAAAAGAAAATATTGAAACAATGACAATGCTGTCATTTGAGAGACAATCTTCAGAATGAAAATGTACTTTCGTCAAGCAACATGTGAGTAAGAATTAAAAATGTCAAGAAAATTAACTTTTATCTTATTTTTTGACCCCAAGATAAAAACCTCTTGTAAAGGTTTCTAAATTTTTTATTACAGAGTAATACCTTGAACCTTCAGGCATTTTTGTATTTCATTATAAAAAAAACTTTTTATTGGACAGAGAAATTTTATTTATTAACAATACTGTTGCAAAGACATTACATTTACATTAAAGGATTTTCTTTTATGTAGTTGTAGTATATCAAAAATAGTTTGCAGTCATGAAAAGAAGAAGTTATGATTTTTGTATATGGGTGTTTAAAAAATAGGATTTTTAAATAATTATTTGTATCAATATTTCTCTAAAGTTACATACTGTCTTCCCCATCCCCTGAAATAATGGTTGCAGTGACAGACTAATTTGTTCTGCAGGATAAATTTTAGTTATGGTGGTGGCAGCAAAGCCTAATGTTTACATCCACACCATATTGAAGAATGCAAGGTGGATCCAATACGTAACTTTCACCCAATTTTTTTGTTAAAATAATATTTCTCTACACCTCTCATTTTTGGCCCATCCTGTAATAGGAGCAGTTACATTTTTGAAGTTAAGCTGTGGCAAAGTGGCCAAGTGCATTGAGGCACTATGCTCCGATGCGCGAGGCTGCTCCCCATCGGGAGTTTGAATCCTCCCTCAGGCATGGATGTTTGTGCTGTCTTTAGTACAAGTTAGTTCCTAAGTAGTTTGTAAGTTAGGGAGTGATGACTCCGCAGTTAAGTCCCATAAGCTTAATAAACATTTTCAATGTTAAATATGACAAAAATAAGAAAAAATAGAAAAAGGTTGCCAGAAAATAACACCGACAAGTGCAAAAAAATAACACCGCATTTGGCCATAAAATAACATCGACTTTTTCCTGTCCCTAGTGATCAGTAAAGCTGACTGGACACTGTTCAGCCAACTCGCTGAGTTGGAAACATGCGACAATATCCAGGAATGGGTGGATTGTATCACGCAAACGATGCACAATGCTGCTGAAGCATCTATGCCAGTGTCATTAGGACAACCAAAATGGCAGCCTGTCCCTTGGTGGACTGCAGAATGTCGCTCTGCAATTAGGGCCAGGCATGCAGCTCTGTGTTGGTTTTAGAGCCTGCCAACTGTGGACAACCTTGCAGCGTTTTGGATGGCGAAGGAAAAATGTCACCAAATAATAAGAGAGAGTCGAAAGAGATCTTGGCAACAGTTCCTTAGTACCATTACCTGTTCCACTACAAGTTCCACAGTATGGTATAAGGAGGATTTCTGGGATAGGAGGGAGGTGTCCAGTGGCTGCTGTAATGGGGAATGGCATTCCCCAAACCAGGCCACGAGACAATGCCCAGACCATGACTATCTATTTTGCCAAATTTACAGCCACTGCCAGCCAGAATCCAGCATTCAGAGCAGCAGAGTAGTTGCTGAGAGGGGCAATTTGGTCTTTTGGGCTACCATTCATCAGGATTATTAACTGTCCTTTCACACTGTGGGAGCTGCATTCTGCATTGTCTGTGGCACATAGTACATCCCCTGGCTATGACAGAATCCACTACAGTATGTTGCAGCACCTAATGCAGCAAAATAAAGAAACCCCCCAACCTTTTTAATACCATTTGGTCTTCAGGTAACTCTCTTGACTTGTGGGGAGCCAATTTTAATACCCCTTTTAAAACTAAGAAAAGATCACACATGCCAAAGCAGTTATCAAAGTGTTGCCCTCACTATTTGTGTGGGAAAGACCTTAGAGCAGATGGTCAACTGCTGCCTTGTCTGAATGTTGGAATCCAGGCAGCTCCTTAATTGCTTCCAGTGTGGCTTCAGGAGATATCATTCCATATTCGATAACCTGGCCTTTCTGGAGGTGGCTGTACAACAGGCTTCCTGTACCATCACTACCTTCTGGGTGTATTTTTTTTTAAATTTTTTTTTTTATATATATCAAGAAGGTCTACAATACTACTTGGAGGCATCTTATACTCAGGCAACTTCACGAATGGGGATTTTTTAGTTGTCTTCCCAGTTTTATTGAGTCTTTCCTTTCTCCACTTTATTTTAGATATCATATTGGTGGCGTGCTGACTGACTGCTTTGAGCAGAAAACAGTTTTATAGAGCCTTTGTATGATCTTGACTTGATTATGGCTGCACGGTGTATGGGTCTGCAAGACCATATCTAAAATTGCTGCACGTGGTGCACCATGCACGGATTCAGTTGGCTACCAGGGCATTTCATACCAACCCTATACCAAGCCTTTGCGCCAAGGCTGCTGACCCACTGCTCCACATACGATGACAGCTTCTCATGGTGCGTCAGTTGTATACCACATTGTCCACTCCATATACACCTGCTTTCAATACCGTTGCTCGGCCACTTATGGAAAGGCTTGTCCATGATCGGTTTTGAGCTACGAGGCCTTTTTGGAATTTTTGCTGAGGACTGTTTTTTTTTTAGATATGGGTGTGGCAGGCTTTACATTCGAGGTTAGAGTAAATTCCTCCTTGGCCCTGTCAGAGGCCCAGATTACTTTCAGATTTGACACACTTTAAGAAGGATTACACTTCTGATTTTCCCCTCAGGGGCTTAGCATTAATTTGCTGAGTACGGGCTTGCGAACCTGGGGTCCTGAGCTGTGGGTTGTGTCGCGCCAACAGTCCGCTACACCGTAAGCTCTGTGCGTGCATCAACGACCATCGTTCGGCGTGACGGTGGAACATTGTATGTTTCAGAGCCCGGGGATCTTGGCTTAATCGCCGGGGTCACAAGGACGGTAAAACCTCTATTTAAAAAAAAAAAAAAAAAAAAAAAAAAAAAAAAACTCAATCTCAAGGTGTGCTATGTGCCGAGGAGATGCATGGCTGTTGAGGTTGAACAGTCACTAGCGAACAAGCTCTGAGGAACCTGCCGCACCTCAGTTGTATTATGCTTACCCAGGCAAGCGGGTCTCTGTATGGGTGGACCTTAAGATCCCTAGCTGCTTGTGGGAACAAAATGAAATGATCAAAAGATAACATTGGTGGACATATAACCATCGTCTCTAAGCGTGGGAAGTTCAATGCCACTTGGTATGACCCCAAGTCGTTTCCTTCCTTGGCCACGACCTGGAAGTAATGCAGCACTGCTAACAGAAACAAACCATATTCACCGAGGTATTTAGTTTGTACAAGGACTGATGGGGAATCATTTATGACAGTGAAGTCTCAGTTCTTCGTAGACTATCTGGAGGAGAAGTTTGGAGACGTGGAAGTAATGGTTCCACGTTGATCCATACCGCATCCCCTGCCCAGTCACGGGCGTTGCTTCCTTGCGTTAAGCTAGGAGATGTCACAGTAAACATTACGCCACACAAGTCACTGAATCTGGTCCAGGGCATTATATTCCAAAGGGATCTCCTCTTGCAGTCTAACGAGGAGCTGCATGCCAACCTCGAGCGGCAAGGTGTTCACTTTGTCCAGCGCATCCATCATGGGTCGAAAGATAATAGGGTTGCCACTGGTGCCTTCATCTTAGCCTTTGAAGGTGATACACTGCTGGAGAAGGTGAAAGTGATGGTGATGTGCTACCGATTTGATGTGAAACCCTACATCCTATGTGATGCTTCCAGTGCTGGAAGTTTGGACATATGTCGTCCCGTTGCCCTTCCAGCGCAACTTGACGGGATTGTGGACGTCCATCCCACCTGGACGCCCCATGTACTCCGCCGCCCATCTGTGTGAACTGTGGCCAAGAGCATCCTCCCTTCCCGTTGCAATGCCCTATTCTCCACAAGGAAAGGAAAATCGTCGAATATAAGACCATGGACAGGTTGACCTATACTGAGGCTAAAAAGAAATATGAGCGCCTACACCCAGTTAGCACGACCATCTCTTTTTGCGACAGTAACATCGTTGCCATCATCTTTGGTGACACGTGTCTTTCCCACTCTGCAGGGCACTAAGGGAGTCAGAGCAGTTGGCATAAAAGGGATGGCAGCAACAGTGGATGTATAAAACAGAATGGGAGACCAACGGGGCCGAGGCGTAGAGATGGTGGAAGAAATTCCTTGTATCTCCAGAAGTTTATACACACCGTTTTCTCAGTGGAGAAGCGGAAGCTGATTGCAATGCTCCAGGAATATAGGTGTTGAAGACAAGATACATGTCCGCTGGGCGCTGCAATAAATTGCAAAATCGTCTACAAAAAGGGATCCGGAAACGTCAGCTGAAAGGCAATCCATGATCGGAGTAATTGCAATGGCAAAGAGGGCCACGCTCAAGACGGAGCCCTCTGGCACCCCATTCTCCTGGCGAAAGGTATCTGACAAAACAGCCCACCCATACCCGGAACTTGCGATCCGCCAAAAACGCTTGAATAAAGAGAGGGAGGTGGCCATGAAGGCCCCATGTGTGCAACATGTGGAGAATGCCCACACTCCAACAGGTATCGTAAGCCTTCTTCAAGTCAAAGAACACTGTTACCGTTTGACACTTCCTTAGAAAGTTATTCATAATGAAGGTCAACAAGGTAACGAGGTGATCAACAGCAGAGTGGTTTCTACGAAAACCACATTGAACATTAATCAGGAAGTATCGGGATTCGAGGAACCAGACCAACCGAGCATTAACCATGCGTTCCATCACCGTTCAGACACAGATAGTAAGATAAATGGGGTAATAACTGGAAGGAAGATGTTTGTCCTTCCCTGGTTTGGGGATGGGGACAACAATGGCTTCACGCCAACTTGTGGGAACCTGACCTTCAGTCCATATGCGATTGTAGGTGCTAAGAAGGAAACACTTGCCCGCAGGAGAGAGGTTCTTCAGCATCTCAATATGGATGGAATCGGGGCTGGGAGCAGAAGATCGAGACAGGGCGAGAGCATGCTCTAGCTCCTGCATGGTGAAGGAGACATTGTAACTATCACGATTAAAAGAGTGGAAAGAAGGCGGCCGTGCCTTCTCTGCCTGTTTGCGAGGGAGGAAGGCAGGGTGGTAATGGGCAGAGCTCGAAACCTCTGCAAAGGAGTGATCCAAAGCATTGGAAACATCAGCAGGGTCCACAAGGACTGCGTTCTCGATGGTCAAGCCAGAAATTGGGGAATGGACCTTGATGCCAGATAAATGGCATAGGCCACCCCAGACAGCCGAGGAGAGAGAGAGAGTAAAGCGGTTAAAAGAACTGGTAAAAGCAATCCAGCAAGCTTTTTTGCTGTCTTTTATAACACGATGACATTGCGCTCACAGTCATTTATAATTGATATAATTCTCCAACTTTGGGTGGCGGTGGAAGGTGTGTAAAGCACGTCGCTGAGCTCTAAGAGCGTCGTGGCAGGCTGCAGTCCACCAGGGGACCGGGATGCGATGTGGAGAAGAGGATGTATGAGGTATGGAATGTTCAGCAGTGGTGAGAATAACCTCTGTGAGATATTCGACCTGACTGTAACAGCTGGGAAAATTCTGATCATGAAAAATGGCCATGGAAGGTACCAGCTCGGGTAATCACCCCTCCCTGGGCCCGGCCTTTATTGGGGGTTACATACATGCCCTACATGTCTACCCGGGGGGGGGGGGCGGGGAGTTATGCCTTAACCCATCACTGGCTATGCAGAGCATGGGTTGGCCTTCAGACACACACAGGGAGGAAGGAGAAGAAAGAATGAAGGAGGGAGAATCTGAAACGCCGAGGCGGAGATTAAAGGGGTGGGTCGAGGACAAGGAGAAAGGAGCAAGAGAGGAAGGCGAAAGAACAGAAAAGAATGAGGACCAAGAAAAGGAGAAGTCTTGGAGTAAAAGAAAAAGAAACCTTTGACTGAATGAAAACGCCCTTCTCTGGGCATAGGCACAAATGGGGGGGGGGGGGGGGGGGGAGTTGGATTGGCCTGGGACAGTACCCTCAAAAGAGCTGTGGGGGGGGGGGAAGACTCATACTGAAAACCCCCAAAGGTTTATCAAACGGAGAATAAGAAACACGTCTCATCTGCAATATGGTGCTATGGAAACCTAATCCCATATAACAAATTTGCAATGTGTATAGGCAATGTATTTATAGCAAACCACTAAAGACAGTGTTCCGCTTATAAGCGTCAGCAGCTCTGGTGTGTTGATCACAGAAACGCTAGAAGCTTAGGCAACTCTGGCATGTTGATTGCTGAAACGTGTTAAATGGACCACTATTCAAATGTCTTATTCTGTAGATATGTTTTGATGGCCTAAAAGTTGTCAATAGTGTAGAAGTATCAGAAACTATATTACAAACAAACCAGTTGTGAGGTCGAATGTAATAACTATTGCCTGTCTCAGCCTGGTACAGCATTGACTCTGAAATTATGATTTACCCTGCCATTACTTCAACTTCTATGTTTCAGCCAGACATGGTAGTTACAAAAACAGGAATAAAGCTCCAACGATATTACTTTGATTTTTGTGCTCCTTTTGGTTATCATCTCTTATGCCTTCTATGAAAGCTGTATTGCATAATTTATGCCTAGTAATGCAAAGAATTTGGACAACATAAAAAACATTTTGCTTTTGATGAAATTTGGTTTGTCATTGCCTATGAAAACTTTTGATAGCTCTATTATTGTCCACAAACTTCTGATATTGCTGACTCATCCAATTGAATTCAGTATATATTCAAATTAAAAATAGGAAACGGATGACTTACCTAAAGCACAGGCCCGTTGACAGACACAAATAAAATCACACACATACAAGCTTTAGCTACTGCTGGTAGCTTCTTCAGGTAAAGAGGAAGGAGGGGAGAAAGGAAAGGATACGGGATTTAAGGAAGTGGAAAAGGAGTCATTCCAATCCCAGGAGTGGAAGGACTTACCTTGGGGATAAAAGAAAAGGCAAACAAGTGCACGCATGCACACACACACACACACACACACACACACACACACACACACGCACGCACACACAAGCTAACACAACAAGGTAGACATTTGTAGAAATCAAAGAGGTTGGGCAGAGATAACGGTTAAGGCAGACACACTGTCCAGAGAACTGAGGCAAAGATGTTACTATGGTGGGCAGGAATTTGAATTTAGCGGAGGTTGAGACCAGGTGGGCAATGAGAGGAGAGGATATGCTGAAGGACAAGTTCCCATCTCCGGAGTTATGAAAGATTGGTGTCGGTCGGAAGTATCCAGATAACCCGGACGGTGTAACACTGCGCCAAGATGTGCTGGATGTTCACGAAGGCATGTTTAGCCACAGGGTGATCTTCATCACCAACAAACACTGTTTCCCTGTGACCGTTCATGCAAATGGACAGTTTGTTGCTGGTCATTTCTGCATAGAACTCTTCACAGTGCAGACGTGTCAGTTGTTAAATCATGTGGGTGCTATCGCAAGTGGCTCTGCCCTTGATTGTGTTCACCTTCCGGGTTATTGGACTGGGGTAAGTGATGGTGGAAGGGTGCATAGGGCAGGTTTTACAACAGGGGCAGTTACAAGGGTAGGAGTCAGAGGGTAGGGAAGGTGGTTTGGGGATTTCATAGAGATGGACTAGGAGGTTACGAAGGTTAGGTGGGCGACGGAAAGACACTCTCTGTGGAGTGGGAAGGATGTATGAAGGATGGATCTCATTTCGGGGCAGGATTCAAGGAAGCCCTATCCTTGCTGGAGAGCCACATTCAGAGTCCGCTCCAGTCCCAGAAAGTATCCAGTGACAAGAGGGGCACTTCTGGGGTCTTCAGTGGAAGGTTCTGGATTTGCGGGGATGAGGAAGTGGCTCTGGCAATATGTATCTGTACCAGATCAGGAGCATAGCTGCAGGATGTGAAAGCTGTTATTAGGTTATTTGTGTACTGGTTCAGGGATTCGGGACTGGAGCAGGCGCATTTGCCATGAAGACCTACACTGTAGGGAAGGGAACGTTTGATGTGGAATGGATGGCAGCTGTCATAATGGAGGTACTGTTGTTTGTTGGTTGGTTCGATGTGGACAGATGTGTTAAGTTGACCGTTGGACAGATGGAGGTCGAAATAGAGGAAAGTGGCATGAGATGTGGAATAGAACCAGATGAATTTGATGGGACCAAAGGAGTTGAGGTTGGAGAGAAAATTCTGGAGTACTTCTTCACTGTGAGTGCAGATCATGAAGATGTCATCAATGAATCTGTCCCAGACTTTGGATTGACAGGCTTGGGTATCCCGAAAGGCTTCCTCTAAGCGCCCCATAAATAAGTTCGCATACGAGGGGGCCATCCTGGTTCCTGTGGTTGTTCCCTTTAGTTGTTGGTATGTCTGGCCCTCAAAGGGAAGAAGTTGTGGGTTAGGATGAAGCTGGCTAGATTAATAAGGAATGAGGTTTTATGTAGGGTTGCAGGTGGTCGGCATGAAAAGAAGTACTCCATCGCAGCGAGACCCTTGGCGTGCTGGATATTTGTGTATAAGGAAATAGCACCAATAATTACAAGGATGGTTCCTGGAGGAAACAGGTTAGGTAAGGATTTCAGGCATTGGAGAAAGTGAATGGTGTCTTTGATGAAGTGTACACCAGTGGAGAACAGCAGTATTAATTTTTTTATTTTTTCCCGTAAGTTTTGACATGATTTTCCATGTCTTGCCGCACGTGCCTTAGGACAGAGGGAGGCCGATGTCCTCTGCCATATTTCCGCAATCCTGCGCATTGCGAATCCCCTGGCCCGATTTGATTTTGCTTGGCAACCGGCACGTGTCCCCCCGACGCCTGCAACTGCGGGCGTGGTACCTGCTGATCAGAGCACCTGTGTCACAAGTCCACACCGCAGATCGCAACCAATCACAGCATGAATGCAACTACTGGCTAGCTGCGAGATCATTACAGATGGTAAAGGGCTGTATGCCACCGGCTCTCGCCCTGATAGCACGCTCCCCGCTCGGCAGCCACCTGGGCTCGCTCTCCTACTTGAACATCATAATGATTACTTCTGTAGTACCACTGGCAGTCCTCCTCAGGCCTTAATATCAGAAATTGTATCCCCTTTTCGAAAATACAACCATTTCATTACACCGCAACACTCGTATCCGAGAATGAGTTGCTTGTCCTGTCAAACCCTGTTTGTGCCATACCTGTACATATTTTGGTGTCAGAAGCATGATTTTCACTCCACACCAGTTTTCCGGTGTTTGGGAGCATGTACTGGGCGTGAGCTAATATTCAGAAATGCGACGCATGCGGCAACGCTTTGCTTAGCTCGCTGCCTGCCTGGCCACGTGACCTTGAGCTGCGCACAGCTGGAGCATGTAAGATTACTGCCCAATAGAAATATTGGTAATTAATAGCATTTGATAATTAAACAGTATGAAGTTCACTGCAAACATTGACCATGCCAATGCACTAAATGTTACACAATTTTAATCTTATTAATTATGGTAGCAATGTATGTACACAGTTGGGTGACAACATTTATAGTTAGGCCATAGGTAGAAATTCTCCACGTTGAGATTTGCTGTGTGCTTGTAGCTGACGGGAGGCCAGCGAGTAGGCCAACGTTGGTGGCTTGTTCCAGCTTAGGATTTTCCAGTTCGTTTCCGGTGAGGGGAGAGAGGGACAATGGCGAGTGCCAGGCACAGTGCAATGCACAAATACTCTAATACTACTGGCATTTGAAGTAATACGATGCAGTTAGGAACCTTTAAGGCCCTCATTACAAAATAGCCTGTTGACAAATGAACAATACATTAGCTGATATAGTCACATCTGACGTAATATGTTTAATTGACAATGAAAAGTAATAAATTACCAATAAATACAAGACAGTTACACAACTAGCATGGCAATGTTTGTTTATAAAAATAATATATTAACTATTTTTCATTTTATTTTCAATCAATCTTTTGTATTTTATCTTGAAGTATTCAGTTAAATCACTTATCTGTGATATAAGAAATTGCAAGATTATGATAAACAGTACAAAGGATGTTTATACCAATATAAAAACCTAAGAAGAAATTTGTTTAATGTGTAGTGTAATTATTTTGATTTTAAGGAAAGTTTTAGAAATGTATTGGCTGAGGGATGTACGTTGGCAAATCGGTTAGAACAGCTCACATGGGGAAGTTGATGACGTAGGGGAAAAAACCCCAGCAGTTGAGCTTTTGGCGCGCCACGTGTGGGTGCTCGTCATAGACTGCACCAAGTTGAATCGAGTGCTACTGTGTGTTTGTGAATATTTAGCCGGTGGAACAAGGTGTGCATCGCATTGAATTAAAGTGACTGTGATTTGTTAATGTAACACGTGTCGTCGCATAGGCATGAACATAAACGGTGTTTGAGACAGCCACGTGGTGTGAAAACAATTCACGACAAATATTCATTTTGTCTGGGGGCTCACGAGCTATAACTTTATTTGATAAATGTGCCGACGTACAGATGTATCAGCCACAGGGTTCTGAGATTGTGAAATAAACAACATAAAGTGAACTCTCACGTGTTTTCAAAAATAGTAGTTAGTACACCCTTTTCTCTCATGAACTTGATTTTATTATGAATTTGTTTTGTTAATCATATGCAGGGAAGGAAAGCTGCGAACGTGTGATATCATCCCCTAGAAAACGAGTCAAACAGTCGCAATCACAGTTCCAGTGTTTTTGCATGTTTAGGAATTTGGTTCGCAGCTGGTAGTTGTGAGTTTGAAAAATTAAACTTTCTCTATTTTAAACTCTCACCCCGACCTTCACGCTCGCAAGCGCTGTGTAGCCAGACGCATGATGATGCGCTGCCACCAGCTTCAGCTGGGTAGCCGACTCAGCTGCTACTGCCTACGTCGCCGTAACAGTCGAGGGTCCAGTATCTGATGCCGGAATCCGACACCATCCATCTGCCGCTGATGCTGCCGTCACCCGTCGCCGCCTTCTGCTGCCTGCAGTCTGTAGTCTGTCTCGCCATCACCGCATCAATAAATAGTAAGTGCTGTCAGCCACATTCTAAATCCTCCTTGTAAAGTGTTTTATTGGTGCAGCAACATAATTTTTAACTAAGTTTTGTCCCTTAACTTATAACAAGGTCACGTGAAGGATCTCTGCAGGACATAGCCACTGGAAATGATGGGGATAAAATTGTACACACCTTACCACAGCAAGTTTCTAACCTTGTGGTGGGGCAAGCATAGTTTGATAGGCAATATGCACACCTTCAGAAGCAGTTAGCTGAGCAACAAGCGATATATGTTGACGTTCAAGTGGATTTGGGGGAAGTGAAGCCTTTAGGGTCTTGAAGGAAACTGTAAACTTGCAAAGGGAGCAAATTGCATTGTTGTTAGAGAAAAACCATGCCTTGGTGGAAAGAATTAATCAGTTAGATGTGCAATGCGAGGATTTAGCAAATATGGTTAGGAGGTATCAATCTCGCCTTGTGGTGGATACGATGGAAGCCGAGACACAAACACCTGAGTATGAAGAGGAGGAAGATCGGCTTACAGACTTGCTGGAGCGTATTGAAGGATTAGCGGGTAAAGGAAAAAAAGGAGTTGTACGTGAATCACTGAACAAGGTGGGAGAGGTAGCCGCGACTTCGGTAGTGAATCCAGTTGGTAGTTTAACCAATACTTTTCCAGCAGTAAATTTTATTGCTTCCTTTTCTGCAAAGAATAATGAGAATGTCGAAAGTTTTCTGCAGAATATCCATGACTTTGGCTGTTTGTTCCAGTGGCCAGACGGATTCCTTTTGAATGTTCTGAGGCTCAAATTAATGGCGGACGCACGCACATTTGTGGAGTCGGTAGCCGTATTGAGAGACGCCACACATTTTGAAGTACTGGCGCAAGGATTAATTCAGAGATTTACTGATAAGAGGAGTACTAGTTATTACCGGGATCAGCTTTCTACGATGAGGCAGAAGGCCGGTGAGTGTTTTGATGCATACGCGGACCTGATTAGATCTGTTTCGTGTAAGACATACACCTTAACTGGAGACATGGTAAGAAATGAGGTGTTGCTTGAAGAGGCTGAAGCCAGGGCAGTGGATGTCTTTATTAGAGGTATAGATCCACAGATTGGAGGTGAGGTGAAGGTTTCTTCCCCCACTACATTGCACGAGGCTGTTAGATTGGCCATGTTACACGAAGAGGCGAGTAGATTTGTAACTGCACCGATAGGTAGCTGTGAACCGAAGCGAGTGTTTGCACAAGAAGCCAGATGCAGTCGGTGCAAACGCGACGGCCACAATGCAAACGAGTGTCTTGCGCCCTATTGTCCACACTGCCACTCTATGGGGCATTTGGGTATGCATTGTTGGCAGAATCAGAATGAGCAAGCACATTACCGATACGTCACACCTGCAAATCGAGGGAACAGTCAAAACAGACGGGGAAGTGGTCGGGGGGGCAGGTGTAGCCACCCCTCCCCACCCCCGTTAAAAATCGTCAGTTGTATGAATAAATAGTCATTATAATATATTTGAAAACTTAAATTTTAACGACTAATTTGCATTCTTTTAACACGTTGTACATCACGGCAAAATCGTTTTATTCCTGTTTTAAGAGACATAAAATATTAGTTCTACAACACAAATGCTTCTCCAAAACTTAGCAGTAAGGCGGAGGTATGCTTCACATTTTAAGCATAAGGGCGTCTCCCTGTATTCTAACCTCCTTGGGACAAACTCAAAATTCAGGCCGAAGAGGGGATTCGAAACCAAACCTCTGAGGGAGCGCCTCGACTACCTGCCGACTGCCCCTGTTGAACAAGGAGACGGAGGAGGACTAATTTCTTCCTCGCCACTGCGGCAGTACCGTCGTGTTTACACCGGAGGAACAGAGAGGGTGACCATTTAGTATTCTTATGAGTGGAGCGCTACCAGCCTGTTACCAACATCGTCTGAAGAGAAGGCCTGCGCAGTGCCTTGTCACGTCACGCAGAGTATTTCGCGATCGCGTAGCTCACTAGCTGGCCGATGGGGCACGGCCCACTGCCACGCATCAACCAGCCAGTGAGCTGCGCGATCGTAACCTACTCTGCATGACGTGGCATGGCAGCGCTCAGGCCTATTGCTGTTAATCGCCGTGCGTTAACTCACAACTAATTTTGCAGGAGATGAAATCTAATTTGGAAATTAGAATACAATGTTGGATACTGCAATCACATGTTAAGCCTGAAGCAATTTTGCTAAGCCCTTCAGTGGCAGTTTTCGAGTGTTTTACTCTTCTCGCATTTTGAAAATAAATAAATACATAAAAGTTGAACACTACTACCGTCAAACATGTCCAACACCTACAAGTATTCCCGAAAAGGGAAGTACGCTGCGAGTAATTACAAGGGATAAAGACATTGGTAGTAAGCCTGGCATAAGTTGGGTTTAGACGTATTTTTGAAAATTTTTGCTATCCGTTTCTGAGTGATTTATTAAGTTTTTCAAACTTATACTGACTTTTTGATCACCCGGTACATAGATTTCGGGCACAGTGTGACTATTCTCAATGCCTTTAGTTATGCTTACAAGTACGCCGTCATGCTGAACATAACTGTCAACATGACGGTTTAGATGTAATTACATATAAAAAGCTTTGAGACTGACCACTCAATAGCTGAAACCTAGGTAGTCATGAAAAGTAAAAACAAAAATTGCGATTGATTGCTGATTTTTCCAACAGATTTGTTTAAATAGAATTCCACAAAAGTTTTGTTTGAAAAAAAATGGGGGGGGGGGGGGGGGGGGGAAGGCAGTAATGCAGCAGCTCGCACGGGGCGACACTTTGGTTTGCAATGGCCCTGAACCCAATAAATTTTGATGGGAACACTGAGGTGGCAAACGTGATGTTACTAGGAAAGATAGGAGAGAAACGTGTTAGGTTGTTAGTAGATACCAGAGCGCAAGTGAGCATTTTGTTTTTGTCCAAAGACGACAAGACACCATTAAAACCACCGCGTTGCCCTATCTGTGGATTAGGTGATAATCTAATTTGGCCATTGGGGGCCAGTTGTGTTAACCTGGAAGTAGGAAAAGTAAGATACCCATTCGAGATGGAAGTATTGCCTAAGAAGGGACGAAAGTTTGACTGACATAATCCTAGGGAACGATTTTTTTCAGCCAGTTTCAGGGTGTTATTGATTACCAATCGCAAACCGTACAACTCGGAGTGTGCGCACAGTCCGCTGCAGAGTGAAGTTTCATTCTGGAAACATCCCTTAGGCTGTGGCTAAGCCATGTCTCCACCATATCCTTTCTTCCAGGAGTGCTAGTCTTGCGTGTTTGCAGGAGAGCTTCTGTGAAGTTTGGAAAGTAGGAGGCGAGGTACTGGCAGAAGTAAAGTTGTGGGGCGGCATCGTGAGTCGTGTCGGGATAGCACAGTCGGTAGTGCGAAAGGCAGAGGTCCCAGGTTCGAGTCCCGGTTCCGGCACACAATTTTAATCTGCCAGGAAGTTTCATATCAGCGCAAACTCCACTGCAGAGTGAAGTTTCATTCTGGATAATTCGGAAGTTTACTGCCCTTCGCAACTTCCACCGCTTACAGATTAATTCCAGTTTTAAGTGACCGGACTAGATACTACGTAGAATCATTCATGGCGTAACTAGAACGAATATTAATGGACCTTTGCACCTGTTTGCGCTTGTATTGGTGATTGTTGTCCCGGGTATTTTGGCAATGGTAGTCTTATTATCTGTATTGGTACGCGCCTGTGGCTACTGCATTTCCAAGTTCAGCCTTCTGATTCTGGAGTGCTTTCTGAAAGGATAGACTACATACCTTTGTATCACTCACTTTCCGTGTCAGGATCACAGCAGTGGATTTCTGGTCAACTGTTCACATTGCGACATTGTTAATCCTACATCCAAGTACCTGCACAGTTGTACTTCACTACAATGTGCTGCATTTACCCACTGCTATGCCTGTGTCCACCAATTGGTTAAAAATGCCTCACTTTAATAATTTCCATCTCCACCACCCACTGAAAAAGTAACTAGAACATCAGAAAGGCCAAATTATCATATGACTGTGATGCTTCCAAGTACTACGCTATCCCTCTTACCTTAGTCGTGGTTGCACTAATTGTATGGGAATTAAGTCGAAAGGGATGATGCAGAGGTTCCTGAAAGCCATCCGCTTGGCACATATTGTAAGTGAAATCTTGTGTGAAGGCATGGTCCTCCCTTATTTTTAAGATACCCTTATGTTAAGAATATAATTTTTTGTAACGTATTTTTCATGACCAAAGAGATTAATTTAGATCCTCATAATGTTGTTACATTTGTGCATATCTCCTGTCGGGAAAGTTACTATTTTGCAAGTAATCAATAACCAACCATAATGTAAAATTCTTCTTCGGTAACTGATATTAATATTGTAACTTAGCGTTAGGTGCTCACACCTTAGTTGTGTTTATTGTTTATGTTGCTTGAAGTAAATGTAGGTACTCTTGTTTCAAAGACTTAGTAAGACCGTAAATGAAGCACTAGTCCTGTTATGTATAACTTTAGCTTCCCCTATCTTAATTTTGTTAGTTCTTATTGGGTTTTGCCAGCCAAGCTGCGCTCATTAAAACCTCCTGAGGAGGCATGCTGCCGCACCAATGGGCACCTCGCTAAGGCAAATGTGAAAGTGTTTCAGCAACTGGCTATTCCGGTCGTCAGCTGACCGCCAGCAGCCAGCACCTTCTGACTTCACCAACCAACACGCTACTGGGGTACTACTACCGGCCATCCCACCCGAACCTTTGTGAGCCAACCAAGGCACCCTTGGCTTACACCACAACTCAAGAGAATCAATTTGTACTTTTCCATTTAACCATTTCTATGTATAAGTGTGAATATAATTTGTAACAGACCCTTTTTACCCGCCGTCACCAACCATCGAACTTTTTATTGTAATTTCACTAATTTATGCGAATGGTAAACCATTCCCATGGAAAGGGGAGGAGTGTACACCAGTGGAGAACAGCAGTATTATATTTTTTATTTTTTCCCGTAAATTTCGACATGATTTTCCATGTCTTGCAGCACGTGCCTTAGGACAGAGGGAGGCTGATGTCCTCTGCCATACGTTTGCGTCACTCGCGACACATTTCCGCAACAGCGCGCATTTCGTATCCCCTGGCCCGATTCAATTTTGCTTGGCAACCGGCACGTGTCGCCGATGCCTGCAACTGCGGGTGCGGAACCCGCTGATCAGAGCATCTGTGTCAAAGTCCACACCGCAGATCACAACCAATCACAGCATGAATGCAATTACATAGATTTGGCACTACTGGCTAGCTGCGAGATTGTTACAGACGGTAAAGGGCTGTCTGCTGTCGGCTCTCGCCCCGATAGCACGCTCCCCGCTCTGCAGCCCCCTGGGCTCACTCTTCTACTTGAACATTGAACATCATAATGATTACTTCTGTAGTACCACTGGTGGTCCTCCTCAGGCCTTAATATCAGAAATTGTATCCCCCTTTTCGGAAATACAACCATTTCATTACACCGCAACACTCGTGTCCGAGTATAATTTGCTCGTCCTGTCAAACCCCGCCCGGAAAATGCCCACAGCCTTTTCCCATTCGTGCCATATCTGTACAGAAGGATGGGAGACTGCACATGATGGGTTGAAGGTGTTGGTCAATGTGGGCAGAGATTCTTTCTGTGGGGGGCTTGGTAACCGGCCACAATGGGCTGTACTGGATGATTAGGTTTATGAATCTGGATCATTAGGAGTAGGATTATTTTTTCTCTGTGGTATAGTGATATCTCCAGCAAAGACTATGAGTATAGGATAGTAAATCTTTGACAAGGGGTGTTTGGTTGAATTTGGGAGTGGGGGCAAAAGATGAGGCCTCCATCCAATCCAAAGGCATAGTCTTTGCTGGAGATATCACTTTTCCATGGAGAAAAATAATCCTACTCCTAATGATCCATTCCCCCAAGACTTCATTCAAATTGAACCATGCCCTGAACAGATCCGTCCTACATCACAGCGAGAATCACCTGCTCTTCCCCAAAATCACCCTCTTCAAACCTTCCAGGAATTCCTTACTCCCAACCTTGCCTCTCAGTCTCTCCTGGAAAACCTTAATCCTACTCCCAACATTACCACAGCTGAATCCCGAGCCATCCGTGATGTGAAGGCTGACCATTCCATCATTATTCTCCCCGCCGACAAGGGATCCACGACCGTGGTACTTGATCGGCGGGAGTATGTGGCTGAGGGACTGCGTCAGCTTTCAGACAACACTACCTACAAAGTTTGTCCAGACAACCCCATTCCTGATGTCCAGGCAGAGCTTCAAGGAATCCTCAGATCCTTAGGCCCCCTACAAAACCTTTTACCTGAGTCCGTCAAACTCATGACCCCACTGACACCCTCCACCCCTACCTTCCACCTACTTCCTAAGATTCACAAACCTAATCATCCAGACCGGCCGATTGTGGCATGTTACCAAGCCACCACAGAATGAATCTCTGCCTACATTGACCAACACCTTCAACCCATCATGTGCAGTCTCCCATCCTTCATCAAAGACACCAATCACTTTCTCTACCGCCTGAAATCCTTACCTAACCTGTTACCTCCGGAAACCATCCTTGTAATTATTGATGCTACTTCCTTATACACAAACATCCCGCACGCCCAGGGCCTCGCTGTGATGGAGTACTTCCTTTCACGCCAACCACCTGCAATCCTACCTAAAACCTCATTCCTTATTTCTTATTACCCTAGCCAGCTTCATCCTAACCCACAACTTCTTCACTTTTGAGGGCCAGACATACCAACAACTAAAGGGGACAGCCAGGGGAAACAGGATGGCCCCCTCGTATGCCAACTTATTTATGGGACGCTTAGAAGAAGCCTCATTGGATACCAAAGCCTGTCAACCCAAAGTCTGATGTAGATTCATTGACGACATCTTTATTATCTGGACTCACAGTGAAGAAGAACTCCAGAATTTCCTCTTCAACCTCAACTCCTTTGATCCCATCAAATTCACCTGGTCCAATTCCAAATCCCATGCCACTTTCCTTGATGTCGACCTCCATCTGTCCAACGGCCAACTTCACACATCCGTCCACATCAAAGCAACCAACACACAACAGTACCTCCATTATAACAGCTGCCATCCATTCCATATCAAACAGTCCGTTTCCTACAGCTTAAGTCTTCATGGCAAACGTGTCTGCTCTGGTCCCAAATCCCTGAACCAGTACACCAATAACCTAATAACAGCTTTGACATTCTGCAGCTATCCTCCTGATCTGGTACAGAAGCAAATTGCTAGAACTACTTCCTCATCCCCGCAAATTCAGAACCTTCCGCAGAAGAACCCCAGAAGTGCCTCCCTTGTCACCGGATACTTTCTTGGACTGGATTGGACTCTGAATGTGGCTCTCCAGAAAGGATACGACTTAATTAAATCCTGCCCTGAAATGAGATCCATCCTTCATGTCATCCTTCCCACTCCACCGAGATGTATGTATGCGCATGTAATATATGTGTATGTGTGTGTGTGTGTGTGTGTGTGTGTGTGTGTGTGTGTGTGTTGGGCGCGCGCGTTATTTATGTTACCATACCTGCCAACCTTCATAACACAGACATCAGGAGATGCAGTTTAAAAAATTGGAAGATCCTTCAAACATTCAGGAGATATGTAGTATCACAATTTAGTACAAATATTAACTGATTTTAGCCTTTTCCTGTGATCTCGCAACGCTGTATAGTGGCTAAATGGAATGCTAATTACATACAAGTTATTTGTAGCCAGTCTAGGTAATCTGATTTCTGGATTAGAACAAAAGAAGTGCACAGCTGTATTTTTGTGCTATACTGCTATCTGTGAAAAATGTATGTATCGGTACATTGTGCTCTAAACTAAAAGATGTCAATAAGTACTCGCCACGTATCACACGATCAGTTTCACTTTTATCATCAAATTTCATTTTGTATTGTTACTCACGCACATCTTATATGTACTTGTTTGTTTGCATGTGCTTTGATACATGTGTTTTTCCTCCGTGTGATATGGAAATATCACATCAAAAAACAGTACAAAATAAAAATAATGGACCTTTCCAAAATTTGATAATGGATGGAAATCGTTGAAAAAACGGTTATATTTTTTGACATATGGAGCACATACTACCAAATCGAGATCCCGCAATCACATAAAATAGAAAGCTTTCTATAGTATGTCTGCCTAGGTGTGTTTGTGTCTGTGTAAATGTGTGTGTGTGTGTGTGTGTGTGTGTGTGTGTGTATTTGTTTACCTTCCTTTTCTTCCCCCAAGGTAAGTCTTTCCTCTCCCGGGATTGGAATAGCTCCTTACCCCCTCCCTTAAAACCCTCATCATTTCCTTTTCCCAATCCTTCCCCTCTGCCTGAAGAAGCAACTGGGTTGTGAAAGCTTGCATTTGTGTGTGTGTGTGTGTGTGTGTGTGTGTGTGTGTGTGAGTGTGTGTGTGATTCATCCTTCATGACATCCTTCCCACTCCACCGAGAGCGTCATTCCACTGCCCACCTAACCTTCGTAACCTCCTAGTCCATCCCTATGAAATCCCCAAACCACCTTCCCTGCACTCTGGCTCCTACTCGTGCAACCACCCCCGTTGTAAAACCTGCCCTATGCATCCTTCCACCACGACTTACTCCAGTCCCATAAACTGAAAGGTGTACATAATGAAGGTCAGAGCCACTTGCAATAGCACCCACATGATTTACCAAGTGACATGCCTGCACTGTGAAGCATTCTATGTGGGAATGACCAGCAACAAAATGTCCATTTGCGTGAACGGTCACAGGCAAACAGTGTTTGTTGGTAATGATGATCACCCTATGGCTAAACATGCCTTGGTGCACAGCCGGCACATCTAGCACATTTTAGGACAGTGTTACACCGTCCGGGTTATCTGGATACTTCCCACCGACACCAATCTTTCAGAACTCCGGAGATGGGAACTTGTCCTTCAGAATATTCTCTCTTCCTGTTGCCTGCCTGCTATCAACCTCCACTAAATTCAAATTCCCGCCCACCATTCTTTAACATCTTTGCCTTAGTTCTCTGGACAGAGCCTGTGTGTGTGTGTGTGTGTGCGTGTGTGTGTGTGTGTGTGGGTTGCTGGGTGTGTGTGCGCGTGCTTGTTTACCTTTCTTTTTGTCCCCCATTAGGGTAAGTCCTTCCATACCTGGGATTGGAATGACTCCTTTTCCACTTCCTTAAAACCCGTATCCTTCCCTTTCTCCCCTCCGTCCTTCCTCTTTTCCTGGAGAAGCTACCAACGGTTGCGAAAGCTTGTATGTGTGTTTGTGTGTGTTTTTATTTGTATCTGCCGCCGAGCCTGTGCTTTGGGTAAGTTATCCGATTTCTATTTTTTATACATATTTATCCCACCAGAAAAGTTTCCTTCTATATACCGAATAACTTACCCAAAGGTGAGGCTCATAGATAAATAAATAAAAAAAGAAAATAACCCCCCCCCACACACACACACACACAAACAAACACAAGATACAACAAGCATTCGCAACCGATGGCCACTTCTTCAGGAAAAGTGGAAGGAAGGAAGGGAAGGGAAGGGAAGGGAAGGGAAAGGAAAAAGGAAAGGATGTGGGTTTTAAGGGAGTGGAAGAGAAGTCATTCCAATCCCGGGAGTGGAAGGATTTACCTTAGGCACGCACGCACGCACACACACACACACACACACACACACACACACACACACACCAAGGTAGATATTTGTAGAAAGCAAAGAAGACAGAGATGCCAGTTGAGGCAGAGGCTCTGTCCAGCGAACTAAGGCAAAGATGTTAAAGAATGCTGGGTGGGAATTTGAATTTAGTGGAGGTTGATAGGGCAGGATTTAAGGACGTCGTATCCTTGCTGGAGAGCCACATTCAGAGTCCGATCGAGTCCCGGAAAGTATCCGGTGACAAGGGGGCCACTTCTAGGGTTCTTCTGTGGAAGGTTCTGGGTTAGGGAGGATGAGGAAGAGGCTCTAGCAATTTGCTTCTGTACCAGATCAGGAGGATAGCTGCAGGATGTGAAAGCTGTTGTTAGGTTATTGGTATACTGGTTCAGGGATTCGGGACTGGAGCAGCTATTAAATAAATTCTCGGTTCTAGAGGACGATTCTAGTGAAACAACCAACACAGGTGAACCGAAATCAGTGATAAAGCCTTCAAGAAAGTGTACACCCAAGTAATTTTCCACGAATAATAATACAAGAATAAAAAAAGACAGATTGTATTACTTGGTGACAGTCATGCCAAGGAAATTGCTGAAAAAATAAATGAACACAGTTCGTCTTTTACTGCCAATGGGACAACGAAGCCAAGTGCGCCGTTGTCTGAAATAATGAAAAACATTGGGGCAGCACTACACGAGTTATCTAAAAATGTTACTGTTATAATCATGGGTGGGAGCAATGATGTGTACTGGAATGAGGGTAAACACGCTACTCGGAGTTTAAAAAGACGCTCCATGATCTCAAAGTGCCTCAAGTTGTAGTCACCAGCATGCCTCACAGGTACAATCTACAGGACAACTTGATCGTAAATGTGGAGCTTACAAAAATAAATAGACAGTTCAGCACAGTATGTAAGTGCTTTCAAAACACGACGTCGTTTGAGCTACCTACCTCGAGACTTGTTTACGAAACACTACAACAATGCTGGGAGGGCACTCTTTGAAACAATGCTGACAAAATTAATACAGAAAATCGATCATGATACAAGAAATCCAACTGCTATTCAGCCAGCTTTGATCAATGAAATACGAAATCACCAAAACAACTTCGAAACCAAAAAAACAGTCACAGCCCCGACAATATCATCCTCTGTAGAAGTAGTACCAGAATCAGCCACAGCAAGGAAAAGTGAGAAGCCAATAGGAAGAAAAGTCATTAGTAAATCAATTGGCAAGAAAACTGCAACTCTTCATTGTCCAAATGATTTTTATATCAAGTGAAGAGAAATGAAAATCCTACAAGGTAAGAAGTACTCAGTGCTTCTAAAGTTTCCTGACAGTGTTTCATCAAAATGTACAATCTCTATCAAACATATTAAATAATTTTCAGATTTTGTTAGAAAATGATATAAAAAAACACTTCTGTATTATGTTTAACTGATCATCATCTTAACAAAGAAAAGCTGCATATGGTATCTTTTCCAAATTTTGTATTGGGTAGTTATTTTTGTAGAAAATAGTATAATTTTGAAGGCAGTTGCATTTACATTAAAAGTGGCATAGATTTTAAGTGTATAAATTATCTAGAAAAATTATCTGTGGATAAAGATATTGAGATGAATGGGATTGAAATAACTAATGAAAAAATAGTTATAATTTGTCTGTACAGGGCACCAACTGGTGACATAAGTATCTTGTTAAAAAAAAAAAAAAAACTTGAAAATATTTTATACAAGATTACACAGTAAAATATGTGGGGCCTTTAATATTGATTGTGGAGAAGAGTCCAAACATAGAACTGATTTATTAAACCTACTATCAACTTTCAACTTAAAAGCCACTGTAAAAACATCAACACGTGTAACTAAAACCACAGCCACAATCCTTGACCAAATATTTACAAATGTGCCCATGGAATACACACTACAAACTTTCAACACAGGTTTTGGGGACCACTCAGCCCAAGAAATTAAAATAAGACTAGAGAAATAGCTTAGTTCAACTCAGCACCTAACCACTACTTTTAGGAAGTATAATGAACAGAATATACAATATTTTCTGTACTGTTTGACTAAAGAAACTTTGGAAGAGGTTTATGAATGTAAAAATACAAATGATAAATATAACACATTTATAAGTACTTTCTGTCACTATTTTGAACTGTGCTTTCCACTAAAAAGTAAGACAGTCACAAAAAGTGATAGGAAAGTAAAATGGATCACAACAGGTATACAAGTATCTGCAAAGAAAAAGAGATTACTTCATGAAATATCTAAACAGTGCACAACATCTCTCGAGTTTGATTCCCATTTTAAGAATTACAAAAAGATTTTAACGAAAGTTACAAAAGAAGCAAAGAGAATGGCAAACAGCTCCTTCATAGAAAATGCACCAAATAAAATGAAAGAAAGCCACATGGGATGTTGTAAGGCAAGAAACAGGTGTAAAACTAAGACAACATGAAAACTTCAAACTTAAGGAGAACTCATCTGTAATATCTAATCCCCAACAGATAGCAAATAAATTCAATTCATATTTTACTGAGATAGCCAGCAGTCTGGTGAAGCAAAATTCACAGAATGACATCATTACAAGTCAGACTAAAACTGTAGTAGTAATAAGTATCTCTTCATATATCCAACAGATGAAAATGAAATGTTAAAAATAATAGGTGAGCTGAAATCAAAATCTTCATACAGTGTTGACAATATACCACACCACATCATTAAAAAGTGAGCTCCCTTAATAACAAAGCCCTTGGTCGACATCTGCAATAACTCGCTGTCGGAGGGAATTTTTCCAGATAAGCTGAAAATAGCAAAAGTGAGGCCACTATACAAGAGAGGGGAAAAAACCAACATAGAAATTTATAGGCCTGTCTCTGTTTTTTCTAAAATAATAGAAAAATCTTTTACAAAAGGCTCATAGGCTTCATTGAAAAACAAACTCCTCTCAGCTACGTAACATGGTTTTCGAAAAGGTAAATCTACTGAGACATCTATCACTGATTTTCTAAATGAAGCTCTAAACTCAATAGACAAAAAAGAACATATAGTAGGAATGTTTTTAGATCTATCACAAGCTTTTGACATAATTAACCATAGTTTATTACTTAGTAAGCTAGAAAATATGGGCATCAGAGGTCCCGCCCATGAGTGGGTACAGTCATATCTACTAAAAGTAGTGCACAAAAATGGGAGAAACATACAGTCATACTATTCATAGAAATGTTGTATAAAATACGATGTGCCACAGGGCTCCATCATGGGACTGATTCTTTTCTTTCTTTTTGTGAAGGACTTGGAGCCACTCACCTCTAACCAGAAATATATTAAATATGCTGATGACACAAGAAAAGTTTTGGACTGAAATAAAAGGGTGTACATCTCACCTACCAGAATGGTTCTCTGCGAACAACTTAATAATAAATACACAGAAAACAATCACCATGAATCTACATACAATACAGCACAAACAGAATCTAACTATAACCATAGAACTGCTGAGTAAAACACTAGAATCTGTAAATAATGCCAAATTTCATGGGGTCTGGATCCAAGATGACATAAGATGGAACAACCATATACAATATACATGTAGCAAACTAATCAGCAGTTGTTATGGTATCAAAATTCTTGCAGGTTGCCCATCAATGCAAGTCCTCAAAACTGTTTATTATGCTCAAGTACAATCACAGTTAAGATATGGTTTAATCTGCTGGGGAAATTCTCCACCCCGCAAAAGTTGTTTCATTGCCCAGAAAAGAATAATAAGAGCCATGATAGGTGCAGCTCCATGTTTCTCGTGTAAACCTAAATTTAAAAAACTGCGTATTCTTCCACCACCGAGCCTCTTCATACTTGAAGTAGTAGTGTTCATATGAAAAATTTTAGATTCCAAAAACAAGTTCGTACCAACAAATCACAGTATTCACACATACAACACAAGGAAGCATCGTGATAATGTACAGTTTGCTCACACGACACTAAAGCAACAAGGCCCCCTGCAGGCAGGGACATAACTTTATAATAAATTACCTAAGAACATTAAAGCAATAATGTGCTTGCATAAATTCAAAACTGCTTTAAGTAACTTTCTGTCTGAAAAGTGTTATTATAGTGTGGATGAATTTTTTTCTGAAAAATAATTTGGGAAATGGAAAAGTGGAAATATGTACATAAGATAAAAAAAGTGAATGTTTAAACTTAGAAATGTATGAGTATTTTAGAAAGTGCCATTTATGTGCTTTTTATGTATGGCTTAAATAATTATATTGTATTTTTAAAATCTACTATATACATTTTATGACTTGTTCCATATCATTATGTACTGCTGTACAATATATGATTTTACAAGTATACAATACAATACTCGTTTGTCACAAAGACTTAAGCTGTAGGGAAGGGAGTGTTTGATGTGGAATGGATCTCTCTCCCCTTGCAGTGAGTGTGTGTGTGTGTGTGTGTGTGTGTGGTTGCAGAGTTTCTACGAGCATATTTTACGCAGTAACACTGTTTAATTACTATACTCAATGAGTGTAGCAAAGTCAAAGTAAAGAGCAGCAATTATTCAAATAAGTAACCAGAATTTTCTTTGTTTGTGAATGTAGAAAAGGTAATATTCTAGGCTGCTTTGCAGCAATTCTCAAAGCTAGACATGTAGTTAAGAATTAATTTTTAATCACTATTTTCATATACACAGACCATACAGAATTGTGCAGCAAATTGGCTAAGTTATATGTCATTCTTGTGTATTATTAACCATTTTAACTTTATTTACACACACAACAGTGATAATTTCAGTTTCAAAATGTCACCTAGTACCATAAAACAAATGACAATTCGCACCTTTCATAAAGCATTACATAATTGTAAAAATAGGAAAAGAGGTGGCACTGAAATTCTGGCACTCTACATAAGCAGTTGTTATGGAAGTACAATAGACTTTCTTCCAATTAACAGCAATTACTTGTCTGTTCCTTAGTTCAAAATATGATTAGTAACTGTTAAGACAGTAAAAGGCAAAATGAGATATGTTCTCTACCAATTGGATGCCAATGGTTCATTACTATGGCAGTGTCCATAAAATGGTACTTTAAAATTAGTACAACGTAGCAATTTGTCTACAAAAAAGCAGTCTTTTTATTCCTGAAATCTAGTCATTTGTCCAGCCATTTACAATTTATAGGAGTTACATATGCAACAGTGTAAAACAATAACAGAATGTAGAAGACATAAACAGCTTTGAATTATGCTGGATTGTGTCAAAATACCTCTTTACAAAGACAGAGAAATGCCTATGAAGATTTACATAAATTAGAAGTAAACATATACATAACAGAGCACAGAATGTCATTAGACAGTGTATGAGAGAGAAGGGAGACTGCTTGGAATGATTTGTTCAACATAATACAATAAAACTGACAGCACCTTTTTAGTACAAGATTTGCACCACTTTCAACATTTATTTTTTGTCAAACTGCTAATAGTGCTTTCAGATTTTATACAATACTTTTAAAGCAAATGCATAAATTTATCAATTGGTTAAAATGGTTTTTACAGGATACATGGGTACATAACACAATAATTAACAGGTTAACTAAAATACAATTCAAGCTGCGTACAGACCACACCTGTGCCACAAAAGAATTCACTTGCTAAGCTTTGAATTTGAAAAGAATTTCCCACTGACAAGACACCATTATGAATCTGTTCCAGCAATAAAAATATTTACACTTAAATGTACAATACAGATAAAAGCACATCTATTCAATGTTCCACTGTGTGATGTCCCGTATCATCTTCAATATTCTACAAAGCAACATGCCTGACTAGTTGTAGCCGAACAAGCTGAATGAATGTGATAAATGTGATGTCTTCTGTAATACTTACTA
Source organism: Locusta migratoria (assembly GCA_026315105.1). Taxonomy (NCBI): domain Eukaryota; kingdom Metazoa; phylum Arthropoda; class Insecta; order Orthoptera; family Acrididae; genus Locusta; species Locusta migratoria. The sequence goes on from CM048746.1 coordinate 614,428,934, forward strand.
GCTAATGAAAATGACAATGACAGTGAAAGTTATGAATACAAATAAAAGTATGACATATGAATGCCAGCGTTTACAAATGCTTACATGAATTGGTTGATACCAAAAATAAAGATAGAAACATCTTTTGAAGCAACACTATGTCCACAAATTAAATCAGAAACAGGTGCGGCAAAATAAACCGCCAAAGTTAAATCTTGCTTTCTTTACATTAACTGTCATAACCATTGTAATGACAATAGCTACCATATAAATATATAAAGGAAATTTTTGTTTGTCAACAATTCAGAAAAGACGAGCCCGTCGTTTTAAATCATTTCTTCGCCACTGGGGCATGCGATAGAATTCCACTCTTGACATCTGGAACACAGCTTCAAACTCAGCATCAGAAAGATGGCGCTGTAAATTGTACAGATAGATTAGCAGCCAAATTCAGGCAGAATGACACTAGTAAGGCATTTCATTATGTTATTGTAACTTTTACTGTAGGAACAATTTACTTTCAGCAAACTACATTTTCCTTACATACCCCAGAAGAAGAATACCAGTACAAAATGTGTCATATAGAGAAAGAGCTCAAAATTTTTAAAAATCTAGAATATATTAACCTCACGAGACTGTACATGTCATCTTTCATACCAGTTAGAAACCCACAACACATTGCTTATTTAAATGTAATTTTCTTTTCATTATTTGGTATAGTACTATGCTTGATATTGTCCAAAATTATTATTTCTCGCCTATAACTTACCAAGGTCACTATTAAGTTATAAATATGTCCTGTGAAAATTTCTACTCTATGTAAACAAATTTATCACATTCCAGCTGAAATAACTTTGTTCTTTTTGTGAAGATAATTTTTGTGCCTTGCTTTTCTTTGGCCTTACTGTTTGTCAGATGTGTTTGGATCAAGTTAATTATCTACAAACAGAATGTTATAGCATCAGCTTCACGCAGTCTTCCAATGAAAAAATACATGTACGCATAATGAGAAACAGTTGAACAATGTGTCACAAGAACAGGGAGTCCAGTGAAAACATGCAGAATCTCTGCATTTAGTACATTTTAAATGGTGGCTGCTTCCCAATGTGTCAAGAAAAGTATGGACAGTGTTCTCTAACAACTTAGCTGAAGCCACAGCAACTAAGGTAGTATTTGAAGACATGGATAAATCCAGCTAAGTCTGAATTTTCACTGTGAAAGTTACATGTTACCAATGTGGATGGACTGGCACAACTAAAACAAGTGCAGTGGCATAATTTTACTTACCCTATTTACCCAAATGTAAGCCGCGGTTCACTGATCACATTAAGGAAAAAAAAAGTCTTAAGTGGGCAATTTCCAAGAATATTTGCATATCAAATGTGCAGACTCAAAAATAAGTACTGTTTTAAATCAACAATGCTCCTATTGTTGCACGAGTTATGAACAGTGTTTACTGTGTTGTTGTGGGAATGTGTTAAATATTTTTAACTTGGGCATAGTAATGAGTAGACCGCGGATTTTAGGTAAAAACCTATTTTGTTCCCAAGTTCCTATTTGCAGAAATATTTGTACTTGTGCATTTCATGACTATTTACACTGAACAGCGTTAATTTTGTAGGACCTAAGAAAGCCTATTTCGACGTTAGTGCCTATTTCGGCTTTAATGTCCTAAAAAGCACCTATTTCATCATGTAAGTTTTTCCACACTATACGACAGATGGAAAAAATTATTTTCTGCCCAGCGTGCAGCAAGGTGGCTAGTTGATATGTGCTCATGCTTCGTATTTGCATAACACTTCCGTCTTTTTTTCTTTTTTTATATCGCTATCCCTGTTAATACCAAATACTCTTTATAGGTGTTTCATTATTCATATGTAAAATATAATATATATATCACGGATCTTTAGATTAAAATCTTTTTTTTTCCTAAGCTCCAATTTGCATATAAGTTGGTACTTATGCAGATTAAAAAATCACAATGTTAATCGTATATGTCCTCTATAGCTAAATTACTGCCTTTCGTGCATTTTCTCGCTGCTGTCTACAGGCAATCCTATCAAATTACTCTGTTTCATGAAATGTATTATACGTGAATTTTCCTGTTCGAAAAATAATTTGCCAGTAGTGAGATGTTTTCATCTGAAGCACCAATAGATTCCTTTCGCTTGTTCAGAAGTGGGCGGCCATCTGTCAGGTACCATATGTCCAGCAACAAGTATGTTACTTCCCCTACCACTCCCAAGCACTACAGTAAAAAGAAAAGGTCATCGTTCACTTTTTCCCAGCAAGAAAAAATCAGTACACTGTGTAGCGACTGATGTGTTAAGTGTTACTGATGTTCTAAGTGCAAAATAAATTCTAGTTTCTGTGTGAGAATACTACGCCATGCTGAAAACAGCTAGTTCGAAGTCTACTCATATAAGACAGTGGCTGCAAGACTTTTCCACATTATACAACAGATGGGAAAATTATATTCTGCCCAGCACATGCAGTAAGGAGGTTAGTTGATGTTTTTCTTAAACTTATTATTTTCCTGTCACTTAGGATTTTTTTTTTAATCGCTATCCTTTAGTAATACGAAATACTCTCTATACGCTATTTTAAACTGCATTTCCCCTTTTCTCTCATATTAGGTTTCAAGTGTTAAGAAATCTCACTTAACTCAGCATGCAGATGGAATCTCACATAAAGCTAATGTTGAACGAAAGTCAAAATTGAAACAAACTCTTTTAACCAATAAATCTGATGAATCCTCCGGAAAAAAAATAAAAGAAAAGAAAAGGTTCTGCAATGATTTGTGTCATGCATTTGTGGCAGCAAACATTCCCTTTCGGAAACTAGAAAACCCTATTCTCACAGGTTTAATTGAGAAGTACTGCCATCAGTCTATTCCTGCAGAGTCAACTTTACGTAAGAATTATGTGGATTCAGCTTACAATGCTGCATTGCACAGAATTCGAGATGATGTTGGAGAATCTTGTATACGGATTTCTGTGGATGAAAGTACTGAGAGTCTTGGCTGTCCTGATTACTGACAAGCTAGATCCAGATGCTCCATCCAGGGCTCATTTGATTTACTCAAGATAGCTTGCAAAAACTAACCAACAAACAATAGCACAATTTGAGAACAATGAGCGTAAGGAGGATGAGAATAATGTGCTTCTGGCCGTAACTGATGCTGCTGCATATATGATAGCAGCATTTCAACTATTAAAAGTATTCTACCCATTGATGCTGCACGTAACTAGTGTAGTGCATGGGATTAACTGCGTAGCAGAGTAAGGCTACAATTTCCTAAAGTAAATAAAGTAATATCTATGGTGAAGAAAATTTTTGTTAAGGCACCATCAAGAATACTGGCATTCAAAGAACAGCTTCCAAATGTCCCACTGCCGCCAAAGCCTGTTGTTACCCGCTGGGGCATGTGGCTGATAGTAGCGGAGTACTATAGTATGCATCACTCGGCTGTCCAGAAGGTGGTTGAAAATATACCAGATGATGCTGCATCCATAACTACAGCAATGGAGTTACTCAAAGAACTTAACTTACATTAGAACCCACTACAGATTTATGGCAAGAATAATTTCACAATTAGAAGGCTTAGGGAGACCTATCTACGACAATATTTCTTTGCTTGAAGAAGTCAAAATGAAAATTAATGAAGTACCAGGTGAAGTAGGGGAAAACGTACAGGCAAAAATGCAAAAAGGTTTTGCAGAAGAACACTGGTGAAGGAGTTGTGTGCAGCTGCCGACATACTGACGAGGAAAGTACATGGGCTCGAACAAACATGTATGAACGTTTGGTTACAGGATCTCTACGTACACCTCTATGTGCTGGAGAGTGTCGTTTTTCTGCAAAGCTCTGCAACCATGCTCTAGATAGCACTGTAGATGTAATTTTAGACGCCATACGTAATGCAGATATCTTAACTATAACTTATGTGATAATCATCGTACCTTTTCTCTAGCGAATTGTCATCAAAAGCCGTGATGATAGTCTTTTGGGAAGAAGGTTAAAGTTGCAACTGTTGGTATTCACTGCCACTGCTTCCATCGCCTCTTCCCGCACTTACCGTAGCACTACTGCTTGCAATGAGTTGTTCATCATTAACATCCCTATTATCATTATTATGAGTTTGTAACAACAGTATCTAACTTAAGCTCATATTTCTGTACCATAACAGATACGAGAAAGCAATCAAATGATTCATCTTCTACATTAATACTATCTTCACGAAGAAGGGTTCTTCGTAACTTCATCTCAACTAATCGCAATACATTAGCAGGATTGATAAGCAATCACTGCCCCCTCTGACGCTTCACCACAAATAACATCACAAAACACAACTTCGGAGGCACACTGCACCGTCCCTACTGGCGAACCGACAGGTCAAAGTACAATGCGGCATGGCACACGCAGAGGCCTCTAACGGACAACTGCAGAGTTTTGCAGATACGGCAGTATCACTAGTGCAATAAGGGATCTTTACATTATCTCTCATACGATTTTGGTGTATATGTGTTTGTTCGAGCTCAAGTACGTTCCTTGTGAGTGGAAAATCCAGCACTCCGGACTGCAGCATTCCTGTCCAACATGTGCCAAAAATGAAGTATGCCCCTGACACATCTGTTGATGTAGAAAGTTCTTTTTCAGTGTATAAATTGATTCTGACAGACAAGCGCCACAGTTTTTCACTAGAAAACCTAGAAAAGATTTTGGTTATTTATTGTGAAGCCCACTATGGTCAGAATATATGAAACTATGAATGTATTAATTAAACCATTGCCACATCTTTTTTACGGAGATCTTTATCGTGCAGGAACTCAAAAATATTCGGAGTGATGTTGAACAGTAATGTTGTAGATTGCTGTACTCTGTTGTGTAAATATTCATTCCCCTTGTTTTAATGACTAATAAGATGTTCATACTGTTAACACTGTGTATTTTAATTTATTTTTACTTTCTCTGCATCATTTTTATTAGAGCCTATTTTAGGCTTTATATAGCCTAAGTGAAATACTGAAGAAGCCTATTTTAAGTGCCTAAAACACACTTTTTTACGGCCTAAAAATGCATGGCCTAGTAAAGAGTGACAATATTGCCGTTTGTGCCACCGATTCTTTGAGATTGTTTCTTCATTGTGTACTTTTTAGAGTTCAGTCCAACTGTGAGAAACTTGTGTTAGCTTCAGATGACAAGAAAAGACTATGCTGCAGTTGCTTCTGTAAAACTTTACAAGAAATGTTTGAGTAGTGAGATTACACTACAATTAGTATGTGCAGATCGTTGGAAGATGATGAATATCCGAAAATTTATCTGGTTTGACCGCTCAAAATTGTCTATCGAGTAAAGCATAGTTTTAGTTTCATCTCAATCCTGGTTAGAGAAGGAGAGTAATATTTCCTGTAGCATGCACTACAAGTGAAACAACACCATTAATGAATGAAGTAAGTAAAGCGACTTATTTCGGTAATTTTGAAGATACGTTACATAGCATGGCGACAGACTCCAAATGATATACATTGAAGCAGTTCTTTTTTGTCATTGCTTTAGTGATCACTGTAAACATTGTTCAAAGATCGTGCAACAGTATTATATTTACAATTGGCTGTTTAATACATTGGGTCCACACATTCTATAGGCAAACATTCTCAAAAAGTAGGCTTACTGTGAACAGTGTTGTGCCAGTTCTAGTAGCACAAATCATGTTGATAGTCAGCACGGAGCAGTGTATGCAGCGCAGCAAGATAGCCCGTGAAACACCGCTTGCATTTAACTTGCATGTATATTTGAAATATTTCAATAGATATTGTGAATTCTCACTGCTGATAGTGTTTGTGATGTAATAATAATTCTTAAGTGAGAGGTAGGGGCCAAATTTGATTCGAAGTGCAGCTTACAATTGGGCAAAACTCCCCCCCCCCCAATGACTCATTTCTGGGATGTGGCTTACATTCGGGCAAATACGGTAGATAGTTTTCAGGATGGAAGCATAAGGTTTTGTTCAACAAGAGTTTGCAGGTGTTTCTGTCACATTCAGACCTCATGGAGAATGTAAGGTTGGGGCCACCATAATTCAGGTTAAAAAGGGTGTGTAGCAACTACGTGCATTTGTTGGCTTCAGTAGTAATGAGTTTAGTTTTATGGTTTGATTTCTTACTTGAATATTACAACAACTGACACCGAAATACATAAGGCAGAACTTGATAGGATAGTGTTCCAGCTGAAGGATCTACCAACACTCCTACACTGCAGCAAGGGGAACTGCATTTACTGCTGACATGACTACTGAGGGTAAATTTGTGTGATACTTTAGCAAAGTACAGCAATAGCATTGTTGATGAGAAGAGGACCTAACAGGTTGGTGAACATACTGTATTTAGTGGTACTGCTATAGGAAAATTAGGAATTAGACAAAGCTCCCATGTCTTACACAGGAGAATTGTACACATGCAGGAGTTGAGGATAGATAATTCTGGAGCAGAAGACATAGAACTGTCCAAGGCATTTAGGGTCACAAATTTGGAAATCTTGTAGAAAGACAATTTCAACAGAGCAGATCAATTGAAAACTCAAGGAGATGCCTGTTTAACTGCATTAGGAGAGTAGGTAGTGTTATAATTTATTTATTTATTTATTTGTGGTTTTAAGGCACACAACTGCCGAGGTCATTAGCGCCCGAATCAAAACTGAGATATATCCAAGGATAATAAGCCTATATAATAACAGCTAAAAACATAGGATAAAATACAACAAAGGGAAGAGCTAAATGTCCTTTGACTAATTGGTCAAGTCGATAAAATTCAATACTCTAGCAACAGCTTGTGTGTCATCAGCTAAAATTTCTTCTAGTGTATCCGGTACATTCAGTGCAATCCGAACAGGAGTAAAATTTGAACAAGACAATAAAACATGGCGCACCGTCAGCGGGTGAGCACAGGAACACAATGGTGCGGGGTCACCAGTTAGCAAGTGGCGGTGGCTGAACCGGCAATGTCCGATCCGCAACCAGGCCAAGATGACCTCTTCTCGTCGCGAGTGGTGTGAGGAGGTCATCAAAGCCACCGGGATTAGTTTAATGGTTCGAAGCTTATTATTTGTAAGTGAGGACCACACATTATGCCACGACTATATAAGGCAATGGGAAAAGAGACCCTCGAATATCATTTGATGGGACACAGTACACAGCTGTCCGAGGTAGGAGAGTTGCAGCCTTGGCCGCGGTATCAGCAGCCTCGTTACCAGGCACGCCTGCGTGGCCAGGTACCCACAGGAGGAGAACGCGAGGACTGTCGGCAGCTAATAATTGAAGGGAGCAGTTGATTCGGTGCACAACAGGATGGGCCAAAAAGGGGTCTTTCAGACTCTGGATGGCACTGAGGGAGTCAGAGCAGATGACATAGGAAGGAGAATGGTGTCGGTGGATGTATAGTACAGCCTGATAGAGGGCAAAAAGCTCAACTGTCAAATTCGAGCAGTGGTCATTAAGCCTGTACTGAAAACCGTCATCCCCGATGACAAATGCACATCTGACACCTTCATTGGTCTTACAGCCATCCGTATATATGAAGACGGAATTTTCGAGCCATGCACGAAGTTCAAGAAACCTCAAGCAGTAAACAGCATCCGAAGTACTCTCCTTCGGGAGTGAGGTGAGTTCTAGGTGAACGCGAACTTGAGCCTGAAGCCAAGGTGGTACTGGACTCTCACCTATTTGAAATGTGGAAGGGAGGGTAAAATCGAGCTGCCGAAGCAAGCGACGAAAGTGGACTCCAGGAAGGAACAGGGCAATTGCGGACAGCCTGCAATGGCTATTGAGGGAGTCATCACAAAATGATGGATAGGAAGGGTGGTGGGGCATCGAAAGCAGACAGCATGCGTACCGACACAGCAATATGTCGCGTTGATATGTTAAAGGTAATTTGGCAGCTTTGGCATAGAGGCTGTCAAGAGGGCTAGTGTAAAAGGCTCCTATCGCCAGGCGTAACCCCCGATGGTGAATTGAGTTTAGGTGGCGTAAAATGGATGGCTGTGCAGAAGAGTACACAAAACTCCCATAATCCAGCTTGAATCTGACAGTAGACCGATCAGGGTGAAGCAGGACGGTACGATCCACTCCCAATGATGTACCACTATGAACACTGAGAACATTGAGGGAACGAGTACAGTGGGCAGCCAGAGAAGGCACATGTGGAGACCAGCTGAGTTTCCTATCCAACGTTAGCCCTAAAAATGTCATCATATCCACGAAGGGGAGAGCAAAAGGGCCAAGATAGAGAGATGGTGGAAGAAACTCTCTGTACCTCCAGAAGTTGATGCAGACCGTTTTCTCATGGGAGAAATGGAAGCCGTTTGCTACACTCCAGGAATAGAGACTGTCAAGGCAATGCTGAAGACGACGCTCCAGGAGACACATTCTCTGAGTGCTGCAACAGATCGTGAAGTCGTCCACAAACAAGGAGCCTGAAACATCAGCTCGGAGGCTATCCATAATTGGGTTGATTGCAATGGCGAAAAGTGCCATGCTCAAAACTGAGCCCTGTGGCACCCCATTCTCCTAGCGAAAGGTGTCCAACAAAACAGAGCCCACTCGTACCCTGAACATTCGATCTTTTTAAAAGGCATGAATAAAGAAGGAGGAGATGGCCATTAAAACCCCATGTATGCATGGTGCGTAGAATGCCTGACCGCCAGCAAAAGCCTTAAGCCTTCTCCAAATTGAAGAAAACAGCCACCGTGACGCTTCCGCAAAAAGTTATTCATAATGAAGGTCGACAAGGTAACGAGGTGATCAATAGAAGAGCGATGCCTTCGAAACCCACATTGGACATTAGTGAGGGGATGTCGAGATTAGAGTATCCAAACCAGCCGAGCATTGACCATGCACTCCATTACCTTACAGACACAGCTGGTCAGGGAAATGGGGCGATAACTGGAAGGATGATGTTTGTCCTTCCCAGGTTTGGGTATGGGTATGGGGACAACAATTGCTTCACGCCAAGGAGTGGGAACTTCCCCTTCGGTCCAGACATGATTATAAGTGCGAAGTAGAAAGCATTTACCTGCAGGGGAGAGGTTCTTCAGCATCTCAATATGAATGGCATCAGGCCCTGGGGCAGAGGACCGGGAGAGGGCAAGGGCACATTCTGGCTCCTGCATGGTGAAGGTGGCACTGTAATTTTCATGATTGGGAGATGTAAAAGAAGGCTTTCGTGCCTCCTCAGCCTGTTTTCGGGAGAGGAAGGTAGGGTCATAATTAGCTGAGCTTGAGACCTCAGCAAAAGAGCGGCCTAAAGCATTGGAGATATCAACAGGTTCCATGAGAACTTTGTTTGCTATGTTCAGGCCGGGGATTGGGAAATGGACCTTATTGCCATATAGCCGGCAGAGGTTAACCCAGAACACCGACAAAGGAGTAGATCTGTTGAAGTCCAGCAAGCTTTTTTGCTTTCTTTAAGAACACGATGTCATTTTGTTCTTTGTCTGTTGTAATTAATACAATTTTCCAAAGTAGGTCGGCATTGAAACAGACAGAGTACATCGCCGGTCTCTAAGATCATCACTACATGCTGCATTCCACCAGGGAATTGGGATTCTATGTGGAGATGTTGAAGTTCGGGGTATGGAATGTTCGGCAACGGTGAGGATGATGTCCGTGAGGTAGTTGACTTGGCTGTCACAGCTGGGGAAGTTCTGATCATGGAAAACCGCCATAGAAGAAAAGAGTCCCCAGTTGGCTTTGGAGATGTTCCAGCTAGTGGAACATGGAGAATTGGTATGATGTAGTAGAGAAATTATACAGGGGAAATGGTTGCTTGAGTACCTATCAGACAGAACACACAATTCGAAACGATGCGCAAGTGGAGTAGTACATATTGCAAGTTCGAAATGGGAATAGGTACGTGTCGTGTCTGATAGGAAAATTGGTTCGCCGGTATTTAGACAGACAAGGTGAAGGTGATTGAAAAGGTCAGCTAAAAGAGAGCCCCTCTGGCAAGAAGTTGTAGAACCCCATTGAGGGTGGTGGTCATTGAAGTCGCCAATGAACAAAAATGGTGTAGGAAGCTGAACAACAAGGTGCACTAAATCTGTCCTAAGAACGGCAGACGACGATGGGGTGTAGATATTAAAAAGAGAGAATGTGAATGTGGAGATGATGACACGGATGGCAACAGCCTGTAGGGAAGTTTGCAGTGGGATGGCATGATAATATACATCTTCCCGAAGGCACAGCATAGCACCTCCATGGGCAGGAATACCTTCCACAGGAGGTAAATCAAAACGCACTGCAGTGCATTGTGGGAAATTGATATGATTGGTTGGACGGAGCTTCGTTTCTTGGAGACCGACTATAAGCGGGCAGTGCAGTCAAAGGAGTAGTCTCAATTCATCGCAGTTGGAACGAATGCCTCTGATGTGCCACTGAAGGAGTGCCATGAAGAAAGCAAGAGAAAAAGAAAAAAGGGAGAAGGAAAGAGGATCTCACCTTGACGGCCGCTGAGGGCCTGGCTGCGAGGCGGCACTGCTACTGCAATCGACAGACACGCTCCATGGGTTCAGACATCTGTTCTGCCTCCTTTCTGGATTGATCGGAAGGGGCAGCTTCCTCCACCGGTGAAATGCCGACAGATTGGCAAGCAGTAGAGCGTCCTGGCGAGACAGAGGATGGCCGGGGCCGTCTACTGCTGGATAGCATGACTGAAGAGTCATGGCATGGCAGGGAAGAAGAGGAACTTCTCTTTTTGTGTGCCTTTCTGGAGACAGTTCAGTTTGAGGAATTGGCGGCTGATGGTTGGGAAGATGAAGTTTTTAGAAAATCTTCGCGAACAGGATGTTTTTTTCGAAGTACGGGCTCCCGACTTAGTGGCCCATGATTTCTGTGAAACTGACATGGACCGGGATTTAGAGTGAGCAGAAGGCACTGGGGATGTTGAGCGGGCAATCTTTGGGCTGGCTGGTTTGACAACTGTGTCGCTAAAGGTAATGTCGCACATCTGCGTACCCATCTCCTTTGTTGGTCGAGGAGAGGAAAGGACATTGCTGTACATACCCGCTGGGAGCACAGCAGTGGTAGAAACTATTACCTTGACTCGGATTTCTTGGATGGTCCGCTCATCTTTATATACAGGGCATTTGCGAGAATTAGCAGGATGGTCACCCATGCAGTTGATGCAGCGAGGGGACTGAGGTGAGCAGTCACCCTCATGGGCGTCCCTACCACACATGACTCATTTCGCTGCATTAGGGCACGACTGACGGGTATAATTGAACCGCTGACAATGGTAACATTGGCTTGGATTAGGGACATATGACCCAATGGAGATTATTTGATAGCCTGCTCTTATCTTTGAAGGAGGGTCAAATTTGTCAAAGGTCAGGAACACTGTTTGGGTCGGTAACAAGTTGTTGTTAGCTCTTTTCATCACACGATGTGCAGCTATTACACTCTGGTCGGAAAGGAACTCCTTTAGTTCCTCAACGGACAGGCCATCAAGGGATCGTGAGAACACAACTCCCGCAACGAGTTTAGGGTACTGTGAGGTTTGACCTTAACAGGAAAGGTGGGCAACAGTGTAGTGCGAAGCAACTTCTGAACTTTGAAGGCACCTTCGGTTTCTAGCAACAGTGTCCCATTACGTTGGCGGGAACATGTTTTGACAGGACCTGCAATCACATCGACACCCCATTGTATTACAAAGGGATTCACTGATGAGAAATCATGGCCATCAGTGTGTGAAACAACAAGAACTTTAGCAAGTTAGGCAAAATTTTTTTGGATTTTGATTCATTGAGTTTCCTTTTGTGGGTAAAGGGCAAAGTAGAAGTAGAAGAAGAAGTCATTGCAAAGCTGTCCCCCATGATTACTGACGTATCCGATGGCACACTCCTTTCTAAAGGGGAACCCTCACTGAGGGCTCACCTGCCTTATGTGATTGTCCACACCTCAGGTCACACGTCCCAAGAAACGGACGGAAGAATGTCGGAAGGTATCAGCTTGGGTAATCACCCCTCCCTGGGCCTGGCCTTTACCAGGGGGTACGTGTGGGCCCTACATGCCAACCCGGGGCTGGGACTTATGCATTACCCAGTCACCGGTTACACAGCAAGTGTGTGGGTGGCCGTCAGGAACGCACAGGGAGGAAGAGGAAAGAATGAAAAAAGAAGGAAGTGAAAAACGTTGAGTCTCAAACGCTGAGGCAGAGACTAAAGGAGAAGAGGAGGCTAGAAGAGTACAGTAAGCAGGGTAAGGTGGAAGCAAGGTTTAGGAAAGAAAATAGCAAGTACACGAGACTAGCGAAACTCACGAGACACCCGTCTCCGGGTGAAGGCATAAACCAGGGGGAACTGAAACAGCCTGGGGCGCGAAGAAAGGCTGCTTCGACTCAGGGCCCCGTGTGCACCACACACATACACACAAAAGAGCTGTGGGCCCCCGGGGGGGGGGGGGGGGGGAGGAAGAGTAGGCAGTGCATTTTAAAGGAGCAGAGACGTGTGATGGAGCAGTTATTGTTAGAAATGTCAGTTTAACCCTACGGATCTCTCCCAGCAGGTTGATCCAAATCGAAAACCAGCCAGCAGACTGACACGGGGCAAACTTGGAAACACTTACTCTGTTACTGATTTGTCATTTCATTGCTTTGTTATTTTCTATCCAGGATACACTACTTCTCAATTACATGAGGTCATCACTGCAGTGTATGAAAAATAAGGACTTTATATATTTTGCGACTTCTGAAATGTCCGTGTAACAAGGAAAACAGCTAAAGGAAAACGGTACTCATACTGATGAAACAAATGACAAATCAAATTCTAAATAACTGAAAAACTTAAAAACTATGTGAAATATTAGAATGAAACTTACACTCTGCAGCAGAGTGTGCACTGATATGAAACTTCCTGGCATGTCTCCACCATATTCTTTCTTCCAGGAGTGCTAGTCTTGCAAGTTTCGCAGGAGAATTTCTGTGAAGCTTTGAAAGTAGGAGGAGAGATACTGGCAGAAGTGAAGTTGTGCAGCGTGACCGTGGTGAGCCATATCGGTATAGCTCAGTGGTAGAGCACTTGCCCGCAAAAGGCAGAGGTCCCAGGTTCGAGTCCCAGTTCCGGCATACAATTTTAATTTGCCAGGAAGTTGTGTGTGTAATATTAATATTTTCTCTACAATATGGTAAATCCTGTGTATGTTTACTGACATTTGGTAAGGCTATCAAAAAGTTTACATTCTCATGGTGTACAGTCCAGAATTGGTACACCAACAAGGTAAAATTGTCATGGGCAATGAGGCAACCACCACCTCAATGCACCAGGTTAAAGACACCTGTTTGGTAAAACAATGTTCTGCTGCAAGAAAAAGTCTGTTTTTACCAACTGCACATTCTCTTCTGACAAGAATCATTTACTTTTCATGGGTTTGTTCAGAGACCGAAGGCATGATGAATACATGGGGAGAAATTAAGAGTATAATGTGTACACTCAAGTGTCTCCCACTAGGCTTGGTAAAACTTATGCATTACAACATTTGCAGTATGGGAACATGTGTTATAATGATCTGGACACACAAATGCACAGCAGTGGTTTTTGTCAAGATGCATTGCCCCACACAGATTCCTCATTTTGTGATGGATATCAGCTGGTGTTTGTCCTCCAGCAGCCAAAAAATAACAACATATTGGCCCTGTTTGAAGAATTTGGTAATAGCATTCTCACATTTACCACCACCCCCCCCCCCCCATAAACACACACAACACACATTGAAAGAGACAGATGCCACACTCATCCTTTGCTTACATGTCAGTGTTTATATATGAACACCAGAGTCACACTACATTACACGTATATTGCATCAACACCCACAAATGGAAACACTGTTTTCATTAATAGAAATCTTTTTTAACTATTATGAATTGTAATATTCTATTCCGGTATACCAAAATTACATAAATATTTAATAAGATATTTATGATAATTTCTTTCATCAAGAGGGGGAAAACTTCACATACCTCTAGGTTGAGTCTATCTACATCTGCTGGAAGCCGGTAATTTGTAATTTGAAGCAAGTGATATGGATAAATTTTGGCAGGCTCTGTACTCATTGGATGAGCCATATTTGGTAATGAGCGACGGAGGTGTGGACTGTACGAAGCTGCATATCGAAGACCCCCGGCGAAGGTTGTAGAGACAGGAAGGTCAGCATTCTGAAAAGTCCATATTTTTCCTTCAATCTCTGACATGTTAGAACAATTATTTCTCACAAAATTATAAATTATATTACACTATATAAAAGCATATACTAACTGTATTGCAGTACAATCTGTAAGTGTTAAATTTTGTGGTTTAATCATGGAAAATCCTGGTTGGAATTCAGCAATATAATAAGGACAGTTTATAACTCACTGCAAAAATGCAAAGATATGACAAGATGCAAAATGCACAGCAAAAAAAAAAAAAAAAAAAAAACCACACACACACACACACACACACACACACACACACGGTGGAAGAGGAGTAGGATAGAGGACGTAGGAACTGGTGTGTGTGTGTTTGAAGGGGGGTCATCATAGGCTGAGGCCTGAATAATTTTGGGATTGGAGAATCTACTGTGAGGATAACTTCACCCGGTGGTGGTGGTGGGGGGGGGGGGGGGGGGGGGGAGAAAGGATTCAGATGGGCTGAGTTGTGAACTAGCCAATGAAATCCAGCATATGCTCTGCTGCAGGGTGGTCTACCTCATTTTTGACCACACTTTGAGGGAGGCTTTTCATCCTAATGGACAGGTGGTTAGTGGTCATGCCAATGTAAAAATCCACACAATGATTACAGCACAATTAGTAAATTGCATGGTTGCTTTCACAGGTGGCTCAGCCTCTGATTGGCTAGGGTAAGCCTGTGATGGGACTGGAAAAGGAAAGGAGGGTTGATTGGACAAGTCTTGCAGTGTGGTCTTCCACAGGGATTGGGGGGGGGGGGGGGCTGCGGTTCAGGGTGGCATAGGAATAGACTAGAATGTTATGAAGGTTGGGAGTTTGACAGAACATCACTTTAGAAGAGGTGGTAAGGATCTTGAGTAGGATGTACCTCTCTTCTTGGCATGGGAACAGAAAATTAAAGCCTTGGTGAAAGATGCAGTTAAGCTGTTCCAGTCCAGAGCAGTACTGGGTGACAAGAGGAGTGCTCTTTTGTGGCTGGTTACTGCTGGTAGAGGGAGGATTTGGGCTGTGTGTGGGGGGGGGGGGGGGGTATGGCACTGAACTCATTGCAGACTAGGTCTGTGGGGTAGTTTCTGTCTGTGAAGGCCTTTGTAAGACCTTCCGCATATTGTGAAAGGAAATTCTTGTCACTGCAGATAAGCTGTCCATGAGAGGATAGTCTGTGAATGGGGGAGGGGGGACTTTTTTGATGTGGAAAGGATGGCAACTGTGCAAGTGTAGGTACTGTTGGGGTTGGTAGGTGTATAGTTGGTGGAAGGGTGGATGGAGTCATCAGTGAAGTCGATGTAAACATCTAGAATGTGGCATGGTGGGTTGAGTACGACTAGTTCGAGCAGATGGGGGGAGAAAAGAGCCTAGTTTTTGAAGGAAGGATAACAAGGTGTCCTGATCCTGAGTCCAGATCATGAAGATATCATCGATAAATCTGAGCCAGACCAGAGGTTTGTGGTTATTTGATGCTATAAGGTTTCCTCCAAACAGCATAGAAACAGGTTGGAGAGGGTACCATGCAGGAGCCCATGGCTGTGGCATGGATTTGATGCTAAACTTTCCCCTAACCTCAAAGAAAACAGTAGTAATTCATTAGGATAAAGTTGGTGAGGGTTATGATAATGAGGTATGAAGCTTGAATTTAGAGGGACATTGGGAGAGGTGGTGTTCAAGACTGGCCAAGCCATGGGCATGAGGGATATTGGTGTATAGAGGGGTGGAGTCTACTGTGACAAGTAAGGATCGAGGAAGTAAAGGTATGGGGATGGTGGGGAGTCTGAAAGAAGTGGTTGTTATCCTTGATATGGGAGGGTAAATTTTGGACTAGGATACAAAACCATTTCCTTCACTGACTCTTCACCAACCCCTAACCCATTTACCTCCCCCTTCTAAATGCACAGCCTCCAAATTTTTAATGGAAAAAGCTGAACATATCATGCAAAAATATTTTACAGGTTTGTGTTAGCAGCAGCAAAGTATTAAATACATGTGCCTTTCTGACACAAAGTTTCATTCCAATGTATTTACAATACATAAAAGCAAATTAGGAAATGATATCTGCTTAAGTTTCACATATGCATTTCATATTCGGCTATTTAATCACTGTAATATTGTTTTGAATTTATAGTATTTAATGTGAAGTAATGACATTATGTAAATGATATTTTTAAGAAAGATAGAAACTTATCCTTATCAAAAATATTGTTGAATCTCTCCTGGAATTCCCATTGTTTGGTATCACATTACATAAAGATTTTTTCCCCAACACATTTCACACAAAATCTGTGTTCCCAATAAAACTAATGCTGGCAACCAATTACACCACAATGTTTGAACTGCTTCTAAATATACCCCAATTGATTAATGTATTGTCCGGTAACTATTAAGAAGACATCTGCCCACAATTTCAACCAAGAAATTTACAATATTAAAAGTGGCAGATGAAAGATGGGAAAACTTTGATACTGCATATTTATGATTTTTTGACAATAATAATATATTCAGTACCAGACAAGGGTATTTTCAACTTGCTCTTGCCATCAAGCAATGCCTCTAGAACTTAAAGGTGAAGATATGAAATTGAACTTTGGAAATTTATTCAATATGAAATATAGAAAACTAATGTAAAACAGTTTATATATAAAGAACTGTATAATATGAGTGTAACTTCAGGATTAAGTAAATGAAATTAACAAAGGAACTAGAAAAACAATCTGTATTTAAGTTTGACAAATGGCCATTTTCTGAGATCTCTCTTTATCACACAAACAGTTAGTACCTACGAGATGCAAATATATTTAAAATTCCCACTAAATCTGTTGTTCGAGGAAATAATGGAAATTAGAATCATTTTTGAGTATTTACATGATATTTGTTTATTTTATTTTTTAAAAGATTAAGCACTTAAGTACAAGGGTAGAACCACAACTTATATTATTGTAACTCAGAGCGAGGTGGGGAGTTAATCTGCATCTACTTTAATTTGTGCACTTTAACAACTTGAATAAAAAAGGACAATCATCCAGTAAGAATGGTAATAATGGTAAATTCACAACTAATGTGCTTTATCTTTGATGTGGAGCTATGAAGTCAAGTACAGTGAAAAATTGGCCACTAGAGAAAATAATATTGTTCAACATCAAAATATTAGTCTCAATATATACCAGAAACTGAATACACTATTTCAGCATTATTCTGTTAATAATGAAGTTCCTATATTATCTTTGTAACATTGAAAATTGTATTTGCTTACAAACAACAATATTTAATAATACAGATCTAATTAAAAGTAGTGTTTTGCATACTAAGAATTATAAAAATATTCATTTTTAACAAACAAACGCTGTAATCTGTAGGATACATTCTTTTGAAACTGGTGTACATACTTAGTATATCTTGAGCTAGAATAGACTATTATAGTTTACATTTATTTTGCATGCGAGATGTTACTGTGAAATGCAGAAGAGTTAGAAGATTTTTTTTTTTTTTACACCCAATGAAATTTTACAGGGTAGTAACTGTATAAAATGTTCTGAATTAACAATCTGTGTCAAGTCAGGTAAAGCTCTTGTGGTATCACTAGCTATCTCTGCCATTGTCATCAGGAATGAATGACTGTAAGGGCTTGTACTGCAGCTCACAACTATTGCCTGGGAAGGATGCAAAAACATCAGCTAGCACAAGGGATTGGTGACATGTAAGAAACAGTTTCTCCCACCTCAAGGTATAAAAAGATACCAAAGATGGATCTGAAACTTGTGGGGAGGTGGGTACGGGTGCTTCAAATGTAGCATCAATCCCTTGTACCAGCTGACACCATCACTTTCACATAGGTGATAGGAGATGTAAGCTGCACTTCTCAACGTCTACACATGGGCCTCTTTGGCCCTGTTTGCTTGGCTCCAGACATTGCTGTCAATCCCAGCAGTCAATAACTCCCTGTAATAATGGTGGAGATATCTAGCTAAAGCTTGAGAACTTTACCTGAACTGATAAGGCTTGTTAACTGAGAACGTGTTACACAGGCATCCCACCATGAAGACTCCAAGGACACAGGGTAGTAATTCATTCTACAACTATTTTTAGAAAAAGGAGTAGTTTGATTTCTGGTCATTTTCTCCTGTATACACAAAAACCACACACATTTCAACAACTTATCATTTAGCTAAGTACACAGGTTACAATAATGACAGTTACAAATAAGAAATATAAATAAAGACAATCTTGAGGGGACAAAACTTTACAAATACAAATAAAACCAAAGTCATGCAAAAGGACACACAATGGAGACACACATGGTTTTTGTTCATCCTAGTTTACATTATTATAAAAGCTGCTATGAATTTGGAAAAAATTACCTATGATGTAATTGCAAAAATTTTGAACATCCCAAAACTTGGAATGCATTTCGAGGGGAGAGGAGTGAAAACCATCTGAACTTATGATACATTATGTAATTTCTCACATGTAAAGTCATTTTGGAACTAAATTATTATTTCAATAAACTACTTTAACACTGTTAACATACAATGATCAAACTTATCAGTAATAGAACAACATGTAATGTATCCAAAGTGTGCAATTAGGAAAAGAAATAAAAAGGTAAAAATTTTTTTTATTTGTAAAAATTGAGCTTTGAGCTTTTAGACCCAATGACTGCATTCACAAAAGACAAAGGAAAAAAGCAACATGAGAAAGAGTAAGTCATCTACAAACCCAATTAAGACAAAACACATGCTGCGAACAACATATGAAACACAGACATTAATACCTCATTAGTTTTCATTCACACTGCAGCCCTCCCATTTTATCCTTGGTGCAAATGTCATCTGAAGAGATCGATAGGTTTTCACTTTGCTTAAAACCCATGGTCTTTCTAAGTTTGTTGAAAGCACTTGTGAGGCACGTCAGAAAGAAATATTAGGGTTTAACGTCCAGTCAACATCATAGTCATAAGATATAATAATGGAAAGTCCAGGTTGGAATTAATAATATAGTAAGATGTGGCGACGAGCTGCGACAGGTTCATACAATAGACACACACATACAACACTTTCAGCTATCGGCCATTGCCTTCTTCAGAAATTAGAACATTCACGCAATCACACAGGCAAACAACACACTCATACAACCATCACCTACGGCTGCCGCACTTCGAATCACACTCTGCAGTGAATCGGGGACGGGAGAGGTGGGGAGAGGAGGGGATAGGAAGGTCATGTCGCGGTGGTGGGGATGGGTTAGATGGGAATATGAGATGGAGCTTAGGAACGGAGTGGGGAGGCGGGTGAGGAGAGAAAATAAAATAAACAAAATAAAATATATATACAAAATGCAAGTATAGAAGACCGCATACACACACACACACACACACACACACACACACACACACACACACACAACCACACACGATCGCACGTCCACACACTACTCAAAATGGGCAAGGTTTGGGATAGAGGGGTAGGAACTGTAAGGTACGGAGAAAAAAACTATAGGGAAGTTATCATAGGTTGAGGCCTGGTTGATTTTGGGATCGGAGAATGTATTGTAGGGATAACTCCCATCTGTGCAGTTCAGAAAAGCTGGTGGTGGATGGGAGGGTCCAGATGGCCTGGATTGTGAAGCAGCCATTGAAATCAAGCATGTGCTCTGCTGCATGCTATGCCACAGGGTGGTCCACCTTGTTTTTGCCCACAGTTTGGCAGTGGCCATTCATCCTAATGGATAGCTGGTTGTTGGTCATACCAATATAGACAGCTGTACCGTGTTTGCAGCACAGTTGGTAAATTACGTGGCTTCTGATAGGGTCAGATAAGCCTGTGATAGGACTGGAATAGGAAGTGCTGGGTGAGTCGATTGGAGAGGTCTTGCAGCTGGGTCTTCCACAAGGATATGATCCCTGTGGCAGTGAGCTGGGTTTCGGGGTGGCACAAGGATGAACTAGGATGTTGTGGAGGTCGGGAGGGCGACGGAACACCACTTTAGGAGGGGTGGGATGGATCTTGGGCAGGATGTCTCTCACTTTTGGGCACAAGGAAAGAAAATCAAAGCCTTGGCGAAGGATGGAATTTAGTTGTCTGAGACCAGGGTAGTACTGGGTGACAAGGGGAGCGCTCTTTTGTGGATGGTTACTGGTGTTAGGAAGAGGATTTGGGGTGTGTGAGGATATGGCACGGGAGATCTGTTTGCGGTTTAGGTCTGTGGGGTAGTGTTTCTGTCTGTGAAGGCCTTTGTGAGACCCTCAGTATATTCAGAAAGGGAGTTCTTGACACTGCAGGTATGCCGTCCACAGGTGGCCAGGCTGTAAGGGAGGGATTTTTTGATGTGGAAGGGATGGCAACTGTCAGAGTGTAGGTACTGTTGGTGATTGGTAGGTTTAATATGGACGGAAGTGTGGATGGAGCCATCAGTGAGGTGGAGGTTGACATCCAGGAATGTGGCATGATAGGTTGAGGAAGACCAGGTCAAGTGGATGGGAGAGAAGAAATTGAGGTTCTGAAGAAAGGAGGATAGGGTGTCCTGGCCCTGAGTCCAGATCATGAAAATATCATCAATGAACCTGAACCAGGCCAGTGGTTTGAGGTTTTGGGATGCTAGGTAGGATTCCTCCAGACGGCCCATAAACAGGTCGGCATAGGAGGGTGCCATGCGGGTGCCCGTAGCTGTGCTTTTGATTTGATGGTAAACTTTCCCCTCATAGGAAAAGTAGTTATTAAGTAGGATTGGCGAGGGTTATGAGGAATGAGGTATCAGCCTTGAGTTCAGTGGGACGTTGGGAGAGGTAGTTTTCCAGAGCGGCAAGGCCATGGACATTTAGGATGTTGGTATATAGGGAGCTTGCATCCACTGTGACAAGTAGGGATCCAGGAGGCAAGGGGTGGGAATGGTGGAGAGTTGGTGAAGGAAGTGGTTGGTATCCTTGATGTGGGAAGATAGATTTTGGACAATTGGTTGGAGGTGTTGGTCAACTAGGGCTGAAATTCATTCGGTAGGAGCACAGTAACCAGCCACAATAGGGCGTCCAGGATTATTAGGTTTGTGGATTTAGGGGAGCATGTGAAGGTGGGTGTGTTGGGTGCTGCTGGGGTGAGGAGGGAGATGGATTCAGGGGAAAGTTTCTGGGAGGGGTCATAGTATTTTAGTAGGGATTGGACATCTTGTTGGACTTTGGGGATGGGGTCAATCTGGCACAACTTGTAGGTGGAGGAGTCAGAAAGTTGGTGGAGCCCTTCTGCTAAGTAGTCACTGTGATCCATAACTACAGTGGTCGAACCTTTATCTGCAGAGAGGATGATTATGTCAGGATTAGTTTTAAGGTTTTGGATGGCTCTTCTTTCTTCTGCTGAAAGGTTTGAGTTCTTGGGAAGGGACTTGGGAAAGGATGGTGAGGACAAGTTGGAAGTGAGAAACTCTTGGAGGGTAACCAGAGGGTGGTTAGGTGGGAGTGCAGGGGGATCTTTGTTGGATGGTGGTATGAATTGGGGTTCAATATTGGGATTAGGTAGGTTACAGTCAGAGTGATTGGTGGCAAAGTAGTGTTTCCATCGTAGCAATCGGGAAAAGGAGAGTAGGTCTTTGACAAGACCAACATGATTGAACTGGGGTGTAGGATTAAAGGTAAGACCTTTAGATAAAACGGAAGCTTCAGTGGTTTTTTGTGGATAGGTTGACCACAGTGTTCTGGGGTTGTTTTGGAGTTGTGGAGTGGTGGGAGGGAGTTTGGAGGGATGAGGTAGGTTCAAGGCACAGCCATGGGCACCCACATAGCACCCTCCTATGCCAACCTGTTTATGGGCCGTCTGGAGGAATCCTTCCTAGCATCCCAAAACCACAAACCTCTGGCCTGGTTCAGGTTCATTGATGATATTTTCATGATCTGGACTCAGGGCTAGGACACCCTATCCTCCTTTATTCAGAACCTCAATTCCTTATCTCCCATCCACTTGACCTGGTCTCCCTCAACCTATCATGCCACATTCCTGGATGTCAACCTCCACCATAGTGATGGCTCCATCCACACTTCTGTCCATATTAAACCTACCAATCACCAACAGTACCTACACTCTGACAGTTGCCATCCCTTCCACATCAAAAAATCCCTCCCTTACAGCCTGGCCACCTGTGGACGGCATACCTGCAGTGTCAAGAACTCCCTTTCTGAATATGCTGAAGGTCTCACAAAGGCCTTCACAGACAGAAACTACCCCACAGACCTAGACTGCAAACAGATCCCCCATGCCATATCCTCACACACCCCAAATCCTCCTTCTAACACCAGTAACCATCCACAAAAGAGCGCTCCCCTTGTCACCCAGTACTACCCTGGTCTTGGACAACTAAATTCCATCCTTCGCCAAGGCTTTGATATTCTATTCTCGTGCACAGAACTGAGACACATCATGCCCAAGGTCCATTCCACCC
Source organism: Locusta migratoria (assembly GCA_026315105.1). Lineage (NCBI taxonomy): Eukaryota > Metazoa > Arthropoda > Insecta > Orthoptera > Acrididae > Locusta > Locusta migratoria. Next base: position 614,451,538 of record CM048746.1, read on the forward strand.
CTCCTAAAGTGGTGTTCCGTCGCCCTCTCAACCTCCACAACATCCTAGTTCATCCATATGCCACCCATAAACCCAGCTCACTGCCACAGGGATCATATCCTTGTGGAAGACCCAGCTGCAATATCTGTCCAATCCACCCACCCAGCACTTCCTATTCCAGTCCTGTCACAGGCTTATCGTACCCTATCAGAGGCCGGGCCACCTGTGAAAGCAGCCACATAATTTACCAACTGTGCTGCAAACACCATACAGCTTTCTATATTGGCATGACCACCAACCAGCTATCCATTAGGATGAATGGCCACCGCCAAAATGTCACAAAAACAAGGTGGACCACCATGTGGCACAGCATGCAGTGGAGCACATGCTTGATTTCAATGACTGCTTCACAACCGGGGCCATCTGGATCCTCCCTTCCACCACCAGCTTTTCTGAACTGCACAGATGGGAGTTATCCCTACAATACATTCTCCGATCCCGAAATCAACCAGGTCTCAACCTACGATAACTTCCCTACAGTTTTTTCTCCGTACCTTACAGTTCCTACCTCTTTATCCCAAACCTTGCCCATTTTTAGGTGTGTGTGTGTGTGTGTGTGTGTGTGTGTGTGTGTGTGTGTGTGTGTGTGTGTGTGTGTGTGTGTGTGTGCGTGTGCGTGTGCGTGTGCACGCAGCGCGCGCGTGCGCGCGCTTTGTCTTCTGTACTTGCATTTTGTATACATATATGTATTTGATTTTATTTTGTTTATTTTATTTTATTTTCTCTCCTCACCCACCTCCCCACTCCGTTCCTAAGCTGCATCTCAATGGCCGATAGCTGAAAGTGTTGTATGTGTCTTTTGTATGTACCTGTCGTTGCTCGTCACCACGTCTTTGTGGTGAGTTGTAAACTGTCCTTACTATATTATTCATAGTCATAAGAGATGACTGAGGCATGTAGAAGGAACTGCTCATAGTCCAATAATTTTTTTAAATTAAATGTTATTTGGGTAATTATATAAATACTTCAATGTTCTACCATCATAAATTTTTATTCAAAACCATCTCTTTTGCAATACAATCCAAAAAAGTTACTGTTTTCCTCTTAAAAATAATGATCTAAAATTGGTGCACTTATCGGTTCAATGGACTGATGGCTTGGTGACCAATTAGCCTTATCAGACTACTTCTAAACAGCAAAAACAGATCTTCTGCTAACTCTCTTCAGTTAAGATATTTTTAATCACTGGGAGATGTCAGTAAGTAAAAAATCAAATAAACACAGCTTCAAATACAGAACTTTTCATAAAATCTACAGGATAGATGCTACACTACATGCACAGGTTTGCCCATAACACATACACACATTAAAAGAAAATGCATTTGGTTTTGTGTGGAAGAAGCAAGAGATCAAGTCCAACCACAAATCCACAGAAAAATTATATAAAAAGGAACAGAAATGTGGGGCATAAGAATACAAGAGCTCAGCCACTACACTACAGGTTCCTTTTGCCATGCCACCAATGATACACAGAGCCACAACAACATATCTGATGATACATACCAATGCCCGCCTGTCGACTTCAGAAATGGAGCCTGCTGAAACTGGGAGGAGAAAATGCAAATTGTCAAACCAACAGCCATTACTATTGCAATGCGCTTTATATATGTTACCTCAAATCTATTACAAGAAGCTACAGATGCAAGTCTACTACTAAAGTGATGAAAAGTGTGTCAAAATTACAAAACTCTCTGTACTATAATTATTAACTTCCCCCAGGCTCCATATTGATTATCACAAATAGCTACTGGTGTTTACCCACTTGCAACTCAGAGCAAAACAAGAAATGCCACTCACAAAGAGGACAAAAAGAGGGGCTACTCTACAATTACTTTCCAAAATTTTCCATTCATCACCATAATTTATAAACTTTTTTAAAGCAAACTCAGCAAATGATGATACAAAGCTCTCAATAACTGATATTCTCCAGACTATTGAAGACAGCTACTCAAATAATTTATATTCTTAAAAACATATTCTGAATGGCAGGGGAACACTTTGAAACCTTATGCAAGTGACCCCACATGCAATCTTATTATTTTCCAAATAATAGTGCACACCATTTGGAAATTACATCATTTACATACACTTAATTATACGATTATTAATACCCAAATAGAATGAGAAGCGAATAATCTAAGCAAATTCACTGTCACCAGTATTGTGTGTGTTTACAAGTATCCAAGTCTCCTCATAAGTAGGGCCTAATACATACTTGTATAAGAAATAACTTACCAAAACAGCTAAAAAAACTGCACTTAAACTATCTTAAGAACACACACTGTGGGTATCTTTCTGGCTCAGTTTTGGTAGAACCTAAAAACACCACAGATCTATAAATTTATACTTTCCACTGATCCTAGATGTACACTTTTTTTTCCTTCAGAAATATTGACAGTATGCTTATCAAGTAAGGTTTTTCTTTTTTTGTCACATATTAAAGATACAGGAAAAATTCTAAAATAAAGCATATTTAACATTAAAATTATGTGTAATGATCTTCAGTAGTAATCTGAAGTCCTTAATATTTTTGTCATCATCCCCAACACTGCCAGACCCTTTAAAACTCCATTTGTAACTTCTGTGTTCTACCAGGAGCAATAGCTAGGCATAAAGCTGGCATCCTTTCAGTACTCATACCACAATTTCAATTCTTTATGCACATGATGGAATCCATGTCAATAAAATTCTTCGAGTGTGGTACAATCTTATCAACTTATAAAACTGATTAAGTCACCCTTACTGATACTTTGTCAAACCACTTAGCTTTTACTGGAAAATAGACAGAGGTGCACAAGATGTAAAATCTCAAATTCATTAAGACCCACCCAATACTTCAAAGTTACCAATTAAATGACTTATGACAGTCTTGATATCAGGTTATACGTAGTTGTCAAGCAGTTTGTTGACAATTTCTTTAAATGAAATTAAGCTGATTTTTCAATCTCTTTCATTTTGAAATCAAGTTTTAAATCTTTCAATAGTCTTCAAAAGACAGACCAACAAAAGCAACACTTTCTTCTCAGCTTCTGATAGGCAAGGAAAGCCAGTGATCATGTACTTTAAAGGGTCACCAGTTTTTCGTAGTGATTTAATAAATTGTTTCAAGAATTATTTGAAGGGGGTGTGGGAGGTGGTTTTATTATTATTTTGCCTCTCAAACAATCTAATAGTAAGTTTTCTCTAACAATGTTTAGTGTTCTATTTTATCAGATTCAAAAGTGTTCTTTTTCACACAATTTTCTCCAAGGGGGATATCTGAATAACATACCATAAACTAAAACAACTTTTTGTAGCAGGTTACACTGTAGATAATCACAGAGCAATACTAGCATTATTATAATGATTAATAAGACACATTTTGCATTACTTACAGAAATTCTCAATTTGTATCAAAAATAATTAACAAGAGGAAGTTCTTGGATGGAGCAATACATAAAGTAACTGAAAGGCAACTACTCACCTAAAGTGGATTGATGAGTGAAGCATAGCAACATTAAACAGCATATGCTCTTCCTCTAGCTGTAGAACACACACAAACAATAGTGCAAATGCCATTTCATTTTGCTGTGCTCCCCACATCAATTCATTTCAGGGGAGTGGTTGCATCTTATTTATTTTATGCAGTAAAACGTCCATTAACGGACACTTCCCAATAGCGGACATTTTAAAATTCCCCTGCAAAACAACACTAGCCTTTATGCTAAAATTATTCCGAATAGTGGACATTCTCAATAACGGACGCAGACACTGCAATATATCCCCCAACAACTGAAACTTCCAAATAATGTACAGCCACAGCTGGGCATACTGCCGCTCCCTTGAGGCCCGCCTAATCCCAGCACCTGCTACTTACGCTGCAGGCGGAAAGGACGGGGCCCGTAGCACAGGGACGGCTGCCACTGTTGGCTTAGCCTGCCACTCGGGGAAACCCAAGTGCCAAGGCAAAAGTTGTCCAGTACACCTGGAGAAAGGTGGAATGCGGGGGAGTTCCCCTCTACACCATCTACAGCACTCAAAGGGGAAGTGATACAGTACATCAACTAGTGTAAGTGAACTCATCCAAGAGCTTCATCAAGAAGGGTGTGGTGACAATGTTGAGAATGGACAATAGAATGAAGATGATATAACTGAATCGGACTTCATTCCACTTTAAAGTAAGCAGGCTGTGGAAGAGGTAAGAAAACTGAAACACCATATTTTAATGAAAAGTGATGAATTGGGACTCAATTTAACGTTAGCTCTTGAAACATATTGAGAAGACAATCATAAGTCACCTCTGGTTCAGAAAAAAATACACGATTATTTCAAACCATGCACCTGGAAGCATGATGGGAATTTTAGTAATGTACAGTACCAATTATGCTAATGTATGGAGGTTTGTTAATACAGTACTGTACTTAAATAAAAAATTTTCAATAATTTCATTCAGTGTTTATCAATAGAAGAGTACTTTTCTACCCACAGTGCGTTGTACGTACAGTAAACTCCTGTTTATCTGAAATCCGTTTTTTTTTCCCCAACAAATTTGTCTGATTTTCGTGGCTCACATTGCCACTGTCTGACGCATCGCGCAGTTATGCTTTTGCCTAGCTAGACTGACACTTGACTAGTTTCAACTTCTCTGCGCCTGGAGCCATGCATCGCTGGTGTTTCTCGGCAGTTTACTTCTAATCAGTGCACTGGCGCATGTAAAAAGTCCAAGTTTAGTTGTTGTTTTAGCGTTTTTCTTGTTTGTATTGCATGGTTTCATGCCTTTGCCATCTATTGGAACTCCTTGGAAGTACAGCAGGTACGTAATTTCTCTATGCAGTGCGACATGCCCTGTTGAAACTGACAATGAGAGAGCGGTGCCAAACACTTTCCGCCTGTTGTCGGTACAACAGATGAAGCCGAGCTTTTAACAATGATCGTACAATGTACTGTTTAGTTGTCGTGTAGGCTTGGGTAGTAAAGGAGATAGATGTGTCAAATGTCTTGTCATACACACAATTTTTTCAGTAAGACACATGCATGCTTATTCCGTCTTTATCAATAACATTCTATGTATGCACATTTCATGATCATAGTTTGCTGTATTGACACAATTCAAGGTTTTTCACATGTGAAAACAGGGTACTTCAGTATATCTGAAATTTTCATTATATAGAACTGGCCACCACCCCGATCATTTACGATAAACAAGTATTTACTGTACTGTATTATACATTGTATTTTTAAAATGTCATAATGTTTGTGAAGCTTAAGGAACTTTACTGCGGGTCATCAGTCCCTAAACTTACAAACTACTTGTTAACTAGCTTATACTAAAGACGGCACAAACATCCATGCCCTGAGAGGGGATTCTAACCTCCAACGGGGAATGGCCTCGTGCATCATAGCATAGCACCTCAATGTGCTCGGCTGCTCCGCCGCGACCTTGTATTTTTATCCTTTTCTTAATAATGGACACTTCTTAAAAGAGGACAAATTTATTTTCCCTATTGGTGTCCATTTTTCAGAAGTTTTACTGTATATAGTTGAACAGAGTAGGACTGAACAATTTAAATACTTTACTGGAAATCAGCATCCAAAAATAAATCAGAAAACCTTTTAACTTTACACAAACACCAATCACTGGTGAAAAATTTTTACTGTGCCAGTATTAAAGTAAGAAATTACTAAAAGAACTACTGAAAGACATAGGAGGAAATAGTGTGACAGCTGTCACTAGAAGCATTTCTTTTGATTTTATCACAAACACAAACTCTGAGAAAACAGTGTTGAAAGTAGCAGAAAATAAATGACTATTTACAGTAAGTTGTCAGTATTTATAATAAGGCACTTCTGTATAAATATCCAAAAATATTATTAGAGCAGATACATACACTACTTCAAGCATAGTACAAATTTTAAATCGGGCATTGCATGTCCAGGTGAAATAATGGTCTAAATATTACAAGAAAGTAATGATGTCTGATGACTAAGCCACGCATAATATGAAACAGTTTACATGATAGTACCATCTAATACCAAAACATTGTTATGTTAAAGCTAGCAATAATGCAGTTCTCAGTAGCCTCAAGTTGGGTTGAATAGAGATATGCAAATAGTTGTAGTTCTGTATTATATTAGATATAATTCAATCTGTTGTTGTTGTTGTTGTTTGGATGTTTTAGGGGGACAAAACTACGGAGGTCATCAGTCCCCCAAATTAAATCTGTCTTTTGACATTCATCCATTTGTATTTAAAAAAACTGAGCTTTAGATTGAATGCGGTATTTCATATTTAAAATTATACAATTCCTTTAACCACTATTTGTTCCACTCAAAAATTTGTAATATTGTCATGATGAAAGTCATATGACAAAGAGAAAACACATATTAATGGCTAATTATTTTAGCTGGAGGTACTTACTGTCTGATTTTCCACTGCTAAATTCTGTGCTGTGTGTTTTTTCGCCAAGTCCACTAAATGAAAAATCACCCTGCAAGGAAAGACACAATGTATTAATTAACATTATTGTTGCAATCCATGTGCACCCCTCCTTTCGTAGACAATTGACATAAGTAACACAAGCAACACAATTGCTCATGAATAAAATAGTGAATGCTTTTTCTACAGACCTAACAAAAATTTACAGGCCTTTTACTTCTACTGAATTCATCAACAAAACACACAAAGCAACAACATCAAAAATTATGATAAGTGAAGTGGAAAGGCTTGGCAAGACAAAAAGCTTAATTCCAATAATGAAATGAGGAATTTGGGAACAGAAGACACATTTAATGAAGATATAAGTACAATGTATGCTGAACTGGAAAAAAAGGATGGTATCCCTGTTTTGAGGGGACCGTTACTTATGGGACATGGAATTAATCAATAACAAATATGAACAAAAATAACTTCAATGCATGCTACTAAAAAGGTCACATTTAAAGAAAATGCGTGATCTGTTGTGTCACATGAATACACTATATCTTAAGCACAGTGAATTTTCACAGAACACAATGGCCTTCAACAACTGTCTGCTAAAGTACTGTACATTGAAGTTGCTACACTATAGAGAAGTAAGTTAGTTGTTACATCTGATAGTAGTTTTGGATCAGAATTTTTTTCCACACAAGCAAATACAGAAAAAGACCAACTGATGGGGAAAAGAACCCACAGTCAACAAAAATACTCCTCAACCCAAGAGCAGTGACCTACTACATTCCAAATAAAATTACTTTGGGTAACAGATGGCAGTTCTCAAGTGATCACCAGTAATGTGAGCACCAAAAAAGAAACAAGTCACCTGCTTACTGTCTGTTGGTACATCTCTGTTGGTAGTGGGGAGGGACAGTGATGGGGGCCACTGGTACTCTACATGGGCTACACATAACATACTGTAAACACAAGTTACAGATGAATAACAATGTTAGACAAACATGCAGGTGCAGAGTGACAAACTTTCTAATATATAAGAGAAAATTCGAAGGGCTGAAAAAATTGAATTTTTAGTAACATACTATACTTACAACAAATGCAAGCCAGTTACAAGTGTATCAAATCACTCTGATTATCACATGTGTTGTCAGATGAGACGCTGTCATAATGTAATGAAAGAATACATCATTCAGTGTAATTTCCCATCTCTCATTCATTCTCATGGGCTTGAATTATTAAGATCACCATGTGCCATATAGTATGTGTACAAGACAAAGTTGTAATCAGGAATGGAACATGTTGTGGGCTCGAAATTAAAAAATAGTGTTCAGATTTTGAACACAAAACCACATAGGTCTATTTCCTAATGGGGAAGACATAGTGAGGATTGCGGCGGGGGGGGGGGGGGGGGTGGCCAGAGAAAGTAAGCTCAAGTGACCCCCAGATCAATCTCGAAGAGAAGGGAAAATGAACAGGTACAGGAACTAAGCCACGAAAGCCTCTGTTCTGGTAGGCTTCTAGGAACAGAAGAGACTGATGCGTTTCAGCCTCAGCTGCAACAGCATGAATTCGCACTCATCAGTTTATGCAGCAGCGTGATCTGATTGGCAGGGTGGCTATCCTAATGACAATTCGGCCTATTCCAGCGAGAACCAGTTGACTGTTGGCACACAGCGGAATGGTGACCAACAAAACGGTGGTCTCTTCGTAATATTTTTAAAATAATAAAATTATTCGCACTTGGTCTGGGACGCCTTGTACGGATTGAAGTGGCAGTAATTTGATGGCAGTCCTGGAGCCCTATTTCCGTACAACTTTTTCTAGTTCATTTACAATATTCTTTTCCCAAGAAGTCACCATTTCTACAGTGGTCTGTGTGGGAATATTTCTTTTTTTCTTTCGTTCTTTGTTTTAGGAAGCAGATAATGAATTGTATTCTGAAGGGTCCATAATTATTAGTTTCTGTTGGCTCTTTGATACCTACAAAAACTACATGATGATACATTTCTGTATGCTCTTAATTGAAACAAATTTCCACTGAAATTAAATACATAGATCAGAAGCCAAGGCCAAAGATTAACAATTTAAATACTCCTAAGCTTTTTAAATTCTTGTACTTTCTACTTAATTAGAGCCAATAATGTAATAATTGCATTACTGTGTCAAAGCAGTTTTTCTAGAGAGGGGGGGAGGGGGGGGGGAAGTTTCAATGTGTACTATTCAACTCTCAACCTTTCCATTAGGAGTGCTAATTGGTCACACAGTTTTAGTTCATTTGATATTATTGCTGTGGAATGTGAATGCAATGCCAATATACATTATGGATTTAATTGATCTGATAAATTACATATGATACAGAAATATGGAAAACGTTAATGAATTTGGGATAGACTTACCCAAAGCACAGGCTCGTCGATAGAAACAAAAAACACAAATAAAACACACAAACTTTCAAGCTTTTGCCACCGCTGGCAACTTCTTCAGAAAAAAGAGGAAGGAAGGAGAGGGAAAAGGAAAGGATACGGGTTTTAAGGAAGTGGAAAAGGATTCGTTCCAACCCCAGGAGTGGAAGGACTTACCTTAGGGGGAAAAAAGGAAGGTAAATAAAATACACACACACACACACACACACACACACACACACACACACACACACACACACACAAATGCAAGCTTTCGCAGCCTAGCTGCTTCGTCAGGCAGAAGGTAAGGAAAGGGAAAAGGAAATGATAAGGGTTTTAAGGGGGTGGGTAAGGAGGTATTCCAATCGCGGGACAGGAAAGACTTACCTTGGGGGGGGGGGGGGGGGAAGGAGGGTAAACAAATACACACACACACACACACACACACACACACATTTACACAGACGCAAGTACACTTAGGCAGACATACTGTGAACTGTAGAAAGCAAAGAAGTTAGAAGTTAGACAGAGATGCCACTAGAGGCAGAGGCTCTGTCCAGAGAACCGAGGCAAAAATGTTAAGATGGTGGGTGGGAATTCGAATTTAGCGGAGGTTGAGACCAGGTGGGCAATGGGAAGAGAGAATATGCTGAAGGGCTAGTTCCTATCTCCGGAGTTCTGAAGGATTGGTGTCGGTGGGAAGTATCCAGATAACTCGGACGGTGTAACACTGTGCCAAGATGTGCTGGTCGTGCCCCAAGGCGTGTTTAGCCACAGGGTGATCCTCATTACCAACAAACACTGTCTGCCTGTGACCATTCATGCGAATGGACAGTTTGTTGCTGGTCATTCCCACATAGAACGCGTCACAGTGCAGGCATGTCAGTTGGTAAATCACGTGGGTGCTGTTGCATGTCCCTACAGCCTAGGTCTTCGTGGCAAACGAGTCTGTTCCAGTCCTGAATCCCTGAACCAATACACTAATAACCTGATAACAGCCTTCACATCCCACAGATATCCTCCTGATCTGGTACAGAAGCAAATTGCCAGAGCCACTTCCTCATCCCCCCAAATTCAGAACCTTCAACAGAACCCCAGAAGTGCCCCTCTTGTCCCCAGATTCTTTCCAGGACTGGAGCAGACCGTGAATGTGGCTCTCCAGCAAGGATACGGCTTCCTAAAATCCTGTCCCGAAATGAGATCCATCCTTCATGACATCCTCCCCACTCCTCCGAGACTGTCTTTCTGCCGCCCACATAACCTCCGTAACCTCCTAGTCCATCCCTATGAAATCCCCAAACCACCTTCCCTACCTTCTGGCTCCTACCCTTGTAACCACCCCCGTTGTAAAACCCACGTGATTTACCAACTGACATGCCTACACTGTGAAGCATTCTATGAGGGAATGACCAGCAACGAACTGTCCATTCACATGAATTGTCACAGGCAGACAGTGTTTGTTGGTAATGAGGATCACCCAGTGGCTAGACACGCCTTGGGGCACGATCAGCGCTTCTTGGCACAGTGTTACACCATCCGGGTTATCTGGATACTTCCCACCGACACCAATCCTTCAGAACTCCGGAGATGGGAACTAGCCCTTCAGCATATTCTCTCTTCCTGTTGCCCACCTGGTCTCAACCTCCGCTAAATTCGAATTCCCACCCACCATCTTAACATCTTTGCCTCGGTTCTCTCGACAGAGCCTCTGACTCTAGTGGCATCTCTGTCTAACTTCTAACTTCTTTGCTTTCTACAGTTCACAGTATTTCCTTCCCTTCTGCCTGACGAAGCAGCTAGGCTGCCAAAGCTTGTGTGTGTGTGTGTGTGTGTGTGTGTGTGTGTGTGTGTGTGTGTGTGTGTGTGTTTATTTGTTGCTATCACTGCCTGTGCTCCTTCGCCTGGTAAGTGGACTTCATCTATTTTTTTACGTATATTTTTCCTGTTAGGAATTTTTCCTCTATAATACACACACACACACACACACACACACACACACACACACACACACACACGCGCGCGCGCGCGCGCGCAAACACACCTAAGCAGACATTTGTAGAAAGCAAAGAAGTTGGACAGAGATACCACTTGAGGCAGAGGCTCTTTCCACAGAACTGAGGCAAAGATGCTAAAGATGGTGGATGGGAATTTGAATTTAGCAGAGGTTGAGACCTGGTGGGCAATGGGAAGAGAGAATATGTTGAAGGGCAAGTTTCCTTCTCCAGAGTTCTGAAAGATTGGTGTTGGAGGGAAGTATCCAGATAACCCAGACGATGTAACACTGTGCCAAGATGTGCTGGCCGTGCACAAAGGCATATTTAGCCACAGGGTGTTCCTCATTACCAACAAACACTGTCTGCCTGTGACCGTTCATGCGAATGGACAGTTTATTGCTGGTCATTCCCACATAGAATGCTTCACAATGCATGCATGTCAGTTGGTAAATCACGTGGGTAGTATCGCAAGTGGCTCTGCCCTTGCTCATATACATCTTCCGGGTTACGGGACTGGAGTAAGTGGTGGTGGAAGGGTGCATATGGCAGGTTTTACAACAGGGGCAGTTACAAGGGTAGGAGCCAGAGGGTAGGGAAGGTGGTTTGGGGATTTCATAGGGATGGACTAGGATGCTATGAAGGTTAGGTGGGCGGCGGAAAGACACTCTCGGTGGAGCGGGAAGGATTTCATTAAGGATGGATCTCATTTCGGGGCAGGATTTAAGGAGGTCGTACCCTTGCTGGGAAGCCACATTCAGAGTCCGTTCCAGTCCCAGAAAGTACCCAGTGACAAGAGGGGCACTTCCGGGGTTCTTCTGTGGAAGGTTCTGAATTTGGGGGGATGAGGAAATGGCTCTGGCAATTTGCTTCTGTACCAGATCAGGAGGATAGCTGCGGAATTGTGAAAGCTGTTATTAGGTTATTGGTGTATTGGTTCAGGGATTTGAGACTGGAGCAGACTCATTTGCCAGGAAGACCTAAGCTGTAGGGAAGGAAACGTTTGATGTGGAATGGATGGCAGCTGTCATAATGGACGTACTGTTGTTTATTAGTTGGTTTGATGTGGATGGTTGTGTGAAGTTGGCCGTTGGACAGATGGAGGTCAACACCAAGGAAAGTGGCATGGGATTTGGAATAGGACCAGGTGAATTTGATGGGACCAAAGGAGTTGAGGTTGAAAAGGAAATTCTGGAGTTCTTTTTCACTGTGAGTCCAGATCACAAACATGTCATCAATGAATCTATATAAAACTTTGGGTTAACAGGCTTGGGTATCCAGGAAGGCTTCCTCTAAGCATCCCATAAATAAGTTTGCGTACGAGGAGGCCATCCTGGTTCCAATAGCTGTTCCCGTTGGTGTTTGGCTCTCAAAAGTGAAGAAGTTGTGGGCTAGGATGAAGCTAGCTATGATATTAAAGAAAGAGGTTTTAGGTAGGGAAGTGAGTGGTCAGCGTGAAAGGAAATACTCCATCGCAGCGAGTCCCTTGGCATGTGGGATATTTGTGTATAAGAAAGTAGCATTAATGGTTACAAGGATGGTTTCTGGAGGTAACAGGCTGGGTAAGGATTTCAGGCGATAGAGGAAGTGGTTGGTGTCTTTGATGAAGGATGGGAGACTGCACATGATGGGTTGAAGGTGTTGGTCTATGTAGCAGAGATTCGTTCTGTAGGGGCTTGGTAACCGGCCACAAGGGGACGGCCAGGATGAGTGGGTTTTTGGGATCTTGGAAGTAGGTAGAAGGTGGGGGTGCGGGGTGTCAGTGGGTTCATGAGGTTAATGGAGTCAAGTAAAAGGTTTTGTAGGGGGGCCTAAGGTTTTGAGGATTCCATGAAGTTCTGCCTGGACATCAGGGATAGGATTGTTTACAAACTTTGTAGGTAGTGTTGTCTGAAAGTTGACGCAGTCCCTCAGCCACATACTCCTGCCAATCAAGTACCACAGTTGTGGATCCCTTGTCGGCTGGGAGAACGACGATGGAATGGTCAGCCTTCAGATCACGGATGGCTCGGGATTCAGCTGTGGTAATGTTGGGAGTAGGATTAAGGTTTCTCAGGAAATACTGTTGGGAGTAGGATTAACACTATTGCTTTTGAATTCGTTGGGATTGGTAATAACAAATTTCATATGCGAATATTTATATTATATATGAGGCACGTCCAGAGAGTAAGTTCCATTTGGTAATATAATGATATTGTGAACAGATACAGAAGAAATTTTTATTGCACAAAATTCTACAACTTTTAAACTTCTTTTCCACATAACTGCCGAAATTTTGCAGGCATTTGCCATAGTGTGGCACCTGGTTTTGTATACCTTCTTCATAGAAATCTGCCACCTGTGTCTTCAACCAGTTGTAACAGTTTCTTTCAGCTTGTCGTCCATAGCGAGAGCACTAATAGTCAACCTACAGTTTTCCTGCATCTTGTCATCAATTGCGGTAAACCAGTTCTTCTGTAAAAAAAATGTGGACGCCCACTTCATTCTTCATCGTGCACATCTCTACACCTGCCATTGAACTATCGGACCCATCTTCTCACCATCGAATCACTCATCGCATTTGGTCCATAAACATCGCAAATTTGCCGATAAATTTCACTTGGTTTCACTTACCTTGCATTCAGAAACCGAATCACCAACATGATTTCACAGGCGGCGGGATTTCAATCAACACCGACATTTCAAACAAGCACAACAAAACGTACGTAACTGACTGTGATCGCCAAATGGCGCACATTCTTCTCCTTGATACATATTGTCTACAGTGCATGTGTGGAACTGCAATCACAGTGCTGGAGCAGAGATAAATTGAAACAGAACTTACTTTTTGGACGCACCTCTCAAAGGACAGGCTGATCGACAGACACAATAACATCACACACATACAAGCTTTCGCAACCGTTGGTTGCTTCGTCAGGAAAAGAGGAAGAAAGGAGAGGAGAAAGGGAAGGATATGGGTTTTAAGGAAGTGGAAAAGTAGTCGTTCCAATCCCAGGAGTGGAAGGACTTACCTTAGGGGCGCGCGCGCGCGCTCTCAAAGGACAGGGCTGATCGACAGACACAAATAACATCACACACATACAAGCTTTCGCAACCGTTGGTCGCTTCGTCAGGAAAAGAGGAAGAAAGGAGAGGAGAAAGGGAAGGATATGGGTTTTAAGGAAGTGGAAAAGTAGTCGTTCCAATCCCAGGAGTGGAAGGACTTACCTTAGGGGCGCGCAGCGTGTGTGTGTGCGTGTGCGCGTGCGTGGTGCGCGCGTGTATGTGTGTGTGTGTGTGTGTGGTGTGTGTGTGTGTGTGTGTGCGCGCGACCGTGCGTGCGTGTGTGTGTGTGTGTGTGTGTGTGTGTATATTTGTTTACCTTTCTTTTTTTCCCCTAAGGTAAGTCCTTCCACTCCTGGGGTTGGAACGACTCCTTTTCCACTTCCTTAAAACCCATATCCTTCCCTTTCTCCTCTCCTTTCTTCCTCTTTTCCTGACGAAGCGACTAACGGTTGCGAAAGCTTGTATGTGTGTTTGTGTGTGATGCTATTTGTGTCTGTCAACCAGCCTGTCCTTTGGGTAAGTCAACCGTTTTCTATTTTTTATATTTGTTTATCCCACCAGGAAAGTTTCCTTCTATAATTTTCGTTTCATCAATTTGAAATCTAACAATCACGATCGTTAATTTTCGTTGATATATTTGTTATTACCAATCCCACCGAATTTAAAAGCAATAGCATTTTACATAACTACGACACTAGGAGAAAGAATGATCTTCACTATTCAAGGTTAAATCTAGCTTTGCTACAGAACGGGGTGAATTATGCTGCCACAAAAGTCTTTGGTCACCTACCAAACAACACCACAAGCCTGGCAGATAGATTTAAAAATAAATCAAAAGAATTTCTGAATGGCAACTCCTTCTACACTACAGATGAATTTTTAGATATAAATTAGTAAATCTGGGGGGGGGGGGGAGGGGGGGGGGGGAAGAAATAAAGGAAAAAAATAATTAAGGAAAAAACAATTTAAAAATATTGTGTCATGTTATATTTGGTACAAAGTAATAATTTGTAAAGACACCTTTCATTAACCTGACATGTTCCAAATCATTAAGAAGTGTCATATTCATGGTCTATGGAACAAGTACTAATCTAATCTAAATTGTAAAAGATTATTATTGATCAATTTTGAAGACATTAGATGACATTAAAAAAAAGTATCAGATTTAATGGTGATGACATTACTAAGAGTTTTGGCATAAAAAATAGTCATTTTTGCACAGAAATTAGAATGTTTAACAAAGTAGAAACTTCAGCAAAGGACATAGTTTTGCCTTATTTACATAAAAATGTCTTTGTGACGGTGCAGAAATCACTATGTACTTGGTATTTCTTCCCCTTTCCCTACCATCACTCACAGTCCATGCAGCCAGTGCACTTGTCCGTGCCAAGCATTTCAGGCCTCGTTACATGGGCCTGCTTGTCCAGCAGAAATGGCAAAACAGTCAGCATGTGGGGCCCAAGAAACAATTGTGTGTGGGTGATGCTCATCGCCTACCACCCGGCTCACCAAATTGGTAATCACAAAGTATATTTAATTGGAGTGTAAGTAAAAATTCTTCATTATTAAAAAACATGTATTGATAATATAAAGGATGATATACTTGATGCAAACACAATTTGAATCCATTGGACGATACAAGATTTGCAGATTTTTAGTGATAGTATGCTACTTTAAGGCTGTGGTTTATGTTAGAGTCCAAATCCCAACACTTCTTTCATTTCATAAATATTAATGGGCAGCTACCAACATTGTTACAAGATCATGTGCCATTTATGGCCATACGTTTAATGAAATGCAGTATTGATGAAAATGCCTTTCAGTGAATTTGAGACAAAATTTTTCATACAGATTTAATAAACCAAAAAAAAATCTACATCGAGTAGTAAAGGAGGCAGTATTTACTTGCATGGTTTGGTTTTGTGAGAAGATTAGCTCCTCTGAAAATAAAATTAAATCTTGAACTTAAGGAAAATGGGTATGAACTGAAGAAGAGAAAACGAGACAGAAGAATATTACTCAAAACATGCCAAAGACTAATAGAGGACAATCCATTTTATTAACAACTACTGATGTTTATCTCTAACACATGTTATCTTCAGATCTAAATTGGGAAAAAAGTGACAATATAATCACAGCCTGACATTAATATATACATTTTTCTTTTCTGTTTATGGTATATTTTGTAATAATTCCTGGTGTCTGATCTGTCCCCAGTTCTGGTAACATGGATGTTATCACCAGGTAGCTGTTTGTAGATGGAAGGTGGTCAGTGCAAACTGCAGCTTGCAATATGCAGAAACACATAACCGTATTGTTCATTGCTCTATACAGTATTATATGTAGTCCCTTTAGCAGATATGAAATGCCACTGTTTTGGTAACCAATCCCCCCCCCCCTCCCCCTATTTTACTCTTACATTAAGAGTTGTCAGTATTTTTATTTATTATATGAAGGCAAGTGCTTAACTAAACTTGGATATTGCTGACCTAGAGGCCGTATGTAGTGAGCTCTATGAACAGCACTCAGGCTAGAAGGCTGCATGAAATGTTTTTATTGATATGGTGTCTGAAAGGACAGCCAAGTCCAAAATAATGATCACAAGAAGTAATGGGCAGGGGACACTACCGTAGTAGTGCACTACAAGTTGAGAATTTGGGCAGGACAGGAAGCACGTCTGGATAGCCCTATTGGTTAATGCAATCGCTGGGTTCAAACTGCGTTCAAATCCTGGGCCATAATTGCCAACCTTGCCATTGAATTTATTACAATGTGTTGCAATGGTCAAGATGGTTGAATATTTATAATAAGTCTATGAAATGTATTAATGCCTCCTGGATCCTTGTCACAGTGGATGCCACCTCCCTATACACCAACATCCCACATGCCCATGGCCTTGCCGCTCTGGAACACTACTTCTCCCAACGTCCCTCTGAACTCAAGCCAGATATCTCATTCCTCATAACCCTCACCAATTCCACCCTACTCAAGAACTACTTTTCCTTTGAGGGGAAAGTTTACCATCAAATCCAAGTCACCTGCATGGCACCCTCCTACGCCAACCTGTTTATGGGTCATCTGGAGGAATCCTTCCTAGCATTCCAAAAGCTCAAACCTCTGGCCTGGTTCAGGTTCACTGATGATATTTTCATGATCTGGACTCAGGGCCAGGACACCTTATCTATCCTCCTCTCTTCAGAACCTCAATTCCTTCTCCCCCATCCACTTCACCTGGTCTTCCACACCCTACCATGCCACATTCCTGGATGTCAACCTCCACCTCACTGATGGCTCCATCCACACTCCCATCCATATTAAACCTACCAACCACCAACAGTACCTACAACACTTTGACAGTTGCCATCCCTTCCACATCAAAAAATCCCTCCCTTACATCCTGGCCAACTGTGGACGGCATATCTGCAGTGACAAGAACTCCCTTTCTGAATATACTGAAGGTCTCACAAAGGCCTTCACAGACAGAAACTACCCCACAGACCTAGTTCGCAAACAGATCTCCTGCGCCATATCCTCACACATCCCAAATCCTCCTCCTAACACCAGTAACCATCCACAAAAGAACGCTCCCCTTGTCACCCAGTACTAGCCTGGACTCTAACAACTAAATTACATCATTCGCCAAGGTTTTGATATTCTACCCTCGTGCCCAGAAATGAGAGACATCCTGCCCAAGATCCTTCCCACCCCTCCTAAAGTGATGTTCCGTCGCCCTCCTAACCTTCATGACATCCTAGTTCCATATGAAGAGATATTTTTAAATGTGACTCCTCACGTGATAAGCTGATACAGAAAATCAACCTGACAATGCACAACATGGCAAATTGTCAGATTTGGCAGATGAATATTCAGAACCTGCACAAAAATCTTAAACAACCCAGGACTTGTGATTAGTGTCCAGTGGCATGACAAATTGCTACTGAAAGCCAAGGAAGAAAGCAAAGAGAGTAGCAATCAGATATTGGAAGTGAGGAAACTGCCACTAATGTATTCTTAAGGCGTGTTTACACTGAAGATTGGAACAAATTTTTGTTCGCAACATGTTCCCAGTCAATGTTGACAACATTGTTCGTGACTGCGACTACGCTGGTGACAAACATTTTTCATTCAAATCATCTGCTACAGTGAGCTTCTGCGCCTATTTGCATTACGGAACTCTTAGACCTAATCTATGTGAAGTGAGGAGAAAGAAACATTAGCATGTGGAGCTGCATTATGATTGATATATCAATAAATAAGACACAAAGAATGAGGTAGTCATAGGTGGTGGACCAAAACATGTTATAAAATTCGTTGTGGGAATGACATGCTTTGTGAATTGAATGTGGAAAACGGTTCTGGCTTTCATAATTTCACAAAGATGGCACCTTCAGATTTTTAAATATTGATAAATATTAAAGATGATGTTTTCTTAAAAGAAGAAAAAGACAAGAATTTCAGGAAGGAAATTCCTGTGAAACAAAGACTTCCTGTAACATTCTGTTTTCTTGTAACAGGACATTTGTACGAAAGTCTAGCATATATATTTCACATTTCAAAGCATACCGTAAGATATCTTAAATAGTTCCTGTGATTTGTCAAGGTTTGTTTGAAGGCTTGTGTAAAGGTAATTCATTTATTTTAATATTAATGAAACATCACATATCCACAGCAGTAAAGTCACTGCTGCAGGTACTGAGCACCACAGTATCTTGTTTTATTATCATCTTATTTTTATTTATTTTGAAAGAATCTTTTATCTCTCTCATGTTCTTGTACCTTGCCAAAAGTACTTTCCACAACCACCTCTCTTCCTCATATAATGTAAATGGTAAATTTTCTCCCTGCTACACTCCAACTCTCAGAACACCTAAAAACATGACAGATGACACAGTACTCTGATCAGTAGCAAAATAAAAACAAACAAGTGCTGTGTGGTGGCAGCTTGTAGTAACAGGCCACAGAACAGTGTTCCTTTGTTCTTTACCGACACAGTGTGTGTTGGCAACATGATGTGAACATTGGCAGTCAATTAGCAGCCATGAACAATGCTGCGAACAATGTTTCGAACTCAGGGTAAGCACAATACATTAGTGATTGAATCGAATTTAAAAATAAATAAATAAATAAATATACAAAATAAATTGTCGCTCAGAATGACTGGTAGCGGTCCTTCTAGGTAGTTCTCTAATGCGGTCCACCTAACGTTAAATCCTTCCTCCAAGGTGTGCATTTTGACATACTTCTTTCACTATAAATATTATTGGTATTTACATTTTAATTCTTTACTAATTCATGCTATTTAAGGTTTTTCATTAAGTTAATCTACCAATATACTTTACTTGTTAGGGGTAGTCATACAGAAAAAAACACTCTCTGCATGTCATATCTAATGGAAGGCTTGCATGTCTAAACAAGTGTTTCTGAAAGTCTCAGTTAAAATGAGAATGGGTAATATTATCACAAATAAAATTCTATATAAGAATGTTAATAATGACAGACGATATTAATGCAGTAAGTATAGAACATGTTATTTCCAACAGTTTTCCCCAGCACGTTAAACCGTGCCCTGTTACTGTGTCTGAAAATGGATGATAGTTGGAATTTTTAAACAAACTGGACATAAGGAAATATACTATCTATGACACCTTATGCTAAAATAAAAATTTCAAAATCAATCTGATGATTCAAACAGGAGAACTCTTACATTGTCTTCGAACAAACTTGCACGCACACACGCACACACACACACACACACACATAAAAAGGGAGATTGCACTTCAATTAATATCAGTAAACTAAGCATGCAAATTCATATTGAAGCCCTTTATGTCTCTTAGACCGCTTTTATAATCTGTAGATTTACATAAGAAAATCAGGAGAACCTTTAGTGGAATACCAGGCTCATTGCTGAATTTTATCATGTAATATACATAGAATGACCATGAATTAATAATTACAGTGTATTCTAAATACCAATTGTTGTAACTAGAGATACTGTACAAGGCTGAAAAAAGCAGATCTCTTAACGTAACAGCTGTTTAACTTACTCCAATGTTGGACGCGCTGCCACCTGTGCTGCTGAAGGTGTGAGACCGAGGTGCAAGACCGTAACCAGGCTTCGGCACGTGGCGCAGGGCACTTACAACTACAACCACACAAACACTGGACACTTTCACAAATGCACCAACAATTCATCATTACTTTTGATGCCGACATAGCTGCTACTGCTGCCGCGGTCACCTGTACGGTGAGCAGGCTTAGGTATTAAAATGTGTATTTTTGTTGGAAACATAGTAATTACAAAAAGAGCTGCTTTCACAAAACTGTGATCATCTTTTCAGCAATATGAAAACAATGGAAACTCTACACCCCAAAAAATATTAACTTCATGGGGCCCATACTCATGTTAATATACAACTTGAAGAAAGTCTTGATCAGCTTTGGGCTATTTACAGCGAACAGATTACTGATCAGCAGCACCACAAAATTTGTCTTTTATTTATTCATTTTCACAAATAATTCTCTGTCTTGAAAACAGTACTGTGTAGGGTTAGAACCTCGTTACTCCAAAAAAGCAAACAAGAGAGATTTCGGCCCTTGACATGTAATAGTGTAGACAAGACAGGTGTCTCATGTAGGTAGCATGGGTATGTGTTGCTGGTATTACACTTCTGTTGCTCATGGCTGAGCAGAGGAGAAGGGAGAGAGGAGAAGAGTAGAAGAGAGAGTAGAAGATGGGTAATGGACAAAGTAAGACATGAGGAATGGACAAAGTAAGAGACGATCAACAATACCTAATGTATCATTCCAAATATACAAAAAATCAGAGTCGTTCATCCACTAGCAGGCCCGGGACTATAGTGCCACTAAGCCCCCCCCCCCCCCCAAATTTGGCCCTGCCGTTACCAAATAAGAGAGACAAAACAGTGTATACTAATGTAGTTTCCCATCAATAAATGAGACTGCTTGTAACAATATTTCACAGCAGATTATGAATCAATTTATCAAAATATGTGTTATACAGAGCAGTGTTTTTCAGCCTTTTCAAATATTTTGGCAACCCCCTACACCAGTGCACATTAACCATAACAGAACTGTGTTTGGTATCTTGAAAGGAATGAATAATTTTCTTTCTCCTGAAACAGCTTTATTGTAAATTTCTGAAAAAAAAGAAAAAGTAGTATGCATTCTATTCAATTCAGAATTAATGTTAAACAAGGAATTACATAATTTCAATATATAATATTATGGTGCAAGTACTTCCTCCTGTGTCAGCGACCCCCAAGCAGTTACCCACAGGCTGAAAAATGCTGGTCTATGAGAAACATTTCACTGACAATGTTTTGGAAAGGTGTGAGGCAACAGCCATCAAATACTTTATAAAATTCATCTTAAACAATCAGCTGTTTATTAATTCCTTAAAAACTGTCTAGCTTCAGTCATTCATGACGATGATTATGATGATGAATTTCACTAAAAATAAAATTGCCATTTTTAACTATCCAATCAGTCAGACATAAAAGAGAATGGAATGTCATACCGTTCTATTCTTTAAAGTATGTTTGACTGATGAGATCGTTAATTATTACATATGAAATTTTCTTCTGCTGTTATCAGCCAGATTTATTGTATCTAATGTGTTTTCCTAATCTGTTTTAATACCTTTTGATCAATGATGATAGTCTACAACCAAAACTAGTCTATTTAAAGAATTAATAAACAGTTGAGGATTTAAGATGCATTTTATAAAACTTTGAATTGAAGTTCTTTTTACACATACAATTGTTCTTTTTACACATTCAATTGAAGTTCTTTTTACACATTCAATTGAAGTTCTTTTATGCCAACATCTTCAACTTCCATTCCTAGGAAAACTATTGTTTGGGAAGATATATTTTATCACCACATCTGCGTATGACCAATCTTCTTTAGCACATTTAAGTAAATTTCACTTGATCTTTACTTATTGGCAGTACATTGCAAATGCCATATTTTTTACTCCTGTATTCCCCAACAATATCCTCCATTTTTTCAAGTGTTGAGTTTTTTCTGCGACCTCATGATTACAGCCCAATTCCTTTATCCACTCTCTACTACAAACCCCCACATGCTGCTCATGTTGGGTTACCACTACTATGCTATTGCCATTCTGTTTCGACAGTAATGGCTGAAAAAGTAATAAGTTTCCACAGCTTCCTCAGAACAACAGTATAACTGCATTATGTCTGTTGTAAAATTAGAGTCAGTCTAACAGTGTCAAAACTAACAATAGTTTTACTCATATCCTCCTCTGGAAGACGGAAGACAACAAAAACATGAAAAAGTTATTTTTAAGGGCATACTTGAAGCAACAACTACCAATGATCTATGGAGCAGCTATAAATATGATACACCAGACGGACACCTAAAGTAAATTTGCATCACCACAGCACCTGCAAGGTTGTAGTTTAATCTTGAGAATATGGGACTCTAGATTAATCTCCTGACTTTTTCAACTAGTGACAACTGCAGGAAAATATTTTAGATTTCACTGCCTCAGATTTCACTTTCATCATAAAAGCAAACAGTCAAAGGGGAACCTACCACTAAAACCATCCAACATTAATCTAATTTGAGGATTGCTAATTAAAGCAGCTTGAAATAACTTTCAATTTGTAGTGTTTTTCCATCTTGAGGATTTTGGAATCCTGTGATCTTTAGTAAAAAGTGTGCTTTTAACTGTCTTTTTCGCTGACCACATTAAGGGTACTCACCGAAAGCTATGAGAGCTTCAAATTTCACACAAGCATTATATCTACACCACAGGGAAGGGAAATAATTACTCTTCTTTCCAACAAGAATACACATGATAATACCGTCACCTGGCCACCTAACGCTGTGAAGAGAAGCACAAATGGAGGAGATGGAAGGGAGAGAGTACTCACAGCATAGCCAGCAGGGCCCCCATTCCGTCCAGCAGCTGGGAGTGTTGATGACTTCAGTCCATAGCCAGGCTTGGGCACAGGACGCAGAGCTGACACCACTATACAGCAAAGAAAGAGAATGGCCGAACATCAACAGCAAGCACAACTAAACCATGCGAAATGACAGCACACATGCTCAAGAGAAAACACTTATAAGTCTATTCCTGTGTCTTGGTTAATACAAATTACACACAAAAATGTTGAAAAATTACTATTTGTCTCAATAGAGTATCAAGAGACATGCAGAACTAAGATTTTTTACATTGGTTGCTAACATGAAGGCACCCCAGATACACAGAAGCCACGTCACCACTTTTGTTAATCAGCATGACACATGAATATCTAAAGAAACCAAAAGAATCTTTCCATAAACTAATGTGATTTCAAATCTTGCTAAGTTTCTATACAATATCTTAAATAATATCATCTCTTCAAATACCATTACTCACCAGAAAACTCAACATAGAAGAATTGTGAGAATACAAAAAGTGATACATCAAATATAGTGAGGGGTTTTTTTTTTTTTTTTTGTTCCTTAAATGCATACATATCACCGAAAAAAATCAATGTAACATTCAGAAACTAATGAAAACACTGTAAATGATGAAGGCATGTACAGACAGAGACAACCTGTAAATGATTTTCTAATAGGAGAACTGTACAGAAATAAAAGTAAAAGAATGAGTGAGCTAATACTTTAAAAAAGACACATTCACCTTAATCCAACACACAACCAAGAGTGCTTTTGAAAGATAATATGAAAAATATGATGGCTCAGAGACCTGGTGCAAGTCTCAACTGGACGCCACTTCAGCAACTTTCATGTCACTAACCTACCCTAGTTATCCAACTAGGATAAGGGGACCTACAGTTTAATACGGAGTCTGAACCACATGTCATTTCTGATGACATATATTGAGAGGTAAAGGCTGGCTTAAAACACAGACTGAAAAATTCATGATCCAACCAGGTTTCAAACCTGCAACCCATTGGTTCCCAGTCAACTGTTTTAACCTGCGACTACCAGGATGCAATGTAAGCTGCAGTGAATGTTTCTCCATCAAGCAGAATGGGAGATTAATATACATATACTTTGTCCTCTTCACAATAATATCCACCATCCTCTATTTAAATTGACTTGAGTACATAGGTGGTACAGTGAAAGTGTGAAGTGAAAGAAGAAGGCACGGGGGGGGGGGGGGGGTGGGGGGGGGGCACTTGAAAGAAGTTAATATAGTTTTCAGAATCTTCACAAACTGTGTAAGAAGTTGCACATTTTGTACCCCATGGTATTACCTGAAGTATAAATCATCAAAATAAACTATACATAATACAAATGTCTATTATAAAAAGACATGCACTAACAGTGACAATACAGTAGATAGAAAATCCTGTGAGTATCCAAATGAATTTATAGATAATACAGTTGCATTTTGGTTAACTACATTAAATCATCGTTCAGGACACACAGAAGAAGACAACACACACAATTAAGTTGCTACTGTACACTATAGACACTCAATTACTGTTTCCTTTGCCGCTAATGCACAGCTAGTGGTATGTTAGATTTTATTAATATCAAGTTTTGCCACCTTTGACAGCACTGCATTTGCTTTCTGATCAAAGTGTTAGGGGAAAAAAAAATATCGAATAAGTCAACATAATAGCAGCTAACTACATTACAAAAGCAGTACAACAACAGAACAAGATATGCAATAATTCTGATTGGCAGTATTTACAAATTAATTGCTATTTTCTGTTCAGAGCGAAATGAAATTAAACCAAGAAGAACAGCAAAGCAACTGAAGATGAAGTGTTTTCATGCTGCAAACATTGGGAGACCAGTGACAGCCCAAACTTCGTTTTTATCAACCCAGGAACAAGTAATATTGCCAATTGTAATAAAATTCACCAATATCTCCACAATCAATGGAGCCATTTTCTAACTAATTCATCATCTTCTTCATCACAACTGTTTTTATCACCATGCAGACCAATTGAGAAGTGCAATGTCAGTCAGCTATTGAGTATGCTTGCTTCTTACTCAAAATATATTTGCCTTACAGTTCTACTTTCCTTTATCTGCAAATTTACGATTTTGGGCAGATGTTCTAAATGCACAATCAGTCGTGTGTCACATGCCCTGTGAAGTTCCCGAAGTTACTTTCTTGAGTAAATTTCCTGCAGGTCTCTTAAAGTTTCAAGGAACCAACTGTTCTTAAGATTCGTTTATCTGGAAGAGTAATCATTTATTTAGCTGCTCTGTGATTATTAGTTTGACAATTGTATCATAAAAATTATTCACCTCTTAAAGGAATTGCCAGATTGTCTATGGATGCCAATATAACTCCAGATGCAAAACCTTTTTTCTCTGAATTTTGCTTTCTAATTTTTGTATGCACAGATTTAGATACCTGCTACTAATTAAGAATATTACCTATGTTTATAATGCTTGTAGTCCGATAACTGTGATCTGCATGTGAAACATGCAGAGGTATTATTTTTCTGTTATATCTGTTCTGAGGGACAGTGTAAGCTTTTCTGTAATCTAGAGGCTTTCCCTATCTGTTTGCTCAACAATTTAAAACTCTGTTTGATGGTTTTCACAAAGAATCTCAATTTAGGTAACTGAGAAACTGGGCTATTGTATATTTTGTTCCTTATAGTACCTAGGTGTTCCTTTAATGTACAGAGTTTATATGTATGAGATCTGGAGGCTAGCTCTGGCTGTAATTTCTTGATTTATTCACTTATTTAATCCTTTTTCTTCTTCCTTTTTGTCTTTCAAGTTAATTGCTTTATTTCAACTACAAACTTGTCAACAAGAGTAAAATGTATTGGTTATATATACATGTGGCGTATGTTCCGAAGAACAGACGTCACTTCTGATCCTGCAGTTGTTATTATTTAATATTCATAGAATATACGACATCAACTGTGATTGGGCAAAGCTGAAAATGTGTACCCAGGCGGGATTCTAAGTTGATGGAACAGACGCCACATGTATATATATATAAAATGCCGATGCCGGGCAATGATCCTATCGTTACTGGGGAGGGGTGGGCAAGTTTGAAGCCCTTACTCTTACGGGAATTAGTTTCATAACTACGAGTTTGAGTACTGTGGGCAGGGCGAAGCTGGGAATTTGTATCTGACGGGAGGCGTGCTTAGGTAGTCCTTGCAGGTGCGGTGATCACTGTGTCCCCAGTGGTGTAGGGGTCAGCGCAACTGCCTAGAAAGCAGGAGACCCGGATTCGAATCCCGGCTGGGTACACATTTTCAGCTTTGCCCAATCGCAGTTGATGTCATATATTCTATGAATATTAAAATTTATTGGGTTTATATTTTCTCTATTGTGTCCCTAATAACTGGGTTACTAACAATATGCTCTTTACTTGGGGTTGTCTCACAGTCAGCATGGAGAGCAATCAAACTAATGTGTACAGTTAATAAAAGGCTATAACAAGCCAGCAGTGTGGCTCAGTAAGTGTGAAAACAATTACCAGGTCTCAGATGATACTACACATTATGTGTACATAAACTTTTCACAGTCTTGCCTCATAAAAAAAAGAATATGTTTCCTTTTCAAAAGAACAGATGGAAATAAAATTCCCATAGTGTTCTAGAATCACACTGTTTGTATGAGCTAAGATGTGGATTTTTGTTTGAGAAATATAAACTGAGACAAAAAATAATCCTCAAGTTGCAAAAGCACATGGTTGAATTTGTAGTGGACTAGACAGTGTAGACCTGGTACCAGAGGGTCATGCGATCCTTTGGCACTAACAAGGGGAGGCCCCGACATTTGGAATTCGGATTTACTGCAAACATTGTACACTCTTAGTACTCCATGAGGACAACAAAATGTGTAAGCAGTTGCGTGTACTTCTCAAGCATTATGGAGAAAATTGCAAGATAATTTCAGTCGGTCGTCAAATACCATTTGTCACCCCTTTTTTCCTCCCCCCCCCCCCCCCCCCCTCCAACACAGTCAGATAATATTTATATTACAGTTGATATAATGGGAAAAATACGTGTAATAAGAGGGACTTCTATGAAATTTACAATGTTATTTGGCAGTCTACAAAGTTTTATCATAATAAAATATTACAATATTCATAACTACCAACCAACAAATTATGAAACGCATAAAGTGATACTGACGTGAAAATGTTTGCTTGTCCGTGATTTGAGAAATCCCTTATTCCTGGAAGGAACCCGAAACTACTTGTTACCTGCAAGTTTTGACCACCACAGATGGCTTTCAAAAGATGTACAACTAATCATCGCTTTCGACATTACGAGTACAAGTTGCAGGACGGTATTTTTCGTAAAAACATGAAAAATAAAGATAAGCAGCACCAGCTGCATTGAATAAATAAGGAATGTGTTTGGTCATTTACTAGTCAGTAGTTGTTATGGATATTATATTATTTGTGATAATAGAACTTTGTAGACTGCCAAGTAACATTGTAAATTTAATAGAAGTCCATCTGATTACACATATTTTTCCCATTACATCAATTGTAATATAAATAGTAACGAATATGACTGTGTTGAGAGGAGGGGGAAAAAAGAAAGGAAAAAAAGGGGGGGGGTGACAAACTGGACTCGATCCAGTGACCAACAAGTACGGGGTTTGGATGCTAACCACCCAGCTGCCGCCGCTTCGTGATAACGGCCATGCACAGGTACATACGGTACATATTTGATGACCGACCAACATTACCTTGTCGCAATCACACAGGCACACAACACAGTCATACAACCACAACCACAGCCACACTTCGAATCACGCTCTGCAGCGAATCGGGGACGGGACGGGCGGGGAGGGGGGGGGGGAGGGGATAGAAAGGTTACGTCACGGTGGTGGGGATGGGTTAGATGGGAATAACGAGATGGAGTGGGGAGGTGGGTGAGCGAAGAAAATAAAATAAAATAAAGTAAAATAAAATAAATATATGCATGCACACTGCATGCATATATATATGCACACACACACACACACACACACACACACACACACACACACACACACACACATATATATATATATATATATATATATATATATATATATATATATATATATATATATACACATTTTTGACTTACCTAAAGTACAGGCTGGTCGATAGGAACACTAAACACACACAAAAACACACAACCATTCGAGCTTTCGCCACCAGTGGTGGCTTCTTCGGGAAAAAGAGGGAGGAAGGAGAGGAGAAAGGGAAGGATACGGGTTTTAAGGAAGTGGAAAAGGAGCCATTCCAATCCCAGGAGTGGAAGGACTTACCTTAGGGGACAAAAAGGAAGGTAAACAAATACACACACACACACACATATCCACATCCAAACACACTTAGGCAGACATTTGTAGAAACCAAAGAAGTTGGACAGAGATGCCACTTCAGGCAGAGGCTCTGTCCACAGAACCGAGGCAAAGATGTTAAAGATGGCGGGCGGGAATTAGAATTTAGCGGAGGTTGAGACCAGGCGGGCAACGGGAAGAGAGAATGTGTTGAAGGGCAAGTTCCCATCTCCGGAGTTCTGAAAGATTGGTGTTGATGGGAAGTATCCAGATAACCCGGACGGTGTAACACTGTGCCAAGATGTGCTGGCCGTGCACCAAGGCATGTTTAGCCACAGGGTGATCCTCATTACCAACAAACACTGTCTGCCTGTGACCGTTCATGCGAATGGACAGTTTGTTGCTGGTCATTCCCACATAGAACGCTTCACAGTGCAGGCATGTCAGTTGGTAAATCACGTGGGTGCTATCGCAAGTGGCTCTGCCCTTGATCGTGTACACCCTCCGGGTTACGGGACTGGAGTAAGTGGTGGTGGAAGGGTGCATAGGGCAGGTTTTACAACGGGGGTGGTTACAAGGGTAGGAGCCAGAGGGTAGGGAAGGTGGTTTGGGGATTTCATATGGATGGACTAGGAGGTTACGGAGGTTAGGTGGGCGGCGGAAAGACACTCTTCATGACATCCTTCCCACTCCACCAAGAGTGTTTTTGTGTGTGTTTAGTGTTCCTATCGACCAGGTCTGTACTTTAGGTAAGTCAAAAATCTTTATTTTATACCATTTTCCTACCTGGAAGGTCTCCTTCTATAATATTATATATATACACACACACACACACACACACACAACACACGATCACACATTCACACACCACTCAAAATAGGCGAGGTTTGGGATAGAGAGGTAGGAACTGTAAGGTATGGAAAAATATATATATAGGGAAGTTATCGTAGGTTGAGGCCTGGTTGATTTCAGGATCGGAGAATGTATTGTAGGGATAACTCCCATCTGTGCAGTTCAGAAAAGCTGGTGGTGGTTGTCACAACCCGGGCCATCTGGATCCTCCCAACCACCACCAGCTTTTCTGAACTGCACAGATGGGAGTTATCCCTACAATACATTCTCAGATCCCGAAATCAACCAGGCCTCAACC
This sequence comes from Locusta migratoria, assembly GCA_026315105.1. Lineage (NCBI taxonomy): Eukaryota > Metazoa > Arthropoda > Insecta > Orthoptera > Acrididae > Locusta > Locusta migratoria. The sequence goes on from CM048746.1 coordinate 614,480,851, forward strand.
TACGATAACTTCCCTATATATATATTTTTCCATACCTTACAGTTCCTACCTCTCTATCCCAAACCTCGCCTATTTTGAGTGGTGTGTGAATGTGTGATCGTGTGTTATATATATATATATATATATATATATATATGTGTGTGTGTGTGTGTGTGTGTGTGTGTGTGTGCGGTCTTGTGTACTTGCAGTGTGCATGCATATATTTATTTTATTTTACTTTATTTTATTTTATTTTCTCCGCTCACCCACCTCCCCACTCCATTCCTAAGCTGCATCTCGTTATTCCCATCTAACCCATCCCCACCACCGTGACGTAACCTTTCTATCCCCTCCCCCTCCCCTCCCGTCCCGTCCCCGATTCGCTGCAGAGCGTGATTCGAAGTGTGGCAGTCGGAGGTGATGGTTGTATGACTGTGTTGTGTGCCTGTGTGATTGCGTGAGTGCTCTATTTTCTGAAGAAGGCCATGGCCGATAGCTGAATGTGTTGTATGTGTGTGTCTTTTGTATGTGCCTGTCGCAGCTCGTCGCCACGTCTTTGCGGTGAGTTGTAAACTGTCCTCACTATATTATTTATTCCAACCTGGACTTTCCATTATTATATTTTGCCCAACATTACCTTGTGATTTTCTCAATAAGGCTTGAGAAGTACGAGCTACTACTTACACATTTTGTTGTCCTCTTTGAGTACTAAGAGTGTATGAAGTTTGCAGTAAATCTGCATTCCAAACATCATGGCCTCCCCTTGTAAGTCATAACTTTGAAGTGACATTTTCTAATCATTTGCTTAGAATAAGTGCAGTAATCTAGATCAACATAGACACACAACTTAATGGCAGAAAGTAGCTAGCGTAAATGTTCAAATGTTTGTATAGTTTATGGGACTTAACTACGGGGTCATCAGTCCCTAAACTTACAAACTACTTATGAACTACTTACGAACTAGGACGCCACAAATATCCATGCCCGAGGGAGGATTCGAACCCCCGACCATAATGGCCGTGCAGACCGTGACTGGAGCGCCTCAGTCCCCTCGGCCACCGCGGCCGTATTTGGAATGTCTTTAGACTACATTGCACTGGTGCACCATCAAATTGGCCAGTTCCATTCAAAGACCATTCAAAACAGTTACAGCATATTTAACTTCAAATAAAAACAGTGGTCATAAAAAGTTCCTAAATGTCAGTAACTAGAAACAAGCAACACACCTCAGTTTCAAACATTATAGGAATTGCTACTGTCAGAGAAGTCATCCGTTATACAATCCAAGGTGAAAGAGACTAAGGGAGAAACAACACAGACTGGTTGATGGGAAAATAAAATGTGCATAAAAAGTGGCACAAGAAATGTTGGTATCTCAAATGGGGGAAGGGTGGAAGTGAGTATAGTAGGTACACCACACGCTAGGTGCAATAGGAAGGGGGGGGGGGGGGGGGGGGGCGCACCAGAATAACTGTCAACACACCACAGAACCCACAACATATTATTACTGTCAGAAACAGGACAACTCTAGTGGTAGACGTCAAAACAGAACAAAATGAAACATAATATCAAACAAAACAGATAGACAATTGAGATGATAACCAGTGCCAGTGCAATGGGGGATGCCAATACTGGAAGAAATTCAGATATTTAAATCTGGGAGAACAAACCATCTTCGAAGGAAAGCCAAGGACTGGCATAATCATGTGAGGATAATCCACTAACACCTGTGGCAAAGAGGCTCTGAGGTCATATTTAGTGTCAAGGACCAAAAAGCAAGATTGATGATTGGGGGAGGGGGAGCAGGTGAAACTCAACTACAGAAAGAGAGTGAGGGGAGGGCTAATTGTGGAGAAAAACCCAGTGATCAATTTAGTGTGGATGGCAAAGAACAGTAGATTCCCACAGAGAAAACCACAGGGAAAAAGCCATGTGGCTTCAGTACCCTTAAGCACACACAGTTTGTTAGTCAGGCACCAAGGTTGAGCTCTGTATTAGGATGGACCATAATACAATGATAGAAATGCACCACTCACAACTTAAGGGGAGAGAACTGAAACTGATATAAGGATGTGCTCTAGGAAGCTCACCAAAGGAACCATATGCAAATGGAACAGGAGGAGGAAGTGACAATAGTACACAAAGTGCCTTCCATCACAAACTGTGAGGTGGCTTGTATAGTACGGATGCAGATGTAATGTTGGAACTGTAACTTCACACAAGCCACCGAATTAGAACTACCCAGATATCAAAATTATCCACATATCAAGCAGAGTTGACCAATATTAGGACAGAGTCTTTAAGTCCGTTAATAGTAATGAGAAAAATAACACTTAATACTGAACCTTTTGAAACACCATTCTGTTGGGTCCATGGGCACCTGAGAACTGAACCAACCAGAACACTGAACAATTAACAGGACAGGAAATGATAAATGATGAATACAGAATGGGAGCAGACCCCAAAAGCACCATTTGTGAAGTAGTACAAAGCTAGAAGAAGCTCCCATTCTGTAAAAGGTATATTTATTAGGTTAAATGAGTCAGCAACCAGTTGCAGGGTTTTTGTTTATTACTGGTTTTGGGCAATTATTTACTATCTACAGGCATCTCTACAGGAAAACAGTTACATAGTAATATAAGGGGTGGAACTTAAATAGTGACAACTATTTATTTACAACTGATACAAAAGTGTTATATGTTTGCACCTGTCCTTCAAAATATATGCCAGTGTTGTGTAGAACGCATTGCCAGTGACGTGGAAGGTGTAGTGCCATTCTCAGCCTGTTCTGTTGATGGTGTGAATGGAGCAGTCTACTGCCTGTCAAATCTCTGGAACAGTTATGCAGTGAATGCCATGAAGTGATACCTTCATCTACGGAAGAATCAAATCAAAGTCACAAGGACTTAAGTCTGGGGAGTATGGTACAGTATTTCCCAGTCCCATTGACCGAACAGAGCAGCCGCAGCTTGTGCTGTATGCGCCTGCACAATGTCGTGCAAAATGATTGGTGGGTTTTGCAGAAAGTGTTGCAACAAAGCTTAAGTCCTTGTGACTGATTTTATTCAGAAGATAAAGGAACCAATTTGTGGCATTCACTTCAGAACTGTTTCCAGAGATTCAACTGGCAGTAGATTGCTCCATTCACACTATCAACAAAACAGGCTCTGCTAATGGTATACTATGCCTTCGACATCGCTGGTAGTAGGATCTACTACACAACACTGGTGACTGCTTTGAAGGACTGTAATCGGTTGAAACATTTAACACTTTTGTATCAGTTGTGAATAAATAGTTGTCACTATTTAGTTCCAACCCTCGTATAAAAATATAAATTTGAAATGAAAGATCAATGTACAAGCACATGAATATAAGGGCACAGTATATAAAATCATTCTTGAAAAACTTTAAATTTAAAACAGTAATACACTGCAGTGCTGTAGACTTATAAAAGTAATGAAATATAAAAAGATGTTAAGTTCATATAATAATTAGTGTAAATACCCATAACTTTTTTCTTTTATATGAACTTTTATCTTTTTATATTACATTACTTTTTTTGCTTGTACTTCAATCTTTCCTATACAATTTATACTTTTTATATTACTATGTAACTGCTTTCTTGTACAGGCACCTGAAGAAGTGCAATAATTGTGTGAAACCCGTTGCAAATAAAAACCATAACCCAGAAACTTATTGCTGTTTTATTAATCCTAATATAAACCATAGTTGCTGAGATGGACAAAATACTCAAAACGTTTATTGTACAATTCTGCTTGAAGAGGAACAAATCATAACTGCAAGGCTTTGGAAAAGGGAGGCAGCTAGAGAGGAGGATGATGATGGTACAATCTCAAAATTAGGCACAAGGTATTCCACAAAAACAAACAGATCCTTACAAAGGCCACCCAGCAGAGTAATCCCTTGGAGGGAAGATAGCCATTGGCAACCTTGGAGGGTGCATGGCATGGCCACACCTGTGAAGAAGGTACAGGAGCACCTAAAGAGAAGTACAGCTTATAATGTCGCAACGCTCAACAGTGATCAACGACAGTGGTAGCAAAGGAAGTGCTTTACAGTGGGACCGGGCAGTGGTTAGAAGAGCCCGTCAACTGGGAAACACCAATGTTCACTGTGTGAGTAACTGTATTTCACATATCACGAAAGACACAAATATCTAAGATTAATAGCTCATTAAATACCAGGACCAATGACCAATCAATCAATCATTAAATGCCTTTGTTATCAATCAACCCATCTTCATTGAGTCACACAACGCAGAAGCTGGACATTATATATCTTAAGACATGAAATGTGGTCCAAAAAAATTACAGTATTGTTTCTTTCAAATGATGCTGGGTGTTGAATGCACTAGTGACCCAATGTGGAGTATAAGTCATGGTGTGTGGAGAGTATACTTAGGGCCCATGCATCCAAGTTAATACGAACAAACAGCAAGATGTTTATTTCATCATTTTTTATTACTTTAGTTTTAGCCTTTCTTTTACAGCTTTGTGTTTAGTAAACCGTCGACACTCCAATCACAAAAAGGTCCACATGGTTACCTCTGGATTGGAATAAGGTGTTAGGTGGGTAGATTGCGTAGGTCTTGCATCAGGGTCTTCCACAGGATTACGATTCCTGAGGTTAAGTGGCTGAGACTGGCAGACAGATGGATTAAATATTGCAGAGGTTGGGTGGATGACTGAACAACCCACCACCCCACTCTGAGGGGTCAAAAGGACTGTATTGATTTGTCATTCCTGTAAGTGAGAAATTTATTTAAACCTGCCCAAGAGATTGGAGTAGAAATAAAATTTTTTACATAAAAGCATTACAAAACAAAAACATTAAAATACTTTCAGTAACCTATTGTTGTTGTGGTGGTCAGTCTAAAGACTGGTTGATGCAGCTATGCCAGTCTATTCTAGGCAAACATCATCCCTGAAAAACAATGGCAACCCATATCTATTTATCTATTTGAACCTACGTACTGCACTCACTTCTTGGTTTTTCCACTGCATTGCCCCTCCCCCACTTTCCCTCCTGTGCACTCGCCTCTCTTCCGTCCAATTTCTTGATGTCTCTCAATGTCTTATCTGATCCCTTCTTTTAGTCAAGATTTACCACAAATTTCTTTTCTCCCCAGTTCTATCCAGTACCTCCTCACTAGTTAAGTAAGTAATCTTAATGTTTGTTGTCTGTGGCAGATGAAGGGTTGACAGCCAAAAGCTACATTTTTTCTGTGGCTCATCGGGCATCTCTGTGGTGAGTAGCAACCTATCCTTTCCGAAATATTGTTGAATCCTTTAAGGTATTTCCATTGTTTAATCTTAGTACTCTCATATTCATTACAATTAAAGAGTATAAAGACCTACACACTGCCTTTCTTAGGGGAGAAAAAAAAACAATTATTGCATCTTACTTTTTTCTCTTTAATTTATCCTATTGAGGCTCCATATTATATTTCCCCCTTTACTTACAATATTATTGATATTTCCACTGAAATGAGTTCCTCCTACTCTAAACCTAAATTAAGTGATTTGGACTGTAATATAGCAGCTTGTGTGGATATCCTCTACTGAAAAACAACCAGCAGAGTAAGTTCAGGTGTTAATGACGAATTCCAATTTTTTAATCTCCAGACCTCATTTGCCATTTTCTGTCATGCTGACGGACATGTCCAATTCCTCTCAAAATTACTTCTTTCATGAAGTTGTTTACATAATTAAACTGCAATTAATGTTTCTGAGCTAACTATCTTGTAATATTAGACTATTCTGTTTATGTCATAACTGCCCCCCCCCCCAGTCAAGTTATTCCATTAAGGGGCTAAAAATAATAGTAAACCGTAAGTGAAGACGTTTAATCACTGGTTGCCTTAGAAGACAGATGTTACAGTAATAATAATAATAATAATAATAATAATAATAATAAGATAACAGATACTAATTAGCTCCAAAAGAATGAACAAGCTAAAGAAGAAAAGGACTATAAACCTAAAAGTCAGCCATGCAAGAGAAAACTGTACACTGTTTAAAGTCACTGCACGTATGGCAGAAAAAGAATGGCTTTACCTCGAAGACGCGTTTCTCCAGGATGTGCTTTTCTAAAGAAATCTATGGATATGCATGCCTTCTGGCAAACTGAATGCAAGATTAGTTAAATTTGACAAAACCATACCATTTGACAAAACCATTCAAAAAAACTATTGCTCCGAATTCTTGATATCAATTATTTTAAAATAGCCATGCAATTCATTTAAAAAGATTAAATAAACATTACAAGCAAGAATATAATTCCTCATCAATAAGTGTCAACAAACATTTTTTAAAACAAGTGGTAGTAGCCTGAGAGAAATTTCATCAAAGTAATTTGGTACTGTGTACTACATGAAGAATTTTAAAAGCAATAATTTTATTTTCTGTAAATTTCTGTGCACAGAATCTTGCAAATTCTTGCTTCTGGGTGTAACTTTCCTAGGAGTTGTCTATAGACTACCAACAAAGTTAATACTCCTCTTTATAAAATTGAATTGATGCAACTGTCACATCACCCCCGTCAACATTATGAGGGTATTTGTTTCTTTTTATTTAAACAAATTATGCATTTCCCAAAATATCATACACTATTATCTCTCCAAGCAGTGCTAGTGCTGTTTGTCACTTAATATCCCTTCTCCTGTTCTCATCAATGTGACATTCTCCCCCCCCCCCCCCTCTCTCTCTCTCTGAAAAATATCTGCATTATAAGATAATTACAAAAACTCAGATAAACAACACTGACAGTGTAACTTCATTGGAATACACTGACCAGACAGCAGCAAATGCTAATTAAGTAAATCTACAAGCACAAATAGTATCTTATTTTCCCCCTTGAAAACTAGGTAAGGCTTTAAAATGACATTCATTTAACTATTTTTTTTCTTAATTTTGCTAAATAGAAGAAAAATATTGTACAATCTTCAGTTGATAACAAAAATATACTACATTTCAGAAGGAAACAGTTCTCAGATATTTTGATTTTTATGGATGCGAAAATATTTGCTGAATTTTAAGTATGTAAAAATTTGTTAAAATTACTCATTTTCACATGGATAATCAAAGTTCTATGTATACACTTACCATTGTAACTAGGAATAGTGCCTACAGATCTCCCCACAGATGACCGATAGCTAGAGCTGCGGTCCATAAATTCATCTTCTTCCCATGGTCTAGGGTGGTCCACATTTCTTGATGGTGCTTCAAAGAAAGCCAAAGAAAAAGTCAGATAAATTAACTGAAGCATGAGGCTGCTTTATAGAAATGAACACACACATGTTATGGATTTCTTAGTTTTTCTTTCAAGTTTAATATCTTACTGAAGATGTTATTCGTTACATTGCTCTTTATCCAGTTTTTCTTTTCTTTAAATAATTTTTGTTAACTTTTCTTCCATAAAAACACAAACAACTTCTTGAATTAAAATGAGCTTTTAGGTACTTACACTTTTTGAAGTTGCACCAGCACCAACACCACCATGGGTTGGTTTTCATTTTCGAATATCAGTGCATTATTAAAAGGACAAATCTGAAAGTATTTGGCCCTATTTTTTTAGCTGAATTATGACTGTAAATGTGGTCAAAATATCCTTTAATAAGAGTGAGATAACAGTGTTCCTAGTTCGAAAATGCTGTGAAGTCTTGCATGACAATGAGTGGTCAGGAAGTCCATGTTCATTCCTACATTTCACTGGAATTCTGGACCACCTTGCAAGAAGTCCAGACGTTGCCCCCTGGTAAATTCCACATTTTCAAACTGCTGACAAAGTTCCTGGGAGGACTGATATTCACAAGTAAAGATGAAGCCAAGAAAGCAGTTTGTCAGTTGTTTCATTGTCATCCATAGAAATTGTACCCCAAATTTGTGTGAAATTCCACCTCTGCACATCAATCATTAGCTCCCAAAACTTCAAATTTCATGAATTGTTCAAGGTAATGAAACAATATTTTTTGCAAATGGTAACCTGTGTTTAACCTCGAAACATGTTGGTGAAATGTTTAGTGAAATGGAAATGTGCTTCCCTACAAATACCAAAAAGTATTTTTGTTGGTTTTCACACACCCAAAGATAAGATTGGGAAATTTACAAATTGGGAATCAAGTTAACCAGTTTGAGCAATAGTTTAAAGTTATCAGGATAATAAAGAATAAATTAGTAATTTGAGTGAAACCAAATGTTTCCTTAACAGCTGCTGCTAGCTATGCACCTGAAGTGCAAGAGGTTCATCCCTTCAGGGCTAATTTTTTGTGCAGTAACCAAGTACTAAATTTTCGACATTTGGAGTAATGAAATACTAGTAAATCAATGAGGTACAAACAAGATTACCTTTCTTAGTCAATTATCTTGATATTGTGTTTAAATAGGAATTTAGTGTGTGTGGTACTGCTGAACACATCTATATGCAATCAAAGATAAGACCTTAAAAATTACCTTGCAGTGGGGTCAATCCAAATGAAGTGGTACAATGAAAATTAAGTTGGTTGCTTGAACATTTTTAAATACTTTAATTTTTTTATATGTGATTGCCCTATATTTGAGAAGTTCAAAACAGTTTTTTAAAGTAATTTATCTTGCACCTTTACTGAATGGCAGCCATTTTTATTTGTCGGCGCGTGCCGATTTTTCAGTCTGGAGACATTAGTGAAAATTTGAATATCTCTGCACTGGGTTAAGTTACAACATTGCAATTAACATGATTGTTTTTAGAAAAGTGTCCTCTACAATATTGTTCCTTACACAAAATACCCTAAATTCAAAAATAACCAGTCAAAATGATCTCCAAAGTTTGGTATCAAATTTTTTTTTAATCCATTTTTAGGCCCAACAATAACAAACAAGGAGTGACTTATGAGAGTCTATTTTTTTCCTGTAGTTAGATATCATACACTACTAGCCTCATACAGAGCAAGAACACTTACAAATGTTTCCTTAATTTTTTATGAATTTTTGAAATTTGAAAATTTTCCTCTTTAGTAAAGTTTGAGGCTAGTTATCTCGTATGGGACTGAATATAAAAATATGATTTTTGCCAGTTTGTACACCTGTATAATAGCAACATGCTTAAAAATTTCAACACTTATATATGAGTGTGAACAAAGATATGAATTTTTGAAAATGAGGAAATAATTAACATTACTATACAACTGATCTTATGGCTGTTACCTATTCATGTGTGATATTGGTGGAATATAATCAATTATTATTGAAGCAATGTACTGAATTCTATACAAAAAGTGGAAACATCACTGAAATTAACATGTATGTTATTTTGACATACGGCATTTAAAATAAATATTCTCAATTAACATCATTCAAGATGCGACTATTCCTGAACCTGGTGGTGAATGTTAAGAACACTTATTTCTTCTGACAGCTTCTGTGATGTAGAATAAGACCTCCCAGTTGCTGTGGTAAGTTCTAGCACTAAAAGTTTCCTTAAAACATTTTTCATTGGTATCCAAACTGTCACTGTTAGATTTCTTGAATGATGTTCTTGGGACAGCAGGATGGTAAAAATTCACAGAAACATCATATTTTTATATTCAGTCCCATCCGAGATAACTAGCCTCAAACTTTACAAAAAATGAAAATTTTCAAATTTCAAAAATTCATAAAAAATTAAGGAAACATTTGTAAGTGTTCTTGCTCTGTATGAGGCTAGTAGTGTATGATATCTAACTACAGGAGAAAAATACTCTCATAAGTCACTCCTTGTTTGTTATTTTTGGGCCTAAAAAATGGATTTAAAAAATTTTGATACCTAACTTTGGAGGTCATTTTGACTGGTTATTTTTGAATTTAGGGTATTCTGTGTACGGAACAATGTTGTAGATGACACTTTTCTAAAAACAATTATGTCAATTGCAATGTTGTAACTTAACCCACTGCAGAGGTATTCAATTTTCACTAATGTCTCCAGACTGAAAAATCGGCACGCGCCGACAAATAAAAATGGCTGCCATTCAGTAAAGGTGCAAGATAAATTACTTTAAAAAACTGTTTTGAACTTCTCAAATGTAGGGCAATCACATATAAAAAAATTAAAATATTTAAAAATGGTCAAGCAACCATCCCTGTACCACTTCATATGGATTGACCCAGTGCTGTATAAAGGGCATATACAAAACTTTGTACAGGAACAGATGAAAGGGATGCAGTTGAGGGAATCAAAATATATGATGTAACTGTATTTGAACCAGCAACCACAAAAGGTAGAAGTGGTAGTTCATGATCCTACCCCTAAGCAACTCCAACAATCACAAGACACAAGAATTTTGAAGGGATTGTCTGTGCTCTTCCAGTAAGACTCATTGAACAGAACTTATTGGTTGTTGATATTTTGAAGTTGCTAAAGAAGCAATTGTCTAATTCACTTCTGCCATAACCTAAAGTCTCTGTGTTCATTGTCATATTTTCGAAGAATTTGGTTGATGACGTTCGCAGCCTGATTCCTCCCTTTGTAAGTTTCATAAACTGACTCCTTATTTACCTTATTGCTTGAGTAAATCAAATTTTATTGCCTTACACTCAAGCTATTGACATTTTATGGTTTAAAAATCAATATAAATAGAAATTCACAAACCCTTTGATGGTTTTTCATCTCAAACATGTCAAAGACATTAAAGATAAAGATGAAGCAGTGAATTCAAATTTGTGATGTGGCCGGGAACTGAAACCGAACCTCCATGCTTACTAGGCAGACGTCTTACCACTAGACCACTGCACCACTAGCGATTAAGGTGCCTCGGAATAGTGTAATTACGACTTCCCTACACGTTGCAAACTTTAATTCAGGATTTGTGAATTTCTATTTACATTGATATTTATATCACCTTAGCCTAAGGTGAAAGGGAGGAACTGTTAAAATGTCCATTGCCGAGGTGCTATTCCGCTGCATGGAAAGCCATGGTAGTAGTGACAATATTCTATGGAACACAGAAGCTGAATTAAAGTTTGTGACGTGGAGGGAAGTCGTACTTAGACTATCGGTACTTAGGTGCCTTAATCGCTAGTGGTGCGGTGGTCTAGTGGTAAGACGTCTGCCTAGTAAGCATAGAGGTCCAGGTTTGATTCCCGGCTGCATGATAAATTTTAATTCATTGCTTCACCTTTATCTTTAATTGTATGATTTATGTGCACCAAATTTTGGAAGCCAATGGTCTGTTAGAACTACAGTTTTAAAAAGGTGTGTAAATGACTCCCACAAGAGTATATCCAAATGTTAAGCAAATAGAGAAAATCAGGCATTAACATCCCTTTAATACCAGTTTTATAATAAATAGCGAATCAGTTATGAGAGGGCAAAGACAGTGAGAGAAACTGTTTAGAGGAATTGTTTATAGAGAATACAAATGAGCTACATCAGCATTCACTTTATGTAAATAAATTAAACAATAGCAAATTTAATTGGATGGGCAGATGAGAATTTGAGAACCACCCCTCTCAACTCAGTGTTCATTTTATCATGTACTGTGGTACTTTGCTTATTATCCAATTGGAATACCACTTTTCTTCACAACAATTTGAGTAAAAGTAATGATTCCCTATATATCACATTAGATAAATTAAGATGTTATTAGAAAGGGATCCAATTTTGTCTAAGAGAATCCCCAGAAAGTGACAGTTGAATTGACAGACTATGCAGAAGATCCTATTCAAAGCTTGAATCTACCTTTCCTCCCCCGCCCTCTATCCTTGTCCTTGATCCTCCATACAACATTCATTCTGCGAATTTCACCTGTCCAACACTCATTTTTCTACTTATATCTGCCACCCACCCTCCCTCCCCCCCTCCAATATTTTCTACGGTAAACTTGGCATGGGGTAGTAACTTTGTGAAGCGCATGGAGTTTACAGTTAACACAGGCCTTTAACTAATTGCAAAAAAGACAATCTAGGATGGGTGACTGAGCATTGATGACAAATTATTTTTCAAAAGAGATAGATGGGCTGGCCAGTACTTACCTTTGTGCTGTACCGCCGATAGTTACAGAAATGAAGAAACAGAAAAAAGGGGACGAAAAAGGACAAGCTTTCGGAACACAGTTCCTTACTCAGGTGGGAGAGAAGGAAAGAAGAAAGGATGGGAACGGAAGGGAAAGGTAATTCACAACCTAGGTCATGAAGATGGTGTTTCAGGAGTGTGGACATCAGAGACACTGCATGTTCGTACTGAGCCAAGCTATCATCTCTAGCTTGACTCAGTACGAACATGCAGTATCTCTGATGTCCACACTCCTGAAACATCACCTTCATGACCTAGGTTGTGAATTACCTTTCCCTTCCGTTCCCATCCTTCCTTCTTCCCTTCTCTCCCACCTGAAGAAGGAACTGTGTTCTGAAGGCTTGTCCTTTTTCGTCCCTTTTTTTTCTGTTTCTTCATTTGTATAACTATCAGCGGTACAGCACAAAGGTAAGTACTGGTCAGCCAATCTACCTGTTTTGAAAAATAATTTATCATCTCTGAGGAGAATTTTCATCATTGATGACAAAGGACTCGCATAATGACTGAGGAGGACTTCACTTCAGTAGGACAGTGGCATTTGAGAGCTTCAGCAGTTTGAATGGTGTAAAAGGCTCCAGTGAGTTAAGAGATCACATTGAAATGACATAAAAGGGACGATTGTTAAGAAGAGACGTTACATCCTGAAGTACACAGTTCTCTTGAATAAACGTTTTTGACAGGCACACTCACTTCCAAAACACAGTGTTTTAAAAAATCTTTAATAAAAATAGGCAGACACACTGAAATCCCTAAGTTTGCATAGTATAGAGCACAATTTCTAAAACTGTGCTCCACGGATTGCTTGGTGCTCTGTGAAAGAACTCCAGGTGCTCTGCGAAAATTTAAGGATTTTATTTTTTAGTAAATGAATGGGCCAAAGATTTTGATATATCAATTTTGTGCGCCCTTGAGCAGCATGTAGAGAAGTATTGAGCAAAGTAGACAGTAATATTTAGCACCTTCCATGTGTCTGCTTCCATGGCTGAATGTTTCAGCTTTTCAGCTGTGCTTAAGATGGGAAGAACCGTGCTGAGTGCTGAGCCATACTTTGCCTGCTTGGTAAGCTCTGTGTTAGCTGCAGCGTTTACATGTGTTTATTGTACTTGTTTAGATGAAATGAATATGATTCAGTGATGATGCAATCGACGAGAAAAGATTCCCTGAAATTTACATACGACCATTAACTTTTCCATCTTAAGTCATTTTAGGTTGAACAATGGTTAATTAGAAGAACAAGCAAAGATAAGAATTGAAGGTATTATCAGGATAAACCTTTATATTATCAGCAGCCTTAATTTTGTAAAACGTGCAAGACTGAATTATGTAAAAAATAATTGAATTTAGTTGTAGAACAATGAAGTATAAAGGTATAAAACATATGCCCTTGTGACAGCAAATGACATGGATGTGTAGATGTTGCAAAGTGAAAAGGTAAAACCACAAAGTGAGAGAGTGACAGCTACAGCTTGAAGCAGAGTGTGCAAAGGAATGGCACGACTATGAATGTTGTCCCGCATAAGCTGCAGACGCTACTTTCCTGGGGGAATGAATGTGGAGGTCAAAACAGACTGAGGTGATGTACGATAGATTAAAATGATCGTGGCGGTGCATTTTCATTTCCTGAAGGCAGAAAATCAATGTAGAATAAGATCGCAATAGAAGATGCAATGAAGTCCAGTTGGCCAGAAGGAGTACCATAAGTGACATTGATCAAATGAGCAGCAGTCATCCCAGTGACAGCAGAGTGCCACAATGCCAATGCTCATGAATGCTGGGGTCGGAGAGTGGAGGGTCTTAGTTTGACTATGGTGTCAGAACCTGTCTTACGTCATTGTTTTGACTGACTGTTGGTGTTATGACTCAGTGATACTGATGCAGGCTGGGGGAAAGGCATTGCTACATGACACTGTCAAAGAGGAACGCCGAGGAAGAGAAAGGGAAGATCTCTTCCCCTTATTTAATTTCTTCAAACCCTGGCACTGCCCAGATGAAATCAGACTGTTGGCAAATGTACGCAGAAAGGTGTCAGATTACTGGATGTATGTAGAAGGATGGTGGAGTGATGTGCACCTTTAGCAGATGAAGATGATACTAGTGTGAGACTATGTATTGCCACAACTGTAACACTGAACTGAAGATCACAGGTCTGCATGAACATGTCTCTCTATGGTCAAGGCATAGTGCCAACTGTGCTATAAGTGGCAGAAGGTTTCCTGCATGCATAAATCTCCAAACAACAATTATGGGCACTTTTTCCTTCACCCTGATCTCCTGGATAGCTCACTCATCAAGGTAGATGGAACATTCTCATGAGGAAGCGGCAAGTTTAACCATGCAGTTGCTGCAGTGTGGGTAAGGTGGTGACAATTAGTGTAATGGTCATCCCTGGTATAGGCGACGCATTTGGCACTATTTTTTCTCTATTGGCGGATGTGATTAAAATACCAACATTGATCGCAATCTGTATAATTTGGAATAAAAGGTCAGACAGTAATGACCTGATAATCAGCCTTGATCTTTGGTGAAGCCCTACACAATCATCAGTCAGGACAAGGGTACACATTGATACTAATTATTATCAACCTTGTTCATCAGATGTTGCACTGCTGTGACACACTGATCTGAGATATAGTCTTATTTCTCTAAAGTTACTGGAAATAATCACAAGAATAATTTAAGGTACAATGAGCTTCCACTTATCCACTTATGCAGGATAGCTATGAAGTAGTGTGGATTTAATCAGTTTCGGTGCCTGAAAGGTGTGAGGTGTCCGCATAACCAACATTTAACAAACTTTTTCTTGTAGGCCCCATGCTTTTCGCACAGCCTTGCAACAGATGGAAATTTCAAAACTTTTTCAAATTCCACCTACATAGGCACACTGATTTGAAATGCCAATATAAATCTTCAAAACTGTATTTATTAAAAGGTATTATACAATCTGGTACGAAGTCACAGATAAGAGAACATATACATATATAACAGATTGTATAACAGCCTGTAATAAACACAGTTTTGAAGATTTATATTGGCATTTCAAATCAGTATGCCTATTTACATGGAATTTGGAAAAAAGCTATGAAATTTCCATCTGTTGCGAGGCTATGTGACAAGCACAGGGCCTACAAGAAAAAGTTTATTAAATATTGGTCATGCAGACACTTAGCAAAGACAGTGTCCATCTCTACCAGAATAGTGCAATTACGCAGGTGGAAGCAAGACTTCTCTGGCCCTACAACTGCATCAAATTCTTTTTAGATGACAAAACATATTAACCGTGGAAAAATGTTTACCACCTCCTGTGTGGGACACCACAGGATATCAAGGTCCAGGGTGCAGTTGGGGCTGCTGTTGAGTACTTAATTTCCTTATATTTACTTTTATTTGAGGAACCATTCGGAAGGAATCCCAGCGTTCCTCGTGTATCCAATGGAGCACTCCTCCCTATTGCCGCCCCCCCCCCCCCCCATTTCAGAGAGTAACGAAGCATGTTAGGAATTATTCCCATCTGCTTGCATTACGGGAACCGCGTAATACCACTGTTGCATAATAATAGATGTGAATGTAATTGGTCTATTATCAGTGTCTTTCCAAAACTTTCATTATTCTTTTTTCTAACATGACTAGCTAAAGTTATTTTCTACTCACCACACAGACGCCTGATGAGTTGCAGAAAGGCACACAACAGAATAAACAAAAAATGAAGCTTTCGGCTGTAAAGTCTACATCTCCCACAGAGAAACACACACACACACACACACACACACACACACACACACACACACACACACACACACACACACACACACACTAAACCGCCATCTACGGCTGTTGCGGCTGAACACAGCTGAGGTATGAGCAACCAGTGGTGTGGATGAGAAAGTGGCATGGAGAGGGAAGCATGAAGGCATGGAAGGGGATGCCAGTGGGGATGGAGCAATACATCAGCGCTGCTGTTTGACAGGTAGGAAGGGACTGGAGTATGTGGTGGAAAGGGAGACATACTTAAGCTGGAGTGTGGATAGGAAAAGGAAGGGGAGACGAGAGTGGTAGGGGCAGTAACTAGTGAAGGTTTAGGCCTGGGGGATTGTGGGAGCATAGGATATATTGTAGGGAGAGTTTCCATCTGCACAATTCAGACTAGTGGATGTTTGTGGGGAGGATCTATATGGCACAGGCTGTGTAGCAGTCATTGAAGTGAGCCACATCATGCAGTGCTTCATGCTCTGCAATAGGATGGTCCAGCTGTCTCCTTGTCACAGTATGATGAAGCCCATTCATCTTCACAGACAGCTTGTTGCTGGTCATGCCCACGTAGAAAGCTGCATCGTGTTTGCAGCTCAGTTTGTTTACAACATGACTGCTATCACAGGTTGCCCTGCCTTTTATGGGATAGGAAATGCCCGTGACGGGACTGGAGTAGGTGGTGGTAGAATGGTGGATAGGACAGCTTTTGCATCTAGATCTATTGCAGGGACATGAGCTGTGAGATAAGGGGTTGGGAACAGGAAAGGAGTAGGGATGGACAAGGATATTACGTAGATTTGTGGGATGGTGGAATACCACTGTAAGAGGGGTGGGGGGGGGCAGGATTTTGGGCAGGGTATTTCTCAGGGCAGGAAGAAGGGTAATCAATACCCTGGCAGAAAGTGTGATTTAACTGCTCTAGTCCTGGGTGGTATTGGGTGACAAGAGGTATGCTTTGTTGTGGCCGGACAGTGGGTTTGGGGGGTTGGCAGGTGAGCTGACAGACAGGACCTGTTATATCTGTTTCTGGACAAGGTTTGGTGGGTAAATGTGGTCAGTGAAGGCCTCAGTGAGGCGTTTGTCATATTTTGAGAGGAATTGCTTGCCACTGTTGATGCGATGACCACATGTAGCTAGGCTGTATGGAAGGGACTTTTTTGTGTGGTATGGGTGGCAGCTGTCAAAATTGAGGTATTGCTGATGGTTGGTTATGTTACAAGGAGGAGGCTTACCCGCCTTAGGCGACAGTCAAACTTCAGGTCACACCTCCTGAACTCTAGATGGAGAGACCAACTAGCATTTTGAGAAGGTTACAGCTTAGGCAGTCACGTCTCCCTGGGCCTGGCCTTCAAAAGGTATTACATGTGCACCCTACGTGTTGACCCTGGGCTGGGAATTATGCATTTCCAAGTCACCTTCTATGGCCCAAGCAGAGACAAAAAAGGGAAAGAAGGAATAAGGAAAGACTTAAACATGAACTACTCTGATTCTTATGAAATATTTTTCGAATCTTCAGTTTCCCAAAAGAAGTCCAATACTGACCTCAAGCGCATTTTTGTAATGCAGTATTGCTCAATTTTGTTTTCTTTGCAAACCAGAAACTTATAATAAATTCCATACTCACATGCATTAACTGGTGATTCGTATCTTAATCGATACGTAGGTTCTCGAGCAGCGGATGGCGTTCTTGATGCGTTGCGAGGATCCAAATGAGCCATTTTCCACTGTCTTAATTTTTCACGTTCTCTTACATTCTGCAGAAACACTTTCCCAATGCCAGTTGCTATTTTACTCAACTCCTGCTCTTCTTTCTATAGAATAAAAATATCTATATTTTAAACAGTAATTGAAACTAAATTAATTAATGTGTGTGTGTGTGTGTGTGTTTCTTTTTCCATCTTTATTAATAAAGGTGAAAATTAATAAAATATTAATTTATTAATAAATTAATAAAGGTGTGACAGGATCAAAACCTAGACCATAACAGCATCTAAAAAGTAAAATTATACAAAAATAACCAACAGAGGTCACAACACAGATTTCTCTGTCAAACAAATCTCAATACATCAGACACATGCTTGGAATCTGGAAACAGGATGCTAAGATTTTATACTTATGGCACATACTGTATGGGTTTGAAACAAAAAATGCAAGACGACCTAGTTTTGCTAGTATGAAAAATTCCAAATTGAGAGAAAATGATTAGCATAATGCTGAAGTATGAGGAAAACATGACAAAAGAAATATGTGTAAAATCATGACAAACACTGAGTAGGCAGATATAGTGTGTAGCATATGATTAACTGGTGATCTGTACAGTTGACCACTGAAGATGCTTTAAAATAAAGAGAAACGAGTCTGGTCTAAAGTAGACCAATTTACAGTTGCAAAATTCGGTAAACTAATCTATACACACTGTATATCTGCAACTGCAGAGGAAGGGGGGGGGGGGAGAAAAAAAAGAAGAATTATGTTTGTCTTTTAATTGGGACACTATATTTTGTTACTTATTTTCTGAGAGCAGCTATCGAGACGAATCCAATGATGTGTAACAGTAAGGTCTTTAAAAGTCAACGAAGGGCAAAAAGGTGGCAGCAATAAGCATTGTGAAGGTGCCCATTAGTTCTGTCACACTAGAATGACGACAAGCGCTTGGCAAGAAGGGTCGCTGATGGGCTTATGGGGAATGGAAATGTCATTCTAATTGCCATGACAATGCCTGCAAGTGCTGAAATGATACGGAATACCACTCAATCCAAGATAAGAAGATTGCAGCACTGTGTTGATACCTGATACCAATGGTCATCACTTAGAACACATTCTGTAAATCAATGTTCATGCCACATACCTTTGCTGTCCTTCAAAGATCTGACTGTTACAAATCATTGGATTTGTCTTGATAGCTCAACATCATCCCCACCTCTCCTACAGTGGAATTTTTCCACCCACCAAACCTTCCCCATACATACTCCATCCCTGCACCCAACTCCTTGCCCTCTGGCTCATAACCCTGCCATAGACCTAGATGCAAAACCTGTCCTAACCACCATCCCGCCACCACCTACTCCAGTCCTGTAACATGCATTTCCTATCTCATAAAAGGCAGGACAACCTGTGAAAGCAGTCGTGTGATCTACAAACTGATGTGCAAACACTGTGCAGCTTTCTATGTCTGCATGACCAGAACAAGCTGGCTGTCCACACGAATGGCCATTGTTAAACTGTGGCCAAAGGACAGATTGCCCAACCTGTTACAGAGCATGCAGCCCTGCATGATGTGCCTCACTCCAATGAATGCTACACAGCCTGTGCCTATGGATCCTCCCCAAAAACACCAGCTTTTGTGAATTGCACAGGTGGGAACTCTATACAATATATCCTACGCTCCCCCAATCCCCCTTCACTAGTTCCTGCCATCACCATACTCCCCTCTGTTCCCTGCCTGCACTCTAACCACGCATACATCTTCCATTTTGCCTCACACTGCAGTCTTTCCCCTTCTCTTTCTCCCTGTGCACCAGACAGCAATGACATTCTCCCAGCCCTGAGGAAAAAATCTTACTTATTCTTTTTGTAACATATTTCCCCTAAAACTGGCATTTTTTTACAAATTTGTCACTTTTTGACCACATTAGCTCCATTTTTAGGAGATTGAAGTACCAGTACATCCTGGTGACACACACACACACACACACACACACACACACACACATACACACACACACACATTCAGTCCAATCTCCAAGCAGATAGTGTGAAGGGATTAAGAAAGTGGCAGATGGTAGGGAGCAACAGATTGTAACAGAGGATCAACTGGTGCAAAAACTGTAAGGATTGAGAAGGTATCAAAATTTTTCATTAATGACAAATGTCACAGCAATTAATTTTGGAGTATAGAACCAACAAAATTAATGGCAATATTAACAACGAGTAGAAGTAAAATAGAATAATTAGTACCTTTAATTTAGGGTCTTCAGGTTTCTTCTCACCATCATCCTTCTCTTTTCCGTCAACTTCATCTTCATCGTCAGATACAGGAACACCTTTATATGTGTCTGACCATCGTCGTCGTCGTTCTAAGGTGACAAAAAATATGTGTGTAAAAGACTGAAAGGTTTGATTAATATGGAAATTCTCCACAGAGATGATAAATTATTAATCAAAAGAGAGAGATTGGCTGGCCAGTACTTAACTTTTTGCTGTACTGCAGATAGTTACACTCAGAAAAAAAGGAGGAAAATAACGAGCTTTCGGAACTGTGTTCCTTCTTCAGGTGGAGAGAAGGGAGAAAAAAGAAAAAAAGGAATGGGAAAGGAAGGGAAAGGTAATTCACGACATAGGTCATGAGTACCTAGGTCATGAATTACCTTTCCCTTCCTTTCCCATTCCTTTTTTCTTTTTTCTCCCTTCTCTCCACCTGAAGAAGGAACACAGTTCCGAAAGCTCGGTATTTTCCTCCTTTTTTTCTGAGTGTAACTATCGGCAGTACAGCAAAAAGGTAAGTACTGGCCAGCCAATCTATCTATTTTGAATAAAGACTGAAAGGTTTGTGTATTAACAGTTGCAGAAAAAAAAAACCTTATACTATAGTGACAATCTCCAGAGTATTAAATGTATCAGAAGTAAAGAAGCAAGGACAGAATAACAGTTACCTTTATGAGGAAGTGTAGAACGTGGTCATACAAACTTCAAAATCAGGGATAAGTGATGCTACATTATTCCCAATCAATATACTCCTCTACTGTTGCCTGTTAGGTATTCTTGGATGAAGAGGATTTGGACAACAAGTTCTACGGAAGTTCATGAAGTATGAGTCTGTCTTATAAATTGCACATGTATATTGGGGGACTATTGTGGTAAGGGAAGTACACAGAAGACAAAAGGTACACATTTAAACCATAAAGATGAAAGAAAGAGAAGAAAATTATAAAGCAAGACAATGATGAAAAAAGAAATTAAGTTGGTGTTTAATGTTTAAATATTTCTTTATTAGCAGTATTATTGGAGTTAGAGGACGTGAGGTACAGGTGTATAAGAGTTCGAATGAGACTTTGGTAAAGGAAATGGGAAGGGGAACATACAAGTTTGATATCCCATTGACATCATGGTCATTAGAGACAGTTGGTGAAGGAATGAACTTGGCATCTGCCAGAACTAATTCAGAGAAATCAGGGCTACCATATGTGGATTTTAACACTGCTCCTTATAAATCTGAATCCATTATCTCAACTACTTTGTCAATTTGTTGCACTAAACCAACGAGAATTAGAGAGGAATAAGGGGAGTAATTTGGAAACCACCTCAAGAGATCCAAGAAGAAACTTGTGATGGGTATTAAATCTGCTGCGAGATTGTTAACGGTATCACCACCTGTGCTCCTTCACCTGGTGAGTAATCTTCATCTATTTTTTATTTATATATTACTTACTTCCTTTGATATGTTAAGATTATATCTGAAGGTTACACTGAACCATAACTATACAACCTTTATTTAGAAAATATGAAACTGATGTGGACAGTTCGTGCAATACAAATAGCAAAATACTTGATCGGGAAAACAACTGCAACTTGGGGAAAATATTAATTGAATTAAAATTCACATCAGATGCTCACAATATCTGTATTTATTGCATAACTACGATTTGTAGCTCATACTGTTATCTTCATGTGACACCCGTTATTTGTAAACATATTAGTTGTAATCAGGCCAGTCAACCAAGACGATCAAAGTGCCGGCACATGTAACCTCATAGTCAGCTATCATACAGTATTAAGTCAAACTTACTGTTTGCCAGTCTTAAACTCCCATGCATGCATTTGTTGTAGTTGTGTCCTCTGGACTCACTGACCCATTTGTTACACGTAAATTTTTGTGTGTGTAATTGATAATATGCTAGTACCTAAAGATGAAGCTATAAGCTTCAAAACCTGGTTGTGCAATAAATACAGATATTGTTGGCAATTGAGGCAGGATAATTTTGATTGATAAATCTTGAGTGATTAAGGGAAAAACTGGACATGATTGATTGTTGTCTCTGTAATTAATCCTAGAAGCTATTAATCAGGAATCTAAACACATCTAAACATAAATATTGAGCTGAAAATTGATCAGAAAAGATCTGGAACATGACTAATTTTTTGGAGGAAATTATTATATAAAATTTAGAACTAACTAATACAACCCATATAACCAACACTATAGGTGGAACCAGGAACAATGCCAGTTGAGTTTAACTTTGGCTGCATTTTTATTTTTATTTATTTATTTATTTATTTATTTTTGAAAGCTCTTCAGTGACTGTCTTTGGCATTGCCAAAATTAAACTTCACTGTATTCAGTGGATTTTATTGTATTTGTTGCAAATTATCATTGCTGCAATAAATTCTACCTAAGCAAGTGATAGGCATTACTTGTAGGCTGATAACGTTTCTTCAAGCACAAAACATGTATACGCATTCTTTAATTGTCACTTGACTCTGAGGAAGAGCATAGTCTACTTTAGAAAGTAAAAAAATCAATTAATTAATTAAAAGAGCTTTAAGAAAGTGAAGTGGGGAATGGAACATTATTTCTTTACATTAGTGAACATAAATTATGTGAAAAAAGTATTTAAATTTGTTGCGTAATGTAGGTGTCATAAGGGTAATGGGTAATGAACATTGTTTATCCAGACATGTGGATATGTAAATACAGCTGATGTTATTACACATACAATATAGCTTATTCATTATCAGAAAACTAATGACATGTGGATGCAGACAATTAGTAGAGCTCATGCAAGAAGTCGTGGCTCCTGCTTCCTCACCTTACGTGCTGGGCGAGTCTGTTCTTTTGTTTTGGAGGGGCAGCCATATCAGTTACCTACTGGTTATGGGTCACAGCGTGTATTTGACAGCCAACTGACAGACGAAATGTACGGCTCAGCAGGCAACATGCAATGAGCCGGCCACTCCTCTGGAACAAAGGAATGGACTCACCCTGTACACAACTCAAGAATGTGTTTCTTCGAATGGGCTCCAACTTCTTGCACGAGCTCTACATAACAGTTATAACTTAGATAATGTTATTCTTAGACCAAACAAGTACTTATCACTCATATTGCTGTTTTCCTAATTAAGTCTAAGTACTCAGTTGGAACATGGACAGGATCCTCCCCACTGACCATTCATAGCTGTAACAACTAGTAATTTCTCACTGCACTATGTCATTTTTACACTATTGAATAACTAAAACATTTGTTCATTTCCACATTTTGGTATATTATGGATAATGTACTCAGTCTCCAGTGGGACAAATGTCTTACAATGCACAGAAAGCAACTATTACATTTTCAGTCATTTATAACTGCTTCCATCAGTTCATCTTAAGGGAAATTACGGACTATTAAAAATTTTGTTTATGACTTACCTGGATCTGTGTAAGGATATGGTGGTGCAGGAAAGTCATCTCGTTCTATCTTGGGCTTTTCTCCTGGTGGAGGTGGCTTTGCTGCGGGATAATGTGCCAGTTCAATTGGTTCCTCATTGTTCATGTGTGGCGATTTTGGTCTAGGTGTTTCTGACCGAATAGAATCTACAAGCACTTTCATACCAGATTTTGAGCTTGCCTTTGATAATGAGAATTTTCCACTGCTTCTTGAGTGAGCAGCTGAAATTGTTAATTCAACAAATGAAACATTAATTTATGGTCTACACGTCTGAAAAGTCTTAATTTGATACACTTAATTACAATACATGCTGATGAATTAAAGTCTTCTAGTGTGGCATTAAGTGCATCTCTGCCTCTAACACATGGCTGATTTGTCTATTTATGTAATTTAGGGGTGGCACACATCTTTAGGCAAAAATAAACAATGATACCTTCTCAATCTCCTATGTTATACATTTTCAAATAAGAAGCAGTCATTTCCTTAAAAATTAAAAAATGTCATTAATGGAAATATTTGTGAATTAAAATACAAATCCAGGTAATGATCTGCTTAGAACACTGTCTTATATATAAAACAGACTATATAATAGTGGGGGGTAAATTATCCAGAACACTGAAAAATATTTAAGAACCGTAACAGTCTCTGATCACAAGTACATTTTCTTTTCCTCTTTTTCTTAAATATTGTTTTATTACCAGTCTTCATCATAATTGTCACCTTTAGATTGAACAACTGTCTGATTTTGCAGTCTCTTGATTCCTTCAATTGCTTGACATGGCATCTTTTTGATGAGGAGTGACTTACTTGCGATCAGAGACTATTGTCCTTCTTACAAATTTCATAACTTCTGTTCATTTCCAGCACACGGCTGACTTAGGCAACAACGTGATTATTCGACAAATGTTTTACATATATGACAGCCAAAGTTGCAGAGAAGTAAGTTATTTTCAGTAACTAGTTTTGGACTTTTTAGTCCGTTTTCAACAATTATCAAAATCATATTTCACATCAACATAGTTTTAAAGTTCACACACTTATGGAAAGTAAGTTTTTATTACATTTATCAGATGTTTTGAAATTGTCAGTACTGATATTAGATACAAGCAACTGAACATTCAAAATGTAAAATACTTCCCCAGCCACAAAAGGCATACAGACATAGCAGTGCAACTTTAAGTTCATCTTGATGGCCGTTTTCTATTCATATCTCCAATTCAATTCAATTCAATTCAATTCAAACCCTGCCTGACCCAGTTCACTCCCCCATCCAGTATAGATCCACCCCTACTGCTTCCAAATCATCCCCTTTTAATTTTTCAGAATTTTCTAACTTCCAATCTGGCCTCACCATCATTCCTCAAGGTGGATACCTACCCTCCCCCCCTCCTCCAACCCCAGAAAGAAGTGCAAACCACCACCTAAAAACGAATCCTGAACTTCTGATTCTTCCACATACACACCGTGCCACAATGACCCCATCACAAAAATCCAGCGGAATCTCCAGTCCCTCCCAAATTCTTAGGCCCATCCCAGGACCTCTCCCCAAAGTCTCTCTCTCTCTCTCTCTCTCTCTCTCTCTCTCTCTCTCTCTCTCTCTCTCTCTCTCTCTCTCTCTCACACACACACACACACACACACCTCCTACACCCTGTACTCAAACCTTATACATGCTCCCTGAAGTCCACAAACCCACCCACCCTGGGCGTACCATTATGGCCAGTTATGGTGCCCCCTCTGAGAGAATCTCCACTCTCCTAGACCAAAACCTTCAATTTATTACCCAGAACCTACCCTCCTATACAAAAGACACCAACAATTTCCTTCAACACTCCACAGTTCCCATTCCTTTACCACCATGAACTATGCTCCTCACTGTTGACGCCACCTCCCTCTACACCAACATTCCAAATGCTCATGGCCTTGCTGCTGTTGAACACTACGTTTCACAATGCCCTATTGACTCCAAACCTGCAACCTCCTTCCTTGTTTCCTTGGCCAACTACATCCTCACCCACAATTACTTCTCCTTTGAAGGAATCACCTACAAACAAATTTGCGGCACAGCCATGGGCACCCGTATAGCATCTTCCTATGCCAACCTGTTCACGGGCCACTAGAGGAATCCTTCCTGACTACCCAGAATCCCAAACCCCCTCATCTGGTTCAGATTTATTGATGATATCTTCATAATCTGGATTGAAGATGAGGGCACACTATCCTTCAAAACCTCAACACCTTCTCATTAATTCACTTCACATGGTCCTACTCAATACAACGAGCCACCTTTCTCGACGTTTACCTCCACCTCCAATGTGGCCTTATCAGTAGCTCCACCCACATCAAACCTACCAACCATCAGCAATGCCCAACACCCATCGTCCAGCCACAAAGGAGCATCCCTCACGTCACCCAACACGAACCACGACTGGAGAAGTTATACCACTCTCTCGGTCAGGTTTTTGATTACCTGTCATCCTGCCCTAAAATGAGAAATACCCTGCCCAAAATCCCTCCCCCCCCCTCAGCCCCACCTACAGTGGTATTTTGCCAGCCAAGAAACCTACGTAATATTCTTGCCCATACCTACTTCAACCCTGCTCCCAACCCCTACCCCTTGGCTCATATCCCTGCAAAAGACCTAGATGCAAAACCTGTCCTATCCACCATCCTACCACCACATACTCCTGTCCTGTCAAAGGCATTTCCTATCCCACAAAAGACAGGACGACCTGTGATAGCAGTCATGTTGTATACAAACTGAGCTGCAAATGCTGTGCAGCTTTCTAGGTGGACATGACTAGCAACCGTCTGTATGTCCAGATGAATGTCCATTGTCATATTGTGCAAGGAGACAGCTGGATCATCCTGTTGCAGGGCATGTAGCACAGGATGATGTGGCTCACTTCAATGAATGCTACACAGCCTGTGTCATATGGATCCTCCCCACAAACACCAGCTTGTCTGCATTGCAGAGATGGGAATCTCCCTACAATATACCCTAAGCTCCCACAATCCCCCAGGCCTAAACTTTCGCTAGTTCCTGCTGCTACCACTCTCCTCTCCCCTTCCTTTCCCTGCTCACACTCCAGCTTATGAACATCTCCCTTTCTGCAAATACTCCAGTCCCTTCCTACCTGTCAAACAGCATAGATGTATTGCTCCATTCCCACTGGCATCCCTTCCCTCCCTTCCTGCTTCCCTTCCCATGCCACTTCCTCACCCCCACCACTGGTTGCTATTGCCTAGGTCGTGCTATGTGTTGCAGTCTGGCTGCAACTGCTGGAGACGGTGGTTGTGTGTGTGTGTGTGTGTGTGTGTGTGTGTGTGTGTGTGTGTGTGTGTGTTCTCTGGCAGACCAAGGATTAACAGCCGATACCTTTATTTTTGTTTTTCTGTTATGTGTGCCTACCTGCGACTCATCGGATGTCTGTGGTGAGTAGCAGCCTATGTTTCCCAAAATTATGTTAAAACTGTTAAAACTATTACTAACAATGGAAGTGAATGATAATTTGTCAGTTTTCTTGTTGATAATAACCATTTATCATAAACAGTAATATCCATATTGAAGAATGGAAATTCCAGATAGGAAACAACAATATTTTCGAAAGGATAATTCGCTACTCACCAATGTGAAAGCAGCAATCAATGGTGTGGCTGAAGAGATGGCAGAGAGAGGGGAGGGAGGGGGAGGGATGCAAGGTGGGATGGGGGAATATGGCAGTGTTGTCTGACAGGGATGAAGTGAATGGGAGGGGAGAGACTGGACTGCATGGTAGAGTGGAAGACGTATATGAGGGTACAGTGCAGGCAGAAAAGGGGATAGGAGGGTAGTGAGGTTAGGAACTAGTGGAGGAACTGGGGGATTGTAGGAGCTTAGGATATATTTTAGGACGAGTTCCCACCTGTATAATTCAGAATAGCTGATTGTTGTGGAGAGGATCCATATGACAGAGGCTGCATAGCAGTCATTGAAGTGAGACACATCACTGCTCTGAAAAAGGATGGTCGATCTGTATCCTGCCTACAGTTTGATGCTGGACATTCACGAGGACAGCCAGCTTGTTACTGGTCATGCCCACATAGAAGGCTGACAGTGGTTGCAATTCTGTCTGTAGATCACAAGACTGCTTTCACAGGTTGCCCTGCCATTTACTAGATATAAAATACTTCACTAATCTCCAACTTATTACAGTTTTTCCTTTTGAGCCCCCTTTTTTGAAAGGACCATTTCACCCCTTAAATATGTCTTACAGCCAATAAAAAAATGCTTCCATTAGTTTTTCAAGTATTATAACATATCCAAATTTCAGAAAAATCTGAGGGCGACACTTCTTTAAATATACTTGTGACTACACTCCACTTGCCAACAGCTCTCAGTGACCCATCCAAGTGCTAGCCAAGCTTGACAGTGTTTAACTATGGTAATCCAGCAGGAACTGGTGTATCCACTGTGGCACAGACGTCGGCACCAAGGAATACTGATTTATATAACTAATTAATTTTTTACATTCATGCACTTACTAACTAAATTAGGGCCATTTATTTTATGACTGCATTACTGCAACAGCAAAGTTTTTACAGAAGTTAAAATAAATAATTTGATGTGTATTTCATCTCACAACCTTTCCATTATGAATGCAGTCTTCACTATTGTTCTGAACTGTCTCACAGACAGTTTTGTTTCATTCAGGCTTGTAACTGTAATGTCAACTTTCATTGCAGGTGTAACTGACTTGATAAACTGCATGGAAATCAGAAAGACGAAATACTTAAGTAAATTCAGTTTAGTGCTCAGGAAAACTTCGACTGTGGTATGCAGCTGCATATCTTGAGTTTTAAAAAATTATTTACTCCACACTTGACAAATTTTAATCTGATGGATACACTTCTTGTACAGTAGCACAGACCACTTTACGTAAAGTAGGCTTATCAAACAACTTATTTTTACTGCAAGCATCTTGCTTTAACTTTCATAATTTCAGAACATTTTAATAACTATGACCACTCGAGACCAACTATGATATTGACCCATAAGAAGTGAAAGGACTAATATTTAAATCAGATAATTTGTTTAAAATAGTCTAATAAAAGTTGTAAAGCTAACTATGTTCTTTTCAATATTTTTTGTGCAGGAAGTACAACATTCAAAGTACAAACTTCAGCAGCACACACAATTTTGCCTTATTTGCATAAATATATTTTTTATAATGATGCAACAGAAGATGCAGAAATTACTGTGTACTAAACACTTTTCTTCTTCTTCTTCTGCTTCTTCTTCTTCCCCTCCCCCTCCCCTTGTGGCATGCACTCTTGCCCCTCACAACCACGGCAGGCAACAAAGCTGTTATTGGCTGACGCTCAGCCCATTGGCCCATAAAAACTTGAATAACAAAGTAATTTTAATCAGAGTTTAATTTGTAATTATCAAAAACTACCAACTATAACTGCTCTTCTTAAGGTAGTTTATCACTTTGTTACATATGAGAAATTGTGTTGGGCCAGGACTCTTGATAGCATCCGAATTTCCATTCCAGACACACAAGATTTAACTGTGCCATATTCAGATCTATTTACTTCACAATTAGAGAAAGCTATAGACGTACAAGACGTAATTCATTTGCAACACAGGGCTTCACCTCACTTTGTGCAGATAAATTGACACCATTCATAGTCACTACAGGAACTGATAGTAAATAATCTTGTCTTATTCAGCTGAATTAGAGATCCAAACTGCAATAGGTAAAAGAGGAAATCTCTCTCTTAATATCAACAATAAATTTAATATTACAAATTCTTTTCTGAAGGTATTTGTCTAGTGTGTAAACTTGTTTGGAAGTGAAGTATGGATGGTGAACAGTTAAAACCAAAAGAGGATAAAAGCTTTTGGCTTGAGGTTCTATAGAAGGATATTGATGGTTACATGGGTTGATCCGATAACTGTAAGGTGGTATAGAATACAACTGAGGATAAAAGGAATTTATTGCACAATCTGACTATCAGAATGGAATTGTTAATACAACATGACCTATGTTATCAATGTATTTTCACTTTAATAATGGAAGAAAAGTATGAGGACAAAAACTATGAAGAACTCAGGTCTGACTACAATAAGCATGTCCAAACATGTGTAGTTTGCAATTGTAATGCAGAGATGAATGAGGACTGTACAGAACAGAGTAGCAATGAATATTGCATTAAATCAGTCCTAGTTGAAGACCATACACATCAACAGTCTGACATCAGGAAAACTGTTTGCCTCACTTTGCAACAAAACTTTTATCAACTTAATTGATGCTAAAGGCAAACTACAATTTCCAGTCATTTCTTCCACTGCAAATGGTTTTTGTTCATCCACAAAACTGTAACAACAATGGTAATTAAAATAAGCTGCATGAAGTGGCATCCAATGTGCCCCAACATGCTTTGTAAAATTTTAAACCACCAGAAAAGACAGTATGTTCTGAGAACCTTATTAGTGATTAACCACAGTGTAACATATACAGTCACGACACTCACTGCTGGGAAAGTTGTTACCAACTTACAGTTGCAATGACACAAGTGCTTCTAGTGGTGGGCAAGCTGCCGAAACAGTGATGTTTGTTTATAATTATTTGTGTATGTAAGTAATGAAATAGTTGGTATATTTTTTTATTACAATCATTAGTAACATATCAAGAGACATATATAATACGATAATTAATGTAAAAACAGCTAAATTAAAACTGATTCAGTGGTGTAACGAAGAACTTCATCATGAACCAATACTTGGGAATATGTGTATATTTGCAGCTTATTCCTCTGAAAGTAAGTGAAATATAAACATAAGAGAAATACAAATTTCTATTGTGCCTGTTCTTACTATGACAAAGAGTTTTTTGACACATACCAATTCAGTATGGAGTCTAACGATTTGCACATTTCACTCATCTTTCTTATACTCGCATATACTTTTCAGTGCAATTACTTTAGCTGAAGAAGACAATGTCTTGAAGATTCTTGTCATTTGTGGTTCAGCTGTAGCAACAATTGTGGAATTGGGTTCTTCTTTGTTGAAAACAATTTGATTACTTTTTCCATTTTCTTGCCACATCTGACTTTCCTTCAGCTACAGCTGTGGCAGCTGATTTGGCATGTTAAATACTGTAGTTATCGCTTTGTATATTGGTTTCCTATGTTCCATCTTCACCAATTTTACTGGAATTATAGTGAAGAAATGTTAACCTTCTCAAGTAGAAAAGCGATGTCTTTCTGCCAAAGGGCAGGTCTACTGGTGTTTCCTAGCCATTTCCTGTATTTTTAATAGTAAATTATTCAGTAAAAGCTTGTAGTTTTAAGATAATTGTAAATAAACTGCACCGCAATGTACCATTTCGTACCTTGTCAAATGTTCAAATGTTTGTTAAACTTAATGGACTTAATTGCGGGGTCATCAGTCCCATAACTTACAAACTACTTTTGAACTAACTTATACGTAAGACGCACAAACATCCGTGCCCGAGGGGGAGGGGGGGGATTTGAACCCCCGACAGGGAACGGCCTTGCGCATCAGAGCATAGTATTCCTTGTCGGGGATCTTAGAAAACCCAAGAAAGACAAAGGTGGAGCTATTTTTTAGTCGTCACCTATTTTATGACACTACATACATTCCCTAATATAAGAAGTGTGATAAAATCCTTATGAACGATGCTATTCACACTCGTCCAATATCACATTCAAAAGTGTAGCTTGCTGGCCGCCTGAAGCAATGTATAACAAAAGCCAGTGGCACTGTCTTCACTGTATATGTTAGACTGTGGGTTAACTATTCTGAATGCACTCTCACAGACAACATGTGAGACAGTGTTGAGACTGATCAAAAATAAAAATAGTAAGACTTTAAGGTCATTAAAAAAGAATGGTTCAACAGTGGTGTTTTGTTAAAAAAAGATTACATAACAAAGCATTAGCATACTTTGGTCCATAAATCAAATTACTACCGTATTTGAAAAAATTTAACAGTGACACTTCAACTTACAAGAAGGACGATGAAAATGTGGAGAAGTTGGTGGTTTGTCATATGGATCAATCTGTCGTCTAAGGTATCCCAGAGAGGGCTCTTCTGTCAGGTAGCTGTAAGTGTAAATCCTGCTGATGTCATCATACTGGTTACTTTTGTATTCTCTCAAGATCAGACCTGGGCTTCCTGTTCTGTGATAACCCCCTGAATACTGTAAAAGCAAAACACTACGTATGAGAAAAACTTAGTTGTAATAAGGAAATTAATAAATATCTCAATTTAGAAGTTTCATATTAAGTCATGTACATAGTGGAAGTTTTACTTTGTTTTCCCAAGACTACAGGGATTTGGAAACAAATATTTATGATGCACAAAAACTGTCTTAAGCTACAGCATTGACACATTATTTTTGTGAAGATTATACCAGTCAAGAGCACCTTAGTCATAACTGTATGACACAGTGATATTAGGTTATGAAAACAATATCACATTCTAAAGAAGAGTTATTTCTACAATAAATACCGGTACCAGAGTACAGTACTATAGAAGAAGAATTCAGCACCAAGCTACAGTAGATGTAATTAAAGACAGGGAGGTGGGGGGGGAGATTGGAAAGGGTAAGAGGCATCACAATAACACCTTTCCACAGCTATACCCCCCTCCCTCCCTCCCCCTCTCAGTCCCTTTAGCCCTTGATCCACATTAGAAGGTAATAGTAAAAGGAGGTTGAGAGGAAATATTAGGGTGGAATGTGAGATTGGTCAATTGCTAATGATGTCTAGATTTGAGAAAGATGAACTTATGTATGTAATAGTCTACAAAATCCTATGATCCTTGTATCTTTGATAAATAATTGCAATCAAGGGACATGAACACTAAACATAACTGAAGTACCTTCCATTTTCTTACAAAGGACAACAATAATAAATGTAAAAAATAATAATAAAAATGAGTTCCTCATGTTAGTGTGTAAACATTGACATCTAGATTCAAGAGAAAACACACACACACACACACACACACACACACACACACACACACACACACAAAACCATAGTATAAACTAAATTTAAGTATTTACTAGTAAAATAACACATAAAATTTTACACCTATACTAACCTTCCTTGATAAGCTATTATAAGGGCTATATAATGAGCCATTAAGGCTAGGCGTGCGGGAACGCAGCGAAAACTGCAAAACCAAATAATCACACCAAAGGTTAAGAAAAAATTCTTTTTTGGAAAGCTAAATGCTTTTAATGTGACAGGCATGCCAAAAAATTCTACACATGAAATCATGCTAACAGAACAAACATGCAAAAACTGAGGAAAACTAAACATTTTTTTAATGTAGGACAAAAAAACAGTGCACATTATTTTAATGATTACCACATACAATTAACTAAATCAAATATAACACATGCTTAAAGGAAATGTCTTGACAGTTACTACAAATTGAACAACTATTGCATGTGTGTTATTGACAGAATTATTTTTCTCCATAAAAATGTTCACAAATGGATGTAATGTAAGCCATAATGCAATTTTTGTGTGACAAAAACAAAGAGAAGGAGGAAGGAATCTGACAAATCATGCAAATTCTACATAAACTACTTCCGTTCTTCTACTCCAAATAAAACACATGGGATTCTCTTTTAAATCTAACTGCGCCACTTTCTTGCCTGCATCTCGCTGACAGCTGAGCTGCTCATGTGGTCAAATTCACGTCCTCCCTCTTTTCCAGATTCTCCATCAGTGCAATGGCCATTTTCTAATGCTCCATTTAAGACGGCACCCCCATTTTCAGTTGGTCCAGGTCCACAGCGAGGATGCCATATTGCAGTACCTAGAAGGTGGATTAATATTTAAATTTAAACATGTTAACAGAGTATTAATACCCATTGAAATTATTTGAATTTAAAATATGATAGCAACAGGACATTAAAATAATTTCATAAAATAAAATACTGTAAATAAGACATTTACTGTTTACATTTACAAAAATGTTAAGTGATAAGCTCATCCTTTAAACCCCCCTGTGGAATAACTGCAGATGTTCTTTCATCTAGCCAAGTTCTGTACAACAGCCTTTATTTTTATCTCTATCCTGCCACAGTTTAATTCTTTTTTAATCTTTTCCCCACCAATATAAACTGCAGTAGCTATTTCATTACAGAATCCATTATGATGTACATCAGTTTACTCTGAGTGGACTAAATGGTTATGAGGTTTGTAGTTTTGTTACCTTCAATTACACAGGGCCATAGAAAAATGTTGATTGGCACCAATCTGGACTTTCTATGGGGCTTTTTCCTTCTAATAAGTGTGTTTCACTTTTAGAATGATTGTAGGTCTATAACACCTGTCATGTTTTTGTGGTTCTGTTTGAGAAATCCATACTGGCACCTCCATCCACTGTGATAGAATTACCAGCATAATAGAGGAAATCATGGAGTTCTGTACACATTTCAGACTGATGACCATTTTTACTGATTATTATTGTTTGGAATAGAAATTCTTTTTTCTCTCAATTGTTATATATCTCAAAAGTTTTTATGTCTGTTGCAGTTTTCTGTGAAATTTTTGCCTTGTTCTTGCATCATCTAAGATGCTTTTTTATATTCATTTTCTGGTCTAAGTGTTGTTGAGATAGAAATTGTGACAATGTTTTACAAACTTCGAGGATTTACATTGAAAGTACAATCTTCAATTGATTTTTTATATTTCTTTACAATCTGAGTGCAATAAGACTCACAACAAAATTTAAAAATGATACTAATACATTGATATAAGATATCATTTCATAAGAAAAAAGTATGAAGAGTGAATGGTCATTATAGAGTGCATTCTGAGTGAAAAACAGTTGGCAGACAGTTATACCAAACCATATGACCTTGCATACAAGCTTGAATATTGTCAGAATGAATTTCAGAATGCCCGAACAGTGGGAGTGTTTAGGAGTGTGTTTTCGCATTTAAAATTTACCTGCTTAAGATAATGACTGCTGCACAGTGGTGTTTATATTAGTGTTCCTTGCACGTAACATCTGTTATATATTTATTGTCTGTATGTTACCCTTTACACTTTACTTGCTGTAGAATATTAATAGAAAGTTGTTTACTGTATTCTAGTGGCTGAATTTGATTTCCATAAATGTTAACACAGTATTTTTATTTTGTTATTTTTGGCACTTGTGTAATGCATTACCAATCCACTTTTTCTCATAAAAGGACAAAAATATTTTTTGACATTCAAGAATCACAATACAAATTTTGGAACTGATGTGTTAATCTTCCAACAGTCATTATGAAAGCACACCTATCAAATTAATTTGGTATTAATTTTATACTCTCACAATTTTGACTCCTGCTGCACTTCTTAAAAATGTTTAAGATGATGTAGTACTCTGCTTCAGAACAGTACCTTGCAAATACATTTCTTCTCCGTCTCCAAATGGATCGCCACATTTTGTGCAACGAGCACAAGTTGGATGGAAGTGATGGTTATCTCCAGCCTATAAAATTGTAGAAATTCACTAATATAAATATTTGTTGCACTGAAAAGTTTTACACTATTTTGTTGTGAATTAATGTTATTAAAGATGTATTCAATGTAATTATCCAGATAAATGCACCATTCTGCTTTGTCAACTTCATCACAGGCTATTTTAAAAAACTATCATAGTAATTCACTATGAAAAATTATTACCTGCAACACTTTTCCTGATATGTATCTGCTACAGTATGCACACTTAACACCAAACTGTTTCTGGTAGTCTTTCTCACAATACGGAACACCATCTCTGAAAATACAAACAATTAATGAAAGACATGTAAATGAAATGAAGATGATTGACTTGACAATAATTAGTTGCTGGCTGCAGTGGTCAAGGGGTCTGCAGTGCACCAGTCACAGTCTGCACAGCCACTACAGTTGGGGGTTCGAATCACCCCTCGGGCATGGATGTTTGTGTCGTCTTTAGTATAAGGTTGGTTGATTGATTTGATTTGATTTTCTCAGGGAAGCCAAAACAGTCTTGGTCCAACCAGCCACTGCCCGCACCGAAACTAAGTTTATTGTGCAGTATCGCTCCCTGTATATCTTGTAAAGCCAACCAATGCCCTTGAACAGTGCAAGGAGTACCATTACCAGTTCTTTATTAGACACAATTTCTTCGGGTCTGGTTGTCCCAAATGTTCTGTGCCTTTTACTCTCCAATGCAATGCATTCGAAGATTAGAATTGATGCAGTTTCATCACTGTCATCACAGATCCTACATTTAGGGTCCTCTTCTGTTATTCCCATTGTATGTAGGTGTTTTTTTGAAATTCCCATGGCCTGTCAGCAATCCAACCATGAGTCTAATCTCTCTTCTGTTCAGGCCTAGGATTGCAGAGCTTCTTTTAAAACATGCCTTTGGCATCATTACCTTGCCATGTTTCTGTTGATAGACTTTGGTACAATATTCTATGTGCTGTCTTCTGAGCCAGTTACGTAGCTCCAATTTGATCATTGCCTCAGTGATTGTCAGGACAGGTTCCGGTCCAATAAATGGAGTCTCTGTCCCCATCCTGGCCAATCCGTCGGCATGTCCGTTGCCACTGATCCCCGAGTGGCCAGGGACCCACAATAGGTTTACTCTATTGCTTTCCCCTAGCTCCACCAGAACCCTTTGACATTCTGCAACAATTTTAGACCTTGCCGCTGCCTCCATCTTGACCCAAAGGTGTAATGGGGCATATCCAGCATGGTTTCCATCCCAGTAGTTGGTGTGCTGCTAATTCCGCCTGTTATGGCTAAGCAGGCTAATCTCTGCACCTTACCAAGCTCCTTAGCAGCAACCTGCTGTTCTACCTTCTTCCATCACACGACCGCCCCATAGGTGATTCCAGGTTTAATCACTGTGGTGTATATCCAGTGCATACCCTTGGGGCTTAGGCCCCAGTTTTTGCCACAAGCTCTCCTGGTACTTACTAGAGTACCTTTTGCCTTGGAGCAAATAGTATACGGTAGTTCATAAGTAGTTTGTAAGGTTTAGAGACTGATCACCCCACAGTTAAGTCCCTTAAGCTTAACAAACATTTGAAACATTTTGAATAATTAGTTGCTCACCCCTGGACGACCTCCTTCCCCCCCCCCCCCCCAAATACAAACACATCAGAATAGGACGTAAATCAGTAATCACCTCTGCCACTTCATAATATTATAATTTCTACAAGGGGTGGATAAAATAACAAACACCATGCAGTATACCATATTTTGTTGGCATCACTGCATACATGTCGGCACTAAGATGCCACCACTGTGCACAACTGATGTACGATGTCTTGGACATTAGCTTGCAGTATATTGTATACTTCGTTCTGTAAATATTAGAGGATAGATAGCAACTCACCATAAAAACAATCAACAGGCACATAAAACAACCAAATTTTCAGTCATGGCTTCCTCCAGATTTGGAGTAGAGTAGCCAGGGATGATGATTGTGTGATTGTGAAGTGTGACTGAAGGTGCCTGTGTGATTATGTGAATGTTCTATTCTGAAGAAGGCCAATGGCTTAAGTGTTTGTTAGTTAGTTAGTTAGTGTGTGTGTGTGTGTGTGTGTGTGTGTGTGTGTGTGTGTGTGTGTGTGCGCGCGCGCGCGCGCGCCCCCATCGCAGCTCGTCATACTTCTTTGTGGCGAGTTGTAAACTGTCATTATATTGTTGAATTCCAACCTGGACTTTCCATTATTAGACTTCAGAAAAAGACACACATACATTCATACAATCACTCACACATAATTGAAGCACACAGGAACATGTATAAATGGATGTTTGTGTACCTTTTTGTGAAGAAGGCCAAAAATTTAATTCAAGTGAATGCCAATGTATATTTTACATGCCTGTGTACAGTTCAGTGGTCATCTTTATGATGAGTTAGCATATATTGACATTCCAATCTGGATTTTCCATTGTTCATTTTGTTCTGTGATGGTCAACACAACTGATCAGTGAAATGCTTTATCTCTCAGAGTTACAAAGACGTCAACTCAATGTTGGGAAGTTAGTGGGAGTACTTGCGATAAAACTAGCTGCACTGTTTAATGTTTTGCTACTAACAGTATCTTCGATAATGACAGTATGTACAAACATCATTAGCAATGAGTAATAGTGGACAAAACCCAAAGTTTACTGACAATGACCATCAAGCATTACAAATGATAGTGGGCAAAGAATATGAAATTTTCATAACAAATGCAAAGGCAGAGCTTTACGCTCTCTTTAGTAATAATGGTTCAATAAAGTAACTGGAACTTAACATTCAAAGACTGGCTATGTTGTGGCATAAAGTGAGCACCAAATGCCAGACGCACGAAAGCAATCGTGAACAAGGCAGCGGATGACCAGCAGCCAATCACATGCTGGCACCACACCACCTGGAGGAAGCAACCGAGAAGCGCGCCGTCTACAAGAAGCTTTATCTATGCCAACATGCGTTTGGAAGGGCACTTCAAACTAGGCAGTTACGATGATAAAAGTGCAGGTAGCATAATGCAAGAAGACACTGCTGTGAGAATAGACATACTCCCTCAAAGTTGAGTATTTACATACTTTAGTAAATAAAACTTCTATTACTAAACTGTATAACTTTTTAAGCTGTCCACACATCCCACACGTTCCGAACAGAACCTTTCCCGAAAGATAAGCCCACGAGGACAACACACATGGTGACAAGATGTTAAATTTCAGTGGACACTGAAATCTCCGACACTACGCTGTGACATTATTTTGCTTGTCAATTTCTTACAGGATTAGGAGATTGCAGTATATAATCTTTTCATTTCTCTTGCAGGGATAAGCGTCATTTTCTATATTTTTGCGTTTATTCTTCTTGTTTTTGCAAAATGTGAACCTCCACTAACACAAGCATCCCTGCCACTGCACCACAGCTGCTCTGTGTTTGATGCACAGGAATTGATGCAGACGTTTCAGTTTCAGAGTCAAATAATCACCTCCTTGCTGTATACTGCGCAACAACTTCTGGCCGCACCTATGCCACAAAATACTCAAGTACCACTGCAGCAGCTACCATCTCCAGTAATTCCACCATTTCACCAGTATGTCGAAGCACAACAGAAATGGACAGAATGGCTGCAAGAATTTGAAGCCTATGTAACAGTTCACAGGATACAAGTTACTGCCAAACTACATTTTTTCTCATCTTGTGTATTAGTCATATGTATAAAAACGCAAAACTCTGACAGCTGCCCATGCATCATCAGCTAAAATAATGTTCGAATACAGCATTAATAGTTAGCATCTTCATGCTGCATCATTCAAATATCTTGGCGTAGCATTTCTGAGCGATATGAAATGGAACGAACATGTAAGGACAGTTGTGAGTAAGGCGGACAGCCAACTTCGGTTTATTGGGAGAATTTTGGAAAGATGTACTTCACCTGTAAAGGAGACCGAATGTAAAATGCTTGTGTTATGAAAATGCTCCCACAACTCAACTGGCGATTTCTGGAGGAAAGATGACATTCGTTTTGTGAATTTCTGTTGAGGAAATTTAGAGTGCCGGAATTTGAAGCTGAGTGTAGTACGAATTGCTGCAGCCTACTTACATTTCGCATGGTGATCACAAAGACAAGATAAGAGAAATTAGAGCTCATACAGAAGCATATAGGCATTCTTTTTTTCCTCTTTCTATTTGGGTGTGGAATAGGAAAGTAAATGCCTGGTAGTGGTACAGTGTACCCTCCGCCACGCACCTTACGGTGTATTGCGGAGTATGTATGTAGATGTAGAAGCTGAGAACGAAGTTCGACAAACCTTGAGCTATACTCCAAATCCAGGGTACTCTCCTTTGGGAGTGAGCTGAGTTCGAGGTGGACGCGAACCTGTGCCTGAAGTCACGGTGGTGTTGGGCTCACATCCGTTCAAAGGGCGTCAAGGAGGGTGAAATCGAGTTGCTGAAGCAGGCCATGAAAACAAACTCCGGGAGGCAACAGTGCAGATGCTGACACCCCATATTTGGGATCAAAACAGTCATTGAAAAATGATGGGTAGGATGGGTGTTTGGGCATTGACAGCAGCTGGCATGCATAACGACAGAGTAATATATCACGCCGATAGTGCAATGGTAATTCGGCGGCTTCTGCATAGAGGCTTTCAATAGGGCTGGTATAGAGGCCTCCAATCGCTAGGCATAACCCCCGATGGTGAATTGAGTTAAGATGGTGCGAAGATGGACAGCCATGCAAATGCATAAACAATGCTTCCGTAATCCAACTTTGATTGGACTATGGCCCGATAAAGGTGAAGAAGGACAGTTGCATCAGCTCCCCATGATGTATCGCTAAGAACACGGAGGACATTAAGGAAACGTGTACAATGGCCAGCCAGAGAAGACACGTGTAGAGACCAACAAAGTTTCCTATCCAATGTGAGTCCTAAGAATTTCGTAGTCTCCGCAAATGAGAGAGTGACAGGGCCTAGATGTAGAGATGGTGGAAGGAACTCAGTGTATTGCCAGAAGTTGATGCATACTGTTCTCTCATTGGAGAAACGGAAGCCATTTGCGATGATCTAACAATGAAGACGGTCAAGACAACACTGGAGACAGCGCTCCAATAGACACGTTCTTTGAGCGCTGCAGTAGACAGTGAAATCGTCCACAAAGAGGGAACCAAAAACATTGGGTGGGAGGCAGTCCATAATTGGGTTAATTGGTATGGTGAACAGTACTACACTCAAAACGGAGCCCTGTGGCACCCCATTCTCCTGGCAAAAAGGGTGTGACAAAACAGAGCCCACTCGTACCCAAAACCATCGGTCAATTAAAAATACACGGATAAAAATAGGGAGACAGCCACGAAACCCACAGGTATGCATGGAGCGGAAAATTCCCGCCCTCCAACAGGTGGCTTAGGCTTTCTCCAAATCAAAGAACACAGCAACCGTCTGACACTTTCGCAACAAGTTATTCATAACGAAAGTCGACAAGGTGACGAGATGGTCAATTGCAGAGCGATGCCGACGAAAACCACATTGGACATTGGTAAGGAGGCGTCGGGATTCAAGGATCCAAACCAGACAAGCATTAACCATGCATTCCATCACCTTACAGACACAGCTGGTAAAAGAAATGGGTCAATAACGGGAAGGAAGATGTTTGTCCTTCCCTGGTTTGGGGATGGGGACAACAATGGCTTCATACCAACTTGTGGGAACCTGACCATATGCGATTAAAGGTGCGGAGAAGGAAACATTTACCCGCAGAAGAAAGGTTCTGCAACATCTCAACATGAATGGCATCGGGCCCCGGAGCAGAGGAGTGGAACATGGCAAGAGCACTGTCTAGTTCCTACATAGTGAAGGTGTCACTGTAACTTTCACGATTTAAAGATTGGAAAGAAGGAAGCAGGGGAGGAAGGCAGGGTGGTAATGAGCAGAACTCGAAACCTCCGCAAAAGAGCGGCCTAAGGCATTGGATACGTCAATGGGGTCCACAAGGACTGTGTTCGCTACTGTCAGGCCTGAAATTGGGGAGTGGACCATTGTGGCAGATAACCAGCGCAGGCTACCCCAGACAACCAAGGAGGGAGTGAATTTGTTAAAAGAACTAGTGAAGACAGTCCAAACAGGCTTCTTTGGTTTCTTTTATAACACGAAGGCATTGCGCCCACAGTCATTTGTAATGGATGCAGTTCTCCATGTTGTTGGTGGTGTCGAAAGGTTCGTCCCTGCATACTGCAGTCCACCAGGGGACTGGGACGCGGCATGGAGAAGAAGTAGTATGAGGTATGAAATGTTCAGCAGCAGTGAGAATAACCTCTGTGAGGTACTGGACCTGACTGTTGCAGCTGGGGAAATGCTGGTCGTGGAAAACCGCCATGGAAGAATACAGCCCCCAGTCGGCTTTGGAAATGGTGGAACGCAGAGATGGGGTATGATGCAGTAGGTGGATTACACAAGGGAAATGGTCGCTCGAGTATGTATCAGAAAGAGTATACCACTCTAACCAATGCGCTAGCTAAGGAGTGCATATTGCGAGGTCCAAGTGGGAATTGATGTGCGTTATGTCAGAAAGGAACGTTGGTGAACCAGTGTTTAGGCAGACAAGATTGAGATGTTTGAAAAGGTCTGCTAGAAGGGAGCCTCTTTGGCAAGATGCTGGAGAATCCATAGGGGATGGTGGGCATTGAAGTCAACAAGCAAAACGAAAGGTGGAGGAAGCTGGACAACAAGTTGCAGTACATCTGCCCTAGTAAAGGCAGACGATGACGGGGTATAGATATTGCAGATAGAGAAAGAAAGGGTAGGGAGAGTGATGCGGATGGCAACTGCCTGTATGTGAATGTTCAGGAAGATGGGACGAGAATAGATGTTGTCCCAAACGAGCAACATAACCCCTCCATGCGCTGGAATACCATCTCACAGGAGATAGGTCATAACGAACAGAGGTATATTGCAGGAAGGCTATACGATCCTGTGGACGTAACTTGGTTTCTTGGAGGCTAACTATGAGCGGAACTGAAGAAGAGCCATGATAAGGGGAGAAAAGAGAAGAATGAGGTCCTGACTTCGAGGGAGCACTGCTATCGCAATCCATTGGTGGAAAA
The DNA here is from genome assembly GCA_026315105.1 of Locusta migratoria. Lineage (NCBI taxonomy): Eukaryota > Metazoa > Arthropoda > Insecta > Orthoptera > Acrididae > Locusta > Locusta migratoria. The sequence continues at coordinate 614,522,657 of CM048746.1, forward strand.
TCTTGTTCCATTTGCCGCCTTCCTGAGTTGATCAGTAGGAGCAGCATCCTCCACCGGTAAAAAGCTTGTTGCCCGGCTAACAGTAGTGCGTCCCAGCGAGACAGAGGAAGAGTATGACCAGGGCCGGCTACTGTTGGACGGCATGACGGATGAGTCAGGCCTCAACGGGGAAGGAAAGGAACTCTTTTCTTTCTTAGCTCTTTTAGAAGAGTGACGGTGAGAAAAAGAGGTAGTTGATGGTTGAGAAACCTGAGTATGTAAAAAATCTTCACGGACAGGTTCCTTTTTCGAAGTCCGGGCATGCTGTTTAGGTGCCAGCGATTTATTAGAGGTTGACAAAGACTAAACTTTAGAAGGAGCAGGAGGAAGTGGGGACATGGAACAGGCAATCTTTGGGCTGGTCGATTGCACAATTGTGTCAGCGAACGTGAAAGCACAGGTCTGTGTACCTGCATCCTTAGTAGGTTGGGTGGAGGTGAGGACCTTACTGTAAATGCCCGCTGGAAGGACAGTGGCCTTCCGACTCGCTAATAACTTTCGGGCAGCAGATGTTGAGACCTTTTCCGTGACCCCAATGACCTTCTCGTCTTTATAAACAGGGTAGTCCCTAGAGGAAGCAGCATGGTCACCACTGTAATTAACACAGTGATGGGACGGAGGTGGGCAGTCACCCTTATGAGGGTCCCAACCACAAGTGACACATTTTGCTGTATTGGGGCAAGATTGATGGGTGTGGTTGAATCTATGGCATTGGAAACAGCGTGTAGGGTTTGGTACATAAGAGCGAACGGAGATAACTTCATATCCTGCTTTGACCTTGGACGGGAGTTCAACTCTGTCAAACGTCAAGAACACAGTACGAGTTGGTATTAGCTGGTTATTTACCTTTTTCAACACTCTATGCACGGCTGTTACACCCTGATCAGACATGTAGTTTTGGATCTCTTCGTCTGTTAACCCGTCAAGGGATCTTGTGAAAACTACCCACCATGATGAGTTGAGGGTGTGATGCGCTTCTATTTGGACAGGAAACGTGTGTAGTAATGTAGTCCTTATCAGTTTTTGTGCCTAGAAAGCACTGTCCACTACCAGCAACAATGTTCCATTGCGCTGCCAGGAACAGGTCTTAACAGGGACAGCAATCGCATCAACACCCTTCTGAATTAAGAAAGGATTAAAAGAAGAGAAATCCTGACCGTCAGTTGGAGAAACGACCAGAAATTTAGGAACATTAGGCAACGTTTTCTCACACTGGGGTGAATCCATCTTTCTTTTTTGGGTCGAAGTCAGAGTAGAGGAGAAGGAAGTCATTGCAGAAGAGTCCCCCATGATTACCGGCATCTTCGATGGTGTGCTCCTTCCTAGTGGGGGCCCTCACTGAGGGCTTACCCGCCATAGGTGATTGTTCACACCTCAGATCACACCTCCCAAGAACAGACGGAGGGACCAATCGGCATGTTCGAAGGTACAAGCTCGGGTAACCACCCCTCCCTGGGCCTGGCCTTTACCAGGGAGTATGTACGTGCCCTACTTGTCTACCCAGGGTGGGGAATTATGCATTACCCCTTCACCTGCTACTCATGGTAATGCGTGGGTTGGCCTTCAGACACACACAGGGAGGAAAGAAGAGGAATAGAGGAAGTGAAGAGAAAGATAGAAGAGTGTCCCAAATGCCAAAGCAGAGACTAAATGAGGAGGAGAGGTAGGCTAGACGAGTACAGCAAGGAGTTAGGAAAGTAAAAAACCAAGAAAAGAGAAAAACTATGACAGGAAACCACCTTGACTTGCAATGGACGCCTGTCTCCGGGCTAAGACGGGAACCGGGAGAGAAAATTAAGCAGTCTGGGGCGGGACGGAAGGCTGCTTTGGCTCGGGGCCCCGTGTGCGCCACACACGTATCCACGAAAGAGCTGTGGGCCCCCTGGGGGGGGATCATTCCGTCTTGTCATAAAACTGTTTCCCACCACAGAGCCTTCTTAACTTTCTTATGATTCAGTTATAGGAGCCCTCGCACCATATTATGAACAGCAAATCAATGTAGTACCCGCTAGGTATCAGTTCTTCAAGTGTATGAAAGGTCAGAACTGAACATACTGGCAGTGGATAACAGATCTTCAAGGTCTTACTAGAAGTGCAAATTTAAGTGTGTGTGGAGAGCTTTGTATTCGGACGTGATGTTATATGACACTATTGTCTATAATATTTCTGATGGCACACTTAAGAGAGCAGATTCTAAAAATGTCAAATCCGTCTCTCCATCAAGTAGAACAGATTTTGGAACAGCACAATTCACGTACCGCGGTAGCGGAAAACTGATTCAATTCCACTGTGTACTTCAGCGACATCACTCACCCGCGAGCACAAAGTCGGAAGCTGTGCACTTCCTTCTACCCGCGCTGAGCGTAAATAAGTTAATAGCCACTAAGCTTTGTCCGATAAGGAAGTGAAGGCTTGCCCAAAATGTTTCTTGTGGCACAAAAGGCAGAACTGTCTGACCCGGTCAGCGGAATACTATGTACGCAGCAAAAAAGGTCATATACTCTGCTTACAACAAAAGAAACGGAATTTGCCTTCCCAGCTCAAACAGCAACAAGACAATACTTCAATAAATGCAGTATTTTCGAAGCCCGAGGATGCTCCTCGTAACATCTCGGACACTGAAGTAGCACAAGTTGTTCGCCAGGCCAGAAAAACATGTATCAGTTTGCATGTGAATGACATTTCTGTAAAATTTCAATTAGACACAGGAGCATCAGTCACACTGCTCAATAGCAAAACTTACGAACAGTTAGGATCACCACACCTTTCTCGCGCTATCATATGGTTAACAGCGTACAGTGGAAATGAAACTCCTGTACTAGGACAGTGTTCACTACCTGCAGAATACTGTTTGCAAATGCGCACAGTGACATTTCAAGTGCTTCAGTCTTATGAAGGAGAGAATATTTTTGGTCTCAATTCCTTTGATCTTGTTGGTTTTACTGTTCAAGACAATGTTTTAGTTGTGAACACTTTTGATGTTAAAGACAGTGTAGACAGGTTGTGAAAGACTTTCTGGATTTATTTTCTGCAGGACTAGGGAAAGCTAAGGGTTTTGCTGTGCACATTACTCTTAAGAAAAATGCCAGACCAAAATTTTGAAAAGCTCGTGATGTACTGCTCGCTTTACATGACAAAGTAGCACAAGAACTTCACACATTGCAAGAAAATGGTGCATTTGAACCAATACAAGCTAGCCAGTGGGCGAGTCCACTTGTTATTTTGCAGAAGCCGTAAGGTAGCCTCTACATTTGTGTTGATTTCAAGGCCACAGTAAATCCACAAATAGTTGTAGACAGTTATCCTTTGCTGAGACAAGAAGATTTAATGGACGAATTGGGTGCAGGAAATTTTTTCTCAAAAATAAGATTTGCGCAGTGCCTACCTTCAGCTGCCACTCAACAAGGAATCAGAGAAATTCTCATCTGGGCTTGTTTAAATATTTGCATTTACCATTTGGCAGTGCATTCGCGCTGGAACAGCTTACAGCTCAGGAGCCTTGCTCAAACTACTTGGATGACATAGTTGTGTCAGGCCGTGCCCCAGAAGAACATATTGCAAATTTGAGAGAATTGTTTCAAGTTTTGTCAGATGCAGGTCTCAAGCGTCACTTAGGTAAGTGTGACTTTTTCAAACTAGAACTGTAGTATGGAGGACACACAATAAACAGTCAAGGTGTGCACCCAATGCAATCACATTTCCTTGGCATTTGCGGCCTGCCAGCACCAAAAGATGTGAAAGAATTACAATTCATCTTAGGAAGGTTAACTTACTAAATTAGGTTTATCCCAACACAACCCCTTTGCATTGACTACACCATTGTTTGGACACAAGAATGCCAACACGCATTTCAACAGTTAAAATATGCATTGCTCAGTGATCAATGTTTGGTGCACCTCGAACCAGAAAAACCAATTCTTTTGCAAGTTGATGTGTCATCGTATGGGCTAGGTGCGGTGCTGTCACATAGACTTGGGGATATGGACCATCTGATAACATTTGCTTCTAAACTTTTGACAAACACACAGTGCCGTTATTGTCAAATTGAGAATGAAGCTGTAGAAATAGTGTATGGTGTCATAAATTCCATCACTATTTATATTGGAGAAAATTTTATTTAGTAACTGACCACAAGCCTTTGCAGTCATTGTTTCATCCAGCCAAGCCGATTCCTACTTGCACGTCACACAAATTGCAATGCTGGGCATTGATCTTATCACAGTATAAGTATGAGATTGTGTACAGACCCACAACTCATCATGGAAATGCCGACACACTTTCCCGTCTTCCGATTGGCCCTGATACAGACTGATGCATCTGCGATGTCTTGTTGCCAGACAGATGAATAGGAAGATAGTAGTTGGTATCCTTCCCATTTGACTATAGGAAAATTTGCTCAGGCCATGGAAACAGCCTTCCCGATTTACGAATTTTGCTGCGCTACATTGGCACAGAATGGCCTCGCTCACAACATGACATTCGAAATTCGCTGGTGCATCGCTATTTTGCAACAAGAAATGAACTTTCAGTCCACAGAGGTGTCATTCTAATTTCAAATCACAGTGGACAATCACGTGTGTTGATCCCGTGATGTTTGCAAACAGAAGTATTGAACTTATTTCACTAAGAATGGTTCCACTAAGCAACTGGCATGGCGACACTGTACTTGGCAGGATGTGGACGTCCATATAGAACAGATGATCTGCGCTAGCAACCAGTCCACCCCACCCCAGAAATTTTTTGCGTGGCCCAAAGCAGATTCACCATGGGAATGAGTGCATATCGACTATGGTGGTCCCTTCTGGAACACTAAGTGGCTTATTGGTGTTGATGCTTTTAGTGGTTATTCATTTGTAGTGCCAATGCCTTCTACGACTTATAGTAGCACAGTTAGGGTGTTATCTTCAATTTTTTGTCTGGAAGGTCTCCCTGAACTGATAGTCTCTGACAATGGCCCTCGGTTCACATCACAGGAAATTTGCTCCTTTTGTGAATGCAATGGAATTAAGCATCTCACCAATGCACCGTTTCACCCGCAGTCAAACGGCACTGCGGAATGCTTCGACCAGACATTTAAGCAACAGATGTCCAAACTCCGTTTGGCGCACTCACGGGAGGCAGCTTTGCAACTGTTACTCACCTCCTACCACTCCCATCCACGAGAAGGGTCATCGCTGGCCGAGCTTTTGCATGCAAGTACCGCTTCGCTCCACTTAACCCAGTCTTTTACATAGTTTGTAGCAGCCTCAGACAATGCGAGCAGGGTGAGATCGTCAAATATTTCAGTCCCTCCATGTTTGAAATTTCAGGACCTGATGGAGTTGTAAGCAAGCACCGCAACCAAATTCGCCCTTGTTGTGTACCCCGTGATTCTTCTGCGTTTCTCTCAGCAGATTCGCGCAACACACAGACAGCACAGCCTCTGCCACTCGCACGACCTCGTCAGCTGTCCCCACAGCAGATCTCCACGACTTCATGGAGTCAGAGCCCTCGACGCCTGGTTTAAGAATCACAAAAGAAGGTTGTATACAAGGAAGAGACCAGGAGACACCGGAAGGTACCAGATAGATTTTATAATGGTAAGAAATAGATTTCGGAACAAGGTTTTCAACTGTAGACATACCCAGGGGCAGATATACTCTGACCATAACTTATTGGTCATGAACTGTAGGCTGAAACTGAAAAAACTGCAGAAAGGCAGTAAAATAAGGAGATTGGACTTGGATAAATTGAGGGAACCTGAAGTTCTTAAGAATTTCAGAGGGAGCTTTAGGTAGCAATTGATAGAAACGGGGGGAAATAAAACAGTATAAAAGGAATGTGTTGGATTGGGAGATAAAATAGTGATGGCAGCAGAGGACAAAATAGATAGAAAGGCAAGACCTACAAAAAATCCTTGGATGTCACAAAATTCTAAATTTAATTGATGAAAAGAGAAAATATAAAAATGCAGCAAATGAAACAGGCAAAAATGAGTATAGAAGACTAAGAAATGAGATTGACAGGAAGTGCAAAATAGCTAAACAGGAGTGGCTAGAAGGCAAATGCAAGTCAGCAGAAGAATGTATAAATAGGGGAAAAATAGATACCACCTACAGGAAAATAAGAGACACATTTGGAGACAAGAAAAGCAGCTGTATGAATATCAAGAACTCAGATGGAAAACCAGTTCTCAGCAAAGAAGGAAAAGCTGAAAGGTGGAAAGAGTATATAGAGGGGCTCTAGAAACGAAATGGACTTACAGACAATATTGTAATAAGTGAAGAGGAAAGAGATGGAGATGAAATAGGAGATACTATACTGAGAGAAGAATTTGAAAGAGCCATGAAAGACAGGCAACATACCCTCAGACTTTAAGAAAAATGTAATAACCCTCATTCCAAAGAAAGCAGGTGCAGACAGGTATGAAAATCACAGAACCGTCAGTTTGATAAGTCATAGTTGCAAAATTTTAAACGAATTATTTATAGAAGGATGGAAAAGCTGATAGAAGTTAACTTTGGGGAAGATCAGTTTTGGTTCAGGAGAAATATAGGAACAAGGGAGGCAATACTCACTTCACATCACATCTTGGAAGATAGGTAAGGAAAGGCAAACCTACATTTCTAGCTTTTGTGGATTTGGAGAAAGCTTTTGACAATGTTGATTGAATACACTTTTTCGAATCCTGAAATCTGCAGGAGTAAAATATATGGAGCGTAAGGTTATTTACAACTTGTACAAAAACCAGACAGCAATTGTCAGAGTTGAAGGGCATGAAAGGGATGCAGAGGTTGGGAAGGGAGTAAGACAGGGTTGTAGCCTTTCTCCAATGCTATTCAGTTTTGCACACTGAGCAAGCTATAAAGTTAAGTGCAAAGAAATTAAAAGTTGTACAAAAACCTGGAAGGGTAGATGAATGAAATGGACAGCATGTTGAAAGGTGTGTATAAAATGAACATTAACAAGAGCAAATCAAGGATGACAGAGTGCAGTCTAAGAAAATCAGGCGATGCTGAATGAAGCAGATTAGGTAACGTAACAATAAAGGTGGTAGACGAGTTATGTTACTTGGGCAATAAAATAACATATGATGGTCACAGTACATAGGAATAAAATTTAGAATGATAATGGCTAGGAAAGCATTTTGGAAAAAGAGAAATTAGTCAACATCGAATATTAATTTAAGTGTAAGACAGTCCTTTCTGAAGTCATTTGTGTGGAGTGTTGCCTTGTATGGGCATCAAGGAATCGGAAATTTAGCAACGGAGGGAAGTGTGTGGGGTAAAAATCGCAGAGGGAGACGAAGGCATGAATACAGTAAGCAGTTTCAAATGGATGTAGGTTGCAGGTCTTATAAGGAGATGAAGAGGCTTGCTCATGAGAGATTAGGGTGGAGTGCTGCATCAAACCAGTCTCCCGACTGAAGACAACAACAACAACAACAACAGCAGGTGTTCATATTGTTTTGTCAATCCCCTGTAGAACAGGAAAGAATTTCAATATTATCTATACCCATTTAGTTTTGATTGGAATGTTGCAGTTTCTAGATGAATTCCGAATGGAAAGCATAACTGTATCTACAAGTAACTCTGCCCTCGTGGTCAGATTTCTAACATTATTGTGTACTCTGTTTAAGTAGAGTTTAACACGGAATACAAATCCTGGTGTAGAGTGACCTTTTGTCTCCATAAAAGCATAACTTTCCCAGATGTGTGTTACACACACACACACACACACACACACTTGAAAAAATGAAGTGAGTGAAAGAACTTCACAACTTTGATTTAGACTCGATTTTGTGCAATGGACATGTACTCTATCCACTGAGATATCTCAGCTGGACTCATCATTCATCCTCACATCTTCACTTCCACCAGTTCCAACTGGGTTGAGAGTCATGCTGGATTAGATCAGCTAGTAGAGCACTTTCCACAAAAGGCAAATGTATCGAGTTAATTCAGTCTGGCGCAGAGTTTCAATCTGCCATGAAGTTTCAAATGTTTTAATATACCACTTGAGAGCATTTTATTTTGTCTGTATGACAGAAAGCAAGTTCCAGATTCTTGATATACTAGAATTTTAAGCAACCAGACACTGTATCACTAGATTATAATTGTTTTTGATATACTGATACATAAATGACCTACTACTTGGACTGACATAAAATGCAAATTTGATCCTTTTTGCAGATTAAGAGTAAAAATCTGCACCAGACAACTGTATCATCAGATGGTTTAAAGGTCAGTGAATTCTGACATGGCTTGCCACATACAGTTCAGCAGTTCTGACAGAATTCCATAAACTATAAAAAAGAGTTTTAGTGTAACATTGTACACTACTGGTTCCTAGCTCAACTCAAGATATTCAAATGGTTTATTATATAAGGGGTTTGGCACTTTGTGGGCAAATACTGCCAGACAAAATTTATTTTGGCAGCTTTTGGCGTGGAAATAGGAGCTCACTTTTAGAGAATAAAGGAACTGCATTGTGCCAAGGAAGAAAGAAATGATTAATTATCATTTGTTTTATATGCAGTTGTTATGGTAATAATTGGTGACTAAGATTCCATCAGATACACATCAGAACTGTTAATATCCCTTTGATGTATTAGTTCTGAATGGAATAAAGTTCTGTATGGTCTGAAATAAGAGTCAGTACTTTACCAGTAGAATTGAGAAGTAAATTTCCAGGTGTTCCAATGGCCTTCGGAGAAGAATCTGATTTACAAAAATTATTTCCTTTAACACAAGGCACAGGCCAGCTGGACCTTGTAGAAGGAACCAATTAACTTCCGTATATTCACATCCGAGAATATTGTACTGTCAGAGCATAGAAGAAATACAAGGAACAGTACAGAGTGCACTCTAAAGCTAAGGCACTAGAAGCAGCACAAATTAAGGTTTTGGGTTTTAACATAAGTGAAGCATGTAAAGTGCAGAATTTACAAAGCACTTTGTTTTAGTAACATTCGATGTATGCATGGTAACTTATCTGCGACTTAAAAATGGAAAAACTATTTTCATTGTATTATGATGGTAAATTCTACATCATCCATGTATGATGAAATAAGTAAATAAATGTGATTGTAAAAGTGAAATATACTGACACTCAGTCTACTGTAAATCACCAGGGACTTTCTTCAATTACTGTCTACACTAAAAGCTTGTTAATTTCTTTAGCAGCCATAACCAGTAATCCCCATTTCTAGCTATCCCATCTAACTTCCAATTTCAAGAAAGTTTCTCAACAAAACAAATAAAGAGAAACCAATTTATTTGGCAGCTGGAGATTTGCCAAAGACCTGCAGGGAGTCCTGATTTACATTCAGTCCAAAGTAAATAAATAAATAAATAAATAAAAATAAAGATATATAAATGATCCCAATTTTAAATAAGGCAGCAATAAATGAAGACTATCACAGTGATCCTCTCACTGTTAGTGCAGACGAAATTCACCATGAAATCAAATTTTTCCTCTTTATATAGATTTCTTCAGGTAACAAAATTTTTACCATATTTCTGTGTGTGTGTGTGTGTGTGTGTGTGTGTGTGTGTGTGTGTGTACTTCAGACCAAAGATTGGTTGGCTGCAGCTCTACATACCACTCTCTATCCTGTGCAAGCTGCTTCATCTCTTAATAGTAACTGCAACCCACATCCAATTGAATTTGAATAGATTCCTTCATTCAGTGAAGATATGTCACAATCTTCTTTTCTCCCCTTTTCTGTTCAGTTTTATCTCATCTATGAAGCTTATAATTTTTATACATGTCATTGTTCACTGAATGAAGGCATTCTATGTATGTGAAAGGCCATACTGAATCAGATCATGAAGTGTTTGTGCAGTACAAATACTTGACAATATATGATTAAATAAGCGTGGTTTGATAAGTGCCAGCACATCTTGGCACAATGTTACACCGTCTGGATTATCTGGATACTTCCCACTGACACCAATCTTTCAGAACTCTGGAGATGGGAGCTTGCCCTTCAGCATATTCTCTCTTCCCGTTGCCCACCTGGTCTCGAGCTCTGCTAAATTCAAATTCCCGTCCACAATTCTATAACATCTTTGTCTCTGTTCTCTGGACAGCCGCTGCCTCAATTGGCATATCTGTCCAACATCTTTGCTTTTTTTACAAACGTCTGCCTTGGTGTGTGTGTGTGTGTGTGTGTGTGTGTGTGTGTGTGTGTGTGTGTGTGTTTGTTTTTACCTTTCCTTTTTCCCCCCCTAAGGTAAGTCCTTCCTCTCCTAGGATTGGAATGACTCCTCCTTCACCCCCTTAAAACCCGCATCCTTCCCTTTCCCCCCCCCCCCCCTCTTTCCTCCTCTGATCAAGTGGTCAACAGTTGCGAAAGCTTGAATCTTTGTGTTTGTGTGTGTGCTTTTATTTGTGTTTGTGTGTATCTGTCAATGAGCGTGTGCTTTGGGTAAGTTAAACGATCTCTAATGTTTTTCCATAACACAGCCTATGTCGCCAGCCTCTATGTTTCCTATCCCCTCCCATCACTGCTCTCAATTGCTCTCACTGCAGTGATATTCGGAACAAAGCAGATGAAGATAATGGTTGCTTGTTAGTGAGTTGTGCCTGTGACGTTGTATACATTAGAGTGCGCCTTCTGTAGTGATGAAGGCTGTCACCGAAAGCTAAGGGACAAAAAGATTACCTGGCCTGAATAAAGTCCAAGAACAGGGTATTCCTCATGCCCTAGTTCTGAAGTGCAAGTGTTGTCAACTCTCGCAGTCTTTGGAGCTTTAGCTTGGTGTTTACATCTTCAAATAGAAGTGATATAATAGTTAGGATAGGCATATGTCAAGATTCATAGCAGCTTAACTCACATATCATTTATTTTGGAAAACATTATTCGAGCATGTAAACGTGATTGAGGTATAAGAACTCCATGTGGGTAGATTTACTACAAAACTGCTTCTGACATATGTTTCGTAGGCTGACTGGATAGGCTGACAGTTTACGAACACAACGGGCACTAATTTGAGTAGCAATGGAGTCAACTTTTTTTTTTTTTTTTTTACCTGCGCAGGTAATATTTTTAACGTTAATTGGCTACAAATTGTGCAATTATAGGCTTTTCTAGATTCCATTTTTAATAGCCTAATCTTGATACAATGAGATTATTATAGCCATAGTAAAAATGTAGAAAATGGATGCATGTATTTGTAATTACTTTCAGTGCCACATGGTGAATCTATAGTGTTAAGCCAAAATAAATGTATCAGCAGAGAGGCATAATTTTCTAAGTGCTTACATGTATACTACAGTGAGTGGCAGTGCCTTCCATTATCTGTTGTTTCCAGCTTAATATTCATTCTTCAACTCTGGTAGGACTATTTGCTAAAGAGAAAGAACAGGTAGCTCATTGATAGAGTGTCGACCATCCTGATTAAGTGGTGTGCATCGGATTGGATGCCACTAAAGTTTTATTTCTATTTTGTATTGTGGTGCAAATGTTTCTTGCTTTAGTTATATTCATTTTATTTTTTTCAGTATTCTCTCTAGTAAATGACTAATTACAGATTGTCAAATCAATGTCTAAGTATAAACTTCCTTGGGGGGTAATATTTATTTGACCACCCATAACAAAAAATAAACATCCTCGGAAGGTATTTTTCATCGGACTTGGAAAGTAATATTTATTTGACCTCCTATAAAATAATAATAAATATCCTTTGAGGATGTTAGTCATCTGACCTCCCATTAAAATAAAAATAATAGAATGTAGGCTACTTATATCTTTAGTATTTTGTCCACATGCCATTGGCATCAAGAACAGCCAAGATTCTTCAAGGTGTAGACTCTACAAGTCAACAGAAAAAGGCCTCATCCATGGCAATTCCCTCTCATGAAGAATAAACCAAATCCCACAAGGTGTCCACAGTTATTTGAGCACAGTCTTCTCTAGTTTAGCCCATACACACACTGTTGGATTAAGATAAGGTGACCTTGTAGGCCGTGGTAGACAATGAATAATATTCTCTCTCCTTTGGAACCAGCTCTGAATCCTAATACTCGTGTGTGATGGGCGATTATCATGTTGCTAAATAAGACTTCCTATTAATTGGACTTTGATTCGTTCTAACGTTCCTGCACCCCATATAAGACATCCAGCCTCTACATTTTGAATTTGTGTGTCTGCTTCTAGTGCATGTATCCATAAAGCGGGTGTCATATCTTTGCCTATCCATTTGATAACCAAGAACAGGACCTTTCTTCTGGACTTGTGCACTGATTTGTGAAAGTAACTTTTGCCCAATTGACAATTCCCCAGGAACTCACAATTGCCCGTCTGTCTGCGGCTTGATCATCAGATAATGGTTCTTTAATGAGAACATGATGGGATCTGACTGCATAGTCATTTAATTATCTGAGAGCAGTTTTCAACAAGCCCAGGAAATGTGAAGCTCTCACTACTTCCCGGATGTTTGAGATAGGGGCAGTCTGGGCCACTTTGACCAATTCATCATTTTCTCTCCGAGCAGAGACTTGCAATCTTCCAGGTATTGGATGTCTGCTTACCTCACCATTATCTCATGTCTGATTCATGTCTTTGCTGTGGAAGCATCAACACCATAATGACGTCCTGCCTCAGATGCACTAACGCCACTTTCAAAGAAAGCAATAATGTGCTCGCGAATATTCACATCAGCCATTTTGAAGTAGACCTTGTGATGTGACCATGTGATTCTTCTTATTTCAGAATACCATCACATAATTATCCTATTCGTGTGTTGTTTATTGTAGTAGATACTGGTAGTGGTCCCGATACACATTGCCTCTACTATTTCCAAAGTTAAGGTCAGACTTCTTCTTTATGAAGGTTACACTCAGAAGTATCACTATGAAGTATCATAGTTCAACTGTGTCTCAATTACCTAAATTAGAAAACAGTTGGTTTATATTTGAACCATAATAAGGGTTTACTGGACCATTTGTACATCACCAATACTTCAAACATTTGGTTTACAGTGTTACATCTAGTTGTTTTACACAAATTCTTGAGAAGTTTAGAACACGTTAACGATTTGAGTCAACTCTAGTAACTAATTACAAAACAAAACACCACCAATATCTACACTTTCACATCTCTTCACTCTGAGTATCCACAGAGTTCATTCTAGTGCACAGTGTCCTTAAAAAATGTTTTCCATGAGAAGTAGGAGGTCCCTTTCTGGGCATTCACCTGTGAAATAAATAGCCCAGGACAGTAATAGTCCAAGCAAAAAAACCTCCATAAACACCCAAAAACTAATCAATCTGGTCATCTTGACTAGCTAGGAAAAGCATGTAGTGCTCGAGACACTACAACCTACGACATATGTTAATCAGTTGATACATTTCTCTTAGCTTAAAACTACAGAGACACCATGCTGCGGTCGAAGTAATTACAAACAAAATACATCAATTTCCAATATTATTACTATGAACATGTGTCTCTCTGATTAAGGATTAGGTTATTAAAAGGTAAAAGGTAAAGCAGTCAACAATCCGAAGATTGGTTTGAACACCACAGTGCTTTACTAGGCATGGTCCTGTTTGGAGGTGGTATGCCATTGCCTTCCTCCGACCTTCGAACTGAGTTACCCAGCCAGTTATAGGGGGATCTACAGTTTAACTTGGGTTCTGAATCACAGTGCTACTCAATATTTTTCACATCAACAACACTGCAAGAGGTGAAAGAAGAGGAAAGTGACAGATAAAAATCCTAGGACCGTGCAGGGATAGAACCCACAACCTTAGGATTTATAGTCTGGCACTCTACCACTATGCTACCGAGCCACACTGAAATATAATCTTCAAACTCATAGAAGCCTACAACTTAACAATTTTTAGCAAATTAATATTTACAATATTACCTGCAAAATATCATTAAAAAATTATAAATAAGTTGATTCCAGTGGGATTCCAACAAGCATCTGTTGTGTTCATAAACCGTCAGCCTATCCACTCACCCAATGAAATATCTGTGAGAAGCAGTTCATTGTAGTAAATATAACCATGTGGAGTCCTTATACCTCAACCATTTCTAAGTGCTCAAATAATGTTTTCCACAATAAATGATACATGAGTTAAAGTGCAATGAATCTTGACATATACGGTAGCTTAACTATTGTATTGTTTCTACTTGGTGAAGTAAACACCAAGCTGAAACTGCACAGGCCGCTGGAGTTGGCGACACTTGCGGCTACGAGCTTGGACATGCGCAATGCTCTGTCCCTGGACTTTTAATTATTTAGACCGGGTAATCTTTTTGTCACCCACAGTACATATGCGACTCTCTTTTACACGTACGTCTGTGGCTCGTGATAGTCTTTGTGGTGTGTCGCAAGGTATCCTCATATTGTTGTAGTCTAACCAAGACTTTTCATTGTTAGGTATCAGCCGAAAAAAATAGTTCCGAGAAATCTTAAGAATCAGATGGTGAACCTATGGACCGTCTCAGTCTGTACAAAATACTTACTGCATTAGAAATAACACAACATTATAAAACATCAAAGAATATTAGTGGTGACAAGATGTGCACAATAGCTGCATATGAATGCTTTCTTAATATTAACAATAATTCAATTTTCTGAGAAATATATTGTCTCATTATATCAAAGATATTCAATATAAGAAGAGGTGTTGAATTAAAATTTGGGCCGCAGCCTGAGTTTGAATCAGGGGCCGCCTGCTTACTAGGCAGACACTTTAACCATTCAGCTAACGAATCTTAATGGATAATGCGGCTACATGAACTGTCATAGAGCACTTCTCCCTTCAAAACACAAACTTTAATTCTAGGGGAACATCAAGGCAGAATTAACGGCCATGTTAGCTGAATGATTAAAGTAGCTGCCTAGTAAGCAGGAGGTTCTATTTTGGAATCCTGGCCATGGCACAAATAGTAATTCAACACAGGTTATTCATTCTTTACATTTAAGTATCTTTAACTGCCCATAGTTCAAGCATAGATATATTAGAACTAATTTATCCACTACTGTACAGCATGTATATCTTTTGTTTCTACGCATTTAAAGTCAATACAAATATTTTAAGGAGTTTCATTTTAATGTTAATCTCACTTGCACATTTATTTAACATCCCCTCTCAAAAATGTAATAAATAATGTTCTACTGTAACTGCAAGACAACAGTACTTACTTTCCCATGTATTCCCCATGTAGAACAGCATCACAGGTTCGACATTTGAAGCACCATATATGCCACTGACGTTCCAAAGCAATTAGTGCTTGCCCTTCCTTCAGCTCCTCCTGACATCCAGCACATTCTGTTCAAGAAATTCAAACTGTATAAACACACAACATGAAACACTTTATTATTGAATAATTATATTATTGAATTATTATGTTATTGAATAATGCCTAAATCATAAAATCGTCACTACAATTTCTTGAAAACTCACTTCAGATTGCAGAAGAGTTATCCCTGATCCAATGATACAGAAATTAAGGAGACTACAACTTAATTACATATTAAGAGAAGTTGTGCATATGTAGTGACACCTCTCATATGTTTTGGTCTTATTTTATTCATTACATATTATTGTTATTTTTACAACATAATCAATACGGGGGAAAATCAGTCTTTCACGCTGATAAACTGTTCTGGCAAGTGGAAATGAATTAAGCCTTGTCTAGTTCCTAACCATTATCTTACATATCTCTTTAAATGTTGATCTGTTTCTGGTATGGGGTGGATGACTCGCAACTCCCCCACAAGAAAATGGGAGAAACTGTTCCAGAAAAAAATTAGCTAAATAACTAATGATATGTTCAATTTAAACAAGGATTCCTTCCCCCCTCTCCCTTATGCACTTTCTTTCTTAAGATTTGCCATGCCGTCAGGTATTTAATAATATGATGTTATGCACAAAATTGTTCCATATTATCATACTTTCACTTGTAAATAAAGTTATGGCATACTCTCTTTGTCAGTAACTTTTATAGATGGACATACACATTTGATTCACTCGCTTATTTCTTAAATATTGAAAATTTAAGTGTAGAATTCTCACAAACTTTCATAAATTATGAAGATCTCTGTTGTCAATAAACAGGACAGAAGGGAGGATGAGGGAAGAAGTACAGATGATAGTACAGAGGCAGGAGATACAGGATGGAGATGGTCAAACTTCTGTCAGGTCTCCGAGTACAATAAACAGCAAAAAGTTTTGTATTCTTTATCTTCATTTCATTTGTACACTCCAGACACTCTTGTGAGTCATAAGAATGTAGCCAATAAAAATTTATGCACTTAGGTGGTGGGATGCAGGGCCTCCCCTCATGTAGAGGGCAGACACACTCACTGCAAACAGAATTTGCTTCTAATCACAAAGACATACGGACATAATGGAGACATGATAAATAGCAAACTAGAAATGGAATATAAGGCTTCACATCACATCTGTAAACCACAACTAACTTTTCTGGAAGGGTAATCTCTAAAAGACAGAAGGGACAGTAGCTCTGTGTGGACAACAATATCTTGGATAATACTAAATGACTGGTAAGGGACAATATTCACCTTGATGTCTCCTAACACTCATAAGCATAAAGCGATACTGTGATTTGACTTAGCCAACCCAGTCTTCAACGTGTTCAACAAAGAAGAATGAATGGTGATGCAAAAAGTCTCCCCGTATGTCTATCTGCTCAGGTATAGATCAAGTAATACCAAATTCCTTGTGAGGGTGAGGTATGTTTTAGCTATCTCACAAGTCCTATGAGATGAACACCATCATCATCACACATATATCCACAAACTGGATAATTCTGCAGTAGGACAGAAGATGATTTTACAAAAACACAAATGAGTATATCCTCGTTGCTTCTTTCTGTGATTGTGTGAGAAAGGATGCAATGCATAAGCAGTATCCATAAAGTCGTGGTGCAGTTTTCACCTGTAACAGATACGCAACAAAAGAAGACAGAACTGTGAAAACTTCACTAAAGTGAAAGAAAAACTCTTGTAGTAATGGGAACTCCAGATCGGTTTTTAACTATCTAATAAGGTCAGTTTACAACTTGGCGCAAAGACTTAACGACGAGCTGCAACAGGCACATAAAAAAAGACACACACATGCAAACTTGAGCTATTGTCCATGGCTTTCTTCAGAATAAAGAGCACACAATCACACAGGCAGACTTCACTGTCACACAACCATCTCCAGCCACCGCACTCCAAATTTAACTCTTCAAAGACAGGCAAACATGTCCACAAGAAATGGTAACCCACAAAAATCTACGTAACACATCTGAAATGGTGGTCACAAAAATATCCTACCCAAAAGGGGCATAGACTGGTATCATGCCCTGTCCATTACAGTCAGTTTAAAACCCAACATGAATTGCTGCTGCAGTGAATGCATATCCATCTCTACCAGTTTCCAAGAACATTTAATTAAGCTGAATGCAACAGAAATTTTAAATAGGACACTTTACTGCTCACACCAGCCGAAAAACTGCCCTTTTCCAGAGGTCAAAGAACATATGAACTGTACAATAGACATTTGTAGTGTGGTCTTGCAAGATGTGATTTCTTTCCCAATAAATGCAATGTATCACTGATGGGCTAATGAGCTTTTTAACCTTCAGGGAAGGTTTAGTTCTGAAGGTAGGTTTCTTTCTTCTTTTTTGAGCACAAATTCAACTCATTCATAGTAACATGACCTTGAAAAAGGTTTTCGCCAACATTCTCGGTAATTATGAGTTGCATTTTCTTCTACACATTCAAATGAAGCAAGAGGTGTTTTAACACATTTTTTTTGTTGAAGCTACATGGTTCCAAAACCCTATGGCATCCCATCATGAATCCAGCTGTCTGCTAAATCATATGCTTGGGTTTATTTGGAACAGCAGACAAAACACAGCAACCGAAATATGTGTACTTTGGTAGCTTTATGGGATTCAGTCGTCATGAATGAATTATATACACTTACACTCCTATCCACTTGTAAAACCATTAAGTATTGGGATTCTTCAGTTTCTTCTTGGGTATTTCTTGATTTTACCATCCACAGATGTACTGTTGGTTCACAGTGTCTAACAGGAACAATATTTCAGAGATCACAGGGATGACAAGTTGCCATTGTCATGTGCACTGATGGACTGAGCTCTTGAGGCCACACAGATGCCTTATGCGTCCCCCCCCCCCCCCCCCGTCCAGAGAGGTGTTTCCTCCACAATCCATGTCCAAGCATGTGTCTAAGATCACTTCTTCCAATCCCATGAGCTACTTGCTCCATCCGAATGTGCACAACTGCAGTTGCAGAGACTGCTTGCGCTGATTTCTGTGGGAGTGTCTATATTGTTGCTTTGTCCCCCCTGGTTTCCAGATGGTCTTGTTGGCAGAGTGTCAGTCCTCTTGAAAATGCCCAAAGTTGGTTACCAAGCCACTGTCAGAGTTGAATTTCGATGACCTTTCTAATGACAATGTACCAGTTTGTAAGCTACCAAAATTTTGGTATAGTCATACTCCGTGGCGCGATTCTTGGACAAATAGTGATCTGTGACCACCGACTTGTTGGGATACATACGTCAAGTATGCCTCTTTGACACCACACAACAATACTCATGTTTTATTGGAAGGGAAGAAGATAAAAAAAAAATTTAACTCTGTGCTTCTTCAATATGCAACTAAAGGGTATAAAGGCAGTGCCTATCTCCTGTTTTACGGCTTTTTCTGTCTCCATGTCTTTTTGTGTATTGCTAGGTTGGAGGTCATGTATAATCTGCCATTATGAGAACCCGTTTCTTTGGTGTTCCTGCTCCTGGGGTAGAGACTGCATCTGTGATTGTCCATGCCTTATGTGTAAGTGTTTTTAGTACTTCGTTCCTCTGCATGTAAATATAGATTGGTGTGTATTTTCTTCAACACATACTATGGCCCATGGTGCCATCAGCTCATATCTTGACCATGATGTCCAGGAAAGAATCTTCCTTCTGCTTCTGTCTCCAAAATGAATCTGATGTTCGGATATGTGGAGTTCAAGTGCGTAAGGAAGTCTTTGAGTTCTTCCATTACAAGGGAATGGGTCATCCTCATAATGTAAATAACATGTTCGTTTTTTAATGTAGTGAAAGAAGCAGATATTCAATTCTAACTTACGATTCCATCCTTTAATCTACCACCCGATACCAAATCTCTATATAACTACCTGATACCAATTGTTCTATCCTCTGTTTATTCCATTTTCACCATTATATTTATAGCATGACCTAACATATTTCATATTTATGGTTTATTACCAACACTTGTAATAACAGCATGTCCTATTTCATTTAAGAAAAATTATAGCACTCTTTAACTTAAAGAATTCAGCATCAATATTACTGTTTAATTAAAAATCAACAGTCAACAATATAGAAAGATCTGGAACATGTATTGATGCACCATTATTATAATTAATACTTTTGTCAATTAAGCAGATCATAGAAATTAATTCAAACCCAAAATGCATGTACAAAAACAAGCAACTGATGTGCAGTTAGTTGAAGTTAGTCAGTCGGTTAGTTGGAGTTAGATGGTGTATGAACTAAAATCTGAATAAAAGAAGAAGTTGAATTTATTTTGGGTTTAATTTGTAAACTACACCCACAAAAGTTATGTAAAAATATTTATGCCGATTTATGTGTGGTAAAGAAATCGTACTTAATATCGAAGTATGCAGCTGTATTGTAGTGTTCCTAATAATTACCAATATAATGGGACACTACATTTTCCTTCTGAATGACACCAAGGCTTTCTTGCCGAAGTACTCCATATACAAATTCACAACCACAGGTGAGAGTTGGCTGCCCATTGTGACTTCCACCATATGTTCTTAACTTTGCCCACTGAACAGAAATTACTTGGAAGTCAGGACATGCCTGAAAAGGTCAGTGGTCTTCCCTTCAAATTTCTCACCAATAAGCTCTAGTTGCTCCTCTTGAGTCAGCCTTGGGAATAAAGAAAAGATGTCATAGCTTACAACAATATCTGAGTGTTTCTGCTTGAAGATGTCAAAGCATTTTACAAAATCCACTGAGTTATGGATATGATGAGGGCATTTATCCACATAGAAGCTTAGTCAGCAAATATGTAGGTCCACCAACAATGTCGACTTGTTGACAATACAGTGTAATGGCACCCCACCTTTGTGGATCCAGCAAAGCCCATGAACTTTGGCAGTACAAGCCATTGAAGTAACAATTTCTTGGTGGCCCTTTTTTATAATTCCGCGTCCTTGAGAAGTACCGGTACTCTAGTCTTGAGCTCCACTTTCTTTGTGGGATCATTGTTGATCCTATAAAAGTCATCATATAACAGGCTCTGCATCTTCTCAGTGTACTTCTTGTGAGAGAGGACAACTGTAGTGTTGACTTTGTCAGAAGGTAAGATGACAATTTCGGGGCACTAACTCAGGTCCCTTATGGCCATCCTCTCCTTTCTGAGAAAACTCGACTTCGTAGGCTTGGTTCTCATTAGAGTATGACAAGCTTCATGATTTACTTCTTCAGCACTTTCCTGTGGTAGTGGCTGCAACCTGTTCAACTGTGCTGACGATGTCCACAACTGGTGTGAACTGGAGGCAATACTGTCAAAATGAAGTTCAATACCTGGAATATGACAGTTCATGACAAATCCAATCTCTTTTATAAGTAACAGTTCAGAATTCTTCTTCTTCTTAAGATATAAAACAGTCAAGATTTCAGGTGGATAAACTTGTGGACTCTGTTAGGCACTGAACTTCTGTCATTATCAAGGTGGTGTACCATTGTATCAGCTGATGTCTCCAGGTAGTGTCTAATTTTTTTTCCTGTCGAGTTTGTAATCAGAACCACCACCACTGAGACAGCTTGCATGAAAATGGTTGTGAATAAGAGTTGAAAGGGAAGTAACTGCAGAGTATGTTTGTTCAGAGGACTATGAATATAAACAGGAACTGTCACACTATGCACATGCATATGTAATAGCAAATACTTCAGAATAATGACAGCAGTCTTACAGCTTACGCAGCTCTTAAGTCTCAGAAAAAAAATTATATATACTGTTTTCTACTAATCTTCTACAATGAAGACACAAACAAGTTACAACACAACCATTCTCAAGTAATTTAATCAGCTTACAGAAATCTAAGTAAACAATAAAAATGAGAATTATTACTACATGCATTCACCAGTTATCACCATATATAAGAATGCAAATAAAGAAATAACTTTACCTGGTCCTGTGCCACTGGAAGGACTGGCTTGAGGAGACTGTGTCTCTCTGACAGGAATTTGCACACACTTTTGACAAAGAACTTCTTTTCCTGTATATGTTACTCGTTCTCCAGAAGGGAATGGTTGCCTGTTTTTTTAAAAAAAAATTACAAAAATCATGAAATTATACATTAGATACTACAGGAATATTCAATTAATCTTACAGAAATAAGACACACCCTTATTTACTTTTGTGTCTTTTTGCTGTGGTTTTTTTTTTTTTTTTTTTTTTTTTTTGGAGGTAGGTATTAGCTATCCACTGTGTCCCTTTTGAATACTAAGGTAAAAAAAGATAAACTAGTAAAGATGGTAGGTGACTATCACCTACAAATAAGAGCACATTTTTGACCCGGTGATTGCCACTTTTAAAACGTGTTAGTTAAAGAATAGTAATTTAACCAATACCAACAATTACAAATTATTCTCAAAACTAAGAAATTTGAACATTTTAGTCAACAAGATAGCAGTAATTAATGAAGAAATAAGAGAGATAATTAAGTCCCTAATCATATGATATCAAAGTAGTTGTTGATAAATATGGTAACTTTAGTAAATGTAACTAATGTGAGGCCTTGTATGCGAATGTAGAACACCAATAAATAAGACACAAGGCTCACCTGCAACGGGCACACGTGAAGCATTTTTGATGATAGGTATTTCCAAGGGCAGATACAACTTCACCCTCAACGTATTTCCCACAGGTTGCACATTTAGTGCCAAACTGACGTTGGTAATCATTTGTGCAGTAGTAACCACCATCTTTGCAAAAAAATCCACCTTGGGCCAGTGAGTTCTCGCAAACTGAAAGCAGATAAATAAATCTGAAATAGTTATTAGCAGTTACAAGCATTAAAGTAATTACTGCTACCACGAAGAAAAATAAACACCAACAAATAAGATTTCTTTCTAAATAAACATGAATGCTTAATGCTTTAATTATACAGGGTATTTAAGGATGGATAGTAAATATTTTAGGAGGTGAATTTACTATTTCCAGGAACACCCTGTATAACCAGTTCTTTCCCAACAAAACTAACATTAAACATCTGAAAAACTTTTCCTACATTAAATATTTTTGTATTTCAAATGTATCAAAACGATTGACACCATATTTACTTGTATTTTTTTATTTTTATTTATTTATTTACTTATGTATTTATTTGCGGTTTTATGCCGCACAACTGCTGAGGTCATTAGCGCCCAACACTACCCATAATAAAATCGAACCATTGTTAGAACTTAAATGGCTTTCACCATATTTGCACGATGTATAAAAAGTAAAACTCTGTTAGCAGAATGCGGATCATCAGCTAAAATATCAGACATTTAGAATGGTAAACATAGAGCATGACGAAGACGATTAAAAAACTGACATTGTACTAAAAGATGGTACACAGTAAAAGGTTCATCACAGTGCTCACATAAGGGAGCAGGATCACCACGTAGTAAATACTGGTGGCTATAACGGCAGTGGCCAATAGGAAGCCAGGCAAGAACCATCTCCTCTCGGCGGGAGGGTCAAGATGACGTTGACCAGAGATCAGGTGTGGTGTCGCACAAGTATGAAGTGCACTCCATGTACTTTTGCTGCATGCCGCCATGCACGTACGGCGCAGTGTTCTTACGACGTCAGCCACGAACGCCCTCTGCTGCAACTCCGCTCGTGGCCACGACTGCTGCATAGTTCACTTGGGAATCAGATAGTCACCAGTTAAGACTTGGCTATCGGATAGGCACTAGGACTCATCAGTAGGCAGGCCTCTATCTACTTCAACTACGTATCAGCATTCTGCAGTCTTGAACTTTGTAAAAGTTAAGTATTGCTAAGTCTCTATGAAATATATATCTCGTTCTAATTTACTCTAGTGTTTCTAGTTTCTGCTGTCCCACTGGCTGCTCACCTCCGTACCTGCACAAGCGTGCATCCTTTATTCCTAAGTTGGTCTCTTTCTACTCGGCCACTGACACCTGCGGAAACAAGACACAAAAGCGGCGACGAGGACGAGACACAAAATCAGGCACAGGTAATGGCTCGCAATTAGTTCCCTGACAGGGATGACCAATGTAAATACTAACGGGAGATAATACGCTGGGAGACACCAGCACGAAGGTCATCAGAACTAGTAGAAAAGGTAGATAGCTGAGGAAGGAGAACTGCCTCCTTGGCTGCCGTATTCGCAGACTCATTCCCCAACACTCCCACGTGGCCAGGGACCCACAGAAACGTCACAGTAGTTCCGCTCACTGAAAGAGAGGTAAGGCAATTGCGGATGCTTTATACCAGGGGATGGGCACGATATAGCGTGCGAAGACTGAACAGAGCACTCAGAGAGTCCGAGCAGATGAGTCTTATTGAGCGAGTTTCGCCGGATGTATTGGGTGGCTTGATATAATGCATACAGCTCAGCTGTAAAAATGGAACTCCACTCAGGAAGATGATATTTAAGAGAGACGTTGCCAAGTACAAAGGCACACCCAACACCCTGGTCTGTCTTTGAGCCATCCGTGTAGATGAACGAATTGTCATCAAATTTGAACCAAAGTGAGAGAAATTCTCTCTGGTAAACGAAACTAGGTGTGGAGTCCTTTGGAAGAGAATGAAGGTCAAAGTTAACACAGACTTTGAGGCTTCGCCACGGTGGATAGGTGCTCTCTCCAGTCGAGAAAATAGCAGGCATTGTAATGCCGAGCTGGCTGAGTACTATGGGGCCCAGACTACGGGATGGGGGAAGGAACTCCTTCCGCCACCAGAAGTTCATGCAGACTGTCTTGTCAGCCGAGAATCTAAAGGCAGTGTCCATATTCCACGTGTGGAGAGTGTCTAGGCACCGCTGAAGGAGCCACACCAGGAGACCCTTTTGCTCAGAGCTGTTGTAGATCGCAAAGTCGTCGACAAAGAGGGACACCGACACTAACGGTGGAAGATGAACGGCTATAGAATTGATTGCCACTGCAAATAAAACAATGCTCAGGACCGAGCCCTGGGGGGATCCCATTCTCTGGAATAAAAGTGCCTGATAAAACCGAACCAACATGCACTTTAAAAACACAGTCTGTTCAAAATTCCCGGATAAAAATTGGCAGGCGACCCCGAAACCCCATGTATGCAGAGTGCGGAGGATGCTCATCCTCCAGCAGGTGTCGTATGCCTTTTCCAGATCAGAGAACACCGCTACTGTCTGGCGCTTCCGTAAAAATTTATTCATTACTGAAGTAGATAGGGCGACAAGATGATCCACCGCAGAACAGTGCTTGCAAAACCCACATTGGATATTAGAAAGGAGATGTCACATTTCAAGCCACCATACCAGGCACCCGTGAATCATGCGTTCCATTACCTTGCATACGCTACTGGTGAGGGAAATGGGGTGGTAGCTGGAAGGGAGAAATTTGTCCTTCCCAGGCTTTGGTATGGGAATGACTATGGCTTCACGCCAGCGTTGCAGAAAGGTGCCTTCTATCCATATGCGGTTGTAGGTGGCCAGTAGGAATTGCAAGCCCGTAGGCGAAAGGTGTTGCAACATCGCTATGCTAATGCCATCTGGTCCTGGAGCGGAGGACCACGAAGATGAGAGCGCATGGTGGAGCTCTCGTACAGTAAACTCGGTATTGTAGCATTTACAGTTCTGAGAGGTAAAGGGCAATGGAGTCGCTTCTACCGTCTGTTTCCTAGCAAGGAAAGCGTCAGTGTAGTGTGAAGAGCTAGAGATCTCTGCAAAATGTCAACTCAGTGCGTTGGCTATTTGTGGAGGATCGTCGACGGTGTCAGTTGCGAAACAGAGACCAGGAATCAGGGAATAAGCCATAGTGCCTGAAATTTTTCTGAGGTTACCCCAAATGATGGAGGAAGGGATAGACCTATTAGAACATCTCGTGAATGAGAGCCAACTGGCTCGTTTACAGTCGCGAAAGAGGCGATAACAATAGGCCCACAGCCATTTGCATAGGATGCAGTTGTCGAGTGTGGGCCGTTGTTTGAAGGTTCTAAGGGCACGTCGCCATGCTCGCAGAGCATCACGGCATTCCGCGGTCCACCAAGGGACAAGGGGACGACATGCTTGGATAGTCTTACAGGGGATGGAACATTCCGCGGCTGTGAGAATAACTGTGGTAATGTGTTGCACTTGGTCGTCTCTGCTAGGATAGTGATAAGTAAAAATCCGCCAGCGACGAGTAGAGCTCCCAGTCCGCTTTGGTTATCTGCCAGCGGTGTGAATGCTCAAGGGTGTCAGGCGTCATTAGGTGAATTACACATGGAAAATGATCGCTCGAATGTGTGTCTGAGAGAACAGACCATTCAAGATGCTGTGCCAGCTGAGCAGTGCAGATAGATACATCTAGGTGACAAAGTGTTTGTGGAGTCTGAAAGATAAGTTGGTCCACCAGTGTTAAGGCAGATGAGCTGAAGGTGCTTCAGTATATCTGCCAGGAGGGAGCCCCATGGACATGGTCGTGGGGAGCCCCAAAGTGGGTAGTGGGCATTGAAATCGCCCACCAACAAAAACGGACGCGGAAGCTGGCCAATAAGATCTAGAAGATCAGATCTAGTGATGGGAAAGGAGAAAGGAGCGTAAATATTGCACAGTGTGAAGATAAATCCAGGACGGTATATCCGGAGAGCAACAGCTTGTAGTGGAGTACACAAAGGGACTGGTGTACTGTGTACGTCATCCCGAATGAGCAACGTTACGCCCCCGTGGGCTGGAATTCCTGCCACTGGAGGAAGGTCAAAGCGAACGGCAGTGTAGCGTGGTAAAATAATTCGAGTACCAGGGAGCAATTTTGTCTCCTGTAGAGAGAAGATAATTGGGTGATATTTTTGCGTTAGAAGCTGCAGTTCTATCCAATTCAACCAGATACCATGAATGTTCCATTGAAGAATATCCATAATAGGATAAAATGAGATGAAGGTGGACCTCAGCCCGACGAAGGCGGCGGGCCACAATTCGAATGTTCGCAACTGGTGGTGTCTGAGCCGGGAGGGTCTTGCTCCATATTCTCAGAGGTAACCACAGCAGCTGCGTGAGGATGGTCGGCAGCCCCATCTTTGGCTGATGCACCTGGAGAGACTATAGGCTTCCAGGGGATGCCATCGTCGCATTGTGAGGTAGAACGGGGGGGGGGGGGGGGGGGAGCTTTCCCCCTAGTTGACTTCTTGGAGTGCTGGTGAAGCTCCTTGGTTGGCTCAGATGTTTTGGAAGGGGTGCGGAGGAAATCCTCGTGCGAATGCTCCTTCTTAGACTTACAGGTCTTTATCTGTGGTTTCACAGCTGAAGATGAAGATTTGGAAGAGGTATTCATACATTTCGTCGAATGTTGACTACTGTATTAAACTGTAGGTCACTTGTCTGTGTGGCCATATCCCGTGTTGGTGGAGGTGCTGCAACTACAGTACTGTAGTTACCACGTGGTGAGGTCTTAGGCTTACGACTGGCGTACTGCAACTTACATTGGAACCTTTTCCTGTATGGCCCGTTCATCGGCAAACATGGGACATTCCCGGGAGGAGGCAGCATGATTCCCATTACAATTGATGCAATGGGAGGACGGTGGTGAACAATTCCCCCCATGTGCCTCTTTACCACAGGTGACACATGTTACCAGGTTCTTGCACGACTGGCTCGTGTGATTGAAGCGATGGCACTGATAACACCGAGTAGGGTTAGGGATATAAGGTCGTACTGTGACTACCTCATACCCTACCTTGATCTTCGGCGGCAGAACCACTCGGTCGAAGGTCACGAACACTGTGCGAGTGGGGACTAAAACATTGTTCTCTTTTTTTCATCACTTGGTGTACTGCGATAACGCCTAGCGCTGCCAGATATTCCTTAAGTTCATCCTCAGTCAGACCATCCAAAGAGGCTGAGTAGACTACCCCTCGGGAATAATTAAGGGTTGGATGAAGCTCAACACGAACAAGGTAGCTATGGAGCAAAGTAGCCTTAAGCAGCTGCTGTGCCTGGGAGCCACTTTCTGTTTCCAACAGTAGTGTTCCATTACGCAGGCGGTTACAGGTCTTAACTGGGCCGGCAATGGCATCAACCCCTTTCTGAATAATAAATGAGTTCACTGACGAAAAGGACTGTCCTTCCTCAGAACGGATAACCACAAGGAATTTTGATGTATGTAAAGTCTTCTGTTCAGAGACACTATTGTCCAGTACGTCAACTTCTAGAGACTCTTTACATTTTCTTTTTTTGATAACCATCGTGGATGTATCCCCCACGATTGCCAGTGTCTCTGATGGCACGCTCCATTCTGCTGGAGGCCCCTAACGGAAGCACACCCGCCTTGGGTGATTGTTCCCACCCCAGGTCACACCTCCCGATATACAGACGGAGGGACCAATAGGCGAATCGGGAAGTTATCAGTGCAGGCAATCGCCCCTCCCCTGGCCTGGCCTTAACCTAAAAACGTAGGTGTCTCTATCCTTAACCTATCTCCTAAGATATGTAGTAATGTAAATATTGCCTCCCATGCTCCTA
This sequence comes from Locusta migratoria, assembly GCA_026315105.1. Classification (NCBI taxonomy): domain Eukaryota; kingdom Metazoa; phylum Arthropoda; class Insecta; order Orthoptera; family Acrididae; genus Locusta; species Locusta migratoria. The sequence continues at coordinate 614,550,425 of CM048746.1, forward strand.
CATTTCCTTTAAATCCAAACTGGTCTTCCCCAGGTCAGATTTCACAAGTTCTTCCATTCGTCTATAATAATTCATGATAGTTTTCTGCAACCATGGCTTATTAAACTGATAGTTCTGTAATTTTCACATTTGTCTGTGCCTGCTTTCTTAGGAATTGGAATCACTACATTCTTCTTGAACTCACAGTATATTTCCCCGTCTCAAACATCTTGCATACCAGGAACAACAATTTCTTCATGACTAAATCTCGTATAGCAGCAGTCAGACAGAATATCATCTACTCCAGGGGCCTTGTTTCGACTCAAATCTTTCAGCGCTCTGTCAAATTCTTCTGGTAGTAGTATATCTTCTATCTCATCTTCCTCCGCTTCATCTCCCACTTCTAGAATACTGCCTTCAAGTTTATTTCCTTTGTACAGGCCATCTATATATACCTTCCATCTTTCCCTTCTTTGCTTAGTAATGGTTTTCTGTCTGAGTTCTTGATATTCATACCATTGCCCCACCTCCCCCCACCCACAAGTACCTCTCTTTCCCCTATTTATACTATCATCTACAGTGTCATTTCTCCTGTTGCCAGTCTGCATTTCTTGTCAACCTCCTTTTCCAAATGTCTGTACTCACTTTTCCCTGCTTCACTTGCTGCATTTTTATAATTTCTCCTTTCATCAATTAAGTTCAGTAGCTCCTCTGTTATCCAAGGATTTCTAATAGGCCTTGCCCTTCTGCCTATATGATTCTCTGCAGCCTTCACTATTCTATCTTTCAGAGCTACTGTTTTCCACTGTATTACTTTCCCCAATTTCAGACATTTCTTGCCTAATGCCCCCACTGAAACTCTCAACCACCTCTGGTTCCTTCGATTTGTCCAGATTCCATCTCCTTAATTTTCTACCTTTTTGGAGACTCTTAAGTTTTAATCTACAGTTCATAACCAGTAAGTCATGGTCAGAGTCTACCTCTGCTCCTGGATATGTCTTACAATTTAAAAGCTGGTTTCTATACCTTTGCCTTACCATTATAAAGTCAATCTGGTACATCCCAGTGTCTCTTGGTCTCTTCCACATATATAACCTTCTTTCATGATGATTAAGCCAACTGTTTGTGATTATTAAATTGTGCTCTGCACAAAACTTTACCAGGCAATCTCCTCTTTCATTCCTTTTCCCCACTCCATATTCACCTACTACATTTCCTTCTCTTCTCTTTCCTACTAACCAGTTCCAGTCCCCCCATCAGAATCAAGTCTTCCTCTTCTTTAACAGCCTAAATAATTTCTTTTATCACCTCATACATTTCTTCGATCTCATCATTGTCGGCAGAACTAGTTGGCATATAAACCTGTACTACTGTGGTCGGTGTTGGCTTCATATCTATCTTGACTATGATAATACATTCACTATGCTGATCATAGTAACTTAGCCACAGTAATATTTTCTTATTCATTATCAGACCTACTCCTGTGTTACCACCAACTGATTTTGTATTTATAACCTTGTACTTGCCCAACTGGAAATCCTGTTCTTCCTGCCACCAAACTTCACTAATCCCCACCATATCTAACTTTAACCTATCCATTTCCCTTTTCAAATTTTCTAACTTAACTACCCATATAAGGAATAGAACATTCCATGCCCGATCAGTAGAATGCTGTCTTTCTTCTTCTTCTTCTTCTTCTTCCTGACTCACTCTTGATGACAAAATCCTCCTGATTAGTCCCTGCCCGAAGATCCAAATGGAGGATTATTTTACCTCCAGAATATTTGACCCAAGAAGACGCCATCATCATCTATTTATACATGGCCTTGAGAAAATTAATGACTTCAGTTTCTCCTTGTTTTCAGCCGTTCACAGTAACTGCACAGAAAAATGTTAGCTAATGTTACAAGGCCAACTCAGTCAATCATAGAGACTATTGTTGGCCCTGTAACCACTGGAAAGGCTGCTGCCCCTCTTCAGGTACCATATATTTGTCTGTCCTATCCACAAATTAACCACCCCCCCCCCCCCCCCCCCCGTGCTGTGGTTGCACCTATGTTAAGGCTATGTGTATTGCTGATGCAAGCAAGCCACCCCACCTCAGAAGTATCTGTTTTATGAGGGAAGTTATTGCAAGTATGTGCTAATAATGAAAACATTTTATAATTATACTAGATGACCTGGTGAACTTCGTATCAATTACCGTATTAATTTAAATCATATGTATTTAAACCCAGTACCTTTATAAAGGCATCATCAGATAGTCTTAAGTATCGGCTCGATAGTGGGTGGAAAGAGTGGGCAAATCACGCACACATGTCCAGGATAATGTTCATGTCACATTCGGGGAAGTTCAGGGAATGTTTAAATGGTGATGTAGACTGTTCACTTTATTGTTCTGAAGTTGTGTGAAACATAGGTGTGCAAGTTGAAATGTTGAGAGCTTAACCACACAAATTGCTTATATGATGCTTCTTGCTTAATACTTACAAGATGACTCTTTTTTCTTTCTTTTTTTCTTTTCTTTTTTTTTTGCTGAAAAAATTAACTACAGGTAACTGTAAATCCGGAATGTAACTAGTCATCCTGGGAACAGGAAAATCTGATCACTTGTAAAAGTCAAAGTTAGTAAGACAATTTCATTAATTATTATTTTGGTGTGATGGACAGGAGGTGAGCCCGGGTGGCCAGTGCTTAAGGCGACCATTAGCTCAAAGCGGGAGATCCGGGGCGATTCCCGGTCCAGCTCACATTTTCACTTGTCGCCATTGTTTCATTTCAATGCCCTAAAGCAGCCACTGTCAATCCTTTCCTTCCTAATCCTTCTTCCTTCCTCTCCTTTACCATTAATTTGCAAATTTTACTAATCTTCTAGTCATTATGTTCCAAATGTTCATAAGCTCTTCATATCTTCATTTGTTCCAAAATATGGTCAATCTCAAAACCTTCACAAATAGACATCAATATAAAAATTATTTTTGTTTCTTCTATTGAACAATTTGCTTTTATCATTAACCATAAACAACAAAGATAGTACGATTACCAGTACGATAGTACAATTCCGAGCTATTTGATAAGGTCTCTGTTGTATATTGAGTTCTCTACTTAATAATCTGTTTTGACACCAACGCACAACTGTCTGTCAAAGTAATGAGGCAAATCATGCACCAATTGTCAATCTTATAAACGTTTGTCAGTTCATGTTTCAGAAATGCATTATCATATTCTCAAGTAGGCACTACGGAAGTAGGCTGTCATTAGGCAACATCAATAAAATATATGCAGCTTATATGCTTTGTGAACATAAACACGTAGCTTAGAAGAAAACATACTAATTTTTGAGTACTTGAGAATAGGAAAATGAAGTCCTGAAATATGTACTGACAAACTTTTTTGTATGAGTGACAACTGCTGCACAATTTGTCTCAACAATCACTACTTAACATAGGTTTTTACTTCTTCCTTTTACTAAATGCACACTTTGTTCTTTTTAATTTTGTCATGTAAGATAATTTGATGATTCAGATGTGAGTGGAAGCATGCAAAGAGTCAACTGCATAATAATGAGATGAGCCCACACACTTATTGAATGAAGAAATGAAAAATGTTGAATTGTTTTTATTAGCTTTATATCTAAACTGATCCAATTTTATTAATGATGGAAATTCTCCTCAGAGATGATAAATTATTTTTCAAAAGAGGTAGATTGGCTGGCCAGTTCTTATCTTTGTGCTGTAGTGATAGTGACACAAATGAAGAGAAAAGAAAAAGGACGAAAATGGACAAGTTTTCGGAACACAGATCCTTCTTCAGGTGGGAGATAAGCTAAGAAAAAAGGATGAGAATGGAATGGTAAGGTAATTCACGACCCAGGTCATGAGGATGGTGTTTAATGAGTGTAGAATTTAGAGATACTGCAATTAGTGCTGAACCATACCCATCCTTTTTTCTTCCCTTGTCTCCCACCTGAAGAAGGAACTGTGTTCTGAAAGCTTGTCCATTTTCATCCTTTTTCTTTTTTCTTAATTTGTGTCACTATCAGTGGTACAGCACAAAGGTAAGTACTGGCAAGCCAATCTATCTCTTTTGAAAAATAACTGATCCAATTTTAGTTTGTTACCCAGTTGACTTCAAGGAACTGAGAAAATGTGTGAGCAGCAGCTTACTTTTCGTTTTTTGAAACTGTGTTCCATTGTTTCTCGTAAGTGTAAAAACAGCTGTTCAAATATCAAATTAGCTGTCCATGGTATAACAGAGTTAATGTCTTTCATTTGTTTGTAAAACCGATACATAATTGTATAATTGTATTTTCTGAAGAATTTACATTAGATGTAACAGCATACAAAGACCTTTAAGTAGTAGTGCATGACACCATTTAAAAAATGTTACACAGAATGTATAATTTCCAGATCCAAGCAAAAATACTTACCAATGCATTTGAAACAGGAAATGTGAAAATATTTGTCCTGGACTCTGAGAACCTCTCCAGAACACTTCTTTTTACAGTTGTGACAAAATGTTTTGCCTGTAAACAGAAAAAAAAGAATATTACAGCATTGACAATAAATTGATAAATGTTAGAAATCTACAATATTTTACCAGTTGCAAGCCATAGTAATCTATAGTCAGCATACAACAGTAATTTTCATTGATAAATTACAGAGTTTTCTAGGCGATGTATTTTACAGTCAAGTCTTATTTCAAACCCAGAGTAGTGAACTTCAATGCTTAACAAATTTGTTATTCCTACACCAAGCAAAACTAAGGTAAAACTACTTCTTCTGGCGCTCTATTTTATAAAATAACAAAACTCGTGGTTTCAAGTACTAAGATTTATGTAAGCATTTTTTTAACTGTTACTACGTTTTATAGATTGTTTGCCTTCTATAACTTGAATATAAAAAAAACTCCTTGTGCAGTTAAGTGCTTACTTAAAAGGACACAAATAACAGGAATTACTTTCAACATTACACTCCCATTACACTGTGTACAACAAATTAAGTGTTAAAGAACAACCTTACGAGTTCCTCCTTCGAATAATGTTTATATTATGAGCTCGCTATACCTGAATACACTACACAATATTTTTGTCTACAGCCTTGGTTGCAATATTTTCTAACTCGTGTCAAGATTATCAAAAATTTCTTCGGTGTAACAACTCCTGAAGCTATGTTGTACAAAATCGTTATTATAAACGCTACTACCACATTTACTGTATTTTTCCATTTCATTATTGAGACGATATGTGCCTTAGACTTTTGTCAGCTTTGTTATAGGAAACTAATTTAAAAAATACATGAATTACATGGCAGAAGGAAAGCGAAACTTAAGATGAAAACAAAATTTTATTTACAAGGAAATTAAATGGTCATAAAAAAGAGTGTTATCTGTCTCTAAAATTGTGTTTTTGAGTCACTATTGCTTATAATTTCACAGCCAAACAAAACGAAACAAATATGCAAGTTCTCAATAGACTGATTTCCTCATGGCTGACTGTGAAAACCATATGGTCAACAGTGTGACGAGTCCAGAATTTTGGTCTGGGGTGGGGGCTGAGTTTATAGATCTTCTGTAAAACTGTCAAAAATCAAGAATCTTTATTCACCGTAAACCATTTTACAATGATATTGATATATACACTGTATAAAGTGCAATGAATCTAAGATTAATAGGATTTACACAATATATAATAATACAACTGAAAGCACATTTTTCTAAAAAGTAATAGGATCATCTGGAAAACTGAAATATTCTTTAATATTATAAAATGGACGATTTGTTAACCAGTTGTACCACTTGTTTTTAAAAGTATTTACATCAATGGTCTGAGCAGAGTTTGATAACGTATTGAAGATTCTGACAGCATTCACTTTGTGAGAGCTACCAGTCATTGTTAACCTATGCCTAGGTATATCTTAGACTTAAACCTGGTGTTGTGGTCATGAACTTCCCCCTTGTAACAAGTTTAAAATAGAGTCCTGCAACATAGATATATATAAATTCACAATAGTGAGTATTTTGAGGCTGGTCAAGAGAGGGCAACAGTGCTCCAAATAATTTTCTTAGACATGATTGTTGCTCCTACAGTAGTGTGTCTAGAGCCAATGTCATTCCGTAAGGATACTATGGGCTAGTTACAGACCAACATTCACTAATAGTGCAGGACGAAAACCCAATAAAATTGTAAGAAGCCAGTGGCATGAATGTCAGTGTGGGTATTGTCGTAGACACGAACCGTGTAACTCGCTCAGCTGGGCACGAATTAGATGTCAATAGGCGGGAAAGTATCCCCACGGCAGCGGCTGGCGGTTCCCCGCGCTGCGGCGAATTCCGAGCCTGGCGCCAGTCCGTCTCGGACGAACATCGATCCGCCGCGAGCCACCCTCATCTCCACTGACATAGCCTCCTCGCAAACGAACAATCCCCGCCCCACCACTCGCCATTGTGCTGGGTGGGCGTTGTCGTGCAACCGTTTGCTGCTGCAACCTCATTTATCCGCACAGTAGGCCATACAAATTACGGGAAATTATGACGACATGGATTAAATGCCGCAAAACATGGGTTACATTTATTTAGACCTAAGCACATAAAGCGTGCATTACTATTACACAAACTACCGTACGCCCGTCAGCCAGGGTTCAGTAGCTTAATCGGTCCGGATGTAGATAATGTCGTGGGAAAGGCGAACCAGAGACTGCGTTTTATTCGCAGAACCCTTAAAAGATGCAACAGATCTATTAAAGAAACTGCATACACTACGCTTGTCCGTCCTTTTTTGGAGTATTGCTGCCCAGTGTGGGATCCTTATCAGGTGGGTTTGACGGTGGACATCGGAAGAGTCCAAAGAAGGGCAGCTTGTTTTGTATCGCCACGATACAGGGGAGACAGCGTCACGGAAATGATACAGGATCTGGGATGGGAATCATTGCAACAACAGCGTTTATCGCTGCAGTGTGACCTACTTATGAAACTCCAATCGCTAACATTCTCCTCCGAATGCGAAAATATATTGTTGACTCCCACCTACATTAGGTAGAAATGATCATCCGAATAAAATACGAGAAATCAGAGCTCGAACGGAGAGATTCAAGTGGGAGATAAATAGTAATAAAGGTGGTTCGATGAACCCTCTGCCAGACACTTAAATGTGATATGCAGAGTATCCCATGTGGATGTAGATGTAGACACCTTTCAACCATGTACGCTCGGAACCGCAGGAAATCATGATTAGAAAACATAGAAACAACCGTGGTCTTCGTAATTTCCATGTAAAATGTTGCATCCTACCATAAGTGACATTTTAATAAACAGAAACAATATTGACGCAATATTGACATCAGGCCACCACGACACCAACAAACGTAGGACCTGAAACCGCGGCGAGGTGTTAAGTGCGCGTACGCAACATTCAACGGGCCGTCGTATTCTGACGGTCGTCCCGTCGAAGCAAAAAAACACGCGTTAAAAGCCAACGTGAGTGGTTAACTACGATCTCAACCGGTCTGCCTGGCTGCTAGTATGCCACCGTCGATTGTCTCTCTACTCACGACTTATTCAACTCCAACCATTCTTCTTCCAACGTATTACGAACTCTTGCTTCAACAATGGTTGTAAAGAAGCGGTATGGGTTGGTGCACAAGGCATTCTACAGATCACGCATCTCAGTTAACATGAGGTATAATAGGTAATAGTGAAGTCATGACTGCCTGGGACATTCGTCGGCTGGTCAAATGAGTTTGAGTTCCTCTTAAACGGTGAGGGATCCGAACAGAAGTCCTACGCAGTCGTTTATACACCGTGCCTCTGGATTAGGAACGCACAATGTACTCCAATATTTATGCCGTGGTCGAACGTTGAACGTGACAGTTGTACAGTGGGCAGTTACAGTTTTTGTCGCTGTACAAACAATGTTGCGCTGTTGCAAGCTATCTAAAACACGGAAACAGCATCCGCAATACTGGAAGGATGGCAGTTGGCCGTATAGTCCGTGTTGTTCAGAGTTTTCAAGTAACTGGGGGAGCTGCAAGTACTTACTTACCTTTGATTAGCCAAGCTGTGAGAGACTAAGGTGGAGGGAAAGAAAGGGTTATATATATAATTTTGTGTGTGTGTGTGTGTGTGTGTGTGTGTGTGTGTGTGTGTGTGTGTGTGTGTGTGGCCGCGGTGGCCGAGGGGACTGAGGCGCTCCAGTCACGGTCTGCACGGCTACCACTGTCGGGGGTTCGAATCCCCCTCGGGCATGGATATTTGTGTCGTCCTTAGGATAAGCTAGTTGATAAGTAGTTTGTAAGTTTAGGGACTGATGACCCCGTAGTTAAGTCCCATAAGCTTAACAAACATTTGAACATTTTTTGTGTCCTAACACACTTCTGCGCGCATCTGAAACTAATTTGAGTTCTGCTTAAACTAGTACATTCGAACAACAATCCAACGATCTGCAAACTATACCACTAATGAACAGGCCGCGGCGGAATATCCGTGCGCATTAAGACGCCTTGCTACGGAGCGGGCGGTTGCTCACCATCGGACATTCTAGTCCTCCCTGGGGCATTGGTGTGTGTGTGAGCTGCCCTTAGGTTAGTTTAAGTTGTTTGTAAGTCTACGGAATGACCATAACCGTTTGGTCCAGTAGGTTTACAAACATTTCAAATTTTGAGTCTGGTAGGCTACGACAAGAAGTTGCAGGTAAAGATGAAAGGGAAAGATGGTCGCCCCCACGAAAACGGGTGAAGGGGGTAACAGCAAGCCATTGCGTCACAGGAGCTGCTTTTTGAAACTTTTTATTTGGATCTAATGGCTCTATAATATTAAAATTTCAAAAAATTCAACATGCTAGGGAAGTTACAAAAACAGAATCGTCATCCAAATTCGGTTCTTAAATCATGTCATTCCCGTCACGTCATCTACAGAATATCTTGGTACACCACAATATTTACTATATTTTCTTCGTCTACTTTTCTCGTCGAGTATTATGAATGCAGCACTAGATAAGATTCTTTTATTTACATTAGCTGCCAGAGTGCATTGAATTACACCAATGGGGAAAGTTGAAAATTTATGCCCAACCGGAATTCTAACCCGGCCTCTTGGTTACTAGACAGCCGCGCTGACCGCTACGCCACATGGACAGTAATTGCACGGACTACCCTAGAACGCCTCCTGTCAGATGCAATTTTTCAACTTATACAAACGCTCTTAACGTTGTGCCCTGTCCATATTCTTTACCCACGGCATTACGTCGGTTTCCGAAACAGTTCCGGCCTCGTGAGCGTCCATACTCAAAGGATAATTAGCAGTGTTCTCCTTAATATTGTGTCTATGTGCGAAAAGTTTGCTACCGTTCACTGGAGCACAAAATACGGATATATGTGGAGGCCGCCAACATAGGTGGAACAAATTACAAACAAAAATATGTTTTTAACTCCGTATAAAACACAATTCGCCAAACATTCTCCGGTAGCTTAAACACCAATGAAGATTTTTTTTTAAACTCTCGCTCCTACCCTTTTATAATGGGAACAGCTTGAGCATTTGTTAATTCTTAACTGGCAATTAAATCAGAACCGTTGAAATGAATGAACGATGGAAATGAAATTAGTCAAGACGCAATGACATGAAATTATATCAGCGAAAGCCGGCATTAAATGCTGAAACTAAAATGTAAAGAAAGTATCAGAACAAATTAAATGATGGAATGGCATTTTTGTCCCGGAGATACCGCGTGGGATTGTTCAGCCGCCTACTGCAATTCATTTTACTTCACGCCACTTCGGCGACCTGCATGTCGATGATGATGAAAATAATGAGGATAACCCACAACTCCAAGTATCCTGCCGGGAATCGAACCCGGGCCCCCCGCTTGGCGATCAGCGACGCTGCCGCCTGTCCTCCAGTGGGCGTACATTAGGTCAAGATCCCGGTTAAGGCGACTTCTCATGAAAACCTATAAAACAGAGTGCGTCACAAACGTTCAATTAGCACGATATATTCCATTACTAAAATGGCGACAGTGTCTTCGACATGAAGCGAATGAAACGCATTCATAATATTTGAAAACTACTGTCTCAATCCCAAATTATGTTTATTATTACATGAGCTGTTTCAATGGCTTACAAACCACCATGAGGGATAAATGTTTGACAAGGAATAGCAGGATCATGCTAACTACAGTATAGTAGCATTTTATATATGACGACGGTGTATGAAACAAACCATTCGTATCTTAATACAATCCCGGCCAAAAAAATTGCTACACCACGAAGATGACGTACTACAGACGCGAAATTTAATCGACAAGAAGAAGATGCTGTGATATGCAAATCATTAGCTTTTCAGAGCATTCACACAAATTTGGCACCGGTGGCGACACCTACAACTTATTGACATGAGGAAAGCCGTGTGGGAGTAGCCGCGTGGGCTGGAGCGCCACGTTACGGATCGCGCGGCCTTCTGCGTCGGAGGTTCGTGTCCTCCGGCGGGCACGGGTGTCTGATTTGTCTTTAGGTTAGTTTAACTTAGTTTAAGTAGTTTGTAAGCCTAGGGTCTAATAACCAACGCAGTCAAGTCCCTTAGAATTACAAAACCAACATGGGTAAAGTTTCTAACCGATTTCTCATACACAAATAGCAGTTGACCGGCGTTCCCTGATGCAACGTTGTTGTGGTGCCTCGTGTAAGGAGGAGAAATGCGTGCCATCACGTTTCCGACTTTGATAAAGGTCGGATTGTAGCCTTTCGCGATGTGGTTTATCGTATCACGACATTGCTGCTCCCGTTGTTCGCGATCCAATGACTGTTAGCAGAATATGGAATCGATGGGTTCAGGAGGGCAATACGGAACGCCGTGCTGGATCCCAACGGTCACGTATCACCAGTAGTCGAGATGACAGGCATCATATCAGCATGGCTGAAACGGATCGTACAGCCACGTCACGATCTCTGAGTCAACAGATGGGGACGTTTGCAAGACAACAACCATCCTCACGAACAGTTCGACGACGTTGGCAGCAGCATGGACTATCAGTTCTGAGACCATGGCTGCGGTTACCCTTGACGCTGCATCATAGGAGCGCCTATGATAGTGTACGTAACGAAGAACCTGGGTGTACGAATGGCAAAACGTCATTTTTTCGGATGAATCCAGGTTCTGTTAACAGTATCATGATGTCGCATCCGTGTTTGGCGACATCGCGGTGAACGCACATTGGAAGCGTGTATTCATCATCGCCATACTGGCGTATCACCCGAGATTATGGTATGGGGTGCCATCGGTCACCTCTTGTTCGCATCGACGGCACTTTGAACAGTGGCCGTTACATTTCAGATGTGTTACGACCCGTGGCCCTAGCCTTCATTCGATCCCTGCGAAACCCCCAGCAGGATAATGCACGACCGCATGTAGCAGGTCCTGTACGGGCCTTTCTGGATACGGAAAATGTTCGTCTGCTGCCCTAGCCAGCACATTCTCCAGATCTCCCACCAATTGAAAACACCTGGTCAATGGTGGCCGAGCAACTGGCTCGTCACAATAAGCCAGTCACTACTCTTGATGAACTGTGGTATCGTGTTGAAGCTGCATGGGCATCTGTACCTGTACACGCCAGCCAAGCTTTGTTTGACTAAATGCCCAGGCGTATCAAGGCCGTTATTACGGCCAGAGGTGGTTGTTCTGGGTACTGATTTTTCAGGATCTATGCACCCAAACTGCGTGAAAATGTAATCACATGTCAGTTCTAGTATAATATTTTTGTCTAATGACTACCCGTTTATCATCTGCATTTCTTCTTGGTGTAGCAATTTTAATGGCTAGTAGTGTAAAAGTATTCCGCTATCGAGAAAGCAAATGTTAATATTAGTAATTCGTGAAGTAACAACGGACGAACTTCAGCGAAGCGCGGCGTATCTCGGTTGATATGCTATCCTCGAGCCAAATTCCTGTCGGAACGATGTGGTGAACCGGACCAGGTGTCGGGGGCAGGTGTGGGTAGTTCTCTGCGAATGGAATTACCGCAGCAAGTTCCACGGACCGGCTCCCGAGTTACAAACTGTCTCACCGACCAACCCTTCATTCTGAATGTTGGCAATTACACAGCTCTTGACAAGGCTGTAACCGGCTTTCAAATATGGCGAAGACTTCGTGGTCCGCCTTTCACTGCACAACATGTTAACCAGTCCCTCCTTTCTGGGAATCCGAAAGCAGCATCGGTCGACTTCGGCAACGACGAAACACGATCCATGAGAATGTTTAGAAAGCACTTCCTCGTTCAACTAATATTACAAAATTTACAATATTCGTAGCTTTCATTGCAGAATGATACAACCAATGCACGAACTGCTGAAGAACAGTCAGTCTTACAGGTTTATTCTAGAAACAGGAAAGACTTTCACATCAGTGTAGTCCGAGTTATAAAGAGTCTTAAGAGACTTCTAACTCGCACAGAGTTCTGTCAACAGTTATTTCCTAACTACTGACGTGCTTTAGATGGACTCACGGTACATAAGCAGTCTTGCAAACATTGAGACATAAGATTAGAACGATTTTTTAAATAGATTTGTTGCATGGTTCCCAGTCCCACAACACACGTTAATTTCGTAGTGTATTTGGACTTCTTAATCTATGACAAACTTCCTTGTTCCTGAGAATTTTTTCCCTTACATAACTTCTATACACTACGACAAAAAAGTTTCATTGATATGCATATGTAAGTAAATGAGCTTGGGCACGTATTCAGGAGAAACTACACTTCAAATTCGCATACCTTCGTCGTACTTTGCCATGTAGTCAAAAATTCGAAGATTGGTTTGAACACCACAGTGCTTTACCAAGCACGGTCCTGTTTGGAGGTGGTATGCCTTCCTCCGACCTTGCAACTGATTTACCTAGTCAGTTATAGATGGAGCGAACCACAGAGCTACTCGATATTTTTCACATCAGCAACATTGCCAGAGGTGAAAGAAGTGGAAAGTGACAAAAATTCGAGAACCTGGCGGGGATCGAACACGCGACCTTTGGCTTCATAGTCTGGCACTCTACCACTGTGTTACCGAGCTCTATGTAGCAGCCCAAAATGTCTCCAACGAATTACCGAGACAGTTCCTCGAAAAAGGCACTGGTAATTTCCTGCCACATCCTCATTCAATTCGAGTTTGGACTCCTAATTCTTATGACCAAACTCCGTACTTTTAAAACTAGCCACCTATCTTTGTCGTTCGGCCTGATCTGAAGAATGGCTAATTCCATAGTGACACGGATAAACAGTGAAACCTGTAATCACCCAACAAAAATAAGCCTTATGTTGCTAAACATAAGACGGAAATCAGCATTGGTGTTTGCTTTATTTATCGCGCACAAGACTATCTCATTATGAATAACTTCTATCACTCTCCTCTCCATAATGAACCATGTCAGTGTGCGCCATGATTATTGGAAAAAATAGATTTAAGAACACACAACGAATATTAATTATCTGTCAAAGAATATTAAAGACAAACTTTTGCAGTTCTTTGTAATGAAGTACTATCAGAAAACCGCTGCACTGTCATATCTTAAACGTACATCAAAATGATTTAAAGACTGCAAACTTGTTAAATGTATATAAAGAAGAAATTATGCACATCAAGGAAAGAAGAAACGTAAAATAATACCATTAAAATATTAGTGAGTCGGAATTTAAATTCAGCCAACTCTTACAAATGCCTGGGTGTTGCAAATTGGTATGGATGTTGCGTGGAATATCATAAAAGTTTGGAAAGTAGGAGGCGAGGTACTGGCGGATGTATAGTTGTCAGGAGGCATCGTGAGTCATGTCGGGATAGCACAGTCGGTAGTGCGCTTGCCCGCGAAAGGCAAAGGTCCCAGGTTCGAGTCCCGGTTCCGGCACACAATTTTAATCTGCCAGGAATTTTCATATCATAAAAGTAGATGGCAGCCTTCAGGTATATATAAAGTTCAGTTATTCTGCAGACGCAGCTGCCTACAAAATACTGAGAACACTGCTTGCGCGTGTGGAGTAGTTACGAAACAGTGTATGTTGTTGTTGTTGTCTTCAACCGGAGACTGGTTTGATGCAGCTCTCCAACCTACTCTATCCTGCGCAAGCCTCTTCATCTCCTTATTAGAGCTGCAACCTACATCCATTTGGATCTGCTTACTGTATTCATCTCTTCGTCTCCCTCTGCGATTTTTACCCCACACACTTCCCTCCAACGATAAATTCAAGATTCCTTGATGTCTAAGAATGTGTACGATCAGTCGATCCCTTCTTTTAGTCAAGGTATACCAAAAATTCATTTTCTCCCCAATTCTGTTCATTACCTCTTCATTACTTACGTGATCCACACATCTAATCTTTAGCATTCTTCTGGAGCACCACACTTCAAAAGCCTCTATCCTCTTCCTGTCCGCACTGTTTATCGTCCATTTTTCACTCCCATACAAAGCAATACTCTACACAAATGTCTTCAGAAATGACTTCCTTGCACGTAAATCAATATTCGATGTTAACTAATTTCTCTTTATCAAAAAAAGTTTTTCTTCCCATTGCCATTCTGCATTTTATATCCTCTGTACTGCGACCATCATGTGTTATTTCACTGCCCAAGTAACAAAATTCATCTACCACCTTCATTGTTACGTTAACTAATCTAATTCCATCAGCATCGCCCGATTTTCGTATAATGCATTCCATTACCCTTGTTTTGCTTCTGTTAATCTTCATTTTATACGCACCTTTCAACACACTGTCCATTCCTTTCAACTGCTCTTCCAGGTCTTTTGCCGTCTCTGACAGAATTAAAATGTCATCGGCAAAACTTGATGATTTTATTTCTTCAACCTGACCTTTAATTCCTTCTTCAAATTTCTCCTTGCTTTCCTTTATAGTTTGCTCAATGTACAAATTGAATAGCATTGGAGAAAGGCTACAACCCTGTATTTCTCTCTTCCCAACCTCTGCATCCCTTTTATGCCCTTCAACTCCGACAATTGCTGTCTGGTTTTTGTACAAGTTGTAAATAACTTTCCGTTTCCTATATTTTACTCCTGCTGATTTCAGAATTTGAAAGAGTGTATTCAATCAACATTGTCAAAAGCTTTCTCCAAATCCACAAAAGGTAGAAATGTAGGTTTGCCTTTCCTTACCTATCTTCTAAGATAAGATGTGAAGTGAGTATTGCCTCCCTTGTTCCTATATTTCTCCTGAATCAAAACTGATCTACCCCGATGTAGCCTTCTACCAGATTTTCCATCCTTCTGTAAATAATTCGTGTTCAAATTTTGCAACCATGACTTATCAAACTGACGGTTCTGTAATTTTTACACCTGTCTGCACCTACTTTTTTTTGAAATGGGGGATTATTACATTTATTTTTTAATCTCCGAGGGTATGTCGCCTGTCTCGTACATTTTATGCCCCAGGTGAAATAGTTTTGTCATGGCTGATTCTCCCAGAGACTTTAGTAACTTTGAGGGAATGTCATCTACTCCAGGGGCCTTGTTTCGACTTAGGTCTTTCAAGGCTCTGTCAAATTCTTCTCTCAGTATAGTATCTCCTATTTCATCTTCATCTATTTCCTCTTCTCTTTATTACAATATCGTCTGTAAGTTAATTTCGTTTGTAGAGCCCCTCTATACACTCTTTTCATCTTTCAGCTTTCCCTTCTTTGCTGAGAACTGGTTTTCCATCTGAGTTCTTTATATTCATACAGCTGCTTTTCTTGTCTCCAAATGTCTCTTATTTTCCTGTAGGTGGTATCTATTTTCCCCCTATTTATAAATTCTTCTTCTGACTTGCATTTGCCTTCTAGCTACTCCTGTTTAGCTATTTTGCACTTCCTGTCAATCTCATTTCTTAGTCGTCTATACTCATTTTTGCCTGTTTCATTTGCTGCATTTTGATATTTTCTCCTTTCATCAATTAAATATAGCATTTTCTGTGATATCCAAGGATTTTTTGTAGGTCTTACCTTTCTATCTATTTTGTCCTCCGCTGCCTTCACTATTTCATCTCTCAATGCTACCCATTCCTCTTCTACTGTTTTATTTCCCCCCGTTTCTGTCAATTGTTGCCTAATGCTCACTCTGAAAGTCTGAAGCATTTCCGGTTCCCTCATTTTATTCAAGTCCCATAGGACGTACATAAAGAAGGCCTGCACAAATGGTGATAGATGGGTTTGACAAAGAAGACCGCCACGAAAATGCTGACAATACATTAAGATGTTAATCGCGAAAGCGTATTTACGAAATTTTGTGAACGGGAACTAAGTGAGGTCTACGCATCGCTTCGCTGAAGACCGCAAGGCCAAGATCAGTTACAGTGCGAAAAAATCCACTTTTAACTGTAATTCTTCACGCGCAGCATCTCGACTGGAACGGAAAGGTCTTAACGTTTTGCACTTCAGAATGGTTTGCAGTGTGTACTGTGTGAGGAAAATCGAAGTGGCCAGGACGACTGGATGTTAATGCAGGCATCTAACTACACCCTACAGTTTGTCCCATACAGTCGGCTCAACCACGAAGCACACTTGCACAGGTTCACGCCAGATAGTTGTTAGTAGGGGTCAGTGTGGACACCCAACTCATCTGATCTGTTCAAGATTTTCCAATGTTTGTAAATCTACCTGACTAAACTGCGTGGTTATTAGTCCCTAGCTTACCAACTACTTAAAGTAACCTAAGGAAAAGACAAACACCCGTGCCCGAGGGAGGAGTCGAACTCCCGACGGCGAACGGCCGCGCACACCGCAGCACGGCGCCTCACTACGCACGGCTATTCCGCCGCGTCACCTGATCTGTCAGCATGCGAACAACATAAGGGGATCCCTAAAGTCTAAGGTGTATCGCAATAACCCTCAGCCTCCAAGTACTGCAATTCCACATTTCGGATTGGGTGGCGGCAGTCCACCAGTCTTTCTATCCACCTTGATAAACTTGCTGCAGGCCGCGGTGGCCGAGAGGCCTGAGGCGCTCCAGTCACGGTCTGCAGGGCCACTACGGTCGGGGGTTCGAATCCCCCCCCCCCTCGTGCATGGATATTTGTGCCGTCCTTAGGATTAGCTAGTTCATAAGTAGTTTGTAAGTTTAGGGACTGATGACCCCGTGGTTAAGTTCCATAAGCTATACAAACATTTGAACATTTTTGATAAACTTGCTGACCAGGGTCCAAAGATTAATGATAGTCACTTTCAACATCTGCTATGGTCAGTATTGTATTTCATATCCTCTGCTGTATTTATCTGAAGCCTGGAACTCGGTTCTCCGGATCACTTTCATTTTCCTGGCCTGTATAAACTATGTAACTTTAACCAAGAAGGTTTATTCTCTTTCTCATTCGTCAATGCAACAGTGAAAGAGTCACATAGTAAAAGCTCTGTGCGAGGTGTTTGGTATTTGATCAATTTTTATCTCCACGGGTAGCACTATTAAAAGTGGTATAGGGGCAGAGGCTGGAGAACACACAGAGCAGGGATAAATCTTGTCCTAAAATTTTCTAAGGCAGTCAAAACAGATTTTCCATCGAATCGACTGAGTGTTGGTGCTCAAAAGTAGAGCTCAGTAGCTTGCTTACAACCAGTAGATACTTTCTTATCCTAAATTGGCTTTAAAATGCGTGAGCCTAAGATGAGACTCTTTCCTTGTTAAGTCAAAAACAGTACAATTATCGGAAGTTTACGTCAGGAACGAAATTAAGCGCCGCAGTTCGGCTTTACAAAGACTATTCTGCGGCGTTGGCCCCCTACTTAGCTCCATTTATCGCGAATCTTTAATTCAGCGCAAAGTTCCTAGCGATTGGAAAAAAGCGCAGGTGACTCCCGTGTATAAGAAAGGAAAGAACTGACCCATACAATTACAGGCCAATATCGTTGACATCACTTTCATGTAGAATTTTGGAGCATATCATCAGTTCTAGTACAGTAAATTTCCTTGAAACGGAAAAGCTTCTTTCCATGAATCAGCACGGGTTTAGGAAACATCGTTCATGTGAAACTCAGCTTGCCCTTTTCTCACATGACATCTTGCGAACCATGGACGAAGGGCAACAGGCGGATTGTGTTTTTCTCGACTTCAAACAAGCGTTCGACGTGGTGCCAGACTGCAGACTGCTAACGAAGATACGAGCTTATGGAATAGGTTCACAGATTTGTGACTGGCTGGAAGACTTCCTAAGTAATAGAACTCAGTACATTGTTCTCGACGGCGAGTGTTCATCAGAGACGAGTGTATCGTCAGGCGTGCCCCAGGGGAGTGTGATAGGACCGCTATTATTTTCTATCTATATAAATGATCTGGTGGACAGAGTAAGTTGTAATATGCGGCTGTTTGCTGATGATGCTGTGGTGTATGGGAGGGTGTCGTCTGTAACTGACTATAATAGCATAGAGGATGAGTTAGACAAAATTTCTAGTTGGTGCAAAGATTGGCAGCTAGCTCTCAATGTGGAAAAATGTAAGGTGATGCGCATGAGTAGAAAAAACAATCCTATAATGTTCGAATACAGCTTTAGTAGTGAGCTTCTTGATGCTGTCGCGTCGTTCAAATATCTAGGCGTAACATTGCAGAGCGATATGAAATTGAACGAACATGTAAGGACAGTTGTGAGTAAGGCGGACAGCCGACTTCGGTTTATTGGGAGAATTTTGGGAACATGTACTTCACCTGTAAAGGAGACCGCCTATAAAACGCTTGTACGACCACGTCTTGAGTACTGCTCAAGTGTTTGGGACCCGCAGCAGATCAGTTTAAAGGAAGAAATAGAGGCGGTTCAGAGACGAGCAGCTAGATTTGTTACCGGTAGGTTCGACCAATGCGCGAGTGTCACGAAAATGCTCCGCCAACTCAATTGGGGATCGCTGGAAGAAAGACTTTTTTTTTTATTATTATTATTTGGTTTTTGGGCGCACAACTTCTATGGTCATTAGCGCCCAGCCAAGAACATTGATTCGCTATGATCTTTAAAAAAAAAAAAACGGTGACTGTCAGAACATCAACAAGAGGCTAAAAACGAAAGATAAAAGACAATTAAAAGGGTTAAATATCCTTGGATAGGTTGGCCAAGTTCATAAAACGCAAAACCCGAGCAGCTGCTCGTGTGTCATCAGCTAAAATTTCCTCCAGAGTAGACGGAAAGTGAAGGGCTACACGGAGATGATTAAAATTAACACAAGTCAGTAAAACATGTCGCACTGTCAACAGTTCACCGCAGGAGCATAGCGGTGCAGGTTCGGCGGATAGCAAGTGACGGTGGCTGAAACGGCAATGACCGATCCGCAACCGAGCCAGGATGACCTCCTCCCGCCGAGAGGGGCGTGAGGATGTCCTCCAAGCGGTCGGGATTGGTTTGACAGTTCGCAATTTATTGTTGTACAGTGAAAGCCACACACTGTGCCATTGCGACACGATACTCCGGCGAAGAGCCCGTTGAACATCGTCCGATGGGACGCAAAAGGTAGCCATGCGAGGTAAAAGAGCTGCTGCCTTGGCTGCTGTGTCGGCGGCCTCATTCCCGGGCACACCCACATGGCCAGGGACCCACAGGAAAGAAACGTGACAGCTGTCATCCGCCAGCAACTGGAGGGAGCGTTGGATCCGATACACGAGAGGATGGTTCGAGAAAGGGTCCTTAAGACTCTGCAGGGCACTAAGGGAGTCAGAACATATGGCATAGAAAGGTTGGCGGTGGCGGCAGGTATACAAAACGGCCTGGTGGAGGGCGAAAAGCTCAGCCGTGAAGGTCGAGCACCGGTCAGGGAGCTTGTATTGGAACCGGTTGTCCCCGACGACGAAGGCAGATCCGACACCGGCAGTGCTCTTGGAACCATCAGTGTAAATAAATATGGCATTATCGAACCGCGAACGGAGTTCGACAAGCCTCGAGCGGTATACCAAATCCGGAGTGCTCTCCTTGGGGAGCGAACTAAGTTCGAGGTGTGTGTGAACCTGGGCCTGATGCCACGGTGGCAATGGGCTTTCGCTCAACCGAAGGGTGGAAGGAAGGGTAAAATCGAGCCGCTGTAGCAGGCGGCGAAACCGAACTCCCGGTGGAAGCAAGGCAATCGCAGACAACTGATATTGGCGATCGAGTGAGTCGTCAAAAAATAATCTGTAAGAGGGATGGTTGGGCATCGACCGTAGGCGGCATGCATACCGACACAAGAGTATGTCACGTCGAGTGGTCAAGGGTAATACAGCAGCCTCGGCATACAGACTTTCAACAGGGCTGGTATAAAATGCACCGGTCGCCAAACGTAATCCACGATGGTGGATAGAGTTGAGACGGCGGAGAATCGACGGCCGTGCTGAAGAGTACACAAGGCTTCCATAGTCGAGCTTCGACTGAACAATGGCCTGGTAAAGGTGAAGCAGGACGGTACGATCCGCTCCCCATGACGTGCCACTGAGAACACGAAGAACGTTAAGGGATCGGGCACAACGGGCAGCCAGGTAGGACACGTGTGTGGACCAGCAAAGTTTCCGATCCAACATGAGTCCCAAGAATTTCGTAGTCTCCACGAAAGGGAGAGCAACAGGGCCGAGACGTAGAGAAGGTGGAAGAAATTCCTTGTATCTCCAAAAATTGATACACACAGTTTTCTCAGTGGAGAATCGGAAGCCGTTTGCGATGCTCCAGGAATATAGACGGTCAAGACAGCGTTGGAGAGAACGCTCCAAGAGACACGTCCGCTGGGCGCTACAATAAATTGCGAAATCGTCAACAAAAAGAGATCCGGAGACGTCGGCTGAAAGGCAGTCCACGATCGGATTGATTGCAATGGCAAAGAGCGCCACACTCAAGACGGAGCCCTGTGGTACCCCATTCTCCTGGCAAAAGGTATCTGACAAAACAGAGCCCCCTTCCCTGGTTTGGGGATGGGGACAACACTGGCTTCACGCCAACTTGTGGGAACATGACCTTCAGTCCATATGCGATTGTAGGTACTAAGAAGAAAGCACTTGCCCGCAGGAGAGAGGTTCTTCAGCATCTCAATATGAATGGAATCGGGCCCGGGAGCAGAGGACCGGGACAGGGCGAGAGCACGGTCTAGCTCCTGCATGGTGAAGGCGACGTTATAGTTTTCACGATTAAAAGAGCGGAAAGAAGGCGGCCGTGCCTCCTCTACCTGTTTGCGAGGGAGAAAGGCAGGGTGGTAATGGGCAGAGCTCGAAACCTCCGCAAAGAAACGACCCAATGCGTTTGAAACATCAGCTGGGTCCACGAGGACCGCGTTCTCCACGGTCAGGCCAGGAATCGGGGAGTGGACCTTGATGCCGGACAAACGGCGTAGGCCACCCCAGACAACCGTGGAGGGAGTAAAACGGTTAAAAGAACTAGTAAAAGCTGTCCAGCAAGCTTTCTTGCTGTCGTTTATGATACGACGGCACTGCGCTCTCATACGTTTGTAATTGATGCAATTCTCCAAAGTTGGGTGGCGGCGGAAGGTGCGTAAGGCACGGCGTCGGGCTCGAAGCGCGTCGCGGCAGGCTGCAGTCCACCAAGGGACCTGCACACGACGTGGAGAAGAGGATGTACGAGGTATGGAACGTTCAGCAGCAGTGAGAATAACCTCTGTGAGGTATTCGACCTGACTGTCACAGTTGGGAAAATGCTGATTGTGAAAAACAGCCATGGAAGAATAAAGCCCCCAGTCGGCTTTAGAAATGTTCCAACTGGTGGGACGTGGAGATGGGGAGTGATGTAGGAAGTGGATGATACAAGGGAAATGGTCACTCGAGTACGTGTCAGAAAGTGCATACCACTCAAACCGACCGGCAAGCTGAGGAGTGCATATTGCGAGGTCTATATGGGAATAAGTGTGTGTTGTGTCAGAAAGGAAGGTCGGTGCACCGGTGTTGAGGCAGACAAGATCGAGGTGTTGGAGAAGGTCCACCAAAAGGGAGCCTCTCGGACAAGGTGCCGGAGAGCCCCATAGGGGGTGGTGGGCATTAAAGTCGCCTACCAACACGAAAGGTGAAGGGAGCTGGTCAACAAGGTTTAGCACATCTGCCCTAGTAAGGGCAGATGACGATGGCGAATATATATTACAGAGGGAGAAGGTAAATGTGGATAAGGTGATGCGGACGGCAACTGCCTGTAGGTGAGTGTGCAAGGAAATGGGATGGAAATAGACGTCGTCTCGACCATCAGAACCCCTCCATGGGCTGGGACACCTTCCACGGGTGGCAGGTCGAACCGCACAGAGGTGTAGTGTGGAAAGTCTGCACGATCACGTGGACGCAACTTAGTTTCCTGGAGGCAGACTAGAAGCGGGCAGTGCAATCGAAGGAGTAATTTTAACTCCTCCCGATTAGAACGAATGCCGCGAATGTTCCATTGAAGGAGCGCCATGATAAAAATGAGAGAAGAAATAAGGATAAAAACCAAGTAGCGAGCGGGGTCACCTCGACGGCCGCTGAGGACCGGATTTCGAGGGAGCACTGCTATCGCTGTCCAGGGGCAAAGGGTCGTGGTCCATAGGTTCGACCGACGCGCCTGCCACCTCCCTGAGTTGATCAGGAGGGGCAGTTTCCACCGCCGGTAAAGGGTCGGGCGCCCGGCAAACGGAGCGTCCCGGTGAAACAGAAGACGGCCGAGGCCGGCAACTGTTGGACGGCGCGACAGATGGGTCACGCCTGGGCGGGGAAGGAGAGGAACTCTTTTTCTTGTCAGCTCTTCTGGAAGAGTGACGGCGGGAAGAGGCAGTTGACGGTTGGGAAGCCTGAGAACGCAGAAAATCCTCACGGACGGGTTCCTTTTTCAAGGTCCGGGCATCTTGTTTAGGTGCCCGCGGTTTACTAGATGTTGACGAAGACTGTACCTTAGAAGCAGCAGGAGGAAGCGGGGACGTGGAACGGGCAATCTTCGGGCTGGCGGAACGCACAACTGTGTCAGCGAAAGTGAAATCACAAGTCTGGGTACTGGAATCCTTAGTAGGTCGAGTTGAGGTGAGGACCTTACTGTATGTACCCGCTGGGAGGACAGTGGGCTTTCGACTCGCCAACAACTTTCGAGCGGCAGATGTTGATACCTTCTCCGTGACCCGAATTTGCTGAATGATTTTTTCATCCTTATATACAGGGCAGTCGCGAGAGGAAGCCGCATGGTCGCCGTTGCAGTTAAGGCAGTGAGGGGACGGAGGTGGGCAATCCCCCTCATGGGCGTCCCTACCACAAGTGACACATTTTGCTGCATGTGGGCAATGTTCACGGGTATGGTTGTACCTGTGGCATTGGTAGCAGCGCGTTGGGTTTGGAATATAAGGGCGGACTGAGATAACTTCGTACCCTGCTTTGACCTTCGGCGGGAGGTCAACTCTGTCGAATGTCAAAAACACAGTACGAGTCGGTGTCAGCTGATTATCTACCTTTTTCATCACCCTGTGGACGGCTGTCACACCCTGATCGGACATATAGGACCGGATGTCGTCATCAGACAACCCGTCAAGGGATCTCGTAAAAACTACCCCACGTGACGAGTTGAGTGTGCGGTGCGCTTCTACTTTGACTGGAAACGTGTGCAATAACGTAGTCCGGATAAGTTTCTGGGCTTGGAAAGCACTGTCCACTTCCAGCAACAATGAGCCATTGCGCTGACGCGAACAGGTTTTTACAGGGCCAGCAATTGCATCAACACCTTTCTGTATAACGAAAGGATTGACAGAATTGAAGTCTTTTCCGTCGGTGCGCGACACAACAAGAAATTTCGGCAAATTAGGCAGAGTCTTCTTTTGCTGAGGCGAGTCTATCTTACGTTTCTGGGTCAATGTCAGTGAAGAAGAGAAGGAAGTCATTGCGGAAGTGTCCCCCGTGATTACCGGCGTCTCCGATGGCGCGCTCCTTCCTAGTGGGGGCCCTCTCCGAGGGCTTACCCGCCTTAGGTGATTGTTCACACCTCAGGTCACACCTCCCGAGAACTGACAGAGGGACCAATTGGCATGTTCGGAAGGTACCAGCTCGGGTAATCACCCCTCCCTGGGCCTGGCCTTTACCAGGGGGTACGTACGTGCCCTACTTGTCTACCCGGGGCGGGGAATTACGCGTTACCCCGTCACCTGCTACGCATGATAATGCGTGGGTCGGCCTTCAGACACGCACAGGGAGGAAAGAAGAAGAATAGAGGAAGTGAAGAGAAAGAAGGAAAGGTGTCTCAAACGCCGAGGCGGAGACTAATGATGAGAAGAAGGCGAGGAGAGGACAAGGAGAGAGAGACAGAAACAAAGGGTAAGAAAGGAAGGAACCAAGGAATAAGAGAAACGACAACAAGAAAACACCTGAACTCGTGAAATACGCCCGTCTCCGGGCGAAGGCATAAACCGGGAGGGAAAGTGAAGCAGCCTGGGGCAGAAGAAAGGCTGCTCCGGCTCGGGGCCCCGTGCGCGCCACACACATACCCACAAAAGAACTGTGGGCCCCCTGGGGGGGGGGGGGGGGGAAGAAAGACGACGTTCTTTTCGTGAATTTCTGTTGAGTAAATTTAGAGGGCCGGAATTTGAAGCTGAGCGTAGTACGATCTTGCTGCCGCCTACTTACATTTCGCGTAAAGATCACAAAGACAAGATAAGAGAAATTAGGGCTCGTACGGAGGCATATAGACATTCTTTTTTTCACTCGTTCAATTTGGGAGTGGAATAGGAAAGGAAACGCCTAGTAGTGGTACAGTGTACCCTCCGCCACGCACCTTACGGTGAATTGCGGAGTATGTATGTAGATGTACGCATATTTACTTGTCTATGACATAGGAATTTGCTGATGTTTTCAGTATTAAAATTTTCAACAGTTTTTTGTGTCTTGCGTTTAGTGCGCCTCGGATGCACAGTGGTAGAGTGCCAGACTACAAATCCAAAGGTCGCGGGTTCGATCCCCGCCAGGTCCTAGGATTTTTATCTGTCACTTTCCACTTCTTTCACCTCTGGCAGTATCGCTCATGTGAAAAATACCGAGTAGTACCGTGGTTCGGAACCCACATTAAACTCTAGGTCCCCCTATAACTGGCTGGGTAAGTCAGTTCGAAGGTCGGAGGAAGGCAACGGCATATCACCCCCAAACAGGACCATGCCTAGTAAAGCACTGTGGTGTTCAAACCAATCTTTGGATTGATGACTGCTTTACCTTACCTTACGTTTTATTTGTATGATAGGGAAAACAAATTAATGACCTAAGTGGTGGTGTGAGAGTTCCGCTTCTACCGATTGAGGTACCAACGTCTAAAAGGCGGCAGTGGATGAAGCCGCTGTGTTACTGGATCGATAGGTTTCGGCGAGTGAAGAAGTATGAGGAGGGGCAGGTTTGGGTCGCGCCTTATAAATAGAGGCGGCTTTGAAGGCGGGTGCTGGCGGGCCTTTTAACTGCGGTGACGTGGCCGCATTCCGCCGCCCGCGGTGGCAGACACTCGTGAAAGCCGGCTGGCAGGCTGGCCGCGCACACGTTCACTTTCCGCGCTCTCGCGGTCGTCGATCCCAGGCCAGCGCCGACCACCGCTTCCTGCACACCGCGCCACCAGTTAATTAGCATAATGCAGGCGCCAGGGAGGCAGTCACCTCGACACCTGCGCTTCGTCGCGGACTTCAGCGTAACAATCACTACGTTTACATGCAACACATCTTCCGGAAGACGAAAACCGATTTTCGTAAACCGTTTTTCGCCGTCGTGTTTACATGGCACAGCCTGAATCGGATTTCCTAATCCACTTAAGATGGCGGCTGAAAAACAGCTGATTCAATTCCTGATTTAGTCAGCATAATCGCTATTTTTTTTTTTTACTTAAATACACAGATTCACGATTACTCTAATGTTTTATTTCAAATTAAAAAATATCACTCTGCCCGTATGTGTGAAAATTCTTACAAAAAAAAAAAAAAAAAAAAAAAAAAAAAAAAAAAAAAAAAAAACCAATCTGACAAGCCAAGAACGCTTCAAAAACGGTTGCGTTTATATGGGCACGAAAATCGATTGTGGAACTGGAAAACCGCTTTAGAGAATCGGATTTCCAGAATCGATTTTGGAGTGTTTACATGGCGAACCAAAAGCGGAATTGCGAAATCTGTTTACGAAATCCGGTTTTGGGAGCCCATGTAAACGGGGTGAATATGTCAGCTGCGAAGTTTTGTGGCGTGTGCGTGCGTGCGTGAGAGAGAGAGAGAGAGAGAGAGAGAGAGAATGAAGGGGAGGGTACGGGTAATGGGGGAGATGGCACGTTTGCTGTCAGTGTGAGCATCACTGAGCAACTCAGTAAACTACTTGAGACTTCGCAACTTACATTTCCAAAGCGGAGATGCCTATTCTAGAAATTTAATAAAACCGCACTTCAAAATGAATTCCTTTTCTCGTGAAAACCCCGAATCTACAAAGAAGAGAATTCCCGTGAACAGAACTGCTTAACCCTTTAATGCATGACTTTTTATTCAGAACTATAAAAACTACCAAGATTAATCCATAGTGCGTATATACTGAGAAAAATATTTGAAAGTAGTTTCTTAAAATTATTATGCTCTACTAGCACATAAAAAGTTCATACGTGGTCAGCTATATAGTGATTTAATGATGTACTCGATGCAGTAAATTTCACTATTATGCCTCTAATGTTTCCAGAAAGTAACTCATAATGCAACAGTAGTATGGGATTGAATACTTTTACATGGTAAAGGAGGAATACTAAACATGTTAGGAGTAACTCAATGCCTGTCGAACTGATTCAGTAGGACTCTACAATTTATAATTCTAGGACGAGCTACCTGTATGTGTAACACTATGTATAGAAGCAGCTACAAATGAATTGTCGTAAAATGTTCATCAGTTTGAGAGATGATCGAAAAAAATATGTAGCTGATCAGCTACACTATGCATTAAAGGGTTACAGCGCCTGATTACTTTAGAAAATGAGACACAGTCTGACATTTTGACTTTAAGCTTATGATCGACACAAAGTTCTGAAATCATTAGATGACTCGTTGGAGTCATTATCAAATACTAGATGTATGTAATTTTGCGAACTTCTCTCTTTGTGACGCCGTATCCTCAGAACTGTCTTGTCACGATGCAACTTTGTTGATACATTCAGTGACAAACGCAGGTACTATATACAAACTGCGTTGCAAACGGAATTTTTATTAAAAGAAGCAATAAATTAAAACGCCATGTCCAAGTCTGACCGCATTTAAAGCAAAAATGTAGTAAGTGATAAACATTTTTCCATTCATCATTTCGTAAGGGCTGTCAGCGTGAAAAAGTTTCGTGAAGATATAAAATTGTGTGTGAAATTCGATGGAGTAGCTAAGTGCTCTCATTCGCAAATACTGGATCAATAAATTACGTAAGTCGCTCTACCTTACGAAAAATACATTTGCTTAATACTTCTCGTATTCGGTCTCCTCAGCTTGTTTGATTGCGAAAAGAAACTCGCATTGTCTCTGAGAAAGCGTCCAGCACTACAGACGACATGGAAACATGTCTTAGAACACTGCCCCATGCCAATGCAACTGAAGTAATAAACAATATTTTGATTCTGTAGCTTTCGGAACGGTAGCTCGGGGATTACTAATGTTGATCGGAACTGCGACGCATGTCACGCAAACGCAGACAGCTTGCACGCCTTGATGTTAGGTCATCAGTCCCTAAACTTACAAACTACTTATAAACTGCCTTATACTAAAGACAACACTAACATCCATGCCCGAGGTAGGATTCGAACCTCCGACGGGAAACAGCCTCGCGCTTCGGATCATAGCGCCTCAATGCGCTCGGCCACTCCGCCGTGGCATAACGTTTTATTTCTCAAATCCATGAGATGAAACCTACAGTTTAACTTGGTTACCCAACCACGACACCGTGCTATATTGTCAAAGGCGAAATAAGTGATAAATGACAGGTAGAGATCTTAGGACTGCGCGGGTAGCGAACCCAAGACCTTTGCCTCTGCAGTCTCGCAATTAACCACTAAGCCATCTCCATACCTAATTCTTCGGAATTATGTGAAATTCATTCGTTGAAGTGATCTGAATCGATGATGTTTATGAAATCAATGAAGATGCGATAACATGAAATCTAAAGGCGAAAGTGTGCCAGAAACGTTGAACGAAATGAAATTTGTGGGAATGAAAGTGAGTCATTCATGTAAGGGTATTCAATGACAAGGCGACTGCTACTGAAAATCCGAGTTAACATTGCGATCTGGCATAAATTTTCAATTGTTGGAACATATTAAGTGTGTATTTGTGATGTTAAATGCACTAATAATTATAGCGTCATTGATAACAGATGATACGTTTACCACGAGGAAACAATTCTTGCGCAGTTGGTCTGAGCAATTTGTTATCAATTTTCCTTTATTTAATTGAACATAGTCAAATGTTCAAATGTTTGTAGAGCTTATGGGAACTAGCTAATACTAAGGACGGCACAAATCCATGCCCGAGGGGGGGGGGGGGGAATTCGAACCCCCGACCGTAGTGGCTCTGCAGACCATGACTGGCGCGCCGCAGTCCCCTCGGCCACCGCGGTCGGCTGAACATAGTCACATTTTGTTGCTGTTATATATAAATACATATGAAGTAATCGCTAATATATTTTCTAAAATTATAGAATTTGTATGGGATATCTGCCATAATGTGAACTGCTATCCGCTTTTTCAGCAATAAGCATTCACAAACGCATTTAATAGCTGTTGGCAGGGCATCAGCTAATTGGTTGCACATAAATAGAAATGTATTTAAGCTCATTCGAAAATTTTGGAACTACGTATTCTAAGTTAACGGTTAATTTAACGATACCATTTGTCTGAAACAACTGAAATATACCGAAATTAGATCGTAGTAAGGAAAGTTGAAGTCATATTTGATTAAATTAGCAAATCGATTCAGCCCTATCATGAAAATACGACAGCGAAATTCGTTGGTGTGTTAGCGACAGCTGCGACATGGGAGTCGCCTTTCCCGCCACACCAGCTCAGATGGGGCGGCTCTTCTTCATCTAGAATAATTGAGGGGAGGGGGCAGAAGGGGAGGTGGTGGGGGAGACAGGGGAAGGCAAAGGGCGCGGCCACAACGGCAAAAAACGCCTGCGTGGGAAACGCGCAGCAGCTCTAGTGCGACCAGCGGCTGCTACTGCAAAGGGGAACCAACGAATTACGCATATACACTACCAGTCGTCATTTCCGGCTCACTATTAGCATGCTACTGGAGTTCTGTTCAGTGAAAATTTCTTTCGCTATTACAGTGTTACATCCCCCCCCCCTCACACACACACACACACACACACACACACACACAACACACACATTCCATTCCGGTACTGTGGAATACAGGATACTTTTTATCTCTGGAGGCACCCCAATATCTCCTTACCGATTTTTTTTTTCGGCAAACAAGATCACGACTTTTTAAGTTCTCTGAATTTACACAGTAGCATAGTAATTTCGTACGTCTCGATAGACTGGTGCAAGTATTCTAGATTGGACGCCACGTCGTCGACTTTCATGTATCTAATTTACATCAGTTATCCAAGCAGGGAAACCGACACAGTTTAATGTGAAATCCGAATAATATCGCATTTTTATCATACACTCACTGGAAAAAATATAATTATTCACCTCAGTGGGCACGAACAGAAGAATTTCTAAGCCTTTACACGTGGGGCAGCGATAGAGTCAAACATTCAATCGCACGCACACTGCCTCTACGTGAAGATAGTAGCGATCACCAAAACATTTGTGTTTCCAGCGGACATTATGCGTAAAAATAAGGTTAACACGATCGAGACGACTGACTGGCGATTTACTTTCACTTGGGCCCGACTTCTTTTGTGACGTAAATTGAATCTTACGTGGTCAACAATACGATATCTACCAAGAAAAGAGTTATATACTACGACGTCAGTATAATTTTGATACCACGCCACAGTGGCGCCCGCAGGTCGTTAGGATACATAGTGGCGTTATGGTAGGCAAATCCGCATGACAAACAATCAGCAACGAACCACTATCTATATAGCGAATTGTTGTTTTCCAGTTTGAATTCATATTTTTAACGGTATATTTCATATTCTGATCTACTGGATACTTCCCATTCAAAGTTAAACACATGAATTTCAGAAAATTGGGGATAAGAAATAATCGATGTAAAGAATCTATTTATTAAACAGGAAAACAGTTATGTAAAAACAATTTTAAGTACATGAAAAAAAAAAAAAAACAGTAATTGACACGCATATACATCTATTCAGAGCAAACCTTCATTTCAAAACTTCAATGAATGTACACAAGAATGAAAACGTATTGGCTATATAATTTATCTAAATGTAAAAGAACAAAGAAAACGAATTATACTATAGGACCTACAGGTCCAGGACGTAGTCAGAGGTGTTTCGACCCCTCCCCAATTTCGTCAAAAAGCCCAGGCCCAGGGTACCTCTGAAAAAATCTTCGATATGTCCCTGAGAAATTGGTCTTATGTGATAACTTTAGAAATATATATATCCAAACGCTTGAATCTTCACTGTGCCAAAAAAGAAATATGAAGGGCAGATGTTACCTTCATTAGCGCATGCGCAAGGCAAGGTGCGCAGTAGCTCCAGTCTTGTTTCGGGACGTAACCGCCATAGCTCGAGTACCCACGAGCCAATGTTAAAAGCGACGTTTCCCCTCGCTGCCGCGGGGGCGCCCATATGCTGCCTCCAGGGGCTCATAAGAGCATTTGAACCTCAGCCTCGCCTGCGCATTGCAACGCTGCGGCCACTGTCGCCGATGTTAAGCGGCCGCGTTACAACTCGTATAAGTGCTGTCTCCGCGACGTAAAACGTTCCTCGTGCGGTAAAAAGACTATGAATGTGCATATAAAATGATCTGAGACGAACGAAACGAAGAACGATACTTTAGAAACTTTTTATTTATTTACTTTTTTTTTTTTTCCTTCACGACGAGTTTTTATCCAGGGGTTCACTGAACCAGTGAACACAAAGGACGCGCCGCCACTGAGCTACAATATACTCTGCAAGATTTTAACCTGGATATTAGTCTATAGTGTAATATGCTTTCTTTTATGTTAGTGACATTTTATACTAAGACAACAGAAGAGAATACATTTAACACATATCTGCGACCTCGACTGGATGGAGCAGTTCTCTTTAACACTGGCGACAAAATTGGCATAGATTTCGGTTAAAATGTATGTTCATAATATTTATAAAACACACACACACTCTTTCTGACGCTTATGCTTGCCCTGAACGAGGCCGCAAAATGTATCACACCGATGTTTTGACGAGCTTATCAACCTGCTGGCGATCGGCTCTCTTACAGCGTCTTGTTATCCGGCGCAACTGGACCTTTTCCAGGCCTTCGACTTTTATTGCTTGTTTTCTGGCACAGTATTTCCAAACAGTGTATGTTAGAGTTATGTCCACATACGAAATATATCAACAAACTGCTTAACAGTTCAACTGCTTGTAGTTTACAATGCAATGCCTCGTTGAAAGTCCAGCAGGCTATTAACCTTTATGTCTCCTCTAAACGCACGCTGACAGAAATATTACAGTTTAAACGGCCTACCATATGAGCTTTTGTGTGATACATATCTTCCAGCGACTCTACACAACTAGTCGTGCTACCGCGGCAAGTTTAAAACGAAGGGATATTTCTATTCCAGTCATTTCAATTTCTTAAATCACCTCGCTTTTATTGAGCCTCTCCACAGCCTACGCTCTTAAATGTTTTGGTCAAATTGTTGCATCTGGAAGAGCAATTACAAAGAGAAGTCCGTATTCACTACATTTACATGCAACACATCTTACAGAAGACGCAAACCGATTTTTGTAAACTGTTTTCTGCTGTCGTGTTTATATGGCATAGCCTGAATCGGATTTCCTAGCCCACTTAATATGGAGGCTGAAAAACAGCTGATTCAGTTCCTGATTTAGTCCGCTCAATAGCTATTTTTCTTTATTTAAATACACAGATTTATGTTCACTCTAATATTTATACTTTTCACATTAAAAAATATCACTATTTCCATATGCACCAAAAATTCTTAACAAGAAAACAAGCCAAGAACGCTTCAAAAACGGCTGCGTTTACATGGGCACGAAAATCGATTGTGGAACTGGAAAACCGCTTTAGAGAAACGGATTTCCAGAATCGATTTTGGAGTGTTTACATGACCAACCAAAAGCGGAATTGGGAAATCGGTTTACGAAATCCGGTTTTGGGAGCCCATTGTAAACGGGGTGAATGATGAAATCTATTAAAGATTAAGATACGAAATCGACTAACAATTATATACTACTAAGAAATGGAGAAAAATATGCAAAATCCAAAGTCTAAAGTCTGCTACAACATTTTAGATATTTTATGATCTAGAAATTCTGGCTGACAGTGCAGAAGCAGTGCAAAAACAAACGTGAGCACTTTGAGAGTACGAATCACATTCAGAAAAAAGGAAACACTGACTAACAACAGGACTAACCCTCAAAATTAATGGAAAGGTTTTTAGTTTAACCGTATACGTTCCCACCTAAACTTTCTGACACGGTAGCAACTAACTTTGTCTCAGATGGCAAACTATACAAATGTTTCGCGTAAGAGTGGTCAGGCGCATTTTCTCTGGTCTTTCGGCAGATAGTTGAAAATTTGGTTCTGCAGTGTGTAGCTAGAGGCAGCAGAACGAAATTCTTCCGAACATGTCTTTCGTGCGAGTTTTAGTGTCAACGGAAAGCGTTGGTTCGGTACTCGTTACAGAACATCCGACTTTTGCTTACGCATTAGACGGAGCGTTCCCAAGTTAATTACGAGCTATATTCGGTTTTCCTATAAGTATGTAACAGGGGCAGTAAGACACAAACAGCGACCAGCACACTTCATCAGCGCCCTGGCACGCGAAGACTGCTGCCGCCATGCCCTGTTGCTCCTGGAGTATTAGGTATTATTAGTGTTTCATTCTGCCTCTTAGTACATCTCGAACTGGATATCGAAATATAGTACCGCTCTATCGAATACACACGTAAAACTCCGCTTTGATTTTCCTCTTCTTCAAAAAGAAACGACGCTTGACACTGGGCGTCGCACGACTTGATGGGCACTGTTCCTTTGGGAAGACTCCGCTGCAAAAACAGAATTTTAAATATCTGCAGGAACACCACAGAAAATACGCCGAGCGTACCCGGCAATGCTTCGCAATTGCTGAATATGCATGCGAATTGGATATACATCCTGCACTCCTTTCCGTAATCTCTTCGTCCATCACTTCTTGCCTTCCTCTTTGTCGTCTTAGGGCTCTCGCTGTATTGAATCCGGCGTTGCTCGGGTACTCCAATATTTTTCAATCCCCGTACTCCTCCCTATCTGTCTCCGCCTCTCACCTCTTCTGTCCATCTGCTCCTCCTCCCCCTCCCCCCCCCCCCAATCACTACTCGTTCATCTCCTCCCTTCCTTGTATATGAAAAATTACAATTGCCAAGTTTCATGATGATCGGTCGCACGGTGTCGAAGTCTGGAGTAAGAAACGCTCCAACACACACAGTATGGGAGTACTGTGCCAGAAAATAAGTAATAAAAGATGAAAGCCTGGAAAAGATCCAGCTGAGCTGGGTAACAAGATGTTACAAGAGAGCCGATCGCCAGGAGATTGATAAGCTCGCCAGAACGTCGGTGTGCTGTCTTTCAGAGCCTGCGTAAGCGTCATAGAGAGAGAGAGAGAGAGAGAGGAGAGAGAGAGAGAGAGAGAGAGAGAGAGAGAGAGAGAGTTATTTATCAATATTATGAACATCAATTTTAACCAAAATCTATGTGAACTTCGTTGCCAGTGCCAAAGAGAATCTAGTCGAGGTCATAGATACGTGACATCGATGTTTTTCTTGTTTTGAAGGTAGATGTGGGTGTGGGTATGGGGGGGAGGGGGGAGGGGGAGAGGTTGATCGTAGTTCCGTGAAATTATGCAAGGCCGTCAAACGGCGAGGATGTTGTGACGACGCCCCGGCCTTGACAGGTAGCGCGCCAGCAAGCAGCACAGAGAGTGAGGACGCCGGCGTCGTGAGGTAGAGCGCGTGCGGTGTGCGCCTGAGGGTTTTATGTGCCCGGAAGCCCCCGCAGCTGTCGGCGTGGGCCGCGCTATTAAGAACGCGGCCGGTGACGACATCTAGCCAAGGACGCGTCGAGTGTCACGGCGGAAGTTCCCCATCACCAAAGACAGCAGCCGGGACCACACCAGGGAGGCAGCGGAGCACAACAATCGGCCGCCACGCTGTCTATTCACGTCGTGGATAACTTCATCAGAGAGCATGGGCCGTAATTTGGTTTGCGATTTCAATTCCTACCCATCAAATGCGATAACACTGTCAGCCTATCTGTAGAAAACTACGACTGAACTCCTTGAAGCAATACTCTGCAAGTCAATGTAGTCTCCTTAGGATACCAACTCATAACTAGAGTTTTCCTTATTTCTTATTTACGTCAGTCACTTGCGCATATTCTTTTTAACAGGACACACCTTCACAGCTCCGAACATTGGTAAGGGTGTATGCCACAACTAAACGCGCCGGCCGCGGTGGCCGAAGTGACTGAGGCGCTCCGGTCACGGTCAGCACGGCCACTACGGTCGGGGGTTCGAATCCCCCCTCGGGCATGGATATTTGTGCCGTCTTTACTCTTAGCTAGTTCATTAGTAGTTTGTAAGCTTAGGGACTGATAACCCCGTAGTTAACTCCCATAAGTTATACAAACATTTGAACAACTAAACGCACTTCCTTGTATTACTGATCACGACCGTACTCTGAAGAAATTTCAACGAAACCTGATATACAGAAGCTGATCTCTGTGACGATTGGTGAATGAAAACTCAGGCACATACTGCAAGCAAAGGGGTGTTCGTCCAAGCAAACCAGGCACAAAACCTGGTCACCGCAGGAGACATCAGGGCAAAGCCGTGTACAATAGAATCTAGCCTCGATAATGGTCCCGCATCAAAGAAGAGACTCCTCAAGCTTATTCAGATACTATATATCCAGCAGAAGCTAGTCAATGATTACGTCCCACAGAACTACGAATTGCTACAGGTCAACCAATGGGCTAAGAAATTCCATCAAATTCTCTACACTGCCTGCCAGGCACTTAAATGTGATTTGCAGAGTATCCCATGTAGATGTAGACTGTTACAATCTGGCGATCAAGCGCCCCAGTCATGGTGCGTAACGGCGCCCAAGGTTTTTTTTTTTTTTTTTTAGCAGAACGAAACTTTCACTCTGCAGCGGAGTGTGCGCTGATATGAAACTTCCTGGCAGATTAAAATTGTGTGCCGGAACCGGGACTCGAACCTGGGACCTTTGCTTTATGCGGGCAAGCGCACTACCGACTGTGCTATCCCGACAAGACTCACGATGCCGCCTCACAACTTCACTTCCGCCACTACCTCGCCTCCTACTTTTCAAACTTCACAGAAGCTCTCCTGCGAACCATGCAAGACTAGCACTCCTGGAAGAAAGGATAGTCGGCCGCGGTGGCCGAGGAGACTGAGGCGCTCCAGTCACGGTCTGCACGGCCACTACTGTCGGGGGTTAGAATCCCCCCTCGGGCATGGATATTTGTGCCGTCCTAGTTCGTAGGTAGTTCATAAGTAGTTTGTAAGTTTAGGGACTGATGACCCCGTACTTAAGTCCCATAAGATTTACAAACACTTGAACATTTGAAGAAAGGATATGGTGGAGACATGGCTTAGCCACAGCCTAAGGGATGTTTCCAGAATGAAACTTTCACTCTGCAGCGGAGTGTGCGCTGGCAGATTAAAATTGTGTGCCGGAACCAGGACTCGAACCTGGGACCTTCGCGTAAGGCAAAGGTCCCAGGTTCGAGTGCCGGCCCCCGCACACAATTTCAATCTGCCAAGATTTTTTATTTATTTATTTTTTATTTTTTATTTTTTTAGGGCGCTCGCTGCAGTGGTCATTATCGCCCGATTCTGACCCTGGGTTGACTTGAAACAAGGTTAAAAAAGATGCCAATAAGGAGAATTTCAGATCACAAACGAGGAATAAAAATATAATGAGAAGGAATTAAACGGCGCCGAAATGTTGGTGGGACCAGAAAAGTACACATACAGGCGTGTGAACACCGATATTATCTTCGGAGTGACCACAGCGTATCATAAAGGTGTCCAAGAAAAGACAGGTCACAAAGAAAGCTGAAATAAACATGAATGAGAGACCAAGACACCCTAAACCATCACAGAACTGCTTATAGTGTGATCTACATGTTCCGCATACACATTCGTTATTACACCCTACGTCTATCATCATTTGGCGAGGTGCAAAATTTTGATTCGTGGGACCATAATATAAGGCTCCAGTCAACTACTGTCCATATTGTGTGTCCTTTGGTCACAACTACATGTGTTGCGCGCGATTTGCCGCGCGGTCTACATCTACATAAATACTCTGCCAACTAACATTGAAGTGCATGGCAGAGGGTACATCGAAGCGTTTTTATCATGTTTATCATGTCATAAAATATGTTAGCATTTGGAAGAGAAAGTTCTTGAAAGAAACTTCTCAAATCTCGTAGCAACTATAACGCCTTTTTAATGATTTCTACTCAAAATCTTGCACTATTTCCGCCCCCTATACCGCGATAGTACAAAACAAGCTTCCCCTCTCTGAATTTTCTCTAAATCGTCCGTCAGTATCACTAGGTGGGGATCCCACAGTGGACAGCAATGCTACAAATTTGGAGGTACAATTATTGTGTAGGCTATTCGTTTAGTAGAACTGTTACATTTTCTGTTCTGGCTATGAAACGTAGCCTTTGGTTCACCTCTCTCGCAATATTATTTGAATGTTCTTCCCAATTTTATTTTTTCGTAATTGTTATTCCTATGTATTTACTTGGACTTACGGCATGTAGATTAATTTATGGTGTAAATGAAGTTTACTGCTCGAATGGATGACTTCACATTTTTCATTATTCAAGGTCAATTCCTAGTTTTTGTACCATAAAGATATCTAAAACATTTTGCAGTTGTTTTTGATCTTCTGGTGACTTTACTAACCGACGAATGGCAGCAGCATCCGCGAACCGTCTAAGCGAGCTACTCGATGGTCACGTAAGTCGTTTATAAAAATAAGGAAGAGTAGGGGCCCTGCAACACTTCCCTGGGGAACGCGAGATGACTTTCCGTCAATTACAATGTACTGTGTCCTTTCCGACGGGAAATCACAAATTTAATCACACAACTGTGCCGATATTCCAGAAACACGCAATTTGATTAGAAAACTTTTTAGATACAGAGACAAAGCTTTCCGGAAATCTTGAAATATGGAATCGTAGCGCTCATCACTTCATGTGAATAAAGAGCTGGCTGTGTTTCATAAGAACGATACTTTCTGAATCCGTGTTGACTATGGGTCAATAGATCTCTTCGAAGTAGTTAGTGTGTGGCGCTGCGGGTGTTTTTTTTTTTTTTTTTTTTTTTTTTTTTTTTTTTACACGAAATGTACTGAGTGCTCTGGTCACCTGTAGCAATCGGTGACTGGAAATGGTTATGTTGGAGACCATTTCCAACCATTCGTGGATTTCACGACCCCTAATGACGAAGGAATTTTTATGACTGAGGAAGTCATCTGTTACCTGTCCAATATTGTTCAAGATTGGTTGTAGGAACATTCTGAATAATTCCAGCGAATGATTTAGTCACACAGATTGATTGAACGTAATTAAGAAGTCAGCGCGCGCATAAAATCCTGTACAGGTAACAGTCTCGCAGTTATGGACCGCTACAGATGCAGAATATCTCAATCTGCGAATGACTTCCAACCAGTTGTTGAGTTCATGCCACGTCGATTTGCTACACTTTATCGGTGAAAGGGGGTCCGACCAATATCGGAGGATAAACTATAACGTTTTTCCATTTCAGTGTTTTATGAGTTACGTAGGCGATGAAAGATCACGTGGCAGCCTGGGACTAGTTCTACATCTTCTACAGCGTCCTTCAGTAAGTCAAATGTTCAAATGTTTGTAAATCTATCGGACCAAACTGCGTGATCATTAGTCCGTAGCTTACAAACTACTTAACCCTAGGTAAACTAACCTACGAACAAGAACACACCACCCATGCCCCAGGGAGGACTCGATCCTCCACGGCGAGCAACCACGCGCGCCGCAGCGAGACGATTTAGACCGCTCGGCTACTCCACTGCGGCTTCGTAAGTCGTGTTCTCCGAATTAGTATTTAGTCCGAGTGATCTTTTGTTCAAATGATCTGTTCCATAACGGTGGTAGTTGCGTTAGATTGTTCGCTTATGTCGAGTGCAAGTGCTGGTATTTGACCCTTTAACGTTACTGTGCACAAATAGGCGGAAGGGTGTCAGGTTCTTCCCCCCAGAAAAACGTGGCAGTGTTGAGTAGTGAAGCGGCCCAGCGGAGTCAACGGCCTGGCGTGGCATAGGCAGAAGAGCTTTTTGTCTCTTGAGCGCTGTTTGCTCGGCACTGTGGCAAGAAAGCGAGGCCACGCCACGCCGAGACAGAGCACAACAGCTGGCCGTATGTCGACTCTCACAATAGGTCAACACGTCCTCTGTTACTTCAGACATTTCCAGAGGCAGTGCTTAACAGGAAATCGACGCCGTCTACGGCCTGCGAATCTTAAGTGCGACCAACTTTATTAGCTGAGGAGGTGGTGTAAATTGCAGTGCGAATGTTAATGTTGTCACAACCACGAATATGGGCTAGCCACCTGTGACATTAACAAAGGGAATCTTCATTTTGTTATGAATTTTGATTTTAACAAAAAACTGCTACGCACATTCGTATTGTGGCAAGGAAAAATAGCAGACGAAAAAATTCTGCGGGTCTTCCTTGCCGTACAGCACTCATGAATGTGCGTGTTTTTGTTACATCCAAAAATTTATACCCAAATTCAGATTCCCTTTATTAAGCGGCCTAAAAATGGTAGCATGGCCCACAAACCTGTTGCCTTAATAACACAGTTGACGGTGTTGTCCTGTTATTTACAACGCTCAGTGCGTGAATGACCGTGCGGTTTAAGGCGCCTTGCCTCTGACAACACGGCCACTCACTGTCAGAGCTTCGACTCCCCCCTCGAGCCTGCTACCTCCTCTCTCTCTCTCTCTCTCTCTCTCTCTCTCTCTCTCTCTCTCTCTCTCTCTCTCTCTCTCTCTCTCTCTCTCTCTCTCTCTCTCTCTGTGTGTGTGTGTGTGTGTGTGTGTGTGTGTTCCTTAGCATACGTTAGTTTGTAAGTTTAGGGAGCAATGATCAAAGCGGTTTTACACCGAGCGAGGTGGCGCAGTGGTAAGACACTGGTCTCGCATTCGGAAGGATGGTGGTTCAAATCCACCTCCGGTCATCCAGATTTAGGTTTTCCGTGATTTCCCGAAATCACTCCAGGCAAATACCGGTATGGTTCCTTTCAGAGGGCACGGCCGATTTCCTTCCCCATCCTTCCCCAAACATCCGAGCTTAAGCTCCGTCTCTAATGACCACGCTGTCGACGGGACGTAAAACCTTAAGCTTCCTTCTTCCTTTTCATATGAACTTACAACGCAGAGTGCGTTCTGTCCCTCGGAGAAAATAGTTTGCACAATAACGAACGTAAACAACACAATAAGGAAAGATTATTAACACGGTAAATACAGGCACACAATATGAATTCCGTGGCCAATTCGGTTTCTAAAACAGCGCTACAAATAATATTGTTCTTTAACTTCTCTACGCAACACGAACATATAGCTCTTTGGAGATTATATGAGTGAATGACACTCCATATCGCAACAAGTACTGAAGGCTTGGCGAAAACAGAGGATAACAGTCTACTGCAAGATGGCGCCCATGCACAGATTCTCCTTTGAAATAGCACACCTGGTCCGCTTCGTTACCGGGTAACACTGTGTATCGCGTAACTCATTCGTAGCTCGCGATCGGTGCCAAGCAGCGAGCGCACCGCCTCCTCGGTAAAGCTGTCGCTAAACGCTACGGCAAACCGGCGGCAGCCACACAACGTCGTGTTCCTCTGCTTGACTCTGCGTAAGCCCCGAAAAGTCTCCTGAATCTATCTCGCCTGGACGCCACTTGCGCTATACGGCCCCTCTAGTCGAGTCTTACCACCGATCAGACATTAAGTCGTGAGCCCGAATAGCAGCAGCATCCGACTGTCCCATCGTTTAGGAAGCGAGGCGGTTATCTAAGGAAATGAAAGGAGGCTGCTACAGCAAAAACCCCTAATGCCAGTACAAGAATAGAGCAAGTGTCGCGTCGACACTGGTCAGTAGAGACTGGTCCCCACACTGGCGAAGAAAATCGGCCGTGCCCTTTGAAAGTCTTACTGTGGTATAGTGACACCAAAGACAAACACACCATTATCGATACGGCTGCGGGAACACTGGTGGTTGACACAACCAATTCCTGCATTTCCGTCAGAGGCCGTGCATGTATGAAATGAACACAAACATGTTTGGGAAACCTGATTAATCGCCCAAGGTCTCACCTTGAAACAGTGCCTCAAGGCTTGTACACGAATTAAGACTTCGAAGTTATCGCGGACAAAGTATTCACTCTGATGCCTGGTCTATTTCAGTCTGAAATGATTGTCTTTTCCAATGCCCGAACATGAGTATTCAATTGTATGTAATAAATTTCATTTGTTATTAAAGCTGCGGGATCTTTCTGTTAAACAGTACCTGCGACCCCTTACCAGAAACACTCCAACAAAAGGAACCATCCCGGCATTTGCCTGGAGTGATTTCAGGACTGACTAGTGCGATCGCCAGTTCGTGGGTAGTTCGGAAATAATCAGTACCTCCTTGTGATCAAGAAAACAATGTATTCACAGAGAGTGCGAACCACCTGACCGGATTTGAGACACACCATCGGCGAATGAGAGCATGAACTAAATTATCGTTGTACGAGGATGTGTGACTAGTATTGCAAGCTAGTATGCAGAACTAAGAGTTTCCGAAATCATTTGAAACCCTTCACTGAACTGCGTGACGACCATCTGGACATGTACATTATGTAATTATAAGAGGTGAGTAGTGGTTCTCGACATTACTGTCTAATCGAACGTTGACGCTATCGCTGTCTTTAAATTACTGTCCAACTCGTCCCTTCAAGCCCTATCAATAGATTATACCCTGTAAGATAGAGTCCGATCTATAATTCGGCCACCCGTCTTTTTCAAGCGAAAGGAAGTTTCACCTTTGCTGACTTGTTTGTTCCTGATTCTACGTTTTGGTGCTCTGTGCGCTTCCATTTACACCTTCCCTTCTCTTAGCAGCGCCGTAAATAGCGTGTTTTCTCGTCTTTTATTATCTTTGCCGGCTTATAAAGTTGGCCGTTAACCTACCATTTGCTAATGGCGGTCCAAAAAGCACAATAACAATTTTCTTCGCAGTGCCTCCTAAGGTACGAGCTGCGCGTATTCTATAGACAACTGAGCAGGTTTTCTCAGTGTTCCTAGAACAGATTTCTAGGGAAGTAGCGGGTGGGGTAAATTGCCCATGTCTGGAAATGTACCATTTGATGTAAAATAATATCGCACAGCACACATTGCAATGACTTCCTGTCTCTTCTACAGGAACACACACCAATGTTTTCAGAAGTCGTCGTCAGGTTCTGTTAGAAAGTGACGTAGGATGTCCACTTGACAGTCAAGAGTGAGAAATGTCCATCTAGCAGCGTTGCTGGCGTGCCATTCTGTCGCAGAAACAATTTGTAGGCACGACGGCGCCTTCTTCTCTCTTTGAATGCGTAGCGTTGAATCGGAATGTAGATCTTGAAATCTTTCGATATGCGATTCTCCTCAGAACTTTCATACACTAAACTCCTCTATACACCCCGCATATCTGTATTAAGACATTGTGAAATATAATAGCGTGTTCCTGCCAAGAGTTGTCAGGTGAATTTTGGGCAGAGATTTGCAATGTCTAACTGGCGTCAGTTCACACATATATTGTTCGTCAAGCGTTTCATGCTAAGCTCACGGAAGTGAGGACTAGGCTTTTTGTATTCTCGTTGCGAACAAAA
Source organism: Locusta migratoria (assembly GCA_026315105.1). Taxonomy (NCBI): domain Eukaryota; kingdom Metazoa; phylum Arthropoda; class Insecta; order Orthoptera; family Acrididae; genus Locusta; species Locusta migratoria. The sequence continues at coordinate 614,592,402 of CM048746.1, forward strand.
TGATCGTTTAAAGCGGAAACTGACGTGCCGAGTCGGCATTGCCGCCACAAATTAGTGTCCTGCGATACTCGTTTTAGCTGTATGTATGAAAAGGAACAGTGAAAACACTGTTCAATACTCCTGCATCGACAGAGTAACGCCGTTGCGTGACGTTAACAGGGCAGCCCGCTTTTGACGTTGCTGCAGTACTAATTATTATTCGTGTTTTACTGTGCTTGTGGGTATCAATAAACTTAATATCGCACGAGACCAGGCATGGCCAAACACCGCCGTGCCCTCGCCGTGCCCGCGGGTGGCCTTTGCAGAGTACATCAGTTATAAGGGGCCCATATAGTTTGGTATTAATTACTTTTTGTCACGACTGTATGTGTCGTCACGACGCACTGTGCGCAGCGGCGTTTAGAGACACGGTGGCGGCCGGGGCGGTAACTACAGTGTACTCCGCCCGCAGGGCGGAAATGTAGGCCAAGCCTACACTAGACTAATCCAAGACAGCGACGTTATACGTCGACATTAGGCGTATCGTGAAAGACGTTATGAGCAATATTTGGGATGATATGAGCTTGTTACAGTGAAACAAAATTGCAAATAATTATCTGCTGAAAAATGCGTCTGATGACAAAAGAGAGTCCGGTACAAGAAAGATTATTTACATAAGTGATACTCGTAATGTGGTACACATGTAAATGAGAGAGAGAGAGAGAGAGAGAGAGAGAGAGAGAGAGAGAGAGAGAGAGAGAGAGAGAGAGAGAGAATGAGGTGGGGGTAATTAAGAGTACATATTTTAGGAGATAGTATTATGGTCAAATTGCAATAGAAGTGCCATATAACATGTGACCAATTTTTACTGAGACCAGAGATACAGCTGTTAGTGTGTAACCCAAACAAGCTTAAAGCAAAGGCGAAAGAGAACATTTTCACTGATTCTTCCATCGGTTCTTGGTAATCATGGTTACACTGAATTAGAAGTAGAATTGTGTGTGTTCTACAAGTTCCTTTTTAGTCAGTTAACCGGTATCAGACTTTCACGTCTTCCTAAAATACAGTATTTACTACTCGTCCTGAAACATCTTTTATGTTGTGTTTTTCGACTGCCAGAGGCTGCTGAATTACAAACTTTGTGCCGGAGCAAGATTCATACCCAGGTTTCGCGCTTACCATAACCACACTAACTACCGTACCACCCCTCTCGGCATATCAAAATTCCCAACTTATGCATCCATTACCGACGTAATGCCTCTGAGAATTAAGGTCATTACACGCGACCCGCTCGACCTCTTACAGGAATCGGTGTAAGTAAGTTGATACTTTAAGTCTGACGAAATGCGTGTTAGAGCAGTCCATGCAGTTGACGTGACCACTATATCCGGAATCGCGGCTGCCTACACTCCAGTCACCGAAACGCGAGAGTAACTAAACAGTCTAAGCCGCGTGGCCAGGGGTGGACTAAACGGGGGCGGTCGCCAGTGTCGCCGCATCAGTTTCAGGTGTGACGTCGATGTGTTGTGTAGCGGTGATATCTGAAGCTGACCGTAAAGTAAAACTTAAATGACCAGTTGGCGAATAGTACCGTAAGTATTAATGTTTAGTATCACTTAAGGGTAAGCTCATTATACCATCCATTTTGCGTCCACCCAATAAGTGACCAAAGAAGAAATCATCCGCCACGCGGGAACGTCCGTGCGATCTAGGCTCAACGTCAAAGACTGTGCGAAGGCTCCCGTCGGATGTTTGATTCCTCCCTCGTGTGTGTGTGTGTGTGTGAGAGAGAGAGAGAGAGAGGGAGAGAGGGAGAGAGGGAGAGAGAGAGAGAGAGAGAGATTTGTCCTTAGGATTGGTTCAAGTTAGTTAAGTATTATTGATAAATATGAAGCATTGAATTAAAATTTGAGGTGCGGCCGGGAATCGAACCCGGACCTCCTTGTTTACTAGGCAGACGTCTTAACCGTTAGACTACCACACCACTAACGATTAAGGCGCCTTGGAATAGTCTAAGTACGATTTCCCTCCACAACACAAACTTTAATTCATCTTCTATGTTCCAAAGATAATTGCCACTAAAGGAATTTTAATTCAATGCTTCATATCTATCAATAATGTCTTTGACATATTTTAGACGAAAATCCGTCTCAGGAATTGTTTATTTGTATTAAATTAGTTTAAGTAGTTTGCAAGTCTAGGGACTCATGACCACAGTAGTCTGCTAGGTTAATAAGAATTTGATTCTTTTTCCCAAGTACTCATTAATTTCCTCGGAGAATCATGTTTCTTAGCAGCTATTGTGTCGAGAATAGTCAATGACGAATGTTATGAAAACAGTCAGTACAAAGCAACAAACTCTTTAAAATCTCGAGAAAAAAAATCACGACAGTAATTATCAGAAAAAACTGTTGACTTTACCTGAAATGCGATACGAAGAAAAGTTCATGAATGTTTATTTTCCGTGAAGAAATGCCAGTAATTGACCAAGTGCTTTCTATCGTAAGAGAAGATGCTGATTCCATTAATATTCTGAAGACTACATTTTATACGTAATTAAAAGAAAAGAATTTAAGTATGTTTGGCTTCTAAGACCACCGCTTTATAACAAAACACAACGACCGTGCAGCTGAAACCCTTTCGGCGAAATTGAGCGTGCGCCTATGTCTGTCCACCCCTGACCACGCGCCACAGGGTGTTTACAGTCAGTGTCTGGTTTCGGTGAACGTAGTATAGTAAGCAGGGGACACGGTTTCGAACCCCGGTCGGGCACACGTTTTCAAGTTCTACAGTGGCAGCCGAAGCCTCTAGTGTTGCAGCAGTGCGTCCCCGCGCGCCGCAACTGGGTCACCCCAGCGCGGCGTATTTCGTGGCTGGAGCGGCCCGCCCAGCCAGATATAAATCTCTCTGGCTACGCGACTGTATAGCAAACGCCCACGCTCGCCCGTCACGGGAAGGCTCACTTGTCTGCCGGCCACGGCTGCGTGAAAACAAACCGAGGCTCGCAGTCAGTGCTGGCCGGGCTCCTGACAAACGTCGGCCGTCAGCGCTCTAACAGCCCCGCCCACCTCCCAGAACAAAGGCCGCGGCGCTCAGCTGTCAATAATGCCGCCAGACAGGGCGGCGCTAAAATAAGGTGACGGCTGAGATTAAACAAGGTAAACGCTCACCACGCAACCATCGCCATCACTTTATACTTGTCAGTGACAACAGGGGAATGGGGTTAAGCCTTCATCCTCCCAATTAGCTATGCACATAGATTCTTCAATAAATACACGGCGACATATCTAATAATAGATCATCGACAGATAGTACAAGTAGTCAGCACTTAAGTGCTGAAATGTGCGCAATTTATACCGCCTGTTACTCCAAGGCTTTCTTTGAACGAAAAGGAAGGAGGAAGGAAGCTTAGGGTTAACCGTCCCATCGACAGCTTCGTCATTAGAGACGGAGCTAACGCTCGGAGTTTTGGGTAAGGACGGAGAAGGAAATCGGTGGTGCCGATTGAATGGAACCATCCCGGTATTTGCCTGGAGTGATTTAGGCAAATCACGGAAAACCTAAATCTGGATGGCCGGGGGAGGATTTGAACCCCCGCCCTCCAGAATACGAGTCCAGTGCGTTACCACTGCGTTTGAACGAAAAATGGAATAACACAGGAACTAACGATGATAACGACAAGTAGCGATCGTCGGAAACAGAGGAGGAAAGATAATTCATTTTCTTCTAAAGGTTTTTTAGATCCTCTTATCCGCGTAACTGTAGCCGCACCAACTACCTGAAAGGCAACGTTTACCCGTATGAAGTATTCCTGGGGCAACGCGCCGGCCGCGGTGACCGAGGAGACTGAGGCGCTCCAGTCACGGTCTGCACGGCCACTACGGTCGGGGGTTCGAATCCCCCCTCGGGCATGGATATTTGTGCCGTCCTAGTTCGTAAGTAGTTCATAAGTAGTTTGTAAGTTTAGGGACTGATGACCCCGTAGTTAAGTCCCATAGACTATACAAACAGTTGGGGCAACGCAACGGCCGCGGTGGAGTAGCCGAGCGGTCTAAGGCGCCTCGCTGCGGAGCGCGCGGTTGCTCGCCGTCGGAGGTTCGAGTCCTCCCTGGGACATGGGTGTGTGTTGTTCTTAGGTTAGTTTACATTAGTTTACGTAGTTTGTAAGCTACGGACTGATGACCATGCAGTTTGGTCCGATAGATTTACAAGCATCTGAACATTTGCAACGCAACGTTTTAACGTACTTGCAACTCTTGGGGGAGTTCTGGAGCTCACGACGTATAGGCTTTCCGAGAAATTTTCCAAGTGTCAGAAGGTAACGGGAAGGTTTTATCCAGCCGTGTTTAAAAGACTCCAAGATCCCAAACAATGGTTTGGTTAGTGTTTTTTCTCTCTAATTAACTAATTACGTCCACACGTTTCACTTCGACAGGTTTTGTCGCATCAGCGCAATTTATCTGTAATTACGAGTAATACACACGATTTTCCATTATATTGCTCATTTTCCCGTTTTGTCATAACAACTTAAATTCTAGATGACCACTGTAACACATACATTCACCTGCCGGTTTTCGGAATAACTACACCTGCTTTTGCGAATTTCATGTGCAAGGGACTGTTTTGAAAGTATCAAAGTGGAGTGTAATTCTGCACTAAGTAACATCCGTGTGAATGTTAAAAATCGAGCAAAATATAACTCCGTGAGCTTCATCAGAAGATACTAAGCCATCGACACAGGAAAATTACAGTCCGTTTGGCACTGCAAGACACCTTACGTGATCAGTTTCGCAAGACCTTCAGATGTCACGGATCAAAGCGTCAGACAGTTATCTTAACGCTACACGCAAGGCATCCATGCATGATAACGATCGCATTTATGTACAGTTGTAGCTGCTCGAACTGATGCTAGCATCCAGTTCAGCAGACATTCAACAGTGTATCTTTGGAGGCTGTTCATTTTTATACTGACCAATTTTATTGTTACATATTATTTCAGGAGTATATGAGTACTAGAAAGAAGCAAATTAAGGAAGTAGGGAAGTAGCCCAAAAGGCCTGCATCAGAAACTTGTCACCTCACATAATAAAAATAAGAACGCAGAACTACAGCCAAAGGAAAAGTGCAATGCTATACGTGGCACGAAGAACAAAATTTAACGTATTTTGGTGATAGTTTCGTGTGGCTTAATAGACCGGTGGAAATCTTCTGTTTCTAGTGAATTCAGTCAAAGTATTGTTTCTGGCGAATCCTTACATCGTTAAAAGTCTTGCTGCAAATAATTTCAAAAAACTTCAGGATATTGGTTTGGGAGGCGCTAAACTCGCAGCCGAAAGTGTTCGTTGAGGACACACACACACACACACACACACACACACACACACACACACGCGCGCGCGCGCGCGCGCCCGAGGGAGGACTCTAACCTCCGACGGAGAGCTACCGCCTTAGAGCGCTCGCCCACTCCACCGCGGCCCCCAATGACGACGACGCTGTCTTAGGGTCCCTACTCACACAGCTAGTAACGTTTACGACAGGTTCCGTGAGGCCGTGAATGAACTATCGTCTCTCATCTGGTCATAAGAATCACCAGATCAGAGGATCTCAGTAATACTGAGCCCTTGGGCTCAATTAGGTATCATGCATTTCTGCTGTACCGACAATTTTATTCACCTCTGTTCGTTCGACCCGCTTTCGTTTTGATGCGGAAACTACTTTTTGCTCTAGTGCACATAAACTTCGACAACAAATGGTTGAACTCTGTACAGGAAGTTTCAAAGTAGATCGAAAATTACGTGTAAAATAAGGTTAAAATACAGATTAATGAGCACATCGAAATGAAAATGCTTTAACGATTACGTGATAATTTTAGGTTTACAGTTTTCCTATGCTGTCTGAACACAATAGCTGAATGGTCAGCATAATTAATAATTTTAGGAAAAAAGTCCAAGGATTTTAGCAGACCTCGACAGAGTTACCAAACCTGTTTCCAACGAAAAGGAGAGTATACAATCACTATATTTTACCAGTTTTTAGCACTGATAGAGAGAGAGACATTGACTTTCTCAATAAAGCCATTCAAATACTGAAGGCTGTTTAGCGAGTTATTTGTTTTGAACTACAAGAGGAGACAGGAAAGAACAAAAGCGATTCTGGAAACACAGCAGAATGGAAGAGAAAAATTATGAAGGAAGGGTAGTTAGTGTTTCATGTCGCACCGACAGCATGGTCATTAGACACAGAGCACAAGTTCGGATAGTTTTGATAAGGATGGGGAAGGACATCGGCTGTGCTCTTTCAGAGGAAACATCCCAGTACTTGTTTCAATCGATTTATGGAAATCGCGAAAAACCTAATTCTAGATGGCCGAAGGCCAATCTGACTCGCTGTCCTCCCGAAAGCGAGTCCAGTGTGCTATCCCATTCATTAAAAAATTACGGGTGTAATAAAAATGGAACACTGGTACAATAGAATTTCATGCGAATAAGAGAGTACGAAAGATCTTCGTTAAGTTGTTAGATGTAGTAAATTGAGACGTTGAAGCAGTGCAAGGTGAGTAGATACCAACAAACTTGCAGGGACAGATTGGATGCGTACAGCTTAAAGCTGTAATGCAAGGGGATGTGACTCTTACCCAGCAGTGGAAGAACGGTAGCTCATGATGCAATACACATGGAGAAGTAAGACGTTACAACAGAGATGGTACGCGTTAGACGGGTTCTGTGGAGATCACTAACGACTAAAAGCAACATCCCGTGTTGCATACAAACCGGCGGCTTTTCTGGAGTGAGGTAAGGAACACCTGCTGCAGCACTTTCCCAAACTACGGTCACATTGTGTGTGCCCTATTTCGCTGATGAAATATTCTAATTCTCATCCCTTCAGTACTTTCGCAATGGAAAACGTTAAATGACTTACCATTCAAATCGTATAAATTTGTTGCAACCCAATACAGATGAAAATAAACCGAAAAAATGTAAGAGAAACTTAAGTTTTTTTCTTATGTTATAGTTTTAACAGCAACCAAAAATGTAAAAGCACAAAGGAAAACTGGTTGTGGATTCAAATCACGAAACTACATATCACCCCAGCTTAAGGGACGATCTCTAACCTAAGTGTCGGGCCAGTCAGTGTTTTGAACGGCATGTTCTTACCGTAGCTACCGTGGTATCAGCCTGAAAGCTATATCATCTGTAGAGCAGAGATTGGTCGTACAACTCTAGGTTATTTGTATTCACAAGCGAAGCAGGCTCTAACAGCAAGATAGGCGGCGTTGTAACTTTTCCGGGCAACTAATTGGCCACATCCAAGCAAAGCAAAATCGCTTTTAATGAGACCAGCTAAATGGACAGCACTTAGGATACTCGCACTGAAGATATTATATAAGCCGTGGCGACACAAACACACACACACGTGACAAAAAGTAATTAATACAGAACTGTATTGACCCCTGATAACTGATGGAAACAGACCCTCCAAATCCGCAGCGGCAATGCAACAATAGTACGTCAAAAACGCAAAGATGTTGCTGTGAAAGGATACACGAATTCGAATATTCGTGAAATCAGAGAAACTAATCCATGAGCACTGCTTGGCCCATTTTTTGAACCTTGTGACCGAAGATTTTCAAAAGTCGGCGCCGCTGGTAGTATGGAAACTGATTTTGCAACAACCATATTAAACAAGGCCCAGTATGAGAGAGGGGGGAGCGGGGATGGTAGACAGAAGTGAGGTAGGAAATGAAGACACAAGAGGAGGCGAAAGAGGAGGAGGATACAATTTTGATGCATGCAATCAACGTGTCGGTTTTGTAGTAGATTGTTACATATGCGGCACGACGAAAAGATACAGGCCAAGGGAGATAGAGGAATAGCAGCTTTGGGAGACAGTTACGTCAGACTGTGCGGCAAGGGCACGGCGTCTGGCAATGCAACGTGGCGGCGTGGCGCGGCGCCTGAGTCACCGCGGCGAGGATGTGGGGCGCGGCCGTGTCAAGGCGGCGCTTCGATCGCGCTATTCGCAGCCGCGCCGCGCTGCACCACACCTGCACACAGGCAGACCTCATCACCGCCTGCCGCTGCCGGCCCGTGGGAAAGCCTAGGTAACCGCCGCAGCACGTCTCCAAGCAAAGCTACACCCACCGACAGTCGTGGCTACTACACGGATACTTACTAACAAGGAAAGTACTTGGGCTCGAACAAATACAAATGCACGAAAATCGTGTGAGAGATAATGTGAAGGTCCCTTGTTGCACTGGCGATACTCTCGCGTCTGTAAACCTCTGCAGTCGTCCGTTAAGGCTAGTTAGTCTGCACGACGACACTAGGTTGAGACACTCGTTTCATGAAATGAGTTGCGCGCAAATGGTTTCGTGTATGTCTGTAGACACGGCGTCAATACTATACACTTCAGTTTCGTTGTTTTGTAAGTGCCGTAGTCGCCGTAGAATGAAAGTTTTCGTAGCTGTAAAAGTTGTGGCGGAGCTATTGCTTCTCTGTGTGAAGTCGCTGCATAGGACTAAGAAACGTGTTTGGGATTCTGGCTAGATTAAAAAAAGACTTCAGCTCAGTTGCTTAGCGACGTTGCTGAAAAAAATTGTGATCGAAGACCCTAGAAGTTATTTTAATCAACTCAGAATGTTTAAAATGAACGTAAACTGCTCTGGTGACAGAGTTAGTAATGCAATAAAGAAATAAGATACTGTTATGCGTGAAGCATTGCTACCAGAACTGAAATTGCAAATTGCATTACTTACTTCTCAAATAGATATTCATCGCTACGGTACCTGTACCGTGTTCTCAAATCCACAGTTGCCATAATTCGTTTTATAGGTATTTGGAATTGAATGTTCTTTAGTCTCCAATTCACTAATCGTCAACCAATTAATATTTAATTAATGGATAATTGCTTCAAGAGCATTAACATGCCGCTGCTTATTCCTGAAATTTCCATCGTTAAAATGGCACAAACACCTATGCAACGCATATATGTTCAAAAACCGAATTATTTCTTCCTTTCCCCCCCCCCCCTTATGTTGTGTTTTGTTCTGTATTGGTTATCACCTAACCTAAAAACACGCGCACTGGCCAGTAGCGCAGTTTCATGAAACGTAGTATCATCGTGTAAACTAGCCTTTAGAGGCCTCTGCGTGTGCCATGTCGCATTGCACATTGAGCTGCCGGTACACCAGTAGTGATGGTGCTGTGTGCCTTAGAAGTTGCGCTTTGCGACGTTATTTGTGTACTGAAGCGTCGGATGTGTTGGCGATTGGTAATCAATCCTGCTAATATAGTGTGACTGGTTGAGATGAATTACGAAGAAACCTTCCTTGTGAACATGGTATTGCTGTAAAAGATGAATCATTCGCATGTTACCTGGTATCTATTATAGTGTTTCTAATCTATACATATTTCTGCAGTATAATAGATACCAGAAAACATGTGAATCATTCATCTTCTACACCAGTATTCACGAAGAAGGGCTCTCCGGAATTTCATCTCAACCAATCGCAATACATTAGCAGGATTTATTACCAATCACCGACCCATATGACGCTTCATTACACAATTAACGTCAACAAAACGCAACTTCAGAGGCACGCCGCACTGTCCCTAGTGGTCCCGACTAGCGTACCGGCAGCTCAATATGAAATGTATCATGGCACACGCAGAGGCCACAAATGGGCGACTGCAAAGTTTTGCAGATGCGAGAGTATCGCTACTGCAGTAAGGGACCTCTACATTATCTCTCACACGATTTTCGTATATTTGCGTTTGTTCGGGCCCGAATACTTTCCTTGTAAGTACTTTTTGTTTGAGACACCTGCGGCCTCCGGTGCCTCGTTACCCAGACAATACATTTCGTTTTGTCTTTGGTGCAATTAGGTATCAATGGAAACTTCACCAATGTGCGAAGTGTGTCTTTTTCCATTAGTTTAGGGAAGTGTTTATCAATCTTTCCGAATATACGCCCACCATTCAAATAAAAATATTTTGGCGACCCCCGTTACCGCTCCTCACGAACAGTAACAAAACTATTTATAAAGTGTAGCCTTTCACGGCTGGCGTCTTCAATAATTAAAACTTCCGGACTGAACAGAACGTCGTCTATCTTCCAGCGATCCCCAATTGAGTTGCCGGAGCATTTCCGTGACACTCGCGCATTGGTCGAACCTACCGGTAACAAATCTAGCTGCTCGCCTCTGAACCGCCTCTAAGTCTTCCTTTAAACCGATCTGCTGCGGGTCCCAAACACTTGAGCAATACTCAAGACGTGGTCGTACAAGCGTTTTATACGCGGTCTCCTTTACAGGTGAAGTACATCTTCCCAAAATTCTCCCAATAAACCGAAGTCGGCTGTCCTCCTTACTCACAACTGTCCTTACATGTTCGTTCCATTTCATATCGCTCTGCAATGTTACGCCTAGATATTTCAACGACGCGACAGCATCAAGAAGCTCACTACTAATGCTGTATTCGAACATTATGCGATTATTTTTCCTACTCATGCGCATCACATTTTTCTACATTGAGAGCTAGCTACCATTCTTCGCACCAACTAGAAATTTTGTCTAAGTCATCCTGTATGCTATTACAGTCAGTGAAAGACGACATCCTCCCATACATCAAAGCATCATCAGCAAACAGCCGCAAATTACAACTTACTCTGTCCATCAGATAATTTATAGAGATAGAAAATAATAGCGGTCCTATCACACTCCCCTGGGGCACGCCTGACGATACACTCGTCTCTGATGAACACTCGCCGTCGAGAACAACGTACTGCGTTCTATTACTTAGGAAGTCTTCCAGCCAGTCACAAATCTGTGAACCTATTCCATAAGCTCGTACCTTCGTTAGCAGTCTGCATCCTAATTTTTATACGATTTCCTTCTGAAAAACTTAGTTTGCTTAACGTGTGTTTGCCATTACAGGCAAGACTAAAGTGAATTATGATAATTAAGAAAGGTCGTAATGACCAGACCATTTATGAAGGGTTCTTTTAGAATTTTTCAGAATTACAGTATCATAATGGTTTACCTATCTGTTGTTTCCCGAAAAGTTTTCAAACTTAGCGCCTATTCATAATTAACTTAGTTATCAAGCTACGATCCATTTAACAGATGTTACACAAGGGCCTCCGTAATTTTAGCATTAAGTAAATTAGACTTGGGTATTAGTTTTTGTATTACTGAACCCAAAGTTGTTTTTTGCTGCAATGGTGGAAGTACTTCCTCCTGAGACAGCGACCCACCGACCAAGACTGTGCGATCCCCCTGGAGGTCGTGACCTACAGGTTGAAAAACACAGGTTGACAACAGTACCCTATATCTTTGGCTCATTGTCTAAACATTTTACTTTCAATACTGCTCAGTTCTGTCTAGGTTTTGTTTACAGCTCGTGACAGTCTTGTGTTAACCATGGACACAGCAACACTATGGACTAACACTCGCCACCTTAAGCACGTCATACATGGGGTCGTTGAATGCAATGGGGAAAGTGACTATTCCGAGCTTGTGGGTGGATCGCGTAACTAATGAGGAAGTACTGAACAGAATTGGGGAGAAAAATTTCTGGCATACCTTGACTAAAAGAAGGGATAGATTGGTAGGACACATTCTTAGACTTCAAGGAACTGTGAATTTAGCATTGGAGGGAAGTGTGTGGGGTAAAAATCGCAGAGGAAGACCAAGAGATGGATACAGTAAGCAGATTAAGACAGACGTAGGTTGTCGTTCTTATGTGGAGATGAAGATGCTTGCCCACGATAGGGTATTGTGGAGAGCTGCATCAAACCAGTCTCCGGACTGAAGACCACAACAACAACAACAACCCCATACGGACGCTGGCTACAGAGTCCGCCAAAAAATACACATTTTATGTGTTTATTTTACATTTAATCAATGACCACACATGTATAGCCTTCAGTTTAGCACATAGCTACTTCAAAATGTTGACCGTTGGCTGCTAAAAATATAGCAGAACGAGGAGCGGTCGCAGCAACTACTTCAATGTTTTAATGGCGATTGCTGCAGAAATCGCTGTCTCCTGACGATGTCCCTTCGGCGTGCGTGGCTTACGTCGACAGACACTATCTAAATCCACAGGTTTCAGATCTGGCGACCGTGGGAAGACCTCAATGAGCCGTTTTCTCTGAAAATTGTGATGCAGGAAAGCTCGTATGGCTAGATCGTAGCGTGTTGGCGCCCCGTCCTGTTGGGAGAAGACCTCTCCATCAGCTCCATCAGCGCACGAATACCTGGCAAATTCGACGTGCCTAACATTTCCAGGTACACTTCTCCAGTGACAGCGCCCTACTAAGCTTCTACACGAAAGTCCACATTATTAATCACGCGTAGTAATCGCGGAATGGAAACTTTCCACTTTGCAACTTTCAGAATTCTTTGTACGCTTATACTGCTAATGACAGTTGCAGCACATTTCGTACAAGACTTCTGAAATCATGAAAGTTGCAACACGAGAGCCGACGAAGGACTTTCAGCTGTACGTTGCCTTCCTAATCTTTTGTAAATATCACAAATCGTTCCATTAAATACTAACTTTTCAATAATGCGATCCTTAGGCGGGTTGGCGGTGCTGTTTAAAACTCCCGCCTTCACTGAAGATGCACTTGAAAAACTTCTCATATTTTCGTTGCTGGAATGTGCTCCAGCCATCGTGTTTCCTCAATAACAAGATGAAAGTACTAACATCTGTTGAGCCAAAGACCATAGTACAACACACTCAAACGACAATATCGATAGAGCTTGACAAAGAATATATACATTTTTCTGACGGACTCTGAACATCACTCCAATTTTCTCGTGCTGGGACCTTTAGCTCATAGAGCAAATGCGTGTCGTGTGTGATAAGAAAATTGCCAACTACACTTGCGGCGACCGTCCTCGTGGATTGAAGCTTATGTGTACAAAATTTCATAAAGATTGGAACAAAACTGTAGAATTGTATGCATCACGTACACACAAACCCACAAACATACGAACACTCTGCTTTATATATTAGAAGATCGCTTTGAAATTTATTTCAAACCGCTTTTAGAATATTATATGAAACAGTTCTGCTTACGAAAACTTTCCTACAAAAAATTGTCGGAAAGTAACATAAAAAAGCTCTGCCGCTGCAGTGAAAATGATACATAGTACCAGCAAAAGCCGAGGACGTTATAAAAGAGATAAAATGAGCACGACTTTGTTAGAACAGCAGAATACTATCACGTCAGTGTTAAATACCGACACACAATACTTCAAGTTATTCTTGATTCTCAATTAACATAGCTTATCATTTCGATACGAAATGATGAATCGCCTGTCTTAGTTAATAATGCTGAAATGATAGCGCCTCCATAAAGGTTTCTTAAAAAGTGAAGTGTAAGGCCAGTTTCCCTCTGTCAATCAATGATGCATATTCTCCAATCTTATTCCTTTATCTTCATAATTCACTCATGTACAATCTATATGTTCTGTCATGTTACTGTCTCTCTACCTCCTCCATCCCTTCTATCACATCCACTGCTGCTATCCGTCTTAGTTTATATTTACTTTCTATAATTTGTCTTAATTATTGTACTTCTCTTGAGCGTATGATAATATTGTTTCTTTTTAGTACTACAGTAATTTCTAAGTTGTATTTAATATTAGATTTAACTTACAATCGAAATGGATTATTGTAAAATACACACAGTCCTTGTTATGTGCATGGGGCAGCTTGACGGCTCTAATATTGTGAGGTTAAATAAATAAAATGAAGGTTCGTGCAGGGCGATCACATTTGACTCTCAGCCTTAGAAAGGAGAGGGCGTGGCCTTTGCACATTGATTCACAGGTCAGATGGCGTCCGCCTAATCTCTGCAACTTTGCGCAAATCCTGTTATCAGCTCTCGGTGTCCTTCGCTTTTTTTAAAATACGGAAGCCGAAAATAGATCCGGCGTAAGCTCTACTCGGAAAATTATTACCTCGAGTTACATCTCCTTTGGACTGCAAGACGAAAGGTTATCGGTAGACTACGGATCGGTCACCTTGGCAGATTAGTGAGACTGATTCATGACCACCAATTGCACGTTCTTCGATAAATGTAATTAAGTGATCGTATGTCATTTATTGATCGTGAAAACCCAAGCTGACGTTCGACCGCCTAATGCTAATCTTTGTCGTAATTAAACACGGCATTTAGCTCACGGACTGAAAGCGATGAGCTACGGGCCAGCAGAACTCTGCTACGGAGGCGGACACAACCTGCTGTGACCCACATTATATTGCAGCCGTAACCTTGTGGTCGACTACCATCGAGCTGAGAGCTATGTAAATGCGTATTACTTCAGCATTACGAAAGTGAACGCTCGAGACCAGGAGACGGACTGCGGCAGTAAGGCGGTCATGGCCTCTGTGCTACACTGCCAGCCAAGAAACGTCAGCCACCTGTGAGCCGAGTTCAGTGCAGAGAACCAACAACGGACTGCTGCACCCGTAGAGGTGGCGCAGTACTAGGCGTCTATTATTATTATTAAATTATTATTACACACGATACAGGTCTTATCAGACCACGCTAAACATTCATCACTACTTCTTCCTGTTCTTCCAGTATTCCTTCAGTTTTTCACTAAAGGCTCTCTTCCTATCTTCAGACCACTTTGGTCGTTGGGCTTTAGGTGCTGTTTTCTCTGACATCACTTCCCACTTGTACACCTTGTGTCTAAAGACAACTTTGTCTATGATGACTTCTGAATCTATATAAGCCCTTTACAGATCAATTTTGACTTGTATCATCCAGGGTGTAGTGGTCTTGAGACCCTGGATGTACCTGAGGATTCTGTTGGTGAGTCTGGTCTGTGGAAGTCCTCTGATGTCCGCTGCGATGTCAGAGAACTTCTCTGTCGTAGCCCATGAGTTAAGTCTATAGCCTCCGTCTGTAATTTTTGGTCCAATAATTTTCCTAGTGATTTTTCTTTCCTGTGTTAAGGATGTTCTCAAGGTCGGTCTTTGTGTGTAACATCAGTGTCTCACTGGCATATAGTACCTCCTCTTTGATTACGGTGTTGTAGTGACAAATTTGGTGAAGGTGGAAAAACATTTCTTATTATAGATATCCTGCGTTTTGTATGAAGCTCTCTTCATTTTCAATACTCTAGTATTCTGCGCAATTTTCTCTTATCCTGTAGGTTCGATCACTTCACCTAGGTACCTAAAGTGTGCAACCCTGTTAATCTTGCCATACTTTGTGTTCAAATTTGGCATGTTTAGCTTCGTGCAGAAGAACTCAGTTTTTTGAAAAAAAGATTTGTAACCCTACTTTTTTTGCGCTCTATTTGAGAAGGCCTATTATTATTTTATTTATTTATTGAGAGACGAGAAGACTGATCGTAAATATTCTCAAATCAAAAATATCATCCTCGACTCCTTGCGGTGCGCAAAAAGTTCCGTGCTACCGTAACAGCGTAAGGAGTACCTTCGCTCATGATTCTACGGACAGCTGTGGCTGTACAGTTTCTCGGCCACGGCTGAAACACTGACAGGGAGCCAAGACAACAAGTAACAAACGTTTCAGATTCGTGCAAGTCCATTTCACGAAACAGTGCAGTCTACTGCATAACCTGTCACATCGTTTCTCCTGTTCTTTGTAAGACGGATGTTTCTTGTTCACAGAATCTGGAGCGCTGCAGGGAAGTGTCCCAGTTATTCGTGTATACAAACGATCTAAGAGAAGCAATCCGTGCAAGACATCATAGCACTGTTTCAGTAAACAGGACAAAATTCCTGCAAGTATTCACTTGCGTGAAACTGACGTAACAAATACGCATGCCGCGTAAAGAGACAGTTACGTCAAAATCAACGAAACACTGCAATTTCACTTACAAGGAAAGTACTTAGGCTCGAACAAACAGAAATACACCAAAATCGTACGATAGATAATGTAAAGTTCCCTCATTGCACTAGTGATACTCCCGCATCTGCAAAACTCTGCAGTCGCCCATTAGAGGCCTCTGCGTGTGCCATGCCATGTTTGTATAGCTTATGGGACTTATCTACAGGGTCATCAGCCCCCAAAACTTACAAACTACTTATGAACTAACTACTAAGGACGGCACAAATATCCATGCCCGAGGGGGGATTCGAACCCCCGACCGTAGTGGCCGTGCAGACCGTGACTGGAGCGCCTCAGTCCCCTCCGCCACCGCGGCCGGCTTGTGACATTTGTGTAGGGAAGCGTCAGATGGGTCGGCGATTGGTTATCAATCTTGCTAATGTATTGCAATTGGTTGAGATGAAATTCCGAAGAGCCCTTCTTCGTGAATACGGTCTTTGTGTAGAAGAAGAATCATCACATGTTTTCTGGTATCTATTATAGTGCAGAAATATGAGAATAGATTAGAAAGACTATAATAGATAATAGGTAACATGCGAATGATTCATCTTCTACACCAATACCATCTACACGAAGAAGGTTTCTTCAGTCACACTATATTAGCCGGATTGATTACCAATTGCCGACCCATCCGACACTTCAACACACAAATAACGTCACAAAACCCAACTTCAGAGGCACACTGCACCGTCACTACTGGTGTACCGGCAGGTCAAAGTGCTATGTGGCATGGCACACGCAGAGGCCTCTAATGGGCGACTGCAGAGTTTTGCAGATGCGGGAATATCACTAGTGCAATAAGAGACCTCTACATTATCTATCATACGAGTTTGGTGTATTTCTGTTCGAGCCTCAGTACTTTCTTTGTAAGTACTACTGTGCCATGCGCCTTTCCGATACATCGAAAGTACTTGAGAATTTCTTTCGCACTAGCCTCGAGCTCTCGGGCGCGAGAGCGGTTTGGGGAGCTCTTCCTAACTTGTCTCCGGGTTGCCGTGAGTTCGTTCTGATTTTCCGGGGAGTACGAGGCAGATCATCGTGGCGCAATGGCTTGCCCGCCAGGTGGCACAGAGGACTGCTAGTGGATGCCACAACTTGGACGTGGTTCCTGGAGCAAACGTGCATTGCTCCGCCTCACTGCTAAACACGTCGGCGGGGTAGCCAGCCGTTTACATTGCCCCTGTGGTCGGCTTCTGTGCAGAGTGGAGCGGCTGAAACGCGAAGTAGTACTGGGTGAGAGTCGCTTACCGTAGTGTGTGGTGACTGGTGAACTGCACCCTAAGCTTGTTATATCTCGGGCCTACAGTGTTAGAAATATCGAATATTGACATAATGTGAAAGGATAGTCCAAACACTGTAATTATTTATTTATAAATCACACAAGATATCTTTCGGCATTACATGCCATCGTCAGGTGTTTCGTATTTAGAGGTTGTAAGTGCTTCAACTGGCTACAATTCATAAATCAAATGTAAAACATCACCTAATAAATAGTCAGTTGAAGTACTTACAACCTCTAAATACGAAACACCTGACGATGGCATGTAATGCCTAAAGATATCTTGTGTGATATATAAATAAATAATTACAGTGTTTGGAATATCCTTTCGCATTATGTCAATATGCACCCTAAGCATTGTGTTCCAAGGAAGCGGGTTTTGAAACGGTTTTACCCGTGGCTAGATTCGTGAACTTGAATTGATTCCTTAGTAAAAAAAGAAAAAAAAAGTTACACGCATTGAACTTGGTGCGGTGTCGTAATGCACGAATGTTACAGACAGAACCTTAGAAGTATTCCCCGTACATAATTATATGGAATTGTGTTAATGTATTGTCAAGTTAGTTGTTAGTGTCTGAAGAGCACTGATAGACATTTGACATTATCGAAACAGTTTCTAATTACATTTCCTGAACAAAGTGTTAAGTGTATGTAAATGGTTTTAGCGACATCAGTCAGCTTTCTGTTCTAGTTTTGGTGCTTGTTAACGAAGTCATTCCCATTGTAAGGATGGCAATGGTGCAGAGCGCCGTGTAAAATTGCACCACTTGTATGGAACTCTGAAACTGGAACCAAACAAGGCACACTTCTCTCGTTAATCGTAAATATCTGCGGACCTTTAATACAAAAGATCACTAATTGAGCAAGCTGTCTACCGACAGAGATCCTCACGGCCCGTCCTCACCGCTTTAATTCTCGTACATTCTGGAACACGTATTATGTTAGGCAATGCGTAATAACAGCAGGCAAATAACTTTAGTTTGTGCTGTTTCCCATTTACTGTGAATCACTCAGCTATTCAGAATAGTATGATAATTAATGCAAAACACCAAAAGGAGTTTCTCACATTTGCACGAGTCCAGCACTTTCGCCACATCGGCCAAAGCATAAATCTGCACATATTGCCAATGCAAAGGCGTGTATTGCTCATTAGCCTGTCACTCCAACTTTGACGTACTGCTAACAACTCCACTTCCGCTGGATAATAAGAT
The DNA here is from genome assembly GCA_026315105.1 of Locusta migratoria. Lineage (NCBI taxonomy): Eukaryota > Metazoa > Arthropoda > Insecta > Orthoptera > Acrididae > Locusta > Locusta migratoria. Next base: position 614,610,750 of record CM048746.1, read on the forward strand.
ACACGCTTATTCAAATCAAATTCTTCGCCGAGCGAGGTAGGCAGTGATAACACACTGGACCCGCATTCGGTAGGACGGTGGTTCAAATCCACCTCCGGCCATCTAGATTTAGATTTTCCGCGATTTCCCTAATCACTCCATGCAAATCGCGGTTTTTTTCCTTTCAAAGGGCACGACCGATTTCCTTCCCCATCCTTACCCAAACACGAGAGTAAGCTCGCCTCTAATGACCACGCTGTCGACGGAGCGTTAAACACTAATCTCCCTTCCCTCCTTCCTTCCTTCGTTCATTCCTTATCCCTCAGCAGATCCTTCTATAATGATCGTGATGTTCACTGAATGTTACAGCCTAATCTTCCTTCATTCCTTCTCTTCCTCAACATACACTAGTACTAACGATTTGTCCTGTGTTGGCATCGGAGCCTGAAGTAAATGGTACGTACTTTGCTGAGTTGTAAGTTTTCAAGGCCGTTATTCGGCTAACGAGGGTATTCACCAGACTTTGCGCCAATGTTCTGTGTTAAATTCAACACCTATGAAATATTTGAGTACTAAGGACAAAAGACGCACTGGATCGCTGTCGAAGTACGAAGTTTCCGTGATATAATCCCAGATAAGCGGGTTGCGGTCCTGTTCACAGGTTCGCCCTGCGTCTTTCCTTTATTCGTATCAATACAAATGTTCAAATGTTTGTAAATCTAGGGGACTTAACTACTGCGGTTACGAGTCCCTAGGATTATAAACTATTTAAATTAAACTGACATAAGGACAACACACACACACACACACACACACACACACACACACACACACACACACACACACACAACCGTGAAAGTTTTAATGCAAGCATCAGTCATGTTGCTTCACTTCACCCTCGCATCTCTGACTCTTGAAAGCTGGAAAGGAGCAGATAAATCAACGTCTGCGTTTGAGTTTAAACGTTTAGCTGAAATTGCTTTATCAGAGGACACAATACTGGCTTATCTAGTACTAAAACATCACACGTAAAGACCCAACTAGAACACACGACATTCCGCCTGCACTGTGAAACAAGAGGTCAAGTGAAGACCTTTGAATAACTTACAGATGGCCGGTACTGATTAACACTGGGCAATGTTGAAACATTGCAACAGCTAAGAACCGGGGAGCTCCTCAGTCCAAAGTCTCTCTAACGGAAGGGCTCCACTCAAGCAAACACATTATGGAAATGTGATGCGCTACAGACGTCCCAGTAAAATGACAGCAGCAAGATATTCTTTCAAAAGGTAAGGTTTTTGTCAATACCTCTAGAACGTAAATTACGTTTCACTTCCTATATTCCTTAGTTTTTAAGTATATTACATTTAGTTTCGAAGGTCATGATAAAAAAAAAAAAAAACGCTTACAGTTTTCTAGAGAAAACGTTCTTGATTATGAACTACTTTCAGAAACTTCCTGATAGATTAAAACTATGTGCCGGAATAGGAATTCGAACCTGGGACCTTTGCTTTTCGCGGGCAAGCAAGACTGAGCTATCCCGGAACGCTTCACACAGGTCCTAGGTTCAAATTTCGGATGCGGCACACAGTTCTAATCTGCCAGGAAGTTACATATCAGCGCACTCTCAACTGCAAAGCGAAAATATTATTTTGGGACTACTTTCGGTCTAGGTTCAGACGAAATGCGAAACGATTGAAATTTCAGTTACATCGGAGCGCCACAATTACCACACGCCATTACAACATTCAAAGCACGTAAAGAAGAAGAAAACAACATCCAACATGATCATTACAACTTGGTTTATCGCAACGGTAAATGGGAGAAACCGTTGGTCTTTTCTGTAACTGATTTCTAACTCCACGCTTTCACGATTTAAAATATTCTTATAATGTTATTCGAAGTAATTATCTTCGGATGTACGTACCAGTCGCAAATACATCTAAAGTTATAAAACGCGTATTATTGTTTTGAACCAAACCGAAAGAAGGTCCGTTCCAAGTCATACTGATTGCAAAATTAAGCGTTTCTTGACACACAACTGATTGCTTAAACCATTAACATCACAATGTTTTAATGTTTTATTTTTTGTATAACAGGCGCGTAATGTGAGTATTCCTGACACCATTCCTTGCTCTAAAAATTCAAATTCTGACAACTCGTTCCTGTTGTTTTCCTCGTGCTTGCGCAGTCCTGTAAGACGAGGATATAGCGATGTCGCGGCTTCGAGTTCCTCGAAACACAGTGGAGGTGTGTGACGAGACCGCAGCAACATGATCCACCAACGGCCTGTACTGAGCATGAGCGCTACAAGCTTTGCGGGGAAGTACACTCGCGCCACACGTGTTCTGTCACACTGCGAGAACACAGCAACCTGCTACGGCGTTAGGCGAACAACTTCAGCTTTCCACTTAAACTGAATTAACATGCTTAAAGGAAAAACTACCTTTAAATTTTCATGAACCTCCTCATAAATACTTAGACAGTAAACAAATGATAATCAGTGTTACCAAGTGTTAACACTGGTTAAAATATCAATGCACAGAAATTGGTACCTCTTAATAAAGAGGAGATTACGACTAACGATAAACAATGATACGTCAATGACTGTAATTTGGCATGTTGAATATTTCTCCACATAAAATTTTTATTCACTATATGATTTATATGTATTTTAGTTTTGGACGACAACCCCAATAACATGTAGTTGGGCTACAACAATAACGTGATAATGAGAATGAAGAAAAAATATCGTTAATTTATCTAAACAGGTGTTAAATAGAAGGCTTAATTTATCTTTTTGTCTACCGCTTATTAAAAACGCAACACGACACGATTTAGAAACTGCTTCTGTTTCATGACAAATTGTGTTTTAAATTTAAACCCTTTACTGTTGCGTTAAGACAACAAGAAATTTTTAAAGCATCCGCGAAGTCCGCGTACTGGAAACTGGGCACAATCCGAACGGGCCGCGGCGGAGTGGCCGAGTGCACTGGGACGCTTTGCTCCGATGCGCGAGGCTGTTCACCGTCGGAGGTTCGAATCCTCCCTCGGACATGGATGTTTGTGTCGTCTTTAGTATACGGTAGTTTACAAGTAGTTTGTAAGTTTAGGGGCTGACGACCCCGCAGTTAAGTTCCATAAGCGTTCTGTTCTTTTCAGAATAAAAAAGAAAGAAGACCTTGGCGCGACTGTCCGCCGGATATGACACCCGATATCTTGATAATGAAATGAGATGTCTTTCTGTTATCCCTTTTAAATGGAATTTCGATAACCATATATTCCATCCGTTGATAAAATCAACCACAAGCTAAGTGTACGTAATGCGGTTTTAGTTCTGCAAACCTTGTAAAACTTTGCACCGTGAGTATTAAGAATAACGGAAAGAAATACCTTTATTGAGCGAATATATTATACTACAGACGTGCAAAAATCAATTTCAGTGAATTACTATTTTCTCAGAATCGGATGATAGGTATTCAATAGTGGCCGCCAATCTATAGCGCTCAATGTATGTTGTTGTTGTTGTTGTTGTTGTTGTTGTGGTCCGGAGACTGGTTTGATGCAGCTGTCCACCCTACTCTATGCTGAGCAAGACTCTTCATCTCAGAAGAACGGCAACCTACATCCATTTGAATCTGCTTACTATATTCATCTCTTGGTTTCCCTCTGCGATTTTTACAGCACACACTTCCCTCCAATGCTAAATTCACAATTCCTTTAAGTCTAAGAATGTGTCCGACCAATAGATCCGTTATTTTAGTCAAGGTATGCCAAAAATTTCTTTTATACCCAATTCTGTTCAGTACCTCATTAGTCACGTGATCCTCCCACCTAATCTTCAGCATTCTTCTGTAGCACCACATTTCAAAGGCCTCTATTCTCTTCCTGTCCGCACTGTTTATCGTCCGTGTTTCACTGCCATACAAGGCAACACTCCACACAAATGCCTTCAGAAAGGATTGCCTTATGCTTAAATTAATATTCGATGTTAACAAATTTCTCTTTTTCAAGAACGCTTTTCTTCCCATTGCCATCTGTACTGCGACCATCACACGTTATTTTACTGCCCATGTAACAAAACTCATTTGCTACCTTTGATTCGTTACCTAATCTAATTCCTTCAGCATCGCCTGATTTTCTAAGACTGCATTCCATTACCCTTGTTTTGCTTTTGTTAACGTTCATGTTATATGCTCCTTTCAACACACTGTCCATTCCGTTCAACTGCTCCTCCAGGTCATTTGCTATCTCTGACAGAATTACAATGTCATCGGCAAAGGCAACGTTTTTAATTCGTCACCTTGAACTTTAATCTCCTCACTTTCCTTCACAACTTGCTCAATGACAAATTGAATAACATTGGGGAAAGGCGACAACCCTGTCTTACTCCCATCTCAACCAATGTGTCTGTTTCATGCCATTTAACTCTGATAACTGCTGTGTGGCTTTTGTACAAGTTGTAAATAACCCTATGTTCCCTATATTTTACTCCTGCTGATTTCAGAATTCGAAAGAGTATTCCAATCGACATTGTTAAAAGCTTTCCGCAAATCTCCAAACCTAGAAATGTAGATTTGCCTTTCCTTAATCCATCTTTAGCAAATGTGCAAATGTTTGTAGAGCTAGTGGGATCATCAGTCCCTAAACTTACAAACTACTTATGAACCGCCGCGGTGGAGTAGCCGAGCGGTCAAAAGCGTTTCGCTTCGGAGCGCGCGATTGCTCGCCGTGGAGGTTCGAGTCCTCCGTGGGGTATAGGTGTGTGTGTTTGTCCGTAGGTTAGTTTACATAGGTTTAAGTACGGACTGATGACCACACAGTTTGGTCCGATAGATTTACAGACATTTGAACATTTGAACTTATGAACTAGCTATTACTAAGGCACAAATATCCATGCCCGAGGGGGGGGGGGATTCGAACCCCCGACCGTAGTGTCCGTGCAGACCGTGACTGGCGCGTCGCAGACCGCTTGGCACCGCGGCCGGCAATCTATCTTTAGGATAAGCCCTAAAATGAGGATTGCCTCCCGTGTTCTTATATTTCTCCTGAATCCAAAATGGTCTTCCCCGAGGTCGGCTTCTACTGGCTTTTCCATCCTTCTGTAAATAATTCGCGTTAAAATTTTGCAACGACGACTACTGATGGTTCTGATGAGCAGCAGTGGAACAGGCGTAGCATGGGCGCCTCAGGCAATTTCTAATATGGAGCTTTACTGTGTGGTAGAGAGCTTATCCTGTGTTACGTAGCGAGACGGTCTGGCGCCAGATGGGGCCGGCTTGGCAGCGACGCGAAACAGCTGCGTGGGAGCTGGCGCTGGCGGCAGGATGTGCGCTGATGAAGCGCGCCCTCTGCGGGGCCACGGCTGCCACTGCCAATACTGGCCACCAGGGGCGCCACCGCCGACCACCGACCTGCCACTTCACCGCAATCTGACAGGTCCACACACTGCAACCAACACTGTTCGTCCAATGTATGGACCGTTCAAGTAGCATTGGAACCAACGTTGGATCCGACATTGGCACTGCTCCGTTGCTTGTCGGTATTTTGATCAAACATAAAAGGACCTTGGGCCAAATCGGCACGCCGTCAACACATTAACGCCAACGTTTCATTCTATTTTTTTTCGTCTGCCCGTCTCGAATCTGTTTCTTCGTTCGTCTTCGTCGCCGTTTATTTCAAAGTTTCAAAATCTCGTTGTGAATATTAGAACTGCATCGGAAAGTGATTCGTTTGTGTAAGCAACCACAAAAATGGCTATGCCACTGCAAAACTTAAATGTTCAAATGTTTGTAGAGCTTATGGGACTTAACTACGGGGGTCATCAGTCACTAAACTTAAAAACTACTTATGAACTAGCTAATACTAAGGACGGCACAAATATACGTGCCCGAGGAAGGGGGGGGGGGGAATTCGAACCCCCGACCGTAGTGGCCGTGCAGACCGTGAATGGCGCGCCGCGGCCGGCCTGCAAAACTTAAACGCGATCAGTGAAACAAAACACTTTTTATACTTTTGACACAATTACTTAATGCAATTTTTAAAATTAACATTACTTAACATTTTCTGTCGAGTTTCACATATTGCTTTGCAAACTTCAATGACTACCAGTCATATCAACTACATGGTTCCCGATATTTTATAAACTAAGTGTAGGCTTCTAAAACCGCCTCCTGCAGCAAGAAATCGAAGCGTCGGTACCAAAAGAACTTTAAGGCGTATAGCATCCGTCCAAAACGTCTTCTTTTTTTATTATTTAAGTTCAATTATTTAAAGGAGCAGGTATAAGTTTTAATAATGTGTATCGATTACTTCTAACATATTTTAAAACTTCCTGATTTCGTAATTAATGCTCGTAGGATGTGATACAACACAGCCCATCATCTTTTACATGTTTCTTTTCTTTCTTTTTTTTTTTTTTTTTTTTTTTTTTTGCCATGAAAAAGTGTAATTATTCACATTCGAAATCGTTAATGCATCGGCCGCGATTTGTGCGTCAGATATGTTTACGTTGGTTCTCGACGTATTCAATTGAATATTGGCTCCAATGTGTGGGCAGCGCTGTCGCAAAATATTGGTCAGTGTTGGCGCCTGCGTTGGTACCAATGTCTGTACGTGGTGTTACATGCAGCACATTACCCGGGAGACGCAAATGTCACTTCGTCCACATGAGCCGATAAATAATAGAAAACACTATGTCACAATCCAACAACGTATCAAAAACGGTTGCGTTTACATGACCAACCAAAAACGGATTTGGGAAATAGATTAATGAAATCCGGTTTTGGGAACCCACGTACCCAGGTAATTTCTGATAGCACACGGTCATATAAACATACCACAACACTATTGTGTATTGGATATGTTTTCGAAGTACCTGTGTACCGCTTAACAAATATTTCACTCCATGCGAAGTATTCAAAATACTTTTGAACTTCCATGACTTTATTCAGTCTCCTGAATACCAGCAAAGAAACTCCATACTGGATTATTCAGTTATCCTTATGTCTCGCTTTTGATCGTTATGAATGTAACACGAGAGAGATCGGTACCAACATTGTTAAGAAAACCATCTGTATGTCTTATCTAATTAAGAATTTTAATCGCATGAAGACCCACTAATGACAAGAATTCAATATAAATCGTGTGGACAACGTTTTTAGCAGTCGACACCTGCTTCGGCCACGCCACCGTCCACCAACAAGTGCAAATGTCGTAATACCGAGCGATCAATCAGGCTGGAACAACACGAACCTATAACACGATCAAATTCTGTATGTCTCGCAAGGAGAGTGTCAGAGATTTCAAACGTTTTTACACTGCTTACCACAATTAATAGTGTTCAACTTTCATTTACGGATCACTGTTCGGCAACCCGACGTTTTGCTAATGTCGGTGTGAGAATTTCAGAACCGTGATACGTTTACTACGACGCCGTGAAGCAGAATTAGTGGCATCGTATCATCTCATCGATATGCGGGTAACTCCGTAACCTAAAACTTTATTTCGACCCTAACATAATAGAGACTTGATACTAACTTCTTGAAAAAGAGATGTATTTAAAGCGAATAATTGTACTCAAACTTCAAAGATTACAATTTTAACAATCTAACTATTCGAAAGAACCTGGAGAGATTATTTTAATATTCGTCACAAAGTGGAGCAGCGCTATTTCGAAGCTTTTGTGGCGCTATAAATTGTAGCAGCTATCAATAAGTAAAATCATTTTACGGTGGTTAGTTACAATTTCACTCACTCTTAATACGAACCAGAAACTTTAACCACTAGTTTACAATATTACTGCTGTAAAAAAACTACTGTGTCAAGCGATTGCAGTCAATCATCTACTTCAGTATAGTCTGCTTACTTTCGTACTTCAGTTTCACAAAAATTATAGAACTGTTTACCGACGTTTTCAAGAAGTGAAGGCGCAGCTACTAATACATATGACCATGTTCAGGTACTGTTAATATTTCTACGTAGCATTCTTAAAGTTGTACAGTTGGATACCTGATAAGTAGCTAAAATTATAATATGTACATGCAATGTGTCTAGTTTTGAATATATTACAACGTCTGAAATCAGTTTAAAAAAACTGTGCAACGTTAAAGCACTAACCAAGCACGCGCTGTAATCACAATCATTTCTTTTTCAACTTCAACACATGAGGTTACAATAAATTCAAAGATATGCTTAGGACTCTTCTAATGTGAGCCTGTATTAGTCTGCACTGATATTTTGTTATATAGAATGTCATAAAAGAAGTAGTTGCATTACTTTAACGACGTTTTTCACATTTCAACTAGAACATTCACCGGCATGTTTGGTTACTAGTAAATATTAGAAACACCTTTAAATACAGCAATTTGTCATTTTTATATGACGCGCCAGTCTTCAGTTACTATCTACTAACCGCTTCTACCGCTAGCATCGCTTCAGCTTCACTTTTTCCCCAACAGTTTCGCAACTGTTACTACTCTGGTTTCACATTAAGCCGTTCCTTCACGGCACGTGGACGTCAAGCTAGTAACGTCACAGCGTGAAACCAAAGAGAACAACAGAGGCAATGACGCAACTAAAATGAAAGAAACTGAACAATCCTCCGACATGTTTTCGCAATCTAAACGGGGGAGGGGGCATGATACATGTTACGATAAATAAAAATAAATGTAACCCTGGGGTAAAATAAATTCACATAATGAAGTAAAACCAAACACATAAAGGTTCTAACTCTGCGTACAGCTCAAATGCGCATAACCACTAATAATTGGTATTTTTTACACACTTCAAATTAGCATATTCATGATTTTATTGCTTTTGTGCATGCAATTATACGCTGTGTTGAGTGTCAGGAAATTTTTCGCTATAAAAAAACCAGAAAACTACTTCCGAAAATATGACGCAGCTAACGTGGCATGGTAGGGAGCACTAAATTATGTACCCCCCCCCCCCCACCCACCATGTAGCGAAGCGTGAAATTGAGTACTTAGAATCGTAGATATTTTTACTTGTGGAGCTCAACGTGATACGCGACATTAGTTTCAAGCCCCAACAGACTTTTATTACTGTTTTTATTTTTTTTTATTGCAATGTTCATATTACGAATTTGAACTATACCTATATTCTTTGAAGACGAGAGGATAATTACGTGACCAAGTGAATCAGTTGGAAAACACACACTCTGTAAATTGCGAGAGGTTTTTCGGAGAATGTCGACAAAGGTGAAGCTGGACGACTAGCGCCCGATTACAATTACTTGATATTTGATGTATTCGTCACGTGCAGTGTATCCGAGGGAAGGTGCTCAACGATCACATGGCCATTAAAGCGAATTCTAGAAGCCAACACGAGACAGAAAAAATCCCGTGCGCGCAAACTAGGTCGACAAACGGCGTGGTAGCTGACATGTGCATAAATCTGCAATTCCTTTACGGCACCTCTCATCAGGCAAAGCGCCATGTGTCAACGCCGGTTGCTGCCACTGGTTACCTGCAACTATCCTCACTCTCACAGTGCTTACAAAGCTATCGCGTTATCATATCAACCGATTATTAGTTCTGGTGGCTACAAAAACGAAAAAAAAGTGCTAGAAAAATAAAAGCAAATAAAGCAGTGTAATGATACACCGCGAAACATTAGAGATAAAAAATTCCACTGAAAACTACACTGGTTAGAACAATTAGAGGATCAGTTCAGCTGTGTGGCTTCTGGAGAATTCTCATCGACAAAATGAACTAAAATGGTTCAAAGTCTTTGTCGGATTTCGGCAACCGACATCTAATAACAACGAGTTGCTGTAGAGAGGGGGGTGGGGAAGGTTGTTGATGTTGACTTTTGTTTACCAAACGAATTACAGAAGCAGTTCGTTTCAGATAGTGCAGTGAGTGCAATGCAACAACAACGTGACTTACCCGAAGCTATGGCATGAAGAACCATAGGAAAGTTACACACACACACACACACACACACACACACACACACACACACACACACACAGAGAGAGAGAGAGAGAGAGAGAGAGAGAGAGAGAGAGAGAGAGAGAGAGAGAGAGAGAGAGAGAGGTGGCTGTAGCTAATGAAGTGTCACAAAGTGTAATTTCCAGGACCTGGAAGCGATTTCAGACAACAGGAACCGTTAAAAGAAGGTACGGCGAAGGTCGTCCACGGGTAACCTCAGGAAGAGATGACCGTTATCTCCGGTTAACAGCAAGTCGATACAGGAGACTGAGCACAACTCAGCTGCAACGCATCCTCCAAGCAGCAACAGCAGGGCTCGCAATATCAACACTAACAGTCCGAAATCGTCTTCTGCAATATGGCCTCTATGCAAGGAGATCTATGGTGTATATTCCATTAAATTGCGACACCGTTTGGCCCGCACAAACGGACTGTATAAACATCAGGACTGGAGTCGTAAAGAATGGCGCCGGATCCTGTTCACAGATGAGTCACGATTTTGTATTCAGCCGGACAATCGTTGTTCTCTGATCTGGAGCGAACGTGGAACTTAGAACAACCCTGCTTATGTGCAGAAAACATCACTATATCACTTAGTGGTGGACGAATAGTGTTTACAGGAGTCAGTACTTGCGGGCGTACAGACCTCTAAGTCGTTCAAAATGACGCTTTGACGCCTCACAGTAATGTGGACGAGATCTCTTGCCTTTTTTTGCCCTACTCTGGTGCTATGGGGTCCTTCTGGTGAACAATAACGCTCGTCCCCACAGAACTGCACTGGTGGACAACATGTTTGAATTGAACAAAGAGTGGCCAGCTTGTTCACTGGACTTCAACGCGACTGACCAATCTGGGCGGCACATGGCAAATGTATTGCAGCCATACCAGCATCTCCCGCAACGGTTGCAGACCTGGAGATTGCATTAATGGAAGAATGGCCAATTTTCCTGAAAAGCTGATTGTTACCATCGTACTGTCCAAGCCACGCAGGTGTCCAACTGTATTGGCCGTCCGAGGTGATCACACATTATGTTAGAGGGCAACGATAAGGACTTTTTGCCGCGGTGGAGTAGCCGAGCGGTCTAAGGCGCCTCGCTGCGGAGCGCGCGATTGCTCGCCGTCGGAGGTTCGAGTCCTCCCTGGGCATGGGTGTGTGTGTGTGTGTGTGTGTGTGTGTGTGTGTGTGTGTGTGTGTGTGTGTGTGTGTGTGTGTGTTGTCCTTAGGTTAGTTTACCTTAGGTTAAGTAGTTTGTAAGCTACGGACCACGCAGTTCGGTCAGATAGATTTACAAAAATTTGAACATTTTGAAGGACTTTTTCACTATTATGGTTGCCCCATTGTGCCTCGCTCTAAGTAAAACCATGTAAACCTTAACAGTTGAGACCTGAGAATATCTTACTGTATCATACGCAAATTACGTTTTTGTAACCAATATCTGAATAAAAAACGTTACCATATGTTTACTGTGTATTGTTTTGAGCAGTGTATTAGTGAGACAAATAATAGTTTCATAAGATTTAGAATGAAATTAAGAACTTATGGAGATAGAAACCCAGTCTTGCGTCTTACCCATTGCGCTAATCTGTATATTTGTAACACTTTTGACGCTGTTGAACATAGCAGCTTTCTAAATGTTTGCGTTCAGGTAATGTCGTACGAAGGTGGTCTAATGAGAGCTGATCTTTGTGATTATAGCTGTACATGTGAAGCTGAATGGAAAGGATACAATAGTGTTTGGATAGCGACGTCTGTACGAGTATTTAATTAGCATCGTTGTGTGCGTACTATTTTTGTTTTTGTACGGGATGAATGTGAAATTAAAAGTGCGAGCCCCCATGGCTTTGTAATCCACAAATATCAGAAAGAAGAGCCAGAAGAGGAGGGCATCTATTGACGTTGCGCGCTCTGGCTGCAGGGAACTGCCCGCCGCCCCTTTAAACCGCAGCGCTGCCTACAGCTGCTGCCTGGCATGGCGATGGCCAGCCCGACGGTTCCGTAACGTGGACCGTGACGTGGCAGGCTGCGCCACGCCGCGCGAGGAATACCGATCCTCTGCGGCGCTCCCAGAACCTCCGCACGGCTGCTGCCGCCGCCGTGCCCTCCCAAACACATCCCGCCCGTGTAGTCACGTCCCGCCGCTACACCCATTCAACGGTCCCTTCCCGGGAGTTCGTGCCATCGTCACCTTGTCAGGCTGATGCCAATTATCCTGTGTGACCAGCTTCTGCAACTACGAGCTACATTCAACTTACACCACCTTCGGCTTCTTTTCTCACAAAATAACTGTGACATCTCCAGTCAACTGCAAAATTTTTCACAATGACGGCGCCACGATTCCACAGCCGCGGCGAACACTTCTTTGGCAAATAGCTGATGCAATTACTTCGCGGCGCTTCGTTTCAGGACTGAATAACGGCACCTATATGTCGTTCATTATAGCAAACGATGATAGCAAAGGCGCATTCGTGCAGTCATAACGCGTCAAACTCGGCTGATAACAAGCCACTCGCTCAGCCTTGTGGTCAGCCATTAGCGTTTCGCGTTACTCATCTGGAGGATTGGGTGCACAGATCCCACTGAAATCTCAAATTTGCAGGCGATGTATTCCGCAGCCCTTCGGCGATCTTTCATTCCCGTGATCATGTCGTCAGGTCGATATTGGTTTCTTATGTTGTCACACAAGGTCGTGCCTTCTCTGAACTGTCGCACTGACGCACACTGGACACACCCGTGACACCATCGCTATGTCTCACACAACTGGCGATGAATTTCAATCGATGGCACAAGACGCAAATGCAGAAAATTAATAATTACACTCTGTTCTTGAACTGAGAATGTCACAATTTTAAGCGCAAATAACAGTTCTAACTCCCTACGCTGCCGCTAGACTTGCATATGCCATGCGGTGCTGCCATCCTGAGCTCACATTCACAATGAGTGGTCGCGAATTTTAAGAAACTTTAATTCACTTCGTAAGGTACGAGAAAGACAAATAAAACGTAATAGTAATTGCATTTCGTGCGAGCTTTCAGTAGACGTGTCAGAGGAATTCCTTCTGTGCACAGTGTCTATTTTTTTACAGGCTTCAGTTTCTAATAACAACAATTATATAATTTCAACACTGTATTTTTAATTCGTTAGTTACACTATAAGCTTATTTCAACTTAATAGTCATCTTCAGGTATTATGCCACATTCTGTTAAGTTGAAATAAGCTTATAGTGTAACTAACGAATTAAAAATATACAGTGTTGAAATTATATAATTGTTGTTATTAAAATGTCGATGTACGACATCACTAACACTGTGGGCCCTGCAGATAACAACTTTAGTTTCTATTACGTTCCACTTTCACGAATGATACGTTTCATTCAAACATTGAAGACAGTTGTCATAATGGGTGAATATGTCTGCCACTGCACAGTACTTCAAATTTGAACGATGTGTCTCTCCAGTTAATGGACTTTATGCCATTTATAAAAATGATTTTTGTTCATTATTTTTTTGTAGAGATTGCTGTTACGTGTGGCTTATCCCTCAGTTTAATGAAGACTCAACGCATTCAATTTTCCATCACTTTGGACGCTTCCCACGGAGCAGTTCCACACTTTCTCACTAGATACCTAAACAGATCTATTTCGTCCCTAATTACGAATACATCTGGGTGAGAACAGCAGCTGACATGCCGATAATTGTGTGTGGGAAAATAATTAGTGCTTTGCTATTCGTTCTGCAGGCTACAAACACAGAGTGCGCATATACAAGGTGCATCTGAACACTTCGGTGAATGATCCCATATTTTACAAACCGCGTTGGCAAGGATGAGGTGCCCGCATTGAGCGACATGTCAACAAGCGCCCCCTATAGAGCAAAGCACTTCACTGAAGCGGTTGGACACAGTGCGACGCAGCTGAAAGGGTCAGTGTGAGAGCTCTTATCACTGCAACACGGAACGCAAAATGGAGCAATGCGTTAACATCAAGTTTTGTTTCAAATTGCGCAAAACGGCGACGAAGATCCATGGGATGTTAGTGCAATTGTACGTTGTTGAAGCAGTGAGTAAAAAGTGTGCGTACGATCCAACAACGCGTTAACTCAGTGCTTCGTGCGATTCCACAAGAAGCGTTTGCTGACAGTTTCCAACAGCTGTACAACCGTTGTCAAAAGTATTGTAGCCAATTGCTATTACTTTGAAGACCAGTAAAGGTATTTTGTTTATAATTCTTGTTGCCTTTATTTCCCGAGACCATGCACCGTACTTTTCAGTCGCACCTTGTACAACGCTCGCCGATATTTCGTGAATTGCATGATCCTGCACCGTGCCTGCGCTTTACTTACAGCGTTCTTTACGGTGGTTATATTTCAGCGAAAAATTCGTCTTAAAACCTACATTTAGGACCGCATATTGTCGACAGATATGCAGCACTCCTATTCAAGACATAATAACAGCCCAGTGATTAACGATTTCTTAAAAACAGAGCTTATTACGAGCAGTGCTCACTGATTGTGCCGTGTGCGTGATAAAGGCAGCGCGAACTCGCTACTGTTATTTGTGTATTGTGCTGGGAGCCAGACAAATGGTAAGATGAAACGTCTTCGACATCCTTGATCGCCAAGTGTACTCCCAAGGAGGCGAAGAAGTGTGCTGGAGCAGCGAAGACGACCTTCAAAAGGTCACACGGCACTGAAAGACGATCGTGCTGAAGGCAGGCTCATGCGCAGCTAGGCCTGTCATTCCGGAGAAGAACCTCATTTACATCTGTACTCAGCACGAAGGGTACACAGCACACCGCCATCTTTCTATTGCAGATACTGAATCACATGCTGGAAGGTCTGCCGGTAGGTTCCCTCCAGAAAGATCCGGAATTAATGTAGCATCGCTGACAACCAGATTCATGCTGAATGAAGTAAAATGTTGCTCGACTTGTTTTTGAGCGTGAATTGTTGGAATTTTGTGAGTAGAGACCTCCACGATGCATAACTGCTTTCCCTGTTACTAAATTCCTTATTTTTAGACCGATTTCATGTTTTAGCGCAAATCCTGTTCCAATCATTTGGTCTATCCTTTCGTTTTTGCATCATCATGACTGCTTGGTTTTCAAACTTATTGGTTTCGTCAGAGATCGCCGAACAGTGTATGAAATTTCTAACTCCATAAATAAACGCAGTATCCATTTCAGAAGTCTATCAACGAATTTAATCTCTCATTATTTTAACAGTGGAACTCCTGAGTATCTATTATGATGAACGGAACAGACTAACACTATGTATAGTTTTAAAAAAAATATGACATTTTTCGAGTGTGAGTTTTCTGGACGTCCGTGGTCCCTAATTTCCTTGAAGAAATGTAGCAGATTTCAACTATTTGAAACAAAACACGTGAGCACAGATTTACGAACGGGAACAGAACAAGTTTGAAACGACTGACGGCAGCAAATACGGTAGTACGATTTAATACAAACAACGTAAGTAAAAACAGTTGGATGTATTTTGTAAAGAGACAACAACTGCTGAGAATATTCATGAAAATTGTATGTGAGGCTACTGAACCGTTGAACCATCCACATTTGGGGGGTAAATTTGAAATCCCGAATTAAATTGCGAATAGATAATATACAGTCTTAATACAGTTGGTAGTCCGTGGCATAGCCCAACCTGTGTAACAACTCATGAGAAGACTGTAGAGCTCAAAGTATTATTAATTACTGTAAAAATCTACATTTCTAATACACAGTTAGGTGGCTTAAATATCTGGACGTCATCATCGAGACATTGCAAGAACTTAACGCTTTGTAGAACATGAACGAATATTTACCAGCTTGCCTCAGAAGTTACGTACTCTGTCAGTAGACACTGGTAGGCAGAACCCGTCTGCGAGGTGGAACTTGTTTATCATGGTATGTATGAGTCACCGAGAGAAAGTAGGCGTTATGATTAGTCTCGCTGAGTCAACGCCTAGATTACTCGCCACGGCCGAGGTAAGAAGCCTTACATATCATACATAATCGCTTATGTAGTACTTGATTATATACGCGTATTGCACTTACGCTCGATTGTAGAGAACACTTATGCCACTCACACTCACGCCATCTGTATCTTCAATTAACTTCTCGTATTGCTTGTGAAAATAAAACCCATGTTTTCTTGTTGCAATTTATTTTACCCAGACACGCTTTTTATTTATCTACTACTTTAACGCATCATCGGTGATGATGATGATGATCGTGTGGCATTTATGACCGTTAGACCCCAACTGGGGTCGTGTTCAGCCTGCCTGGTGCAAGTCTCTTTATCTGACGCCACTTCGGCGACTTGCATGTCAATGATGATGGAATGATGATGAGGACGACACAACACCCAGTCCCCGAGTGGAGAAAATCTCCTATCCGACCGGGAATCGAACCCGGGCCCCTTGCGTGGCAACCTACCACGCTGTACACTGGACTACGGAGGCGGACACGCATCATCGGTGGGTTGGTTTAACGTCTTTGTGGGTTGGATTTCGCTGTACTTTCCATTTGATCGCAGACGGGGCACAATTCTTCCAGCCACACAGCTAGAACTATTTGTTTAAATTTTACATTACTGCCAAAACTGTGCGACATCAACCTATGACCGTATGGGACGAAAAACCAGCGACAAAAATATCGTGTCTGGGTAAAATAAAGAAATTGCATATAGAAAACGGTGGCTTATTTTCCAAAAACGAATAGTTCAGCACTTGCTGGGGAGGATGGTTACACAAACAAACTTTAAATCATCGTATTTTTTTGCACTGCGCTCTTTTAACAGACGCGCAACACAAGTCTGCACCGTTATCATTCTGACAACTGGTTTTTTCGGGCACGAGGTCCGTGCCCTGTTTTCCTCACCGTGCTCAGAATATCACAGTGGCGAAGCGAAGCGTTCCACGTGGAAGTGGCAATTGTGCAACGGCAACCTTGATCTGGATTGCAGGTTAGACCGACACGCTAGACTGCGGCCATTTAAAACAATAACGGAGCCCAGTCACAGCACAATGGCGTCAGCCGGCCCCAAAACCCAAGGTCGCCCTAGTCACGCCACCTGCTGCCTAGCTAGCCTCGCGTCTCTGCATTGCGAAGTTAAAACGTCCAGGTAGTTTAACTCCCGCCCGCAGCAGACAATCGCAAGAATCAGATTCCCAACCCGCTGGCTTGTCGTGATCAGTACGCACCACATTTTGTGGTTGGGCACACCACTATTCCCCGGCCGTAAATTTAGGCTTTTCTCGACTGGAAGTACTACCGCTGTTTCCAGCAGATCCTCCTTTGCAGAGGTCCGAGTGTCTACAACCAGCTATGAACGAACTTCAGCCTTTCGCTTATCATTCATCTAACAGGAAAACTTTTCAAAAACCCAAACACTACTTGCAGACCGAAAAAAAAAATTTTTTTTAGCCGATTAGCCATTTCTTATGCATGAATGTGTGTTGGACTCCAGCCCTCATTTTTTACAATGAATGCATAACAGGTAGTTTCAACAAATACCAAAACAGACAACAAATTATATTTACCGAAAGCCCTTTAAATACTATTTAACAATGAATGAAGTAATTACAGTAGCCTATCTAAAAAAAACTTCATTTGGCACGTTCACTAAAAACTCTTCACGTATTAACGGTTCAGGTCGAACAAAACCCACTGAACCACACTATGTCCGTCAACCATACCTCGGTATGAAAATTTCAATTGCCAAAATCTGGACTAAGAGTAGATTATCTTGCGATCGTTTCAAATGAAGTTTTAATAAAACCCTAAGATCACTACCCTGACATACTTATGACCTTTCAGCTAATCATAAAGGAGAAAAGTGTCCTCTTAGTAAAGCCAGAATAGAAATTAGTTGTAATCGAGCTTATTTAAAGCCCTCAATATAGAAAGTAACGTCTTCGTACCCATTTGACATTACCGAATATATGTCCTCCAGAAGTGGTCTCTGTTATATTCTTCAGTTATTCGCATCCAAACTGAGCTTTCACGTTTTCTGATGACAACAAACTTTTGCTGTTCGTCATCTCAGTACGATTTTGCAGCGTGCTCTAGTAGAAGCGATGTTGAATATCGTTGGTCTATCTTACCTGACATGTTCAAGGTATCAGCCCTATCTTTAGACAACTCTGTTATTTACGTAATATGGAATATCAACGCGAATCAACTGTTCAAAATTCTGTAACTTTGCACCAGAAGCTATTACATTGCACTGAAAAATCAGAACAAAGCTGTCGTTTTGTTATGATGTACCGAAGGTTTTAATTGTTGTTATGTGGCATCTCCCAAGTTTTTACAACGACGTATAACTTTATTTTGCATTCAATTAGCTAGTTCCTTTCATTGAAAAAAAAACTTTACTGTGTGTCATGCAACGGAATGGCGTGACCATGAAAATTCAAGCTGCGACGTCACAGAACTCTACCCGCTCCTCGACCATGAACGCTTTTATGTATCATACGAGAGTGCTTTACCATTACGCATAACCTAAAAGATGGGCGACCAACATCTGATCTTGGCTTTATGGGAGAGACCAATATTGACCATGATTTTAATGGAGGTTTAAGGGAGATTGATGCTCAGTAAAATTTATCTGCACAGCTATTGGCATTTTGTTCGAATGAGTAACATTGCAAATATAAAATTACTGGCATGCTATGCTTCTTTTTACTCAATGATGGTGTACATTATGTTGTTTTGTGGTAACTAAACAAACAGGTAAGTTTTTAGTACACAAAAGCGAGTCATGCGAGTTTACAGAGAATAAATAATGCATCGAGTGAGTGAAAACGAAAGTCTCTATAAAATCTGTTTTCACTAGTACTTACTAGTTACGCGTATTGTCTTTATGCCGCAACTGGGGATGAATACGAGATGAGCGCATCCGTGGGTGGCCAGTATCGACCGAGAAACAGTTACACATACCCCGTGATGAGCCCTCAAGGCGGGTAGGGTACGTCATTCGATCTCTGCTCTTACATCCCTTGAGCCAAACCGTCCGTGCATGCAGTATCAGAAAATGGACTTTATGTCGAAATTATATCAATAAAAACCCGAAATGTTTTCGAGATCTGTAGGTCAAGTAAGTGAAAGTATGGACATTATTTCGTGGGATCAATATTAATACAGGTGACTACACTCGAAATAGAGAGGAAAGTAATGAGTCGTGTTTTTACCTACCCCAGCTTTCATTTTTTTTTTTTTTTTGTTCAAGTCGTATCGTTCCGTTCAAAGTCGTTACCGTCGCAGCTATACACCACAGTAGTGTTAATTTTTAAAACTTACACTCTCTAAAACAATGGAATAACGTTTGTCTAATTCCCATTATTCAATATTCGTAACACGCAACAAAAAGCCCATTTCACCCATGACACGAGCAAATATCAGACAATCAACCAACCACGTGATGACAGTAGTAGTTGTTGTCTTCAGCTTGCAAACTGCTCTCCACGCTACCCTGTCCTGTGCGAGTCTCTCCATCCGAGAAGACGTTCGGCAACCTACATCCTTTTAAATTTGCTTACTTTATTCGTCCCTAGGTCTTCTTCTGCGATTTTTACCCCACACTCTTCCTTCCAATGCTAAGGTGACAATTCCTTGATGTCTCACAATGAGTCCTACCCATCTACCCCTTCTGTTAGGATACGGCAGAAACTCCTGTTTTCCCCAATTCGGTTAAGCACCTCATTAGTTACGTGAGCTACCCATCTAATTTCCATCTTTCTTCTGTAGCACCACATTTCAAAAGCTTCTATCATCTTTTTGTCTGAACTCATTGTCCACATTTCAGTCCCGTACAATGCTACACTCCAGACAAAGGATTTCAGGAAAGACTTCCTAACATTTAAATAAATATTGGATGTTAAATTTCGCTTCTTAAAAAACTCTTTTCTTCCCATAGCCATTCTACATTTTATATCTTCTCTACTTCGGCCATCAGAAGTTATTTTGCTAGCCAAATAACAAAACTCATTAAACTCGCATGACTCGCTTTTGTGTTCTAAAAACTTACCAGTTTGTTTAGTTTTATTGTCTCATTACCTAATCTAATTCCTTCAGCTTCGCTTGATTTACTGACATTCCATTCCATTACCCTCGTTTTCCTCTTGTTAATGCTCATCTTATACCTTCCTTTCAAGACACTACCCATTCCGTTCAACCTCCTCTTCCAGATCCTTTGCAGTCTCTGACAAAATTACTATGTCCTCGGCAAACCGCAAGGTTTTTATTTCTTCTCCATGAACTTTAATTCCCTCTCCAAATTTCTCCTTCCATTCCTTCACTGCTTGCTCAATGTACAGATTGAACAACATTGGGGAAAGGCTACATATCCCTGTCTAACTCCCTTCCCAACCTCTTCGTCCCTTTCTTGCCCTTCGACTCTAGTAACTGCTGTCTTAATATAACTCTTCGCTCCCTATATTTTACCCCTGCTACCTTTTACCCCTTTGAAAGAGTGTATTCCAGTCGACAGTATGGCGCTGAAACTCTGGAGTGGGCCTTTGGTGGCACCTGTCAGCCTCGCTGCTTTCCGCGCTCGCGCAGTGCAGGCTGCCCCTGGCAGCAGCCGGCTGCGGCGCAGAAGCGCGGCCGCCACGCCGCGTCACGGCCAGGAAGCGCGGCTCCCACGCGGCGCCATTATTCGGCCGTGATGCAACCGCAGCCGCCAGGTCTGCCTGCCTGCCTCCCTATCTCGCAGCCAGCACCGGCCGCAGCGTCCGCTTTTCACCAAGCCGACCGAGAGTACTCGCCACGGCCGTATCGCAACCCAATGTATTCTGTTGCGCGACGATTTTCACGCTCTCACGATATAACTAACATTCGCTACCCACCACTAAGATTGCGAGTTGTACAAGGAGAAAAGTGACAAAAATTAACTCAGAAGGTGACTATTACAATAAAGAAAAGAGCAACCATCCACTTTTGATTACGATATTTATTAACTAAATAGCGCCGTCACCGGTTTCGAACCTTTTAGTTCATCATCAGATGGCTGTTCACGTCCACAATTTTTCTTTTATGCAGATAAATTTTTCTTTTTTTTGGCGAGAAGTCTTTGGTGGTCTGGTGACCTACAAAACAAAACCTGATTGCAATTACTTACTCGAGCGTAGAGTCATGATACCGAGAAATATGGTGAACAAACTTTTTTTCTTGTTATTTACTTATTTCGACGTAAGTATATAAATAAGAAAAATTCTATCATAAAAGTTTGTTCAAAATCTTTGTCGGTATCATGAGTCACATTTACGCTCGAGTAAGTAATTAGAGCCGCGGTGGAGTAGCCGAGCGGTCTAAAGCGTCTCGCTGCGGAGCGCGCGGTTGCTCGCCGTGGAGGTTCGACTCCTCCCTGGGGCATGGGTGTGTGTGTGGTCCTTAGGTTAGTTTACCTAGATTTAAGTAATTTGTAAGCTACGGACTGATGACCACGCAGTTTGGTCCGATAGATTCACAAACATTTGAACAAGTAATTACAATCAGGTTTTGTATTGTAGGGCACCACGCAACCAAAGACTTTTCGCTACAAGAAAAATGTGACATTTGTGTGGACGTGAACAGCCGTCTGATGATGAACTGAAAAGTTCGAAACCGGTGACGGCGCTATTTAGTTAATGAATAGCATAATCAAAAGTGGTTGGTTGCTGTCTTCTCTATTGTAAGAATCACCCTGTATTTCATACATAACCAAGGGCTCAAAATGTCAGTTTTTGACAAAATAGCAAAAATGAACTTTACTTACCACAACGTTTACCAACACTATTTGCTTGCTCATTTATTTACGCTTATCAGAGACAGCCTATTATGTCATGACAAAAATACATTAAAGAGCCAAAGAAACTGGTATAGGCTTGTAAACAAAGAATACCGCTGCGGTCGACAACGCCTATATAAGACAACATGTGTCTGGCGCAGTCAAATTGGTTTCTGCTGCTACAATGACAGATTATCGGAATTTAATTGAGTTTAGTGTTGTAGTCGGCGCACGAGAGATTGGACACGGCATCTGCGAGGTAGTGATGAGGTGGGGATTTTCCCGTAAGACCACTTCACTGTGAATATCGCCAACCTGATGTAACATCAAATGTCCGAAATCAATGCAGACGGAAAAAGATCCTGCAATGACGCGACCAACGTCGACTGAAGAGAATTTTTCAACGTGACAGAAGTGAAACCCTTCAGCAATTTGCTGAATATATCAAAGCTGGGTCATCAGTAAGTGTCATTGTGCGAACCGTTGAACGAAACATCACAGGCGTGGGCTTTCGGAGCCGAACGCCCATAGCCGCGATGACCGAACGACAAAACCTTTGCGACTTGCCTGGCCACACCAACACCAACACTGGACTGTTGATGACTGGAAACGTGTTGCTCCGTCTGAGGATTCTAATTTTTAATTTTATCGAGCGGATGGACAGCCTCACGAATTCATGAACACTGTCGTCTGCAAGGGACTGTTCTAGCTGGGTGGCCGTGAGTCGTATGCAGTTAGAATAAATGGGATCCCTAATACGTCTAGATACGACGTTAACAGCTGACGTGTACGCAACCTCCCTGATCACCTGCATCCATTCATGTTCGCTGTGCTCTGTGCAGACAGACTGACTTGGGCAGTTCAAGCAGGGCACTGCGACACCCCACAAGCCCAGAATTCATACAGAGCGGCTCCGGGAAAACACTTCAGAGTTTCAACACCTCCGCTGGCCACCAAACTCCCAAGACAAACATTATTGTTCGAAAAAGATCTTACTGAGATACGAACAGCATTACAGACTATATGATGTCATTTTCCTCTAGTACTACTTCAGATATTAGTCGAGTCCATGCCACGTCGTGTAGCGGCAATTTTGCACAATATTACGCAGGTGTACCAGTTTCTTTGACTCTTCAGTGTGTATGAAATTGTCACACAAATCACAATCTAAGAATCAATATTTACATGCAAAACTCTTGTCTTAATTATGGGCTATACCCCATATGTGTAAATGTTTTAAACAAAAGTGGATTTTTGTTGTAATCGACAAAAATGTTCAAATGTTGGGGAGTTAACTAATGACGTTATCAGTCCCTAGCCTTACAAACTACTTTAACCTAAGGACAACACACAAACCCCTTGCCCGAGGACAGACAACCTCCGACGGAAGTAACCTCGCGCTCCGAAGCAATGCCCTTGGCCCTTTGAGGGACCAAACAAAACTGCGACTTGTTCAATATTTACATAATTGTTACAGGCCTATACGTTACAACCCTAAACATACTGAATCTTTCCGAGTTACTCCCAGTGTAAAAAGACATTCTAAAGCAAATAATTACGATTTAAAGAACTACGTGTAATCTGATTTTTAAACGTTTAAAATTAAGTGTGGCTCTGCGGCTACGTATTTAAATGCCGAAGACATCGGGTTACGCCTGCAGTAGGTCCGGGGAATTTTTCTCCCAATAATGATTTATACAGGGTTATAATAACTTTCAAAACTCTGCAAAAAGAACATCACTGGTCAGAAAGACATCAAATTTCCACAAAATACTATTAGAAAAGGGTGTCAACGTATGGCAGAAGAAAAATAGTGTGAAAATTTATCAATATTTGGCGTTGTATGTGTCAGAACATGTAAATAATGAAAATCACATTGCCATTGCAGAGACAGGTGCTTCCGTTCCTGGTACCTCGTCACTGGTACGAGCAATGTACCACGTCATTCCAGCTCTCCAACAGCTTGGATGTGTGGGTGGGATCATTCTTAAGCCAGATGGCGAACCTCCGCACCTTTGCAAATCCAGTTAAGCAGCTGCCGAAGCGCCATTTTGCAAATTCTAGGATTATCAGATGCAATTTATCTATGGCCTGGACGTCCCGATCACCTGATCGTAATCCGTGTGACTTAGCTGTGGGGCTACCTGAAAGATGTTTTGCTCAATATTCCGACCGCGAATTTAGCTGCACTGAAAGCACGCATTACGCAACACATACTGAACGTAATTCCGGAAACACTTCGATCAGTTGTGGAACTTTGTTTCTCTACTTCTATTTGTTGCAGAAAACCGCGGACAGCTTCTTGAACATGTTCTGCGCCAGTAATACGTCAATTAAAAATTTGATTTGTGTCTGACTGATGCTTCTTATTGCGGTTTTTGGCCTCTGGACAATTACAAACTGATATTTCCCTTTCGATACGATATGACTTTGCCGTGGTGGATGAGCTTACGTAACCAACAGAATCACACCTGTGCAGTCTACACCTATGCATACTGACTAGTACAGTTCGTTTAACGTCTAATTTACACCTTAGGCATTTCTGTATGCCGATTTAGTCAGTCATTATTATTAAATTATGATTCTTAACAGCGCCATCTATTGATCAATGTTCACCCTATTTTTCGTCTTTCTCCGAAAAAAATCCGTTGCAGTTTGACATCATTCAGGCAATGGTGTTATTTTGCAGCGTTTTGAAACTTTAATTATAATCACCCTGTATATCTCAAAAATGTCCAGTTGCATTGTATTTCACAATGGTCAGACATGCATTTATAGAGATCAGACGGTTATTTCCCGAACCATTTTCTAAGTCAAACCATAGAGGGCCCAAGATAAACAATCAATATTCTAGCAGAGAACAAGCTGCTCTTTCTAATGGTGCAATTTAAAATCAGAGGTGACGTATTTGAAGATATTTTCCTCCAAATTTTGCGGCCTGGCAGTGGCGTATCGGGGTGGAGGGAGGGGGGTGTCAGGCTGCAGCCCCTCCAGACCCTCCTGGAACCCCCCCCCCCGTACCATGCTGCAGCCACCCCAGACCATGCTCTGAGAGAGAGAGAGAGAGAGAGAGAGAGAGAGAGAGAGAGAGAGAGAGAGACAGAGAGAGAGAGAGAGAGAGAGGGGGGGGGGGAAGGGATCAGTCCTCCTCAGCTCCCACCAGACCGCGATCCTGGATGCGCCACTGCGTCCTTGTTTTATGGTGGCAACTTTCTGGATCATTATCTCGAAAACTATAGAAGACACAGTTCTACCATTGTTACACTGGCTTACCTGGCAGAACCTGTACACAGAGGCGGAATATCAAGGCGTACAGCGAATTAGTCGTTTATTAAGGGTCTGCCAAAGTCGACCTTAAATTTTGGGTCACGAAATTTTCGCCTGACTTTGAAAAAAATTAGAACTACTTAATCCATACCCATGATAATGTTATTTTTGAATTCTCTCCACAAAACTTATCTAGAAACCCAGATTTGAAAATGTGAAGTACGTAACTGCTGAGAAATGAAAGCGCAAACTTGGCCAAAAGTTTCTCACACACACGCGCGACGCATGACACCCTTTTACAAAAGCGGTACTGGAACTTTGACCACTTTCGATATCGGCCTGAAATTTTGAGTAAGATCCTTTAAGACCTTTAACAACATTCTGGTAAAATTTGAAAAAAATTGAAGATGGTCGAGCTTCAACATTTTAAATAATTGTGATTTGACGAGAAATGACCCTTCAGTAAAAATGAATGCAGTAAGAGCTACGAGCACTTGTTCTGAAGAAATGTGTTTCCCAGTAGCGAAAACGAATAACTGCACATCGCAATTAAGTAATGTATTTTACAGCCCATGTTTACGACACTATTTGCTTCCAATAATCATTGCTGTCAATCCCTAGATACTGACGATTCCTCCTGTGGTAACCTGCACGCGATCGTGAAGTATCTCTCAATTCATGACCATGCTGTCGAAACTGGGCAACAGTGACTAATGACTCTTTAACGAAGTCTTTAGTCGGTATTGTACAGTTGTGGGAAAAAATCGATGAAACTCACTACAGGTACACTGTATTACTCGTCTTATAATGACTGTTTCGAACAGGCGGTAGCTGTTACGTTGTTCCTCGAAAGTTTAAGACAAGAGTCTGCGGCCTAGCTGCCTACGCGGAGGCGCCGATATCTTATCTGTTACTCGGTCTCGGTTGTCTGGTGACCGTAACACCGTCTGCAAGCAAGCGGGCCGTGTTGCTGGCCGACCGCGCCATACTTCCGGAGCACAGTTCACAGGCGGCGCTCTCTCCCGGCGTGACAAGAACGAGGCGCGGCGACCGCAGGCAGACCTCGGAACAATGTTTGGCGCAGCTCTGCGCTTTCCCTCCGGCTACGGACGGACGGCCACATCCTGTTGCCAACTCTGCGCGCCGAGTTCCGATAAAGAAGCCGCGATAACACACAAACCGACTGGCCAGGTGGCATCGCGAACTCACCGCACGAGCGAACAGCGGAAGGCGGCCACGGTAGAAGGCTGCCGCACTGCACGCCTTTCTCACGACTGTCCCACGCACAAGCTAATAACCTGTACTAGTGCCAGTTTTCCGTGTAGTTCTACAGACTGAATTATCGATGATTTAAGTCATGCACGCCCACCATTCAAAATTACATCCCTTTAAGATTATACGATTTCATTACCAGAACAATAAACGAAAAAACAATCAAGAAAAAACCGCGCATAAAAACTTACTTTTCTGGACTTACATACAATTTTCAACAGCGTTCCCCATGAGTCCACATGGAAGACTCTTCATAACCATAATAATTATGTAAGAATATGTGCGATGTAGCCTGGCCCACTTTGATATGGATGTGACGTGTCTTCACCTAACGTCCTATTCACACGGGGATACGCGAATAATGTCTTCAGGTACCTGACAACCAGGAGATTTGGAGACTGTAGGACTCTCATTCACAGAGGCACGACTCTGTTCTTCCATACTGCCACGTCGCTTGCGGTATGAAAGAAAATTTATCGCCAGTACATGCAGGTAGCACCGAAAACTGAGCCTGAGAATTTTTAATAGCTGTCATTTGTAATACTTAAACAAAAAAAAAAAAAAACAACTGGCATGCATGCATTAGATAACTGATACACGAATAGTTCACCGAAGTCACGAACGATTTTAAAATTCTTGAGTACCCGTCTCCATATCTCTTATTTCCTAGAAAATGACCGGTTTCGGGACAGCAGCCTATCTTCAGATCAATTCCATGCGGTTACAGATTAACCTCTCGCGTGATGAACGAGTATTCACAGTAACGATTGTGAACACTATCACGCGACAGGTTGATTTAAAGATGGCCAGCTGTTCCAGAACCGGTCATTTTCTATAAAATAAAAGCGATCTGGAGACGGATACTCAAAGATTTTATTCATATGACGATCGCGGAAACTCCCTCGAGACTCATAGGTCTAGCTTTGACGAATGATTCTGATGCACTATAAATGATATGAAATGTTGTGATTTTTCTAAGCAACATCTACCTCCCTACTATTACTATTCCACGCACTCCACGTTTTCCGTTTTAAAATTTCACAAGTACTACCATAGCTATTTAAAAGTCATAAGCGCAAATGTTGGATTTATCTGTACGTGGTTACAAATTTGTATGGGATTAGGACAAATTATAGGCACTTCGTTTAAAAACGTTGTATTCTTTTTTGTAACTATTTAATGATTTTTGGCCTAGTGTATGTGTGAAATTTTAAATGCATTTCACACACTGAGGCTGGCAGACTCGGCGACCAGGATGTTGGATCGCGTACTGTCCAAGCAGCTACACAATTATCCCCGTCTGAATGACCCCATTTAACTAGAAATGCCGCGAATCTTGGTCTGACAGTTAACTCAGACACTCGGGGGCTTGAGTATCCCCAAATGAATAGGGTCTAACTTGGAAGCTAAAGTATGCATTTCGAACTCGTTTCATCTTCAGAAATATCCGAACACAAGAAACTCCATTGCACATAAAACATTTATCAACGTTTATCTAAGCAAAGTCTTCGCAATGACGACTCTGCTGCGAAAATATGCAGAGATGAACGATACTAAATATTTTCCATGCAATGAAGGTATGTTTAGATATTTCACGCGGTGAGTGCAAGTATATTAGAAAACCGTAAAAATTACTTTTTCAGTGTGTGCGCCAGCGTTTACATTTTGGCCACGCGCACATTTCACGTTTCAGTTATGAGGACACAATAGAGACATTAAAATCTATTTGGCGCGCGCGCGCGCTTGTGTGTGTGTGTGTGTGTGTGTGTGTGTGTGTGTGTGTCCACTTATTCTGTTTATAAGCTGAAGACATGTTTCACTTGACAAACTGCCAAGACCTCGGAAACAAAGCAAATCTTGTCGGATCGTTAAAACAATAAAGGTTTGGAGTTAAGAATATGGAAAAACTGAGTATAAGGGACGCAGACATCTGACTAACGGCAGCATCATCACAGGAAACAAACAACTCGGCAAAACGACACAGTTTGATTACCTCACTCAGCTCTCGCAAGGCTTTGCGACGTTCCAGCATGCTCGAGCACGAGCTAATGCTCCGTGGCTGACATGACACTACGTTCCTCAAGTCCTGTATAACAAGGAAAAAAAAAAATATTTTTTATAGGTGTGGGGGCCCTAGACCTGCTATCCGTCCATTGCATACGTATGGCTCATAATGGGCAGTAGAAGCACAACAGCAGGACATAAACAGTACACTGTGTAATGTGTCACTGATCAATGAATGTCATAATGATGAGCGATGCCTCCCTCCCCCGTTACGAGCCAGGAGAAAGCGGAAACCGTGGCAGTTCCCAAAAACACAAGGTACAAGCGAAAAGCGTCATACCCAATCGCTCAATAGAAAGTTGTGGCGGAAAGGAACCGAGCAAAATGATCTGCATTAGTGAGGGGCACTGAACAAAAGAATAACGACCCCGATTTCCTGTTCTAAACAGATATTGGCAACGTTACGTCAGTGTGTCTTCATGGAAAAGAGAAGGAAAACAGCGACGAGAGGATTCACTGGCAGCAGTAAGATTGAAATTCCAGTCAACTCTTAGATATTTGGGTTTACTGCGTGTTCTCGAGTTCTCTGAAGCCGAACGTCACTCAGAAAGGGCTTAGATTTCTTAGATAATAAATTTCGCAAACACCTCATTATTAAAATAAAATTTAAACGCGGTTGCTCTTTCAGAGAGGGTTCTAAATCCGAAGCTCATCTGAATTAATTCGTATTATTTACCGTTTAGGATCAAAATGGCTGCTAGCTGATTAAGCTGATTACTGTACGTCAACTGTTGACACTCTTATCAGAACTGACTCATAAATGAACATTCCGTCCCGTGTAGTATGTGATGTCACTGGCAGAGTATAGATTTCCTGACAAAGCGAAAGAATTCATATACTGAAGATGCTGGAACAGAGGTCTTTCCTTTCCTGGTCCAATTCGAAATAATCGTTTATCTGATGAATTCATTGTCAGTGGGACTTAATACCCTAACATTTTATCTTCGTGAATAATGCTGAAAAGGAATAATATATGAAGAGAGATTGCAGAGCATGAAACAACTCTAATACTGACGGTAACAACAATTCTTCAATTGTGGCATGTCTTGGAGGTGTGTACGTAAAGTTTGATTCAAGCACCCTAAATTTTGTACGTAAAGAAAAATAGCCGAAAATGGTAGTATCAGTGCAGAACTTTCTTTGCCATCGTGGAAAATGATTTTTTTTTCCAGTACGAATACTTTAGTAATAAAAGAAACCGAGACCGTCCTCCGATCCAGCTAAAGACGTCTGGTAATCATAACTTACGCTGATGTTCGGAAGTTTAAATAACTGCCTTTCAACAAAGTGTCTCTTCATTACAAATAAAATAAAATAAAAGAACTGTCTTTCTCCGTGCAAATGATAATGTCGTCTGTAATTAATCACTACATTCATTATTATGGTAAACTTTCATAAGTGAATTATCTCTGCGATTGTGATCAGGAAAACTTTATTGTTTATCCTACTCAATTTGAGGTCACATTTTAGGTTTCATTTATGAGGACACAAATGTTACGATTTATTCGACTTTTCCTGATACAAGTCCACTAGCTTTCATACACACACACACACACACACACACACACACACACACACACACACACACACACCAAGGGTCTTGTGGGGGAATTTGGAGAGCATCCAGCAAAATTAATAATATAGCACTTTAATTTGGGGTAACCACCTCCTATTAAATGACAATATTATTAATTTTGGGGTAACCACCACCTACTTAAATGACAAATGTTAAGTAGGAGGTGGTTACCCCAAATTAAAGTGCTATATTATTAATTTTGCTTTTCCTGATACAAGTCCACTAGCTTTCACACACACACACACACACACACACACACACACACACACACACACACCCCAAGGGTCTTGTGGGGGAATTTAGAGATCATCCAGCAAAATTAATAATATAGCACTTTAATTTGGGGTAACCACCTCCTACTTAAATGACAAATGGTTACGTCACTGGTTACGACGAGGTGGTGAGATGATTTAACAAGCCGTCGTCGGCATGGAATTAGAGATGTAGTAGAACCTCTGTTTTTGGTAAGGACGGTGAGGAAAATCGGCTATGCCCTTCGTGTGGCCACCGGAACACAGTCAGTTGGTATCACCAGTTCATAATTTTCCGCCTCAGCGCATTACGAACAGTATCAGGTGTGTCAAGATTGGCCGCAGCCTACTTAAATAATCGGCAGATACTCGTAAGGCCTGGAAACTTTTACACATATTCAGACTTAGAAATTTTTACGAACTATCAATGGAATTTAGAAGTATTCACACAGTATCTGGACATCAACTCTTTCCGACCTAATTGTACTTATCCAACGCCGAAAGTTTACTATTCTTCATTTTGTAATAAATCGGATGCGCTATTAAAAAAGGTGAGGTCTTTCTCTTAAAGCGTACATACGCACGCATTACCGTCATCATCCCCAGAACACAACTGCGCCACTGGTTACGTCGCGCCATGGGTTCTAGACGATCACTCGTTAGATGGATATCAGTTACACGTCTGCAGACTAGCGACAGACTCTTTCCTCCTCTCTCGTATCTCTGCGCACCCCTCTCCCCTGTTCCGAAACATACTACGTCTCGTGTGTGTTAGTAATCAAATTTATAGGCTCCGCACCCATACGATACAGGGAAAAAAATGTCTGGCACCTGAGGGACAAATAGGTGTAAAATAACCTCGGCCGTGAATGGCGCGGGGCTATGCATAAGTATGAGAAGCGAGCCGGGTCCGGAGTGGAGCGGGCCTTACCGCGCTTGACGACCTTCTTGTCGGCGTCCGCCTCTGAGAAGGAGGCGGCCTTGGCGAGCGCAGCCTTCTTGCTCTTCTTGGCGGGCTGCAGCGTGGCGGCGCGGTCGTCGGCGGTGGCGGCGGCGGGCAGCGGCGAGGCGGCGCCGGCGGGCAGCGTGGCCGCCTTCTTGCCGTTGCGCTCGCTCAGCAGCAGCTTGGCCGACGCCGAGGGCCCGCCGTCGGGCGCCGCAGGTGTCACCGTCATGGCTAAGCAACACCGCACCGGTCAGCCGCTGTGCTGCCGCCGCTGCTGCTCCTGCTGCTAGCGCCCGACCAGAGGTGACTGCGCTCTAAGCTTACGGACCGGCTCTCGCGCCGCGGTCTATCTCGCACTGCCGCACCGCGCCCGAAGGCGGCCGCGGCCGCGCCGCGATAACGCGACAGATAACGCCGTCTTACGAGGAACTCGCAGGGGCCCGTTAAAGGGAACCGAGCAAATCCAGTCGCTACTTGCTCGTACAAACACCTCGAGCCGCTGCACCTAAAGCCATACTCCACAAGCCACCTAACGGTGTGTGACCAGGAGCGGATCCAAGACGGCCGACGGGGGAGGGGGGGGGGAAGTGAAAAGATTCTCATCGTCAGCTAAACCACAGAGTAACATATACAGAGGAGCAGCCCACCCTAACCACTGCCCTACGCTCCCCTCGTAGTTCCATAAGACGCTAGCAGGTGTCAGGCGGATCGCTGGCTTAGGGTGCCTCTCGCACGTCAGAGGGTAGCGTGGAGGGTTGGCTGAGGGGAGAGCTCGTGCCGCCTGCCACGAGGCCACGGCTGTTTCCAGCGTTCCGCCTGCTCTGGCCAGTTTAAAGGGCTGTTTGTGACCGTTGCGCCATCATAGGACATATTACGGAACTGCTGGAAATCCTCCCTCCCCGCACCCCGGAGCGTAGGACTGGGACCTTACGGAGGTTTCCAGTCTGTATATATTTGTCTGTGGCTAAACTCTGGCTCAATAGAACAGTAATGGCCACTCCTTTTTACCCCATGTCCAATTAAACAAAAGTTGAAGAATCAGTGCAGTGATAGCACGCTAGCTTGTCATTGTAAAAACTTGGGTGACGGGGTCGGGGGAGGGGCGGTCGGGAAGGGGTCGTTCGCCGCTCCCCCCCTCCCGGATCCGCCTATCGCCACAGACAAATATATACAGACGGGAAACCTCCATAAGGGCCCGGTCCTACGCTCCGGGGTGCGGGGAGGGTGGGTTTTCAGCAGTTCCGTAAGATGTCCCATGATGGCGCTGCGGTCACAAGCAGCCCTTTAAGCTGGCCAGAGCAGGCGGCAGGTAGCGGCTGTCCCCACCACCACCTCCCTTCAAACGCCAGCAAGCCGAACACAGCCGTGGCCTCGTGGCAGGTGGCGCGAGCTCTCCCCTCAGCCTCCCCTCCACGCTACCCGCTGACGTGCGAGAGGCACCCTCAGTAGTGCCTCTAGTGTGGTCTACCGGGGAACCGCCTGACACCAGCTAGCATCTTGCGGAGTAGAGCGTAGGACAGTGGTTTAGGGGGGCTGCTTCTCTTTATATTTACTCTGTGCTATCGCATATGTATGGAACGCATTCTCCTCCAGTGTATGGTTCGCGGAAATAACGATTCACTCTTTTAGGATGTAGTCTAATTTTATCCTTGCGGTCATTTCGCGAGATATACATAGGAGAGTAACTAAATTGGGTATGCCATTTCTTCTGTTCCTATTCGCCTTCAAACCCCGGGATAATGCATCACTCTGTCAACTCTCGTTACCTTTTCCCCGTCAACCGTAGCTACATATACAGCCAGAACACTATGAACACCTACCTAATAGTATGTCGACCTTTGGCACGAGTAACAGTGGCGACGCATCCTGGCGTTACAGCAGTGACGCCTTGGTAGATCGCTGGTGTGATTTGGCATCACATTTTCAAAGACAAGTCCCCTAACTGTAATAAATTCCGGAGATGACACGTTCAATAATATCCCAGATGTGTTCAGATCTAGCGACTTGGGAGGCCAGCACCTCAACTGCATCTCGCGACTGTGAAACATCACACTGCTAGTCTTGTGACATGGCGCATTATATTGATAAAAAAATGCCAACGCCGTTCGGAAGCATGGTCGTCATGGGTGTACGTGGTCTGAAACCACTGTACATAGTGTACTTCTTGGCCATACTGTTGCACTGGGCTCACGGAGGTTCACATGAATGTTCTCCAGAGCATAATGGAGCCGTCGCCAGCTCGTCGCCGACGCACAATACAAGTATCAAGAAGCTGTTCCTCTGGACGACGAAGGAATCGGTATGATGAAGGTAGCGACATTCATCAGACCACGTACATACATGGCGATCATGTTCCCAACGGCAATGGCATACAACTCTCTGCCAGTCCCCAACGTCCAGTGATTGGCCAGGTGCCCATTTCAGTCGTATTGTTAACATTGACCCATGCGGGTCGTCGGTTCCGGTCAGGAATGTCAGATGATCTGTGTGTTAGTTCCGCCACATGTCCTACAAGTGCGAAAACTGAGGGGTGGTCGCCCAACCCCTTCATGTTTGGCGCGATTTCACTTTGGTTTCGCCACTTGATGACACCACAGCACACCTCGAATACCCCCACAGTCTTGCAGTTTCCGAAATGCTCACGACTAGCCTCCGGGTAATCATAATGTGCCATCGCTCAAACTCTGATAGTTTGTGCATCTTCTTCATTCTATGCACAGACAACACGCTCACGCATGCTACATGCACAGTGTGTGTGTGTGTGTGTGTGTGTGTGTGTGTGTGTGTGTGTGTGTGTTTATCAGTCATTCATGGTCAAGTGACATTGCTATCCCCAGAATGGGTTTATATCTATAATACGTAGGTGGTTATAATGTTCTGGCTGTTCAGTGTACAAAGCGGACAGCATACAATAGCATAGTATTTTACGAATACAAGTTCTTTAATTTTACCTAACAGGTATGTATGTATATAAATGTAGAAGTAGAAAGACTGAATTAGTTACAGGTACCTGCTGCTCATTCAAGTGTCATTTGTGATACACGACACTTCTGGCACAGTCTTTTTGCCATTATTAATTTCCTCGGAAACTTATGTAAATCGACATCTGAATAAACACTTGTCACCTGATTTCAGTAGACCACCTTCTTGTGAAGATGTAATGAAGTAAGTCCGTTTCACAACTACGCCTTTTTTTCTTCCTTTATTCTGCCATGTTTGAAGACCAAATGTCATAGGTGGTAAACTGATGCGATTTTCATTTTATAAGGAAAGAATACTTCAGCAAGTAGCTACAAAATATGTTTATTTTGCAGACCAGTTTTGGTGCATCGCAACTCCGTTGCACTGTAAACATTTTATTTCTGGTTAAACAAGACATGTGTTGGTTTTTTAAGGGCGCATGTACTCCTTTTCGTGAGAATTGGGCCACAGTGCTCTAGTACTATTTTTACAACTGTAAACTAATTAATTGCGTTAAAAATTGAACTATAATTTTCAGTAACTAGTGGGTAAAGATATGCTATATAGTGTTCATAGCAGTCACCAGTTCATACACTAGTGTGCCGTCCAGAGCAGTTCAATCATTATTGTAGACATCGCAGAGGTAGACAATGACTCTCGTGTTCTTCAGATTTGTCGACAAGTTCTCCCAGTGGGGTATTAAATCACCAGACTTGACCAAACAAAAATCATGTTTAGAAATGATACTAAAATAGTGTGCCAGCAGAATATGTAGGACCAAGCGAAAAAGGAGGAGCAGAAGCACCAAGGGAGGCATGGTGATTTGGCAGGAGGTAGGGGAGTTGGTGTGTGTATATCTGAATCATCACATTTATTCTAGGACCCTTTGTCACAGCCGCTCTAGGCTGAAGCACTAGCAAACAGTCATGTCTCTTTTAGTCTGGAAAGCTAACAGAAGAGCCTGTCGCAGCTGGCACTAACATCATATGACTTGGCACAACCACTTGTGGAGTTCTGGCCAAAGCCCGTACTCATCACGCAGGGACTACGTGGAAACGGGTGGCGAAACAAGTCTTGGAACTTCGCAGATGGACGCGGAAGCATCATATTACTGTCATTTAATACATGCGACAGGGACGAGAGGAGGGGCCGATAATAACAACGGAGAAGACTAAGCACCTTATTTGCAAAGAGTTCAAATTACGGACGGAGGAGTTGTATGCAGACTGCAGGAGGATTTCGAATATTTACTCCAGAGAAGACCAACCCATACTTTCGACATGAAAATCAGTCCGCAGCTACTGTGGCACACCGCACACTTTCACGTCAACAAACCAAAAGAAATATTATTCAATCTGGAGAATCCAATTTCAAAATTAAACACGTGTCCTTGTGTGCACAAGAAAATTCAGTTGTAAAGGTGAATTTTATGGGAAATTGAGCACTGGATTCTCAGTGGTCAGTGATTTATTTGAAAAGACGTGGGGTCGCATAACAAAGAGATAGAACGTAGAAAATTTTCTGAAAGAAAATCTGTTTATCAGCTTCAGCAACACTTACTTATATTCATAAAGGAGAACCCCACAACGATAAGATGTTTATTTTGCTGGTCGTAAAAAGAACGACCATGACAATAAAAGATAATGGGTCCATGAGATCGAAAATAGTTATTGAAGGTCAAATCAAGGAGTAAGGAATTTTATATATAGTGGTTGTCAGACTACAATTGAAAGGCCTTAGGTTCGTTTTCCCCGTCAGTAATAACCTGGCAGTCGTCACGTTTTTTACCTCTGGCAATATTTGATGAGTGAATAATGTCGAGTTGCACCGTGGTTTGAAATCCAGGTTAAAGTACAGGTCCCACAACAACTGACTGAATACGTCAGAAGACAGGTCGAAGGAAGAATACTAGCTGCAATAAAACGGTGTCTAGTGAAGTACATGTGCAGTAAAACAGATTAATGGCAGACTGGAAATTTCCACAGTTTGACGAGAATCCGATGCAGTGATTTCTGTTTACAAACACAACAGGTCCGATTCAGTTGTGCTGCAGCAGGTACCTGCTGAAAACTGAGGGCTTCTAAGAATGGAGGACGTCTTCGGTAAAGTCGGCGAAGGAAGGAAAAGGAGGCCATCTCTAACTAGAAGACGGGACAGGAGTTCCATGGAATATAAATATTTAGGCGTCTCGGCTGCCATGGAAGTATAAATAGGTTTAAAGGCGGAGGTATAGGAAGGGGACTCGAGCCCGAATTTATCACTTTTAGGCAGCTATCGCCTTAAGCAGTGGGCCATCCGGACACGCAAGTCCATTCTTCTTTGCATTAGGACAAATCCGGAAGAGCAGTCACCAAATTTGTGTAACGTTTCATGACGGTATGGCACCGTTGAGTGCAAACAATGCGAACGAAGACAGAAACTCGAATATATTTAGTGTATAATCGACGTTGTGTGTATTAGCTACTCTGCTATGGTTAGCACAGAAGAGGAAATCGTAGCGACCCGTTCAGTCCATGGAGACAGAGCGGTTTGGTACTGAAGGAAAACTAAAGTAGGATACATTGCAAGAGGAAACGAAAGAATATGGTCGAAATATACACATACTGAAATTGCTAGTCCGTACAAGTAGATTTGCATTGGTAATCAAATGTTCAAATGTTTGTAAATCTATCGGACCAAACTGCGTGGTCATCAGTCCGTAGCTTACAAACTACTTGAACCTAGGTAAACTAAGGACAACACACAGACCCACGTCCCTGGGAGGACTCTAACCTCCAACGGCGAGCAACCGCGCGCTCCGCAGCGAGGCGCCTTAGACCGCTCGGCTACTCCACCACGGCTGCATTGGTAGTCGAAGTATGTTTCCACATGCTCAAGGGACACAGGAGTGGCGACAGAGTAAATTGCCTCTGGACTGCGATGAAGGCAGTAGTTAATGGCGACAT
Organism: Locusta migratoria; assembly: GCA_026315105.1. Taxonomy (NCBI): domain Eukaryota; kingdom Metazoa; phylum Arthropoda; class Insecta; order Orthoptera; family Acrididae; genus Locusta; species Locusta migratoria. The sequence goes on from CM048746.1 coordinate 614,647,727, forward strand.
ACGCCCACCTGTAGGAATATCGTACCGCACGCTGCTACTATTTCAGTCTGTTCCTGGGCCCTGATTTCTGCGCCGTCGCCAAGCACGTCGGTGTTTTTCGACACTCTGGATAAGAACAGACCTGTAGAACTATCGTTTAACACAGACGAGTTCAAATTCACTCGTGTGATACGAACGACAAACAAAAAAAGAGGGCCCCATTGTCTTTCTGGCAAACAATGTGCCGAGAGCGGTATTGGGAAACAGCGGCGGACGTGGGAAGCGGCCAGCCTGTGTTCACAGGGGCGGCTTGCGGAAGCGAGCGGCAGCACGGCCCCGGGCAGGTCTGCTTTCCCTCGGCTGCCGTCCACTTTCACTCGCGCGGAAGCGCACCCCCCTGACAGGTCGCTCCCGCCACGTCGCGGGCCGCGGATAGGCGCGGCTGCAGTGCCTGCAAACCGACATCAAGCGACGGACAATTCGCAAAGATCCGCGGTGAGTCCTCGCCGCGGACCTGGGGCCCCGCGCGAGGCGCACCCGACCCAACTGCACGGCACACCGGTGCCGCGTCGCGTTGCGCAACGCTGAGGCAACGGCTAAAGATAGCGCCGGCCACACGGTGGAGCACCTTCCTTCCCGCTGTCTGAAACGCCAGCGCGATCGGCCTGACAGCTGCGCGACCGCCTGGGCGCGGCGCCCGCCACGCTCCGCTCGGCTTCCGGTCAGGTGGGGCCTAAAACAGTCGCGGACCGACGAACCGTTCCGCGTCACCTCTGGTCTCTCAGCTAGTCCGCGCAGCGAAACCCACCTGCTGTGGCGCGGTGCGATGCGATGTGCTGTGCTGGACGTGTGCGTAGCGGGTGGGGCACGAGCAACGCGGCGCGACTCGACCGATCGACTCGACTCGACACTCCGAGAGGTCTCGGGCGACTGACGGCTGGCGGCAGCCCTACAGATGCCGGCGCGTAGCTGGCCGCCGCTCTCCCCTCCCCTTCGCTTCCAGTCGGCCGACCAGCGACAAGGCACCGGAGGGAGGACGCGCGGCGCCGGACACACTACACCTGCGGACGTTCACTCGCAGCCACCAGCTGCCTCCCTACTGTGCTGACGGTCGAAAGGCTAAACCGAGGCCGAGCACAATCGTAACCTGCTATTTTCAGAAACACGGAAAGACCCATTGTTTTACATTCATCTACATCTACATAGATACTCTGCAAATCACATTTAAGTGCCTGGCAGAGGGTTCATTAACCACTTTCTCAACTTTTCTCTACCGCTCCATTCTCCAATAGCGCGCGGGAAGGAAGAACACCTAAATCGTTCCGTTTTCGATCTGATTTCTCTTATTTTATTGGTATGGCCATGTAGGTGGGTGCTAGCAAAGTCGGTGATTGAAACTTCGCAAACAGTCACGCCGCAATGAATAACGTATTTCTTTTAATGATTTCCACCTCAATTCGTGCAACACTTCCGTGACGCTTTCCCCCTGTAACGTGATAAAACGAGCTGCCTTTCTCTGAACCTTCTCAATCTCTTCCGTCAGTCCCACCTGGTGAGGGCCCCACAAGGGGCAACATTACTCCAGGAGAGGACGCACAAGTGTGATGTAGGCAGTCTCTTTGGTGGAGCTGGTGTATCTTCGAAGCGTTCTGCCAATGAAACGTAACCTTTGGTTCGCCTTCTCCACAATATTTTCTGTGTGTTCTCTCCAGTCTAAGTTGTTCGTAATTGTCCTCCTAGGTATTTGGTAGAATTTACTATCTTAAGTTTTGACTGATTTATCGCATAATTGGGGTTCAGCGGATTTCTTTTAGTGGTCACGTGTATTACTTCACACTTTTCATTATTTAGTGTCAATTGCCAATTTTCACACCATGTAAATTTTTTTTTCTAAATCGCTTTGCAGTTGCTTTTAATCCTCTGTTGACTTCTCTAACCGATAAACGACAGCATCATCCGCGAACAGTCTAAGGGAGCTATTCAGATTGTCTCCTAAATCGTTTGTAAACACGAGGAAGAGTAGGGGACCTATAACGCTTCCCTGTGGAACGCAAGATATCACTTCTGTTTTACTCGATGACTTACCGTCAATTACTACGAACTGTGTCCTTTCTGATAGGAAATCATGAATCCAATCGCACAATTGGGGAGATATTCCATAAGCACGCAATTCATTAGAAGCCGCTTGTGGGGTACAATGTCAGCATCACAGATTACATTTCAATCCTCTTTTTTTTTTTTTTTTTTTTGCACTTACTTCCTTCGTCTCTGCCACTTTACACGTGCAAGAAGGAAGGGGGAAGGTTTTTATCCTGTTCTTAAAGCTCTCACTCACGCATCACATTATGTCAACATACATGTTTCCGTATGAGCGCGCAAAAGCTTAACAGGACATGGAAATGTTCCAGGGAACAATTTGAGTTAGAGAACCTGTGGTCGGAAAAGCCCGTTGCATGAAATATGGAAATAAATTTGTGTACTACCTTCCCTTGCGTTACTGTTTGCCAGCTTATTTACAACTAACATTCGTACAAGTTTACCGCGCTGTTTATTTCCTACGAGGAAACACGGAGGACGAACATGATTACTATAAAGTCCAATACACAACAGACACCTGATGGAAATTTAGAAATTGCGAGATAAAGCGATAGGAAAGTTTACTTCCATATCTCCTCAAGCCGGCTTCTTCGACCCAAGGTTCCCTGCCTACAATAGTGTATTTCCAGCATACTCTACGTCCCGTTAAAATTGTGAACGCTCTTGCGAAATCTCCCTGTAATTCGGCGAAGTGCGAAGCCAAAAATGGCACAATATTCACGTCTGAGATGCGCCAGAACGGTATCAAAGTGAACTACACCGACAGTAAAAGGAGAGGATACGGAATAGAAAGGTCTAATGAACGTATGTCCGGAAATGCATGGTTTTCACAGTAGGTACCGTTTATTCAGTCAGACTGTTACAGACTGCGGCTAATAAGGGCTGTACCATGCAGCTACCTTACCTTAACTGTCTTGAAAATGATCTCCAAGTGCCTCAAGTCATGCGTATTCAAGCTGCCTTCGATATGAGCGCTAACATGTCAGCGGAATAGATACGCTGCTCCATTGTTTTTCATCTGGAATGGCCTTTGCAAACACGATACTTTTGATATGGACCATAAATAAATCGCAAGGGTTGCGATCTGGTGAAGAGCAGACTATGCAACTGGACTACCTCGTCCAATACATCGACCGGGAAGAACGGATTCATAGACTTTTTCTGGATTGTTGATCAGACTACCACGTTCAAACAACTTACGGGTATGCTGCCGGGTGACGTTGTCGACAACCGCCGGGAAAAGTTAAAAGTCTCAGACTACCACGTGTTGTCGTCAATGTCCTTCAATGATCTACTACTCATACTGTGAGAAAACTGTTTCACTGCGAAGAAACGACACATGAATATTTTATAGAGAACTAAAGGTTTCAAATGCTACTTCTGGAAAACTTGTGAGCCCGTTCTTTCCGTATACCCTTTATTCAATTATTTGTGAATCTATTTAAAATCTACTTAAACCTCCGCAACAAGGATACGCATTATTGATATGCGTTCTGACGTTTATGGCGAATTGTGCTAGAGCACCATCATTTAGCAACCACATAATGCTTAGAATCACCGGTGCCACAGTTAGAGGAACAGTACCACTCACTAGGTGGGAATCCTGCATACTGAACTGTAGCGGCTGGAGGGGGGTATTTCACCACAGCCTTTACAACAAAGTATGGTTTAATAAATGGTCTCTAGCTTGGAAACTGCGCATTTCCGGTCTTAAGTTCATTAGACATATTTGTTCGTATCATCTCCCCGGTCAATCAAAACAGTTCCTCCGCAGTGGAAAAAAAAAAGTCATCCTATATTTCGTCCGAGTTCCTTGCCTCATAGAAGACGAGAAGAAATTAAGCAGAATAGTCGAAACAACCCAGAGAAGTTTGCCGTGTACAATGGGCCAGGGACATTCTCATGCCTACAGATTCGTAAACCGCAGCAACAACCATCACAAATTAACACGTTGACCATGATGACGTCAGGGGTGAAGCAAGGGTGCAGTAGTCTCTCGAGGCAGCCGCGATAGCTTACGTGATCCTGTCATTGAGTGCCAACAGTGAAAGGGAAAATAAACCGTATGCGAACTGAGTATCTGACTTCCTATTTACCAATTCTGAGAATTGCTGCAAGTACAATAAACACTCCTGATCACTGACAGACTCCTCGGCTATTGTTGGCAACGAGACGTCTGCCTTTCGTTGCTAAATCAGTAATTTCCTTTGTTCAAAACAACATTCGATGCTTATACATCTAGTCCACTTTCTAATATGTTGTCTTTTAATCTTTATTGTATTAATTATGGAATTTGGCTCCAAGCATATTTATCTGCTCCTCAGCGAAATTAACGTTTATTGTGAAATGCTATCATTACACTTCATAATACGAGACAGTTATAATTATGCTTTCTCTACTTGGGGGGAGGCGTGAAAAAAGAGGAGGGGAGGGGGGGAAGAGTAATGGTAGGACCATGAAAATTTGTGTAAACACCATGCGGAAGAGAAATAACGAATAGAACCATTTTAAGAGAGTGACAAATGCGTACCTTGATTACATTACTTGCCAACAGCAAGTGTACCTACATAGGCAGGCTGCTATCTCTCGGCTATGTGATACACAGGAACACACTGCGTCACTGCATTAACATATGTAAGGCGGAGCAACGTTGGAAGCGACGGACGCGTGCTATGTTGGGAATGCTGCAGCTGATTGCAACTAACCAATGATTCAACTGTTTTAGCCCTGAATTTAAAAATCATCTTCTAACCATAGAGTCGCGAGGTGCAATGTTTCCGAGGAAATGGCACTCAGCAATTTGGAGCAGGAGTAAGATCATTGCCGCGTCATTCACGGTGGTTAAAGCTAGCTTCCACGAGCAAACGTAAAATAGAAAACATTTTTTCAGAGCTAAAAATGAAATAATTTCTCGCTATATTCGTTACCTGAAAATATCGTCACACTGGCTAGTGGCTACAAGAGCTGCTACGTCACGAACCGATGAGCACTGCTGCTTGGCACTTGGTTACAGGTTGAAGACGAGACAGGCACGTTGCAATCGAGAAAAGACTGATAGGTTTAAAAATTATAACAAAGTCAATATGATTATGAAAATTAACATCATGACGTATTACAAATAAAATTCAGGCAAATCAAGTAATTTAGTAAGTCACTCATTCTTATTCGATTCAGAAATTAAAGAAATGTCCTTGACAAGATTTAAAACCACGATTTTCCCACAAGAGTCCGTAATCTCGACCGTTGCGCTACGCTACAACACTGCCAAAGTTTGCTCCTACGCTTGTAGCCAGGGCACTCACAACGCTGAATTGTACCTTTCGCCATGTTCGGGTTCTCTTACGTCGATCTCTGTAATCATAATGACTGCCATATTCACAGAATGCATGACATTAACTGCATATGGGCAAAGCCGAAAATGTGTACCCAGCCGGGATTCGAACCCGGGTCTCCCGCTTTCTAGGCAGTTGAGATGACCAGAAAACCACTGGGGACATAGTGATCACCGCACCTGCAAGGACTACCTAAGATCGCCTGTCGTAAGACACAAATTCCCAGCTCTACCCTGTTAGAGTACTGTGGGCAGGGTAGAGATGGGAATTTGTGTATGACGGGAGACGTGCTTAGGTAGTTCTTGCAGTTCCGGTTGGGTACACATTTTCGACTTTGCCCATACGCAGTTGATGACATATATTCTGTGAATATGAAAGAACTGCAGGATCAGAAGTGACGTCTGTTCTTTCGGAACAGACGCTACATGTATATACATAATGCCTGTGTATACGAGGCTGAAGCGCAGCTTGTGTGAAAGTATGGAACTGGAGTAGCGTTTGGTTAGTGCTGTATATGAAACTTAGGTATTTTGTTAGCATTTGTGTATGTATTGTTCTGGCGTTATTATCATGTGTGATGAAATACGACAGACCTATGAAACGGGGTCAAAACATCTGAAAGTGAACTGACCAGTTGTGGCAACAGTGAACGGTTCGGACGTGACGTTGAGCGCTCTGATTGGAGGAAAGCAACTCCAACGCGTGAAGAGTCAACTCTCGAGTATTTTTAATAGGACGTAGTTAATGTATGCGTGTGCGACTGGCGCGTGAGGTTTGTCTGGATGGCGTATGTTCATATGCGCAGACGCTAAGACGCAGGGCGGACTAGATAGCCGGCTATGTGAACTGACAGTCGGTGACGTGGTGGAACAAGGGAAAGAGAAACAGCACTAGCGCGTTGGTCGTTCACACGCGCGCAGTTATGATCGACCTCAGACTGTAGAACACATGTACGGTGCTGCAGGCGATCTGTTAGAGACAGAGGCCGCGTAAACGGCGAAGAGCGGTGGCTCGGCCGCCATCAGCTGAGGTATTTATCGTACTGAGACTAACCAGCTGAATCGATACCTGCCTGCTCAACATCGTACATGGGCAAATACACGCTACATAACAAGGAGAGGTACACTTTTAGTACTCCGTTGCGATAACAATGTGCAACAAAGTAAGGCGTATTAATAAGACAATTTCCAGAACATTGCAGAAGTAGTTTTACGCGAAGTTGAAGTACCCGTGCGCACGAGACAGAAGTGGTCACGTGCACATCGCTGAAACTTTGAAATCAGTACATCGTTCCCGGAGTCTTGAAAATTTTATTTCATTTTCTTACTTATATTTTTCAACACTCTTCAAATTAGTTCATGTATATTGAAAGTGTAATATAATTTAGAATAAAAACACGTCTACTTGCACAACCTTTTCTTAATTCCAATATTACTTTGCTATTTTATCTTTACAATAGATAACTACAAAATGCTTTGATTTCTTGAAAATGTACGAGGGCTGGAACTTAAATAGTAGCAACACTGCTGCGGAGATACTACGCAATGGAATCTAATATTGTCGCTGATAGCACACGTTGTTGACATACCTCCCTCACATCCAAGCAAATGGACTCGCTCGTCCCACGTCATCGGCTTGCGCACAATCGAGAGAAACAGTCACTTGTCAGCGAACGTTCTAACGTAACGGTGTCACTATGTTTTCGAGATAACTATCCATACGCAGTATTACTGTTGGTTTTTGGAGCATCACCTGCAGCCAGCTTTGCGAAAGAAGCTGCAACATTTTCTGAGCAACCCACCCATCATTTTTCACGACAATGCGCGGGCACATACAGCGCAACCTGTGGCTGCTCTGTTCGTTCGATGGGACTGGCAATTACTGTACCATCCACGTTACTCGCCGGACCTAAGTCCTTGTGACTGATTTGATTCCGAAGAAGAAGGGACCACTTCGTGGCATTTGCTTCAGAACTGTTCCAGAGATTCGACAGGCAGCGGACCGCTCCATTTGCACCAGCAACAGAACAGGCTTTTGCTAATGGTATACTACACCTTCCACATCACTGACAACGGTTTCTACACAACGCTGGTGACTACGTTGAAGAACAGAAACATGTGCGGAGATGTAAAGCTTTTGTATAGGATGTGAATAAATGGTTTCCACTATTTAAGTTCTAATCCTCATAGTTATGCCTGTGGTGACCTGCGCATTCCATCAGACAAACAATCGTGTTAGGTATCCGGGACTGCTTTGCACACGCCTTTGGTCACAGGTTTCTAAGGCAAACAGTGGTATTCTTTTTAAGTCAAACATCGATAAATTGACAGTAACTTCATTCAGTAATACAATGATTACAATATTTCAGAATATAATTGTAACGCACATTTACTAATATTTAAGCCTAGACCACCATTCATTTCTGGCCTGGTTGCATCACCGAAAGGTATCTTGTGAAGTGCAACTTCAGTGACGCACAACGAAGACGACGCAGGATACCCTCTATCTGATAAGGAACGGCAATCAGCAAGGCCAGGTGTCAATTTATATAAAATCTATTGAAATGGATCCATATTGTGACGTACCAACAAAGCTACAACGGATTTCAAACACATTTTCATCGTGACATACGGAACTTTGAGCTGCAGTGAGGATTACGCATTTCGTAATCTAAAGTTACGACTCTCGCATGGAGATACAGCAGCGTATCACAGGCAATATAGGCGTATCCTTCAACTCTGCGATACATATAGCAAGGATTCCGGTACTACGTTATGCAGTTAATGTCGCAAGGCAGGAGATAAGTAGAAATGTCATGGTCATAAATATGCTGTAAAGTGAAAAATGATAAAAAGTGGTGCTGTATGACACGTAAAAGTGGTGAAGGTTTCATTCTCATTTGGTATTTCAGCTTCAATAATTACGAGGGTTGTAAGGTAAAAGAAAAAAAAAAAAAATGTTTCCTACACAATTCACCTTAATAATTGACAGTCTTGTTTTGAGGAGTGTACAGTTAGGTCAAGGGATCTTTCATTTTTTTCACCCGAAGGGAAGAATAAGTTCAAATTCTAAAAAATACTTCACTGCATGTAACACTCCCTCATTTGACGAAAATTTCTTCCCAGAAAGCCAAGGTTTCAAACAAGGGAACACGGAGAAACCACTCTGTGAAAGAGGTGGGCGCGGAAAGACCAATTCATGCAATTTTGACACTTATCGCTAATGTGTGGAACGCTGCATTATAATGCTGAAACAGCGCATTGGTCTTCAGAGAACGCACTTTTTAAACGATACATAAAGAACATAACAGGTTCTAGTTATGGTTCTGCAGTTCTTCCGAATAATATAGAGGCTTATTCCTTGGAAGAAATGTGGCCATAATCTTAACAGCTGAAAAAGAAGTGCGAATATATTTTGGCTGCTGGATGTCTCGTTTCTATTATTCTTGACGCTTTGAGCGGTATATCGTGTTTTGAGTTTCAATGGGCGGTTATTCGTTCGCGAAACTCGTGCAATAATGAGAACTAACGAATGTAGCATTCGAATGGAAAGTATCGAACTATATTCGTCAGAGTCCCATCAGTCCAAGACCCACTGTTAGACGCTACCATCGCAACTTCTGGCGGTTTCAGGAAAGCCTAATTTTCGACATGTATCAGCGACGTGGTGTTGATAATAATTGCAGGAGAGCAGCAATGTCCTCGTGTTTCGGGGAGTGTAGCTCTGCAGAATAGTGGTCTACGTCAGCGCCACTTGCTAGTCTGCTGGAACCCCCTCGATTCCCGGAATGGTTTGCACAGACCGGTTTGCAGCATCATACCGCGCGAGTGCTGCACATTCGACGAATTCCGTCTCGCCTGCTTTCTTCACTACACTCTGACCTACACAACTATCACGTCCTCGCGACATCCTGCATCTTTCAAGCTTTCCCTCTTTTAACATAAACTCATCAGCTAAATAAACTGGTACACCTGCCTAGTATCGTGTAGGGCGCCCGCAATTATGCAGTGTCGCAACTAATATCTGGAGTGAATTCATGCATCCTGACGAGCTATCTATCCTGAACAGCACATTGCAAGGTATCCCAGATATACTCAATAATATTGATATCTGGAAGTTTGGTGGTCAGCGGAGATGTTTAAACGCAACATAATGTTACTGCCGCTACGCTGTAGCAATTCTGGATATTTGGGTTATCGCACTGTCCAGCTTGAATTGCCTAAGTCAGTCGGAATGCACCATGAATCACTTCAACTGTACACGACACACTCATTACAGAGCCCCTATCAGATTGAAGAGTCCCCGGCTGACATGCAGTGTCCATGGTATTCATGGCGTCTTCTCCAACACGTTCATCCGCTCGAAACAACTGAAAACGAGACTCATCAGAACAGGCAGCAACGTGTTTTCAGTCATCAGCAGTCCAATGTTAGCGTTGACGGGCCCAGGCGAGGTGTAAAGCTGTGTATCGTACAATCAGCAAGCTGCTCTGCTGTTTACCCGGTCTACTTGTATCGATGGTCGAAGTTAAGCATGACTTTACTAGTTTCTATGGCTGTTCGGTGTATGAAATGAATGTCATACGTACTTTCTTGAATTCGAAAAAGGTTCGACACTGTATCACACCATACATTAAGGATCAATATACTATGGGCTTGGCTCGACGACTTTATGAATTTATCCAGTATTTAATACCGAACGGAGAGTGTTCAGTAATATTGAAAGTAATGCCGAACATGTCCTAAGGAAGTCTAAAAAGATCCCGATTAATTTCGCTATTCATAGAGTACTTTTCTCAACAGGATTACATCGACATTCGACGATCGTAAGGAAATGCAGAAAGACTTGACAAAATTTACGCATGGTGTAATGAACGGCTATACCGCGGATAGCTGCACGAAAATGTGTGTATCAGAGAGGCAGTATGCGAAAACAAGCGCAACAAAATACAGGGTGGCGCAGGGAAACGGGAAATTTCGAAATAACGTCATTTCCATGAATAAATTCATAAAACTAGCAATTTATTAACGAAAGTGAATGTATTCAGTATGCCATTATTCAGTATGTCTTTACAATCAAAATATCCAAAAGTGTCTCTTTACTTTTTAAAGATGACATCAGAAAGATGTGCTCCCATTCGGCGTTAACACTCTAACAGCCTGTTATGAAAACTATGGAATGCGGGGTGTAGCAAATCTTGGGGAATGGCAGTGATTTCGTTTTCAATGTTCTCCTTCAGTTTATGGATTGTTGCAAGACGTATACGATACACCTTGCCTTTAAGATATCCCCACAGGAAGAAGTCGCACACACTAAGATCAGGGGATCTCGCAAGACATGCAATGTCACCGTTACGTGAAATAATGCGTCTTCCAAACAATTGACGAACTGCTGCCATCGATTGTCGAGCAGTGTGTGACGTGGCTCCGTCATGCTGAAACCACATGTTTTCGACGTTAAGATTAAGCTCGTACAGTCTCTGTATAAATAATGTTTGAAGCATTTCAACATATCGAGCGGATGTTACTGTCGCTGCACTTCCATCCTCACGTTCAAAAAAATAAGGGCGGCCGATAACACCATGACCTGATACAGCGCACCGTATTGTGACCTTGGCGCTATGTAGTGGTCGCTGGTGAAACAAGGCTTGTCCTGTGCCCAATAACGAAAATTCTGTTTGTTCACGAATCCGTTCAGGTGGAAATGGGCTTCGTCTGATATCCATAAGTTACCAAGGAAATTCGCGTCGTCGCTGATTTTAGCCAATATCTGGCTACTGAACTCCATACGTGACGCTGGGTCTCGTTCATGTAAGTGTTGCACAATCTGCAACTTATAGGGATGAAAGTCTAATTCGTGCAGTATTCTTTGCAAGCTTCGTCGCTTAATCCCTAGCGAAGATGTCGAACAGAGAGACGAGGACTTCTCTCGATTGCAGCTGCAATGTTCTCTGGGGTACGTACCGTTTGAATGCCACCTGGAGCTTTTACAAGGCAGATCCTGTTTCTTCAAAGTTACGCACCCACGTTGTAATCGCATGCGCAGAAGGGACACGTCCATGATGTCCAAGCTGGTAATGCTGTCGAAATGTTCTCTGCGCCGCAGACGCACTATCGCCATTTTTGTAAAATGCTCTCACAGCTACTACACGTTCCGCACCAGCCCAATTCTCGATGATTACTAAATGGCAATGCGTTCACATCAATTGCGGAAAGTTTCGAACATCTGCCGGCGCTACAGTGCTGCCAACTGTAACGTTCAAAATTTCCCGTTCCCTGGGCCACCCAGTAGGTATAATGCTGTCCTAAGGTCGAAGGTTGGAACACCACATTGGGGATGGCATGCCCATGCCTTGCTATAGCCTTTAAACTGGCTTTAACACCCTGAGGGGTTCAATCCCAACAATGTTGCAAATCAGCATGTTTAATATTAACTATGTCAGAGGTAGAAGACGTGGAAAGTTACAGACAATGATGGGACTCATCGGGTTAGAAGTAATTTAAGCTGTCACAATCGGTCAACCGTTATGGTAACACGTGGTTCTTCGCTGTCTTGTCACACTCCACTCCAAAGATTCAGTGGATGAAATGGACATGTTGCAATGGCGTCTAAAATTCTTCACATTTACATACCTATTCAACACTGAATATGTTACTTACTTTGAGCTGCTGGCGTTAAACAGGATTTGACCTGCGAAGTGGTAATTTTCGTAGTATTTATCGCTTTAATAAAGCTGCAGCCGTATCATATCCACACAACAACAAAGTAAACTGCCAGCGTGCATCAAAATAAATCAATGGGGGAAGAGCGAAAATTTGTACCCAGCCAGGATTCAAACCCGGATCTTGTGGCTTACTAGGCAGTCGCTCTGACACTCAGCCTCTGGTGACACAATGATCACTACAGCTGCGAGGGGTACCCTTGCACACCTCCCGTCAGACGCAGATTCTCATCCCCACTCTACTAGTGCCCTGGTCCATCACCACTCATTATTCGTGGCATCTCGCCGATTTCCGTTAATAATCAGACTAGTCCGCATTCGCACTCAAGATAAAACCGATTGTCTTCTTCATGTGCATACACAGTATACATGGTGTCCAGCGAGAGTGTCCCTGATTTAAAAATTTAATATTTCGAAAAAGAAGAACGGTAGACGAGTGCATCAAAAAGTATTTCTTTGGTGAAATATGTAAGAATGTTATACAGAAGTTAACGAAACGTTCAAAATACGGGTAATTCAAAAATCTGATAACAGATGGCACTGTATGCAGAACAGCTCATTATCCGCGTGCCTAATGAAACTCGCCCGCAGCATCCCGTTTTTGTAATCGCATCACAATCTTTTAGAAATGGTCACCGCCCGCAGTATGGAGGGGGTGCAAACGACGATTAAATCTGCCATCACACACTGCAGTGCCTCAACGGAAAGTCTGTTGCCACGCAGATCGCCGATTCAAGATCACCAAGCTTCGTCAGATGGTTCCAGTACACAGGGTCTTTCAATGTACCCCACAAAAAGTAGTCACACGGTGTCGGACCGGGCGACTATGGAGGCCAGTCCATCCTTGGGACAGTATACTTGCAATAATCCAACGCAATCAGCCTATTGATGTCTGCCAACATCTTGGGTGAAGCACTCGGTGGCTGTTCGATCCTCCAACGCTACCTGTTTTGTGACAAATTGGGGCTGGTTGCTTTACTTTAAAAATTTATTTAAACACGCTAGTATTCACCTAGCATGTATTTTTATAAACGTACTGTCGTTTTATACAACATGAGCATAATATGCTTTAAGTTTTTAGAGCTCATGCGAGTCATAATTTTATACTTCTCATAAAGACAGCCTGAAGTGGCGTTGAAATCTGAATAAAGTGCATTTATTTCACTGCAAATTATGGGACTACTTGTTTCCTTTTATAGTACATTTAAGTGTTACGGTTACTGCTTTAGACAAACTATGTTCAAAATCCCAACAGTGGTTTTGCTTCATACAAATGGGATTTTTCAGAACCCCAAAATCCCAATTTTGCTTATCCAGGACTCAGATGTAAGTGTGGTTCAACTGTGAAACTTATGCAGCCAACATCAAATTCTTCATTTTCAGCCATTGTGAGAATCTGGTACACAATTAGCCCTCTGCCGCCTTATTGGTACAGGTATGGCCTATTGGCGTTGGTTTTGGAACAGGTGTAGGCCCTGTCTCAGTATTAACAGCATGCTGGAACGCTTCAATCCAGCCCCTGCCGGCAGTCTGCAGACGGATTTCCTTGGATTTTGTTGATTAGTTCCAGAAACCGTGGCGACATTTGCAGTGTAAGTACAGTTTGCCTGAAGCCAACATTCGCTGCCTGATCGTCAGCTACGCTGCATGTCCGTTGGAAACTGGCGATGGGCTTCCGAATTGTTTTCGCATTGGCTCCTTTTGACAAGTTAAACAGTTTTTGAAAACTGCGCTTAAACACGTTGTTCGATGGAATACATACAACAGCCTCCACCTTCGATACGCTAACCACCATTAACATAGCTGAGGTGGAACTGATGGCTCGGGGCTGCGGTGCAGTCTTTAGACGCCTTAATACGGTTACATCGCCATCGTTCGGAAGCTTTTGGAACTATTTCGCGCTTTTCGTTTCTGTTTTTATGTCTGTAGACAATTCGTACAGATTTCACAATACACTAATGCTTTTTGACGCACTCTTCTGTCGATCTTCGTTTTCGAGACACTTAATTTTGAGATCAAGGACTCCTTTGGTAGACACGCTATACGTAGGTTAGATATTAAAAGATACATCACGCATGTACACATGTCACTACTCAGCTTGCATCCTAACAGTGACCTAATCTAAAACAAATGATGTTGAATAGAAACACCATATAGCTGAAAAACGCTTCGTTCTTGTTCATGATTTAAGGCGTTCAGGTGAGCGATGCCAATCCGGTATATGCCGGTATTGGAACAAAATGTCAGAATTTCAACTTACCCGTATGGTTTGCCCTCTTCTTTCAACTTTAGTATTCTCTGAAAAATATTGATTTTGGTCATCTTACAATCTGGTATTTTCTCCCAATAAATAGAACTGTGTTATTCGTCACACCCTGTATATAAATGTGTCATATAAAGACAGTATGTTTGTATACCTATTGGATCAAACTGCTATGGTCATCAGTCCCTAGACTTACAAACTATTTTAACTTACACGAAGGTCAACACACACACACACACACACACACACACACACACACACACACACACACACACAGAGAGAGAGAGAGAGAGAGAGAGAGAGAGAGAGAGAGAGAGAGAGAGAGAGAGAGAGAGAGAGAGAGAGAGAGAGAGAGAGAGAGACACGTGCGACAGAGAGGACTCGAACCTCCGGTGGGAGCGACCGCACAGTCCTTAGCATGATGTCTTAGAGCACACGGCCACTACCACGCGGCAAAGAATTTCTAATATTTATATATCTATAAAATTTGTCTTAGATAAGTAGTACACCCTGTTGTAGCAGGGAAGAGAAGACCGGCTGAAAAATGCTCCAGTCGGAGTAAAAAAAGGCAAATATGTTCGTGTGTAAGACAGGAAAGTAGCGTACCAGCTGCTTCAGCCCTAATTCTGCCTGCCTCACCAAAAATTTTGGCATGCGACGATATTCGTACTTTTTGTGCTGAAGGAGAAGCAGAAAATGACAATGAAAGAGAGGGAGGGAGAGGAACAATGCTAGTGGGAGAAAAAGTGAGCACATAATCTAGGTTGAAGAGACAGTGTCAGTAAAAAAGATAACGTGAGCTAGTAGCAGTGGGAACAAAAGAGGGAGGACAAAGTGGAATGACGGAGAGAGATAAATGGAGACCATACATAAGCTTGGGAATGTCGATCACCGAGACCGCCATATCCTATAGTCTATACCCACATGTTGAAGTTTCTCGGTCTATGGTTTACAAGACCGACCAATTTATCTAGAAGAACACGTGAAGAGAGCAGACAACACTGAAGAGACAGGCAGTAGAGTGTAAGAAACTAAGAACAATGGCACTTAGAGGGGGCCGCGGTGGAGTAGCCGAGCGGTCTAAAGCGTCTCGCTGCGGAGAGCGCGGTTGCTCGCCGTGGAGGTTCGAGTCCTCCCTGGGGCATGGGTGCGTGTGTTGTCCTTAGGTTAGTTTACCTAGGTTTAAGTAGTTTGTAAGCTACGGACTGATGACCACGCAGTTTCGTCAGATAGATTTACAAACATTTGAACATTTTGAATTAGAGAGGAAAATAGTAACCAGAAACAGTAGCAGAGAGATGCAAAGTGGCACAGACAGTGAGTGGTAAGGAGGATCGTCAGACAGGGATGAAAACAATGAGTGACAACGGGAGACAAAGTGACAATTGAAGGAATACTCTTGAGTTTTGGTTCTGCACATGTATCAGCTACATACTTTTTTTAGCCGTGTGTAAGACTGCAGTTTCATCAGAAATTTCAGGACAGGTTACCCGACAGCATGTCACACAAGCAATTGCACGAAATCCACTATCCGCCCTGCAACATTACCTGTCAATATTCTGCGTTTGACACTGGACCATTATACGTTCTCCACATTCAGAAGACACCGAACTACATTAACAGCAGCAGGAATACTGCTAGAAGCAATTCCTTTGCTGGTGGCCAAATTGTTCTCCCTCGCTCGTGAGATAATTTGGAAACACCCAGCCACCGGATCAGATCTGTGTTCGTTCCACTATTCCGTACCGCAACTGTAACCATTGACTCAGCTGCAGCAGACACTGTTGACCTCATCGAGCCGAAGGCAAGATTGCTTCAGTTCATACAGGTGTGAAACAGGGTTGCTGTGCTTTCAGCTACCAAATTTCAGCTACTTCCCAACGTCATCCATTCACACACCTACCACATACGTAGAGTTCATTGTAACTGGGAGATGTTTTATTATAACAAATAAAAATGATATATAGATTATTTTTGTAGAAACTGTTATGCATATATATTTTCATACAGAATCCAAGTCTTTCCGTGTGTTTTTTTATAGTTTACAAATTAAATTAGATGTTCTTTAATTATAATGTACTATGCAATCTTCTCATTTTTTCCAATCAGTAATTTAAAAATGTTCACAGAAGTTCTCGAATTCAACATATATCTAATATTCTTCCTGGAAATTACTTGTTTTCTGGGTGCAACTATCAGCTCTGTTCCTTCTCGTAAATCTTCCAGTCGACAATATTCAGTGTGTTTAATTTTATCTTATATGTTCCACACTGTCACAGTTATTAGAACACACTACATCTTCCTGGGGGTGGTACCAAATCCTCTGCCCCCACCCCCCTTTTTTCAGAATTTCTGTATAGAACTTTAAACTTCTGCAAACCATTAATCGATGTTATTCCATTTGTTTTTAGCACCGAAAATGGTGGTTTTATTGTTAGATGTAAAATATCAATTGTTCCTAATTTCGATATAATCACTCTTTTTAAGCTGTTCTATGTGGAAATTGAGCTTTAAAAATAGATCTTTCATGTGTCGTTTAAGGTTGAAAAATTGCTCTAGTACATTAATTTCGGGCATCCAAATTTTTCTATACGCAGTTCCAGGTTATATTATACCTTTATGAAAGTTCTTTGCCAAACACTCCAGTTGTTGGTTTTTTTTTACTTTGGCCTCTTAAAATTGTATTCTGTATGTGCTTAGCAAGTGACTTTCATTTAGGGGAGACATTTCGTTGATGAAGAAATACACTTTTTTTTCTTAGGACTTGCGGAATTACATAGTTTGTGGGTACCAGTCGCACTTCAGCAGTATCTGTATTTTCGATGGCACTGTGGAGAACAATGGCATAGACTGCATAAATATTTTTCCTGCCATGACATAAAATTTCTGTGACGCACTTACACTGCAGTATGTGTTAATAAATAAAGCCAAAATTAGACCATAATGATCTGGAAACATCCCTTAGGCTGTAGCTACGCCATGTCACCACCATATCCTTCGTTTCAGGAGTGCTAGTTTTGCATGTTTCGCAGGAGAGCTACTGTGAAGTTTGGAAAGTACTGGCGGAAGTAAAGTTGTGAGGCGGCATCGTGAGTCGTGTCGGGATAGCTCAGTCGGCAGAGCGCTTGCCCGCGAAAGGCAAAGGTCCCATGTTCGAGTCCCGGTTCCGGCACACAATTTTAATCTGCCAGGAAGTTTCATATCAGCGCACACTCCGCTGCGGAGTGAAAAGTTTCTTTCTGGATTCATAATGATATTGATATTAATTGTTCAGATGGTTTACATGCTCATCACTCGATTTGTGGGTATTCCAGTATAGAACAGAGTGAAACAACACAGCGGTTCTGTAACACTTTCGATACCTGATGCCTATATGGACTTAATTGGCCCGAGCAAAAGTATTCAAAACAATACTGAATATGGTCAAATGCAAGATTCATTATGCAGATGCATACCGTAGCCTCCAACCTGGTAACACTACGTTCTTTTGCCAAGATAGACATTAACATTGATCTGGACACTTAAAATTGAGAATATGGTTACCAATAGCTCTTGACAGCCGGTTTGTCATCTGACAAAATTTATCATATACTAGGTGAAATCCCCAGTGCTGTCTGAATATTTATTTGTTCCTATGTCCTGTTTATATTTTCCCCTCTCTTCTCTCCGTCCGTCTTCTCTATTTCTTCCTCCCAATACCTGTGGAGAATTAGATATAAAGACCAATTTTCATGTTTATCCGTCAAAGGACAATAACCTGTCCAAACTGTGTGGAAGTCATCTGCATAGCATAAAAAATCTCCGCGAAAAAACACACACACAGATACACCAACGTTCTTGGTGATCGGTGAAACCAAATATGTCGTCCCTACTTTCAGTTGTAATAAAAGTGCAGACAAAACGTAATTTTTGCTGTTCGTCCGAATTTTGCGACTGGCCTTTGTAATTATTCTGAATTCATTTTCCTGAAAACTTTTCCAGGCACGAAAAATAAATATATTTAACTCGACAATCTGATATCACGGTGTGCATGCAAACCTACCTACGAATCAAGATCGATATAATTATTTTCTGTCTGCAAACAGCTTTCATTTATACCTGAAAACTATTTAGATTCTTAACACAGACTCTACAAAAGACAATTTTTATTAGAACGAAATTATTAAACAAATGTTATATTAAGGCAGGAGCAACGTATTTTCCACAATCTAGGTTTTTTTCTCCATAGTGCCATCAAATATAGATACTGATGAACAGTTGCGAATACAGCATATACGGCAAGACTAACGTAAAGGTAAGTAATTGTAAGTAGACACCCATGATATTTTGTATCAGTTTTGCTGTTCATATTCTGAGGATAATTTGCGCTGAAGCCCTGTTACTTTACTGAGATCAAGATTTTTACTGTCTAAATTAAATCATAAAAATATAGCAATTAAAAAAAACTGCACGTACTTCTCACCACTAACACCCCACTCCCCTCACCAAGACAGGGAAGTATGGATGCCTTCCACGGCGATGCCTTCATGCGTCATTCATTAAAATAATTCAGATACCGTACTTTTTTTCTTTATACTCATCAGTATACGCCACTGCTAATGAGGTAGGGCTGGTAATCACAAGCAATGTCATTACACAAGAATAAGAGTAAATGTATTGCAGAGGCTTAAACCTCTCCCCATTAAAGAAATGTCTCCGATAAGAAATAGTTTGCCGGCCGCGGTGGCCGAGCGTTCTGCGGCGCGCCAGTCACAGTCTGCAGGCCACTACGGTCGGGGGTTCGAATCCTCCCTCGGGCATGGATATTCGTGCCGTCCCTAGTATTAGCTAGTTCATAAGTAGTTTGTAAGTTTAGGGACTTATGACCCCGTACTTAAGTTCCATAAGCTCTACAAACATTTGAACATTTTTGTAAGAAATAGTTTATGTGCGGGAAACTAAGAATTTTGAGCCATTTTGTCATATCACGGTTGGCAATCGTGGTTTCTTCATGATTGTTATCTGCGATCCTACCCTTAAGTAGCCTCATGGCTTTGTTGTTTGTTATTTGTTTTTGTCATGGAACAGATGAAGACAACGTATCCAAGTGATAAAATGTGATAACAGGAGCAGTGAACATCCCACGGCAACAGTTCGTGAATCGAGTGCCAGAAACTGTCTTAATGCTGCTCAACCGAATCTTTAGTCTGGAAGTTGATCCGAAGTTTTAGACCACGGGGCGTTTCAAACGTTAAGAAATAAGAACCGCCGCGTCCTGTTCTAACACAAGAAAATAATGCTGTCGTTATAATAATACGACAGTAAGGGCCAAAAGAACGCTTCGTCGACGAGCTCAACAATTGAATTTATCACCGAGTCTACATAAAATCCTTTCAATACATTTGAAAATTGAGGCATATAAGATTCAATTTACAAAATAATTGAAGCATGCAGATTATGGGGGAGAGAGAAATTTTCTGAATGGATCTTCGCTCGAGAAGCGGAGAACGAGAAATTCACAGACAGAGTAATTTCCTCAGCTAAGACGCACTTCCATCTCAGTGGGTACGTCAATGAGCAGAACTGTAGAATTTGGGGCAAAGACAATCCGCGAGTGACTTTGGAAGATGAGATGGCTTCCACAAGGCACGATTGTGTGGTAGGGGTTCTGGGCAGTAGTGATCGGACCCTCTTTTTTAATGAAATCACTATAATGACGACTGTTACCAAAACATGTTTCCTGAATGTTTGTAATTCTAAGGGACCAAACTGCTCTGGTCATCGGTCCCTAGCCTTAGAACCTGCTTAACCTAAGGGACAAAAAACACATACAGACACACAAGGGAGGCATAACATTTCGACGAGGCGGCCGGACCGCTGACGCTCCAGACCACACGGCCATTCCAGTGCGACATGTATTCTGATTTGTTCTTGCCTCTTATAGATGACAATGAAGATTTGTGTTTCAACAAGATGGTGCAAAAGTCACAAATTTCTTGAAATGATTGCCGAATGAAATGTTTCTTCAAAAAATTATCTCCTTACATGGCAACCATAAATGGCCAGGCAGATCATACAACCTTATGGCTTCTGGATTTGTGGAACAAAAAGTGTACGTGAACAAACACCAATTAAAGGACGAAATTAAAAGGGTTAATAACCACATCCCACCATGTGACTGAACGACACAGGGAGAACATCACTGAACCCATTGCTCGTTGCTGCGCGGCCTTGGAATTTTCCATAGGGTTATAATTTTTCATACGTAAATGGAAGAAGTTATTTAATGTGTTTGAAAAAAGAAAGAAAGAAAGAAAAAACCTAGCTGGAATATTTGGCAAAGACAAATTTCATAAAGCTAGAATGTAAACTGTAACTGCAGAAAGAGAAAGCTTTGCATAAGCCACTGAACACAGTTTATGGAAACATCTGGCTATGGCTTGGAAATCTAAAACATTTTCATTTACAGGAAACTGCAATGGTAGCCGGTCACATGTAGGAAACCTGGCAGAAAGTAAAGGATTGGTCCACGTTTACTACACTGAGGACAAATGAAAAACTTATTTGTAAAACTCCGTCCCATTTGGATCTCCTTTAAAGGTGGTTGTTGTTATCTTAAGTGCAAAAACAGGTTTGATGCAGCTCTCCACGCTTCCCTATCATGTGTAACCTATATTATTTTCAACCTGCTTACTGTATTCGTCTCTCGGTTTCTGTTGTGGCAAAACGTATCGCCACGACGCAGGCGGTTCCTCAAAGGTACCGCGCTAATTAAAAATCCGCGATAGGTCGCGTAACAGGCACCCGTGGTCGTGTGTGGTCTCTGCCTCTGGTACGCTCCGCGCGCCCGCCAGTCGAGATGATTCACGGAGAGTTTTAAGCCGGTTCCACGCATGAGCAGTGGCCGTTCTTAAGTCACCACTCGCGGGGTGTCAACTGAACAGTTCATAAACAGTGTAGAGTATGCAGCCAGGCCGTGACCGTCAGATCTAGTATGCGCCAGCATCGTGAGAGTCAGACAGCCGTCGAAAAGTAGTCATCGGCGTCCAGTCAGTAGTTGCGTATTTCAGTGACTGAAATAGTGATAGAACATGACTGCGCAGCTACCAAATTGACTTCTAGTTATCAGACAAACTAGACTTTTCTAAGCTGATCATCGACAGAAGAATTATATTTAGGCACGACAGCTTAGATGAATAGGTGTAGCAATCAAAAACATGTAGTCCACAAGCAACGTCAACCTGAACAGCAATTTGTGTATTTTCAAGAGTTGTTGTGGATTAACCTTTTTGCTGTTTTAGAATCCTACGACCACTATCATTCCTGTGTCTGTCCAGATTGCTGTTCCAACCGCACAAGCCGTGAAAGGTGACAGGCTTAGCGGCGACGAAGAGATCTAACTGTGGAAGATTTAAAAGTTTCCCTCTGCGATTTTTACACCACACAATTATCTCCAATGTCAAAATTGACGATTCTTGATGTCTCAGAACGTGTCCCACCAACCGATCTCTTCTTTTAATTAAGATACGCCAAAAATTTTTTCTCGCCACTTTTGTTCAGTACCACCTCATTAGTTATGCGATCTGCCCAAAAAAATCTGTAGTATTCTTCCGTTGCACCGCATTTCAAAAGCTTCTATCATCTTTTTATCGTCCGTGTTTCACTGATGTGCAAGGCTACACTCTAGACAAATGCTTTCAGAAAGAACTTCCTAACATTAAACAGTTAAACCCTTCCAAATTTTCATTGATGTCGATTTTTATTTTATTTTTTTTATTTTTCAAAAACTGTTTTTCTTCTTTTAGCCATTATGGATTTTATACCTTCTTTCCTTCGGCCAGCAGAATTTAGTTCGCTACCCAACTAACGAACCGCATCTACTTTTATCCTACCGTTACGTAATCTATTAATTAAGCTTTGCCTGATTTCTTAAACTACATTCCATCACATAGTTTTGGTAATCTTAAAATCTACTATCAATGCAATGTCCACTGCTGTTCAATTGCTATTCAAATGTTTGTCAAGCTTATGGGACTTAACTACGGGGTCATCAGTCCCTAAACTTACAAACTACTTATGAACTACTTACGAACTAGGACGGCACAAATATCCATGCCCGAGGGGGGATTCGAACCCCCGACCGTAGTGGCCGTGCAGACCGTGACTGAAGTGCCTCAGTCCCCTCGGCCACCGCGGCCGGCCAATTGCTATTCCAGGTCCTCTGCTGTCTCTGACATACTTACAATATTGGCAAACTGCAATCTCTTTATTGCTTCTCACTGAACTTAAATTCCTTCTTCAATTTTTCCCTTGCTTTCCTTCACAGCTTGCTCTGTACAGATTGAGGAACATTGGGGAAAGGCAACCTCAATGTCTTACTCCGTTCCGAACCACTACGTCTCTTTCATGGCCTTCAACTCTTATAATTGCTGTCTAATTTTTGTACGAGTTGAATGACTTAGTTCCTATATTTTACTCCTGCTACCTTCGGAAATTGAAGCTGTATTCCAGTTAACATTGTCGAAAGCTTTCTCCCAACATACAAAAGTTATAAGTGTGGGTTTCTCTTTATCTTCTAGGGTAAGTCGTAATGGGAGTATTGCCTCCTCTGTTTCTACATTCCTCCTAAATCTAAACTGATCTTCCTGAAGGTTACTTTCTACCAGTTTTTTCCTTCCACCTGTAAATAATTTTTGTTAGTAATTTGCAACCATAACACATCAAACAGAGTTCTGTAGTTTTCAGTTTCCACACAAGTCTGCATTTGCTTTCTTTGGGATTCCAATTATTATATTCATCTTTAAGTCTGAGGGTATTTCCCTCATCTCATACATATTGCACTCAAGGTGGAATAGTTTGTTCATATTTCCTGTAGACAGTACGTATCTTTCTATGGCTGTATTGTATCTAAATAGTGGACTAGGTATTTTGCATCAATCAATAGAACAACCATTTTCAGAGCTAAAAACTAACTGAGTAATAAGTTAATGACCACTAGTTTATAAAAGTTGTTCTATACAGGAATTCTGCAAGAATAAGCAGCAGAGGGGCTGATAGCATTCATCCATGGTGGTGGTTTTGATGTGTCAGTGCAGGACATACGACAGAAAATTAAACTCCCTGAATGCACTCGACTTGATCAGAATGAATAGAGCGCTGATGGCTATACCTGGGTCGTTCCATATGAAATTATCAAGGAACCTTGAAATTTTGTGTAATGGAAGTTTATCTCTCTATATGTACATTTGAAAACTTTAAATGTTGCAGGATAAGTACTACTTGAGGTATGATATGAAGTTATATGAATCCAGGAATCCAAGCTTACATAGAGGAACTCTTGATATAATTTTAAAATGTTCTAGTTCCTACTATATTTTCAGTAGAACTTCATTTTTTTTTAATTAAACGGAAGGTTTACATTTTCATGTTCCTTAAATTGAAAATCCTCAAACTACGAAATTTCTTTTAAATAAACTTTATGCATGGCGAATAGGTTTTTTGAAGGCTTTTGCTCCATCAGATGTCTTTGAAAGTTTTGCACTATTATTTGTATTTATTCACACACAAAAAAATCAGTTTGGAAAATAATGGAAATGGGTTTCTTTACCTCTAAATGTATTGCATTATGCCCTTCTTTTGGTATGAGTCAACTGTTCAATGGCAATGAGGACTTTAATGACTTGCATCAAATAGTCATATAATGACTTTTCTCCCCACTTTCTCCCCAAAATTGTGGGTTTAAGGATTGTTCCTGAGGAAAATGGGTGCCCTACTCATTAGTGAAAAGAAAGCAAGTGTTGACTAGTCATCAGATGATAGGAACATCAGTCATGTTAACGTGCAGACTCCAAAAAATGTGTGTTCAAAACTGGCTTTGTTAGCCCAGGAATTTCTCCTGCAGTTGCTCAGTGTAGTAGGTATGCAGCAGCCACATGTGAATCTGAATCAGCACAAATGGGTCATTAGTAACTAAAATTTTGCAAGAGAATCGGGTTGATCTGCCTCTATAATAGCAATAATCTATCTTTTTACAATATTTAAGAAATGGAAGGACTTCACATTGAACTTGTGGATACAATAAAACAGAAAAATGAACATTCAAGTAATTGTGAAAAAATTCAATTGCCAACTTTTATGTCACAAAACTGGTCTCGTCAAAAAGTCAGTTTTCATTTCACATTTCTCAGTCTTTGGTGCAACAAACAAGAGACAATGCAAAAAGCAAAAGTTTTCATTTAGATGATGGAAACTTAAGAATAATGCATGAGGGAAACCACAAATTGGGCAACAGCAAAAATACATATCAATAAAACCACCGTATTTTGAGTCATTTAGCTGCAATACAGTATCCATAAAAAGTATTCTGAGGAATAGTATAATTTGAAAATTTGTTTTTCTCTTACTGAAAATGTGTCTACTCACAAGATTAACAGGGACAAACGTACTATGAAAATGTTAAATTGCTTTTACATTATATTTCTTTCAAAGAAATGTACAAAGATCTAATTAAAATAATGTGATATTATCAAGTCTTTATATTCCAGCTGTGTGATCATTTTACACTTAAAACACAAAAGAGAAAATTACGATACTGATGAGATGCTGAGATATAGTCAATGCGTACCAACTGATAGAATGACCAAGTGTTCAAATCACTACTCCATAATAATTTTGTGACCTACTAATTAAGCAAATTTGAAGACTTATGAACACATTTATTTCTCAATCACAGTCTGATTGTGAAAGGAACACTTACTGAAGGATCAAAGCTTAATTTCAATGGATTTCATTGAAAAATTTCAATTTTGTTATTCAAGATTTAGTTTCTGTATTTTTGCAAACAGGCCTAGCAAATATCAGTATAAAAGACCTGGCGCAATTAAAGACTTTTTAAAAACATAGCTTATGTAAAGACCAAATACATAGCCTATGTAAAGACCAAATACATACAGCAATTAATGTATATGAATTCTGCCAGAGAATCTAAAAACATTACAGATATCTGTTTCAAAATATGAAACAGTACAAATTAGAAATTTTTTTTCTATCTCTGAATGTGTGACTTTTCGCAGAACAAGATATATGTATCATATTACAGCACTATCACCAATCAAGATTGGAGCAAAAAGGCTAAGCTGTGATCCTAATTTTAGTATTATACACAATTTCTCTGCACTTCGGCTACAAATAACAGAATGACCTGTGCAACCCAATTGCAATTTTACATGTGCTCATGTCTCTTTAACGTGAGGGTACAATTCTTCATCCTTCTACTGGTTTCAGAATGATATTTGTGAAACCCATTCTCTTATATGGTATCGATATCATCACAGCAGTAAGCCACATTTTTCTCTAAGCAAGGAGTCTTCTAGTTTGGAAGGAAGTAGTCCTCACACAAAAATAAACACCAAATGTGAATTAAAAGTGTCTTGTCACGTGTGTAATTCCAAATTAAGCTGTGATACAAAAGTTATTAACACTTTCTTCTAATGGCAACTATATGTTATGTAATATGTGAGTATATTTTATAGTTTGGGTTTCGTTTTATATTGCAATTTGGACATATAGTTACAACATTATTTTTCTCTACAATATTGTGAGGATGTTAATAGCTGAATATAAACATTCATTAATACTTTCTTTTGTAATAGCACCATTCATTTCTCAAAACTGAAACACTGTAATGTAACATTTCAATTTTCTTCAATGATTTTCTAAGGAGTAGGGAAAACGTAAAAAATAAGAGAAAAGAAACTTGTAACAAAAAATAAAATTAATCTATTGAATTATATACGGCAAATCCTTTTATGTTGTCATACACTGTATGACAAAAAGAATATTTGGAGGGGGCGCTACCTTATCAATTAGCAAACTGCAACTTGTTTTCCAAATATCGCCCTCTACTTCAAAGTTACATTCTTCAATCAATCCCAACAATGTAAAAAAGCATTAAAAGTTGACAAATACAACAGCAGTCCCTAACCACTGTGTCATAGAATGACCCACCCATAAAACACATACTTTACAGGAAGAAGATACCTATTTGAATTCGAGAACATACTTCCTCTGTACCATTCAAATTACTAAATATGTATTACATATATCTGCAGAGTCCTTTGAATATTTATAGGTTAAAAAGTAAGCTGGATGTTTTAGAACTGAAGAAGCAAATGTAATCGAATACTTGTGTTTTGTGTAGAAATGTATGAAGAAAATACATAATAGCTTTTCACAAAGAATCTGATGTTTGCCTTTTTAATCGCTACCTGCAAATTAATTTAAAAAATAAATACACGACTTCCCATTACAATGATTTATGTATGTGGTGTGTGGCTTGAACTTTTCAAAACAGGCCGAACTACGTAGCTGAAAGGACAGCAACCCTACATTCGTACCTGTATGAACCGAATCTACCTTGCCTGTAGCTCGGCAAGATGCAACGGCGTCTGTTGTGGCTGTGGCAATGGATCCATTCCGTTACTGCTGCTGTTGCTACTGTGCTTCGACAGAGTCCAACGAACCTGGCCCGAGTCTATGTGCTGAGTTTTCCCATCAAGCAGTTTGTGACGCTGGAAAAAAGTCGGTACAAACGGTTATTATTTACTTTTACGGATAATAATGGTGAACTACTTACTTGCTGGCTTTTTAATCTTTCTGCTGCCCGGTCCCTTGCACCTCATCTTTTCACTGTGACGAATCGACCTCGAATGGTGTCCCCACCATGCAAACACCACAATATAGAAGTTTGAAGGAGGGGACTCTATTCTGATTGGTCGAGGGGAGGGGGGAGAGGGAGGAT
This sequence comes from Locusta migratoria, assembly GCA_026315105.1. Classification (NCBI taxonomy): domain Eukaryota; kingdom Metazoa; phylum Arthropoda; class Insecta; order Orthoptera; family Acrididae; genus Locusta; species Locusta migratoria. The sequence continues at coordinate 614,674,897 of CM048746.1, forward strand.
GACCTCACTCAAATGGCATGTGTTGCCCAGAGTAAGTGCGTGGCTACTTGGGTAGCGCCTTATCAGTTCCTGGAATTTAGATCGTTTTTTGTCAAAGAAAGTGCGCTAATATCCGGCGGTGAATGCTTAAGCAGAAGTCGGGGAATCATATACCCCAGAAGAAGCATGAATACAAAGCCTTCGTTGACAACTATTCCGTGATTAGTGGTAGCTTCATAAAATCGTCTACAGATCTGCGCAACCCTTCTAACCGACTCGATAACTATTTTGAGAACTTTTCTACAACTATTTTGATGCTAAAACATAGCACTCATGCTGAAAGAAACATTTTTCTGAATAGGTATGGTGGTACGGAAACTCATCCGGCAGTGCAAAAGACGATAGAAATAGGTCAGTATTCATAAAAAAGAATTTGTTAGCGGAAATCACCGAATACACAAAACGGTTCTGAGCTTCTTGTATTTTTATTTCTTCCTCCGGAAAGTGGATACATATGTAACTAGTCTGATGAGACAGTTTATGCAAGAGTTTTATTTCATCCACTTCCTTCGCAGCAGTCGTGTTACTTCAGTTCTTAGGAATTTCGCCGTCTTACACAAAAAATGCCTTCATCTGCTATTAGATATTCATCAACAAACAGATGCTGCAAGAGCTACAGCATCTGTTCCTTCACTTCCTAACCTCCAGCCCTGCGCCACACACTATACATTTTACCTGTATGCAGTATATTTCGGCCTGTAGTTTGTTTTTCACGTAGATCAATCAAATGTTCAAATGTTTGTAAAGCTTATGGGACTTAGCTGCGGAGTCATCAATCCCTAAACTTACAAACTACCTTGTACTAAAGACGACACAAACATCCATGCCCGAGGGAGGATTCTAACCTCCTAAGCGGGAGACCGCGCGATCCGCAACGTGGCGCTCCAGACCGCTCGGCTACTCCCACGCGGCGCAGATCAATCCTCATTACGTCTTATTACCCGAACAATTTGCCTGTTACGTTTAGCGAGACACTAGGGAAGTGACTATGATATGTGTCGTGAATAGAATCGTAGCAAATAAAAACATCTTGCGTAACGAGGCGATTTTTCCATTAAGCTTATTGCTTATCACATATCTCCTGAAGCGTGTGTCTTACTACTACGGAATAATAAGGTAAGGAGGAAAAGTAGCAGTCGATAAACTTTTTTTCCTTTCATAATTGTAAACGGTTTAAGGAAAAAAAAATTCGTCATTGTTTACAGCTGTGTGTAAAGTTGGCTACAAGTCAAAGTGCACCTTACTCAAGCATGGATGGATCAATCCTAATAACTTGTGGACTGCCCTTTTTCCACGCCCACGCCCTACCCACCCTATGGTAAGCAGCTAGTCTGTGGTGGTGTGTTGAAAACTGCCCAGTATTTTACGAGAGTTTGTCTTTCCTTTTATTATCACCTGGGTTTTCCTTCCGAATTGTCGTAGAACTTTGCATTCGTTCGTATCTTTTCTCCGGTGTAAAAGTCAATTTTAACTGTGTCCTTTATCTATGTTTACAGGTTATTTGCGTTTAATATTGGTTCCCTAAGATTTTGTTTTATTTTATACATCATCCTGGGTTATTTCTACTTCATCAACAATCTCCGATTTCCTTCATTGATCCTACTTTGTTGCTTCGTATTTCTGAGTTTCTCTATAATTCTAATTTGTGGTGTCCTAATGATGATGGCAAATAAACCGTCGACTTTTTTTTATAATATTCTTAAATACCAGAGCATCCATTTATCTACGAACAGGATCAGAAATTTCACAGTATGTAATATACTTTTGCGATTACACTAAAAAGGAGAAAGGAGTAGGGAACGGGGGAAAGGGGGAGAACGTGGTGGCGATACAGAGAGAGGAAGAGGAGGGATGGGGAGGAAACGACATGGCAAAGAGGGAGGAGACGGGCAGGGAGAAAGGGGTGTATTCAATTCACAAACAAATTTAGCAATTTTTTTAAATTCTTTATTATTATTAATTTTACAATATGACCAAATTCCTGTGATTATAAAGGGTCGTTTTATGCTACTATGTTACAGTGTGTTTTTACAAAGAGATGAGATTGTTACATTACATTTATTACAATATTAGTTACAATGCTAATTTAATACTATTCTAATGTTAAGACATAAAACAGCAGTGGTAGAGGTGGTGCCAGCTTGTACAATTTAGCAATTGCGAAGTACTATCTGTGCTATGAAGGAAGGAAATCACAAAAGCCGCGGCGGATTGGCCGTGCGTACTGGGGCGCCGTGCTGCGGTGCGCGCGGCCGATCGCAGTCGGGGGTTTGAGTCCCTCCTCGGGTATGGATGTTTGTGTTGTCCTTAGGTTGTTTAACTTAGTTTAAGTAGTTTGTAAGCTAGGGACTAATAACCAAGCAGCTGAGTCCGATAGAATTACAAACATATGAAATAGCATAATGCGACTGAAATAATGCACTATGTGATACAGATAAACATCTGCAAATTAGTATTGAGTTTTGAAATAGCAGACTTAGTTTACAGTGCTAAATAAATAAACATTTGTTTGTCATTTAACATATTTCAGACTCTCTCTTCTCTTTTGGAGTTTCAAATGATCTTTTGTTTCACGTATGACCGCTTTAAGAGCATGGTTGATGATAATATGAGAGCCAGTGTTTACTGCATCTCCTTGAGACTAATCTGTGCTTTTAATAATTTCTGTGTAAAATTCAGTTAATGACCTGTCTTCTGCCTTCACCTTAAACACAGAATTATTATTAATCATCGTGGTTACTTTCCCATCTGCATTACTTAAGGGAGACGCAAATCGAACTTTGAAAACCGCTTTTCTCTAATATTTTTTCCATGTAAACCATCTGAATTGGTTTTAAAAAGCCCAGTGAAGCATCATTTATTTTTACACGAATGGTGTGTGTAAACCAGTTTATACTATTTCATCAGCAGGCTAATGCCAGCCTCTAGTCTAGTGGACAGCGTGGTGGGTTACGACGCAGGGGCCCTGGATTCGATTCCCGGTCGGGTTGGAGACTTCGTGTTGTGTAGTTATCATCACTAACACGCAAGTCGCCGAAGTGGCGTCAGCTAAGAAGACTTGCACCAGGCAGGCTTAACACGACACCACACAAGATCATCAGCAGCAGCATGCTAATGTGAGAACATGATGGATGATGATGTGATGGTAGAAAAGGAGACTGATCTAAATTAAATGTTTAACGTTTTATCTGCGTCATTAATTGCGAGTTAAACTATTTTATACAATCATTTCTAAATAACGTGCGCAGTCGTATCGCAAGTACCTCATTTGATATTTGAGTTATTTTGTCAAGTAGGCTGAACCACCATAGATCGTGTATAAAACACTAAAATATGACGCGTTTCAAGGGTCAAGCCCTCATCAGATAAAATATACAAGAATCTTTAAAACCTGAGACAAAATCTCAGGTTTTAAAGATTCTTGTATATTTTACCTGATGATGAGGACTTGACCCTTGAAACGCGTCATATTTTAGTGTTTTACACACGATCTATGTGGCTGAGTCTACTTGACAAAATAATTAAGTATACAACCACGACCTCACATCAACTATGGATATAATTAAGTGATATTTGAGTGCTGACATGATCAACAATAAAATGTATTGGAAAATCACTACACGGAAACCCTCACCGGAGAGTCCCTGTTTCATGTGACATGACAGTGTCCTCTGTTTGGAAGGCTAGTATAGAGATCAGCTGGAAGCAAAATTATGAGGATTAAGTTTCAGTTTGTGAAAAACTGGCACTTTAAGTCAGAAATGCGAAAAAGAGTGACTTCGACCAAGAATCTACAGAGTATGTTTATTTCATATTGGTCGAGTTTCATTTCCGAAGAAACTTGTTGCTCTAATAGAACTATGTATCAGCGAACAGAAGCAAAAATAAGCGAAGGGTTCTTGGTTAAAACCGGCTTAAGACAAGGGGACGAATCATCACAATTATTCAATAAAGGCCTTGAAAAGATCATGAGCGAGATCAACAACGAAAGATCACACAGGTCTTTTGTATGTGAAAGGAATATAACCCATTAAGCCTATATTGATTATACTGCAAATGTCCCAGTCCCAAAATGAACTTTATAATGCGAACGCTAGAAGGTGCAGCAGGAAAAACCCGACCTGAAAACAAACTCGTCAGAAATTGAATACATGGTCGTAGGAAGATACCGCTTACCAGATGTTTTACAAATATAGATAATGGAATTAGTTACCAGAGAGAGGAATTTAAATATCTTGGTGCATTTTTATCAGCAGAAGAGTCAAGTAAATTAGAAATATAAGCAAGAATTCAAGCTGGAAATAGTGCCCTCGTTGCACTGAATGTCTTGACATCTCGGAATGTGTCATGAGAAGTGAAAATACGCTCTTGTAAATTATTGATTCTCCCTGTAATTGTCTATAGCTTTCAAAGCTGGAATTCAAGTAAACAGTGTTGGGTAGGCTTCGCGGCGGCGGAAGTGGGCCGTTCCGAAAGGCCTACACACAATAGATAGGTGCTAGGAAGAAAGACGTGGAGGCTGCTAGGTGGCGTTGAAGATACAGCGCTCTGTAAAATATGCATTTATTACTTACACGGAAAATAATTGTTAACCTTGATACACAGCTTTTAATTGACGTCTCCTCGATAGGTCGCGGAATGAAGCACTTGACGTAGTCGGATCTACCTAACAGGATAAACTTTGGTACTATTTGACAGTTCGTAGGAGGATTGCTAACTGCTGGTGGGGCAGGAGAAAGACGAAGGATCGTTATCAACGGATTCGATGGCTATAGACGCTTATTCTGCTAACAATTTCTTCGAGGCGACAGCACTGTACTAGCAAGCTTTAAGAACTGAGGTTGGAAGGCAGTGCGACGTGCCCGACCTGGACACGCGATGGCACTACAGTCGCGTTTCTGCTTAGCCACGGTCGACTATGTGAAGTATCGAGCTGTGATACTACAAACAAGGTTCTAGAGGCGGTCTATGGGCCAATAAAACATGATTTGAAAGAGGAGACATACGATAATTAAGAACTGTATAAACTTTTTACTGGCCACAACATGGCAGGATTAGCTAGAAGCAGGAGACTGGGATAGCTACGACGTGTTGAACGGATGGATGATCGCTATCCACAACTAGCCGCATGGTCTTTGAGCCCATACTTCGCAGCGGAAATCAGAGAATAGCATCATCGGGCTGTTCTTTAAATTTTAGTAGCTCTTCTTTTCGTGATCTAATTTGATGAAACAAAGCCTGTACGCCGCTCCAAACTACGGCATGTTACCTATGGAAAGCCTATGGGAATTCGTTGAGTAATTTTTGGATATTAGACTTTTTCGAACAGATTAACGACAGACACGAGGGTTTTCTAGTTTATAATATAAAAGATGTTACACTCCTTTCCCCTTACTCACACGTGAACGGGGAATGTTCTTTCCTAGAATTAATTTTATGGAGTCCACGTCCAAGGCTTTCGTTTACCAGATTTCCATTCTCCATCACTGCAGCCATTTTCAAACGTACAGTGTAGCTCGCTAAACGGACATCTCTAGGGGGGGGGGGGGGGGGGCAGTCAACTTTTCATTGTTAAAATGCAGTCGGTTGTGTGGGACATCTAACTAAACGGAGATATTACCGCAATTCTGGGGCATGCTCGTAGGATTGTCAGCGGAAGGTTTGATCAACATGCGAGTATTGGGAGATTCTTTGTGCACTCAATCAGGGATCTGCAAAGGCAATATTCTCTACAAAAGCTGTTGAGAATATGGAACACGCATTTGTGGCTTACTGCAGTAGAAATCTAACGACGGCAACGCACTTTTCTGCAAAGACCAGACGAGGGAAGACAGGGTTGAGAAGGAAGTATAGACATGAGAACTCCTATACGTTTATACAGTGGAAAGGCGGTACCGGAGGACCTAAAGTAAAAAAAAAAAAAAAAAAAAAAAAAAAAAAAAATCTAACGATAGACAGTGCGGGAGATTGTTGTTGGTGGTCGGAAGAAATTGTTGATTTTCAGTCGTTCAACAGTCTCCCTGTCCTGCGACGTGTAAGCGCTTTGTGTCATTTTTGTATCTCAAAAAGGACAGAACGTTTCGAGAGAGATGTTTACTTTCGCAACAGAGAGAATTCCTGGAACGAGAATTCCTAGAACAAGGCAGCCCTTTGTGGCTGAAAGCATGCTTTACCTCGTCCTTGTCAGGAGGAAAAGCAGTGTCTCGTAAACGCGTTAACGACGACGTTCTTCCGCTAAACTTTCGCATTCTACATCAAGTGTAGACTGAGTTTTGGACCAACGTTTGGTAGAGGTGTTCTCCTACAGTAGCGCTGTCCACATGAGGGTCAAGGCTCGCGTAAAAGCAACCATCAATGAATGGTGTTCCTACACTCCCACAGCAACATAACGCTATTCTTCACATATTGTTTTACAAGGAAAAGAAGTTCTGCTACAGATTGGCAGTTTTCGAGTGAATTATGATGAACTTCACTCCCACAGCTGTGTGACACGGAAATTCTTTCCGTTCTCGTAAAAACCACCGCAAAACTGTAGTTTCAGGCTTAGTTTTTAGCTTTACTTAAAGTACTTTTTTTACGTTTGCTTTACTATCACAACACCTGACACTTATTGCGATACCCAGTAGCCACGCTGAAACATAAGATTATTTCTTAATTGTTTTCGAAGATGATACCGCTAGAATATGCGATAGTATACGTTTCTCTCTGTCCATACTACAGCCAAAAAGCAGGCACATGGAAATAGTGAACCTTACACAACATAAATATCTTTTTTTTCTTTGGCAGGTATCGACTAGACGCTCTACACTTTTATCCATCTTACTTTTTTCTAGATCTACAGACAGAAACGTTCATTTCCACTATAGTCATTTCCTTCATTCTGTTTCCATTTCCTCTTATCGATACCCGTGAGCACGTAAAATGTTTTACTTTTTCCTGGTTTTTTCCAGGCAAAGATTCTGATGGAGCATTCGATCTTTTATCATTAGACACTTAGGGCTTACCGACATACATCTTCGATCTTTTCCTTTCACAATCCCCACGATCAAAATTAGTATTTAATTGTGGTGCGTGGCTGCAGGTGATACTTGTAAACTCGCGCGCTGGTTAATGCAGAAATTACTCTGCCTTCCCCATTCAATACTCCTCCCTGTCAGAAGCCCTCCTGTGATGCTAGTTGGTTGGAGAATAAGAATGAGAAGGCAGAAATTGATGGATTCAGTTTGATCACTTGTTAATGTAAGTTCCGTCTGGTTTGAGATAGCTATCAATGAGTTCTAAATTTTGTTTGCAATTCAGATCTGTTGTAAGAATTATATAATTAATTCTGTTTGACGCGCTTTGGGATGAGAACGAGGCAGCGGAGCAGTTGTGGCCGCGTCGTCGGCGTTGTGTGCCCTCTAACAGTGTGTATTCACATTCACATTTTCATCAACTATGTGTTATTAATGAATGCACTGATCAAAACAATTAGGGGGTTAGATGAGATCATACATAATACACGTATGATAACGTTTTATTCAAATATTGGTTAGAATTGTAATTTGTGTGCGATACAGTACGGTATTTTGCTGTCTCAACTCTTTACTTGCGGTTTACACCATCTGAACCCACCTACTTGAGTAACTGGTTTGTAAATACAACAGCAACTTTGTGTTGTTAGCACTATCTTGGTTGCCGTAATGTTGTTGTCTCCACTCCGAAGAACCGACAGAAAGAAGTCGAACCATTTTAGTTCATTCAGCCGTTGACAGTACTTCAATACCTAGGTATCTGAACTGATCCTCTGTTTTGACCAGCGTATTTATTAATATAACTAGCTTAATTCCCGCTGCTTCGCACGCGTAGACTGGATGGACTCCATTGGTTGTTTCTTCTCCTAAATATAAATTTTCATAGATTTAGCTTTAAAAATAATTTCCTAATCAAGTATTTTGATACAACTTGCCACCCCCTATTGCACCACTGACGACAATTCAAATCATCCCGATCACATTAAAAAATAAATAAAAATAAATTCTAACATGGTTTCAAATCCAAATTTTCGCATTTCTAGCATCAAAAGTCTTAGTAGAACCATTAGCGATTTTTTCCTTATTTCACCCGCTTAATGATTGAATTTCTAAAAAGATCGAAACAGACCTTTTAAAAATTCCAATCAAAAATGTAAATCCGAAGTTTTGTATTTCTTGCTTCAAAACTGCCTTAATAGCAACGTATTTTCGAAAAACCGTTCATCCCCTACTTTATCTCACCCCCCCCCCCTTATGGGTGGGAATAACGAAAAATCGCTGATGCCTATAGTGTAAGATAAACAACGTTTACAAATTTCAAGTGTCTATCGTCTGTAGATTCACTTTTCAGCGCCGTTTTCTAAGAAACGGATCGAGAACGCAAAATTACTTCCTTACGCTTTGGCATCGTTCCTGATAGTTTTACTTTTCAAAATGCAATATGCACTTATTTTTCTTTATTCGTACGATTGCCGCAGAAAAATAACTGAAGAATGTGCATCACGTTTCGCTGTAAAAACCTGTTTTCTATTATAGGATCAAAAGCGATCGCTGGCCCATAGTTCGAATTTTATGTACGCTGATGACTTTCGACTACTATATCTTCCACTCCCTTATAGCTATCGACACGGAACTGGTATGGTGTACAACGGGAGACTTTGTACTACAACAAGACAGAGAGCTCGTTCGTCTCCATTGCGTAGTTTTTGCTGAAGAGCAAAATATTGACACCCAACGTAGAATTTTATGTAAGTCGGTAACTTTCAACTCCCATATCTTCCATATAGTTATATCTCGAGGAATGGCAATGGGAAGAAAAGCATTTTTGAAAATGAGAAATTTGCTAACATCGAATATTAATTTAAGTGTAGGAAGTCTTTTCTGAAGGCAGTTGTGTCGAGTGTTGCCTTGTACCGGAGTGAAACATGGACGGTAAACAGTACGGACAGGAAGAGAACAGACGTTTTTGAAATGTGGTGCTACAGAAGAATGCTGAAGATTAGGTGTGTAGCAAGCATAACTAATGAAGAGGTACGGAACAGAATTGGTGAGAAAAGGAATTTTTGGCATACCCTGACTAAAATAAGGGATTGATTGGTAGGACGCATTCTTAGAGATCGAGGAATCGTAAATTTAGCATTGGAGGGAAGTGTGTGGAGTAAAAATCGCAGAGGGATACCAAGAGGCTCATTTAGTAAGCAGATTCAAATGGATGTGGGTTGTCGTTCTCATGAGGAGATGACAAGGCTTGCTTAGGATAAAGTAGGTTTTTTCCCCCTTCCGTGGTTTTAGGGCGCACAAGGTCTCAGGTCATTAGCGCCCGGATCGGAACAGAGATTCGCTAGATCTCGGAAAAATCGATAACTGCCAGAAAGGAGAGTATCAAGAGAAGGCTAAAACAGAAGAATAAAAAAACATCAAATAGAAGGGTTAAATATCCTTTTATAAATTGTCCATGTTGATAAAACGCAAAACTCTAGCAGCTGCTCATGTGTCATCAGCTAAAAGTTCCTCCAGAGTAGACGGCAAATTAAGGGCTACACGGAGATGGTTAAAATGAGGTCAAGACAGTAAAACATGTAGCACCGTCAGCAATTCACCACAGGAGCATAGCGGTGCAGGGATAGCGGTTAGCAAATGACGGTGGCTGAATCGGCAATGACCGATCCGCAACCGGGCTAGGCTGACCACCTCTCGCTGAGAGGGGCGTGAGGAGGTCCTCCAAGCAGTCGGGATCGATTTTACGGTTCGCAGTTTATTGTGTGCCAGGACGACACCACAGAGTAACATATACAGAGAAGAAGCAGCCCCCCCCCCTCCCCCCTAAACCACTGTCATACGCTGTCCGCGTAGTTCGGTAAGATGTTAGCAGGTGTCAGGCGGTTCCCAGGCTTAGTACGCGTAGACCACACTAGATGCGCTTCTCAGGATGCCTCTCGCACGTCATAGGGTAGCATGGGGGGGGGGGCTGGTGCCGCTTGCCATGAGCCCAAGCACAGAGTAACATATTTGTCTGTGGCCCAAGGCTGTGTCCGGTGTGCCGGCGTTTGAGGGGAAGGGGGGGGGGGGCAACCGCTACCTGCCGCCTGCTCTGGCCAGTTCTAAAGGGCTGCTTCTGACCGCAGCGCCATCATGGGACATCTTACGGAACTGCTGGTAACTCTCCCTCCCCGCACCCCTGAGCGTGTGACCGACCCCTTACGGAATTTTCCCATTTGTGAGCAAGCTATAAATGAAAGCAAGGAGAAATTTGGAGAAGGAATTAAATTTCAGGGTGAAGAATTAAAAACATTGCGTTTTGCCGATGACATAGTAATTCTGTCAGATACAGCAAAGGACCTGGAAGAGCAATTGAACGGAATGGACAGTGTGCTGAAAGGTGAATATAAGATGAACATTAACAACAGCAAAACTAGGGTAATGGAGTGCAGTGTAAGAAAATCAGGTGATGCTGAAGGAATTAGAATGGGAAACGAAGCAATAAAGGAGGTAGATGAGTTTTGTTACTTGGGCAGTAAAATAACAAATGATGGTCGCAGTACACAGGATATAAAATGCAGAATGGCAATGGGTAGAAAAGCGTTCTTGAAAAAGAGAAATTGGTTAACATCGAATATTGATTTAATCCTAAGGAAGTCCTTTCTGAAGGCATTTGTATGGGAGACATGGACGATAAACAGTGCGGACAGGAAGATGATTGAGGCTTTTGAAATATGGTGCTACAGAAGAATGCTGAAGATTAGGTAGGTGGATTGCGTAACTAATGAGGAGGTACTGAACGGAATTGGGGAGAAAAGAAATTTCTGGCATACCTTGACTAAAAGAAGGGATAGATTGGTAGGACACATTCTTAGACATCAAGGAATTGTGAATTTAGCGTTGGAGGGAAGTGTGTGGGGTAAAAATCGCAGAGGGAGACCAAGAGAAGCATATAGTAGGCAGATTCAAATGGATGTGGGTTGACGTTCTTATGAAGAGATGAAAAGGCTTGCTCAGGATAGCGTAGGGTGGAGAGCTGCATCAAACCTGTCTCGCCGCGGTGGAGTAGCCGAGTGGTCTAAGGCGTCTCGCTGCGGAGCGCGCGGTTGCTCGCCGTGGAGGTTCGAGTCCTCCCTGGGGCATGGATGTGTGTGTTGTCCTTAGGTTAGTTTAGTTTAAGTAGTTTGGTCCGATAGAATTACAAACAAACAAACAAAGCTGTCTCCGGACAGAAGACCATAACAACAACATACCTCGAGATTAACAATGGGCCTATAAGTATGTTGGTTTTTATGATAAAAGGCAGTAAAATAATGTCCATTTATCTTAAGATGTGGAATGCCTTCTTCCGGCTGTCTATTGAAGAGCTGATTTGCTTTTATAACTGGAAGCAGATAGTAGAACGGATATACATCTTATAATAGTTTTAACACTGCCCCCGTAACTCATGTCTGTGCTGTTAACATCTCCAAATGCACCTGTGACAGCGCTCCGTGATGTCGGGACAGGAAAAGAAAGGCGTGTTTGGAGTAGAGAGTTTATTTGGGCTGTTCCCTGGGCCGGTGCAGCGCGTACCGCAGCCAGGCGGCAGCGCTCCCCCACAACATGGCTGGCGGCTGCGCGGCACGAAGCGCCGTCCCGTCCCGTCCCGACCCGGCGATGACTCACTGCGGCGCGGCCGGCTTCACGCTCCCATTGCCGCATTCCTCCGTCCCCGGCCCCGGCGACCGCGGGCACACTTTTCTGCGCTGCCTTTCGCCTCACTACTCTGCAGGCACAAGAAACACCGAGCCACATCGTCCTTTTCCAAGACTGTTCGGGTGCTTTAGCACTACTGTGTACCTCACGCATTGGATTTGATCAGAAAGAGCAGGGTCACGGTCCACACGTCCCAACTATATTATAGCATTGTTGACTCGCTAAAACCAGTGCTGTGAAATGTCTTTAAATGCCCTAACATAATAAGAAATATTCTCCTATGGAATTCTACAGATGTACTACAATTATGGAGTTTCGAACACTGAGAACTGAAGTACGAAGAGGCTCGAAGCTATCTGCTGTGCCATCGCTTCGGTCGCATTTGTCATGCGCAAAAACTCTCGACTGTCGTTTTCTCAGAAAGGTCGAGTAATCTGCTGATCTACATCTACATATATACTCTGCAAATCACATTTAAGTGCCTCGCAGAGGGTTTATTAACCACTTTAATAACTTTTCTCTACCGTTCCATTCTCTAACAGCGCGCGGGAAGAACACCTAAATCGTTCCATTTCTGATCTGATTTCTCTTAATTTATTGGGATGGTCATGTCTCCCAAGTAGGTGAGTGCTAGAAAAATATTTTCACATTCAGAAGTAAAAGCCGGCGATTGAAATTTCGCAAACAGATCACGCCGCAATGAATAAAGTCTTTCTTTTAATGATTTCCATCCCAATTCGTGCAACATTTCCGTGACGCTTTCCCCCCGTAACGTGATAAACCGAGCTGCCCTTCTCTGAACCTTCTCAATGTCTTCCGTCAGTCCCACCTGGTGAGGGTCCCACAAGGGGCAACAGTACTCCAGGAGAGGACGCACAAGTGTGATGTTGGCAGTCTCTCTGGTGGAGCTGTTGCATCTTCGAAGCGTTCTGCCAATGAAACGTAAACTTTGCTTCGCCTTCCCACAATATTTTCTACGTGTTCTCTCCAGTCAAAGTTGTTCGTAATTGTAACTCCTAGGAATTTGGTAATCTTTACGACCTTAAGGTTTGACTGATTTATCGCGTAATTGAAGTTCAGCGGATTTCTTTTAGAGGTCATGTGTATTACTTCACACTTTTCTTTATTTAGTGTCAATTGCCAATTTTCGCACCATTTAGAAATTTTGTCTAAATAGCTTTCCAGTTGTTTCTGATTCTCTGTTCACTTCACTAACCGATAAACGACAGTATCATCCGCGAACAGTCTAAGGGAGCTATTCAGATTGTCTCCTAAATCGTTTATAAACACAAGGAAGAGTAGGGGACCTATAAAGTTTCTCTGTGGAACTCCAGATATTAGTTCTGTTTTACTCGATAACTTACCGTTAATTACAACGAACTGTGTCCTTTCTGATAGGAAATCGTAAAGCCAATCGCACAATTGGTGAGATATTCCATAAGCACGCAATTTCATTAGAAGCTGTGTCACGTGTTCGCAAATTTTGACCCCTCTTCCACTGAGCAAAGGTTCTAGATCAGGGTATGGGACTTGCAGCGGTCTTCCCTTATGTCGTACCACGAGAACACATTTCACAACACATCTCCATCAGGACATGGCGCCACGTAGCCAGCAATTAAAAATTAAACTCGAGAACCGACTTCACTGCAGGCATACCTAGAATTTTTCCCGAACTAGTCCACCCACTGCGATACACCTTCTCAAAAAGACTGTGGCCGACTTCCTGCCCCCACAGTTTTCAATTCAGAGTGTGGCTCAGTCCTTCATATTCCTCTATGCTGAATGCTGCACTGCATCAGTAAAACCAGGAAGTAAAAAGTGTGACTGCTGTAGTAGATACACAAGTGGAAAAGAGCTACAAATAAGAGAACGCAAGTCATATGCAGGCAGCATTTGAGGTTCGATCTATAAACACGTTATGCTGACGAATATAAAAATTTATTGGGGCAGATGAAATTAGGTAAAAGCCCGAAACGCATCTTGGTATAAAGCAGGTACATATCACAGAAACCAGTTGCTGTATTTCCTCAAGTGATTCAATCAACGGCCACGTAATATATAAGCACCATGAAGTGGCGACCAGACGTTACAATGCAAACTTCTTTCATTTTCGTTACAGAAATGCCACTGCTATTGCACCAGTTTGAAGTTGGCAGTCAGAAAATATAAGCACGAAGTGCAGAAAATATGACAAATCCTCCAATTAACTTCGAGATTGGTTTACGATATCAAAGTGCCATTCTCTGTAATTTGTGCGTCGTACATGTAAATTGCTTCAGATTTCACGTAACACTTCTGCCCCTCCCCCCCCCCCCCTTCTCTACACTATTCGCAATGAGGCAAGGTTTTGGTAGGGGGGCGGCTGAGAACGAGTGCTACCAGTGCGACCTATCTTGTCTGTCACATTCCGCAGTGCATCCTTTCACTACTTTGGTACGTCCCAAAAAAGCCTTCGTCGGAAATTATAAAAGTTCTACAAAATATAACGATAGTTTACTGTGGTCGACAGAATAGCAATGAAAACGAATAAAGTTGGTTTCTTGGAATCTTGTGTTTACTTTCTTTTATGGCATTATTAGGCGAACCAGGAAAAGTCGAAACAATAATAGTATGATTGCGTAAGTGTTTTGGCCCGTTACAATGCATTACGTGTATTGTGAAATTTATGAAGTTATGTATTTGATAGGTCAAGTATTTCCTAAAATGTAATATTTACAATGTTTCTACGCAGTTGCTAAAATTTTTTCGTGGACTATATGTAAGTAAAACATCTGCTGATAATCTCCTTTTGTTGTAAATACGTCAATGCTAACAAAAGGTTATTTATAGTTTTCACATGCGCGAAATAATAATGGTACATGTGGACAGTGGGAATACACAGCCAGGGACTTCCAAGTAGTTAATTCCTTAGTTGCTTATCTTTAAAATAGAATTAGTCCCACATACACGAGTCATCAAAATATTGTTGCAAAAGCTATGAACATTATGTCTGAATTTCTCCCAGAGTACTGAATATTCGAAAAATTTATGGGTATTTCAGACCCTGATGGTTCGTCAGTTATCCCACCTGGAAGTCACTTTTTGCCAGAATGGTTATAGTGAAAGACAGATAAAACGAGCAATGCGCTATCTATGAACTGTCCAACAGGTGAGGGATGATAGCACTCGAGTTAAAGGCCTATTTCCTTTACGCTGGAAGCGTCTCCAACAGGATTGACCGTATTTTGCGAAAATATGACGTGAAAAGCGTTTTTCGACCACCATCTAAGATTCAAAAAATGTTCAAATGTTTGTAAATCTATCGGACCAAACTGCGTGGTCATCAGTCCGTAGCTTACAAACTACTTAAACCTAGGTAAACTAACCTAAGGACAAACACACACACACACACACACACACACACACACACACACACACACGCACACGCACACGCACACCAGGGAGGACTCGAACCTCCACGGCGAGCAACCGCGCGCTCCGCAGCGAGACGCTTTAGACCGCTCGGCTACTGCACCGCGGCCATCTAAGATTAAAGTGCTGTTAAGAGTCCATAAAGTATTATACTGGTTTGAACAAGGCGGGTGTCTATCGGATTCTACGCAGTTGCGGTGTACTGAACGTAAGCACCACACTCTTTTACAATCACCAGAAAATATATTGTAGAACATCGCCTAGACATAGGTCATCCAGTCGAATATAAAGTGCATTTTAAAAGTTCTGTGAATTCTCTCAGGAAATATAAGGAAACAAGAGTTACAAAATAAGTACCTTCACTGGTCTTCAAACAGTAATCGCCATTGCTACAATACATCAGACACCGGTTGTACAACTGTTGGAAACTGCAAGCAAACGCTTCTTGTGGAATCGCTCCAAGCACCGAGATCACGCGTTGTTTGATCTCCGCAACCGTTGCTGATCTTCAACTTGTCTGCCGAATATCCTCAAGCATCCGTCGCACTCGTTCGATGTTGCCTAGGACAGTGTGCGTGGATGGTCGACCCGAACGTGGCTCAAACTCGACACTTTCCGTCTATAAATAGTTTAAACCACTCGCACTTTTTTACTCACTGCTTCAACACCACACACTTGCACTAACATCCCATGGGTCTCCGTTACCATTTTGGTTAATGTTAACGCTATGATCCATTTTGGGCTCTATGTTGCAACAACACGAGTTCTCACACTGACCCTGTTAGCTGGGTCTCAACGTATAACCACGCTTCACTGTATAGTGCTTTGCACGATAGGCGACGCTTTGTTGACATGCCCCTGAAAGTGTATGCGCGGGCACCTCATACTCGCCAGCGCGGTTCGTAAAATAAGGGACTTTTCACAGAAATTTTCAGACGCGCCTTGTATGATTAATATGCTGATAAGCCAACAGTCATTTTTGTTTAAACTCTGAACAATTCCCCCCACCTCTCTCTCTCTCTCTCTCTCTCTCTCTCTCTCTCTCTCTCTCTCTCTCTCTCTCTGTGTGTGTGTGTGTGTGTGTGTGTGTGTGTGTGTGTGTAAAAGCATAGGATAGATTTAATGCCACCTCACCCGTTCATCAATGATTATTTACCATCGATAATTCTGAGTTTATTATCGTTAATTGTGTGATGTGTGATGGCGCTGCTGCTTACTCATTCGTTGTGTAATATCTTCTTTTCTCTTTTTCATCGAAAACGAGGTATATCTGCGTGCGCAGTGCTTCCTCTCCACAGTTGCCTTTTTAATGGCCGGGTGTGCTCCAGTCGAAATATCGGTGGTCGTCGATCCTCTTACCCGGCAGCGTACTCTTTAAGTTTTTCCACTACCAGAATCTGTTCGCATTGAGCACTGTGACACACCAACATGCAGAACTACTTATTATGTGAGGCTATCGCTCTCCAAGGAATACGAATACAGTGCTGAGTAAGGAATAATCATAACTCACAATGGAACATCAATACGTTTTTAACTTAGTGAATTAGATAAAAGTTTAAGCAGCAAATGACTGACCAAAAATTTGTTACGTTTATGGTCTACATTTTCAATGTTACCACCTTGTATGGCTACGTGATAGATGGTACGGTTTTTCAATATTCTACTCTTTAAATTACGCTATTCACTTGTATTGAGTATTGTTGTTTTTTTAGTTAGAATAGCTCTGCGACTTCGAAGTGTCTTCAATTTCACTTCTAATGGAATAAGAGACTATGATTCATGATCTGTTTTCAACTACAGATCTGAATCAGCGTGATTCTGAGAAAACAATCCGGTACCGTATGTAATAGCACAGCGAAATGTGTTACGCAGGTAGTGTTTCGAACCATAATTGCATTAGCATATTAATAAGAGAATAGCGTAAGCAGTATGTTTTTGCATCAACATTTTATCCGCCGAGAAATGTTAGGTGCTCCTGCGTGCAAAATTTACATTTGTACGGTGTATTGTGTACGTAATTCCATGAACGTCGCACAAGCAGAGTTCATTGTGACCGGAGAACGAGGTTCGAGGCACAATAAGCTTGCGCTGCCCACATCCCCCGCCGAGTGGAAAAACGACGGACATGAGGGACGAGGCTAACGATACAGTGGTTACAGGAGGCCACAAAGCGCGCTATCCAGATAACTAGTAATATACACCTCACAAACTGTCACACGAACAGTACATCAGGATCGCAATGGCCCTCTATTACATAGTGGAGTAACTGCTTAAACAGAAAACATTTTAAAATGAAATAGCACTTTCATATACTAAACGCACTTTACCTCCTTCCTTTGATGTACTTAATAAATTTAATATTGTTGATCCACGGAAGCTTTTCTATGAAGAAAGCTGAAAGTGATTCGAATCTAAATATTTTATTTGCAATTTCATTTGATGAAGGTGCTATTCTTTTAATGAAATACTTAGAAAAATCGACTAATCTATCAGTAAATTCTAAATCTTTTTTCTAACTTTGCATTCATCACATCTGCAATATGGACTAAAATGTTATTGGCAACTAGTCTGCGTAAGAAACGGTTCCAACACTGAGAGGTCTTTCGCTGCCTGAAGATTTGGCAACCATTTACACTTCCACAGCTGCTAGAGGAACACCCGCTTCGGTATCACTTTCATTAGGACAATTATTTAACTGCCGAGCGTTCCGAGGCGCCTAGCTGCGGAGCGCGCCGGCTGCTCGCCGTCGGAGGTTCGAGTCCTCCCTCAGGCATGGGGGAATTTGTTGTCCTTACAAAAGTTAAAGAAGTTTGTAAGCCTAGGGACCGATGACCAGAATATTATTTAGTTCACTGCCATGATTGACAGATGTTTCTCGCATAGCATCTTCTCTAAGTGAAATGACATTTCTACTTGCTATTTGCCTCCAAATACGCTGACGTATCTTTCAATTATAGCTGAATTTCCTAGTTCAATGTTTTTCACCCTTTCTGAATATGCCAACCCCTTCCAAATGAAAATATTCTGGGGACCCCCTGCACCCTCACGAACGGTAACAAAACTACGTTCTCTCAAAGGAAATACATTTAATCTTCATTTTGTTCGATCTTTCTTTTAAATTTTTGGAAGAAGGTTTTTTGCATTTTTCTGAATGAACACATCGTATTTTTACATAATTTCCGACAGAAAAATATAATTTGCTTAACGAGTGTTTCGTATTTCAGGCAAGACTCGAGCGAATTGTCCTCATTAAGAAAGGTCCTACTGCATAGACAATTTGTAAAGAAGTAAATCTTTTTAATTTTTCATAATTACTACTTCTACTATGTTGTTCTACCTATCGATTGGTTCCTGATAACAGTTTTCGGGTTTTTTCGCTTATTCATCACACTGCATATATATATATATATATATATATATATATATATATATATATATATATATATATAAATACGATCTATTCAATTCACAATGTTGCACAAAGAGCTCCATAATTTTAACGTAACATAAATTTCACATAGGCATTCGTTTTTGTATTACTGAACCCATGGTTATTTTATGGTACAAGTACCATATCCTCTGACGGCGTCCCCCCCCCCCCCCCGAGCAAGGCTTTGCGACCCCATGGTGGCTCGTGACCCTCAGGTTGAAAAACACTACCCTAGATGGTGGAGACGTTTAACTGCTGTGATATGCAATTACAGTAAGTAGCAGTATTATTCTAATTCTGTATTTCAATATGTTTTAGACAATAGGCTTGGGATGACGCATATATTAGACATTTTTAATTTGTAATTTATGCTATCACATTGTCTATAGGTGTCACATGTATTTCTGATGAAGACGGGTTTAAAGGCGTCGGAAACGTGGTCAAGTTTATTAAACTACTATTATTGCAACTGGTTGGCTGATTATTAATTTGCTATTTTGACTTACATGTAATTCATCCTCACCGAGAAGAGTTACTCAAAGTGTACTGTAGACTCACAGTGACCCTTCAGAAAACATTTGTCAATTTAATTAAACAACAAGGTCTCGCAATTTCGAACGTCCGTTCTCTATTAGCACTCTCTGCCCTGAATTAACGTTGGTGTCAGTGAAGTGTGTGTGTGTGTGTATCTCAACAGCACAAAGTGCAGCAAGGAAAAAACTAAGTTCAGAGTGGCCTTGATTTACACTTACTGGATTAAGTATGTTTATGTTTCTCGAGAATTTTGAAGTCTTTCAGGCGAATTCATGATCTTTTACTTTTGAAGACGATAGATATTATCGACCTTGCTTCTAATGACAGCGTGGCCTATGTAACGCTAAACCTTATCCTAGTAACTTGTCCCTGCTAACAACATGGGGCCTGTTTAACAGTTGACGCTGCGTTTTGTCGTCGTGCACAATCTTTAAAGAGTTTCACGACGTCACGGTACAATTGACTTACACCTGAAAAGCCGACGTAAAGGTACTGCAAGATCGTTACTATTAAGATGCCGGTATTTTTCCATCCATTCTCTCTTACATTGACACCAATGCAATTCTTAACTCCTCGTGACTTTTTTAATTCGTACATTTTTTCAACACGTTGGATATACATTATTTTAGTCTTACAACAACACATACTGTATTTTTAAAATTTATCTCATGATGTCTGGAAGGTTGCTGTTTCAAATGTTTGTTAAGCTTATGGGACTTAACTACGGGGTCATCAGTCCCTAAACTTACAAACTACTTATCAACTAGCTTATCCTAAGGACGACACAAATATCCATGCCCAAAGGGGGATTAGAACCCCTGACCGTAGTGGCCGTGCAGACCGTGACTGGAGCGCCTCAGTCCACTCGGCCACCGCGGTCGGCTGAAGGTTACTGTTCTAGATTTGTTATGCTGATTCAGAAAATTATGATCAGTTTGTTCTTCACAAAATAAGAGCAAGTATTTTAAAGTAACTGAACCACAAATATTGAAAGAATTACAATAAACGTATAAATTTTATATTTTTATTTGTATCCAAAATTGCTGTTACATTTAACTTTCTCATTTATATTTGATTTCTTCACAGAATAACAAAAACCATTCGTTTCCTAAGCGGGGTTTCTCCACAGCACTCCTGAGCGTCGTCAGAAGGTCGTGGGAAATCCCCTTCCAGAATGCAGGCTAAAATACGTAGTGGCATAACATAGATGAGATCTTCGAACCATGCCTGGTCCATACTTCCCCACTCTTCAATACTGATTGTTTTTTGTAAGTTATGCAGAATATGTGGTCGTAGTCAACGTCAAAGAACAGCTCGTTTCAATCGCTCCCAGACATTTCCGAATCAGTTCAGGTCCAAAGAAGAGGCAGGCAACTCTATTGCGGTAATTCTGGCATTCAGAAAGAACAAGTTCACGAGAACAGTAAAATGAGCACGCGAGTTTCATCACTCAAGATAAAATTTTAGCGATACCGTCCTACTCTTGGCTGCAGAGTGCTCCCTGTACCTTTTCAAATGTCTAATTCTGGATCACTCAGCGCATGGTTTCTTTGGCCCGTAAATCGTAATAGGTAACGATCTTCAGGCTCAACAGTCTAATGTGGATGGCCTGTATCATGTTTTCCTACAAACTACCTTTCACCCGCACCAGATTCCATATGCGCTCTAATCACTTCGATTTCGGTACAAATGTTCAGCAATTTTCCTGGTTGACACGCATTTTATGCGGACCTGCTTATGTAAATATGTATGTGGTATGGGTGGCCTTACAATCAGTAAAGCAATAGTCACGATTGTAACACTTATGTTGATGTGTGTAATTGAACACTATCAAAACGTATAAATTATGAATAGCTGTACTATCATTAATGATTGGCTGTACAACCAGGAAACCAATAAGTATCTTGCTACTGCACCGCCTAGGTCGACAGTGTTGAGATAACCTTATCTAAAAGAGTTAACACATATCACACATTATTTGACATATTTCAGGAAAGACGCAGATACAGAACTTGCAGTTTGTTCTTCTGTGTGGACGCAATGGACCGTCGAAATAGCATTAGCTATTTTCTTTGATTTTACAAAAAAAGGGATTGCGTGAACAGAAGGGAAAAACCGAACTTAAGCAAAACTACTTTGAAGCCAGCTGTAAAATGCATGTTGTGTAGTTCCCCCTCAATCGATCGTTTATTCGTTTATGTTCCAATGTGATGGCGATCACAAATTAACATAGGGTACTGTGTGTTGCTTCAACATAATTGGCAGGTCAATTACAGCTGCACGGGATATTAGGTCTATGTGCCTCCCCTTCCAGCAACGCTGAGCGAAATGTAACAGCGATTAGTAATAGTAGTCGAAAACAATATCCCAAGTTTCTTGCCTCATTCATGTTGATTATACATTCTATTGGAACCAGAATAATAATTTTTTTACATTTTATTTGGAATTTAAAGCTTTAACTGAAATGTGGTGATAAATGTAAGTATTCCGAAATTCTTATCTATATCACCCGCGACATGATGTGTCCATGCCTGAATTTAGGGGAGAAATTAAGAAAAAACCAGCGTAATTACTGTTACACAACACAAAGCGTACTTATCACAGATAAGCACTGTGAGGTATCTACCTGCTTCTGAAAGATTACTATTAAGTTCGTTAAAATAACGTAGTCTTCAAGAAGAAAGGAAGGCATTTTACATGAGTTCAGTGCGAACTCTGAAGGCGTTAAATACGAAGACGCGTAAAAAGATGGCTAAGCAATCTTTCAGCCCTGGAAAGATAACTGGTACGCATTTGACAGCAGGCAGAATGGACCTGAAAACATAGTAGAGGAAGTAGGAATGGGGTAAAAATTCTAATCCCTAGCTTGGATTGGACCGAAGACCTAGAATCTAGTCCTCTATCCGCTGGACAACCACGACCACATCCATATTTATTAGACGAGAAAAAACATTATGTGACACAAATGCTAGAATGAAGCGTTTTTACGCGGGTCTGACTGAAGGATTTGATGAGAGGCTTTTCTAATGTTTCCATGTTCTTGGCGGTTGCATTCATTCTAACCGATTTATGTTGGCTTGGCCTCATTTAGGGAGGGCATCCGGGGTCTGCAGAACGATTTGCGGGGATGAGGTTACCGCAGATTCGCAATCTTCGTGAAACAGGTAACGGGCCAACGGGTAACTGGTAGACATCGCTAAATGCGAATTTTTAAGTTTATATTACTGCAATTTAATGACAGTCCCAGTGCCAATAAACAATCCGTAGCCAAGGAACTAAGTTCTGCCAACGTCAGTGTGTGGAACGTCCTGTGCGAGATGGGTATACATCCATTAAAGTAACAGCAGATACACGACTATCGGGACTGTGGCTTTCAGCAGCGCGTGGAATCCTGCCAATTGTCTCTAAACCAAACTGTAAGCATTTCTCTCTTCCAAGCGAGTGTTTACTGGCGAGACTGCCTACACACGGGGAGGAACATTCAACGTTCGGAATAGTCAAGTCTGGATGATGAAATAGTCGTGAGGCAATAGTTGTGTCCCACTATTACAAGAGAGAGAAATAATTAAGCTAGTATAGTTGACGAGCATTCTGAATAGCTATTGGTCTAACACGTTCGGCGGAGAAAATTACCGCGAAGTACCACCGGGAATTTTTTGCTAGCAATCACGTACCGAAATGATAAGCATGATGGGATTCATCCACACTATCACTAACGTCAGAATATTGAGGCACTGTTTTCCTCAATTGGGGGATTGAGAGCGATGGACCAGTACTGTTGCCACAATGTACTTCCGACCTCATTCGTATGTATTTATTATCATGGGAAGATATGAAATATTTGGTGTACGACGCACCTACAGAGCTGGTTGCCTGTTGGGCTGAAGCTGGATGCAATATTCGTGAAACACCTGTTTGTTTTGAGATTATTAGGGAATCATTGACATGCAGATGCTTGTTGTGCATTGATGTAAATGGACGACACTTTTAGCAGAATCTCTCAAACAAAATCCGTGACCCAGCAAATTCAACACTGTCCATGAACATCACTAGCGTCAAAATTATAAGGAAACGCTATCGAGATACGTTGCACCTGTAATTTTTGTCATAGAAAAAATTTTCCTTTCGTTCCTTTTACAAATGAAAATTTTGTATACACAGGCGTTTCTGCGGTTTGCCTGAAGGGTTCTATCAAACTCGTTGATGGGCTTATTTATGATGTACAAGTCAAAATCAAATGTTTGTAAAGCTTATGGGACTTAACTACGGGGTCATCAGTCCCTAAACTTACAAACTACTTACGAACTAGGACGGCACAAATATCCATGCCCGAGGGGGGATTCGAACCCCCGACCGTAGTGGCCGTGCTGACCGTGAATGGAGCGTCTTAGTCACCTGGGCCACCGCGGCCGGCGATGTACAAGTCCCTGAAAATCAACAATCTTGCATGTCATTCGACACCTCAGAATGTCACCGATTTGACTGTTCTGAAAGACTTAACGTTTTCTCACCGGGCGCTGGTCTAAATTTAATCACGTAGCAAATTTGAATACCACAGAATAGGAACAATTTTAGGAGATCCAATATTCTCCGTCAAAAAATTGACCGTATATACTGCAAACTGTTCCAGGCCTAACATTCTCGACAGATCGTTTTATCAATATACTTCTACAACGTAGCCCGATACAAATGTCCTTTTCTTACTAAGTTCTCACTAACACCAAATGAATGCTACCCCCTCCCCCAAACACCAACTTATGAAACCACTGTTATAAGCTGAAATTTTACGAGTTAAGACATATATGACACACAGAAACGTTCGCAACCACCTACAGAAATGATTTATTTCATCAGTTCCTGGGAGGAGACTGTTTCGTCGAGAAATAACGGGCATATCATTTCTTCCGATCGTAGAGAAGATACTCTCTACAGCGTGGCAGACCAGAATACAGAAATCTAACAATCGGGGAAATTTGCACCCAGTAGAATCCAGACAAGGATGAGCAGACGCCATTAAGTTCTTTAAGTTAAAATGTTTGTTAAGCTTAAGGGACTTAACCGCGCGGTCATCAGTCCATAAACCTTATACTAAAGACGGCACAAACATCCATGCCCGAAGAGGGATTCGAATCCCCACCGGGGTGCGGCCTCGTGCATCGTAGCATAGCGCCTCAATGCGCTCGGCCGCTGCAGTTCTTTAAGAAAACCGAGTAGCTGAAGATATGATGAACACGACATATCTTTTTTTTTTTTTTTTTTTTTTTCTTTTTTTTTTTTTTTTTCTTCTAAAGAAGACGTACGACCCCGCAGATGAAGATAAATTTCTTAATATGCTTTAAGTTTTAGAGATGGATATAAAGAAAACAGTACTTCAACAAAGAGCAAAGAAACACGGACACAAGCTACAGATTCTTAGGAAAGGTAACGGAATAATTTGAAATCAAAACAAGAACACAAACTAATAATAATAATAATAATAATAATAATAATAATAATAATAATAAAAATGTTTGTATAGTCTATGGGACTTAACTACGGGGTCATCAGTCCCTAAACTTACAAACTACTTATGAACCACTTACGAACTAGGACGGCACAAATATCCATGCCCGAGGGGGGATTCGAACCCCCGACCGTAGTGACCGTGCAGACCGTGACTGGAGCATCTCAGGCTCCTCGGCCACCGCGGCCGGCAATAATAATAATAATAATAATAATAATAATAATAATAATAATAATAATAATAAAGAAAAAGAGAGGGAAGGCCTGCTTTCAATTCAGTTTGATGGATGGATGGTTTGAATTTTAAAGGGACTAAACGACTACGGTTATCAATCCCCAATTCAGTTTGATGGCAAGGCAATCCAAGAATAGCAGAAAGAATTTTGTCGGTACAATATTCCAATGAAACGAGCTACGACTATCAAAAGCCTGGGATTGAAATCTAAAGCTTCGCTTTCGCAGCATTGTTTCAGTGTGTCAGAACGCTGGTGTGAAATTTGGATCCCTGGCAGGCTGGAACCTCTGCGAGGGTACGACGTTCAGAAAGCAACGACTGCGACCCGTGGAGAATGGGCTCTAATTGAGGTGAAGCAGTCTAACAGAGACCCGTTACTTCGCAGGGCCTGTCAGAAACTACGGGGCAACTCAACGGCCAGTAATGGACCCAAGCTTAGAGCCAATGAAGCAGGCGGAACAGAGATCCTTCACAACCAAGCACTAGACACGCATTCTGGAGGTCGGCGGTTCAAACCTTCGTCCGCAATCCAGAGACAAGTTTCCCATGATTTTCCTAAATCGTGATTCCGGGTTGGTTCGTTTGATGGAGACTTGTCGAGTTTCCGTAGTTTCGTACTCAGATTTTGTTAACCTGTATCTGATGACTGATCTGCCGAGGGGAGGGCAAAATATTAATTATTTCAGTTTTTAATAACAACGATGCAGTGGTCCAAATTTCGTTACCACGAGTGAGAATTATTATTGTCGTTTTGCTGCTGCTGCTTTAGGCGCTCCTCATCAGCATCCATAAAATTATTGTCTGAGACTGGCTACAAACTTAAGACCTGGTAGAAGATGACATAAGGTACAACAGGCTTCTTCGCAATCTTTTTTAAACGAGCATGCACAATTTCTCTGAACGGTTGGGGCAAGTAAAGGTACCGGACCTGAACAGCCGCGAAAAGCTAACTCCAGAAAAGACGATTGGCTAAAGATAATTGGATGAGTCAGCCATTCGCAGAAAACTTCTACATCAGAGCTTACGCAGAGGGGTGAATGACAACTGAAGCACTCAGGACCAGAAGCTGTTAAGGCTGTTAAACAGTGACTCAACAACTCTTTTCAAGTGCTTCTATTGCCAACACATCAAAAGGCAAGAGGAGGAAATAAGGCTACACTTAAATGAAAAAAGGCATAAATCAAGGCTTCAAGACGTACTTCAGATTCAATTAAGGAGGGTAGAAAATCTTACGATTATTAGGTCCTCAAGAAATGGTGTTTACAAAATTCGAGACTAAAGCCACAGATCGAACGATAAACGGGCGATTTGTTAACAACGATCCAAACTTTACCCCGTGCGTCAACCATCTTTCTGTTACCAAGGATAAATTTTTGTTTATACGATGTTTCAAACAAAAATTACCACCACCAATCTTGTTCCTCGATCAGATTTCTTCCCATGTATTTGTTTTCAATTTTAAATTCTGAGACCGAAATTGTCGCTGCCCATTCTTTAATTCTCTCATTTCTGATTTTTCTATTTCCTTAAATTATATCTTACATTCTAATAATCTAATATCATCCTCTTTATGATTGAAATATAAAATCCTTCGGCAGTTCTAAAGAATTTACTAGAAATAACAAACCGGTTCTCGTATTGTTTATATGTAACCCCAAATTTGCACACAAAGTATATTATAATTATTTATATTCGTCCCTGTGTAGTGTTTAGAACTAGAAACCACCTATTAACAATTTCACACTAATTACTGAACTAATACTTCTTACCATCCTCACTTGGATTTTCCGCGTATTCCCCAGGTAGGCAAGGTAAATGCTGGGGAAGTTTCACTGGAAAAAACAATGACTTATCAGCTCTAGCCTTGCCTAATGCGTTGCAAGCATGCATCCGTTTGACTACATTTTATCTGTAATAAATATGACAATTGTCTTATACTGCGGTGTGAATAGTCAAATGACAAATTAAATAAAAGGCTTATATCTGTATCTTTGCTCTAACTGAAGTGATGGGTGAAATACACAAACTGTCAATGTCTTATTTTTACGTTATTTGTTGCGCATTATGAATCTTTTACTCTCAGATTTGTAATATTTTAGGCTAGGCTAAAAATATGCTTCTGAAAGAAAACGTTTCTCATATTTAAATAGGGTTGAATAACCTTCGGGTAATTACCTTTTGTAGCTATTTTTAGATTTCATTTATTTATTAAAACCTTGGTGTAACGATATTTTTGTATGAATTCAAATACTGCATTAAACTTTTTTGTGGAGAAATACCATTTTCAAAAATGGATACAATCTTTTTAAAATGGATGTTAAATTTAAAGATGGCAAATAGTCTCGTCGTAATATCCCATGCTATGAAACATTACTGCAGAGTTCCTGAGAGTGCATTCTCTGGCACTACTGATATAGTCTGGAACTAATCCAGCTGCTTTTCAAAAATATTCTAATATTTGTAAATCTAAAGGACGTAACTGCTGCTGTTATCGATCCGTAGCTTACAAACTACTTTAACTTATGCTAAGGACAGCACACACCCATGCCCGAGGGAGGACTCTAACCTCGCGCGAGCAACCGCGCGCTCCGCAGCAAGGCGCCTTAGAAAACTCGGCTACTGCACCTGATATCTATTTTTCCGATTACTTGGTAACCAGTATAATTATGTAGTTGTAATATCTTCACCAGTGCATTGAAAGCCACTATTCGGTGCATGCCGGAGGATACCTCGTACCACTACGAGTAATTTCCTTTCCTGGAAAACGAGTTGTAATTTATCTTAACTTTATAATCATAAGGAAGTTCGCGGCAGAACTGTAATAGCTTCAAATGCCTGCGCTCTAAATTCCCTGAACAGTATTCTCGTAATGAACGTCGCCTTTATTTATATTTGATTTTTCGAAGCACCTCTCTCGTTGGTCGCACCTACCAATAAAAAATGTAGCAGCCGGCCTCGTAGGGATCCCAAACATGAAAATACTAATAGTTCTCAAGAATTATACAGTTTCCTCTAGACGACACAAACATCCACGCTCGAGGGGGGGGGGGGAGATTCGAACCCCCGACCGTAGCGGCCATGCAGATTGTGACTGGCGCGCCGCAGACCGCTCGGCCACTGCGGCCGGCAACGTTACGCCTAAAAAATGTCTGTAAATCCCAAACTGGTCATCAGTCCGTAACTTACAAACTACTTAACCCTAGGTAAACTAACCTAAGGACAAACAAACACACCCATGGCCCAGGGAGGACTCGAGCCTCCACGGCGAGCAACCGCGCGCTGCGCAGCGAGACGCTTCAGACCGCTCGGCTACTCCACCGCGGCACGTTACGCCTAGACATAGACTGTGTGAAGCAGCAGACTACTAACATATTTGATTTTTCGGCTCCGAAAGTGTTAATGCTGCCGAACTGGGTAAGACAACAGTAAAAGAAATTTTGCAGGTTACGCCGTTAGATAGTAGCTCTGTACTACAGCAGTGCAGATTGCTGAGCTCGCGAAAAAAAAAAACTTCAATTGAAGATGCAAACATGATGCAGGGTCATTTGCAATGGATGGCAAGACACGAACGAAAATGGAGAACAGAATGGTCGAACTTAACGTGAGTCGATGAAAAATACATGAGGAGAAACTCAAGAATCTCTGAGCTGTCTCTATCGCGAGGACGAAGTATACTGCAGAGACATACGGCCGTACGCCAATTGGGGTCAGTGCCTGAAAAACTTAGTAGAATATGGTTAGAAACCCTCTTTGTCAGAGATACTATATTCTACAGTCTAGATGCTACAATGAAACACTGAAGATGCTACTGCCAAACACGTGGCATGTTTTCTTGCTAGAGCGTCCTCACTAGATCGAACCACAGTTAACATTCAATCGACACTGGTTTCACAGCGCCTTTGACGTAACATGATGTTTCGTCACTCCGGTTTCAACTGCAGAAGTGCAGTTTGACACGAGGCGTTAACAGTTGATAACTGTAAGACATGCTATTCAATAGATACCATATAATTGTCACGCCGATGCAACGGATACTAATGTCACTGGTATTTTATCAAGTATATTACAACAGAGAACGCATGAACAACGAAAGTAAGCAGGATGTAGTGGCCGAGCGGTCTGCGGCGCGCCAGTCACAGTCTGCACGGCCGCTACGGTCGGGAGTTCGAATCCCACCCTCGGGCATGGATGTTTGTGTTGTCTTTAGTATAAGGCAGTTCATAAGTAGTTTGTAAATTTAGGGACTGATGACCCCGCAGTTAAGTCCCTTAAGCTTAAACATTTGAACATTTCGAACAACGAAAGTAAAGGACTACTACACTAAAATCGTCCTATCCTTCGAACTGTACGATTCCCATAAGCAAAAAAGAACATCGGCACGAAGCTGCTTATTTATATGCTGCCATACTTCGGAAGATCTTTCGTAACCTGTGCAGAAAAGAAAGTCCTGAAAAACATTTAAATATTTTTCTATGAAGGTGCATGTTGGGCAATTTTCGTTTTTGCTGTTCTACCTGAGCAGTTTTTCTGCAGTGTGTGCGTGCGTGCGTGTCACTTCGTGTTAGTTACTTTGAATTGTAAACCTAGGGACTGATAACCATAGCAGTTAGTCAAATAGGTTAACAAACATTTGAACACTTCTTCGAACGTAGCAGAATTCTTTCTAAATTACTTGAATAAAATTTAACTTGCATTCACAGCATTACAGTAAAGTGTATTCTTAAAGTACTACAGAGATTATTTCTCTTTTATTAATTCTGTACTATTATCCATACTTCAACTACAAATATTGAAGTATCCCTACTAATATTACAAAGAATGCGAAAGAAGATATGTCTGTTACGCTTTCACGACTAAACCGATAAACCGATTTTGATGAAATTGGGTATGGAGACAGCCTGAACGCTGAAGAAGAGCATAGGCTACCTTAGAAAGTGTGAGATTCGACGTATTTGTTGATTTTCAGTCTATAACGCGAAATAAGGAAAACTGAACATCAAAGTTTGTCTTGTAGCTTCTAAGACGTTTGAAGACTCCTTGGGAAAGCTATTTATTCTTTGGCGTATGCAATTTTATCGAACTTGTTAAAATTTAATGGTTTTTATGTACGCAATATGACTCAACATAATGAATGCGATCGGCTTAACAAGACGTCAACGTCTTCAAACCTTCGAAACGATTTCCTTGAATCCTACGAGGGTGGAGACAAATGTCATTGCAACTATTTTTTTTTCTTCTTCTTGCAGATACTAGTCCGGTTGGAAAATATGACATATACAGACGAAAGGACAACACGTTAACAACACTTGTGGACAATGGATAGCACTGAAATATAAGACAATTTATTACTGTAGTATACAGGGCAATATGGCCTCCACGGTGCAAAAGAATGACAACATTGTACGGTACACATACAGTTGACATGACCAACCTGGGCCTACAGACCCTCAAAGTAGTCCAATGCTACTGTCACCGCAGGCTGCCAACGATGTGGAAGGCACTGAATACCATCTGCCTCAGCATTTCCCGCACCATGCCTGAATCAGGACACCTGTTCGCGCACGGCATTATCAATGTCCTCTCGTGTGGCAAATCGCCTACACGTAGTTGACAGTAGCAGGGGACTACTTTGAGAGTCCACATGTAGTTAACACCTTGTCCTTTCGTCTGTATACGTCAACCGGACTGGTATCTGCAAGGAAAAATAAGTTGCCATTACTTTTGCCCCAACCCTTGTATATAATTTACATGTTATAGAACGTATAGTTTCTTCAGTCAGCGGTTTTGTGACAATGTAAGTAACAGTTTCTTTTCGCAATTAATAATATTAAAGAAAGGAAATATTTACCGTCGCTCTATGCAGGCTTTATATTTAACCGGATAATTGGAAACTTTTATCCTGATGCTCCCGCTTATAATTCAAGAAGAAAAGTTGCGAAACTATTGTACTTTCGGAAGTCTTTCACACTTTAACAAGTACATTAACGCGAGCGAAGACGCATGAGAAAGCTTATCTGATATTTTGAAAATATTTTATGAAGGAGATAAAGGATGTGGTAGAAAAGAAATGACTGTAGCTGCAGTAGGGTGTTGAAATTAATGGCGACAAGTGAAATTGCGAGTCGGACCGGAATCCGATCCCGGGTCTCCCGCCTCGGACCGTCTGTCACCTTAACCACTTTACCACCCGCGCTCGCCTCCCGTCCGTCTCAAATTCCCACTAGTCGCTGGCTACGGCCGTAGCGCCCACATCGTCCATGCCCTCTCATGCTCGCTATTTCGGATTGACGTACGAGGTCTAACGTTGTTACCGCATCTGCGTTGAGTAGTGAACCTTACGCCGTCATCGCGTGTATTTGTTTAGATTGGTGTGGCGTATGTTCTTAAGAATAAGTTCGGAAAAAAAGAAAGAAAAAGATGGAAAAGTCTTCCGCTTCAGAAAACTCCCGTCTTTACCGTTGAATCTCAATCATGTAGTGTACCACAACTAAGCGGTCGCTCCCGTCGGAGGTTTGAGTCTTCCCTCGGGCATGGCTGCGTTTGTTGTCCTGAGATAGGTTAAGTAGTGAAGTCTAGGGACCTCAGCAGTTTGATCCTTTATGTTTACAAACATTTGAATATTTGAAAACTAAGCAATACGAACAAAAATAGAATAGAAGTGTAGGTCTGCTGTAAACTTTTTTTAGGATTACATCACATCGGATTGACATATGCACAAACTTAACGGGCAACACCGGTATTTTAACACACGTTTACCTCCGGCAGCCATTTATCATCAGGATATATTCGAACTTTTCTTGTTATAACTATTTTGAAAATTATTAGCTATAGTCAATTTAGAAAAAAAAAAAAAAAAAAACTGATTCCACTCTAGAATCACCACAACTTTGTCAGTTTTATAAGCCAGGACATTTTCAACGTCAGATCTTTCGACCAAAGCAGAGTTTAGATTACATGCTCATTAAACGTTTAGGAGAAACGAAGTACAACTGTTGCGTTGAGAAGTGATAATTATGTACCGAATCAATATTTAAGATTTAGCCTTTCGACAAACGGGTAGTTGAATCATAGTTTTCTGTGACAACTTTGTTTTCGCAGCAACTTTCGTTAAGTGACTTTGATGAAACGTGGGAACGCTTTTTTAAATTAACTGAACCCAGCTACGCTTTGCTGCAATTCAGTGTGATACAAAATAAATAGGAAACTGAATGATAATTCCTGCAAACATAAACACGCCGAGAAAACACGTCAATTAAATCAATACTTAACCTTGCATTGCTGTGGCTATGGGTAATAAAAGTTAGGGAAAAATGTTTTACCAGAAAATAATTGTAAAGTCAGTGGATTTCTTGCATAAAAATCAGATGGTTTACAGACTCTGGAAAAAGCGACGAGCAACAACATTGATCTTTAAAAACGCATTCTCTTCTACATTCTGTCCGTCTACTAACCCACATCCATCCCTCCTCCCCATGTATCCAACCTCCTATCTCTCTCCACCAATCATTCCGTTCCTTCGGTCTTCCATTTCCTACTCGTTCCTCTCTCTGATCATCATCTCTTTCCTCTCTGATCAACTTCTTCTCTTCCCTCTCTGTACATTTCCTCTTTTCCTCGTCGCAGCAATTATAAAAAAGGAACTTACGTCACGTTTTGTGGCAACTGTTACGTAAAAGTAAGCGACATAATGAAGTCAATAGAAAATCATTAATAGATTCCTTCAGTAGGCTGTTTTAATTTCCAACGCTGACCTCATCGGCCTAGCAGTTTTGACATTGTAATTCCTGTACGCTGTTATGACAAATGAAACATTTAATGTCACCGGAGTGCGATTTTACGAAATATTTTTACTGAAGTATCATTTGTACCTTTGCACTTGGTCCGCTTAAAGCTCAGTAGTTGGTAGGACTACAATTTTCGATGATGAGGTATTATTATTATTATTATTATTATTATTGGAGATTTTGGTGAGGTATACAAAAGGTAACAGGAAGAGTTGTAGATATGGAAGCATCTACTTCCTTTTACCGTTCCATGATTTATTTGGGCACATCTGACAACTTTGTCTTTACAATTATACAAATGTCATTAGTCTCCCTGGATAATTAAATATTAAAGAAACTGTTCTCAATTTTTGTGTTCACGTATTACGATGAGTAATCGCCGGGGAGATTTTGCGATAAATAGCAATTGAAGTACGCATTAGAACAACGAAGCAAATTTTCCTTAGTATGGCTCACAAACCTGTCAATGATGTAAAAAGACGCAGCAGCAATCAAAAATTCGAAGTAGCTCAACTAAGGGTAATATTGAGAGTTTCTTCGCCTTGCAATACTGAACAACTTTTTCCGCGACAAAATTGTTACTTTTGTCTTCTAAAATAGACTTTCTTCAGTAGACTTGTATATATTTTTAAATGGTGTAGAATTAATAAGGAAGAGCTACGCCTCTAGCGTCATGTTAAAGAACTGAGGAGCGAGATTACTATGTGAACCGCAACAGGCGACACGTGCCTACAAATTACCTAACTTATTTTTTTCTAAGTGGTAATTTGGAACATTGTGGCCCTCTTCACCAATATTATCACCACTATAATCATGTAAAAAAAAAAATCCTTGTGTGTTGGGGGACAGTAGTCGAAACCTGAAACTACAAACTATTATGTGCTCTGTATGTACTAAAGAAATTTTATTGCTTCACATTGAGACAAAATATAAAATTAAAAAATATGTCTTAAATTCACGCTGAGACATTTGTAATTTATGGCAGACTAGTGTTGAAAAGTACCTCTGAACAGAAAGTACTACTGCCCTCTTAGCGAAGCTCTATCAAAATAAATAGGACTGAAGAGTAGAATTTAAGAAACATACGATTGTTATGGGTAGCTGCTGTGCTCACTTTTAAAAACGTACTACACAGGAAGTAGTATTTTCTTCCGAGGTTACAAATGTGTATCTGTGCCAATATTACAAGTCCAAACTACGCCCTGTTAACGAATCCGGGAGCTGCTTCTTGATAACCATTTGAACCGGATCGTTTTGCTGAGTACGAGCTTACTGTTGCAGCTTGATAATGTAACGCCACACGTGGCCAAATTAACACGGGGAAAAATGTAATCAGCATTCTGATGTCTTCCAAATCATTATATTTCTCCTGTTCTCAGGAGGCAGTTGAGTGGCAAGAAATTTGTGTGTAAACTGTTGAGTTTTAGTAGTTTGAGTTCAAAAGTGACGTTTTAAAGCCTACTGCATATACTGAGTAAAGAATAAAACATATTAAGCTACGTCCAAAATGTTTCTGACAAGTAGTTTCGGAATCAATGAAGCAGATCTCCCGCAAAAACCTCGTTGCTGCGAACAAAGTAGCTGTTTAAGAATCAGCAGTTGGCACAGCGCCTTCTTTTTTGCTTCAATTTCTCCTCCTACCCTTTCTCAACAGGCTGAATGCGGCATTAGAAACGGCAACATTTCATGTGTCATCGCTTATAGCATAAGACCGAACGTAATAATAACCGGCACCTGATGTGATGCAGTCTCTCTCTCTCTCTCTCTCTCTCTCTCTCTCTCTCACACACACACACACACGTACGTTGGCGTGCATTGCGCTGCTCCTCTATCACCATCAGACATTAATCAACTATCTGGAAAAATAGTATTGTCGGAGCACAAAAAAGGCAACATGTTCCTGTGTAAAAGACGTTGACGAAAGTAGAGAACTATCTGCCTCAGTTCTCATTTCACCTTCCTCACTACAAAATTTTGGCATGCGCAGATATTAACATACAATATGTAAAATCCTTCCACCTAGTATCGTAAGAATGTTATCATATAGAGCAGCTCAGCATTTCGGGAGGACGTTTTAAATACGCTTCCAGCCATGACAGCGACAGATGTCTACAGAATATTGATAAAATTAAGGCTATTTGCTATGGTTGGTTATATAGTTATTTGCGGTCCACAGTGAAGAACGACTAAAAGCTTGCTTTTTTTCCTCCCAATTCTGTGCGCAAGTTTGGTGGAATCTTTGGATCTCGGTATATAATATATAAAAAGGTAAAGCAGTCAACAATCCGAAGATTGGTTTGAACACCACAGTGCTTTACTAGGCATGGTCCTGTTTGGAGGTGGTATGCCGTTGGCTTCCTCCGACCTTTGAACTGACTTATCCAGCCAGTTATAGGGGGACCTACAGTTTAACGTGGGTTCCGAACCACGGTGCTGCTCGGTATTTTTCACATGAGCAACACTGCCAGAGGTGAAAGAAGTGGAAAGTGACAGATAAAAATCCCAGGACCCGGGACCTTTGGATTTGTAGTCTGGCACTCTACCACTGTGCAACCGAGGATATATATAAGTTTAAAACTTAGTTCGAGGATGTCTTTCTAAGAACATTCAACAGTTTGCAATGAATAAAAAGTATAGAGCGAACATCCCCACAATTCATAGTTTTAGTACGCAAAAATAGTGGTGGTTTCATAAACATCTGAAGACTAATGGTGCTTTGATAAGCCGTATAAAGCTCATCCTAGAAAACACCTAATGTAGAGAAACCAACCGATTTTCTCAGTGTGGCTGGGCTACAAGAAGTGTATTATGTTCCAGTTTGCAGGATGTATTGGGTGTAGCTTCAGTGTGTCCATTCTTTAGATAGGTATACAAATGATAACCACGTTAATGTTTATTGAAAAAAGTGTGTCTTTTATCTCTGATCAACAAAACCCAGATGTAAAATAACATTTCTGCACTGGGCTTTTCTTTAATACCGTGCACGGTTATGATTACCTCGTTTTATATTCAACCTTGACCCACTTACCTGCAGTTTGGATCCACAAACCTGCCACGCCGCTTGTTTTTTTTAGTCCATAGCGACTGCTCCGCACGAAGCAATGTAATTGTTTTCTCCTCTTTCTTCATTCAAGTACAATAAAGTGTGATATACTTTCTCCTACTCCCATGCTGTTTTCACTTCACATGTCTATGGCAGAGGACTTCACTGCACGTCTGACGTAAATCAGTACATTCATGGAATAACCGGCATCTCAAAATCCTTTGTGGACTATAAAAGCGGGACTGTTACAGATTAAGACTGCAACGGAGGATCACACCATATGTAAAGAGAAGCAATTCTTTATTCACAGGGAAAGGACTGATATTTAACTGCAATAAAATTCAGTAGATGTACCTTATTTCTTCAACAGAAATGAAATGTGAAGTAGAAGACATTAGTTTAAGGTAATTTGCTATCGTTGGTTATATAGGTATCTGCGGTCCACAGTAAAAAACGACTAAAAGCTGGAACTGAATGCATGAGAAGCTTCTTATAAGGTACATATTCTTCATATTCTATTGAAGCATGTTATACAGCAGGCATAAATTGTAGAATACAACTTGTTTCTTAAGAATTTCATTTCTTTATAACAATATTTTGGGATACAAAATTCACTATAAAGTAGACGTTAACAGTGCAATGCTCAACTAGGAGAATATAAAGTTGTTTTCTACTACTAGCTCATCCAAATGTAGAATGGAAATGGAGAAACTTTCCACCTGCCAACTCTGACATTTTCCAGAAGAAGGAAAAAATGTAGCTGTCTGTCCACACCTGAATTAAAAAAAGAAAATAGAAATGAGAAAAACTGAATGGGTGAGTTTAAAAAGGTACACATTCGAAAAACATCACAAATTAAACTGAGATAGTCATTTTCTTCTTTGGAAGTATCTACGTCCGTTGTGTATAAGAAGCAACATATTCCTTTACTTGCCAACAATACTTAGATGCGATTGAGTTGAAGGAACATATTTCAGAAATATGTTCCTTCTTCAACTCAAAGCTGCACTAGTACAAGAGGCACCCACCACAGTTCCAGTGCTCACTGCTCAGTCCAGTCATTGTGATCTAGCAGGAAAGTTGTTTGGGGTTATGTTTAAAGTGGACAGTCAAATATATGGTAAGGTCAGTTCCAAAGTTATTATAAACTTTATAGTTTTCTTCACTTTAATCTAGCAACAATGTCAGAAAAAGATAGCAACAGTGGTGAACCAAGCCGTAAAAAGCGTAGACTTAAAAACATGGACGGGTGATGGAAAAGTTAGCAAGGAGTCGAGGTAAAGAATTTGTCAGTTCAGCAGGGGTTGTTTTAAATATTTCTAGCTAACACTTTTGAAATACATTCTTTTATCTTCATACAAAGATTGAATGATTTTACTCCCTTATTTCTGAAACCTGTTTATTCCAGTAATTAGTAGAATATGTTAAAGTATTATGCTTTAAAAAACATTGAGTTGAAAAGGAACATATTCCTGAACATATTTATGCAATGGGATGGTATATAAAATTTATATATACATACCATGTGCAATGGGATTGTTAAACTTCAAGGTAAAAATTAACGGTAGTAAATTTTTTTCCTAAAAACAGTTTTATCCCAGGAAAGTTTTTTTTCCTCTCTCTCCAAAAGTT
Organism: Locusta migratoria; assembly: GCA_026315105.1. Taxonomy (NCBI): domain Eukaryota; kingdom Metazoa; phylum Arthropoda; class Insecta; order Orthoptera; family Acrididae; genus Locusta; species Locusta migratoria. The sequence goes on from CM048746.1 coordinate 614,712,197, forward strand.
TGTTTTGGGAATGCGTACCTTTTTCAACTCACCCATTCAATTATTCTGAGCACCGTATCATCGCAACAAATGAGAAGAGTTAACACTACATTAAAGATGTTCCTAGTATCATCCCCGTAAAATGATTGGTACTACACCTATCAAAAGTTAATTCTTTCACAGATATAGCTAGAAATCTGCCAGTTTATAATACTATTTATTAACGCAAATAGCGCCGTCGCCGGCTTCGGAAAAGACAGGTTTATCTTCAGATAGCTTTCTAATTGTTTTTTTTTTTTTTTTTTTTTTTTTTGTTTACGTTTGTTATAGGCACTTTCCACAAAACTAAGCAATTTGTTATTTTATCGTAAAGCATATGGCAAAAGCACACATTAAATTAAGCTATAATTGCAACATTGAACAAGAATACACAGAAATATAAACAAAATACTGAACAAGAGTACGAGTTTAACATATGTAAGTGAAAAAAGTAATATGTATGATATAAAAATACAGAATTAGGACGTGTATCAAGCGAGACTGGTTGTTGGCTACATATCAATTGTCAAAGTCTTGAATCCACTTCATAGCTTAGGTGTGGCTTCTATCAAGTCCTTAGCTGACCCACGATTATTTTTTTTCTTCTACAGTGCACTTTTATGATGTGGTCCAGACTGCTCAGTTACTGCAAAGTCGCGACTTTGAGCTATTTACGATTCCCCGTTTATAAAGCATGGCCTTGCATCCTGTGTGGTCATTTCGGATGCGACTCAGATGATCAAATGTATTTTATGTTGAACGTGACCTCTGCTTGTACACAGCTGTTATTCTATATCAGTTTTCGTGATTTCAATTTTTTTTTCTTTTTTTTTTTTGCGCCATCTGCTTGCAATGTTTTTCCCCATTCCTTAATAAATGTTTTTGTCGTTTTATTTTTTGGTGGAGTTATTTTCGCAATGACAGAATCACAGTATTGGATGGACTTTAATGTGCCGATGATTATCCGCATGGTTTCGTGTAACTGAACGTCTACCTACTTGGTATTGTCTCTTCTCTGCCAGACCGGAGTATAGTATTTTGGAGTGGGATACATTTTTGGTGTTGCTGCTGTTCACGGTGTGTATGCATCTGCGTCCCTGTCTCATGACATTATTAAATGAATTATGAAATACTGTCCATACGCGTAGTTATAATATAGCATCAGATCACTGGCACCCACCGTTCAAGAACGGTTGCACCTTCGCATCCTTTAAAATTACACCACTGTTGTACGATACCTCAGAAGAGAATTCATCACAAATGAGAACAGCCTCATCAGCAACCGAATCATGGACACACCAGTAGCATTTTAGGTATACATTATACAAAATCCACTATACAGCGAGTTTATCAAACTAACTTTCCAGGGAAATGGCACTTCCTCTTGGTAACGGGAATAGTTTCTGAGTCAGCAATTTCCCTTCTGATGCGAAGGTCTCCCAGTCACAGCTTCCAGCAAGCTGTGAGAGCAGACAGAGATGATTAAGTTTGATGAATAGTAGATGTACTTTGAACCACAGTTAGCTTCCTGTCCTTCGAAATAGTCACCTCCCCGAACTATGCAGCTATGCGATACATGTTTTGGGGTCATTGCACGAAGTTGGGATAGTGTACAAAAGCCTCGTTATGTTTCGTTGGATGTCAGGAATATCGTCAAATCTCTTGCTTTTCAAGGCGAGATTCAGTCGAGATAATTTGAAGTAGTCTGGAGGAATGAGATCTGTCGAGTATGGTGGATGTTCAATTTGTACCAACCCTTTTCTGCCAAGATGATACTGGTTGTGTGTTGGCGATCTCAATCCTCCAGACTTTTTCGATTGAAACTCATTTTGAAAGGAAAGACATATGACGATATTGCTGACATCCAACGAAACGTGACAAAGCTTTTGTACGCCATCCCAAAGGAAGATTTCGTTCAAAATTTCCAGGTCATATATCGTGGAGCTCAGCGGTGCATAGACATGGGTGGTGACTATTTCGAAGGACAGTAACTAGTTCATAATTCATTTAAGTTAATGAGGACTTTTGCAGAGGTTGTAGGTAGAGGCCTAGCTCTCTAAGTATGAACATTCCCCGCGGAATGGAAGATTTCCAAAGCACACTCAAAAAAGAAATTTAAAACAACTTAGTATACTTTAATGTCTGTCAACAACTGTGAATAAAAGTTAATAGGTGTGCAATTACCGACTCTGAAAGCGATTACAATAAAAAAAGAAAAACGAAATATTGATTAAGTAAAGTACTCTGTCATTAAGCTACTTCTGTATGGCACACTGCTAGGAGAGTGCTAGTACAGCAGGAGAGGCATTGGCAGACTACGCTATGCTGGACTGCACGTCAGTGGAGCCTATATTTCTCAGTCGACAAGAGCATTGCCTGCGAAAGCGGAGGTTCGCGATCCAGGTCCCGGTGCGGCTCACAGTTTTAACGTGCCACAAAGTTTCTACGCCGATACGTTAATGGCCTGCAGATACTCGAGGGCCAAAAGCCTGTTCTTCAGGCTGCAAGGGACACCACACATGGAGCACGGGTGTACACTGCTTGACAACTACTTCGTATCCTGCGACTATTGCTACGCAGCAACCGACCACTTGCTGCAGCGAAGCCCTAGCCCGAACGCTTTCAATCATTTGACAGTACATGCACTATTGGACTGAGGTGCTTGTGGAACTGGTAGCAAGGCAACATGTTTGAAAAGACATCTGTATGTTTACAATCGTCGTACAGAAATATGGCCACCAGACTGGGTGTGTCCAAGAGCGTCGCTGGAAATGCTATACGAAAGAATGTAAGTGGTCGTAGACAGACGATCAAATGTCAAGATGATTGATGCGGCGTCCTAGCGGCGAAAAGAATTTCACACCTAGGCTGATCGCTGCAACCTTTATGCAACAGGAATGATACGTGCGACTCCGGCGTAATTACTTCTCGATCTTTAGAGAGAGAGAGAGAGAGAGAGAGAGAGAGAGAGAGAGAGAGAGAGAGAGAGAGAGAGAGAGGGGGGGGGGGAGGGAGGGAGGGAGGGAGGGAAGGAGAGCGGGGGAAGACGACGTTTCACACCACAGAATGTTACTGAAAGTCATCGGTATGGCCTAAGCATTATATTGGGAGCAGTTATTACGCACAACGGCTGAACATCTCTGCACATCTGTGCGTGAGGTACCGTGACAGATTATTCCGGATCATGTACGCCTGTCTACTGACGACAATGAAGACACAGGATCCCCAGCACTCTTCACAGAAGTTTAGAATTGCAAACTAGTACCCACAGAGTTGTAACAAACCTCAAATTTCAGTTCACCTTCCAGATCACAGATATAACTTGTTCATTCCATTTCATACAGCTTTTGTATTATTCCTAAATATTTATAGGATGTGGCTACACTATCCGTCAGCCATTTATTTCGAATAGTATACTACTGGGTTTATGATACGTTTTGAGAGAGCTGCCATTTGTTACCCTAAGTGGAGATTTTGTGCAAATATTTCTGCAGTCCAGTACGATTCTCAACTAGGACTCTTTCTTGGAGTAGCATTGCCTTTGAAAAACCTGCTGCTGTTACTGATGCTATCTGACGCATCCATAAACATTCGGGTCTAGTGTACTTCCTGCAGGCTGCAGCAGGACTCTCGCCGCCAGCGTCTTCCGAAGCCTGGCTGACGGGAAACCGGAGCCGGCCGCCGAGGACAGCCGTCCCATTCGTCGCCAGCTCTGTCTCCGGATCACCGTACATCCAGACTGAGGTGCAACTACTGCCGGCAAAGGCAAATTCATTCCGTCCTGGATGACGCGCAACTCTATGGCCCGACCTCCATTTCTTCTAGCAGATGGACAATAACGCAGCATAACGTATTATTCTGTGTATATTTGAAGCCAAATTCCTCAGCTGCTCATTCAAATAGGTCTGTTTTATCATAGGGATATGAACAGTCCCATCTTTTGCAACATCTCTCTCTCTCTCTCTCTCTCTCTCTCTCTCTCTCTCTCTCTCTCTCTCTCTCTCTCTTATCCTTCATTCAATACCTTGCGTCCGTACATGTTGCGTCTATTCAGTGCGAGGCGAGTTTAGCAATCTATAATACATGAACTGACTAAGGAATAATAGGGTAATAAATGGGTGGATCTGTGTGTTGTGAAGATTTGGACGATGAAGGCTACATCAATTTTATGCTTTTTGAAGATGACAATTTTATACATTACGTGGTTGTGGTACGTCATGGTGTGCATCTTTATGTCATTACAAACAATGCTTAATTTATTTTTATGTTCACACTGTTTTTCGTTTTCATTAATACATATCTGAGGTCTTTACTGAATATTGTTACTCTGTGGCATGGTACTGGATTACGATCCAAATCGTGAAATGCGCCTGTTATGTATTATTCTTTTTAGAAATGGCCTGAAACTTTTGAGGATAAAGAGAGTCCTTAACGACAATGAGCATGGTTATCTAGCGAATGTGGAAGCACGTCAATATCTGCTTTTTAACCAATCGCTTTTCTTTGAGAAGTTTCGTTTAAATAATCGCGGACGGCATAATGTAGAGCAGTAACATGTTGAAGTGACTTACTTGAAAGTTTTCACTACACGTCATAAGACCTGTAATTATAAAGCATATAGAAATAGGTCCTAACTACTTCCTTCACTGCTTTGATAAAGAAATATTGCCTCCTCCCATCCAAAAAAAGGATAAAGCAAACACTAACCGGTTGAGTTAGTAGTTTTTCTAAAAAAAGATTTTCACTAAACCAGCAAGTGTAGTTTTCTCTGTTAAATTGTCCGCTTAACTTAATATTGCTCTCTTCAGACCACACAATTTTACTGGTTACATATTACTGCTGGTCAAGCATACATTCACAAAACTGTAGACTTCAAACTGGATCATTTTAAAGAAGCCGATGACGTAAATGCGCAATGTAAGCTTTAAACTTCTGTTTAAGATTCTTTGCGCCGACCTTCGTGATAAATCCAGCTCAGTCAGTAATCATTTAGTGATTTTCGCGAACTTTTGGTCACACAACATACCTGCAATTTATTTTCCTTAGTTGTGACTACTCGTGGGCGGCCAGATCTTTATGAATCCATTATTCTTCAAATCTAGATATGAACATTCATTAACAACTGCTGCAGTATCAATTTCACAAAATGTTTTAACGCTAAAATGCTTTGTTCTTTTACTAATACGGAAAACACCCCCCTTTTCAAAAATTCTCTAATTCAATTATTGTATTTCTTTTGTTTATCACTGCATTGTACACCAACTTTACAAGGCGTAATTATCACCATTTGGTAATAATCACTTAAGGGATAAAATTTACTAATGTACAAAGTCTTGGTGTTACTTTTGTTTTCTTTAACCAACTGTCAAGTGACTAGTATTTCTACGAGAAGACAGTGCGTGGTTCATTGATTCTCCTCAGATGAAGTTGATATCGTTCGTTCTCTTGGGGAATTTGGGTGGCAAGCGAAAGACAGACAATAGGAGCGCTACCTCCACAACGTGCGAATTTGTGGCGGGCTGGGGATGTACTTCCGGTAGCCAAGAGGTTAAGGAGACCGCTGCCCCAGAAGGGGAGATCCGGGTTGGAATCCCAGCCCGAGAGTTTTTATTCGTCGCCACTGATTTATTTCAATTCCCTGATGCAGCCACTCCTTCCTTCCTGTCATCATTAAAATACAGTCGTCTCGACTAAGGTCTCTAGCCTAGTTCCGGTCCCTTACTGGATGTGTCATCTTTTATCAGAGGCATCCCTGTTATCGCAGTCCTGGTGGAGTATATCGTCAAGATGTGCGGAATATTCTGACTTTAGGAATGCGAAGGGAGTATTGTAAAAATTTGCAATTCAATTTACCAAATTACATGTCTTCCCTTCTGTCACGATTTAATATTTCCGTCGTCACCGCGTGCCGTCTGCAAAATTCTACGTCTTTCTTTATATACATATGACACTATACATGATCAATATCATTTATCAAATAAATCAAACGCTTTATGCCAGAGAATCTGATCGAGAACGCAAAGTTTAGTGTCTTCCCCGCGCACTACTAGATAATGGAACTGTGTAGAAATATAAAAGCGGTTCCGTGAATCCTCGGCCATTCACTTCAATATTATTTGCAATTTATTTGTGTAGAAGTCGAAATATCTAACCTATAAGACTAACTGACTTTATTATTAGTAACATTTATTTGCTCAACATGTTCTCACAGAGGTAGGCCACATTTTAGTTTTGGGCGTAGCAATTTTCATATTATATTCTTCGGAAACATAAATTTCTTTATACAATGCTTCTTCCACAGTCTGGAAAAATCATGAGAGGAAGTCATACGCAAATAATACTCGTCACAGAACAAGATAAGTCATTCGTAGAAACGCAAAACATGAGAAATTGACTACCTCCTGAAAGAAACATCTATTGCAGACGTCGCTGTGTCATTGGCGACGGAGGATACTCTCGATGTTACATCGCTGTTACTATCCAGTTAACAGCAATAACATGCAGCACGAACTTAGATCGACCATACTACAACTCCAATTATAACGACATTTGTTTACAATGTTATGTCAGCGAATGAGAATCCATAAGAAACTGTACCTCTGGTCTATCCGTTGCACTTACGGATGGAATTGGGACTAATGATAGCTTTTGCGTGCCTTTGCAGGAGCATAACGGCGAACATAGGGTATTTGGTCTAGATCGGTGTCTCGTATGGACAAAACAGCATGATCCTTAATTTTCCTAACAATATTTTTCGTACACACAAAGTCACTTGTTAAATAAGACACCTTTCACCCATTTTGCAATTGGTAGTGTTTACACGTAGTCTCCCTAGTATCGCGTAAATTTCATTGTACCGTCAACTTAATGCTTACTACTAGCATTTTGATGCTCCTTGTGATAACTATTTTCACTTCACTCCCTTCGACACTATCATGTTATTTAACATACCCGCAACTTTCTTAATTTTACCTTCATTATAACACCGTTACGCTGATTTTCCATGAACATTCTCACTTTTCAGTCATTTATAAACTTGGTGGCAGTAACACCGTGGGCATTCCCACGCGTGCTAATACTGTCGCAACTAGAACACGGAAGCGACTGGTTGCGTGACTACATCACAATAGTTTCGTTTCCGCCTCGCACCGTGAGGTGGTCCGCCTAACTGCGACACCTGCGATAGGCGAATGTAAAATTATCAACATTCGACATAATAGTGTATGGGGCGCGATCTGTTAATGTTATATAGACTTCACATAGAACAACGCCTATATCGCATATTTTACTTCATACTTTATTATGTGACTACTTTCGACAACAAGTTGTCATTTACAAACGTAAAATTAAAATTATAAATCTGTATCAAAACTTTCAATGCCACATGCATCTGGTGTACATAGTACATACAATACTCCACATGTGTGCTGGTTACTGGGGTACCACTGACATGCTTAGCACTTTAACATATGTACTTAAAATTATAAATGTGTATAAAACTTTCAAAGGAATGTGAAATTGGCTGCTCATAAAGCGATATTAACGCAAGTACACACGTGCAGGTCGCTGCAAGTGTTGCTACGGTGACCATTTCATAAGCAGAGCCCAGGTTAGCAACTCTGCGGACGGAACTGTACATCAATAGTAAAAGAAAGACTAAGTTGTGGGATTCATCTTCGTGTTCTCTGTTTTCGTAACTAACCATATTGTCACACTAAGCCTACAAGGCTTTCTGGAACTAAACGTTAAAAACTGAAGGTCATACGTCAAAGCCCAAACTTTACTCCGCAAAAGCCCAACTGAAATTTCCAACGCTTTACGGTACCACCCCCCCCCCCCAAAAAAAAAAAAAAAAAAAAAAAAAAAATCGACGTATATAACCAGAGTCAGACGCTCTTAAAGGAAATCTTTGTACGATATGAGAGGAACTTTAAGAAGAAAGGAATTCCATACTCCTAATACTGACAACTTGCTCAAACAGGAGAAAAGTTCTCAGTGTGTTGAGCCTCTGATATAAGTAGTTGTGCGCTGAACACATGTAAAACCGTCGGATAATGAATCAAAATTGCAGGCTATCGATTTAGGCGGACGGCTTCTACACAACAAAATAAATTTTCAATGTCTCCGTCAATCTCCAAGTAATGTTCTTTTACGATCAGCAAGCCATCCTTGTGGTAAGTTTATAATGCGGAAAAAAGTTACCACTGTTCATTTTCGTGACTTCAGTGAAAAGCTATGGAGCCAAATGTACACAACATGACCTCGGCGGCTCAAGGCTGGGCCACTCATTCTTCGAGGCAACGCTCACCCACACACAACAAAAGTCGTAATGGAAAATCTGCGCGAATGCGGTTAGCCAATGTAAACCCAGGCTTCTTGCAGACTTTCGACATTTTAAAACTACCAATCCAACGTTACCGTCTTCCTTCTGGATGGAATAATAAGACTTCTCCGATACAAACACTATAATTGTGAAGCTGAGAGACGGAACTATTATCATACTTAGTACTGACCTTGGGGAAAGCAGGCAGCTTACGTTGAAAAAAATTATTCTGGAGAAGCGTCGAATAAAACTTATGAAAAGCAGATACGCAAAGAACTTTTACATGCCTCTTGCCGGATATTGAAAATACAGAGGTAAACAAAAATAGCTTTTAAAGTCAAGAGGACTACAAGGGCATTACAGTCGGAGCACAAGCGAACGTTGGCGAAGGATGGGGAATGACCATCCCGGCATGCAGCTTAAGCAGTTTAGGAACATCACGAATATCTAAATACGGATGGCCGCTGTCCTAATACGAGTGCAGTGTCTTGCCCACCGAGTAACCTGGCTCGGCCAGGAACCTTAGGATTCTTATTCTTACCTACAATAACAGTAACTCTCTCATGTGATTAATACTAAGAAAGTTGGACATGACTGACAGAAACGGGGTAGGGAAATACAATAAAAAAAAAATGGGTAGATTTGAGAGATAAAGTGATGAAGTCCGCTGAGGATCTGATTCGTAACAGGACCAGGCCTAACACAAATCCCTGGTTAACACAGGAAATAATGAACTTAAATGATGAAAGGAGACAATATAAAAACGCTGTAAGTGAAATAGGCAAAATGAGTACAGAAGCCTAAAAAATGACGTTGACAGGAGCGCAGATCAGCTAAGCTAGGAGTGGGTAGAGGATAAATGGAAGTCTGTGAAAGAACGTTATCCAATCTGTACAATGGGCAAGTTGTGAAGGAAAGCAAGAAGTCTGGAGAAGGAATTGAAGTTCAGGGGTAAGAAAAAAAATTGGCAATTTGCTGATATTTTAATTGTCACACAGAGCAAATGACCTGGAAGAGGAATTGAACGGAATGAACAGTATCCTTAAAGAGGGTGTAGGATGAACATTAACAAAACATCCGAGCGTGAACTCCGTCTCTAATGACCACGCTGTCGACGGGACGTTAAAAATAATTCCGAGATGCAACTGGTTTAAAGTGACTTGTACAATATTATTTAAAACGCGTGATGGTATTTTTGGCACACGACGTATGAATGATAAATAAAAGACTCTAAATTAGAGGGTGCAAAGAAATATGTAAAAGTAGGTATACATGTATTTGCAACAAGAAGGGGTAGCGAATGACTTTGACGAAATAAATGATTGTACAACAAGTCAATGGGGTATTGAACGGAATCTAATGACTGCGCATTTGGACTTAAACTTAAAGAGCAATTAATTTGTTGAAGCTCGAATTCTTCCACCAATGAATATTGCTTATAAACGGGTTGAAAAACCTATCAAATCTCATTGCAGCTAGAAAATTATGGCATAAAAATCATTCTGTAATCAGAGAATTACCAATGGAGAATAGACGAAAGAGACTATTAGGAAATTAGGAAAGGAATTCTGTTTGTTTACACTTCGTGAAGATCGATCTGGACTTTTCTGGAGATACGCTGGCACGCAACTGGACGTGTTTATGTAAACGACATTCCATATGTATATCTACACGGTCTATCAGCATTCTTTCACGCGTAGCGTTGTGTTCTGTGAATACCAGAGGACATCATCTGGCGCGAGGAGTACAGTATTCCAACGAAGCTGTTTACATTAGGGAAAAATGAGTAGCGAGACTTGTTCATATCAATGCGCAGTTCTATATGACTAAAGTTCCATAGTTAAATGTAGGCGGCAATAGCCAGACGATGAATCAACCTGTTTTCCGGATACCTCGCAGTATATGGCATCATGTGTTTTACCCCGTCTTATCACAATACACCTTCTATTTGTTTCGCAATAAACGATTTTCGTGGCGTCAAGAGATTGCATACGGTAGCGTCCACACAAAATAGTAGGCCCAGTTGTGCCTCAGAGTTATGTTCCTTCTTCATGGCTGGTAGATGGTGTAGAATATTCAGCTGCTCGTGGTATTTTGTTTTATTGCGGTAACAATAATTACACAAATTAAAGTTTATCGTCTAAGTATTATTAATTAATATTTTATATAAACTACTTTTCTAAAAGTAGATTTCACTCCAGGCCAACACAATATACAAGGCATAGTAGGGGAAAATGGAGCAACTTTGCAATGAAACCAACTTTGTTTTTAACTACAACGAAAAATTCAAGGAAAAGTGAACATATGTTACGAAACAAAAATAATGACAATTTTCCAGTGGCGGCATTGTGAATTTTGAATACAAGAAAATATAGTGCGAAATACGTGATTTAGATGCTAATATTTTTCATTTATTATTTATGGGTGGAATTTTAGTAGTAGAGTGTATATTTGGAAACAAGGGGTTTTGATAACTTGCAAAGTAATACTTTCGAGAAATATTAATTAAAAACTTATCTTTTCGTAGTTGGAGACATAATATTGTAAAACTTTGTAAAAAAAGTTTGTAAATCTATGGGACCGAACAGCGTGGACATCAGTCCGTAGCTTACAAACTGCTTAAACCTAGGTAAACTAACCTAAGAAAAACACCCACACCGATGCCCCAGGGAGGACTCGAACCTCCACGGCGAGCAACCGCGCGCTCCGCAGCGAGACGCTTTAGACCGCTCGGCTACTCCACCGCGGCCTTTGTAAACAACACGGTTATATTTTGACAGCAAAATTGTAAAAGAATTTTGGACGGTGAGTGCACTATGAATTGGAAATAATTCCATGTCAGCATATGTCAAAACCTCATATCACTTGGCAAGAAATGACAAACTGGTCCATAGCACTGCGACACACATTACGGCGAAGTGTATGTATTGCACTAAGGCATTGTAACTGCCATATGCCTTATTTTTGCAAAAAGACGTAATATGGTGTAGAGTAGATGCTTCGATTTGTTCATATAAAACCTAAACTCATTACGCCACATGTTCTGCTCATGTACACTTGGTCCTGCCTAGGAATGTGTGTGTAACCTGCTGGATTAAAATACGCTGTACGAGTCGTATCTGAATTTTAAAAACCGTTTTAGAAAAAAAAAGTCACAAGAAGATCATATCTTAAGCTACTTTTCCACATAGTTTCCACCGCTGTTGAGGCACTTTATTGTAGCGAGGGCTGTGCGGCAAGTGGTCGAACTGCTCCCATCCTTACTACTGAATTAAGAATTCGTGTTTCTCTTGCTGCGTGTGGCCCAGCATTATCGTCAAGCAGAACAATTCCTTCGCTGTTTCCCCTCTCCTTTCGTTCTGTACCGATCGTCTGAGATTTTTTAAAAGTCTAACCGTACCCGGCTGCATTGATTGTTACACTTCTGTGCAGACATCGTCGTCTTGAAATTCTGTTTTGTGTCCACTCTATTGGTTGCTTTTTGACTCCGATGTGACATGGCGTACCGAAGTCGCATCACCTGTCACAATTTGATTCTCCACCGACATAAATACTTTGCAACTCACATTGAAATGCAATTCAGAGGGTTCATCGAACCGCTTTTATATTTCTCTACCGCGCCATTCTTTAATAGCGCGAGGGAAAAAGAAACACTAAAATCTTTAAGTTTTCGATCTGATTTATTTTACGACGATGATCATGTATCCCTATGTAGGTTGATGCTAAAAAAATTACGCAAATCTCGCCGCTACGAATAACGCCTTTTTTAAAATGATTTCAACTCCAACTCGTGCATCATTTCCATGAAACACTCTCCCCTACATTGCGATAATTCAAAACGAGCTGCCCTTCTCTGAACTTTGTCTAAACCGTCCGACAGTCTCATATGGTGGGGATCCTACAAAGCACTGCAATACACCATAATTGGACGCACTTTTTCTTTAGTAGGAATGTTGCATCCAAACTCTGTGTGCAGCAGTTGTTCTCAGCACTGACGGCATCGTTCTATGAGGTAGACTGGATAAATTGATCGACAGCTACGACAACGGTGGAAAGTATGTGGAAATTTTAATTTATTTTTCTCCGTTTCAGCCTGCTATGGACGACAAAAATTTTTATCTCTTCCCCGATTGTATTTTCCTCTTTTACCAGTAACTTTTCATTTTGGCTGACTGTCCTTTTCTCTCTTCTGATCATTTGCAGGCAGGCCGTGGACACACGACGCAGTAAGCGGAATAAGGATTTTAGTAATTTCGACCTTTTCTCTGAAAAGGTTTCGATCCTGAAAGTCCTCGAATGAAATTTCAGTTTCCTGAAAATCCTTTTTAACTTGGCTTGCCCATTTGGAATAAGATTTTGTTTTTTAAATTCTTTCCAAATGACCAGAAACCTCAATCACCGCTTCTTGATGTTGGTAATAATGTCTTCTGTAAGTTCATATAATTCATAGTTGTGTCTTGGGCGGGATTCTCCATTTTCTCTGATGGTGCCAAGGATTTTCCTCAAAATTTTCCGGTCTTTTATTGCACAGATGAAAAACACCTAGTTTGGAACACGTACTTTCCACAGCATTTTCTGAACCATAAGGTGTAATTATCTCTCCAAGGTATTTACGAGGTACGTCCAGAAAGTAAGTTCCGTTTGGTTATATAAAACAAACGTGTACAGATACAGAAAAAATATTTATTGTACAAAAATCTACAACTGTTAAACTACTTTTCTACATAGCTGCCGAAATTTTGTAGGCACTTGTCATAGCGTGGCACAAGTTTCTGTATGCCTTCTTCATAAAAGGTTGCCGCCTGTGTATTCAGCCATGTGGTAGCATGTTCTTTCAGCTCGTTATCATCGATGAAATGCTGACCACCAAGAACAGATTTTTAGGTGTAAGAAGAGGTGAAAGTGGCTAGGAGCGAGGCCCGGGCTGTACGGATGATGATCAAACACGTCCCAGTGAAATTCCCGTTAGATTTTTTTGGTCACATTCGTCACATGAGGTCGGGCACTATCGTGGAAACAAACACCACCTTTTGATGGAAATCCTCTTCTTACACCTAAATTCTCACCTGTTTTTCGTTCTTTCTCTACTGTTTACCTGGACGGGTCGAAGGTAAGTGCGATTAATGTAGAAACCTAGAAATGGCACTTGCATAATCAGTGAAATTACAATTTGTCCATTAAGTCTAATGCAATCTCTCTCCATTCATTGCGTGAAGTTTCAAATATTAAAGTAGGTTTTGTATTTCACAGGTTCTCCTCTTGCACTGTATCTACATCACTTGTTGGTCGGCGCTCGCCAGAACGAAATCCATGCAGAATTCAGAGTATTGTTAAGAGACCGCGGCTGGCCGGCGGTGCGCGGTGCAGCTTGCAGCGGGCGGATATTTCTGGAAGCATCCTGCCGGCTCCACGGCCCGAGGCGGGTTCCGCAGAACTGGCCCCAGCAGCGGAGCGCCTGACTCACCGCGGCAGGCAAACAAGCACGCCAAATTTTTGTTTCCTGCTTTATTATACCAACAGATACAGTACCGCAGTACTCCAAAGAGGCACAATACCTTCATTCGCATGTTGTTCGTGTTTGTCTTCTCGAGATCGTGATCCACAAAATTGCTACGGTTGGACAGTCTCCATGCAGACTGCGATGGAAGTTGTTACGAGTTGCCGGTTATAGAATTCGGAGTAAATAAGTTGAGGACTGATTGAGTGATAGCTTTGAGTGTTACAAACCATGTCATTGGGTGATTCTACCTAGGGGCTTAACTCATACAAGAGACTAAACTATCACGTACGTAGTCAACGTACACAATTAACCTTTTATTTTTTTTTAAATTAAAAAAAATAAAGCTTAAATGTGTGACATCAATTTAACTTTCAAAAGTTCCTATTCAAGGCAAGAGGAAAATCACCTTCGGCGATGAGAAACAGTAGTATCGGCTGTCAAACACGGAGTATTGGTCCCTTTTCTTAGCAATAGGTCACTGGAGGGTGATTAACAGTCCTGAAGAGAGTTTCACAAAAATGTTGTTTTCTAAGAACACTTCGCTCCCAGCCAGTTAATTGCGTACATATCTCCGCTTCCTCAATTACATACAGCAGTACGATAAGTATCATGTGGGAAATGTTATTCTGTTAAATATATCATGCACGCGGAGTAGACCCTACTGGCCCGTTTATGTATCTTCAGAAAAAGACATGGAGTGCTTTTAAGAAGTCAAAGGGCGAGACGAGGCCTACCCCACGACTCGCCACGGTTTTTCACTGTCCTGGCCGAAGATAGTCACTAAAACGATTTTCTGAAGCGTTTTTTTATGTAAAGGATTTAGGTAAATACAGTAGAACGTTGAAGGTAACTCAGCGTTTGAAAAAACCTTTTACTCTAACATCTCTGTACACTTTGTGTGAATCAAATAAGAATAAGCGATAAGAGATGCAAAACGTCCTTTCACGAAGACGTAAGGAACACAAGGCAAAATTATTTACATACATGTGGCGTCTGTTCCGAAAGAACAGACGTCACTTCTGATCCTGCAGTTGTTATTCTTTAATATTCACAGAATATATGACTGCCCAATCGCAGTTGATGTCATATATTCTGTGAATATTAAAAAAATTATTTACTTTTCATCAACATAGCCATTCAAATTACAGACACAAAAATATTAAATACAATAAACTACTAGTAAAGATGATGTGAATTTGAGTAAATCTCAAATAAGGTCCCTACAGAACATTCTGAAAGTATCCAAGTGGCGCGATACTTGTGGTGACGATTTACCTTTGGCTGTCGTGCACTACACAAGGTGTGAGCACATGGCAGTCGTGTTTGACTCGTGCTAACAAAAAGCGCCCAGCTGACGGCCACATGCTGGTGGCGGCCTCACATCTGTTTTCGTGACACAGAGGACGATAACTGGGTAAGCGCGGTACGGAATAAACTGTGGCCTGGTACAAAAGAAACACTTTTTCCTTTGGGATATCGGGATTAGCATTTTTAGGAGACTTCTCTCTCGAATCATGCGACCGCTCACGATTTCCTCTCCTCTTCAACTGAAAGTAGCATTTTAACATTCAATGTCTATATTATCTATTGCATGTAATCTGATACCTGTCTCTTATCTACTCGCACTCATCGGTGCCACTGTGACTGCGAGAAAGAAAAAAACGAGAACGTAAATCTGGGTGCTTGGGTAGTTAGTATGAACTGTAATCTCTTCTCCCCCCCCCCCTCCCCCCCACGATACCAGCTCACAGACTACTTGCACTGTGCATTCTACGTAGAAGCAACAAAAAAGAGTCCAAATATTTGTATAGTCTAAGGGACTTAACTACGGGGTCACCAGTCCCTAAACTTACAAACTACTTATGAACTACTTACGAACTAGAACGGCACAAATATCCATGCCCGAGGGGGGATTCGAACCCCCGACCGTAGGAGCAACAACAATGAGCCATTGAAAAGAGATATGGCCTACATACCACATAAATTAGGACATATTTCGATCGGCATTACTTTATGTGCGTTCGAAGATTATGTTCGATTATCTTAGTAATACCAATTTCCAGTTACTACAATGGCCATACTTCGGTGCGATCGGGTAGTGTCGAATGCAGAAAGCGATGGACGCGTGCCATTACCTCCCCGGCATTTATTATGTGCGGGGTGTCATTTCGGTAAAATTGAAACTAACTTTCTGAAAATTCTTGTGTTATATGCTTATAACTTCCAAATAAGAAAGTATTGGTTATGTCCTGTCAGAGAGGTCGAAGTACTTGGTAACGGACATTCATCTACAGAAACCATAGTTCTACATCTACATGCATACTCTGCAGGTCATATTGAAGTGCATAGCAGAGGGTTCATCGAACCATTTTTATGGTATTTCTCTATAGTTTCATTCTCTAATAGCTCACGGGAAAAGGAACACCCAAATCTTTGTTTCCGGTATGATTTCTTTTTATTTTATTGGCATGGTCATGCCTCCTAAGGAGATGGGTACTAGGAAAATATTTTCACATTCAGAAGTAAAAGTCGGTGATTGAAATTTCGCAAACAGATTTCGCCGCAACGAATAACGTTCTTTTAACGATTTCCACCTCGAATCGTGCAACACTTCCGTGAAGCTTTCCCCGCCGTAACGTGATAAAACAAAACGAGCTGCCCTTCTCTGAACCTTCTCAATGTCTTCCGTCAGTCCCACCTGGTGAGGGTGCCAAACTGGGCAACAGTACTCCAGGAGAGTACGCACAAGTGTGATGTAGGCAATCTCTTTGATGGAGCTGTTGCATCTTCGAAGCGTTCTGCCAATGAAACGTACCCTTTGGTTCGCATTCCCCAGTATATTTTGTGTTCTCTCCAGTCTAAGTTGTTCGTAATTGTTACTCCTAGGTATTTAGTAGATTAATACCCTATAGGTTTGTTTGATTTATCGTTTAACGGACTTCTTTTGTGGCGATATTCCATGAGCATGCAATTTGATTAGAAGATGCTTGTGAGGTACAGTGTCAAAAGCCTTCCGGAAATCTAGAAATACGTAATCTATTTGACATCTCTTGTCGATAGCACCCATCACATCGTGTGAGTAAAGAGATAGCTGTGTGTCACAGGAACGACAGTTTCTGAATCCATGTTGACTATGGGACAATAGGTCATTCTCTTCGAGGCACTTATAATATTTGAGGAAAGTATATGTTCTAAAATCCTGCTGCAAAGCGAAGTCAATGATACAGGCCTGTAATTTTGTTATTTATCGCTTTTCCCACTGAAGTGCTGCAGGCCTTTTTCTATTCTCGTAATCTATGTAAATGTCTTAGGAGGCAATACAGTCTACCGTCATAGATTGCTTGCAGTTGATATGGTCGTTTACGTCTAGCAACGTCAACTGAGTCCATAACTAAGACTATGATAAGTGATTTTGTCAATACATCCGAGTTGTTAGGAAAATGAAATCTAACCTTATTCAATAGTTAGAGGTCTAATAGCATTCACTCGACTTGACACATGTATCATGCGAAATTTTGGGCTGTTGATTCTACACTACTGGCCATTAAAATTGCTACACCAAGAAGAAATGCAGATGATAAACGGGTATTCATTGGACAAATATATAATACTAGCTTATATGCCCGTGCTTCGCAACGGTTGTTACAGAGGGACCTGTATTATCATGGTACTTTGGGTTCCGGACGTCTGTCAGCAAAAGCACAATCCTTGTTAGATCGCTCTGTCAATAAACTCAATTCTCCTAGCCAAGATGTCAAATTAAAGTAGAAGTCATTGTCGTAAACGATGAATGTTCATGAAGTTTTTCATACTAAGAGTGAAATTAATTCAAGTCCGTACTGCGGAACGAAGTAAATACAATGTTGTGTTCATAAAGTTAAGAATGTCTGGCGTAAACTTCTGAAAACACGTCTATCGTTGAGATGAAAACTAATACTAATTACACCGCCATGCGTTGGTTCTATGGTGTAGTACTAAACTATTTATCTCTAATAGTATGTGAATGCTGAAGTATTAGTATACTGCAGTGTTGCACTCTGGACAATGTAGTTATTCTGTATGTGGTGCTCCCTATTATCGAAAATTCGACGAATGCTGCAAGTCTGGCAATTCAATCAACAGAGCAGTTCAGGTCTGTTTAAATAAGACGTCATGGTGGTGTCAATGTGCGATAAAGTACGACTGGGTAATAGTTGAAGGAATGGCGTCAGCTGATCGTCAGTATAAAACTTCCCATTAAATATAGTATTCCCAATGAATTGGCTTGACTGTGTTAGCAGCATCGGCCACTCTTTCAGCTAATACATGCCTCCAAGTCTTTCAGTTATGACTTCGTTAAGCACGAAGTTGAAATCTACCTTGTGTAATAGAACTATATATTCAGAAGTCTGATTATAAGTAAATTGTCTCTGCAAATGAAGACGTTTTTCTCTATTTTAATGTAGTCCGCACCAAAAGTAAGTAATTATAAATGTAAATCACAATAGTGTACCAAACAATTATGAAATCAGAGAGGTTTCTGATGAGTTTGTAGCTCGCGTGTGTATATTATCTCTAGTGGCAGCCACAGAGCAGAAATATCTCTGGTGGGAGCATTCGGATGCGCAGAACTGATTTTGTGCTCTCAACATTAAGGTAGCAATGGCACGTGATATCACGAAAAATATACTAATCGCTGACTTCATCTTGCTCCTTGTTTTGTTCGGTTAAGACGGGTGGCTATGTGTAAATGGTCCATTTAGTGACGCTTCCTCAACTTTCTTATTTAGATATTATTTTATCTTATGTGGTTATTCTGCGAAAAGGAGGTGGGGCTTCCTTCAGACAATGCGGTACAAATCAATCATAAGAGCAAATAAATGTGTGGAAAGAGTGGATATTTTCATCATTCTACGTGATTTAGTTTTGAAAAAGCTTTCAGTGGCCGTTGCCAACATTAGCACACAACGCCGCAACCGTAAGTAAAATTGTACCCCTTATTGTAGTGTATTACACCATATTTATGAGAATGAGAAACACGCAGCAACGCCAAAATTAGTTATTTGGTGTACTAAGGAACTAACGTCACCTCACTTTGTCGTTTCTTGTACTATGGCGTTTTTGATGCATTCCTAAACAGATCGCACTCAAAATGTAATGAGGATACACCGAAATCAAAAAGGTAACACACATTAATTGGATTTTCCTTGCAAAGACTTCTTATGTAAATTAGAGCATCGATATACGCGAAGGAATGTAGTTATATGTTAAATTCCAACGTTCCCTGTCAAAAGAATAAAAGATATGTCGTTAAGATGTGAATATACAAAGTGTAATCAGCAACTCGCTGTTCAATGTTAGTACGTATTTGCAGAGATAAGATTGCGGATATGAATTCAAAATACTTCTGTTACTGAGGGAATACGCACACACGATCATGTGTTTCTTTGCAGCACCACAAAACCAACAATTTTTAGTAAATGATTTTTTTTCCTTTTATTTTGTCGGAGCTAGATTAAATTTTACTTGGAGTGGCAGCAGTTTACTATGTTAACGTTGGCAACGAAATATTCGCTTTAGGGGGATCATTAATTTACTGATCGGAACAACAATTATTTATTTCATAATCAATACAACGAATTATTTCCCCCATTGTTCATGACTGATTTTTCAAAAAAGGATTCAACGGCCGTTGCCAACATCAATACACTACACCGCTGCCGTAAGGAAAGTCGTAGCGCTTGTTTCAGTGTGTTACACTTTAGTTGTGTGAATAAAAAACGCAGCATCGACAAAGATCTTTGGTCTATGTATACTATGTAGTAACAGCGCCTCTAGCGGATCTTTGCTATACTACGCTGCAATTCAAGCGTTGCACACACCAGAGACTACAAATTGCGATATCTTTTCTTCCCCTGATCGGATTTTGATTAAAAGAAGCCTATGTTACTCTCCAAACTATTCTCAATTTACCTGTGGAAATCTATGAAAGTTCGTTTAGAACTTTTGGAGATTACCTTCAACAAATAGGCATACAGGATGGCTTTTAAACAAATGATTAAATTATGATATATTTATTTTGTCAGATCCGATTTTAATTATTGAAGCATTTTTGTAACCGTACGATATGCAAGTTAGGTGTGAAAACCCCATGAAAATTCGTCAAGTAGTTTTGGAGAGAAACGTGTTCAAAGAGAGAGAGAGACATGACGGTAGTAGATAAAAAATTTCAATTCACGATAGTCTTTCTTTCCGTGATTCGTTTTTTATCAAACGAAGTCTATATGATGTCCAACGTTACGCTGAAGTTACCTGTGAAACCTCCATGCAAATTCGTGAAGTAGTTTTGGAGATAAGAGGTTTTTAATAGTTGAAAAAACAGTCACGATGGTTACTGAAAACACCTAAAATTACGATTTTTTCCCCCCGTGATCCGATTTTGATACAATTATGCCTATATGTTGACCCAAACTTTTCTCCTGTTTCCTGTGACAACCGCATGAAGATTCGCCCAGTAGTTTTGAAGATTTAAGGGAACAGCGACAGGCCTACATTTACAGATTTATTATTAGTATAGACTAGAACTGACATGTGATTACATTTTCACGCAATATGGGTGCACAGATCCCGAGAAATCAGTATCCAGAACAACCACCTCTGGCCGTAATAACGGCCTTGATACGCCTGGGCGTTGAGTCAAACAGAGCTTGGATGTCGTGTACAGGTACAGATTCCCATACAGCTTCAACACGATACCACAGTTCATCAAGAGTAGTGACTGGCGTATTCTGACGAGCCAGTTGCTCAGTCACCATTGACCGGACGTTTTCAATTGGTGAGAGATCTGGAGAATGTGCTGGCCAAGGCAGCAGTCGAACCGAATGAAGGGTAGAGCCACGGGTCGTAAAGCATCTGAAATGTAACGGCCACTGTTCATAAAGCATCTGAAATGTAACGGCCACTGTTCAAAGTGTCGTCGATGCGAACAAGAGATGACCGAGACGAGTAACCAATGGCACCCCATACCATCACGCCGGGTGATACGCCAGTATGGCGATGACGAATACACGCTTCCAATGCGCGTTCACCTCGATGTCGCCAAACACGGATGCGACCATCACGATGCTGTAAACAGAACCTGGATTCAACCGAAAAAATGACGTTTTGCTATTGGTGCACCCAGGTTCGTCGTTGCGTACACCATCACAGGCGCTCCTCTGTGCAGCGTCAAGGGTAACCGCAGCCATGGCCTCTGAGTTGATAGTCCATGCTGCTGCAAACGTCGTCAAACTGTTCGTGCAGATGGTTGTTGTCTTGCAAACGTCCCCATCTGTTGACTCAGGAATCGAGACGTGGCTGCACGATCTGTTACAGCCATACGGCTAAGATGCCTGTCATCTCGACTGCTGGTGATACGATGCCGTTGGGATCTAGCACGGCGTTCCGTATTGCCCTCCTGAACCCACCGATTCCTTCCATATACCTCATTGGATCGCGATCAACGCGAGCAGCAATGACGCGTTACGATAAACTGCAATCGCGATAGGCTACAATCCGACCTTTATCAAAGTCGGGAACGTGATGGTACGCATTCTCCTCCTTACAAAAGCCATCACAACAACGTTTTATCAGGTAACGCCGATGAACTGCAGTTTGTGTATGAGAAATCGATTGGAAACTTTCCTCATGTCAGCACGTTGTAGGTGTCGCCACCGGCGCCAACCTTGTATGAATGCTCTGAAAAGCTAATCATTTGCATATCACAGCATCTTCTTCCTGTCGGTTAAATTTCGCGTCTGTAGCACGTCATCTTCGTGGTGTAACAATTCAATTGCCAGGAGTGTACTAATTATTTTGTTAATACGTTTTCATAAAACTTAAATGATCGTGTATGTGACGGCATAGGAAACACTGATCAAAGACTGTTATATCAGCAAATACGTGAGTCCGCGCAGAGGAAAGTAACGTCCCGTTCCTAGGGACGAAGTGTGAAATTTGCTACGACTACACTCGTCTGCACTCTACTAGATAATTGATTCGCTGTGTATCTTTTCAAAAAAAAAAAGGTCGAACAAATTCGATTAAGGTGGCTCGTTTTATGTTACAGCGGATTTAGGAACAGTAGGACGAAATATAATGAACTAGCATAATTAAACAATGGTGCGAAAACTTTCAACGAAATTCCAAAACAGTACGTTTCTCCGTCGATTTTCAAGTATTACAGGGGAGAGAATAAAAATAATAAATGTTACAGATAAACTGTTACATGTTTAACTACAGTATAATGTGTTCTGAGAGGCTAAATGTTTCATAATTTTACTGGAATGCTTACAGGAGTTACCGAGGATTTTATTGCCTTCGATCGATATAGTCATTCCTTCAAAGTGACGTCAATTACAGAGTAATGAAACAGGCGTGGATCACGGAATAAATGTTGCGTTTGTTGTACATAGTGTATACAGCCACATGATGTTCCGCGCGTTTTGCGGTTATCAGGGGCTAAAATGTTACTCATATGTGGAGACTAAAGGAACGCAGGGAGAATCGTCGGCTTAAATGTAAAGGAAGTTAACGACAATCACCGTGACATCAATTAGTAACTCTGCGATATGTTTTGTATGTTCAAGAAGGAAAATGTCGATAGCAAGAGTCAAGAGCGCAAGTGTTCACCTGCGAGCGGGAGCAGCTGCCCATAAAACAGCAGCAGGGAAAGCAGTGCGGCCCGGTTCTGCTCGAAACGAGCCAAGGCGAGTGAGTCGCAAATTGCCGAATGACCTCACGCGCGCTGACGTCACACCGATGGGTGTCGGGAAGGAGCGCGTCATCCCACCAGCCTGCCGCTGCTGCTGCTGCTAACAAATGCTAATACATGCCTCCGCTATTTACCAGCACTCGGGCCGCGCAGAGGGACGTAACGTCCTGTTCCTTGGCAGTCGCAACCAGCAAGCACTTAACATTTTCAGACATGCTGTACGCACACCAGTGCTCGTGTTTTCGCAATACGAAGAATTTCTTTCTATCTATATCTATAAATGTGAATGTTCGGTGTACGTTTATCACGTCTGAACCACAAGACATAAAGAGCTAAAAATTTGTACAGTTACTAATGTCTACCCGGGGAAGGCTTTAGGCACGGTTTTATGGCGATCGGATATCTATCTATCTATCTATCTATATATATTAATGTGACTGTTCGGTGTACGCTTATCACGTCTAAACGACACAGGCGCAGAGACTTAAATATTTGTACATTTACTAATGTATACCCGAGGAAGGTTTTAGGCACGGTTTTATAGCGATCTGATAGATATTTAGTAATTTGAAGAACATAACGCGAAATGCGGAACGATGATGATTCTTTGAAAATTATATTTACTCTTTGAACATGGTTTTATTGGTTGCATTGTCGCTTGAGGGTTGATAATGATAAAAGGGTGGAGTATATTAGGATGGAAAGTTATAGGCGTATATAAAATTCTACGTGTGTGTTAATATTTCGCTCTGCAGCGAAAACTACAGAACGCATACGAATGGCGTGTGTGTAACTGTTGTCCGAAGTCTCCCGTTGTACACCATAGCAGTTCCATGCCGACAGCTATAAGGGGGTGGTTGAAAGTCGTCAAATTATAAAAAATTTCGGACTGAAGGCCAGCGATGACGTTTGCGACTCTATAGCAAGGAGGTTACGTACAGCGAAACGTGATGCCACAGACCATATCTTTGGTCTATGCGTGCTACAATGTCTTCAGGTCTTTCTCTGTAAGGATAAGCATACGAAATAGGAAATATAAGAATAAATAAATAAAGCTGTAAAAAAAGGGATTTTCTTTTAATACATCTCTCTAAAAATTGTCGATTTGACGTTTTGCGCATTACATAAAGTGATCCATCTGTGATATTACAATCATTATTGTTGAATTTCGTGATTGGATTCTTCGAAACGAGCGCATTTTTACCTGTGATTTCTTATATATTCTCCGATAAATGTAACATATTTTTTAGAAAAAAGGAGATGGACAAAGAGAGTGTACGGCCCCTGCGAGAACGCAAAAGTGCCGCAACACGACGTGGCGTGGAGTCTATTAATGTCTGAAGTAATGCTGAAGGGAATTGAC
This sequence comes from Locusta migratoria, assembly GCA_026315105.1. Classification (NCBI taxonomy): domain Eukaryota; kingdom Metazoa; phylum Arthropoda; class Insecta; order Orthoptera; family Acrididae; genus Locusta; species Locusta migratoria. The sequence goes on from CM048746.1 coordinate 614,736,132, forward strand.
ACCATGCCTGCTGCAGGGACGTCCGTAAATCCGCAAGATTACGAGGATGTGAAGATCTAAAGAGCGCGTTGTATACCAGATATGCTCAATAATGGGGAAATTGGTGGTGTTTAAAATCAGACCCGTAGGAATGGACATGAATGGATGCAGGTGATCAGCCAGGATTTACTTTATTTATTCATTTTTGTTTAGGGGCGCAGAACTGTGGTCATAAGCGCCCGTGGGGAAATATGACTATATTAAGCAGGAACAGAGTTAAATTTCCTTTCCCATGTCAGTATTGTGGATAAAAAGACGCGACGAAAAGAGCGCTGGTCATCGGGTAAAACATCAGACAACTCAGACGGAAAACACAAATTTTGACGAAGACGTTTAAAAAACGGGCAATGCACCAGAAGAGAAGGTGGCGCACAGTCAACAGTTGGGAACAGTGGTCACAAAGTGGAGTAGGATCGCCACACAGTAAGTGGTGGTGGCTAAAGCGACAGTGTCCTACTCGTAGGCAAACTATTATGACAACCTCGTGGCGAGAGGGCTGTGAGGAAGTAGACCATGCAAAAAGGGGTGATTTGATCTCCCGGAGTTTGTTGCCTTGGAGGGAAGACCAATGAGTATTCCAGAGAGATACCACACGCCTGGAGACTCCGGCACGGAGGTCTTCCGACGGAACAGAATGGGTAAAAACCGGGGGAGGGAAATGGCTGCCTTTGCAGCAGCATCCGCGATCTCGTTCCCCAACATTCCAGAATGTTCGGGAACCTACAGTAACATCACTGTCGTCCCGCTTACCGTTAGCGAGTGGAGGCATTTCTGAATCTGCTGTACTATGGGGTGGACTGGATATAGAGCGCAGAGACTCTGAAGAGCACTCACGGAATCTGAGCAGATGACACTGTGTGAAGGCGAGTGACGTCGAAGGTATAGAGCAAAGAGCTCCGCAGTGAAGATCGAGCACTGGTCGGGCAGGCGATATTGGAAGGATTCATTGCCGAGTACCACGGCACACCCAACACCATGGTCGGTCTTTGAATCATCGGTGTAGATGAAAGTATTAATTGGAAAGCCGCGTACCGAGAGCTAAAAACCCATTGCGGTAGACCGGGCGGGGAGTAATGTCCTTGGGAGATCAGCCAGGACGCAAACGTACGTCATCCGTCCAGTTCTTACAGGATCTGTGACCAGTCGCGGCGATGTCGCAGATCTGAAGTCTTACCCCACCAATCGCGCCAACTAATACCACGTGCAAACTCACTAAAATTATGATAACCCGCCATTGTATCAGCAGTAACCGATCTAACGGGTGCACCGGACACCTTGTCTAATATAGGCGTTGCCGCCAGCAGCGCCGTCCTCTGTTTACATATTACATACTACCGTAGCTTATAGGCCCGTGCTTCGCAACGGTTGTTGTATAGGGACCTGAGTTGATCGTCGTTTTTTAGGGTTCCGGACCTAGGCCAGCAAAAACAGAATCCTTGTTGGGTCGCTCTGTCAATAAACTCTGTTCTCGTAGTCTAGATGTCAAATTTAAGAAGAATTCATTGTCCAAAACGATAAATGTTCATAACGTTTTTAATACAAAAAGTGAAATTAAGTTCGTACACGGAAACGACGTAAATTTAATATTAGGTTGTGTTCATAAAGACTGCGGTGTGTAATTGTCTGTCTGGCGTAAACTTATCACAGTAGGTGTATGCTGAAGTATTAGTATACTGCAGTGTTGCACTGGGGGCAATGTAGCTATTTTGTATGCAGTGCTCCCTGTTATCGAAAACTTTACGAATGCTGAAAGTCTGGTAATTCTATCAACAGAGCAGTTCATGGTAGTGTCAATGTGCGATAAAGTAAGTCTGGGTAAACGTTGAAGGAATGGCGACAGCTGATCGCCTGTATAGAAATTTCAAATAAATATTGTATTTCCAGTGAATTATGACTGTGTTAGCAGCATCGGCCACTCTTTCAGCTAATACATGTCCGCACGTCCTACAGTGATTATTTCGTAAAGCACGAAGTTGAAATCGACCTTGTATAGTAGAACTATATATTCAGAAGTCTAATTATAACTAAGTACAAATGTCTCTGCAAAAGAAGACGTCTTTATCTTGATATAATCAGCACCAAAAGTAAGTAATTACAAAATTTAATCACAATATTGTATCGAACAATTATGAAAGCAGGTTTCTGGTGAGTTTGTCGTTCGAGTGTGTATATTATCTCTAGTGGCAGGCACAGAGCAGACATATCTCTGGAGTGAGAATTCAGATGAGCAGAACACATTTTGTCCTCAACATTAAAGTGGAAATGTCATGTGATATTGGGAAAAAATCTACTAATCGCTGACTTTATCTTGGTCCTTTTTTGTTCGGTTAAGGCGGATGAATATGTGGAAATGGCCCTTTTAGCAACGCTCCCTTAGCTTTCTTGTTGCATCCGTGACATATACTTAGGTATTTCGTGCCATGTGGTTGCTCTGCGAAAAGGAAGTGAGGCTTCTTTGCAGCCAATGCGGTACAAACCAAACGTAAGAGCAAATAAATGTGTGAAAAGAGTAGATTTGTCTGACTATCACGCGGTAATTCCAGCTTAATGTTGAAAAGTTGCACATAACGCAATGCTCACTCCATAGATATTTCTACTCTATGTACAATTTAGTGGTTGTACCTGACGAAAGATGCACTTCTTTTCTTTCCTTGACATTGCAAAGCATATGGGATCCTGCTAGGAAGAAAAAAAAAAATGTGTCCTACCTGGGTTAAATTTTACTTGCAGTGGTATCGGTTTAATTTTCTATCGTTGGCAACGAACTCTTCGCTGTAGTAGAATAATTTACTGAGCAGAACAGCATAAATTATTTGTTTCATTGTGGACATAAGAATTATTCCCCTCATTCAAAGTGACTGAACTTTGAAAAAGCATTCAACGTCCGTTGCCAACGTCAGTACACAACGCCGCCGCCATAAGTAAAATTGTACCACTTTTTGTAGTATATTACACCATAGTTATGAGAATGAAAAAAAAAAAAAAAAAAAAAAAAAAAAAAAAAAAAAAAAAAAAAAAAACGCAGCAACGCCGTAATTACTTCCCTTACTTTGACCTTTCCTGTAGTATGGCGTTTTCGAAGCATTCCTAAACAGAACGCAATCAAAATTTAATGAGGATACACCGAAATCAGAAAGGAAACAACATACATTCAATTTTCTTTGCAAAGATTTGTTATGTACATTAGAGCATCGATAGACGCGAAGGAATGTCGTTATGTTTTAAATTCAAATGTTCCCAGTCAAAAGAAGGAAATAAATGTCATTAAACTGTGAATATACGAAGTGTAACCAGCAACTCACTGTTCAATGCTAGTTTTTATTTGCAGAAATAAGATTGCAGCTCTTAATTCAAAATACTTATGTTACTTAGGAAATACGCACAACACTATCTTGTATTGTTTCTTTGCAGCACTACAAAACCAGCAGCACGTTTCGTGGTTCATTACTGTTCTATGGTATAACCATCGAAAACAAATAAAAATAAAAAACTTCGCTAGATGCGAAGGAACGTCGTTATGTTTTAAAATCAAACGATACCCGCAGAAAGCAGCACTTTTTCTACATGGCATTGAAAGTCATGCGGGATACAACTAGGAAGAAATTTTTTGTGTCGTGCCTGGGTTAAATTTTACTTGCAGTGGCAGCGGTTTAGTATGTTAACGGTGGCGACGAAATATTCGCTATAGGCGGATCATTAATTTACTGATAGGAACATTATTTCATTATCAACAGAATTATTTGATTTTTCGAAAAGGATTCAACGGCCGTTGCCAAAATCAACACTACACCGCTGCCGCAAGGAAAATGGTAGCCCTTGTTTCACGGTATTACACCTTAGTTATGTGGTTAAAAAACGCAGCATCGCCATATATTAGTTATTTGGTATACTATGTAACAGCGCGTCTATCGGATCTTTGCTATACCACGCTGCGATTAAAGCATAACATACACCAGAAAATTACAAAATTACGATATCGTTTCTGTCTCTGATCGGAATTTGATGAAATGGAGCCTATGTTACTCTTCAAACTATTCTAAATGTACTTGTGAAAACCCATGGAAGCTCGTGTAGTACTTTTGGAGATTATACTCAACCAATAGACATACACGATGTCTTTTAAACAAATAATTAACGAATGATATCTTTATTTCTCTGACCCGATTTTAATTATTGAAACGTTCATGCAACCGCACGATATGCTCAAGTTACGTGCGGAAACCCCATGAAAATTCGTTAAGCAGTTGGGGGGAGAGAGGTTTTTAATAGTTGAACAAACAGACACGACGGTTACTGAAAACACTTAAAATTACGATATCTTTTCTTTCCGTGATCCGATTTTGATAAAACTATGCCTATATGTTGACCCAAACTTTTCTCATGTTTCGTGTGAAAAACGCATGAAGATTCGTCCAGTAGTTTTGAAGATTGAAGTGAACAACGACAGGCCTACATTTACAGATTTATTATTAGTATACATATATGTGTTTGCATGCGCATGCCTATACCAGTTTCTTTGGCTCTGCACAACAAGGATGCGGCGAGATGCACCGTGCAAAGACGAACACGCTAAACAAACTATCCGATGTGATTTGTCAATGATAAAGCTCACGGATGGGATAATATTTGTAGTCGAACCCTTCTAATACGACCTGACTAAGCTGCAGGAGTAACTAAGGGGACACCTCTCCCTGGTATTACCTATGTTTCCAAATCACGACTTTATAATGGTTTACAATGATTTTAATCATTCTACAATTGTTTGTAAAATTACAACTGACGCAAGACAACTTGCAAAGAAAGTGAAAGTTTTCTCTGAAAAACAGCGGGTTCGACAGTTTATCCATAATGGAAATAGACTCGGATTATTGGCATCAAACTGACCTGTATTAATGCATTGCTATGCTGCTGGCAGCTATATATAAATCACTAAGGAAAAAGAAACCAGACAAGAAAAGGCGAGTAATTTCTACCAGGGTAAAATTTAGATTCGAATGTGACGTGAGCGATTTCTCCCAAACATTCCTTCTTTCCCATTTGGGTTTTTATGCTCTTAATACATTTTCTGCCTCTTCTAAAGAACCTTTTAAACGTATTCCATTCGATAATGGCCAGACGATAGAAACTATTCGAATCCCCGACCGTAGTGGCCGTGCAGACCGTGACTGGAGCGCCTCAGTCCCCTCGGCCACCGCAGCCAGCTTTTTATTTAGTAAGTCTATGACTCTGACAGGACTGTACCATTGCCACGAAAACATCTGTAATATTGAAATCTGCGGTTAATCTTACTTTCGCTCCCTGGCAACCTTTTACATTACGATATACGAACAGATGTCAGCACATTTGCAAAACGCGTTGGCCTATTTACAACCTACACAGAGCAGGTACTCTGAGGCAGTTTGCGACGCTGCCCCAGACTCGCTGATGCGGTGGAATGGAATTGGATTACACGCGCTCCAGTTAGAGGGATTAAACAGCCTATGCGATGTTGCCCCGCTATTTCGGCACGCTGACCTCCAGCATGTCAATTCTACCCAATGGAGAAGTAGTAAACTGAGTACCATTCACGCTACTTTACAATTTTCCAAATTTCATATACTAACGTCAATATTATACTGTTACGTGATAATTAATTGCACTAGCTGTAACCACAAATATTGTAATATAGCTATTATAGAATGTGTTGAATGAAAGACCCGGTGCAGTACGTAGCCCAAACAAAAACCAAAGTTACGTAAACGTGTTTCTAAAATACTTTCCCACCGCAAGAAAGAAAATAGCTAAACTGTTGTCCCTAAAAGGAATAATGAACATAGGAACTAATTTTGCAACTGGATAGGTAGAGCCTTTCGAACTTAGAGGTATTCTTTATGCTGAAATACTAATCTTTTGACCCGCGCATTTACCAAAATATTTTAGTAAAAGAGAAAATACACAACTGTACATTCTGGTTTGACACAGCGATACCGCTAGGAAAGAAAGAAACAAAATGAAAAACTTCCTGTATTGTATTTTAAAAGCCTTTTACAGGCGACGTGCGAGGGTCGATAAAAATCACGCATTGAAGTAAAATATTTGGTAACCAAGGGTGGATTATTCCCAAAAACAGTTGAACGTCTGGAGGAAATAAAAGTATGAATATTCACTACCGCCACACAAAGCCAATTCATCGAACCCAGAAGTATAATTCTTATTTACAGAACAGTGTAATATTAAAATGTAGCAGATTGGAATGAAAATAAAATTTGTACGGCACCTTCATAATCCTCGACGAGGTACATTTCTGAATATGATTTCGAATGAGTGTGAAGTGTTGTTTAAATTGATTTTAACATAGTTTACACAACAGGAAAGGTATGTAGTGACATAAAAATCGGCAATAACTACAAAATAACTCCACATTATCTTTATTAGGTTTCGTAAGGAACATTGGAAGATACGAAACAGCACATTGCAGGACATTTTATTCAAGATTCTCTTGAAATCTACTGCTTTTTAATGAAGATTTTTTATTTTCTATTAAGAACAAAAAATTGCTAATAAACAGCAGAACACCCGTACTTGGGTTGAAATACGTCGGATTACTACTCAGAAACGTCAAGGTTTCGTCAACACAATTTCAGTCAAACCAGCAACTGTTGAAAGTAAGAAACTTGTATGGAATGTACCAGACCAGCTACGATAGGAAAATGCTCACAAATGTGACAATAAAACATCGAAAGCTAAAAAAAAAAGTTCCCCAAAGCAGAAACCAACCCACAACTGTTGCTACATCAGAACCACAAACGGCAAAAATCATCAAGACATTCGTTTTGTAACCAAAAGTAATTACATTCAGAAGTATATGCGTTGAAACGAAAGACGAGTGAAGTGTAAAAATGTACGAATCTTTACACTCCAGAGTGTTACATTTCAAAAGAAAGTGCCTTTCATGTAAGAACGGAGCTTAACAGAAATTTGTCTCTCTCTTATGTTTATACTCTACTTACTTTAAGCGGAATAAGCTGCAAATATACACATATTCGTAAGTATTTCTTCATGAATGAGTTGTTTATATCACTGAATCAGTGATATTCGGTTGCCTCTTTACATTTATTGTACTATTATTAGCGTCTCTAGATACTTTACGAATGCTTGGAACGCAAAATTACAGATACTATTCGGTTATATACGTAGAAACCTAATTATAAACAAATGTTACTCTTACGGCACCTTGCAGAACAGAAGAAGGGTAATTTACGACTGTTGCAGGAAGTAGTTCCAACAGCAGCTGTAGAACAGATGAGCTATGAACATTTAAAAAATTGGTTCTAACCTGGAAACTCCAGCAGAATGAAAAGTACATAAACCCACCGGAGTATTCAACAGCATTCAAACGAAATGTCATTTTCGCAACGTATTGAAAGGCCAAACTCGTACAATCCACAATTTCCTTCAGCAGTGGCCCGTCCGCACTAAAAACACTATTTACTTATCAATTTTTAATTTGTAACTGACAAGGTTTATAAGGCATTGTCTCTGTAAGATACGGCGTTTATATACTGTTAGTTGTAAGTTGCAGGACAAGTATTTGATTACTTTCGTTTACAGCATTATCTGGGACATTTCCAACACTGAGTATGAATATAAAGGTTTTCAATATTGCTCAATTCAACCCTACAGTAGACACTGTCCAACACTTACAACGGACAAGATTCCACTACTTAGTCAACGGAAACCATACTATTTGCTGAAAAAATTAGGTGAGGCCACACAAATTGCTTCGAATCAAAAAGAAAATTCCCTCTGCACTAGCCTCTCAAGAGCTAGTATGGAGGATAGGGGAGGGGGGGGTGGAGAGAAAAGAGAAAGTAAAAGAAAAAAATCTCCGTCTCGCTTTCAAGCGCCAAGTCTCCACGCTAATGAACACTTGGTCCTATCGATAAAGCTTGAAATATCCATAGTTGTATTGTGCCTAACATATTTCTCAGTATACGATGGAACAATCTCTTTTGCTGTCTTCGCAGTTTGTGTTCCTTTTGCGGATACAGGGATGAAGTCAACATTCCCTTAGCTGTGTTGCGCCGGTAGTTTTATTCATGCAGCATGGAGTCCCTCAGTGGTAACCAAGGCCTACTCACGATGTCCGTGATCGTCATTCTGCAACAATGCTACTATAGCTTGGATAGGCTAACGGTTATATTTAGTTCGGAAAATGTCGTGTGGCCTTCTCAACAAAGATATAACGCGTTAATTGTGGCTTCAGCCAACAAGGGCCTGTCTGCGGACAGGATGTGAGTCTGCTAGCTGTGTGCATGTGAAACAGATCAATGGAGCACGGGAAGTGAGCGGTTGCTCACTTCCGGCAATGCATCGGAGGCGATCCGCAGACCAATTTACCCTCCCTTCCAGATGCACTACCCACGTCCAACGAACCAATTCTTCACTTCAGTGCTTTTCTCACAACGTTACAGCTTCAGTCTGAAAGGACGCATATGAACTGCTCCGTCACCGTCTAACAGATGTTCGCAGTTTGTTTTGCCCTCAAAATACTCTGCTGTCGCACGAAAGTACGATTACTTGGAGGGAGGGGGAGAGGAAATCGTTTTTTCGAAATGTTCAAATGTTTGTTAAGCTTATGGGACTTAACTACAGGGTCATCAGTCCCTAAACTTACAAACTACTTATCAACTACATTATACTAAGGACGGCACAAATATCCATGCCCGAGGGGAGATTCGAACCCCCGACCGTAGTGGCCGTGCGGACCGTGACTGGTGCGCCTCAGTCCCCTCGTCCACCGCGGCCGGCTCGTTTATTCGAAAAGGTGCACTGCTAATTAGTTATTTGCTGTTAATGTCGGCTACAGGCCTATTAATTTCGTTTAATGCTGTTCGCAACAGAGACTAGTGTTACAGCTGCCTACAGTTCGAAAACAAAGATTTTCTACCCAACTAAGAGCAACTCAACACAGTAGCGGTAAAAGAGCGCACTTTTGCCAACCAACAGGCTGATACCAATACTGGAAACGAATAAAATGAAAACGTGAATTACTACAACATCGGAAAAAAACCACAACATTGGGGGAACTAAATTAGCTCGACGGAGTTTAAAATAAAAACTTGTGGCGACAACAGTATGAAAATTGTATACATCCCATTAAGCAAATATTTACATTAACTGACGGCAAGCGATTGTCCAATCTGGACATTGTTTTAACACTAAAGATTACTCAATTTTTATGATTACATCTAACGATCATAAGATTTTTGGGGTCAACTAAAACATGGGATGCCAACCGTCAGCATTGTCCAGACATCGGCATGTTGTATTGTAGGACTCGAAACATTGATCAATTCCATTTGTTACGAATGCCATAACATTTTATAATATAAATTCATCAATTTACTTACGGTCACCCAACCACCTACACTAGGCTCATGTTTTAATTTAAAAAAAAAACATCAATCACTTTAAATGTTGATAAATTGTAATGGCAACTACTTGACAGAACACTATTACAACTGAAAGTTTCTTCGTGTGCAGTGGAAAGTTTTATTTTATGAGTATCATTGTGTGTTTTAAAATGTTTTTACAAGTTTTTATTTTCCATTTCATATGTCCCACCAATGATGCCATGGATCAACACAGACAGGTGGTATCGGGTCCTTCAGCATTACAGAATTTTGCAGCATCTTTGAGAAAATACTCCTGATCAATTTCTTCTGTTTTCTCAATTTTTTGTAATGTAACTCTTAGCTGCAATGATGAGATGGCTAAAAGTACAGTAACAATTAGTCTCCAGAAAATGTATCTCCCTTGACCTAGAAAAGTCAGTAGAGGCAACACTGCAGAATATTTAAGTAAGCTTGTTCCAATCAGAATTGATGCTGTGGTTGAGAAATGTAATTAACATTCGGGAGGAGTGGGATTAAAATTCCCACCTGATCATACTTAGGTTTCTAATGAGTCTACCTCATTGAGTTGGATGATAAAACCAAATCTTTCTCTCACATGTAGGATTTTGCTATGGTAAAATAGATGATGAATTTATCCTTTGACCATTTAACCCAGTAGCACAGGACACATCAGGTACATTAGAAGTATAAATTATAAATGCAGAACTTGCACAAGATTAGGCAATGAAGAGGCCAGGGAGAACTCAATGGAACCATCCCTGCATTCTCCTTGACTTTTATTTTTATTTGTGTTGTTATGGTAGGCGATATTAATAGTACAACCTGGAATTGGTTGCCATCTAATACTTTAATATTAATGAAAATCAATTTGCACATAAGTTTCTTAAACATGGCAGAGACATTTAGAGTCTAGGTAACACAAGTGGGCTACAATATAACATCTGTGAGAAAGGACTGCCAAACACGAGAAATAATGTCTATAACTTACTCTTTTTTAATTCTTTCAGAATCACATTACAAACTGAGTTTTCATAAAATTAAAATTCAATTTTTATTCTCTATAAATATAATACACTTTAATGTATTTTATCAACCAATTGTGTGTTTGTCATTTTTTCATGCACAACACACATTTGTATTACAGACATATTTTCTTGTCCGTTTGGACTGTCAGATCAACAATGCGAGTATAATCTTCATTAGAGCATCAAAGAAAAGACTACTCATTAATATAAGATGAATCACACTCACTGCCACTCATAGACAGCAACATAACATGACCAAGTCTGATAGATCAATGTCACTGAGGTGGGTTCATGCCTCACCAATTAGCAAATTTTGTTCTACAATGTGACTAAGGTTTGATATACACGATACTGTGTAAAGTAGCTTTTAATAGGGTGTTGTCTAGGAATGGCAGTGGGAATGAAAGGTTTTATACTGAAGATGATAAAACCTACCAAATCCAATAGCAATGACACCAGTTAATGACAAATGAGCCAATGCTGAATCTGTTTTAATGTATTATCTATAACTACTGAAAGCTTGAAAGTACTGGAGCATCCAACAATGACTTAACCCTGCAAAGACATCAACTAGAGTATTCCATTGGGGCAGCAAAATAGAGATTACATATAAAGAGAATTGTTAACTGTTCATGACACTTAAATTTATCTTTGTTGTATCTTTGACAGAGCCTCATATGATAATGTAGGTACTCAGGGGACATTGGAATTAGCCAATCAGATGCCAACCAAAATGTTTGGTCCTGAAATCTGTTTTACGAGGGCAATTACTATTACTGAGCAGACAGGGGTACATACAAGAACCTGTCAGCCATAGGAGGAACAGCATTAATTATTTACTTCATGGTCTATAGGAAATAGTAATCACATCATTTTACACAGATTTATAAGAGTATTCACATCTTGGCAAAGATTTTCTACCATTAATTATGAGAGATATTCGCTCTCTTGAATGCAATTATGACATTTATTTAACACTAGATGCGTTTCCACTTTTTATTTTAAAAGCACCTTGTGTAGTCTGCAAATGATACAAAGGTTTGTACAAATTGTTTTGTTATGTACTTAAAAAAGAGCTGTTTTTCCATCTCTACACAGAAAAATTTACAAACCTTTGATCATTTACAGACCACAAAAGATGCTTTTAAAATAAAAAGAGAAACATAGTGTAAGATAAATGTCTTCACAACAGTTAGCACAAGATGGAATACCTCTTACAGTTTATTTTAACAGCTGCTGTGGACAATGGGCACACAACTAAGCTTGTATGTAATTAAAACTTACTTTTTTTGGAGGGGGGCATTAGTAATACAGGTTGATATCAAGTTACTGCTATGCAATTTTACATTTAATTTGCTTACTTGAAATACAACCGTGCAAAACTACTGAACCATCAAAGAAACTTTGGGAATGATTTTCTAAAAGGCTATGTCTATGTATCTAGTCATTTTTTACCATATTTATGTAAACTAATTATGGATTATTGCAATCATATTCAGTACAAACAATGGCAACCACAGCACTACAACAAAAGCAGAACTACATGTAACATATATCTTGCAGCGTGCAGTGATTAACTGGGTGTACCTGGATTGTATATGGTAATATCAATTGTTTTATTATCAGCATGACAGAAAAAAATGCCACACACTGGGATCTTCTCTAAAGTCGAGAGAGAGAGAGAGAGGGGGGGGGGGGAGGGGGGGTACGAATTTGGCTAATCAATCTCTTTCCACATTTAGCTTTGTCATTCCAATGACTGACAAATACCTCTGAGAAGATCTGTTCATATTTAGGTGAATGGAGGAACATGTGGGGCAACACCCACTTATTTTAGAAGATAACTCAAGGAAAGGCAACCAAAATTTAGCTTTTTAACAGCTTTGGAGAAAGCTTTTTACAATATTCACTGGAATATGCACATCCAAATTCGGAATGCATCAGAGAAGAAATACAGGGATTAAAAAACGACATGGGTACACACAAAACAGACAACTGTAATGGTTAAAGGGCAAAATAATGGATGCAGAGGTAGGGAAGGGAATTAAGACAGAATTGTAGTCTTTCCCCATTGTTCAATCTGGGTGCAGATATAAAAACTTTGCTGTTTGGCAATGACATTGTAATTCTGTCACAGACAACAAACAAACTGGAAGAGCAAGTGAACAGAATGGGTAATGTTTTGAAAGGAGATTATAGGATGAACTTTAACAAGAGCAAAACAAGAGTAATGGAACTTAGTGTAAGAAAATCAGGTGATGCTCAAGAAGTTAGATTAGGTAATGAGACAATAAGACTAGTAGAGGGGTTTTGTAATTTGAGTAGCCAAAGTAACGAGAGATAAAATTCAGACATCCAATATTAATTTAAATGTTAGGAAGTGATTCCAGAAAGCATTTGTCTTGAGTGTAGCACTGTACAGAAGTGATACATGCACAATAAGGAGTTCAGAGAGAGAAAATGTGGTGCTACATATGAATGCTGAAGATCAAATGGGTTTATCATGTACCTAATGAGGAGGTACTGAACAGAATTGGGGAGAAAAATTTCTGGCAAATCTTGAACAAAAGAAGGGATAAGTTTATGGGACACATTCAGAAACACCAATGAATCATCAGTTTATCATTGGAAGGAAGTCTGTGGGGAAAAAAAATTAATAGGATTAAGGCATGAAGAGCCTTTCACAAGATAGGATATAGAGCTGAGAGCTGCACCAAAACAGTCTTTGGACTGAAGGCAACAACATTACAATGATTGTCTTCTTCCCATTACCTGTCCTAGAAATTTTTACTTATGACAGCAGTGGCATAGTGAGCTGACTTTGACACTGAGTGCTGAATGTTGTTTAAAAACATCACGTAGAATGAGGGGAATAATCTTTTGTGTAGGGTCTATACCCAATACCTCTCCTCCGCAGCACAGTGGAAAAACTGTTTTATTGGCTTTTATCAGTCTCTTCTTATTTAACAAAAGATAAAAAGTGAACATTTATGTTCATGCACTGTAATTCTTCTGCATCATTTAACAAGCTCATTTTTGTCAAAAGCTGTGGTATATGAAATTTAATTAATTATCCTACAATGAAAACCAATGGCAATAAAATTCTTCAGAGTGGGACTGCATTGTTGATCTTTAAAACTGTCAATCGTTCTGGCCATATTCGACTCCGAAATGTCAGGTTTAAAAATTGACAAAGTGGTCTCTCACCCTGAAGAATTTTAGTGAAAGTGATAACAGCCATGAAAGCATACCAGTACACATACAATAAAAATCACAGTTGAAACACCAGTAATATAATACAGGACTGATCTCTACTCAACATGTAGGACATCTGAGTGCTAAATGGGCATATTTGCAATACTGTTGCATATTATAAGACTCATTACCTAGGGTTAGTGCCTGCAGAACAGTGACCATGTGTGTGTAAGATGTCTGTATATTTCTAACAGGTAAAATTTTGCTTACAGCCTTGACAGTATTGGGTGCTGATGTTGCCAATGACCTTTGGAAACTCAAGAACGAGCGGGAATAATTTGTTCGAGTTCATAAATAATACTTTTCCTACTCTATGGTTGACAGCTTCTTGTATGAACTACTGTCTGATCAGTAAATTTTGTTGGCGACATTAGCAGACTATGCAGCTGAGGCCGTAAGCAAAATTTAACATTCTATGTGTAGAAGATGATTATGGCGAAGAGCTCATAGTGTCTCACAATAAACCTTCAATGTGCTCGTTGATCCCTAAATTGACTTCTTACGCACTAAGTAGCAATGTAACCTATTTTATAAAACTGAATTTATCATTATTTTGTTTATTGTTTAAAGTACTGGGCTAAGTAAATAAAGAAGGAGGAAAAGAACATGTATTTAGCATATCAAAACACTGAAGTAACACCAGCAACCTGATTACCCCAAGCAATTATGAACACAATATGAAGCTTCATAAAAGCTAATTTCTGTTTTAAAATTACAACAAACTGTTTTTAAACGAAACAGTGCTATAGGCATTTTTCATTGAAGTTCTGTTACAAAATTTTTAAATGAGGATGTTCTTTTGGACTATGCATCTTCAATGTCCACACTACTTACAGAAATACGGGTATAGGTGCGAAACAAATGGTGAACTGTAATGTGACTGAAAATGATTCTAGCAAAACAAACCAGACATTCAAAACAACAAGAGTTCTCTCTCTATCTCTCTCTGACAATCAGCTCTTAAAAGGCTATGACATGAATAATAATGTTTGCTATAAACAACGTTCTGCAGTTTGATGATATCCATACAAGGGGAGGTTAATGACAAGAAAATATGTTGGTGATTCCCGGTACATGGTACACAATTTTTAGATATATTCGGCGCGCCTCTCACACATTCCAGAAATATAGTGCGACTGAGACTATATACAAATAATGTTCAATACTACTATTTAGTTGATCTATCACAATAACTGTCAAACTACCTGACGTGAATCAGTGATGTATAATCAGCATACAGTACTATCAAAACAGCGAAGGAGAAAGTAAGATTAAATTTCACAGATTTCGTTAATGTTACGAAGAGTTTCTAAGGGTAAGAAATAAATGTATTGTACGTGGGGCCCGGTGTAAAGAAATTACGGAGTACTGAGGTGAATAATCTTTTAATTTCACTATAGTTTACGTGCATAAAATACTACAAACGCATCATTTTTATAAGATAGTCTAAGAAACTTGGTGGCTGATGTACCTCAATGTTTCCCCATTCATGTAGGCTTTCGGGAACATTTAATATATACCGTACTCATCAATACTTCCAAGTTTCTATAGAAATTATACACTTATTTTTTGAAGAATATGGTAATAATGGACTAAATATGGTTAACTACTGAGTTGCCATTGACGACCAAACTAAAAGAATGTAAAATTAATAACACTTAATGCAGAACGACGCTGTAAACATTTCACACCTCACCTTACAGAAACGCCGGCAAATCACACTTACCCATTTTTGCGACCGACGATGTTTATTTTTCTGTTCCTGTAGGTTCCAATGCAAGAATCCGTCACCTACAGTTCATACTCTGTCCACAAAATAATAAGCTAAAACACCACAAATGGATATAAACACAAACCCGCACAAATACGACTGATCACCTCTCACGCAAGGACGAGTTCAAGTACGGGAAGTAGAGGGAGGCGTATCCGAATTTCATTCAATAGATTGTTGAATGAACACCCTATCACTAGGTTAAACAGAGATTGTTCGGCGAGCAATTTCGATCAATTTAATTAGAGCGGAAACAATATAAACCTGTTTAGATATCTAAAATGTGAGACTACAAAAAAAAATTACATAATCGTCACACGCATGCCATCTATGCGCCCACAATCGTATTTGCACAGTCACAGGACGGAACAGCATAGCAGTAAAGCCTATAACAGAATTTTCTATATTAAAAATTTGGTTTAACTCTCTCTCTTGTTGCAGGTTTACTAGAACAGTAATTGTAATCAGATTGTCAATGAAAACTACAGTTATTGTAGAAAAGCACGGTATTAAAATGCTATCTGGGGATTACAGAAAAAATCCTTTCCAGGGGTTAAAAAACTTACATGAACCTAAGTAAACACTTTCATTCACACTCTATTATTAAAAGCGATGTACATAAACATAGGTGAAGTTTACAAATTACTGGAAGAATAGGCCTAGCTTTCTTTTCGTTCACAGTATATAAGTGGGCCTATCGTTCACATTTCTGGAACAAAATTGATTTCCACACAATTCTGTCGTGACGCGTTGTAAAAGATGTCCCCTTTCATAAGTGTACGTATGTATATTGACGTGTTTTGCCAGTAATTGTTATTCTGATGCGACCGCAACTAAGGAAAAAAAGTCATCAGTATCGTAGGAAACTACGCTACAGTAGTCAACATACATCGTTAGTATTTTGTTTTCTTTCTGTAGTTTAGTAATCGTGAAGTTTTTAGGCGCCAAAATTAATTTTGCGGCGAAGAAAATCACCTCTGTGGAAAGAAAATCTTCCCTCTAATAAACTCAGGAAGTGTAATCTAACAGGTACGATATAAATGAACTACTTCTCTGAACGCAGCACATTATTGCATGCGTAAAATAAGATAGTAATAATTCATATTATACTTGTTAATGTAAATTATGAATATACCCATTATCGAGGTTTCTTCTGTAGCATCCAAGCAGTGGTAGCCTTGCTAGAAAGTAGAGGGATTAAAATGGATAAAAGGGAAAATGGCATGTAACTGACATTGCACAATAATGACTTTCTTTTCAGACTGCGCACATTTCAGATTGTTATTAGGGAACGAAATCTTTAATGTTACGAAATAAGTTTCGACATTTGTGTGCAATATACTAACAGACGTGAAGAGGATGGCGGATGGTAACGGAACTGTACGTGAAATTGTCCCACGAGTCAGGATTTATTTCCTTTCACTGAATAATGACTCTTTTTAAATGCATTTGTTTGTGGTGTATTTCTAGTCTAATCTTTGGAAGGACATTACTGTTGGGGGTTGTATGGTATACTTAGATTCGTTTAATACTGCAGTTGGAAGCTTTGTACGATAGTTTTCGTGGCGTAGGGAGCTATCAAGTGGCCCTTGGCATCCTCAAGAGCGTCACATGTCAGGGTTCTCAACGTCTCTGCTACTTTCCTGTGCTTCTAGGTATACATAAAAATTGAAGATCGCTATTAATCTACTGGACACTAAGCTATACGAGAATTCTCGCTGCACAATGTTATTTCATTGTTGCTACCGGTATCGTAAACTCTACTGAGTACTGTAAGAGATAATTCAAGAGACTTTACACGAATGATAGGTTGAAAATGCAACTTTGGTCAAGCAAAACGCAACACCAAGACTTACCGGATATATCAATCAAATTTATTTGGAAGATAATACGTTGAACAAATATCATTTTTGCGTCTTTCCATGTCAATTCAACGCAGTAAAGTAACATTTTTCAACCTGACCATTTCAGATTTCTTTCGAATTTGGTGCATTGAGTGACCCAGATAAGAGATGGAAAAATACCAATTTGCAGGGCTGTATTACAACTGCGAAGAAAGTTGAAGGTCTGGAAAGTTAGGAAGTTGTGCAAAATTTACATGCTTCTGTCTCGACATAAAAGACTGCAATTCTGGTTCTAGTTAAGTTACAGCAATTAAAATGGTACCATTGGAAAGCTAATGAATAGACCTTTACACTGATAGGCCACATGGCAAGTTTCTAAATATTTTTATTCTAAATGTCATTTACCTCGACTTTTGACCTTGAATATCTCAAAACACCCCATCTTCAAATTTCCTGGAAAAAATGTATTTTATTGTTCCATTATCATACTGCAAATATGGTAAATATCAAGATGGCACATCAAAGGTATAATTCACAAGAAATTATTTTGCCAGCATCAGTACACTACCGAAATAAAGAAGGTAACTCACATATGAAACTAAAATTATGAACATACAATCTATAAGTAATATTCTAAAAAATATGGTTTGCATTATTATAATGGTATTATGAACCATTTACATTACAATTTTAATGAAAAGTGATTAGATCTCTCCTGACAATTCTCCATCTAAATTATTTGCCAGCTCTGATGCAGGGATATTATATGTCCTTCAAGTTGGTATCACTGGATCGACGCAAGATTGTGGAAGTGTCACATTTTATTATGACAAAAGTGTCTGGTTTGGCAGGAAACACAAATGATGGAGACAGTCCATGTGGATGCAAAAGTTGACATTTACTTCATCTCTTTCTTCACAAGTTTGTAAGACATATGCAACCCACCAATGATTGTCATACATACCAGCAAGAAATCCATGTATATCTGTTAACAGCATTTTATTTGCCATTGCAATTACTGACTCTTCACTACTCAGTGAAGAAGGAGAATATGTCCTTACTGAACATTCATAACAGGTATTACACAATGACACTTATGGGTACCTGGATTTATCCTTGTATTTTTGTTTCAGCTTGGTCGAGTCTTCATTATGTTGGGAAAACGATGTATAATGCAAAATACATGAAGTAATATTTTTCTTGCACCACTCAAACAACTGTCTTGATGTCAGAATATGATTTTTATTAGGTCTCCTGAGGCCGGCAAGTCTTGTTAGTCTCTTTACAGTCCCTGCTACTCCATCACAACGTCCTTTACCATGTGCTGGCAAATAATAATAATGCCATTCTGCTGTAACATTAAAATCTTCAGTTCTTTCTGTTTTTGTATTGGGCAGCACATCCATCTGAAAAGTAAGAAATGTGCATTGTATTTGAAAACTGACATTTTAAAAAATTGATGAAATTTTTCTGGGAAGAATAGACGCACAATGTATCATGCTGAAGGCAGTCAGATATTTCCATGTATGATAAGCCCATGACGTATTTCATTAGTGCTTGAGTCTCTGTAGTAAGCTACAAATGGGTGAATTGTGTAGCCTGTGAATTATTCCAGTGGAATCCCTATACCTCATCCTGAACATGGTGAAGGAGTAATTTTCTGCAAAGTTACAAAGAACAGGATACTTATTTACTTTGAGACCTTTAGTGATTTTACAGAAATTGCTGGGAGATAAATGAGTGTGCCAGGAGCTGTTGAAACTTCAATGTAAACACCTCGATGAAATCATCTGGTGACTTTGTTAAAGTCTCTAGAATTAATCTGCCTGTAGTTAACCAACACTTATATGTAATTTTGTCAATGCAGTTCTTACTAAACAATTCATACAGATAATCAGTTAGTCTTGTCACACTTGGACACTAGGAACATGAACCTAAGAAACATGCCGGTAGTGCAGGATTGCATGTTACAAATGCTACACAGATCTTTTATGATGGTAATGTGTGTTCTTCACACTTTGTTAGCAATTTCAGTTTACACCCTGCAATCATTAACTGAAATTCTAGAGTGAGACACACACTCAAACATTATGGGTCCCACTGGCATTAGCAAGAACAAAGTACTTTGGCCACAACTCACAAAATTTTGAGAATCCAATATTTATATCTGGTTATTTATCTTTGAAATAGCAACACAGTTCCTTACGGTTGTGCAACACTAGCTGCTTCTGGTTATGTATAATTTCAATTTCTTTTACAGACACGAAGTCTTTTATTCCTGGCATCATATGGTTCATGTCATGGTCACAGTAAAAATCACGCACACGCTGAATGGATTCCTCACATAATGTCTCACCTGGCTTTGAATTCGGTGTCACCAGTATACCATGTCCTGCTACTAACTGTTTTGCTTTCCATACCATGTAATCTGAAGCAGAAAATTCGGTTAAATTGTACGGTGCTTCTCGTCACTCGCCAGGCTTCAGTGGTTATGTTGGCACCAATGGTAACAGCGCCAACTCAGATGGCAACTTCAATTAAAACGAAAATTATTTTTTTCTGAACAGACAAGGGTACAGACAAGAATCTGTCAACCATAGAGCAGGTACATTATTAATTGTACTGCGAGTAGAACGAGCTGCAATAACATTTACTCTGTGGCTCACGAAAATTATTAACGAAAGTCTACACTTCATTATCCATCTGTTGCCAACATAAGGATTGGAGCCCAGCATGAAGTGTCGTAAAGTTTTACCGATAATTCTTTCATAGTTTTCCTTATACTCCAACTCTTTGGGAGTGCAGTTAGAATTTGTATTTTGTCACACATATGGTCAGAATTGTGAAACTTATTTTTCAGCTGGGTGCTGATTTCACTTTCTCCATTTCCACTCTCTTATTTTTCCAGTTGTGACATGTAAGTATGCTCCAACACAGAAGCTATTTTTTTTTTTTTTTTTCAGTCTTTTCTTTGGGTACTTTTTCTCACTCTGAAGCCTCTTTTTCTTCACAGAATATTCACCTAAATACTGAAGGCTGCTATTTAAATATCGTGTGCCAGATCTGAAGCTACTTCATCTTCAATTAAATGTTTCTATTTAAATATCGTGTGCCAGATCTGAAGCTACTTCATCTTCAATTAAATGTTCTCTGGAAGTACCTGTCTCAACTGAGGCAACATCTACAGTGCTTGTTGGGATTTCTGATATTTTCTTTCTACATTTACTGCAAAATTTTCCTCCTAAAAATACATTAGGACATTTATTTATCATCCACTCCTGAACATTCCTTAAATTCTTCTGCACTCGTGCAGGACTTATATCCCTAAATGGATTGCAACAATACAGTTTTGACTATAACTAAATATTTCTTTACAACATATGTACACAGCACTTTGATTAAACAATCCACAACCATAAAACAGTCTAATAGTGATTAAATAAGTTTTTCTGATTGGCTGTTCACTAAAACAGGCTTGGGCCTAATGTTGATTTGTTGAAATAAAAGTCTCTCTGATTAGCTGTTCACAGTTAGAAATTTATAAAATTAGTGAGAATAAAAGTAACTTCTATTGGCTGGTTTTCTAGAAAAAAAAAAAAAAAAGAAAGAAAAAAAAATGGATCTAGGCTAATAGCTGCTTACTGCATATTGCATATTGACTGTGTTCTTAAGTTGACAAAATAATTTTTTGTGAATTATGCCTTTGGTGTGCCATCTTGATAGTTACCATATTTGTAGTAACATAATGGAACAATAAAAAATATTTTTTCCAAAAAATTTGAAGATAAGTTGTTTTGAGATATTCAAGGTAAATGACCTTTAGAATAAAAATATTCATAAACCTGCCATGTGGTGTATCAGTGTAAAGGTCTATTCTTTAGCTTTCCAACGGTAACATTTTCATTGCTGTAACTTAATTAGAACCATAATTACTGTCTTTTATGTTGAGACGGACGCATGCCAATTTCACACAAATTCCAAACTTTCCAGAGCTGTAACTTTCTTCACAGTTGTAATACAGCCCTGCAAATTGGTATTTTCCATTTCTTATCTGGGTCATTGACTGCACCAAATTTGAAAGAAATCTGAGAGGTGCATTGAATTGACATGGAATGGCCCTTTTTCTGAAAATGCAGCCTAGTGTGAAGTGAGGGAGATGATGAAATTAGTATTGTTACTGCTATTGCTGGCCAGTGGCCATACATGAATTGTCATTGCAATAGAAAATATAGCACATTTTTTTCTTTATTTTTGGGGGGCGAGGAGCAAGATGAATGTAAAGAAAATTTAAGTGATTTTATGAAGACACCCCATGATATTTTGTATCAGTTTTGCTGCTCAAATTCAGATGTTCATTTGCACAGAAGCCCCTTTTACTTTATCGAGATCAAGCTTTCATATTCTCGAGATTAAATTGTAAAAAACTGGCATGAACTTTACACTACTAACATCTCACTTCCCTAACAAATATGGGTAGTATGACTGTCTGCCAAAACAACGCCTTCACTTATCATACATTAAAACAATTCAGGTATCATACTTTTTCCAAACATATTCATTATTTGGGGGAGGGGGTCCTCTGCCTCTCCCCCCTCCCCCCCCTTCCTTATATACACCCCTGCATCATTGAATCGAGGCTCTCGGTGTGTTGTTGGGATATAATATTCTGGTTGCTTGCACATATTGCCAAAGCTAATCTGTTGTAACTGTGTGGCGTACTATGGGCCAGTTGTTTTGCAATCATCAATTCCTTGTTTTAGATAGATAAGAGATTGAGAGGACAATGAAGTCAAGGCAGCAATGAAATCTGATGGTCAATGAAGTTGTCCTGTACTTTCTGTTCCCTGTATGCTTGTGCATTAGCCTGTTGCAATGTGCCCATCAACAAGCCCCAAAGGCCTAGGGGGATAACAGCTTCCAACACTTAAGAGATGTAAATTTGACTGGTCAATATGCCACTAATGCATACTGGAAGGGGGGGGGGGGTGGAATCCAACAGTACCCCAAACCATAATACTGGGTACATGACCAATAAGGTGATTCATAAGACAACAGTGCATCACCACAGTGTCACCAGACTCTAATCCGACCATCGTGAGAGTGCAGGCAGAACTGGGATTCATTGGTAAAAAAATATTGGTCCACCCAACTGTACCTGCATCACCTGTGGTTGGAGTTGAGTGTGGAGACATTGATTAGAAATTATTACTTTTGCATTGATATACAGACTCTGCACCCATTATTACAGTTTTGAGTGGTAATGGATTACACTCCCACATCTCCTAGTGTGCATTGCTGTTACACTAACGAATCAGCATACATTGTGCAGTGTTGGAACCTGTGGGACTCTCATACCTTTTAAGTTGCTGATGGCCACATTTTAACACGATACTGCACAACTACACATGGCAAGCAACGTTCAAGACTTGTTGCCTTGGCCTTCTCAAATCATGTTGAAATTATTTAACGGTCATTCCTCCACCATAATTAATAATTTAAAAGCATGAACTTTAATTTTCAGATGCATGCATTCGTGATGTTAGTGAGAGTGAGGTGGATTTTTGGAAAGTGTCATAACCATTTCAATATTTGTTAAATTTTAATTTTTTATCAAATACTTTTAGTGACACTGCGATTCATGGGTGATTTTCATTTTACTAACAAGAAATTCTATCAACCAGCCAGACATTTTCATTGGGTAAATTGGTCACTTAGCTTCCAATGGTTAACACATTTGCTGCGGCCAACGCTTGTAAGTGTTTCCACGACCAACACGCCAGAGCTGCTGACGCTTATAAGCATTTCCGTGATGAACTTGCCAGTGTGGGTAACGCTTATAAGCGGTGCGCTAACTGAGTACTCAGTTTAGTTTGGTTGTGCGCTCGTGTTAGTACAAGCCACCAAAAAAGCATCATGTAACATTTCCCTGTCTGCAGGCATGTGTTTTCGTCTTTAGTGGTTTGCTATAAAAACATCGCCTATACTTCTTACAAATTTATTTGTTATATGGGATTGGGTTTTCATAGCACCACATTGCAAATGAGACCTGTTTCTTTTTCTTCATTTGATAAACCTTTTGGTGTTTTCAGTATAATTCTTTCTCAATGAAGCAGATTTGTCGCTTCTTTGAATTTAATTTTCTTCCCAGTTTGCAATAAATTAGCGGCTTTGTTAGAATTGTTAGCAATAAATGCATATGATGCTTATAAGCGTCAGACAGCTTGCAGCATTTATCACATAATTGGCATGCAGCTAAAGCGTACTTGTATTTCTATATCTAGTACCACTTCTTTTGCAGACACATTCATTTTCAATATTACAGGTTTCGCAGGTGTCTGATTTCATCTCTAAGCGCACATGCGCTTACAGGCGTCCGCCTACAGCATTAGGGGCCCACACTCGTGACTGCAGCGAACGTGTTAAGCTAATTACTGTCGCAACATAATGTGGAAAAGTGGTTTAAAAAAAATTAAAATAAATAAATAAGTAAATATGTAGCAACTTTTATTTTCAGCATTGGATTAGTGGTAATTTGCAGCTTTACAGTAAATTTAATCCAGAAATTAATTTTATCAGTTATTTTAAAAGCTAAACTCAGGTTGAATTACCTAATTTAAATATTGCTCCAAAATAACTTTCTGTTTGCAACAAGTCCAATCTCTCAAGCAGATAATTTTAGAACTTTACAGTTTCAGTAATATTAAATTCCTTTCATTTTAGGCAGTAATTTTTCAAACTGTGATGAGCTGTCACACAAATCCTGATACTGCAAAATGTGATGCAAAAAGGGGTCAGGGTACTTGAGAATCTGCTCATGAATTCTAGAATCAGCAACACTGTATGTAATATCATGATGTATCATAGTGTCTCCATAACTTCTGTCACAGTCATATTTAAATGAACACTGTCTGGATAGGCCTGTCAACCTCTTACAGTATGTATGTCTTGCCTATTTTCACATTCTAAGGAATTTCTAATGGCAGCCAATATCTTTACTTACTCATCAAAACATTAAGTACATAAATTAACTGTTAGGAGCCCATATTTTCAGCACTTGAGACTTCACCTCATACTATTTCTTCCTTCTTCCTCCCTGTACACACCTGAAGGCCACCCATAGGGGTGACTGGGTAATGCGTAAGTCCCAGCCCCGGGCTGGCATGTAGGGTGCGTGTGTACCCCCTGGCGAAGGCCAGGCCTGGGGAGGGGCGATTGACTGCGCTGATACCTTCCTGATTCACCGATCGGTCCCTCCGTCTGTAGATCGGGAGGTGCAACCTGGGATGGGAACAATCAGCCAAGGCGGGTGTGCTTCTGTTAGGGGCCCCAGCAGGAAGGAGCATGCCATCGGAGACACCGACAATCGTGGGGGATACATCTGAGATGGTTTTCCACAGGAAAAGGAAATGTAAAGAGTCTCATGAAGTTAAAGACATACTGGACAATAGTGTACCTGAATAGATGACTTTACCATTGACACCTAAGTTCCTTGTGGTTACCCATACTTAGGAAGAACAATCCTTCTCTCCGATAAACCCGTTTATAATTCAGAAATGGGTGGATGCCATTGCTGGTGAAGTTAAATCCTGCACCCGTCTGCATAATGGGAACAGAAAGTGCCTCCCAGGTGCAACGGTTGCTCAAGGCTAATTTGCTCCATAGTTACCCGATTCGTGTTGAGCTTCATCCAACCCTCAATTATTCCCTCAATTATTCCCGACTGTTTGGACAGTCTGACTGAGGATGAATTAAAGGACTATCTGGCAGCGCAAGGCGTCATCGCAGTGCACTGAGTGATGAAATAGGAGAACAATGTTTCAGTCGCCACGCGTACAGTGTTCTTGACCTTCGACCGAGTGGCTCTGCCGCCGAAGATCAAGGCAGGATATGAGGTAGTCATGGTACGACCTTATATCCCTAACCCTACTCGGTGTTACCAGTGCCATCGCTTTAATCATAAGTCAGTGATGCAAGAACACGGTAACATGTGTCACCTGTGGTAAAGGTGCACATGAGGGTAATTGTCCACCACCGTCCCCTCATTGCATAAATTGTAACGGGAATCATGCTGCCTCCTCCCAGGAATGTCCCGTATTTGCTGATGAATGGGTCATACAGGAAATACGAGTCAAGGAAAAGGTTCCTATACAAGTTGCATGTAAGATGTGCGCCAGTCGTAAGCCTAATACCCCACCGCGTGGTAACTACAGTACTGTAGTTGCAGCACCTCCTCCAATGCAGGACATGGCCACACAGACGTGTGACCTACAGTTTACTACTATAGTCGTCAAACAGTCTACATTGACAATGGCGTCAAGTTCGACGAAAAGTGTGAATACCTCTTCCAAATTGTCATCTTCAGCTGTGAAACCACAGATCGAGACACGTAAGTGTAAGAAGGAGTATTCGCACGAGGATTTCCTTCACACCCCTTTCAAAACATCTGAGTCTACAAATGAACTTCACCAGGGCTCCAAGAAGTCAAGTAAGGGGAAAATTTACCCCCCCCCCCACCCCCCTTCTACCTCACAATGTGATGATGGCATCCCCTGGAAGCCTATAGTCTCTCCAGGTGCATCAGCCAAAGATGGGACTGCCGACCACCTTCACGCGGTTGCCGTGGTCACCTCTGAGAACATGGAGCAAGACCCTCCCGTCTCAGATACCACAAATTGCGAACATTTGCATTGTGGCCCGCCACCTTCGTCGGACTGACGTCCACCTTTATATCATTTTATCCTACTATGGATATTCGTCAATTGCACATTCATGGAATCCGGTCAAATTGGGCAGAACTGCAACTTCTTACGCAAACATATCACCCAATTATGTTCTCTCTACAGGAGACCAAATTGCTCCCTGGTATTCGAATTACTTTCCCATACTACACTGCCGTTCGCTGTGACCTTCCTCCTGTGGCAGGAATTCCAGCCCATGGGGGCGTAATGTTGCTCATTTGGGATGACGTACACAGTAAACCCGTCCCTTTGTGTACTCCATACAAGCTGTCACTGTCCGGATAAACTTTCCTGGATTTATCTTCACACTGTGCAATATTTATGCTCCTTCCTCCTTTCCAGTCACTAGATCTGATCTTCTAGATCTTATTGACCAGCTTCCATGTCCGTTTTTGTTGGTGGGCGATTTCAACGCCCACCACCCCCTTTGGGGCTCCCCACGACCATGTCCACGGGGCTCCCTCCTGGCAGATATACTGAACCACCTTCAGCTCATCTGCCTTAACACTGGTGATTCAACTTATCTTTCAGACTCCACAAACACTTTCAGCCATATAGATGTATCTATCTGCATTGCTTAGCTGGCACGGCATCTTGAATGGTCTGTTCTCTCAGACACACATTCGAGTGATCATTTTCCATGTGTAATTCGCCTAATGATGCCTGGCACACTTGAGCATCCACATGGCTGGCAGATTACCAAAGTGGATTGGGAGCTCTATTCGTCACTGGCGGATTTTGGTACTCATCAGTTTCCCAGTATAGACGACCAAGTGTAACACCTTACCACAGTTATTCTCACAGCTGCGGAATGTTCCATCCCCTGTAAGACTACCCAAGCACATCATCCCCTAGTTCCGTGGTGGACTGCAGAATGCCGTGACACTCTGCGAGCACGGCGACGTGCCCTCAGAACCTTTAAATAACGACCCACGCTCGACAACTGCATCCGATACAAATGGCTGCGGGCCTATTGTCGTCACCTCTTTCGCGACTGTAAATGTGCCAGTTGGCTCTCATTTATGAGCTCTTTTAATAGATTACCCCTTCCTCCATTTTTGGGGTAACCTCAGATAAATTTCAGGCACTATGGCTCATTTCCTGACTCCCGGTCTCTGTGTCACAACTGACGCCATCGTCGACCCTCCACAAATAGCCAACACACTTGGTAGACATTTTGCAGAGGTGTCTAGTTCTTCTCACTACAATGACGCTTTCCTCACTAGAAAAAGGACAGTGGAGGTGACTCCATTGCCCTTTACCTCTCAGAACTGTGAACGCTACAATGCTGAATTTACTGTGCAAGAGCTCCACCACACACTCTCGTCTTCACGGTCCTCTGCTCCAGGACCAGATGGCATTCACGTAGTGATGTTCCATCACCTTTTGCCTACGGGCTTGCACTTCCTACTGGCCACCTACAACCGTATATATGGATAGAAGGCACCTTTCCGCAATGCTGGCGTGAAGCCATAGTAATTCCCATACCAAAGCCTGGGAAGGACAAATTTCTCCTTTCCCGCTACCGCCCCATTTCCCTCACCAGTAGAGTATGCAAGGTGATGGAATGCATGATTGACGGGCGCCTGGTATGGTGGCTAGAAACGCGACATCTCCTTTCTAATGTCCAGTGTGGGTTTCGCAAGCACTGTTCTGCAGTGGATCATCTTGTCCCCCTATCTACTTCAGTAATGAATAACTTTTTACGGAAGCGCCAGACAGTAGCGGTGTTTTTGGATCTGGAAAAGGCATACAAGACCTGCTGTAGGAGGGGCATCCTCCGCACTCTGCACACATGGGGTTTTCAGGGTCGTCTGCCAATTTTTATCCAGGAATTTTTAACAGACCCTACGTTTAAAATGCATGTTGGTTCGGTTTTATCAAGCACTTTTATTCAGGAGAACGGGGCCCCCCAGGGTTCAGTCCTGAGCGTCGTTTTATTTGCAATGGCAATCAATTCTATAGCCGATCATCTACCTTTGGGAGTGTCGGCGTCCCTCTTTGTCAATGACTTCGCGATCTACAGCATCTCTGAGAAAATGGGTCTCCGAGACACACTGCACACATGGAGTATGGACAGTGGCTTTTGATTATCGGCTGGACAGTCTGCATGAACTTCTGGCGGCGGAAGGAGTTCCTTCCCCCTTCCCTTCACCTGGGCCCCATAGTACTTCCAATTGTGGAGACCATGACGTTCTTGGGTCGTGTTTTCGATAGGAAGCTATGTTGGTCTCCTCACATATCTCGTTTCACAGCTCGCAGTACCCGCTCTCGGGTGTTAAGTGGCACCTCGTGGGGAGCTGATTGGTCTTCTCTCCTTTATCTGTATTGTACCATAGTTCGGTCCAAACTGGACTATGGAAGCATTGTCTATTCTTCGGCTCGACTGTCCATACTGTGCCGCCTTAACACAATCCACTCCCCAAGGGATCTGTCTGGCAATGGGAGTGTTTTACACTAGCCCCGTTGAGAGCCTCTACGCCAAGGCTGCCGAACTACCTCTTTCTTATCGTCGGGAACTCCTGCTTAGCTGTTACGCTAGCCGTTTGTCATCCATGTGAGGACATCCGATGTATGCTGTCTTCTTTAATGACTCACTTGATGGTCTCTTTGCCGTGCACCCATCTGCTCTGATACCACTGGGAGTTCGCTTGCATTCGTTACTTGGCCAGCTCGGCGTTACAATGCCTGCTACTTTCTCGACTGGAGAGATCACCTCTCCACCGTTGCTAAGCCCCAAAGTCCGTTTTAACTTGGACTTTCATTCTCTTCCAAAGGACTCCACACCTAGTTTTGTTTACCGAAGAGAATTTCTTGCACTCCGGTTCAGATTTGATGACAATTTGTTCATCTACACTGATGACTCAAAGACAGACCAGGGTGTTGGGTGTGTCTTTGTGCTTGGCAACGTTTCATTTAAATATCGTCTTCCTGAGTGAAGTTCCAATTTTACAGCTGAGCTGTATGCATTATATCAAGCCACCCAATACGTCCGGCGAAACTCGCTCAATAAGAGTGTCATTTGCTCGGACTCTCTGAGTGCTCTTTTGAGCTTCCACACACTATATCCTGTCCATCCCCTGGTACAAAGCATCCACAGTTGTCTTACCTCTCTTTCAGCAAGTGGAACTACTGTGACGTTTCTGTGGGCCCCTGGCCACGTGGGAGTGTTGGGGAATGAGTCTGCGGATACGGCTGCCAAGGAGGCAGCTCTCCTCCCACTGCTGTCTACCTTTTCTACTACCTCTGATGACCTTTGTGCTGGTGTCTCCCGGCATGAGCAGGAATGGGCTCTTCAAGTTGCTGCAAAAGATTGGATGCCCACCCAAATTACTACAAGTAATTGTCTCATTCCATGAGAAAATGCAAGCAACAGTCTGCTTCAATGGCAATACATCAGAGGCAATTCCTGTAATTAGTACTGTAAAGCAGGGGTGTGTGCTAGTGCCTACTCTGTTTGGGATCTTCTTCTTGCTTCTGTTGAGATTTGCCTTTGAAGACTGTGATGAGGGAGTGTATTTATGTAGGAGGTCTGAAGGAAATCTGTTCAACATTGTCTGCCTTAAAACCAAGAAAAAGTAAGTACAACTGTTATTCGCGAGTTGCTATATGCAGACAGTGTAGCTCTGGTAGCAAACACAGAAGATGAGTTGCAGTGCCTAATCAACAAGTTATCACATGACTGTGGAAAATTTGGTCTTACAATTAGCCTGCAAAAAAACTTAGATCATGGCACAGGGCAGCAACAATCATCCATCCATTGGAATCCTCTTCATGTAGTTGGGATTTACAATATGTAGCAACTTAAATCACTTAACAAAAGTAAATCCTGGTTCCAATTGTGTACCAATTAGTTTCCTGTAAGAGTATGCTGATGCAATAGCTTCATACCTAGTTATCATTTACAAATACTCGCTCAGCAAACGTTCCGTACCCATAGACTGGAAAGTTGCACAGGTTCCATCAATATTCAAGAAAGGCAATAGGAGTGATCTGCAAAATTACAGGCCTACATCATTAACGTTGGTTTGCAGCAGGATTTTAGAACATATACTTTCCTCAAATATTATGAACTACCTCAAAGAGAATGACCTATTGACCCATAGTCAACAACGATTCAGAATGTATCATTCTTGAGAAACACAGCTAGCTCTTTACTCACATGATGTGATGAGTGCTATGGGCAAGAGATGTCAAATAGACTCTGTATTTCTAGATTTCCGGAAGGCTTTTGACACTGTACCTCACAAGTGTCTCTAATCAAAGTGCATGATTTTGGAATACTGTCACAGTTGTGCAATTGGATTCATGATTTCCTGTAAGACAGGACACAGTATGTTGTAAATGACAGAAAATCACAGAGTAGAACTGAAGTGACATCTGGCGCTCCCCAGGGAAGTGTAATAGGGTCTTTACTGTTCTTTATTCTTATAAATGATTTCGGAGACAATCTGAGTAGCTCTGTTGGACTGTTTGTGGATGATGCTTTCACTTATCAGTCAGTAAAGTCACCAGAAGATCAAAGGAAAATGTGAAATTATTTAGATAAGATATCTACATGGTGCAAAAATGGTAATAGACCCTTAATAATGAGAAGTGTGAAGTCATCCATATGACCACTTAAAGAAGCCCATTAAACTTCATTTACATGATAAATCAGTTAAAACTACAGGCCATAAATTCAACTAAATACCTAGGAGTAACAATTACAAACAACTTAAATTGGAAAGAACACAAAGAAAATATTGTAGGGAAAGTGAATCAAAGACTATGTTTCGCTGGCAGAACACTTAGAAGATGCAACAGTTCTACTAAAGAAACTGCCTATACTACACTTGTGTGTCCTATTTTATTGTGTTGCTGTGCATTGTGGGATCCCCACCAAGTGGGACTGACAGACGGTTTAGAGAAATTTCAGAGAAAGGAAGCTCGTTTTGTACTATCACAATATAGGGGAGTGTCACAGAAATGATGCACAACTTGGGGTGGAAATCATTAAAAGAAAGGCATGTTTTGTTGTGATGAGATCTATTTGAAAAATTTCTTTGACCAACTTTCTCTTCTGTATGCAAATATATTTTGTTAGCACCCACCTACATAGGAAGACTTCATCATGAAAATAAAATAAGAGAAATCAGATCGAAAATGAAAAGATTTAGGTGTTTCTTTTTCCCCGTGAGCTATTAGAGAATGAAACTGTAGAGAAACATCATAAAAGAGGTTCAATGAACACACTGCCATGCTCTTCAACATGACTTGCAGAGTATTTGTGTACATGTAGATGTACGGAGAACAACAGGAGGATGTGAGGCCAGTGGGAAGACCGCACCTTCCCCACAAGGATGTCTGCAAGAAAGATCTAATCAATGCCCACATCAACCCATTTCATTGTGAACTTACTGATGATGACTCTGTCAAGTGATGGCTAGTTGAATGCAAAGGGGTCCTGCTTGCAGATGACAAATGATTGCAAGAAGACAAAATGAAGAGGACACGACAGAAGGAGAAAGTGGCTTCTGCTCAAATTTCAAGTGCCAAAACTGCAGCAGGGACTGCCAATCTCAAATGGGACTTTTCAGCCATAAAAGACGTTGTAGGCTCTGAGCCAAGTATGCTACGCCATTATCCTCCGAGGATGGACGGATGCCATTCATTTACTCACTGCAAAGACATAATGATGAGATGCAACATGCATATAAAAAAAACCATACACACACACATGAGCTATTGGTCATGGCCTTCTTCAGAATAGATCATTCATACAGGCACACCTTACAGTACACAACCATCATGTCAGGCGAGTAAAGGGAAAGAAAGAAGGGGGAAACCCCTCCCACCACGCAAGCACGCGCACGCGCCCACACACACACACACACACACACACACACACACACACACACACACACACATATACATTACAAGGAATGGGATAGGTGTAGGAACTGTTGGATGCGGAAAAAAGGAAGTTATCATAGTTTGAGGCCTCGCTAATTTAGGGATTGGAGTATGTACTGTAAGGATAGCTCCTATCTGTGTAGTTCAGAAAAGCTGGCGGTGGTTGAGAGGATCCAGATGGCACATGTTTTGAAGCACATGTGAAGCAAATCAAGCGTATGCTCCACTGCATGTTGTGCCACAGGGTGGTCTACCCTGTTTTTAGCCACAGGTGGCAGTGGCCATTCATCATAATGGAGACAGCTGGTTCGTGGTCATGCCAGTATATAAAGCTACACAGTGATTGTAACATAGTTGGTAAATTACATGGCAGCCTCTAATTGGGTAGGATAAGCCTGTGATGGGACTGGAATAGGAACTGCTGGGTGTGTGGATTGGACATTTCTTGCAGTGAGGTCTTCCACAGGTATATGATGGCAGTGGACTGGGTTTTGGGGTAGCATAGGGATGGACTGGGATGTTATGGAGGTTGGGAGATTGATGGAACAGCACTTTAGGTGGGTTGGGAAGGATCTTGGGCATGATGTCTCTCATTTCTGGACATGAGGACAGCAAATAAAAGCATTGGCGAAGGATGCAGTTTAATCGTTCAATTCCAGGGTGGTACTGGGCCGCAAGGGGAGTACTCTTAAGTGGATGGTTAATGGTGGTAGAGGAAGAATTTGGGATGAGTGAGGATATAGCAAGAGAGATCTGTTTGCAGACTAGGTCTGTGGATTAGCTTCTGTTCATAAAAGTTGTTGTCAAACTTTTAGTGTATTGAAAAACTGAGTTCTTGTCACTGCAGAGATGCCATCCACGTGTGTTGGCTGTAAGAGAGGGATTTCTTGATGTGGAAGGGATTGCAACTGTCAAAATGTAGGTACTGTTGGTGATTGGTAGGTTTAATATGGATGGGAATGTGGATGGAGTCATCAGTTAGGTGGAGGTTAACATCCAGGAATGTGGCATGGTGGCTTGAGGAAGACCAGGTGAAGCAGATTGGAGAGAAGGGGGTTGAAGTCTTGAAGGAAGGAGGATAAGGGGCCCTTTCCAGATCATGGAAAAATCATGAATAAACCTGAACCAGACCAAGGTTTGGGTTTTTGGAATGCTAGGAAGGATTCCTCCAGATGGCTGATAAAGAGGTTGGCATAGGAAGGTGCCATGTGGGTGTCAATGGCTGGACCACAGATTTTATGGTAAACTTTCTCCTCAAAGGAAAAGGAGTTGTTTGTTAGAATAAAGTTGGTGAGGGTTATAAGGAATGAGGCATTGGGCTTGAATTCAGAAGGATGTTGGAAGAGGTAGTGTTCAAAAGTGTCAAGGCCATGGGTATGTGAGATGTTGGTGTATAAAGAGGTTGAATCTACTATGACAAATAAGGATCCAGGAAGTAAAGGAGTGGGGATGGTGGAAAGTTGGTGAAGGAAGTGGTTGGTGCCCTCGATATAGGAGGATCGATTTAGGACAATTGGTTGAAGGTGTTGGTCAACAAGGGCTGAAATTCTTTCAGTAGCTGCATAGTAACCAGCCACAATCGGGCATCCAGTATTATTTGGTTTGTGTGTTTTAGGTCGCATGTAGAAGGTGGGTGTGCGGAGTGCTGTTGGGGAAAGAGGGAGATGGATGCAGGTGAGAGTTTCTGGGAAGGGACGTATGATTTCAACAGGGACTATAGATCTTGGTGGACTTTTGGGATGCGGTCATTCAGGTACAACTTGTAGGTGGAGGAATCAGAGAGTTGATGGAGTCCTTCTACCAGGTAGTCATTGTAATTCATAACTACATTGGTGGAACCTTTGTCTGCAGGGATGATGATTATGTTGGGATTTATATTGAGGTTGTGGGTGGCTCTCCTTTCTTCAGCTGAAAGGTTTGCCACCTAAGGACAGTGTATCTGCAGTGACAAGAACTCCCTTTCTCAATATGCACATCACGATGGAATGGCTGAACACACTAAGGTGCCTTGTTGTGGAACACACAGTTGTTCCCCACTGGAAGTTCGAGTCCTTCCTTGGGCATGGGTAGCTGTGTGTTTGTATGTGTGTGTTGTCCTTATGTTAGTTTAAGTTGTTTTTAAGCCCAGGGGCTGAACACCATAGTAGTTAAGCACTATAGATTTACAAACATAGTGACAATATTCAATATTTTAATACAGCTAGGACTAGCTATGACAATTGTTAATTTGTTTATCGTATGAATTTGAACTTTTTGCGTTGCTCCACAGTTACAACAAATATATGGTGTTATTTATTTATTTACACTTGTCTTATATTTTGCCCATAGGTGCTACTGGCTCTGCAAATCATTAAAGGCAATTACTTAGTGTTAGGGAGGCAAAAAAGAGGCAAGAATGGTAAGTTGTTATCTGTATTCCATTTCCACATTTACCTATGATCTTGTATACAGTTTCATAATACATCCATTGTTGGTGCTATAGGCGCGGAACAGGTGCATGTGCTCTGATTCATACAGTGAGTGCAGTGATGATATGGTAATGTACTTCTGTGATTTTATGACTCTATAGTTACATTTGAATCAGTCATTTAGGAAAGGCCATCTACCACCAACATAAATTTTTCAGGAGAAAGAAAAAACTGTTTGCATTGCAATAACAAAGTGCAAAATATATTCTTTTATATTTAGATTATAGTGCAAGACATGATATATGCTTCAAGTATCTTTTCTTTGAAGTATAATGGAAATGTGATGAGAATGATAATATAGCTTTTTTTAAATGACTGGTTAAATTTAATTTGCACATAAGCAATCAATTATTTGTACTTTTGGCTAAACTTTTGCTCAAAATTAGCAATGCTGTGTTTTGTTGTTGGTGTCTATAACTGTTTATTGTATTTTTGTGACCATATTGAATATCTGTATTCTAATAAAGTATAAAGGAAGTTTTCATTTTTGTGATAAATACAGCAAAATACACTGGTAAAAACAATTAGGGGATCAGTTTAGATATCTAGGTTCTGAAGTACTATCATTGGTAGAATGGTGATTCTACAGAGTGGAGGCAACAACATTATGGAAACCGAGATAGTGCTAATAACAGGAAGTTGCTGCAGAGGGGGTTGGTCTTGACTTGCTTTAATTCTACTAAATGAATTACACAAGTACATCTACATGCATACTCCACAAGGCACTCGATAGTGTGTGGCGGAGGGTACCTTGAGTACCACTATCAGTTCTCCCTCCTATTCCAGTCACGTATTGTTCGTGGAAGGAAAGATTGTCGGTATGCTTCTGTGGGGGCTCTAATCTCTCTGATTTTATCTTCATGATCTCTTCGCGTGATGTATGTAGGAGGGAGCAATATACTGCTAGACTCCTCAGTAAAGGTACATTCATGAAACTTTGACAAAAGCCCATACCGAGCGACAGAGCGCCTCTCCTGCATAGTCTACCACTGGAGTTATTCGATCATCTCTGTAACGCTTTCATGATTACCAAATGATCCTGTAACGAAGTGCGCTGGTCTACATTGGATTTTTTCTACTTCCTCTATCAACACCACCTGGTACGGATCCCACACTGGTGAGCAGTATTCTAGCTGTGGGCGAACAAGTGTACTGTAACCTACTTCCTTTGTTTTCGGACTGCATTTCCTTAGGATTCTTCCACTGAATCTAAGTCTGGCATCTGCTTTACTGACGATTTTATATGGTTGTTCCATTTTAAATCACTCCTAATCCCAGATAATTTATGGAATTAACTGCTTCCAGTTGCTGACTTGCTGTGTAGCTAAATGATACAGGATCTTTCTTTCTATGTATTCGCAGCACATTACATTTGTCTACATTGAGATTCAATTGCCATTCCTTGCACCATGCATCAATTCGATGCAGATCCTCCTGCAGTTCAATACAATTTTCCATTGTTACAACCTTCTATATACTACAGCATCATCCACAAAAAGCCTCAGTGAACTTCTGATGTTATCCACAAGGTCATTTATATATATTGTGAACAGTAACAGACCCACGACACTTCCCTGTGGCACACCTGACATCACTCTTACTTTGGAAGACTTCTCTCCACTGAGAATGACATGCTGCATTCTGTTGTCTAGGAACTCCTCAATCCAATCACACAATTGGTCTGATAGACCATATGCTTTTTCTTTGTTTATTAAACGTCTGTGGGGAACTGTATCAAATGCCTTGCAGAAGTCAAGTAACACAGCATCTACCTGGGAACCCATGTCTATGGCCCTCTGAGTCTTGTGGACGAATAGTGCTTGCTGGGTTTCACATCAATGCCTTTTTTGAAACCCATGCTGATTCTTACAGAGCAGATTTCTAGTCTCCAGAAATGTCATTATACTGGAACATAATACATGTTCCAAAATTCTACAACTGACCGACGTTAGAGATGTAAGCCTATAGTTCTGCACATCTGTTCGATATCCCTTCTTAAAAACGGGGATGACCCGCACCATTTTCCAATCTTTCGGAATGCTACGGTCTTCTAGAGACGTACGGTACACCACTGCAAGAATGGGGGGGGGGGGGGGGGCGCGGCAAGTTCCTTTGCATACTCCCATTTGGTCCTGCAGCCTTTCCTCTTTTGAGTGATTTTAATTGTTTTTCTATCCCTCTTTCAATTATTTTGATATCTTCCATTTTGTAATCTGTGCGGCAATCTAGAGAAGGAACTACAGTGCAATCTTCCTCTGTGAAACAGCTTTGGAAAAAGTCATTTAGTAATTCAGCCTTTAAAGTGTCATCCTCTGTTTCAGTGCCATTTTCGTCACAGAGTGTCTGGAGATTTTGTTTTGATCCACTTACCGCTTTGACATAAGACCAAAATTTCTTAGGATTTTCAGGCAAGTCAGTACACTGAACTTTGCTTTCAAACTCATTGAACGCCTCTCACATAGCCCTCCTCACGCTACATTTTGCTTCATTTAATTTTTGTTTGTCCACAAGGCTTTGGCTATGTTTATGTTTGCAATGAAGTTCCCTTTGCGTCCGTAGCAGTTTTCTAATTCGGTTGTTGTACCATGGTGTTGTACCATCTCTTACGATCTTGCTTGGTACATACTCATCTAATGCATATTGTACGATGGCTTTGAACTTTGACCGCTGTTCCTCAACACTATCTGTACTTGAGATAAAACTTCTATGTTGAGCCGTCAAGTACTCTGAAATCCGCTTTTTGTCACTTTTTCCGAACTGAAAAATCTTCCTACATTTTTTAAATATTTCTATTTATGGCTGAAATTATTGATGCTGTAACCACTTTATGATCGATGATTCCCTGTTCTGCGTTAACTGTTTCGAATAGTTCTGGTCTGTTTGTCACCAGAAGGTCTAATATGTTGTCGTCATGAGTTGTTCTCTATTTAACTTCTCAAGGTAATTTTCAGATAATGCAGTCAAAACAATTTCACTGGACTCTTTGTCCCTGCCACCCATCATAAACGTTTGGGTCTCCCAGTCTATATCTGGTAAATTAAAATCACCTCCCAAAACTATAACATGATCGGGAAATGTACTCGAAATATTTTCCAAATTTTCCTTTAGGTGTTCTGCCACAACAGCTTCTGAGTCAAGAGGCTTATAGAAACAGCCAATTACCATGTTCGCGCCTGCTTTAACCATGTCCTTCACCCAAATTATTTTACACTTCGGATCTCTGTCTATTTCCTTCAATACTAGTTCACTTTTTATCGCTATAAACACACCTCCCCCTTCACTGTGCAGCCTATCTCTGCGGTATACATTCCAGTCTCAGTTTAGAATTTCATTACTGTTTACATCTGGTTTCAGCCAACTTTTTTTCCCTAGTACTATGTGGGCATTGTGACTGTTTATTAATGAGAGCAGTTCTGGGACCTTTCTATAGATGTTCCTTCAGACAACTACATTGATCTTTTCATTCCCTGTTGTGTTCTGCCTTCTGCTACCCTGTTGCAACTCAGAAGGCATCTTGTCAGGCCTAGTGAGGGAATTCTCTAACCTAAAAAAAAAAAAAAAAAACCATGTGCACTCAACAGTAGTTGGGTTCATATAATGTAGGCAGCAGGTAGTTCAATGCACCAAAAATGTGAATTACCTGAAGCTGTGGCATGGAGGGCCATAGAAAGGTTGAAAGTGTGACAGACACAGAAGGAGGTGCCTGCAGCTATTGGAGTGTCCCAAAGTGTAATTTCCAGGACCTGAACACAATTTCAGACAACAGGAACCATTTTGAGGTGGTAAGGCCCAAGTTGTCCAAGGGTAACATCAGCAAGAGATGACCGTTATCTACATCTACATCTACATACATACTCCGCAATTCACCGTAAGGTGCGTGGCGGAGGGTACACTGTACCACTACTAGGCATTTCCTTTCCTGTTCCACTCCCAAATTGAACGAGGAAAAAAATAACGCCTACATGCCTCCATACGAGCCCTAATTTCTCTTATCTTGTCTTTGTGATCTTTACGCGAAATGTAAGTAGGCGGCAGCAAGATCGTACTACACTCAGCTTCAAATTCTGGCCCTCTAAATTTACTTAACAGAAATTCACGAAAAGAATGTCATCTTTCTTCCAGCGATCCCCAATTGAGTTGCTGGAGCATTTCCGTTACACTCGCGCATTGGTCGAACCTACCGGTAACAAATCTAGCTGCTCGTCTCTGAACCGCCTTTATGTCTTCCTTTAAACTGATCTGCTGTGGGTCCCAAACACTTGAGCAATACTCAAGACGTGGTCGTACAAGCGTTTTATACGCGGTCTCCTTTACACGTGATGTACATCTTCCCAAAATTCTCCCAATAAACCGAAGTCGGCTGTCCGCCTTACTCACAACTGTCCTTACATGCTTGTTCCATTTCATATATCGCTCTGCAATGTTACGCCTAGATATTTGAACGACGCGACAGCATCAAGAACCTCACTACTAATGCTGTATTCGAACATTATGGGATTGTTTTTTCTACTCAAGCGCATCACCTTACATTTTTCTACATTGAGAGCTAGCTGCCAATCTTCGCACCAACTAGAAATTTTGTCTAAGTCATCCTGTATGCTATTACAGTCAGTTACAGAAGACACCCTCCCATACACCACAGCATCATCAGCAAACAGCCGCAAATTACAACTCACTCTGTCCATTAGATCATTAATATAGATAGAAAATAATAGCGGTCCTATCACACTCCCCTGGGGTACGCCTGACGATACACTCATCTCTGATGAACACTCGCCATCGAGAACAACGTACTGCTTTCTATTACTTAGAAAGTCTTCCAGCCAGTCACAAATCTGTGAACCTATTCCATAAGCTCGTATCTTAGTTAGCAGTCTGGAGTGTGGCACTGCGTCGAACGCCTTTTTGAAGTCGAGAAAAACACAATCCACCTGTTGCCCTTCGTCCATGGCTTGCAAGATGTCATGTGAGAAAAGGGCAAGCCGAGTTTCAGATGAACGATGTTTCATAAACCCGTGCTGATTCATGGAAAGAAGCTTTTCTGTTTCAAGGAAATTTACTATATTCGAACTGAGAATATGCTCCAAAATTCTACATGAAACTGATGTCAACGATATTGGCCTGTAATTGTACGGGTCAGTTCTCTTTCCTTTCTTATACACGGAGGTCACCTGCGCTTTTATCCAATCACTAGGAACTTTGCGCTGAATTAAAGATTCGTGATAAATGCAAGCTAAGTATCTACGGTTAACAGCACAATGAGACAAATGGCACTAGGTATTTTTGTGTTCAGCTGGACAATAATTGTTCCCTCATATGCAGAGAACAATGAACTCTGAACGATCCTGCTTATGTGCAAGAAACATTACCATATTATGGTGGTGCATGAATGGTGTGGGTAGGAGTCAGTTTTGATGTATGGACCTCTATGTCATTCAGAATGGCACTTTGACAGCTCATAGGTACAGAGATCCTTCAACATTTTGTTGTACCCTACGCTGGTGCAACAGCAGATGGGTTCCTCTTGGTAGATGATAGCACTTTTCCCCACAGAGCTGCAATGGTGGACAATATGCTTAAAGCTGAGGGAATTGAATAAATGGAGTGGCTAGCTTCTTTACCAGACTTAAACCCAACTGAGCAAGTCTGGGATGCGCTTAGCAGAAGTATTGCAGCCAGAGCAGCACCTCCCACAATGGTTGCAGAGCTATATATTGCACTCTGGAAGAATGACCAAATATCCCTCAAGAGCTGATTGATAACTTTATACTGCCCAAGCAACACAGGTGTGCCACTGTACTGGGCTGCTTGAGGTGATCACACACCACATTAAGGGCATTTCACACCACAGTCACACTATGTCACGCATAACGTGACAGATGTCAAGTGACAGATGTGCAGTTCACACCGCCACCGACGTCTTTCAGATACTGGGGGTATCATATCTGTTTTTTCAGTCAGTTCAGTTGAAACAGGTAACATGGCAAGTGGTTCGTGGAGCAATAGCGGGTTTACTAAAATGTCCCTTGGTTGGATGACAGCGATAGTAGTTCGAGTAGTGAAGAGGAACTAATGCTGTTGTTCTCGGTTACAAACTAAATGCACTGTGTGCACCCCGTCAACCAAAGATGGGAACAGTGTGGCGAGTATCATCATCTACATGGGATACTCTGCAAATCACAGTTAAGAGCCTGGCAGAGGGTTCATCGAACCACCTTTATACTATTTATCTCCCATTACTTTCTCGAATAGTCTACAGAAAGAAAGGACACCTGAATCTCTCAGTTTGAGCTCTGATTTCTCATATTTTATTCTGATGATCATTTCTACCTATGTAAGTGGCAGTCAACAAAATATTTTTGCATTTGGATGAGATGTTGGCGATTGGAGTTTCGTTAGTAGCCCACTCCGCAGCGATAAACGCCGTTGTTGTAATGATCCCCATCCCAAATTCTGTTTCATTTCCGTGACGCTGTCTCCCCTGTATTGTGACAATAAAAAACGAGCTGCCCTTCTTTGGACTCTTTCGATGTTCTCTGTCAAACCCACCTGATAAGGATCCCACACTGTGCAGTAATACTCCAAAAAAAGGATGGACAAGGGTAGTGCATGCAGTTACTTTAGTAGTTCTGTTGTATCTTTCTAAGGGTTCTGCCAATAAAACACATTATCATCATCTGATAGAGGACTTGGAACTAGACGATGACAGATTCACAACATAGTTTCGGCTATCTAAATCTGAGTACGAAGAGATCTTAACACTGATAAGTAATGTTATTAGTAAAAACGACGCCATCTACAGGAGATGTATTTCCAGCAGAGAAAGATTGGTGCTATGTAAGTGGTTTATAAATTTGATAAAATTTATTTCAAACATCTTAACTCCTCCAAATCTGTATTCCATAGCAGTGGCGTGTTCTGGTGGCTTCAGTTAACTGCTCCATAACAAATAAAAAAAATAGCAATACAGCTTCTTGTAACAAGTTACAGCACGAAACTGCGTGACAGGTGTGGCCATGCATGCGGCAGGGTAGCGGGCCAGTGCGCATGCAGGAGCCTGCAGACATCGACAGATGTTTTCAAAAGATCGGTCTCAGAGCAATCCCGCAGATTCGTCTGTCAACATCTGTGAGGTCGTTGTGAATTACACCATTTAAAACTACGGAAACAGATCTTTTGAAAAATCTGTCACATTACGAAACGTGACATAGTGTGACTGCAGTGTGAAACGGCCTTTTAGAGGGCAATGAGAATGACTTGATAGTAAAGGAAGGGAAGGGTTACGGAAAGGAAATGCAGTTCAGGGACGAAAGAAGGAAGAAAGACTGCAATAGTTTGGGGCTCTATGCTTGCCAAGCACGTACTCATGAAAGAACTGTGAGCCCCCTGAGGATTTTATGGTAGCCTCATGGTCTTTTGCTTTATGCAAATGCCATGAAACCTGAAGTAAAGAGTTGAGACAGCAAACTATCATACTGTATCACACACAATTTTAAGCAGTATTGAATATGATACATTACCATATGTATATTGCGTATGATTTCTCACCTAATCTCCCAATTTTTTTAAGCAGTGTGTAAATATCAAATTGAATAATATATTAAGACTAGGAAAAATCTGTTGTCACTGAAATGCTCTTGTTTTTTGTTATCACTAGAATGCAAGTAGACCAGATGCAGAGCTTATGAATATAACAGAGGTAAATGAATGTTGTTGTTGTTGTTGTTGTTGTTGTTGTGGTCTCCAGTCCGCAGACTGGTTTGATGCAGCTCTCCACACTACGCTGTCCTGCGCAAGCCTCTTCATCTGAGAATATGAACAGCAACCTATATCCTTTTGAATCTGCTTACTGTATACATCCCTTGGTTTCCCTCTATGATTTTTACCACACACTTCCTTCTAATGCTAAGTTGATGATTCCTTGATGTCTCAGAATGTGTCCCACCAACCTATCCCTTCTCTTAGTCAGGATATGCCAAAAACTCCTTCTCTCCCCAATTCTGTGAAGCACCTCCTCATCAGTCACGCTATCTACCCATCTAATCTTCATCATTCATCTGTAGCACCACATTTCAAAAGCATGTATCATATTTTGGTCTGAACTCTGTGTAGTCCACGTTTCACTTCCATACAATGCTACACTCCAGAAAAATGCTTTCAAAAAAGACTTCCTAACATTTAAACTAATATTGGATGTCAACAACTTTTGCTTCTTCAGAATCGCTTTCCTTCCCATAGCCATTCTTCTTTACCTCGGCCATCAGAAGTTATCTTGTTACCTAAATAACAAATCTCATGTACTGATTTTATTGTCTAATTAGCTAATCTAATTCCTTCAGCATCGCCTGATTTTCTGACACTACATTCCATTACTTTTGTTTTATTCTTGTTAATGATCATCTTATACGTTCCTTTTAAGACACTTTCCATTCTGTTTAATTGCTCTTCAAGGTCTTTTGCTGTTTCTGACAGAATTACTATGTCATCAGCATACTGCGAAGTTTTTATTGCCTTTCCAAATTTCCCCTTGCATTTCTTCATAGCTTGCTCAATGTACAGATTGAACAACATTGGGGGAAGGCTATAACCATCCTTAGCAACCACTGCAACCCTTTCATGCTCTACGACTCTAATAATAGCTCTCTGGTTTTTGTACAGGTTGAATATAACTCTTTCTTCCCTATATTTTACCCCTCCTACCTTCAGAATCTGAAAAAGTGTATTCCAGTCAACATTGTCAAATTTCTCCAGGTCCACAAATGCTAAAAATGTAGGTTTCCTTTTCCTTAATCTATCTTTTAAGCTAAGTGTAATGTGAGTATTGCCTAGCTTGTTCCTACATTTCTCCTAAATCCAAATTGATCTTC
This sequence comes from Locusta migratoria, assembly GCA_026315105.1. Taxonomy (NCBI): domain Eukaryota; kingdom Metazoa; phylum Arthropoda; class Insecta; order Orthoptera; family Acrididae; genus Locusta; species Locusta migratoria. The sequence goes on from CM048746.1 coordinate 614,779,432, forward strand.
CCCATGGTTGGATTCCATCAGTTTTTCCATTTGTCTGTAAATAGTTCATGTTAGTAATTTGCAACCCGGACTTATTAAACTGATAGTTCTGTAATTTTCACATTTGTCTGCACTTGCTTTCTTACGAATTGGAATCACTATATTCTTCTTGAAGTCTGAGGATTTTTCACTGTCTCATACATCTTGAATAACAGGTGGAACAATTTGTTCATGACAAGCTCTCCTAACGATAATAGCTGTTCAGACATGACATCATCCACTCCAGCCATTGTGTTTTTACTCATATCTTTTAGTGCTTTGTCAAATTCTTCTTACAGTATTGTATCTCCTATCTCATCTTCCTCTACTTTGTTTACCACTTCTAGAATACTGCCTTCAAGTTTATTTCCTTTGTACAGGCCTCCTATAGATTCCTTCCATCTTCGCTTAGTACTGGTTTTCCATCTGAGTTCTTGATATTCATACCACTGTTTTTCTTTTCTCCCAATGTATCTTTTATTTTCCTGTAGACTGTACTAATCTTTCCACTAGTTATACATTCTTCTGCTGTCTTGCATTTCTCCTCAAGTCATTCCTGCTTAGTTAGTCTGCATTTCTTGTCAATCTCATTTTTCAGATGCCTGTACTCTGTTTTGCTTGCTTCACTTGATGCATTTTAATATTTTCTCCTTTCATCTATTAAGTTCAGTATCTCCTTGTATTATCCAAAGATTTCTATTAGGCCTGGTCCTTCTACCTATATGTTACCCTGCAGCCTTCGCTAATCTATCTCCCAGAGCTACCCATTCTTCTTCTACTGTATTACTTTCCCTCGTGTCAGACAATCCTTGCCTAATGCTCCCTCTAAAACTCTCAACCACCTCGGCTTCCTTCAGTTTGTACAGATTCCATCTCCTTAATTTTCTATCTTTTTGCAGTCTCTTAAGTGTGGACATCAAACCTACCAACAAACAACAGTACCTCCATTATGACAGCTGCCATCCATTCCATATCAAACGTTCCCTTCCCTACAGCTTAGGTCTTCGTGGCAAAAGAGTCTGCTCCAGTCCCGAATCCCTGAACCAGTACACCAATAACCTAATAACAGCTTTCACATCCCGCAGCTATCCTCCTGATATGGTTCAGAAGCAAATTACCAGAGCCACCTCCTCATTCCTCCAAATCCAGAACCTTCCACCGAAGAATTCCAGAAGTGCCCCTTTTGTCACCGGATACTTTCCGGGACTGGAGCGGACTCTGAATGTGGCTCTCCAGCAGGGATATGACTTCCTTAAATCCTGCCCTGAAATGAGATCCATCCTTAATGACATCCTCCCCACTCCTCCGAGAGTGTCTTTCCGCCGCCCACCTAACCTTCGTAACCTCCTAGTCCATCCCTAAGAAACCCCCAAACCACCTTCCCTACCCTCTGGCTCCTACCCATGCAACCGCCCCCATTGTAAAACCTGCCCTATGCACCCTTCCACCACCACTTACTCCAGTCCAGTAACCCGGAAGGTGTACACGATCAAGGGCAGAGCCACTTGCGATAGCACCCACGTGATTTACCAACTAACATGCCTGCACTGTGAAGCGTTCTATGTGGGAATGACCAGCAACAAACTGTCCATTCACATGAACGGTCACAGGCAGACAGTGTTTGTTGGTAATGAGGATCACCCTGTGGCTAAACATGCCTTGGTGCACGGCCAGCACATCTTGGCGCAGTGTTACACCGTCCGGGTTATCTGGATACTTCCCACCGACACCAACCTTTCAGAACTCCGGAGATGGGAACTTGCCCTTCAGCTTATTCTCTCCTCCCGTTGCCCACCTGGTCTCAATCTCCGCTAACTCAAATTCCCACCCACTATCTTTAGCATCTTTGCCTTGGTTCTGTGGACAGAGCCTCTGCCTCAATTGGTATCTCTGTCGAACTTCTTTGCTTTTCACAAATGTCTGTCTAGGTGTGTTTGCGTTTCGATATGTCTGAGTGTGTGTGTATTTGTTTACCTTCCTTTTTTTCCCCTAAGGTAAGTCCTTCCACTCCTGGGATTGGAATGACCCCTTTTCCACTTCCTTAAAACCCATATCCTTCCCTTTTCCTCCCCTTTTTTCCTCTTTTTCCTGAAGAGGCTGCCAGTGGTGGCGAAAGCTTGTATGTGTGTTTGTGTGTGATTTTATTTGTTTCTCTCGACGAGCCGGTCCTTTTGGTAAGTCATCTCTATATATATATATATATATATATATATATATATATATATATATATACAGTATGTCTGCCTAAGTGTACTTGTGTCTGTGTAAATGTGTGGGTGTATGTGCATTTATTTACCTTCCATTTTTCCCCCCAAGGTAAGTCTTTCCTGTCCCGGGATTGGAATGGCTCCTTACCCCCTTCCTTAAAACCCTCATCATTTCCTTTTCCCTCTCCTTCCCTTCTGCCTGATGAAGCAGCTAGGCTGCGAAAGCTAGCATTTTTGTGTGTGTGTGTGTGTGTGTGTCTGTGTGTTTATTTGTTGCTATTACTGCCTGTGCCCTTTCGCCTGGTAAGTGACTTCTTCTATTTTTTACGTATATGTATGTATGTATGTGTGTGTGTGTGTGTGTGTGTGTGTGTGTGTGTGAGATGATTAATCAAGTGCTTGTGATGATTAAATTGTGCTCTGAACAAAATTCTACCAGGCAATCTTCTCTTTCATTCATATTCACTTCCTTCATTTCCTCCTCCCCTTTCCGACTACCAACTTCCAGTTCCCCATCACAATTAAGTTTTCTTCTCCTTTAACAGTCTGAATAATTTCTTTTTATCTTCTCATAAATTTCTTCAAACTTCTCATCATCGGCAGAGCTAGTTGACGGCCTGGAGATCTGATTGGGGGACTATTTTAGCTCCAGAATATTTTACCTGAGAGGATGCCATCATCATATATTTGTACAGTAGAGCAGCATGTCCTCAGGAAAATTAATGACTGTAGTTTCCTCTTACTTTCAGCCTTTCACAGTTACTGCATGGCAAAGCCATGGTAGCTGATGTTACAATCATCCAGACTGTTGCCCATGTAACTACTGAAAAGGCTGCTGCCCGTTTTCAGGAACCACACATTTGTCTGGCCTCTCTACAGACACCCCTCTGCTGTGGTTGCTCCTACGATAAGGTACACGAGCCACCCCACCTCAGCAATGTCTGTGGTTCATGAGGGTGGAAGTGATTGTAGAGTGAAGTAATTTCCTAAAAGAAGTATGGCACATTTGTCACGAGTTACAAGCTCAGGTTCACTGAATAATAGAAAAAACAACACATAAGTGAGGATGACCACAGCTGTGTGCTTCCTAAAGTAGATCCCATACAACAGTCTCTTGTTGATAGGTACTAACTATAGTCACTTGCTGTACATGTCAGGGTGGATGCTGTTTTCCTTTATGGGCACACATGCTCACTTTAATTTCACATGAGTGTGTTATATCATCCCTCTCCTTATGGGGGGAGACAATCAACTCCGAATCTCCAGGGCACTGACATAGCATTGTTACAATTGTGTAATGGTGGAAGTGCTTCAGGCATGGGTTGGCTAGACTCCCACCCTTCACAGCAGATCACAAGGTAGCACATGACAGGCTGGACTGGCTACCATCTCAGTGCCTGGTACAGATGCAATTGACTGCACCGAAGCTACTGATGGTGTACCTGGCCGCCATGCCTCCACCAGAGAAAGTGGCTGTGGGTCTGGTGATGGGATCAGTGAAGAGGAAAGTCAACAAGGTCCTCTTACATGAGTGGTTGCCCCAATCACATGTGTTGACCATTGGAGTGTAGCCTATGGCAGATGGGGAAGGTGGCAGCATAGGTGCATTAAGAGGCCTGTTAAGTGTCAGTAAAGTTGACTGTAATGTCTAGAAAACAGGCTATTCTCTGTGCGGATGTCACAGAGATGGTGTCTGCAGCAGCAGGTAAGCGCTGCCATGACGCCCTCAGGACAGCATTCAAACATGCATACCCAGACAGGCAGCCCTGGATGGAAACAGGGCACCAGTAGTCCAGCTCATTCCCACGATGAAGGACACAAGAGATACTAGAGTATCTAAGGCTGGCACCAGTAGAGGAGCTCGGCTGGGCTTTCTCGCTGAATGCCATGAGATAGTATGACGATAAGAATTGAGCCAAGACTGGAAGAACACTAAACAATGTACTTTTTCATCTGAGTTTTAAACATTTCCTCATTCCCATTTGATTGTGGATGAAATGGGAGGGTCGGGGTGCGAAAATGTGCCACAAAGTGTACAGAATAAACAAAACTTTGGTTAAGAAAATTGCAGACCGTTGTCCGAGAGCAGTGTTGTAGGTAAATCTAGAGGGGTATCTTTGGAAAAGCAGCAACTGTGGCCAACATGAATGTTGATACACAATGAACAACATATGGAAAATGAAGTGTGCTTTCTTACCAGTGACCAGGAAAATGCAACACTTTTGTGGAACAGCATGTAATGGCCATCCTGTGAATGCAATATCGAGAAGGAACTTATGATATACAGTAGAACCTTGTTTTTATGGTTTTCAAGGGACTTCAGTGAAATGTTGTAAAATGCAGGAAATAATGTTTTAAATGGTAAAATATGCTTACTGGATCAGCCTTGCATTTTTGTAGTTTATTTGTGATATATGTACATAATAGGCATCTAAATACTCGCCAGGAAATTTATTATGCAATAAAGGTTATCCAATTTTTTACTGTTGTAAGCGCCAGGCAAAACTGTTAATTTTATGGGAAGTAGAAATTTTTGATGTAATTTCATTCATTATATCGAGGACACCGCTATTTTAAGCGCCAGGCAGAACTGGTAATTTTATGGGAAGTAGATATTTTTGACGTAATTTCATTCAGTATAATCGAGGATGCTGCTTCTGGGCTATGTAACACATCTTCAAAATTACCTGAACCGCTTCGACAGATATCATTTGGATGCCGCCACCAGGCTATGTAACACATCTTCAAAATTACTGCCTTTTACCGGCATTAAATTATTTATGTAGTAAAACTCCTAAAGTTCCATTCTTTTTGTATTTTTAGATGTTTCACACGAAGATATTACATAATTTATTCGTGTTCTCGAGTGCAAACATATGCATAAGTATTTTTGTGACGTTTGCATAGGATCAGCATCTCTCTCTATTATCACTTTTTTGAGTTTGTGGGTATTATGATACCCAACTTTGACAGATAACCTTCTTTATTAATCAGAAATATGTATCACAAAAACAATGCAACTCTTTATTCTCACATCAACAAAGCAACTGGTTCTGATTGTTTGAGTACACGCCAGCTGCTCTGGCTAAGAAATTAGCGGAAAGAGGAACTACACTGCCACAAATCAGCATTATTCACACATAAACAAACTGTTCTGTTTGTCTGAGTACACACCAGGTGTTCTGGCAAAGAAGCTGGTAGAAAGAGAAACTACATCGTCACAAATTGGCGTGTCGTAAGTCAACAACGAAATGCGAAATATATGTTTGAATAAATGCAAAGTGTCAAGCAACTCAACTGTGAATAATTTTTAAGCGCTATAATTCAAGGGAAAAGCCATGCTAGTGTTAATTCATGTACATTATGTCATTTTTCTTCATGAACATGCTTTCGAAAAGCGTAAAACACGGGAAAAGTGTAAATATGTTAACGCAAAAACGAGGGCGAATTAACATTGTAAACATAGGAAATTTGCTGGAACCGACAAAAAATGGTGTAAATGGTGGGAAACCGAGAACGTAAAAATGATGTTTTACTGTATACATGTGGTGTCTGTTCTGAAAGAACAGACATCACTTCTGATCATGCAGTTGTTAATCTTTCATATTCACAGAATATATGACATCAGTTGCTAATGGGCAACTAAGCTTAAAATGTGTACCCAGCTGGGATTCAAACCCGGGTCTCCCGCTTTCTAGGCAGTTGCGCTGACCACTACACCACTGGGGACACAGTGATCAAGGAACCTGCAAGGACTACCTAAGTACACTTCCCATCAGATACAAATTTCCAGCTTTACCCTGCTCACAGTACTCAAACTCATAGTTTTGAAACTAATTCCCTTAAGAGTAAGAGCCCCAAACTTACCCACCCTCCCTACAAACGAAAGGATCATTGCCTGTCACCAGAATATTACTGAGTACTTTGTACTGTGGGCAGGGTAAAGCTGGAAATTTGTATCTGACAGGAGGCATGCTTGCAGATGCAGTGATCACTGTGTCCCCAGTGGTGTAGTGATCAGTGCAGCTACCTAGAAAGCAGGAGACCCAGGTTCGAATCCTAGCTGGGTACACATTTTCAGTTTTGCCCATTTGCACTTGATGTCATATATTCTGTGAAAATGAAGGAACTTATGATACTAAGTCGGTTTGGCTAGAAAAACCTGGAGCTTTTTGACTGATGTGGACCATGATAGAGAAACAACATCAGAAACATTCTGCAGTAAAGGTTTAAGGCACTCACAAACATTTCAAACCCAAGATAAATGATTGATGGTTGGAAAAATTGACACCTCTTACAATTACTCTTTCAGCTTACCACCTGTAAAATGGAAAAAAAAGATGGTGTAATTTATGTAAGTGTTCTTCAGTTGACGTGAATGAGATCATAGTATTGAATAAGTACTTATCACAACCTGGGACTTATGCCATATGTTGCTCAAAAAATGAAAAGTAGCTGAACTGCTTGCTACACCAAAAGGCAACTGTGAATATTGACAGGAGCCAAAAGACGTGTTGAAAACTAACAGGAGGTGGTAATAATAATAATAATAATAATAATAATATTTATTCAACATTGAATAATATATATACAGTCTCTTGACATTGTACAGATTATTCTTCTGAATAAGTCAGTTTCATAAATTATAAACTAATGATTACTGTTTCATATAGACATTATTTCTTTTATACAATTAAACGTATTACATGTTTTTAAGTCTTTATCTGATAATTAAACACTTAACTACAGCATTACATGTTTTAAGTCTACTTGACAACTAAACAGTTAACTACAGTACATACTTGTCTTGGTTAAGAAACATTTTTCATATAGTCATAGAATTCATCTAGAGAATAGAATGCATTTTCAATTAGGATCCTTTTTAGTTGGTCTTTTAATTTATTTTTAGGAAGGGCTGCAAGGCTTTTTGGTCGTGCATTGCTAAGCTTCAGGCCAACATGAAGTCCATTTTTTTCATATAATGCTGTTCTGTGGCTGTTTAAATGGTATCTTAGTTTTTGTCGTGTATTGTTTTGATGTAGATCACAATTTAGATCTGGATTGATTGTTTTCACATACATTATTATTTTTAATATGTATACACCAGTAATGGTAAGTATGCCCAATTTTGGAAAGAGATTCCGACATGATTCTCTTGGTTTGGCCCCACAGATAATTCTGACCGCTTTCTTCTGTAGTATCAACAAAGTGTTAATGTTAGCTTGTGATGTTCCACCCCAAATTTCTATTCCATAGTTTGTGTTGGATGCAAATAATGCATGGTATGCAGTCTTAAGGATATGCATATCTTTACAATATTTGCTGATCTGGTTTATGGCAAAGATATTTTTAGACAGCTTTTTGGCTAGGGAATCTATGTGCATGTCCCACTTACGGTTGTCTTGAATTGTGATACCCAAAAATTTTGTATATTTTTCCTTATTAATAAAAATAGATGAAGAACATGTGCATTTATTTACCTTCCATTTTTTCCCCCAAGGTAAGTCTTTCCTGTCCCGGGATTGGAATGGCTCCTTACCCCCTTCCTTAAATCCCTCATCATTTCCTTTTCCCTCTCCTTCCCTTCTGCCTGATGAAGCAGCTAGGCTGCGAAAGCTAGCATTTTTGAGTGTGTGTGTGTGTCTGTGTGTTTATTTGTTGCTACTGCCTGTGCCCCTTCGCCTGGTAAGTGTTCTTCATCTATTTTTTACGTATATTTTTTTCCTGTTAGGAATTTTTCCTCTATAATATTCGTTTCCTTATTAATAGTTTGATTTCCTATTGATAATTTCATGTCAAAGTCTGTTTGCTTTCTAGGGTTAAATTCTACAATTGCAGTCTTGGAGGCACTTACATTTAGATGGTTTTCATTGAAATACTTGACTATTTCATTAGTAACAGTGTTGCATAGCACTTCCAGACTGCCATGGTCTTTGTGTTTGCACACAATTGTTGTATCGTCTGCATACAATATTATTTTATTATCTGTGGAACAGTACTTTATATCGTTCACATAAATCAGGAACAGGAGGGGTCCCAAGACGGAACCTTGGGGCACTCCGTATTTGACATCTGCTACTTTGGATTTGAAATACCCACTGTTTGTTTTAATCAAGACAAATTGTTTCCTGTTGCTCATATATGACTCTATTAGGTCAAAGCATGTTCCTCTAATACCCATGTTCCATATCTTGTCAAGTAGTATGGTGATATTAACGCAGTCAAAAGCTTCTTCGAGATCAAGGAACACTCCAGCAACTTGTTCGTTGTTCTCTATGGCAGTTATTATTCATCTACGAGCTGTGCTGCAGCTACTGAAGTTGACTTGTTCTTCATAAAACCATTTTGATTCTCGAATATTAGGTTGTGTAGACTCAGAAATGCCATTAGTCTATTATAAATAACTTTCTCGATTACCTTGGAAAATGCAGGTAAGATTGAGATCGGTCGGTAGTTTTCAGTTTTATTTTTATCACCTTTCTTGTAAATTGGAGTTACTTGTGCTATCTTTAGTCTGTCTGGAAAAATGCCCGTTGTGATTATGTCATTTACTGCTGTCGCCAAGGCATCTGATATGTTGTCTATGCACCTTTTAAGTGTGCTGATAGACAATCCTTCATAACCTGCAGAGTTTGAGTTTTTTAGTGACATCACTATGTGTTTTATTTCCCTGCTGTGTTCGTAGGTGTCAAGTATATGCTATGTCTTACTGGATTGCCCTTATATGTATACTGGAGGTTGTTGAACTGGTCATTGATGGATTTTCCCATAGAAGAAAAGTACTCGTTAAAAATATTTGCTATCTGGTAGGGGCATTTGATGTTACCACCTTTGAAATTGATACTAAGGTCACTAGCTGATTTGTTCTTACAGTCCCTAAAGCTATTTACAACTTGCCAGACAGCTTTGCCAGAGTTGTTGGAGTCTCTTAACATGTTAGCTACGTGTTTACTTCTGGTTTCTAGGAGGAGATTTTTGTAGTGATCATGATAGTTGTTAAATTCTTCCTTCAGTCTATGATTATCACTATTCTTTGTCATTGCGCATTGGAAAAGTCTTAGTTTTTCTCTTGCTGTTTTTACTTCAGTGTTTATCCAGTTATTCTTTTTTTTTTTTTTTTTTTTTTTTTTTTTTTTTTTTTTTTTTTTTTTTTTTTTTTTTTTTACAGTCATTTACTGGCAGGGTTGTTTCTGGGCATGAGACGTTGAAGCAATAATAAAAGTCAGATGCAAATTCATTGAAAGTGATACAGTTATTTTCAATCCATTGTAAGCGTTTGAGCATACTCTTAAGGTTTTCGATATTGTTGTCATGGGTGGCTCTTTTTGTTACATAGTGTTTCTTTTTGCTTGCAATATGAAGGTTTTCAGCTTCTATCAGTACCTGAACCGCATGGTGGTCAGAAATTGCAAGCTTCAGAACTGATGCAGTGTATTTAAAGTGGGACATGTTAGTAATAATGTTGTCAATGCATGATTTGCTGCCATTGACCTCCCTGGTGGGCTCATTTATCAAGGGATTTAGTTTAAACTGATCTGGTACCAGCATCAATTTTCTTTTAATGCTGGAGTCAGGAGACAGCAAGTCAATATTTATATTTCCTACTAGAATTAAGTTAGCCCAGCCATTTTTATCACAGTGTTTGCTGTCAATGTCTACAAGCAGAGCATTCAAAACTTCAAAGAAAATATCAAGGCTGCCACAAGGGGGTCTGTATACACCTCTGATAATTAAGTTCTCTTTCCCCCATTTGTAGTTAATTGCTGCAAGTTCTATAATCCCCTGTATGCTGAAAGCACTTACATCAATTACAGTAAAGTTACTGCTTCTAGATGCAAAGATAGCTACCCCTCCACATTTTTTCATTTTCCTGCTGAAGGCAGTACAGAATATCATGGAAAGTGGCTGGCAAACACTAATTATCTCTTCTGTATACCAGTGTTCAGTTATAACTAAGACATGTGGGTTATCAATCCCTGCAACTGTGTCCATCTCATTTTGCTTATTACTAAGACTTTGAACATTCTGGTGAATTAATTTGAACCCAAGTGTGTTCTCATTATACAGAGGAAGTTGGAAGTAGGCTTTGGACAAGTCAAATTTGGAAAACTACTGACCACCTTCCAACTTGGGAAAGAGTTCCTCTGAGTGGGAAAGGGGCATGTATCAATGATACCTTGAGCGTTGACTGAAAAAGGTCACCACAAAGATGCAGGTGGCCCGTCCAAGTGGAAACAGAGTAAAATTCAGAACACACTGTGTTGATCTATGAATAAGGAACTTGGTCAGAAACCAGATGGACTTTGTTCAAAATAGTCAGGCCACATCCTGTGAACATGTCAAAGCCAAAAAGATTTTCAATATGCACATTGTTTACAAGTAAACTCAGGTGCCATACTACAGACTTTTAGGCCAAGAACTGACCTAAAATAAGAATGTTTTGTGTGTTGTGACAGACCACCTTCTGTGATACTGGCATAATTGGAGGGGATCCAAATTCCATAAATACTATACACTGGAGAGCCAAAGAAACTGACATAGGCATGTGTATGCAAAGAGAGAGAGAGAGAGAGATATGTAAACATCCAGAACACAGCATGTAGTAAGAAATGCCTATATAGGATTACAGGTTTTTGGTGCAATTGTTAGATTGGTTACTGTTACTACAATGGTAGGTGGTCATGTATTAAATGAGTTTGAACATGATGTTTAACCGGTGCATGAAAGATGGGACACAGCTTCTCTGAGGCAGCGATGAGGTGGGGATTTTCCCATACGACCTGTTCATGAGTGCACCATGAATTTCAGGAATCTGATAAAACATTAAATATTGACATCGGCACAAAACATGTATTGCAAGAACAGGGCCAGTGACAACTGAATAGAATTGTTCATCATAACAAAAGTGGAACCCTTCTGCAAATTGCTATGAATTTCAATGCTGAACCATCAATAACTGTTGGTGTGTGTGAACCATTCAACAAAACATCAATATGAGCTTTCAGAGCTGAAGGCCCACTCATGTACCCTTGTTGATTGCATAACACAATAGCTTTATGCCTGGCCTGACCCCATCAACACCAACATTGAACCGTTGATGACCAGAAACATGTTGTCAGGTCCAAAAATTCTAGTTCTCAATTCTATCGAGTAGAAGGTCTTGTGCGGTTATGGTGACAACCTCATCAGTCCATGGACCCTGCATGTCAGTAGGGGACTGTTCAAGCTGATGGAGGCTCTGTAATGGTGTGGGATGTGTGCAGTTGGAGTGATATGGGACCCCTGATATCTTTATATATAAAGCAGAGTGTTTGTACTGTACACATTACATACTAAATCTACAGTTTTGTTCCAATTTTTTTCAAATTTTGTACATGCAAGCTTCAATCTATGAGGACGGTCACCGTAAATTTAACAATTACGTACAACACATAGTTGATGAGATATGACATCATAAACAATGAGATGTGTGGAAACTGCTGTATTAAGCAACAATGCTGCTCATTTTCTCGTAAATCATTGTTGGACTGATTTCAAACAAATTTGGTACACTTATTGGGATAACAATTGCTGGAGGAGTACGAACAACATAAGACACATGGTTCTGGAGAAATAACATCATAAACAATAAGAGTTGCAAGTAACTGCCAAATAATGCGACGAAACTTGATAAATACACTGTTTGAGAATGACAGTACTTAGCGACTTTCACCAAACTTTAAACATAATTTCAAACCTTTATTAAACTTTTTCACTGACAACCACATCAAAATCTTGAAAGGAAAAAAGTTTCTCGGTTACTACATTTCCGCTGTTCATGGATTAAAACTAAGGCATTTGTTATGATGTTACAATTTATAATTTGTACACTACAAATTGGAGTGTAGGAAATTTTACAGTCAGTATACACACATACAGCTGAATTTACCTTCGAAATTGTATTACAGTACGACACGTAGTTCATGAGATAGCATATAAACAGTAATATTTATGGAAAATCGCTGCATCACACACCAAGTTTTAATCTATTACTTCTTTACTACTAATTGTATTTGCAACAGATTTTACAGACATACAAAACTTATACAAATGAATACATACCTGAAAAATTATACGATTGTACAACTCAATAAATGTGAGATTGTACACATTTTATATGTCATTTTTATTTTGATTACTATCATTCCTTGTTTGGATAATGCACTTATAATTTTATACATTATGCAAGACAGCCTTATTTCTTATTTACTCTCCAATAAATATAGCATGTTTTTAGAAAAAAGGAGATAGAAAGAGAAGGGATAAGAGAAGTACAAACTAAAGGTAGGAATAAGTAAATAAATACCCGGGCAAAAGCTAGTATCTATATATGAGTCTGACAGGTGACATGTACATACGCTTACTGGCTGATCACCTGCAGCCATTCATGTCCATTGCGCATTTCGATGGACTGGGGCAATTCCAGCAGGAATAAACAACACCCCATACATCCGGACATACTACAGAGTGGCCCAAGGAACACTTCCAAGTTTAAACACTTCCACTGGTCACCAAACTCTATAGATATGAACACTGTTTAGCGTTATAGGATGGCTTGCAATGCTGAGAAGAGATCTCCAGCCCCCCCGTACTATGATAGATTATTGGTCAGTCCTTCTGGATGCATGGTTTCAATTCCCTCCAGCACTACTCCAGAGATTAGTTGAGTCTACGCCATGTGCTTTTGCATGCACTCAGGGGCCCTGTTCCTTATTAGGCAGGTGTATTAGTTTCCTTGGTTCTTCAGTGTGACTTGAGGAAAGTGACTGCTGCTGCTGTAAGTACCTGCCTATGCATCACCTTGATAGATAGCACAACATAAATAAAAATAATGGGAGAGAAACTGATATAGTGGAGACCCAATTTATGTCTATTTTCACTATCTGGCACAGAATTTTTGAGGTACAGATAGAAGTAGCATGACACTCTTTTATGAAAGCTGCATCACGTCACTCAACGTAGCCGAGCGGTCTAAGGCACCTCACTGCGGTGCGCTTGGTTGCTCGCCGTCGTAGGTTTGAGTCCTCTCTGGGGCATGTGTGTGTGTGTGTGTGTGTGTTTGTCCTTAGATTAGTTTACCTTAGTTTAAGTAGTTTGTAAGCTATGGACTGATGACCCGCAGTTTGGTCAGATAGATTTACAAACATTTTGAATAGGGGGGCTATCACAAGTGTTGGGTGGCGCGATCTGAAGAGGGTTCCAGTCCAACATCACTGTGGTTAACGATTGTAGGAACTGAGACTGTTGTTACCAAGCCTACCAGTCTACAAAGGATCTCATTTGTTGCAATGTCCATCATCATACTATGGGATGGAGATTTGACTGCGGAAGAGAACATGCTGAGAATGATAAAGCTCTCATCACTAATGAAGTCACTTCTTATGAGTAGTATGGCTAGCACTAACAGTGGTATTGGCACATTTGACATGAGTTACAAGTAACAATATAACACAAATGTGGACTAGTGTGGCTGTGCATGTCCTTAACCCACATTGTGTGAAATTATTTCGGTTTTAATTTTTTTTTTTTCAAAAGATATAAGTTACTTTCATATGACTGCACAAAAATGTTAGAAGTGATTATTTCACTATCACACCATTAGTTTTGCAATATTGTCTCTCTTTCTGGAAGTATGACAAAATCAGTGTTTTATAATTTTAATCTGATGAATTGTTGTTACCTGTATTAAAATAACTTTTGAGATGAAATATATACATATAAATATTGCAAAAATTAAAGACTGTTCTTGTATTTCTACACATGCTCTGATTCAACATATAGGCATAATTAGTATACCTGAATAAGGGCAATAATTGTCTGAAACTGATAATAAATAAATCTACAACCCTACAACTGGTGGCTGTCCTTTCTAACTATAAATCACAGTTGCTGTAATGGATATAATATTCAACGTCAAGAGATACAAACATAACTACGAGGAAGTCTTCAATAATTCCTGAATGAAATTCAACATTGCAACTGTATCCAGCCACTTTGCTATCAACAATACAAGCTAAATTGGATCTGAAATGGCAGAAGGCAATTGAAAGAAATGAAATATGACACTGTGCATGAATTCGTAAATAGAAGAATGACAAACTAAGCTGACATTCTCATTCTTCTGGAAGGATATCAGCACTATATGCCTTAAGTATAGCCTTACAGTAAGCTCTGTCAATCATAGGCACTAACTGGACTCACTTGCAGCACTCAGCAGGGTAAGTGTGATTTTCCCTTACAGGGCATTTACAGTCTTTTCAATTCCGCTTACACACATTGAAGCATAGTCAAAAAATGACAGAAATCTCTTAATTCAGAGTAGATCACATGATATAATGGGCTGCCTGTTATACTTTATGCTAGTTACATCAAAGGACAAACCCTTTCTTGCAGTTGCATATTAAAGTTGATTTCTGCAACAAGGAACAAGACAATACAAGTGAAAGAAGAATTGGTAGGACATCTACACAAATTCCAAGAATAATTGTTTCTGTACATCAGTTCAGGTTTTGTGATTGATGAACTGTGAAAGGAGTAATATATGAGTGATTAAATTATTTATGTTAAATTGTTTGTTTGAACATATAGACTTGAATACTAAGTGTTGATGCAGACTACTCAATTAGTTTTGTTCACTGCATTTTGGTTTACCGTGGCCACAGCACACAACTGCTCTAGTTTGCTCTTTATAGTGGATTTGGTTCACACTATGTGACATTCAGTTGCTTTTCAATTAGGCATTACATTTAATTTTAGTTTTTAGTACTAGGACACAATGCAACAGTGTGCTACCAAATGCCTGTGCAGACATGCCATATGATGTGTTGAGGTTGCCCACTTTCTTAGTGCTGGAATGGTAACACAAAGATCTGTAACCAAAATAGATTGTAGGTATTAGAAAAAGTATGAAAACACAGAAGTGTTTCTGAAGTTAAAACCTGTAAAAGAACATTGCGAAAAATAGACAATCTAATCTTCAGTACATCAGAATTATTTGAACATTTTACTGCAAAATACACAATAAAGATGAACCATATATCCAAAATCTAATGCAATGATTTAAACGCTAAAAATTTGGCCATACTGTGTTAACACGTAATGGTAGAGCTACGTGTAGGATTGTGTATGCCCAGTCCATGAACTAGGTGAATTTTTTCATGCTTCCTTTAAAGTGTATAAATTGTTCCAGTGATTACCCAGCATGGAGTATAAAGTACAGTATTTATAATGAGGCAATAAATAAATAAAATAAAATAAAATAAATCAGAAACCAAATGTTACAAGAAGAATCCGCTATAGAGAAGTAAAAATGGCCTTCAAAGCAATGCAGCCTTCAAGATTTTTAACTGCCTTTGTGTGAGTACTTAGAAACTTTTCACCAAAAGTTATGTCTCAAATATCAGAACTGAGGCAATTAGATGCTCAAAGGTTGGTATAATACCCAATTCATTGTAAGAGATTAAAACCTCATCTCCCTCATTATAACGGCTTATCAAAATTCACAGAACTTCATCTTCAATTAGCCCAGTAACTGCGCACAACATTCTAAAATTGGCACGCATATGAAGACAAACATCGTAAAATTGTAGGCCAGACAAATAATTTAATGTAAACTCTGTCAACATGAAGCTAAGGAATGTAAGACACTGTCATCTAGTGGCAGTCCTTCAAACTGCATTGGTAAAAGTGAAAAATGGAATAATAAAGTGTGGACGGCATATGATGTTGCACACACTAAGTGAGTGGCTGGCAGCGGACAGCGTATGCCGTCACACACACTTGAGGTGTTAAATAATTTGTATTATTTTTATTATTATTTCCTTCTACAATATGAAAATGTTTTATGCAGTGGCTGTGTGAACCCCAAAATATTATATTGTGTATAATGATAGACCGAGCATTTATGTAGTAAGTTACTTTGATCAAAATGCTATTACACATTGAAAAAAGTTCTATTTGACAGTAGCAGGAGATATAGATGGCAGTGAAACATTGTAGAAATAGTGCCCCTGCAGAAGGTAGCACCAGTTCCGTGTTCTCAAAATGATCCATCTTGCATTCTAGCAATTTTTTTTTTTTTTTTTGCAATACAGCTGCATTAATTGGCAAAATCTTTTGTTTTTATATAGTGCTTTATTACAAGTTTTCAGTTCAGTATCTGCAACACTGTTAAGTAGACTAAAATCTAAAAGTAACTATTATTAGTAACTTGTCCATTTTTTCTGAAAATGAGAAAATTGACTTGAAACTGAAAATTCAGTGCAATAAAAAGTTTTACAATTAACTGACTTTCAACATTTTTACATCTACAATGTTGATCAGTTTTACGATTTAACAGTCTGATGCAGGAACTGATGAGTGGCAGGAAATACAAGATCTAAAAAATGATCTAAATGAAGAGTGGCGAACCATTGAAGATTTCACAATAGCCAGGCAGAAGCTGAAAGAGGCACTTCAGAATGTGGAGTCTCCATCTTTAGGTGATTCCTGTTCCAAATGTTTATCTAGTTTTTCCTGTAAATATTGAACACGCCATTTTTTTTTCATACTACTAGAATAATTTTATTATTTTCACTTCAATTCTTGAAACATAATAATTTAAAGTAGTAGTTAGGTATGAACAGGACATCCATATGCATTTACAAGAGTGTTTTATAGATTTTAACATGTTCTTTTTGGTCATTTTTTCTGTTGGTACGAATTTTGCAGTTGAAATTAAACTTACCTGCTGATGAGTTTAGAGACTTAAAGCATACAACATAACATACAACATAACCAGGAACTGGATGACAATATTAATGTAATGCCTAATACACTAGTCGAAATGATTGCTATTATCTGAACTAAGTAAACACTAGTATCGGAACTCTGTAGTAAGAGCAGCATGCACTTACATTTTCTGCCTTGCTGAGTTAGTGCTGTGTTCACTGCTACGTTGCCTGTAGTACCTCTCCTGGAACCAGGTGAAATAAAGTCTGGCGGCTCTTTTGAATTCATGGCACTGCACTTTCCAACACTCCCTTCCACTCTTCCCCCTCCCCTTGGAAGAAATTTGCACTGCCTGACCGAGGCCAATGAAAAGACGGGCTGTGGTGCACGTGTCATGTCACATGATCAAGAGATGCCTGAGCCATTGTGATTGCTAGCTGAGTGACTGGCCACTGTGGCACAGCCCACTGTCTCATAGTGGCCAGTCATTCAGCTAATGATTGTCATCAATCATGCCTCTCTTGATCACAAGACACAATGTATGTGCCACGGCCTGCCTTTCTCATTGGCCTTGGCCTGACACAGAAGATGATGAAAATGTGTGTTGGTGTATCTGGTGAGCCAAGTGGATCCCGAGGTGCAGCCCAAGAGTGCAGGTAAGAATATCCTGGACAGAAGAAGATGTGTTCATCACTTCTCCTTGAGGAGATGATGGGTGACATTCGTGGCTTGGAGATGGTAAGTTACAAGGTGACAGTGGCTGTTGCTGCAGAGACCTTGCCAGGAAAAGATAGGCATTGGCTGATGTGGCAGAGAGGAGACTGGTGGCAACAATGAAGCTGGCACTAGTCCTAGCACAGGCTGTCAGGCATGTATTGGAGATTGTGGTGATATCAGAGGATGGTGGTTCAGACCAAGAGGTAGGGCTGTATTCCCAAGCTGGAGGTGTTGAAGGAGAAGGCGGTGATCTAGTGGACTGCACTAACACAAAGCTGGTTATGGTGGCACACAAGTAAACCATTATACATATCTCACATAGTTGATGTCCATGACAGTGGTAGTGATGTTCTGTTCCATTAACCAATTTCAGGCATGGCCATATGTGTGCCTATACACTGCTACACTTCCGTCCCAGAAAGAAAAAGATTGAATTGGGGAAGGGGGGGTGGGGGTGTTGGGATGCACCAGAGATGGGTGGGTGGGTCAGAAGATTTGACATGGTACACTTGATGCCAAAAAAAGTGGGCCACTGCTGAATGTAACCCAACTAACGTAGCTGTGTTGTGGGTACTCTACACATGAAACTCCTGTGGGGAACAGTCGTTTCGCTATACAAAATGGATACCACAAAGTGCACTAGAGAATACTGATCTTTAAGGCAGTCAGTGCAGAGGTAAAATGATAACATCACACAGAAATAGAAATGTGACAGCTCTTTAAGCTTGTAAATTAAATTTGACATAATAGTTGACTCGAAAGACGGTCATTAAATGGCAGCACGGGCTTCTGTTTGAGATCTCAATTATAACATATTGTTGACAAAAAAAAAAAAAAAAAATCTTGCATTCCTGATCAAGACTCGACTAGGTGTAAAGAGTTATAATATATCAACTTTTCACCTGTATCAGGTTACAAGTGTGAATATCTGAACCTGGAAATAAATTACAATTTTTAGCACTGCATGAGAACTCCAGTGAGGCTTATGTTGTCTGTGAGAAATCCACAAAATATGTGTAATCCAGTGAAATTCACAGGCATTAAATGCAATGAAGAAAAGTTGCAGAAATTTATGCAGATTAGAACACAATATATATATATGAATTGATAACTAGGCAGAATCACTAACAATGTGATACTGGAACCTGAATGGCAATACAAATGACTTTTCCCTGGCAGAGATTTCAACCTGGTATCTTTCAGCATTGTATTAGAGCTACGAATATATTGTTTCGTCAGCAGTAGCATGATGTGCGCATGTTTGACTAGAGGGAATGAATAATTCCGAGCTGCGTGGGACTCAAACCCTACGAATATCTTTGTTGTTGATCTTACACGAAGTCTGAACCACAACATCCTCCTCCTTTATAGTGGTGGACAGAGGTATAGGCAGGTGGGTCTTAAGGCACTGATGCCGCACTTAAGTCTATTGTTGCATAGTGCTCTCTCTCTCTGACACTTGAAAATGGCAATGCTGGGCACCTACTTCAAAAGCCAGTTGAGTGTCAGTAGCAACAAGGTCTGTTATTTTCCACAGTGCGCTTGTTTTTCCAAACTCTGTTGAGTTACAGTTATGGGAGTTTGACTAAGTTAAAAAGTGTACTTTATTGGTACTTCTTTTTACTTGTGCAGTTTCTGTAAGCTGGAAATGGAAATTGAGGAAGAAAGAAACATTTGCCCTGGCCATGTGGATCTGGTTTAGAAACAACTCCAACAAGATGTACATCAACAACAGGAAGAATGTGACTGAAGAAGACAAGTGAATTTCGATGGCAAGGCAAATTAATAATCCACAATGTATATAAATATTTAAAACATCTTGTAGAGGATGATAGCGAAGTGTTGGCATCTACATGCACACTCATTAGGAAAGATCTGCACAATGCAGACATGATCAACAGCGATGAAGTCAAGAAATGCAGTGATATATTACCGAGAAAAACAACATTTGTAAGGAAGAACCTGATAACGTACAAACTATTTGTGCTGCAGCTTGTAGGATTAGTTTAAGAACTGTGCAGCATGTGTGTCACGAAGGAAAATCTCCACAATTCTATTCTCCCAGGAAGAAGAATAGTAAACATCACAGTTCTTTAACCAAACTGAAGGACTTTGATAAAGAAGTTGTCAGGCGAACTGTCTATGAATTTTATGACAGAGGCGAGTACCCAACATAAGAAAAACTGAGAAAAAAATTAATTGAGAAAATAAATTTTACTGGATCTCCTAGATCTCTTAGACCAATATTAAACGCTATGGGATTCAAATACAAGCGTCACAATGATGGCAGACAATTCTTACTTGAATGCAACGACATAGTGGCGTCCAGAATTAAATTTTTGCGGATGATGAATTCGCTGCGTACTTCAGGTGATACGCGACCCGTATTCTATTTGGATGAAACATGGGTTACTCAAAACCATACACTAAAGTATTTCTGGCAGAATTTGAGCCGAAGCGGGGGCCTTAAGGTACCAGTTGGGAAAGGGGCCAGACTGAGTATTGTACATGTAGGATCAGCGAAGACTGGATTTCTTATCATCATCATCATTAGCGACTGATTATGCCTTTCAGCGTTCAGTCTGGAGCATAGTACCTCTAATAAAATTCCTCCATGATCCCCTATTCAGTACTAACATTGATGCCTCGTCTGATGTTATGCCTTTTACTGCAAAATCATGCTTCACTGAATCTAAGTACTTTCTTCTTGGTCTACCTCGACTCCTTTACCATCCGCTGCCAAGCTCATGAGTCTCTTAGGTAACCTTGCTTCACCCATGCGTGTAACATGACCCCACCATCTCAGTCTGTTTGCTCTAGCTGCTTCATCTATGGTGTCCCAGTTTTTCTTTGATTTCCTCATTATGGACACCCTCCTGCCATTGCTCCCATCTATTAGTACCTGCAATCATTCTTGCTACTTTCATATCTGTAACCTCTACCTTGTGAATAAGGTAACCTGTATCCACCCAACTTTCACTCCCATACAACAAAGTTGGTCGAAAGATAGGGCGGTGCACTGCTAACTTAGTCTTGGTACTTACTTCCTTCTTGCAGAAGAGAGTAGATCTTAGCTGAGCACTCACTGCATTAGCTTTGCTGCACCTCAATTCCAGTTCTTTCACTATGTTGCCATCCTGTGAGAAAATACATTCCAGGTACTTGAAACTGTCTACTTTTTCTAACTTTGTTCCTCCTATTTGGCACTCAATCTGTTTGAATCTCTTTCCCAAAGACATTACTTTCGTTTTGGAGATGCTGATCTTCATATCATAATCCTTGCACCTCTGATTGAGCTCTGAAATATTAGTTTGCAACCTTTCAATCGAATCGACCATTACAACTAAGTCACCCGCATATGCAAGACTGCTTATTTTGTTTTCACCTATTTTAATCCCGCCCTGCCAGTCTACTGTTTTCAACATATGATCCATGAATAGTATGAACAACAGTGGTGACAGGTTACAGCCTTGTCTTACCCCTGAAACTACCTTGAACCATGAGCTTAATTTGCCATCTACTCTAACTGCTGCCTGACAGTCTATGTAAAGCCCTTTAATTGCCTGCAGAAGTTTGCCTCCTATACCATAATCTTGAAGAACTGACAGGAGCTTCCTCATAGGAACATGGTCATAAGCCTTTTCCAGATCTATGAAACATAGATACAATTCCCTGTTCCACTCATAGCACTTTTCCATTACCTGCCGTAAGCTAAAGATCTGGTTCTGACAGCCTCTAAGAGGCCTAAACCCACACTGATTTTCATCTAACTTGTCCTCAATTAATACTCAGACTCTCCTTTCAACAATACCTGAGAATATTTTGCCTACAACGCTAATTAAAGAGATACCTCAATAGTTGTTACAATCTTTTCTGTTTCCATGTTTGAAAATTGGCGTGATTACCGCTTTCGTCCAGTCAGCCGGAACCTGTCCCGATTCCCACGCCTTCTCAATTATGCTGTGTAACCATTTGAGACCAGATATTCCACTGTGTTTGACGAGTTCCGGCTTAATTTCATCCACCCCAGCCACTTTATTGCACTGTAATCTACTGACCATTGTCTCCACTTCCTCAAATGAGATCCTGTTTCCATCGTTGTTCTCATCCCATTCTACCCGAAAATCTGACACATCATTGAACGTTTCACCTACATTGAGCAATTCTTCAAAATATTCCCTCCGTCTGCTCAAGGCATCCACAGGATTGACTAGCAGCTTTCCTGACTTGTCTGAAACACTTGTTAATTCCTTCTTCCCTCCCTTTCGAAGATTGCTAATTACGCTCCAAAATGGTTTCCCGTGGCTTGACCCAGAGTTTCTAGCTTGTTTCCAAAGTCTTCCCATGATTTCTGCTTGGAGTCTGCAATTATCCGTTTGGCTTTGTTTCTTTCTTCAACACAGCTTTCTCTGTCTGCCTGATTTCTAGTATGGAGCCATTTTTGAAATGCCTTCCTTTTCTTTTTACAGGCTGCCTTGACTGTGTCATTCCACCAAGCTGTCTGCTTCTTCCTACCTTTACACACTACTGTTCCAAGACATTCTCTAGCTGCTTCGTAGTGTGTCCCTGTACCTTGACCATTCCTCTTCCAGTGACTGTAAATCATTACATTCAACTAACTTATACCTTTTTGAGATTATTGTTATGTATTTGTGCCTAATTTCCTTGTCTTGAAGCTTCTCCACTCTTATCCTTCTACACTTGGACCTGACTTTCTGCTCTTTTGGCCTCACAAAACCAATTTCACTGCAGATTAAATAATGATGAGTATCATCAAAGAACCCCCTGAAAACACATGTGTCCTTGACTGTCTTCCTGAATTCCTGGTCTGTTATTATATAGTCAATTATAGATCTTGTTCCCCTTCTTTCCCAAGTATAGCAGTGAATGTCCTTATGCTTAAAGAAGGAGTTTGTGATAACTAAGCCCATACTGGAACAGAAATCCAATAGCTGTTTTCTATTCCTGTTGGCCTCCATATCCTCTCCAAACTTACCCATAACCTTATAACCTTCTATTCGATTTCCTATCCTGGCGTTGAAATCACCCATGAGTAAAAGAATTATCCTTATCCTTCACTCTAACAACTACATCACTAAGAACATTGTAAAATCTGTCCATCTCATCTTGATCTGTCCCTTCACAGGGTGAATACACTGCCACAATCCTAATTTTCTTACTGGAGGTGGCCAAATCAATCCACATCAGTTGTTCATTTACATTCCTTATTGCAATTATGCTGGGTTTGATTGCTTTCCTGATGTAAAATCCTACACCCCACTGTGCTCTTTCTACTTTTACTCCTGACAGGTAGACCTTGTATTCTCCGACTTCGTCCTCTTTCTCTCCCCTTACTCTAATGTCACTAACAGCTAAAACATCTAACCCCATCTTACTTGAAGCCTCCATCAGCTCTACCTTCTTCCCATTGTAATCCCCATTGATTTTAATAGCTCCCCATCTCAACCCAAGTCATTTGCCAAGTCGTATCTGAGGAGTCACTGGTCTTTCAATTAGAGGTGGGACTCCATCACCTCCAAAGGTCCGAGGCATTTTGCTCTGATTGTTGCCAGCTTGATATTGAAGTACCTGGGAAGCAGGTTGCTAGCCTTACTTGCCCAGGGGCCCACTGGGTTTTACCCCTAACTGTTGAGGGGCTAACCGGTGGATTTGGTAGTCTTTGCCTGTCTGAGCACAAAGGTGGCCACGACTCAGAATATGTCCGAAATGCCCAACCTTATTCCAAAGTAACTGGTATCCCAACTGTCAGGACCACTTACTTGGCCACTCATACGTTGCCCATGGTTCATGAACTGGGACATCACTACAGGATCCCACACCATGATCCACTGGATTTCTTAAAAACAGTAAATTGGTTTACAATTTACTTTTTGTAAGAAATCCAGTGGTTCATGGTGTGTGTTGCTGTAGTCATGTCCTAGTTCATGAACCACAAAAAAGTAAATTAGTTTATAATGTATCAAAACAAACAAAGCAGAAGATTATTATTTGGAAATGAACACAGCTAAATTTAAAAATTGGTTTGAAAACAGTTTTTTGAATTTATTGTAAGAAGGTTCAATCATCGTCATGGACAACGCCAAGTATCATTCGGCAGTTTTGAACCGCGCTCCAACAACAAAAACACCAAAAGCTGACATAGCCGCTAGGTTAGCCACAAAAAATATTGCCTTTTCACCTACAGACGCAAGAGCTAAGATGTTGGATAAAGTTTGTTTACATAAAGAAAAACCAATTTATGAGCTAGATGTGCTGGCAAATGAAAGGGGACACCAAGCAGTACACCTACTACCGCATCATTGCCATTACAACCCGATTGCCCCCCAGGGGGCCCACAGTTCTTTTGTGGGTACGTGTGTGGCGCGCACGGGGCCCCGAGCTGGAGCAGCCTTTCTTCTGCCCCAGGCTGCTTCACTTTCCCTCCCGGTTTATGCCTTTGCCCGGAGACGGGCGAATTTCGTGAGTTATGGTGGTTCTAGTTGTCGTTTCTCTTATTCCTTGCTTCCTTACTTTCTTACCCTTTGTTTTCTGTCTTTCTCTCCTTGTACTCTCCTAGCCTATTTCTCCTCATTAGTCTCCGCCTCGGCGTTTGAGACACTTCTTTCCTTCTTCTTCACTTTCTCTATCCTTCTTCTTTCCTCCCTGTGCGTGTCTGAAGGCCGACCCACGCATTATCATGCGTAGCAGGTGACAGGGTAACGTGTAATTCCCCGCCCCGGGTAGACAAGTAGGGCATGTACGTACCCCCTGGTAAAGGCCAGGCCCAGGGAGGGGTGATTACCCGAGCTGGTACCTTCCGAACATGCCGATTGGTCCCTCTGTCAGTTCTCAGGAGGTGTGACCTGAGGTGTGAACAATCACCTAAGGCGGGTAAGCCCTCGGAGAAGGCCTCCACTAGGAAGGAGCGCGCCATCGGAGACGCCGGTAATCACGGGGGACACTTCCGCGATGACTTCCTTCTCTTCTTCTGTAACGTTGACCCAGAAACGTAAGATAGATTCGCCTCAGCCAAAGAAGACTCTGCCCAATCTACCGAGATTTCTTGTTGTCTCTCGCACCGATGGAAAAGATTTCACGTCTGTAAATCCTTTCGTCATCCAGAAAGGTGTAGATGCAATTGCTGGCCCTGTTAAAACCTGTTCGCGTCAGCGCAATGGCACATTGTTGCTGGAAGTGGACAGTGCCTTCCAAGCTCAGAAACTCATCCGGACTACACTGTTACACACGTTTCCTGTCAAGGTAGAAGCGCATCGCACACTCAACTCGTCACGGGGGGTAGTCTTCACGAGATCCCTTGACGGGTTGTCTGATGAAGACATCAAATCCTATATGTCCGACCAGGGTGTGACAGCCGTCCATAGGGTAATGAAAAAGGTCGATAACCAGCTGACACCGACTCGTACTGTGTTTTTGACGTTCGACAGAGTTGACCTCCCGTCGAAGGTCAAAGCAGGGTATGAAGTCATTTCCGTCCGCCCTTATGTACCTAACCCAATGCGCTGTTTTCAGTGCCACAGGTACAACCATACCCGTGAATCTTGCCCAAATACAGCAAAATGTGTCACTTGTGGTAGGGACGCCCATGAGGGGGATTGCCCACCTCCGTCCCCTTACTGCCTTAACTGCAACGGTGACCATGCGGCTTCCTCTCGTGACTGCCCTGTATACAAGGATGAGAAGGTCATACAGCAAATTAGGGTTACGGAAAAGGTATCGACATCTGCCGCTCGAAAGTTGTTGGCGAATCGAAAGCCCGCTGTCCTCCCAGCGGGCACATACAGTAAGGTCCTCACCTCCACTCGGCCTACAAAGGATTCCAGTACCCAGACCTGTGACTTCACTTTCGCTGACACAGTTGTGCGATCCGCCAGCCCGAAGATTGCCCGTTCCACGTCCCCGCTTCGTCCTGCTGCTTCTAAAGTGCAGTCTTCGTCAACCTCTAGTAAACCGCGGGCACCTAAACAAGATGCCCGGACCTTGAAAAAGGAACCCGTCCGTGAGGATTTTCTGCGTTCTCAGGCTTCCCAACCGTCAACTGCCTCTTCTCGCCGTCACTCTTCCAGAAGAGCTGACAAGAAAAAGAGTTCCTCTCCTTCCCCGCCGAGGCGTGACCCATCTGTCACGCCGTCCAACAGTTGCCGGCCTCGGCCGTCTTCTGTTTCACCGGGACACTCCGTCTGCCGGGCACCCGGCCCTTTACCGGCGGTGGAAACTGCCCCTCCTGATCAACTCAAGGAGGTGGCAGGCGCGTCAGTCGAACCTATGGACCACGACCCTTTGCCCCTAGACAGTGATAGCAGTGCTCCCTCGAAATCCGGTCCTCAGCGGCCATCGAGGTGACCTCGCTTGCTTGTTAGTTTTTATCCTTATCTCTTATCTCATTTTTATCATGGCGCTCCTTCAATGGAATATTCGCGGCATTCGCTCTAATCGGGAGGAGTTAAAACTACTCCTTCGATTGCACTGCCCGCTTCTAGTCTGCCTCCAAGAAACTAAGTTGCGTCCACGTGATCGTGCAGACTTTCCACACTACACCTCTGTGCGGTTCGACCTGCCACCCGTGGAACGTATCCCAGCCCATGGAGGGGTTCTGATGCTCCTTCGAGACGACGTCTATTTCCATCCCATTTCATTGCATACTCACCTACAGGCAGTTGCCGTCCGCATCACTTTATCCACATTTACCTTTTCCCTCTGTAATATCTATTCGCCATCGTCATCTGCCCTTACTAGGGCAGATGTGCTACACCTTGTTGACCAGCTCCCTTAACCTTACGTGTTGGTATGCGACTTTAATGCCCACCACCCCTTATGGAGCTCTCCGGCACCTTGTCCGAGAGGCTCCCTTTTGGTGGACCTTCTCCAACACCTCGATCTTGGATGCCTCAACACCGGTGCACCGACCTTCCTTTCAGACACAACACACACTTATTCCCATATAGACCTCGCAATATGCACTCCTCAGCTTGCCGGTCGGTTTGAGCGGTATGCACTTTCTGACACGTACTCAAGTGACCATTTCCCTTGTATCATCCACTTCCTGCATCATTCCCCATCTCCTCGTCCCACCAGTTGGAACATTTCTAAAGCTGACTGGGGGCTTTATTCTTCCATGGCTGTTTTTCATGATCAGAACTTTCCCAGCTGTCACAGTCAGGTCGACTACCTCACAGAGGTTATTCTCACTGCTGCTGTACGTTCCATACCTCGTACATCCTCTTCTCCACGTCGTGTCCCGGTCCCTTGGTGGACTGCAGCCTGCCGCGACGCGCTTAGAGCCCGGTGCCGTGCTTTACGCACCTTCCGCCACCACCCAACTTTGGAGAATTGCATAAATTATAAACGAATGAGAGCGAAATGTCGTTGTATCATAAACGACAGCAAGAAAGCTTGCTGGACTGCTTTTACTAGTTCTTTTAACTGTTTTACTCCCTCCACGGTTGTTTGGGGTGGCCTACGCTGTTTATCCGGCATCAAGGTCCACTCCTCGATTCCTGGCCTGACCGTGGAGAACGCAGTCCTCGTGGACCCCGCTGCCGTTTCCAACGCATTGGGCCGTTTCTTTGCGGAGGTTTCGAGTTCTGCCCATTACCACCCTGCCTTTCTCCCTCGCAAACAGGTAGAGGAGGCACGGCCGCCTTCTTTCCACTCTTTTAATCGTGAAAATTATAACGTCGCCTTCACCATGCAGGAGCTAGACCGTGCTCTCGCCCTGTCCCGATCTTCTGCTCCAGTGCCCGATTCCATTCATATTGAGATGCTGAAGAACCTCTCTCCTGCGGGCATGTGCTTTCTTCTTAGTACCTACAATCGCATATGGACTGAAGGTCATGTTCCCACAAGTTGGCGTGAAGCCATTGTTGTCCCCATCCCCAAACCAGGGAAGGACAAACAACTTCCTTCCAGTTATCGCCCCATTTCTCTGACGAGCTGCGTCTGTAAGGTGATGGAACGCATGGTTAACGCTCGGTTGGTCTGGCTCCTCGAATCTCGCTGCCTCCTGACTAATATCCAATGCGGTTTTCGTCGACATCGCTCTGCTGCTGATCACCTCGTTATGTTGTCGACCTTCATTATGAACAACTTTCTAAAGAAGCGTCAAACAGTAGCAGTGTTCTTTGACTTGGAGAAGGCATACGATACCTGTTGGAGAGTGGGCATTCTCCGCACATTGCACACATGGGGCCTTTGGGGCCGCCTTTCTCTTTTCATTCAAGCGTGTTTGGCGGATCGCAAGTTCCGGGTACGGGTGGGCTCTGTTTTGTCAGATACCTTTTGCCAGGAGAATGGGGTACCACAGGGCTCCATCTTGAGTGTGGCGCTCTTTGCCATTGCAATCAATCCGATTGTCGATTGCCTTTCAGCCGACGTCTCCGTATCTCTTTTTGTTGACGATTTCGCAATTTATTGCAGCGCCCAGCGGACGTGTCTCTTGGAGCATTGTCTTCAACGCTGTCTTGACCGTCTATATTCCTGGAGCATCGCAAACGGCTTCCGATTCTCCACTGAGAAAACTGTGTGTATAAACTTCTGGAGATACAAGGAATTTCTTCCACCTTCTCTACATCTCGGCCCTGTTGCTCTCCCTTTCGTGGAGACTACGAAATTCTTGAGACTCATGTTGGATCGGAAACTTTGCTGGTCCACACACGTGTCCTACCTGGCTGCCCGTTGTGCCCGATCCCTTAATGTTCTTCGTGTCCTCAGTGGCACGTCATGGGGAGTGGATCATACCGTCCTGCTTCACCTTTACCAGGCCATTGTTCAGTCGAAGCTCGACTACGGAAGCCTTGTATACTCTTCTGCACGGCCGTCGATTCTCCGCCGTCTCAACTCTATCCACCATCGGGGTTTACGTCTTGCGACCGGTGCATTTTATACCAGCCCTGTTGAAAGTCTGTATGCCGAGGCTGCTGTATTACCCTTGACCACTCGGTGTGACATACTCTTGTGTCGGTACGCATGCTGCCTGCGGTCGATGCCCAACCATCCATCTTACCGATTATTTTTTGACGACTCACTCGATCACCAATATCAGTTGTCTGCAATTGCCTTGCTTCCATCTGGAGTTCGGTTTCGCCGCCTACTACAGCGGCTCGATTTTACCCTTTCTTCCACCTTTCGGTTGAGCGAAAGCCCATTGCCACCGTGGCATCAGGCCCAGGTTCACACTCACCTTGAACTTAGTTCGCTCCCCAAGGAGAGCACTCCGGATTTGGTATACCGCTCGAGGCTTGTCGAACTCCGTTCGCGGTTTGATAATGCCATATTTATTTACACTGATGGTTCCAAGAGCACTGCCGGTGTCGGATCTGCCTTCGTTGTCGGGGACAACCGGTTCCAATATAAGCTCCCTGACCGGTGCTCGAATTTCACGGCTGAGCTTCTTGCCCTCCACCAGGCCTTTTTGTATACCTGCCGCCACCGCCAACCTTTCTATGCCATATGTTCGGACTCCCTTAGTGCCCTGCAGAGTCTTAAGGACCCTTTCTCGAACCATCTTCTCGTGTATCGGATCTAACGCTCCCTCCAGTTGCTAGCAGATGACAGCTGTCACGTTTCTTTCCTGTGGGTCCCTGGCCACGTGGGTGTGCCCGGGAATGAGATCGCCGACATAGCAGCCAAGGCCGCAGCTATTTTGCCTCGCATGGCTACCTTTTGCGTCCCATCGGATGATGTTCAACGGGCTCTTCGCCGGAGTATCGTGTTGCAATGGCACAGTGCGTGGTTTTCAATGTACAACAATAAATTGAGAACTCTAAAACCGATCCCGACCACTTGGAGGACCTCCTCTCGCCCCTCTCGGCAAGAGGAGGTCATCCTGGCCCGGTTGCGGATCGGTCACTGCCGTTTCAGCCACCGTCACTTGCTCTCCGCCGACCCTGCACCGCTGTGCTCCTGCGGTGAACTGCTGACAGTGCGACATGTTTTACTGACTTGTGTTAATTTTAATCATCTCTGTGTAGCCCTTCACTTTCTGTCTACTCTGGAGGAAATTTTAGCTGATGACACACGAGCAGCTGCTCGAGTTTTGCGTTTTATCAACTTGGCCAACTTATCCAAGGATATTTAAACCTTTTAATTGTCTTTTATCTTTCGTTTTTAGCCTCTTGTTGATGTTCTGACAGTCACCATTTTTTTTTCTTTTGAGATCATAGCGAATCTATGTTCTTGGCTGGGCGCTAATGACCATAGAAGTTGTGCGCCCTAAAAAAAAAAAAAAAAAAAAAAAAAAAAAAAAAAAAAAAAAAAAAAAAAAAACAAACGATTGAGCTCATACGGGCTCAAGTAAAGAGAGAAGTGGCCGAAAAGTGGTTCAAAATAGCCGATTTTGAGTGCTTACTTCACGAGGTCTTGGATAAAGCCACACTTGAACAATGGCAGAAATGTGTTGAGCATGCAGAAAATCTACAGAAAGAAGATTTTAACATATAAGTTGCCTGAGACACCGTAATTGAGCCTATAATCATCAACTGCAATGAAGACTCAACAACAGCTGATGATGAGAGCAGCAAAGAAGAGGATTAAGAAAGATGTGATGAGACAGACACAGGGTAAAGACTTTTGTGATGGGACATGTAATAAATTTAACACTCTTCGGCCAGTTTATTGTGCAGTGGTTCTTTCATAAGTAATAATTTTATTTCTTTAAAGTATCATACTTTAAACAAATATTTTTTACTATTTGAATATTATAGACGAAAAATTACTAGCAGGAAAAATATGTATATAAAAAGTAGAAGAAGATTACTCACCAGCCGAAGGAGCACAGGTGGTGACAGTAGACACTAATAACACACACACACACACACACACACACACACACACACACACACACAAATGCAAGCTTTCACAACCCAGTTGCTTCTTCAGGCAGAAGGGAAGGAGAGGGACAGGAAATCATGAGGGTTTTAAGGGAAGGGGTAAGGAGCCATTCCAATCCCGGGAGAGGAAAGACTTACCTTGGGGGAAGAAAAGGAAGGTAAACAAATACACACACACCCACACATTTACACAGACACAAAAACACCTAGGCAGACATACTGTAGAAAGCAAAGAAGTTAAGGAGTTAGACAGAGATGCCACTTGAGGCAGAGGCTCTGTCCAGAGAACCAAGACAAAGATGTTAAGATGTTAAAGATGGTGGGCGGGAATTTAAATTTAGCGGAGGTTGAGACCAGGAGGGCAATGGGAAGAGAGAATATGCTGAAGGGCTAGTTCCAATCTCCGGAGTTCTGAAGGATAGGTGTCGTATCCTTGCTGGAGACACATTCAGAGTCCGCTCCAGTCCTGGAAAGTATCCGGTGACAAGAGGGGCACTTCTGGAATTCTTCTGTTGAAGGTTCTGAATTTGGGGGGATGGGGAAGTGGCTCTGGCAATTTGGCAGATTAGGAGGATAGCTGCGGGATGTGAAAGCTGTTATTAGGTTATTGGTGTACTGGTTCAGAGATTTGAGACTGGAGCAGACTCCTTTGCCACGAAGACCTAAGCTGTAGGGAAGGGAACGTATGATGAGGAATGGATGGCAGCTGTGATAATGCAGGTACTGTTGTTTATTGGTAGGTTGGATGTGGACGGATGTGTGAAGTTGGCCATTGGGCAGATGGAGATCGACATCGAGGAAAGTGGCATGAATGTGGCTCTCCAGCAAGGATACGACTTCCTTAAATCCTACCCCGAAATGAGATCCCGCCCTTCATGACATCCTCCCACTCCACCGAGAGTGTCTTTCTGCCGCCCACCTAACCTCCATAACCTCCTAGTCCATCCCTATGAAATCCCCAAACCACCTTCCCTATCTTCTGGCTCCTTCCTTGTAACCTCCCCCGTTGTAAAACCTGCCCTATGCACCCTTCCACCAGCACTTACTCCAGTCCCGTAACCTGGAAGGTGTACATGATCAAAGGCAGAGCCACTTGCGATAATACCCACGTGATTTACCAACTGACATGCCGTCACTGTGAAGCGTTCTATGTGGGAATGACCAGCAACAAACTGTCCATTCACATGAACGGTCACAGGCAGACAGTGTTTGTTGGTAATAAGGATTACCTTGTGGCTAAACATGCCTTGGTGCACGGCCAGCACATCTTGGCACAGTGTTACACCGTCCGGGTTATCTGGATACTTCCCACCGACACCATTCCTTCATAACTCCGGAGATGGGAACTAGCCCTTCAGCATATTCTCTCCCCCCGTTGCCCACCTGGTCTCAACCTCCGCTAAATTTAAATTCCCTCCCACCATCTTTAACATCTTAACATCTTTGCCTTGGTTCTCTGGACAGAGCCTCTGCCTCAAGTGGCATCTCTGTCTAACTCCTTAACTTCTTTGCTTTCTACAGTATGTCTGCCTAGGTGTGTTTGCGTCTGTGTAAATTTGTGTGTGTGTGTGTGTATTTGTTTACCTTCCTTTTCTTCCCCCAAGATAAGTCTTTACTCTCCCGGGATTGTAATGGCTCCTTACCCCCTCCCTTAAAACCCTCATCATTTCCTGTCCGTCTCCTTCCCTTCTGCCTGAAGAAGCAACTGGGTTGCAAAAGCTTGCGTTTGTGTGTGTGTGTTTCATTTGTGCTACTATCACCACCTTTTTTACTATTTGTATTGACTTGCAACCGAAACCCATTTATATCAGATTTAACTCCAAAAGTAAATGAAAAAAAAAAAGCTTAGCATCTATACAATAGCTTGAGAAACAAAGTGAGTATTTATGCCAAACAGCTGAGTAGTAGTTTGGTTTTATTGTAAATCTAGATTTCTACTATCTCATATGTAACATCAGTGCATTTAGATTTTATCATTCATATAGATCAGTAAGCATTGTCGTTGGTGTAGTAATTTCTAGTGATCTATTTTACTCTTATGTGCATTTTTCCATTGTTTCACATATTTTACCAATGCATATAAAAATAATAATATCTGATATTTGTTATAATTTCATTTTGTTATTTTTGAATAGTAAAATATGAACGCTTTCTTGTATATATAAATATAAAACACGTGTTATTTACATTTCAAAGTGTTCATTGAGTGTTAGCTAAATGCTATACATGTGACCGAATTTGTAGCTTTTAATGGCACAGGTTCTCGCCAGTTAATGTTTATTCATTCAGATAATGTACACTTAGATTGCTTATAGAATGATGTGACTGACAACATAGCCAAAGACAATTTTCACCGTGAAAACGTAATTGATTTTACCAATGCAGAAATCATGAAAGCGATTAATAGACACGCTTGTCACTCACGAACTGGCAACAGAGTGTTAAGAGCCGGCCACCTATTCCTCTGTCCACTGCTATAGTAGCTAGGATCACACTGTTTGTAAAGACTTAGAGGGTTTGGTATCCTGAAGAAATAATGAAATGATTTAGCAGTATTATATCGAAGAGCTAAAATACAGAGAAAAATCTGAATCAGAGCTCGACTTCTAGTCACATGCCAATATTTAAAAAAACTCAAGGCCACTAAAAATAAGAAATGAAGGATCTATGACCTTACATACCAATGAATTATTAACTATGCACAGTAAGATGTCACATATTAAGTACGTTCACCAAAACTTGATACTGGAACCTGAATGACGTTGCAAATGATTTTTGCCAGGCAGGGATTCGAACCTGTCACTTTTTGCCAATGTACTATAGCTAAAAATATATTCATTGTTTCATCAGCAATAGTGGGATGTGCACATGTTCAGCTAGAGATAATGCAAAGAATAATTTTGTGCTGCCTGGGACTCCAACCCTATGCACATGGACGTTGCTGACTATACACGACTTGTCAACCAGCACATTCTCCTTCACTAGTAGCTAGGATCTCGCTCATTGTGGAGATCTAGTGGAGCAATATCACATTGAAGAGCTATAATTCAGAGAAAAATTGGAATCAGAGCTCAACTCCTAGTCCTGTGCCAATATTTAAATAAATCTAAATGCCATTAATAATACAAAATAATGTCTTTTAAACATACATGTCATAGGTTCATGAGCAAAAATAACATTGTAAATGGAAGAGAGCCTACAAGTCACAGTTTCTGCAACAATGTGTTCTGCCTCTGACAGCAAAACCAGAAACCAACTCTGTTCCAGTCAATAATGACTGGACCAGTTTAATTGCAGCACAGTCATGCATTCTATGCTTTGCGTTGCTGGAGGTGATGAGAATATGTATGTCACCCTTAAAAACTGATACCCCCAACGGTAATAAACCCATATGTTAGTCATTACAAGCTAGCCTCAGTGCAACCAAACACCAAATTTCGCTCACAGAGGTAATACATGCTGACTGTGACGCCTCTGCTGAATGAAATGCGAAACCTTACTGTGTTTGGTATTTTACCAGATTTAGCAAGAACTAGAGAAATGGTTTTTGAAAGCTGGAAAACTGGTTGTGGTGATGGCATGATTGGTAACAAAGCTCAAAATCTAGGTTATGTGTTGAAGCAAAAGTCTGGATTTGGGTTCAAGAAGTCAATGAAAGTCACATCTCAAAAGCTGGTTCTAATGACAAAACAATCTTCGGAGTAATCTAAGGTCTATGTTAGATTGGGAACATCCGTTTGTTTGTGAGCTGGTAAATCCAACAAATGTTTAGACTGAAATAGCAGGATAAGGTGGATGGTCTATAGTGAAACTCAAGATCTACATTTAGTGTAACCTCAGGTCTGTGTTTTGTTGGGAATTTGTGTATGGTTGCATGTTGGTAAATCCAACAAATTTAAAGATGAAATAGCTGGATGAAGAGAACATATGGTCTGTAGTGAAACACAAGATCTGTGTCAGGTTGTGAGGCAACAGTTTGGTTGTGAGTTAGAGATGTCAATAAATGTGAAAGATGGAAAACTTGTTGTCATCACAGTATGATCAGTAACAAAGCTTAAGGCCTTGGTTATTTGTGGAAGCAATGGTTTGGATATGGGTTGAAAAGGCAGTAAAATTGTAATCTGAAGATCTGGTTGTGGTGACAAAATGTTCTTTGACGTTACCCAATGTCTTTGTTATCCTAGAAACAAGTGTTTCGTTGTGAGTTCGTAAATCCAACAAATGTTTAGACTGAAATATCTGTATAAGGTGGATGGTCTATAACGAAACTCAAGATCTACATTTAAAGTCCAAAAAAGTGAATTCTGAAAAGCTGTTTGTGATGACACATTGATATTTAGGGTAACCTAAGGTCTATGTTACAGTGGGAATGAACATTTGGTAGCGTGTTGGTAAATCCAACAAATTTGGAGATGAAATAGCTGGATGAGGTGAACAGATGGCCTGTAGTGATCTCTTGATCTCTATTAGAAGTCAATCAACATGTAATCTGAAAATCTGGTTGTGGTTAGAGAATGATCCGTTGTGTGAACCAAGGTTTATGTTAAACTGGGAACTACCGTTTGGATGTGAGTTGGTAAATCCAACAAATTAGGAGATGAAATAGCTAAATGAGGTCAATGGATGGCCTGTAGTGATCTCTTGATCTTTATTAGAAGTCAGTCAACATGTAATCTGAAAATCTGGTTGTGCTTAGAGAATGATCCGTTGTGTGAACCAAGGTCTATGTTAAACTGGGAACTACCGTTTGGATGTGAGTTGGTAAATCCAACAAATTAGGAGATGAAATAGCTAAATGAGGTCAATGGATGGCCTGTAGTGATCTCTTGATCTTTATTAGAAGTCAATCAATGTGTAATCTGAAAATCTCGTTGTGGTTAGAGAATGATCTTCTGTGTGACCCAAAGTCTTTGTTGAATTGGGAACTTCTGTTTGGATGTGAGTTGGTAAATCCAACAAATGTGAAGACTAAAACAGCTGGATAAGGAGGATGGTCTAAAGCGACACTCAAGATTTACATTAGAAGTCAATAAAAGTGAAATATGAAAAGCTGGTTGTGGTGACAGATGATATTTAGCATAACTCACTGTCTATGTTAGATTGGGTACAACTGTTTGATTGTGAGTTGGTAAATCCAAGAAATATGAAGTCAAATATTTGGATGAGGTGAAGATATGGTCTGTAGTGTGAAGATATGGTCTGTAGTGAAACACAAGATCTATGTCAGGTTGTGAGGCAATAGGTTGGTTTTGAGTTGGTGATGTCAAGAAAAGTGAAAGATGGAAAAATTGTTGTGGTCATGGTATGATCAGTTACAAAAATTAAAGTCTAGGTTATTTGTGGAAGCAATGGTTCGGATATGGGTTCAAAAGGCAATGAAATTGTAATCTGAAAGTCTGGTTGTGGTGACAGAATGTTCTTTGACATTACCCAACATCTATCTTAGACTGGAAACAAATGTTTAGTTGTGAGTTATTAAATCCGACAAATGTGAAGACTGAAAGAGCTTGATGAGGTGAACGAATGGTCTGTAGTGACACTCAAGATCTACATTAGGTTGTGAGGCAACAGTCTAGTTGTGAATTGTGACACCAATAAAAGTGAAAGCTGGAAAACTTGTTGTGGTGATTTATATGATCAGTAAAACATAACAAGGTCTAGGTTAGGTGTGGAAGCAACAGATTGAATCTGGGTAGAAATGGAATTAAAGTGAAATCTGAAAAGCTGGTTGTGGTGAAAGAATGATCTAATGCAGTGTTTTTCCTTTGAGATAGCATAGCTTTAGTATGGTTCGTGAGGAGCACACGGGGTCCCTAGAATATTTTTATTTGGAATGGATTCACCAGAAAATTTTTACTTCGATGGGAGTCATATCAAAGGGAACAAATGTTTGTCTTTCAGAATTCTTTCAAATTGTTGGCCAAAGTTTTTCAGAATGGAACACGTGAGGTATTTTTAAATGATTTACAAAAGAAAAATTTATTTTGCTTAACCACTGTTTTACATTTCAGGCAAGACTCAGAAGCGAATTAAGCTTGTTAAGGTAGGTCCAACTATATACGCAATTTGTAAAGAAGTAGATCTTTTCTTCACATTTTTCAGAAGAACATTTTGTATAAGTTCTTATTCCTATCGATTGGTTCCTGAAAAGAATTTCAGACCCTGGCGAAGCCAATGAATGTGAAAGTGGAAGTAGGATTTTCTGGTGCAGGAATGATCTATAGCGATATACAAGGTGTATGTGAGGTTGGGAACACACGGATTGGTTGTTAGCTGATGAAGCAATTGAAAGTGAAACTTGATATGAGGTTGAGGTGACGGAATGGGCTAGAGCTTACTTCATGGTCTATGTTAAGTTTGGAGGCTACACTTAGGATATGAGTTGGAGAAAGACAGTGACTGTGAGGATGGAAATAGCTAGATGAGGTGAATGGATGATCTGTATCAAAGGCCAAGATGTATATTAGGTTCAGAGGCAACAGTTTGGTTGTGAGTTGGCAAAGTCAATAAAAGTGAAATCTGAAAAACTGGTTGTGGTGATGGAATGACCTGGAGTGTTTCCCAAGGTCTATGTTAGATTGGAAATCAACAGTTTGGTTGTGAGTTGGAGACTCCAATTAATGTGAAGGCTGAAATAGCTGTCTGATGTTACAGCAAGATCTGATGTGAAGTTCAAAGTCTGTAGTAGGTTGGGAAGCAACTGTTTGTTAGTTGTTGAAGCCACAAATGTGAATACTGTAACAGATATCTGAGATGATGGAATATTTTGAAGCGCAATTCAAGGTCTAGTGGAGAGGTGAAGAAAATGAAGTAGAGAGCTGAAATGCTTGTTGTTGTGTTTGGATGATCTGCAAAATGGCCCAAGATCTATCTTAGTTTGGAAGCAACAGTTTGGTGTGACTTCAGGATGCCAAATAATGTAAAAGCTGATATAGCGGGCTCATGTTGTGGAATGGTCTGTAGCAAAGGCGAAGGTCTATTTTAGGGTGTGAGGAACAGTGTAGTTGTGAGTTTTTGAAGCAAGCAAATGTGAAAACTGAAATAGATATCTGAGCTGATGGAATTTTCTGAAAGGCAGCCCAATGCCTGTGTTAGGTTGGGAGGCAACAGTTTGATTTTGAGTTGGTGAATGATTGCTTTGAATGCGTAGTCATTCAGCATGGATGAGAAATAAGCCAGAATGTTCAGCTGGCATTTATATATGTTTTTAAGAGTGATTGATGGAAAGTGGATTCATCATGAAAGAGATTACGTGTGACATTTGTCAATGGTTGAGTGATTGATTTTTCCAGGGAAGCCAAAACAGTCTTGGTCCAACCCGCCACTGCCCACACCGAAACTAAGTTTATTGTGCGGTATCGCTCCCTGTATATCTAGTAAAGCCAACCAATGCCCTTGAACAGTGCAAGGAATCCCTTTACCAGTTCTTTATTAGACACAATTTCTTCAGGTCTGATTGTCCCAAATGTTCTGTGCCTTTTACTCTCCAATGCAATGGATTTACCTTTTACTCTCCAATGCAATGCATTTGAAGATTAGATGTGATGCAGTTTCATCACCGTCTTCACAGATCCTACATTTAGGGTCCTCTTTTGTTATTCCCACTGTATGTAGGTGTTTTTTGAAATTCCCATGGCCTGTCAGTAATCCAACCATGAGTCTAATCTCTCTCCTGTTCAGGCCCAGGATTGCAGAGCTTCTTTTAAAACATGGCTTTGGCATCATTACCTTGCCATGTTTTTGGTGGTAGACTTTGATCCAATATTCTATGTGCTGTCTTCTGAGCCAGTTACGTAGCTCCAATTTGATCATTGCCTCAGTGATTGTCAGGACAGGTTCCGGTCCAATAAATGGAGTCTCTGCCCCCATCCTGGCTAATCTGTAAGCATGTTCATTGCCACTGATGCCCGAGTGGTCAGGGACCCACAATGGGTTTACTCTATTGCTTTCCCCTAGCTCCACCAGAAACCTGTGACATTCTGCAACAATTTTAGACCTTGTTGCATGAGCTGCCAGTGATCTCAGGGCTGCCTGGCTGTCTGAATAGATATAGATGCTACAATCTTTGTAGCACCTACGCAAATTCTCCTCCACACATGCCCTGATGGCAGTGATTTCGGCCTGGAATACTGAGGCCAGTTTCCCTAGAGAGATGACGCCCTCCAGTCTTGGCTGCACCCCGTATACCCCGGCCCCAACACCTTGGTCTGATTTTGACCCGTCAGTGAACCAGACAATATCCCCCGCACGGTGTCGAACTATTTTCTCCCACTATCCCTACTTCCAATTGTTATACTGAAAGGCTTGTTGAAGCAGTATGGCTGGCATTTCCCCAACCTTTCCTATATTTACCTCACTCACTATTTTAGTGTGTGATTCTGGATATCCCAAAGAGTTCCAGTTGTTGGCAGTTTTGAGTCTGTATGCACCAGCTGCTGCCTCCATCTTGACCCAAAGGTGTAATGGGGGCATATCCAGCATGGTTTCCATCGCAGCAGTTGGTGTGCTGCTAATTCCGCCTGTTATTGGTAAGCAGGCTAGTCTCTGCACCTTACCAAGCTCCTTAGCAGCAACCTGCTGTTCTACCTTCTTCCACAACATGACCGCCCCATAGGTGATCCTGGGTCTAATCACCGTGGTGTATATCCAGTGCATATCCTTGGGGCTCAGGCCCCAATTTTTGCCACAAGCTCTCCTGGTACTTACCAAAGTACCTTTTGCCTTGGAGCAAATATTCCTAATGTGAGGGTTCCATGTCAGTTTCTCATCTAGGATAACCCCTAGATATTTCACTGTCCCCTTCACAGGTAGCGCTTCATTGAAAAGCTTTAGATTCCGACTTGAGTGTTGGATATGTTTCCTTGTGAATGGTACAACAACAGTGTTCTTAGGACTAACCCCCAGATCCTGTTTTCTGCATCAGTCTTGCACAATGCCCAAAGCACCTTGTGCCATATTCTTCACTGTGTCAGCAAATTTGCCAAGTATTACTATGACAAGATCATCTGCGTATCCTTGGCAAAAGTACTGCCTAGAGTTTAATTCTCCAATGAGATCATTCACCACTAGATTCCACAATAAAGGGGAAAGAACTCCTCCTTGCGGGCAACCCTTAGTGGTTTTGATTACCATTTTTTCATTCATCATGGTAGCCTCTACCTTTCTTCCACCGAGCATGGCCCTAGTCCACCTACATATAGTGGTCCCAAGGTCATGCACCTCTGCTGCCCTAACCATGGAATCGAAGGTCATGTTGCTAAAAACCCCTCAATGTCCAGAAAGATACAGAGGGCTATTTCCTGGAAGTGTAGTGCTTTCTCCACCTTCCCAACAAGATGGTGGAGAGCTGTCTCACATGATTTACCTGGTTGATATTTCCGCGAGAGGCCAAGAACACCGACTGCCGGCGTGGCACAGGGGATAGCATCATGGACTGCGGTGCAGAAGGTCGCCAGTTCAATCCCGCCCACCGGCAAAATTTTTTGTTGTTGTAATTAACAATTCCAGAAGGTTCTACATCTTTCTTATGTTCACTTGAAAATTCTACTTGTTTCTTATGTTAACTATTCTAATTTCTGGTAAATTCTGTCTGTGTATAAATAGCAGAGCACTCTGCCTGAGAGGCAGTCAGTGCTGCGTGTATGTTGAGTTCATAATAAACGTGCTTTCAGTATAAGTGCTGTGTTGAGTTGCCTTCGAAGTCAATCCTGTTTCCATTGCAACGCGACATTGTTTGGTGGAGGCGCCGGGTACACTGTGCAACAGCTGCATCACCGTGGCTCCGATTAGGCAACGTAAAAGCCGTCGCTTACATGGACTGGAACTGGAATACAAGGGATACACTGAGTACATCCTTCCAAAAGTCCGTATTATCAGACGAACGATGGAGACGAAACCAGCAATAAGCCAGCTGCACATCAGACACCCGTCGGTGTTCTCTGGAGATGCTGGACAGGACCCCAACAAATGCCTAAAAGGGTTCGACAGAGTCGCCAAGTACAACAGGTGGGATCATATGATGTGCTTGGCCAGTGTTTATTTCTAACTGGACGGAACAGCACAGCAAAGGTTCGAAAACAACAAAGACAAGTTGAATGACTGGGAGACGTACCAGAAGGAACTTAAGAAGACGTTTGGAGACCGCCAGCGACAAATCCGCTTGGCGGAAGAACAACTGAAGAACTGGGCCCAACGACATGGTGAGCCGACACAATTGTACATACAGAATGTTTTGGCCCTGTGTAACATAGTCAATCTGAACATGACTGAGGCAGACAAAATCACACACCTGATGAAGGGAATTGCAGAAGATATGTACCAAGCTCTTCTGATAAAAGACGTTGCTACGACAGAAGAGTTCATCAAGTGGTGCCAGCGTATTGAAGAGAGGCAACAAAGGAGGGTTGGACACAAGAAGTATGAAAGACTCCCAAATGTAGTCCCTATGGCCGTTGTGGAAGACCAGTAGGACTTGGCTTCTCTCATACGACAAATCGTGAGAGAAGAATTACAACAGTGCATGGCAGCCGGGACTATTAGACCGAGCGAGCATCAGATTATGGCCATGGATGTGAGCCCTGTAAGTCACGAGGGAGCCAACGCTGCTGAGGACGAGGTATTTCAAACATTAGCTCCTGTCTGCCCCGTCAATCGTACCCGACGTGAAGAATGGCATCGCCCTGCTGTGACTTACGCTGCAGCCACCAAACGGCAGCCCATGAACCAGCCAACTCCCCCGTTAACTATGGCACCCCGCAGAAGAACAGACGTCTGGAGGACAGAAGACAATACACCACTGTGTTTCCACTGTGGATGCCCTGGACATGTCGTACGCTACTGCAGAGAGAGGAGGTGAGTATTCGATGATTATTTTGCCGCAAGACGTCAGCCGTCGGAGCAGTTCTATCCAAGGCAGTCACCTGCTGATGAGTTCAGTCGACCTTTGGGAAGAAGCCCATCGCCGTACCCTAGACGAGGTCGCTGCCCAACGCGCCGCAGCCGTTCACCGTCGCCGTACAGAGGTACCAGCCGCTCCCCTATCTGCCGCGCCCAGGAAAACTAAGCGAGGCGACCTTCTACGGAGGTGAGGCCGCCGCAGATGAAAATCCTCCATGGACGACAGTCGCTAAGATGTCGGGAAATCTCATTGACGTCATAATCAACGGCCAACCTGTCCGGGCACTTGTTGATTCAGGAGCCTCTTTTTCTGTATTATCGGATAATTACTGCCGCACACTAAAGAAGACAATGGTCTGTGATATGGGGGAACTGTGCTGAAGATCGCGAATGGAAAGTACGTCCATCCAGCAGGAACTTGTGTTGCAAGAATAACCAGCAACAACAGGACGCAGCCGTTTGAATTTGTCGTGTTAACGGAATGTAGTCACAATGTCATCCTCGGATGGGACTTCCTTCAGGCATCCCAAGCTATCATTGACTGTGGAAGATCTGAGCTGCAAATTGAAGAAGTTGTTCCACCAGATACACGTAATACAGAATTTTCTGGGAAGTTATTTGTCTTTGACAAGGTGACGATACCGCCGTTTACAATGAGAAGAGTTGCAGTCACAAACACGAATGACTGGTTAAACTGTGAAGTTCTTGTTGATAGTAAAAAGTTTATCAGGCTCACAAAAGAAATTTACATACCAGCGGCTATCATAAGCATTACCGGTGGTCAAGGAGAGATTTGGATCACAAATTGTCACGAGCAATCACAACTTATCCCCATGGGAATGTGTATCGGGACAGCTGAACGATTCCAGGACAGTGAGCTCAACGTCATCAATGAAGACCCATGCCCTGCTGTTAGTACAGACAACACGCTGGAGGAAACAAACGTGGAACTGCCAATAGGGCCTGGACTGACCAAGCAACAACGCCAGCGGGTGTTAGGTATACTACGCCAATTTTTGGGTGCATTCACACCTCAGCAGGGGAAAAGTCAGACGAAGCGGCCCACAATAAAGCACTGTATCAATACTGGGGATCATCCGCCAATTAGCCAGCATTCGTATAGAGTGTCGCCAGCTGAAAGACGGATAATTCGGGAGGAAGTGGAGAAGATGTTGCGAGATGACATTATTCAACCTTTGGAGAGTCCTTGGTCGTCTCCAGTGGTCCTCTTAAAGAAGAAGGATGGCACGTGGCGATTCTGTGTCGACTATCGGCGTCTGAACAGAATCACAAAGATAGATGTCTACCCATTGCCGCATATTGACGACACCTTAGACTCCTTGAAAGGAGCTACATACTTCTCAACTATGGCAGACAGGTTACTGGCAAATCGAGGTTGACGAAGCTGACAGGGAGAAGACGGCTTTTATTACACCTGATGGCCTCTAAGAATTTAAAGTAATGCCATTTGGATTATGTAATGCTCCAGCCACATTCGAACGCATGATGGACAACTTGCTTCGACACCTTAAGTGGCTGACATGTCTCTGCTATTTAGATGACATTGTCGTTTTCTCAAAAACATTTGAAGAACATCTGAGTTGCTTCTCAACTGTTTTGAAGTGTGATCAGGCTGCAGGTCTCCGCAACAATCCAAAGAAGTGCCTCTTCGTCGCCAAAGAGATAAAAATCCTGGGGCAC
Source organism: Locusta migratoria (assembly GCA_026315105.1). Taxonomy (NCBI): domain Eukaryota; kingdom Metazoa; phylum Arthropoda; class Insecta; order Orthoptera; family Acrididae; genus Locusta; species Locusta migratoria. The sequence goes on from CM048746.1 coordinate 614,822,564, forward strand.
CTAGTCAACGGAGATGGTGTCTGTCCTGATCCAGATAAAGTAAGGGCAGTCACAGAATTTCCAACTCCTCAGCACATTCGTGATGTGAGAAGTTTTCTCGGGCTGTGCTCATACTACCGATGTTTCATAAAAGGATTTTGTAACAAGGCACGTCCATTACAAGAACTTCTGCAGGGAGACGCCAAATTTTACTGGGATGAGACAAAAGAAAGAGCTTTCCGGGCACTTAAGGAGGCTCTAAATTCTGCACCAGTGCTAGCCTTGTACGACGAGAATGCAGAAACGGAACCTCACACAGATGCCAGTGGTTATGGGATTGGTGCAGTGCTTGTACAAGTTCAGGAAGGTGCTGAAAAAGTGATAGCCTCTGCGTCAAGAGTACTCTCAAAGTCCAAGATAAACTACTCTACAACTGAAAAAAAAATGTCTCACAGTTATCTGGGCTATCAAAAAGTTCTGGCCATATTTATTGGACAAACCATTCACCGTCGTGACAGATCACCATTCTTTGTGTTGGCTGACTAGCTTGAAGGATCCATCAGGTCGACTAGCAAGATGGACACTAAGACTCCAAGAGTACGATGTCACAGTGGTATTCAAGAACGGGCGCAAACACAAGGATGCTGACTGCCTTTCGAGGAATCCATTAGTGGAACACAACAGCATTAATGAAATTTCAGCTCTCACTGAATTAGATGACGTTACAGCTGAACGGAGGGAAGACCAGCACTATTAAAAATGATAGAGGCCTTGGAGAAAGGAGAACCGTCCAATGGAGAGTTCCATCTTATAAACGGAACATTGTATAAGAGCAACTACGATCCACTGTGCCCCAAATGGCTACTTGTTGTTCCAGCTCATCTCCAGCCAGCTATTCTCAAATATTTCCACGATGCTCCAACATCCGGGCATCTGGGGTTTGTGAAGACCCTAGGCATAATCAGATGCAGGTATTACTGGAAAGGTCTCTATCGATCTGTCAAGCATTATGTGAGTCACTGTAAAGAGTGCCAGTGACGGAAGCATGTGCCGCAATTACCTCCAGGACATCTCGTACCGATTCCGCCGGCAGCAGCTCCATTCCACCGAGTTGGGATCGATCTTTTAGGGAGGTTCCTGAAGTCGACAGCCGGTAACCGTTGGATAATAGTCTGCACTGACTACCTCACACGCTACGCTGTCACCAAACCTGTGCCGACTGCAGAAGCGCCAGAGATCGCAAAATTCCTTGTAGAAGACATTATTTTGAAGCATGGAGCACCATGTGTCATGATATCATATGAAAAGTATTCCAGTCAACACTAGTATCAGAGGTAATGTCATGGTGCAACATTGTCCACAGAATGACAACTGCATACCATCCTCAGACAAATGGTCTTACGGAACGTTTTAACAAAACGTTAGCAGACATGCTGTCGATGTATGTCGATGTTGAGCAGAAGGATTGGGATACAGTTCTGCCAGTCGTGACATTTGCTTACAATACCACAAGACAAGACACCACAGGCTTCACTCTGTTTTTCCTGCTCCTTGGCCATGAAACTGAGACGATAATGGATACGCTGTTCCCGTTCCAACTGGACGACACTCAGGATGACTATGTTTAACAGCTCATCACCAGGGTCGAAGAAGCAAGACAGCTGGCTTGCATACGGTCACTGGACGCCCAGGAGAAGGACCGTCTGTGGTATAACGACAAGCACCGACCTGTTGTTTACAGCCCAGGAGATCTGGTATGGATTTTTACCCCTGTACGGAAGGTTGGACTGTCAGAAAAGTTATTGAAGCGATACATTGGTCCGTATTGTGTCATACGCCCCCTGTCAGATGTCACATACAAAGTTTAGGATTATGAGCCGTCGTCGAAACGTCAAAAATGAAGAGACATTGTTCACGTCCTGCGCATGAAGCCTTACTACGATCCTGAAGAGCAGGTAGACGACAGTGGCTTCTTGTTCAAGGACTTTAAGGATGGTAATGTTCCTGATGAAGCCACGACAGGAACATCTGTCGTCGATAATCGCGGAGAAGGGAAGGATTCTCTTGAACTGTCATACAGAGGACCCATGACACAGTCAAGAAACAGGACATTGCAGCTTGCTCCACAGGGATCATAACAGCGGGTCGCTGTTTCTCCAGGTGAGGGAGCAATGCCGTGAGAGACCCCGAACACCAACTGCCGGCGTGGCGCAGGGGATAGCATCACGGACTGCGGCGCATAAGGTCGCCGGTTCAATCCCACCCACTGGCAAAAATTTATTTCTTTGTAATTAACAATTCCAGAAGGTTCTACATCTTTCTTATGTTCACTTGTAAACTCTACTTGTTTCTTATGTTAACTGTTCTTCTAATTTCTGGTAAATTCTGTCTGTGTATAAATAGCAGAGCACTCTGCCTGAGAGGCAGTCAGTGCTGCGTGTATGTTGAGTTTGTAATAAACGTGCTTTCGGTATAAGTGCTGTGTTCAGTTGCCTTCGAAGTCAAGCCTGTTTCCATTGCAACGTGACAATATGCATGTTGGTTTGAATGTAGAGGAACCCTACTTAACCTCCTTTCTCCAACATGCACATTAACCAGCTTTTCCAATGTCTTAAGAATGAAGGAGGACAGGCTGATTGGTCTCATATCCTTGGCCTTGGTATGATCAATTCTTCCTGCTTTTGGAATGAAGACAACCTTCACTGCCCTCCTGGCACTGGGAATGATTCCTGCTGCTAGGCTAACCCTGAATAACCTGCATAGGAATCTAATAAGAATTTCTCCCGCTTGTTGCAGGAGAGCTGGAAAGATTCCATCGGGGCCAGGTGACTTGAATGGTTGAAATGTTCCCACCGCCCATCGGACCTTACTGAAATCAACACACTCCTTGGCCAGATCCCATTCCTCTTTGCAAATACCTGAGAACCGTTGTCTCTCAGGAATCGCATTCTGGTCTGAGTTATCCCACAGAGTATATTGAGGAAAGTGAGTCTTGAGGAGCAGTTCCAGCATTTCATGTGCTGTCTTTGTATACTCCCCATCCTCCTGCCTCAATGTTCCTCCTGGATTAGTTGGTACCCTAGTGAGGATTTTATGAAGTCTCGCTTGAGCAGCCGTGCCCTCCACTTCCTCATAGAATACTTTCCAGGATGCCTCACTTGCCCGTCTCATGGCAATGTTGTAATTGACGAGGGCCTCATGATACTTTGCCCATTGTGCTTTGCGCCTCAAAAGGTTAAACAGTCTTCGTACCTTTTTCCTTTGCATTTCCAGGTTATTATTCCACCAAGGCACACTTCTATTTGTGCACTTCCTGGTGATTAAGCAGTTGTCTTGGTATGAGGTCATTATAGCAGAGGTTACGGCCTCTGCTACTTCCTCAAACTCTGCTGGATTCCTTATCGAAGTTTTAATTTCCGATAGGCTGAAGTCAAGGTCTCTCTTATATGTCTCCCAGTCCGTTTTCCTTGGATTCCTATAGGCCATGGTCTGTCTGGTTCACATTTCAACCTTGAATTTAATATACATGTGATCTGATGAGGATGGCTGCAGGACCACATGCCACTGTTTGACGTAACTTCCCATCATCATGGAACTAAAAGTTATGTCAATTACTTCTTCCCTTCTACTATTCCTGACTGTAGGTTCATCACCCCTATTCAGGATCTCCAAGTTGTTAGATAGGAGAAATTCAAGAAGGTGCTCACCTCTACCGTTGGTGTCCTTGCTGCCCCACGATAGATTGTGGGCATTGGCATCACATCCCACTAACAGTTCGTCACGTTGCCGATGGCAGGCTTCCGTCAGTTTCCTCACTTCCAAAGGAGGAGAAGAGCTGTCTTCGTAAGGAAGGTATGCTGAGGCCAAAACAATTTCCCTCGTGATACCTTCATCACGTTGCTGCATCCTGATGGTCACCAAGTCCCTGGAACAAAAATCCATCATTGGTATGAAAGGTATTCCATTTCTAACATAAATGCATGTTCTGGAGTTTTTTAGATTTCTGGCATAAATCAGCTTACCTCCAGTACCACTGAGACCCGATACACCTCCTTTGTATAAATAGGGTTCTTGTATCAGGGCCACGTCCACCCCCGGTCTCCCCAGGCGATGGCTCAGGGCAGCAGTGCCCCATTACTGTGCTGCAGGTTTATCTGCATCACTTCCAGTTCCCATCTTGCTGCCATTATTGCCTTTAAGGTCTTTGATTACCCTGACGGCGACCTGCAAGAACCCTAAAAACAGTTTCAGGCCTTGCTCTCGCATTGCCTTCAGGGACTTCTCTCCGACCTCCACCACCAGGGTTCGTCCTTCCGGAACGACCTTTTGGTTAATTACCCTCCAATCCTCTGTTGAGACCTTTGGGTTCTGGACCCTTATTTTCTCGATAAGAGTCCTTGGAGGGACATCCTTGAGGATCTTTGGTACCCATATTGATGCCTTTGTGGTCTTCAGGGGTTTGGTTGCTGTCTTGACCAGCAGCTTCGCATCCTCCCACGGGGATATCATGGGCACCTTGTCCTTAAGCCATTCTGCTGAGTGCTCCCCCTCGCAGACAAAAATGAGGGCACCGTGATCTTGATAGACCCTCCTGAATTTGGGTCCTGGACCAGCGTCCCCCCCAATCTCTTCAAAGAGGGCCATCTGCAGGTGCTCCTCCTGCTGCGAGGTGATGCTCACCAGTGGGTATCCTACTTGGACAACCGCAATTCTAAAGACCGAGACTGCAGTACTATAGGTACTATTTCCTACCTCAGCCTTTTAGGATTACGCTTGTCCAGAGAGGAGGGAGTCTTAGATTCCTCCCTAACCCTCTTGCCTCCTGTCTTTGACATCGAGGGGGTCTGTGTATCCCCTTCGACCTGAGGCAGTTTCTTTTTGGAGGTCTTGGGCTCAAGCCCTTTTGATTCCCTCCAGTTATGCTTAGGAAGTCATTCTTTTCCTTCCTTTTGCTTCTGTTCATTGAAAAGTTTACTCCTCTGAGCCCCAGACAAGGCCTTAATCCTAATCTGGTCCAACTTCTCTGTTACAGTTCCCACTTCTTGCTCAGGTCTAGACCCTGATTCAGAAGTAGGAGTGCACTCCATTGGTCCTGATCCCGATGTCTGAGTATCTGAGGTCTCAGATTGCCCCTCAGATTCTTTTAAAATACTTTCTTTCTCTGTGTTCATCTTAGTCCCACGAGATTTGGGGATTTATATGGTCCACACCACGATAACCCCGCTTGGTGCAAGGCTACTTCCTCAGGGAGGTCGCCCACTATCCCTGAGGCTCCGTTCGAGACACATCCACCCACGTGCCACGCACCCCTCGGCACTGATCGCATCACACCTTGGATTGGGAAAGGAATTGAGAAAGGACTGGGAGAGGATAAGGAAGTCGGGACGTTGTGGGACACCCTTGGTCTGATCCATCAGCTGAGGCCTTTCCGGCAGTAGGTTCTCTACCTTCGGTATAGCCCTCTGCTTCACACGGATACGCACGCCTCTCCACCCGCACGGACAGTGCTTCGTCAGGGTGGTGTCCCCCGGAGAGGTGTGTCAATGGTTAACGAAACTTGTGTGCCAGAAGACATTGAGTGATGGATTTATTTGATAGTGTCATTTAACAAGCAACAATGGCTACAAGAAGCAGAAAATGTTCCTGGTTTGGAGGTAGCAAACTACCTATAATCACCATCTTAACAATGACATATTATTCATTGTTTGAGTAACATATACACATCCCACGAGTAAAAAAAAAATAAAATAAAAAAAAAAAAAATAAAAAAAAAATTGCAGTCAATAGGTTGTTGATTGGAAAGACTACTGCAGTGATGTGTCAGTTTCTGTTGTTTTGAGAAAATTAAGAACTTAGTGGGAAAGATGTAGTAGTAGAAACCGATTAATCTTTCTTTGGTAGAAAGGAATATGGCCATGGCAGTAACCAAACGTTTAAGGGAATTACTTTTGGAGATAATAAATGATAATATATTACTTGGGACAATAATAGTGACTGATTATTGCAGTCCCTACATGTGTTTGAAAGATGGAGGATTCAAGCACCTTTCTATAAATCGTAGTCTTCATTTCAAGGATCCTGAAACAGGAGCATATACAAATAGAATTCAAGGAAGTGGTCTGCAATTAAAAGATCCTCCCAATGCACAAGATACTGCAAAGGGGGTCTCGATTAATGCTTATTTGAATAAGTATGGTAAAGACAAAATAATGATGAAAAACACCTATTCAGGTATTTTGAGAATTATGCTGATTGGCTGTATTATCCGAACTAGTAAACAAGCTCTACACATTTTCAAGAACTTTCTCATCAACAAGCTTGCAGACATCTTTTAATAGCACACCTCATTTCCTGGTTTCTTTTCTCCAATTTTTATTTTCTTGAACTTTATTTGTGATTTATGGACAGGTCTTACCCCTTTGTAGATACACAAACTGAAACTATCATTCAGTGACATTATTTCTTGTAGTCTGCTATTTATTTATTTGTTCATTGTATGAGTAATGGTTTGCCTCTGTATGATGGAACACAGAAATTACAGGTAGTATCTCATAATCGTTTCCACTTTGGAAGGTTTCTTCTTTCAGTTTGTTTGCTCCTGATAACTGAGTGTGACTTGTCTGTTTTTCAATCACTTGGAACAATTCCTTGACAAGGTATAATGGTAAATTATATTAAAGAGGGGGACTAAATCTGGCGGAGATTGATGACCCTGTCGGACCTTGGAGAGACATTGCACTTAAGAGATTTGAGCAGTTTCCCACCATCACTGTTAGTAATTACAATTTCAGTCCACAGTATTTTTTGATGTTCTTATGGAAATGATTCAAGATTCCTGTCTAGTAAAAGAGTACACTTGTTTTTTTCCATTTTAGGTACTGCAAAAATTTGAATTAGGGAGTGCTTCTCTGATAATGCTTCAGAAGTTAGGTGAAAGCTTTATGCACTGCCTTTTTGGTTGAACATTTGAACCTGTTTTTAGGGAATCAGAAGGTTCTGAAGTTGTTGAAGTTTACTAATTTTGTTTCATACCGTGGGAACACTCTTAGTCCTTTGGAATGAAATATAATGAATACAGTATTAATGCTGTTTGCAATTTGTAATAATGTCCATTCATTGAAAACCCCTTCCAAAATCATATTCTGTCTATGTCTATTTGCACAACTCAAAAAATGTTCAAATGTTTCTAAAGCTGTAGGACTTACCTACTCTGGTTATCAGTATCTAGGCTTACAAACTACCTAAAATAATTTATGCTAAGGACAACAAATACACCCATGCCCGAGGGAGGCCTAGCACCTCCGATGGCGAACAGTGGCATGCTCCGCAGCAAGGTGGCTTAGAACATGCTGGCCACTCCACTGCGGCATGCGTAACTATATTTCTATTCTGGAGAATGTGATGTTGCCTTCTGTGGCAGCAAGATTTTGCAAAGATTGAAAATGGGCAGAAATGATCAAAATAATGAAAACAGGGACATTCACTATCCACTCACACCAGTTTTCTGATGCCTTTCATGACGCTCGGAATGTGTTTATTGAATATCAACATTACATGCTAGAGTTTAGGGTTCAAAGGCCAACAGACACTGAGGTACTGAATTGGTTGAAGACGGCTATATGCGTTTCTGAGCAGTATTATTGAAGGTTATTTGTTGTTGTTTTGTTTCTCTCTTAAACAGTCAGCATAACAAAGTGCCTCCAATTTAAGATGTATATTTTACTTATTTTAAGCAACAGCTGAAATTTTAAAGTGAATGACCAAACTAATTTTCAACAGGTTGTACAACATTTAATTTGCCAAGCTAAGTAGAACTCAATTTTTACATTTACTTCCAGTGACTGAAAATACATGGATGTGCAGAAAAACTAACAAAAAATGAGCAAAAATGTAAATTAGCTCGCCAATGAAGACATAATTGGATAGTGAAAGTTGGAAAAGAAGGGGAGGTAAGAGAATTCTGAGTCATTGTGGAAGCAGAAGGCAGATTGATGTGATTTTGAGCAACATTTGTAGACGAGGTTCAGTTATTTATAAGGGTTTTGTCTGTAATGCTTAACCAGGGATACTTGATAAGACTCACTGTTTATCTAACATAGGCAAAAAGCAAACGTGTCAAATATTTTGAGAAGCACACTAACACGTTTCCACCGTAAAGTTAACATAGCTACTAAGTTATTCCATTTAAAGTGCTTGCACAAAAGTGGTCATAATATCATGGAATGTATACTAGGTTACATTCTAAGTGATTGTAGACATGTGTTATGATACGGACTTGTCGGCCGTTCCTGCTAGAGGTTTGAGTATTCCCTCGAACATGTGTATTTGTTTTGTTCTTAGTGTAAGTTAAAGTAGTTTGTAAGTCCGTAGCGGCCTGGCCACCTTAAAGCAGAGGCTCGTGAATGACGAGCGGCAGGCAGCTAGCACAAGGTGGTGGCATCAGATATCTGCCGATGAGCACTGTTTCTGCAATCGGAAAAAATCCTTGCAGCAGTATGGCATGCGCCGAAGGAGAGTAGTGTGAGCTGGAGGACAGAACTGTATGGTCATTGCCTGGCATTCTCCATTCTGATTATATGCTGTGGACCACGTGGGTTGAGATAAACGCGAGCTCCCCACATGCACATGAGTGTTAATACCGCGCCGCTGTCTGATCGCCGACACAAGTGGTATTTTTCGTGCCGCCCGCATTCGCACATACATCTTCTTCGTGCGCTATTCAAACTAACACAACCCGACAAGGATCAGTGATTGAGCATGAGAACATTTTCCAGAGATTATTGATGTATCATTCGGTGTCAACAATAAAATCCTAATCTGATAAATGTTATTTGTTCATCCTTCCCGTCATCACCGCCTACAGCGAAGAACAGTTGGAAGCAGCGACTACAAGCACTAGCTTCAAGTCTATGTACTGATGACTATAGCAGTTTTGTCCAACAGGTTTACAAACATTTGCACATTTTTTGTCCTATGCAATTCCCACTTTTGAAAATGCTAACAGCTACAGAGGCTCAATGGCATAAGGCTCTGCACGTTTTTTGCCGTACATCATCACAATTGCTTTAACCATCAGCTTTCACCCACGTCAATTGATTGTCTGAAGCTAAACCTTTCGAAATTAAAATCTTAGAAACAGCTAGCAACATTAATGTTCAAATTAATATATAACTGCCTTGTAATCATTATGATATAACTTTGATTTTAAAAGCTACTTCTGGCCGTAGCCCTCGAGTTTAATCTGTTACATATTCAACAAACAAAATTTTAGTGTGCTATATACACCTTTCCCAAAGCATCATGTTTTTTTATGTTACCAAGTTAATACAGTTATTCTACACTTGTCGTTTAACAATGAAAGAATTGGCACAAAAAAAGGCAACCCGCAGATGGAATATACAAAAATAATGAAACATATAACTCTGTTTTAATTCACTGCAACAATATTATAAACTAGGAGCAGATCACATTAGAAGTTATGTATCAGCAAAACCAAATCTCATAAAGAAAACAGTCCCTGTAAGGAAAGAAAGTTGCACACATATCAGTGAGCACTTGAGGTAACTCAATTCATTCCTGTACTATACTCAATCGCAGCAAATGTCTCGTCGTCGAGTCGGTGCATTCGACCAGCACGAGTTCTGCACCGGAGTAAACAGGGATGCTTGACAGTGCAGTGATTTCAGATAAACAAAGTTTACTTGTTACACGGCAAACTACGGAATCTAACAGTCACGGAATGACATACAGTTTACCTCAAGTCAGACTAATTTGAAATGCTGCTTGTGTTAGCGGCACCAACAATATGAAAGTGTTACATAGTAGGAGGGTTTCATAATATCTGACCAATGTTTCATTTATAAATAAACTCTTCTGTTTTCACTGTAGTAAGAGGAAATACATCACCGATTGACTGTAGAATGAACACCTCAAAATATCAAAGGATTGCTTGTGAATGTTTCAAAAGATAGCCATAAGTATACTACACTTTTTGTCCTAACCTTTCCACAAAATTACTCTTTTTTTAATGCATGTGTCTTTCCACTATAGATAATTCACAAGAAACACATTCATGCTGAAATGTAGATTCTTGTCATTCTTAGATAAGGGGGGAATGTTTTGTCCTTATAATTTAAGGAGCTAGATGACTCCATTCACTGTATCTCTCAATTATTACAACTGCATATGTAAAAGGACCTTGGAGTTTTATAGACAATAGCATTCTAAGATTATTGGTGTGGTTCTTACACCATTGTTACGTGCTTGTTACCACTGACGTGAGTAGAAGAGGCCGAACGGTAAGCGCCATGCTTGGGGCACTATAATCGTGTGTGAAATGTAAAAGTTTTGAGCCCACAGATAGGCAGCGTGTTTTGAATGCCTTCATTTAACCCTTTGAGTGCTGTAGATGGGATATCCCGCAGCACTCCACCGGGCCGTGCGGCTGACGGACGTGGTTTGCCGCAGCAGTGATATTTCCAGTGAGCTCTGCAGGCGGAATTCACCATGTGGCCTGGCCAGTACCTGGGAGCTAATGCCGCCTTACACCGCAGCCAGTCCCTTTGCCTGCAGATCTGCGGACGTGAACAGCCGCAGGGCTGTGTGCCGACCTGTCCTGAGTTCTTTTGTCCCTTCCACTCCACTGGATGGATGATCCTTACTTATTTTTCTGTGTCGCTGCCCCTGCTGTCAGGGAAACACGCTGCTATTGAGTTCACAGTTGCTGTTCGACATTCGTGCTATCTAGTTCGTGTGACCGCGTTCTGCTTCTGTGGTGTCGTTTAGCTTTCTGCCGTTTCGTTAGGATTTTTAGAGTTTGACAGAGAAATGCCACATTGGCGTCGTTGCACTGAAGAACAGGTATTGGAGATACTGACAAGGACTGACAGTGACAGTGAGGGTGGCATCTTCAGTGAATGTAGTGACAATGATAATTCATCAGAAGAAACACAGACTGGTTGCTTCAAATGTTCGGACATAGGATGCAAAAATAAATACTTAGTGCAAATTTGTGAATTCTTCCCTAACTTCTTGATAGATATTAAACCTTAGATATTCTTAATTAAACAAAAAATTCTGGCATTATTATTTCTAGAATATTCTGACCTTGGTTGCGGTAAAAGATATTTATTTAAATGGCAACTAGTGTCAACCGAAGCCCAAAGACTGTGACAATCACATTACAGCTATCCATATCCTATAATTTTATTAACTGCTAAAATGTGGTTGTCACATTTCTTTTTTACATGGTTGGTTGAAACTGAGCTTCGGCCGAAACTAGTCACTGCTTAAATAAATATCTTTTACCTCAACTGAGGCTACAATTTTCTAGTGATATTTAGTAATGAGTTGCTGTTCTATTTTTTCAGCACGTGAAAAAAATTATAGGCCTAGACATTCATCTCCTTAAGATAAGCAGAAATTATTCAGACGTAAATATAAGTACTTAGAAACCTCGATTTGATTGATCATTGCCTGCAGACAATTAACTGGGTTTACCTAATCGAAATGTATTCGCAAACTTGGAAAGGTCGTCTTGCCACAAATTGGTCAGTTGCACAAACTCGCCCGTTTCTGAAGCACAAACGGTCATTAGAAATTAAAAGTGATGTTTAATTAGGTAGTTTAAAAACTTGAGTATTTCTTTATCTAATTCTTAAGCAAAAGTTGTACATCATCAATTATTTCTACTGTACAATAACAGTTGCGTCCCATATAAAAAGAATTCAGTAATGTTGAATATTTTGATTTTAAGTTTCCCTGCAGATAATTTGTTGGATTAATGCTCTCAAAATATAGTGGTTAGATTCAAAAGTGTGACTCGGCTTCCAGATGCTTTCGTCTAAAGTAGTTTGCGTGAGAATTACTGTGCTAGTACAGAAGAACATCAACGTTTAGTCGTTACAGATTCTAGAGCGTTTGAATCGCAAGTTGCATACAAAAATCAGATAATTAAGTATCAGTATGCCAAATAAAATTCAGATTTATACAAAGACCTTATGATGATTCTTAAGAACTAAACGCAAATAAAAGAAAGACTTTGACGAAGAATGTCATTCCATATCAGCTCACCTAGCACTCCCTGTTTGACCATTGCACATTTTGTTGAAATTTTATATGAATATTTGCTGAAATTTCTCTTGCTAACCTATTAAGTATTAAGTTTCATGAGCAGCATGCATTTACAATTGGAGATAGAACCCAAAATTTACACTTTTCTCGCGCCCTGATCTACGCATTCATCTTTGATTCAAATCATCTAGCATTGTTGGCCTGCGTTGGTTGACCATTACACTTTTTTTGCAGTTAAAATAATGTTCTATCTAATAAGCGCAGTTTGGAAAGTTTTACAGAACACTTGTTTTTTAAAAATTAGGTTGAAAATACTGCATTTTAATCCTTTCTAATATCTTCAACTTTTACACTTAATTTATATAGTATTGGAAAGTGGCACATAAACGAAGCTTCATATATCAGAACCTTGTAGTTAGTTAGTCCCTAAGATACAACGTGCCAAACTTTGAAGTTTTTTAGGTTGCAAATTTTTAGAGCAACTTTGTTTAAACTTTTCTAATTGTATATAGCACATAAAATTCTTTTCAATATTATTCCTATGAGAACGCATTTGAGGTAAAAGGCTTAACATCAGAGGAATTAATGTTAGCATTGAATAGGGGATCATCGAGGAATTTTATTAGGGGGACTATGCTCCAGATTGAATGCTAAGAAGGCATAATCAGTCTCTAATGATGATGATGATGATGATGATGATGATGATGTAACTTGGCTTCTTTATATTGATTTTGGTTTGGTGGTAACTTGTGGATGAAATGGCACTAAATTACCTGTATGAAATGTAGGTTGGTATGCCTGATAACTTATCATAATAAAATACTGTCTTTTATTTAACTTGATGCTCTGTATCATATTTATCTTTTTTCTGAACCTATTTGGTAATTTAAGACTTTTATAATGATTGAACATGAAGATTCTTTTTCTCACGGGCTTCTAATTTGATAAGATAATATATATAAATTATAGAAGGAAACTTTCCTGGTGGGATAAAGAAATATAAGAAATAGAAAACGGATGACTTACCCAAAAGGACCGGCTCGTCGATAGACACAAAGCTTGCGGAGGGAATATAGATAAAATTTGATGGGGTCGATGTAGGGTGACATGTATAGTATGTGTAAAATTGTTACCGTTCAGTTGAGATTTCTCTTTTTTCCATACTATACATGTCACCCTACATCGTCCCCATCAAATTTTATCTATATTTCCTCCGCAAGCTTTATTTGTGTCTATCGACGAGCCGGTCGTTTTGCTTAAGTCATCCGTTTTGGAAAAATTCCTAACAGGAAAAATATACGTAAAAAATAGATGAAGTCAACTTACCATGCGAAGGAGCACAGGCAGTGATAGCAACAAATAAACACAGAGACACACACACACACACACACACAAATGCAAGCTTTTGCAGCCTAGCTGCTTCGTCAGGCAGAAGGGAAGGAGAGGGAAAAGGAAATGACGAGGGATTTAAGGGACTGAGTAAGGAGTCATTCCAATCTCGGGACAGGAAAGACTTACCTTGGGGGGAAAAAAGGAGGGTAAACAAATACACACACACCCACACATTTACACAGACGCAAGTACACTTAGGCAGACATACTGTAGAAAGCAAAGAAGTTAAGAAGTTGGACAGAGATGCCACTTGAGGCAGAGGCTCTGTCCAGAGAACCGAGGCAAAGATGTTAAGATGGTGGATGGGAATTCGAATTTAGCTGAGGTTGAGACCAGGTGGGCAACGGGAAGTTCTGAAGGATTGGTGTCGGTGGGAAGTATCCAGATAACCCGACGGTGTAACACTGTGCCAAGATGTACTGGTCGTGCCCCAAGGCGTGTTTAGCCACAGGGTGATCCTCATTACCAACAAACACTGTCTGCCTGTGACCATTCATGCGAATGAACAGTTTGTTGCTGGTCATTCCCACATAGAACGCGTCACAGTGCAGGCATGTCAGTTGGTAAATCACGTGGGTGCTGTCGCAAGTGGCTCTGCCCTTGATTGTGTACACCCTCCGGGTTACGGGACTGGAGTAAGTGGTGGTGGAAGGGTGCATAGGGCAGGTTTTACAATGGGGGTGGTTACAAGGGTAGGAGCCAGAAGGTAGGGAAGGTGGTTTGGGGATTTCATATGGATGGACTAGGAGGTTACAGAGGTTAGGTGGGCGGCGGAAAGCCCTGGTAGTTCATTTATGTCGAAGCCAGTTACATAAAAAATAGTTTATGCCTGATTTTATCATAGGACTGACCTTGCAGATTAGATTTTAGGTAAATTTCCTTTCACTACGTAGCTGTTAAATTATTCTTCTACATACATTTAGCGATCTATTGAAAGTCAAAGATATTTTTTATGCAGTGAAGGGTTCTAATTACTAACTGATTTTAAAACAAATTAAAATCTCATTCGTCTCTATAGTCTTCAAAATAACACAGTCTACAATAAATGCACTTGGACAAAAACTCAGAGAGAGCTAATGTTACAGAGAGAACTGAACTCATAGAAAGCTAAACTTACAGATAGAACTGATCTCATAGAAAGCTAAATTTAAAGAGAGCTAGTAACCCAACTGCAGGTATTATTTATACTAATTTTCTGACAAAACATTACTGCAATTTAAGGTGTTTTGACTATCTTATTCTATGGCCATTATTACTGTAATTTACAAAGATGGTAATGGATTTGCTTAAATATTAGAAAAATTCTAAAATTAATGAAATATTTACAAATGATGGTAAATGGCGATCCTAATGCTATGACTGTGATGCACTGTTACAATGATAATGTTTTGCAACTGGATTACACTAATAATATTCTGTGGGCCTATTGTTTAACATAAAATTGTTACATTTTAACTGAGGAAGGGCAAATAGTGGTTTCTACAGAATGTTGTTAGGGATAGAATAAATTATAATACATATTAGGGATAGAATAAAATATCACACCTGCATGTGAAAGAAAACGAATTACTACCTAGCATTTCTCCTCCGGCACTATCTTTTTCTTTTATTAGCAACATCTATTAGATAAAAAATTAAATACATTTGATTGGATGAAGAAGTAATAAAATTTGTATCTGGTACAAACAGCCAGCACACTGAGAGGTGGAGGCAGGTTATCACATTATCATCACTCATGCTGCATCGTTATTGTGACTTATTTACATTCATTATTGAAAGAAAATCTTTCTCACATATATATGGATATAATGTTTTCAGTCTCAGTATGTAGACTTGGAAACTCTTATAGATTAAATTCTTCATAGGGCTTATGAACAGTTTTCAATCTGGAATTACTTTGTAAATCTGTAAGTTTCGTCTGCAAATGGACAAGGGCACTTTCAATAGATACAGCAAATGATTTTGAAACTGTCTCAAAAAGAGATTAATTGTTGGCAATATCCTGGAAATGATTAGAAAACAAATCTTGTATTTATTTCAAAACTGAAATTAAATTTGCAAAATTTTTATTTTCTTTGATACCTGAGAGGTAGAATGCTGGCAGTTGGAAAAATATCATACCATACGCCACAAGAAACAGAGCTACATTGCACTGCAGCATGAAATGACATGCCAAAGCAAGTACTTCTGTGGCATGTTGAGCAAAGCTAAGACAATCCGAACCTCATCTGGCCCTCCATGGCCAATCCTGCCTCACAGCAAGTGCAGGGTTTACTAGTGAGTGAGTTTTCACATTGGGAGCAGTTTTGTCACTGATTTATTCACCAGACAACCATGGTTCTGGAATTTGTGTCATCCACCCTATTCACAGATGATGCCACCTTTATGTAGAATGGTATCTTTAATTTGCATTATTGTCATCTGTGGGCTACTTTGCAAAACCCTTATGGTATGGTGACAGTAAGTATCAGCATTGGTCCATCCAGAATGTGTGGGTTAAGATAATTGGTGACCATTTTGACTACTGTTCCTTTCATATTGCTTAACAGGTTAGAAATATGCCTGTTTCTCTGCTGAAAGAAGTGTCATTGATGATTCAGAGGGTTATGTGGCTACTACACGATGATGTTCCAGCCCACTTTGCCATTAACATCTGAAAACAACTTTATTGTGCCTACCCTGGTCGATGGTTTGTTTGAGAAGGTCCAGTTGCATGGCCTGCTCATTCACTGGATCTCAAATTGTGCGATTTCTGGTTATGGGGCCATCACAAAAGTATCATGCATACAGGACCCCATTACAGATGTGGAGAAACTGGAACATTGTATTCATGCTGCTTAGACACTGTTCGGATGCAGCCTGACTGAGTGAAAATGTGAGACAGAACATACTACAGCATGTACACGCTGTGTTGAGGCACATGGAAACAATTTTGTACATGTATTGCAACAGTGTCTACATGGTACAGAGTGTATAAGCCCACAGTCTCTGTAACAAAATATGATTGAATAAATGGTCTGTAGCATGGAAACCATGCATAACTGAACATACATTCATTAGACCTATTTTGTTCCTTATCTTCTCCTCAATCAATCCCTAGAATTTGTACTTGGTGGAAAGAATCACCCTGTGCATATTTAATATATTTTGTCTGTTATTTTGGGCATGTCTGGAAAGACATTTTAGCTGCTTATTTTGGACAGTGAATTAAATTCAATGAGGGAGTTGAAAATTTGAGCCCAGACTAGTGATCAATCCTGGAATTTCTGCTTACTTGGGAGATACTCTACTCACTGAGCCATTTGGGTCATGGTGTATATTGCAACTACTCAAAATACCGTACAATGGGCAAAAAGATTCTTAAATTTCAGTATGGATGCACATGAGTCTCGATCCCTTTATGGGAATCAACTAATCATGGCTGCAGGTAAATGAGAAGGAATATTCCCAGAAAAGGTGAAAATAGCAAAACAGAATCCAATGTACAAAAAAGGGGAAAAACTAATGTAGCAAATTATCCTGTCTCTCTGCTATCTGTGTTCTCTAAAATTGTAGAAATTACAAGTAGTTAAATTATTGTGCAAAAATGGCTAAACCATACAGTCCTACTATTCGAAAAAAATGTTGTATACAATATGGCGTGCCACAGGGTTCAGTCCTGGGATCAGTTCTGTTCATGCTTTATGTAAATGTCTTGGAACCACTCAGCCCTAATCAAAAGTACATTAAATACACTGCTGACACAAACATATTAATCAGAGGTGGAAGACTGGAAGAGCTACAGAATGAAATAAAAGTGTATACATCTCACGTATCAGAATGGTTTACTATGAACAACTTTTATTTATTTATTTTTATTTATTCTTTTATAACAAATAATTTTACTTTACGAGGGTTGGAACTTAAATAGTGGCAACACTGTTGTAGAGACACTATGAAGTAGAATCTACTATTGTCACTGATAGCACACCTTGTTGACATACCTACCTTACCTCGAAGCTAATGGGCTTGCCCGTCCCACGTAACCGGCATGTGCACAATCGAGGGAAACACAGTCACTTGTTGAGCGGTCTAATGTAATGGTGTCACTACGTTTTCGAAACAGAAACAATGGAGTTGGGTGCAGATTTATGTGCCAGAGGTTGTACAGTATAACAGTGTTATCAATGTCTTCTAAGGGCGTTCTGGGAATCGGCATTGCCATACAAAACAGTGGTATGTTGTGTAAAAGCCTACAATGAAGGTCAGCAAACTGTGGCATGCATGCATTGAGCAGGTTGTCCTTTGTCTCTGAAGAAGAAGTGCATAGTTGCCGCATTAGTGGACCCTACATTTCAGCAGAATAATGCACGACTGCATGTTGCAGGTCTTGTACGAGCCTTTCGGGATACGGAAAATGTTCGACTGCTGCCCTGACCAGCACATTCTCCAGATATCTCTCCAATTGAAAACATCTGGTCAATGGTGGTTGAGCAGCTGGCTCGTCACAATACACCACTCACTACTCTTGATGAACTGTGGTATTGTGTTGAATCTACATGGGCATCTGTACCTGTACATGCCATCCAAGCTCTGTTTGACTCAATGCCCAGGTGTATCAAGGCCGTTATTATGGCTTGATGTGGTTGTTCTGGGTACTGATTTCTCAGGATCTATTCACCCAAAGTGCATGAAAATGTAATCAAATGTCAATTCTAGTATAATATATTTGTCCAATGAATACCCGTTTATCATCTGCATTTCTTCTTGGTGTAGCAATTTTAATGGCCAGAAGTGTATCTTCTATAAATCTGTTTTCTGTATATGGCTTAACAGTAGAATATAATAAATTGTATTAAAAATCTACATATACTTTAATTTTATGACTTGTCTTATATCGCTATGTATGTCTGTATAATGAATGATTCACAGGATCAATAAATACACAATAAAATACAGTACAATCAGTCATCCCTGTCCAGCTCACATACACATATTCATGGGAGTTTAGATCTGGTCTCCATTCAAATGGGTGAATAATGTGTCTGCTAATATTCTCAGTGCACCAGTGGCGGACTAAAGCTGTCGGAGGTCCAGGGCGCCAGAAAAACAAAATAATGCCCCCCCCCCCCCCCAACCTCCGTCCACTTGGAAGTATATGTATTATTATAAAAAGTAGTTTACTGAGTGTTAGGAATTCTCCATGCAAGCACTTAAACACTACCTTAGTTAGAGCTCATGTTTTTCCCGCGCAAAGTCATTTGTGTCTTACAGATTTACGTTCACAAAACTGTATTTAACAGATTCTGAAATATAAATGAAATATTCTTTAAACCAAATGTATCATGAAGAAACTGTAAATTTTGCTTTGATGAAGGATCCTCCAGTATAACTTGTAGCTATTGCATGATATGACTATGTCAAGCATCACATCATTTATTTGTATTTGAAAATTAGATGACTATGTTTCCTACAAGTCATATCCCCCCTGTACCACAAGTAATTACCACAATTATCAGTTCAAGAACAACCCCATGAACCACTGCCATTGCCAAGGTGGGGTGGCTTGTTTACCCCAACAATGCAGACAGCCATACCATAAGTGCAACAACAGCAGAGCGTGTATGTGGAAGGACCAGATAAACATGTGGTTTCTGAAAAGGGCAGCAGCCTTTTCAATAATTGCAGGGAACAGTGTGGGAGATTGACTGAGCTGCCCTTCTATCATCAGCTAACGTGGCCATGCCATACAGTTACAGTGAACGACTGAAAACAAGGGGAAACTACAGTTATTACTTTTCCCAAGGACATGTAGCACTACTGTATGAGTATATGATAATGGCATCATCTCTGGTAAATTATTACAGAGCTAAAATAGTCCCCCATTTGGATCTCCATGCAGAGACTAATCAGCAGGTTGTCGTCATCAAGAAAACCAAAATGAATAAGAAAATAAGAATGCTAGACAAGTTAATATGAACAGTGTAGTGAATCCATAATCATAGCAAAGATAGACATGAAACCAACAGTGTCCATAGTTTATATGCTGATTAGCTCTACCAATGATGAGGAGATTGAAAAAAAAATGTATGATGAGATAAAAGAAGTTATTCAGACACTTAAAGAGAAGGAAAACTTTATTGTGATGGGGGACTGGAACTCAGTAATAGGAAAAAATAATAGATGAATATAGACCAGTGAGCACGGAATAAAATATAGTGGCCTTATAATGACTGCGAAATGAAGCTGACTGAGAGTGCGACGTCCAACCAACATGGCGGCCAGAGCATGAATCGTCACCCCTCAGTGCCACCTGGCAACAGCTGCGAGTAGAGGGTAGTACATTGAGTTCCCTGTCTGTTAATTCCTTTTTCCTGTATTTTAAGGTGTTCCTGTTTTGGCTATCTATTTTTGCTAGGGAAAGCAAATCGTACTACTGTATAAAATAGAAGCACATTTTTCCTCTTTCTGTTCCTTTAACCTTTTATAACTTGAGGAGTACTGAATGAATTGTCATGTGGTTTCTTTTAATTTCTTCTTTAGAATCCTGGGATAATCTTAGGCTATATTTATTGTCAATACAAATATGTAAAACTACTGAAGTAAGATTAATAACATAGAACTATTTACCACTTCTGCACTTTAGTCAGCTCTGGAGCGTAAACTATAAGAGATAGGCCATTGTACATAGTATAGACTTACAGAACTCACAAAAATTTATCAAAAATAAATAAATAAATAAACACACAAGAGCATGTGTCTAACTTTTACGAATGAACCACATTCATTGTTTTTCTCTTCTAAAGCACTGGCGCCTGATGGCTTCAGACTACAGGTATAGTGATTGTGGAAAGTTCTGTAAAAGTTAGAAGTATGATCTTGTGGCGCCTTTTTTTTTTTTTTTTTTTTTTTTTTTTTAAATCATCATGAGTTCTATAATTCTATATTATGTACTTTGGTGCAGGTCTAATAGTTTACACAACAGAGGTCATGAAAATGCAGAAGTGGTAAACCATTCTAAGTTATTATCATCATTTCAGTTATTTCACATTTTTGTATTGGCATTTAATATAGCCTATGTTGAACCAAGAATTATAACGAAGAAATTGTAACAAAATGAATCACTATACATTTTGCAGTTCTTGAGTTACAGAAGTTTAAAGACTACACATTCAAAACCTGGGTGGCTCAGATAGTAATAAAATAAAAAGTAATAAGTCATACTTATTTAATACTGAAAATTGTATCCCAAATTAAAAATGTTTATCAAAATTGGTCACAAAATACAAGGTAAGTGGGCAACAGAATATGTGCTCTTTGGTGGGTAAGCTCGCTGAAAGTAACAAGTAGAATTTGAAAGGTTCCACCGCTCTATTCTATCCAAATTTGTGAGAAAACCAAAGGAGCTATAAAAAAGTTGTTTAAATAAAAAGAAGAGTTCATTTCAGTATCTACAACTTTCTCGCTGATGAAAATTTCCTGACCGCAAAACAAAAAAAGTTGCAGGCTACTAACTTTCTCATGTTAAATTTTTATTTCATATAAAAGTAATAGTGTCAATTATTATTTTTATACAAACAAAATACATATTGTACTTGCTAAGACACTGTGGCATTCCTTCAGTATTCGTCTATCTTTAAGAAAAATTTGGTAATTTTGTTCCTATCCTAAGGGGTTCAAATGACTATGTAATTAAGATGATTGCCATTTGTAGAACTAGATATTTATCAGCCCAGCTCTTTTTCTACACCCATCCAAGAAGGCTGCTATGGCATCACTGCCTGTACGCTGATGTAGGCAGTATAGTCCCTCTATATTATTCTGTGCTCGCTGGTACAGACTGGGGAATAACAATGAAAGAGGAGGTCACCTGGTAGTATTTTGCACAGAGCACAATGGAATCATCACAAACACTAGTCTTAAGCACTGTGCAAGAAGTTTGAATGCATGGAAAAGACTAGGAGACATTGCGTAGTATCAAATTGACTTTGTAATGGTAAGACATAGATTCTGAAACCAGATTATGAACTATAAAAGATATATAGGGACAGATATTGAATGTGACCATAACTTATTGGTTATGAACTATAGATTAAAACTTAAAGAAGTGGAAAATATAAAGAAGTAAGGAGATAGAACCGGGGTGAATTGAGGTACCAGATGTTGTTGTGAGTTTCTGAGGGAGTGTTAGGCAAGGACTAATTGACAAAGGCAAAAGAAATACAGTAGAAGAAGAATGGGTAGCTCTGAGAGGCACAGTAGTGAAGGTCACAGAGGATCATATAGATAGATGGACAAGGCCTAAAAGAAATAGTTGTATAACACAGGAGACACTGGACCTAAATGATGAAAGGAGAAGATATAAAAATGCAGCAAAGGAAACAGGCAAATGGGAGTACTGGTGGCTCATAAATAACGTTCACAGGATATGCAGACTGGCTAAGCAGGAGTGTCTAGTGGACAAATGCTAGCCCATTGAAGAATGTTTAACTAGGGGAAAGATAGACACAGCTTACAGGAAAATGAAAGAGAAAACTAATAAGAGTACGAAGTCTTTCGCGACGTAGTTCTTGTGTAAAATACTCTCGGTGTTCTTGCCACGTCAGATATGGGTAGGAGCCCAAGCTTTCAACTATAGCCTCCATAGTCGTCGTCAGGGGTAAAACTGACTGCCATGAACTGGAGGCTTCCGCTTATATAACCAGGAGACGGCTTCTCATTGGCTAGCTTACATCACAGTGGTAATGGCGCATACTTGCGTGGTGCCATCTAACCACCTAGAATTTTCTAGCGCACTCTATTCTGATTTGTTAGCAGCGCCATATCTCGCAGCAGGCGGTAATCTGCGGGAAGTACTAAAGGTTCTGGAAGCCAACCTCTGTACCTTCTCCTTCTCCAGTGCTCGCTTCCATGCATTGCTCAGTGCATATCCGGAGTCTCTATTGATATTATTATCGCATAATCTGATTTCAATCGCCTCCCTGATGACAGAATCCCAGTAGTTGGAAGCGTGAGCCAGTACTCTCGTTTCTGCAGACAAAATCCGATGTTTATTTAACAGGCTGTGCTCAACCAACGAAGATTTTTCAAAATGCCTGTATTTTGTGGGGCAGTCAATAAGAACTGTTTCTGAACGCTGTGTTGAACATCAGCATCACCTAAAATACAGGCATTTAGAAAAATGTGCAGTGGTTGAGCACAGCCTGTTAAATAAACATCGGATTTTGTTTGAAGAAATGAGAATACTGGCTCACACTTCTAACTACTGGGATTCTGTCATCGGGGAGGTGACTGAAATCAGATTATGCGATAATAATATCAATAGTGACTCCGGGTATGCACTCAGGAATGCATGGAAGCGAGCACTGGAGGAGAAGGAACAGAGGTTGGCTCCCAGAACCTTTAGTACTTCATGCAGATTACCGCCTGCTGTGAGAGATGGCGTTGCTAACAATGCAGAATAGAGTGCGCTAGAAAATTCTAGGTGGTTAGATGGCACCACCCAAGTACGGGCCATTACCACTGTGACGTAAGCTAATCAATGAGAAGCTGTCTCCTGGTTATATAAGCGGAAGCCTCCAGTTCACGGCAGTCAGTTTTACCCCTGACGACGACTAAGGAGGATATAGTCGAAAGCTTGGGCTCCGACCCATATTTGACGCGGCAAGAACACCGAGAGTATTTTACGCAAATAAAAGAGAAGTTTGGAGACAAGGAATGCAGCTGCATTAATATCAAGACCTCGATTGGGAAATCAGTATTAAGAAAGTAAGGGAAAGTTGCAAGGTGGAAGGAATATATTGAGGCCCTATTCTAGGGAAATGAAGGCAGTATTGTAGATAGCGGAGAGGAAGTAGATGAAGCTGAGATAGGAGTTACAATACTGCAAGAATAAATTGTCTGAATACTAAAAGATTTGAGTCAAAGCAAGGCCCCTGTAGTAAATGAACTGTTGACATTGTAGGAGAGCCAGACATGGAGAAACTATTCCACTGTGAATGGATGATAGAATGTCTCTGGAAGCTATGTATGCATTTTGGAAATATTTTATCTTTGTGTTGTTCATTGTTATAGTTACTAAAAAAAAAAGGAATAATGAAAAAATGCACTGTACGCATTTTGTGGCAGTTTTATTTCTTTGTGTGGTGTCGAATAAATAATTATATTTAGAAGAACCCACACCACCTTCTGTGGAAAATGTATGAGACAGGGAAAATACCATCAGAGTTCCAGAATATAATAAGTATTCCAAATCCAATGAAAGCAAGTGCAGAAATATGTGAAAATTACAGACCTATCAATTTAATAAATCATGATTGCAAAACACTAACACGAATTTTTTACAGATGGACAGAAGATCAGTTCAATTTAGGAGAAATGAAGGAACATGTGACGCATTACTCACACTCTGACTTCTCTTAGAATATGGGTTAAGGAAAAGGAAACTACAGTTTTGCTTTTGTAGAGTTGGGGAAAGCTTCTGACAATGTTCAATGAAATACACTATCAAATTCTGACAGTATATAGAGAACAGAAAGTTATACTGAAAAACCAGGCAGCAGTTATAAGACTAGAAGGGCATCAAAGGAACACAGTGGCTTGGAAGGGAGTAAGACAGGGTTGCAACCATTCTCCTATGTTATTCTACCTTTTCATTGAGCAAGCTGTGAAAGAACGCAAGGAGAATTTTGGAGAAGAAATGTAATTTCATGGAGAAGAAATAAAAACTTTGCAGTTTGCTGATGACATTTTAATTCTGTCAGAGTCAGCAGAGGACTTGAAAGAGCAATTTAATGGTATGGACAGTGTCGTGAAAGGAGGTTATAAGATGAACATTAACAAGAGCAAACAAGAGGTAATGGAATGCAGTTGAAGAAAATCATGTGATGCTGATTAGATTAGGTAAAGAGGCAATAAAAGTAATAGATGAGTGTTGTTATTTGGGTCACAAAATAATGTCTTATATGAGAAGTAAAAAAGATATTGTCACGCTGAAATGGCAACAGGCTTGACTTCGAAGGCAGGATTGCCAACTGAACTCAGCACTTATACTGAAAGTAGGTTTACTGTGAACTGAAACATACACACAGCACTGACTGCCTCTCAGGCAGAGTGCTCTGCTATTTATACACAGACAGAATGTACCAGAAATTGGAAGAATAGTTAACACAAGAAACATGTTGAATTTACAAGTGAACATAAGAAACATGTAGAACATTCTGAAAATGATAAGTACAAAGAAATAAATTTTTGCCAGTGGATGGGATTGAACCGGTGACCTTCAGCACTGCAATTGGTGACGCTATACATTGCACCACACCATGCCAGCAGTTGGGTAACTTCTGGTCTTGTGGCATTGCACCCTCTCATGAAAAAACAGTGACCCACTGTTAGGTTCCCTTGATCTTGTCCTTGATCTTTATCTTGTCATGGGTCCTCTTCCTCTCCACTTCCTCGCGCATTATCTGTCTTTCAGCTGGTGACACTCTATACAAACGCTGGCTAATTGGTGGACGGGATTGAACCGGTGACCTTCAGCACTGCAATCAGTGACGCTATCCATTGTGCCACGCCAGCAGTCGAGTAACTTGTGGTCTTGCTGCATTACAAAATGTAGAATGACTATGGGAAGAGAAGCATTTCTGAAGAAGCAAAATTTGTTGACATACTAAATTAATTTCCATGTTAGTAAATTCTTTCTAGAAGCATTTGTCTGGAGTGTAGCATTTTGTGGGGTTGAAACGTGGACAATAAGGAGTTCAAACAAAAATATGTTAGAAGCATTTGAAATGTAGTGCTACAGGTGAACGCTGAAGATTAGGTGGGTAGATTGCATAACTAATTTAGAGGTACTGAACGGAATTGTCGAGAAAAGAACTTTTATGGTGTATTTTGGCTAAGAGAGGGGTGAGATTGTTGGGATACATTGTGAGACATCAAGGAATCGCCAGTTTAGTATTGAAGGGGAGTTTTTGTGGTAAACATCACAGAGGGAGACCGAAAGATGAATTTAGTAAGCAGGTTCAAAAGGTTGTATGTTGCTGTTTTTATTCAGATATGAAGAAGCCTGTGCAGGACAGGTTAGTATGGAGAGCTGCATCAAACCGTACCAACATCAATTCAAGTAGATTAAAACTAATTGTAATTGTTTATTATCTCTCAGTGTGGTCTTAGTCACCAGTGGTTGTTCCTGTCTGTTAATGTATAACTTGATCATTTTTACTCCCAGAAAGTCTATTTTGTGATAGCAGTTGTGGAACCTGAATGAATGAATAAACTAATGCCTATTTCTTTGTTGTTTTAATTATAACCAAACACACAAATTATATTAAACAAAGATTAGAGTTATAGAGTAACAGTACTGCCAATTGCATTTAAGTACTCAGTTCTAAAAC
The DNA here is from genome assembly GCA_026315105.1 of Locusta migratoria. NCBI lineage: Eukaryota > Metazoa > Arthropoda > Insecta > Orthoptera > Acrididae > Locusta > Locusta migratoria. Next base: position 614,848,381 of record CM048746.1, read on the forward strand.
AGCTGGATCTATGAGGAAACTAAGATCGAAATCTGGCTTCTCATTTTGTTATACAAATAATCAATATGGTGGACATCAAACTGATTATGTCCTACAACAAGTGTCCAGTTCTTTTATTGTAATATCTCCTTGTCCCATTGTGAAAGCTTGCTGGTCTTTTGTTAGTCTTCTTTGAAAGAATTTCAGATAAAAAACATACTTTTCAGTTATGTTATTAAACTCATTTTCTTATCCTTCATTTTAAGTAAATATGCTTATTTTTAGACTGTCAGCCACTGTTTTAATATCTCCAAACAGCAGTTGAAAGACTGAAATAAGTGTATTTTTAATATACAAAAGATAAAGTATAACTCCTTACTGATATCCATGATTAGTTTCAATTCAGTATCTGATTCAACAATTACTTTTCTTTGTCAAAGGAAGTCCCTGCGCCTGCTCCACACCGCGATATCAACGACCACAAAAATACGGAAGAAATCTGAAAGAACAAATGTTCAATGTACGGAGACAAAAGATTCCTTCAGCCATTCAGGAATATGAGGTAATGATGATTTGTGCAATTATGAAAAATAACTTTCACTTTAATTATTATTTCTAAAATCAAAATACAGTTCATTTAGCCATTTTATAAATGTTTGTGCAGATTATGAGATTACAAAATTATTACTACACAAGTCTATAAATATATGTAAAAAATAGATGAAGTCTACTTACCAGGCGAAGGAGCACAGGCAGTGATAGTAACAAATAACACACACACACACACACACACACACACACACACACACACACACACACACACACAAACGCTGCTTTCGCAGCCTAGCTGCTTCATCAGGCAGAAGGGAAGGAGAAATTATTGTTTGGCGGAAAATTATGAAGTATCTGGGATCAATTATTGTTACGATGGGGGTTCTCCAACCTTTGTGATTCACCACCATATTAAATAAAATAATTTATTACAGAAAATAATTCAACTTTTTAATTAGGCCATCAATCAATCAATGTAATATATCAAAAGAAAGGTAAAAACAGTGGCAACATAAGTATGTAGTCAAAGTCCAAAATCTAACAATAGTTTAGGAGTAAATGGCCATGAAATTTACAACTGGTACAAAGTTTTATTTTCAATTATTACATAAGTTAACAAATTTTGGATGATTGCAGATAACTTACTCTAAAGTGGAGGTATTCAGCTATACACTGGTATGGGTCATTACATTTAAATATGCCAATTTCTGCACTCAAAATATGATAAGGCAAATTGAAATTACTTCTTCAATTAACATTATTTGATTATTAACATAATTACTGATTTTACTAATTATCACATTGTGTTCCTACTGTTACAAAGAACAGGCTGAATAATAAAATTACCTTGGAAAAAACTTATTTACATATTTGCTATTTTGAATGTATCTACTGTGCTAACGGCTGAATCATTAATAGTGGAAAAACTTTGTGTATAAACTTCCATTTAATTCCATCCTCCTCCCAGAAAACTATCCAAGTAAAGTTTGATAATGATGTGATTGAAAATGTAATTGAAACAAAATTTCTGGGTGTATGGGTTCAACAGAATTTAAAATGGGATACACATATATACAATTTATCAAACAAACTCTCATCACTGTGCAAAGCATTAAGAGTATTGAAATCTACTACAAGTAAATCCGTGGTAATGCAAGCATACCGTGCACAGTTCCATTCTTTGCTCCACTAGGGAATCATCTTCTGGGGAAATTCACCTCACAGTACAAATGTTTTTAAACTAGAAAAAAGAGCACTAAGAATAATTTGTGGTCTCAAAGAGACTGGTATCATGTAAATGATATTTTATAAAATTGAATATTCTAAATGTCCCATGCCTATTCATCTAAGAAACAATTTTATTAACCAGGGAAGACCTCATAAGAACTGGGAAAAAAGAAAAAAAACCCAAGGATATTCACAGTCATAATACTAGAGGATAGACAAATATCCATAAAAACTTTTCAAGGACATCATCAAAAAACTATAATCATCTTGGTGTTAAATTACACAATAAGATTCCAGATCAAATAAAACTTGCCCCAGAGTCAGTATTTATAAAGAAACTGAAGGCATTTCTGACAAAGCACTGCTTCTATTCAGTGCAAGAATTCTTAGAAATTAAGAACTGAAAAGTGTCAAATTAAATATTAACAATTGTGTTTGTCTGTATTATTGTATTAAATTTTGAGTGATTATTGTGTATAATTTTCTTGTGACAATCATTGTGAAGTGATGCATTAACCAATGAGCAGTTTCTCTATTCCCATTCAAAATCTCAAATTTTTAAATGTTATGAAGTTTTGTATATATCGATTATAAATGACTTGTCCTAAATCATGTGGACAATATATGATCCACAGGATAAATAAATAAACTATATTAATATCTTCCTCTTTTCACATTCTCTCTCCATTTCAGTGTCTCTTTACCAAATTGCTCTTTGTGTTGGACCTATACTTTTTCTGTAATTGTCATTGTCTCCTTTCTCATTTACTTTCTGCTGTCTTTCTTTACATCTACCATTGTCACCTTTCTACGCAATGTCTTTGGGGATGGTTTGCTCAGTGTTTTAAAACTTCAGCCAGGAAAATGGGGAAAATTTTTCATGCTGAGGTGCACTGTGTCCAAACTTATATGTGGTCCCACTCATCCCTCTTTTTTATGTCTACTCTCTCTTCTTTCCTTCGCTCCCACTTGTACTATCTCCTATTCAATTTTACTACCACCGTGTCTCTCCCACTTTCAGCATCTTGTATTCTACTGCCACTGTCTCTTGCTACTCAAAGCAATGTGAATATGTTTGCATGTCAAACTCTTTCATGAGTCAATAATATAATGAGAATAAGTTGTACCTCACTGTAAAGATGAAAGCCAAGTTGCAGATAGGCACATATAAGAGATGCAAAACTACAGTATAGGCCTCAGCCTTCATCAGAAAAAGGTAACACATACAATGACATAATCACTCAAGCACAACTCATGCACACAAGCCCACCATCTCTGGCTGCTGCAGCTGCACTGGTGCTTTAACAGTGGGAGAAGGGAGAGAAGTGTTGTGTGAGTGAAGGGTGGGAATTGGCAGTCCTGTTCTGCTGGAGTATAAATGTACTAATACATGGGAATGTAAGACACAGCTTGAAATGCAGGAAAGTTGGGGATGATAAGACAAGGTATAGAGAAGAGGGAAAAGGTGGCTCACAGTTGGGAGAGAGATGTGAATTGGAGGACTGCTGTAGGATGGAGAGGGTGGCACTGTTATGTGTGGGTTAAAGGACATTAGGTTACTGTAGATTGAGACCAGGCTGGTTGCGAGAACATAGAATAGAAGGATACCTCCCATCTGTATAGTTCAGAAGGCCTGGTGGTGGAAAGAAGGATCCAGGTGGCCCAGGTTGTAAAGCAGCCATTGAAATTGTGCATATTATGCTCAGCTTTATGATGTGCTACAGGGTGTTGCACCTTCCTCCTAGCCACATTTTGGTGGTGGCCATTCGTTATGTGGACAGCGGGTTGGAATAGTTACAAATGTATAAGACTGTGGAATTATTGCTGAAAACTTAGTAAATCTCATGTCTGCATTCATACCATGTCTTGACCTCTGAAGGGGTAGGATAAACAAATCACAAGACTGGAATAAGAAGTGCTGGGTGAATGGATTGGGTAAGTTTTGCATTGGAGTCTTCAATAAGGATATGAACCCTATGTTAAGGTGTTGGGATTGGGACTGACAGAGGGTTGGACTTGAATGTTGTGTAGGCAATGGAATACAGCTTTCAGAGGAGTCAGAAGGATCTGGGGTAAGGTGTCTATCACTTCAGCCCTGATGAAGGACATGGTTTAGTTGTTTCAGTCCAGTGTGGTGTATGGTTTCAACAGGGGCATGGTGCTATAAAGTTTTAAGGGGGGCATTCTTTTGTTGCTTGTTATTAAGGGTCTGTATGCAGACTAGGTCTTGTGGGTAATGCCTGTCTGTAAGTCCTTTGTGAGACCTTCACATCAGTGCAAATACTCTATCCATGAGTGGCAAGTGAGCATGGGAGACAAATTTGTAATGCAAAAATTATAAACTACACAAGTCATTAGGGTGCTACGAAACTACTACTTGTAGCAGTTCTAAATTTATGATCTGTGTGGTATTTCTAATATTGATCAAATATAAAAAGAGTCATTATAGCCCAAATGGAAAAAGCTTCACATCTCTAGAGCTCCAAAGTCTTTCTACAATTTCAAAGTATGTGATTTCTGTTGCAGAAGTGGTTTACCTTACCTCTAAGTGTATTAAATATTCAAAAAACTTCTTGACAGGTGCATCTCATCCCTAAGACAGCATGCTCTTACAGGAACCTGAAGATGAGAACCTAAGTGGAATGGCTCCTCGAATAATTGCATCAATTTTGCATATGGAAGAGAAAGGCATGCCACTGGACCAGTCTCCAGAAACAGTCTACAGTTACTTGTTTAATGAGCAGCAACAAGAACCTGTGTTAATAACAGGACCAGCAGCACCATCTCATCCTAAGGTTGTATGCTTCCTATAATTAAGTTGTAATTATTTATATTCAGAAAGATATTTTCACTCTGTAGCAGATTGTGTAGTGATATGATCTTCCTGGCAGATTAAAATTGTTTGCCTGAACTGGGTTATGAATCTGAAACCTTTGCCTTTTGCGGGCAAGCACTCTACCATCTGAGCTATCGCGGAATACTTCTTGGTACGTCCTCACAACTTTACTTCTGCCAGTACCTTGACTCCTACTTTCCAAATTTCACAGAAGTTCTCCTGTGAAACTTGTGGGACTAGCACTTCTGGGAGAAAGGATATGTTGGTGACATGGATTAGTTGGTTGCAGCACACAATTATAATCTGCCAGGAAGTTTCATATTTATTTTCATATTACTTAAAGAAATCTAGCCAATATAAATATATAGAATATAAAAAATATAAAATATGAAAATATAAAATAAATATTTAAAAAATGACAATAGACTTAAATTTGGACAAAATCTGAAAGATAAATTAGCTTTCTAAACTAAAATTCTTATCTTCACATGTTGTGGCTTATCATAGAACATCAATATGCAATGGCAGATGTTTCGTAGGTACTCCTTGATAACACTGTTCTTTTCCTCTGTTGTTTTCAGCCTCTACATTCATTTCTCCATTATCTTTGTGCTTTATTGCTTCAGTAACAAATAAAATATCTGGTCAGAAATCTTCAGGCAACCCATGTCATATCCTATGTATAAAATTAAGGTACACATCTAGTGATATATATGTTCAGAAAAATTCTCTACATCAAAGACATATTTTTCTGTTGGAATGTGTCATCTGAAATAATTATTTGTTTGAATGAGGCAAGATTGTGAAAAGCCGTGTATTTGAATATTCTGTCAGAGAGGTTCATTGTGAAGTGAAAGTACTATTCCTACCCTGGCCAAGTGAACATTGGCTGATTAGACAATTGACTTCGATGGGTGCCACAGAACAGTTGCAGTAGAACCACCTAGCAGGTATCCTATAGTAGCTTCATTTACCTTTGGCTATGGTATGAGGCATCCTTGTCTAATAGGGTTGTGTTTGAATGACGTGGTCTGTTGGGTGATAATTCAATATTTAGAGTGCTTCTGAAATTAATCAGGAATTTACATAGGTCTAATAGTTTTGTGAATTTTTTTCTGTACAAAAATACTTGTGCATTGATGTCAATGTTTACAGAGTACAATGTAAATTGTTGAGTACAGTTTGAATGCAAATCTGTATATATAAAAATCAATATGTGTGTGTTGTCTCACTAAAACTCAGAAATGGCTTAAACAATTTCAGTAATTTTTTTTTTACTTTTATTTATTTATTTATTTATTTTGCTTTAATACAGGGGTGGCTTATAAAAAATCAAGAGATTACCCAAAGGAACAGAGGGGAAAAAAATAATTGAAATTGAATATTTTGTGTGTACATGCCACTATGAATAAGATTCGTATTTCATGTACTTATTACAGATCATCCTACTGTGATAAAATTTTGGACACTTGACCTTCAAAACAAGTGGAAAGACATAGCCTACATACTAATTTGTATGTTGCAAGGCAGAGGCTACTTTAGAACGAACTCTGATACTAATCAACCATTTATTGTGATCTCTATGAAATTTTGCTCATCACTACTTCACAACAAGAGAAAGTCTACAAAAGATTTTGTATGGTGAATGGCTGAGAAGATCTTTGCAGAGTTGATCTTGAAAAGAAGAGAAACATCACTGTATATCATCGATGGGCACAACAGCATATGGTATATGTAATTGTTCAAATACAGGGGAGGGGGAAAATGAACAGGAGTGGGTGAGGAGGAGAATGACAGATAGCGGGGCAAGGTGGGGGGATGTATGGTTTGACAGGGGGAGGGGTGGAGGAGGAATAGGAGGAGGAGATGGAGAAGGCAGAGGTACATAAATGGTGGCAGAGAGGGGAGAGGTGGGGAGATTGACAGAAGGAGGAGGGAAGAGTACATGATCTAACTGAGTATTGGAATAAATGAATACATGAGCAACACTACATTTTCAGCTAACAGAAGATTAAGAGGATAAAGAGGAAGGCAAGAAATGGACAAAAATGGGGGAAATGATGGTCAGGTAAATTAAGGGAAGGAATGTTGGTATGTGTCCAGTTCCCATGCCTGTTCATCAATTATGAAGCCTTGCTGGAGTCACTAGTATAAAATAATTATACAATATATTGTAGTGAAATATAAGCAAGTTCCATTATACATTTGTTTTTGGTGTTTTAACAGTGAGAACACGACACAGTTCTAACAGCAAAGAGTGTTCTGATATAAAAACTCTTTGTGGTCATGTGACACACACACACACACACACAGACAGACAATATAATAAAAATTAAAAAGAAATATTATTGGGTGCCTTAACAATAGTTGTTGATAAAACACTTGAATGTTGTATGAGAAATAATTTATAAGTAGTAAGAAAAGGTTTACTTTCATATAACTTTCAGAACTTCAATAGTATAATAATATAATGACAAAAGAAGACATTAATCAAGGTGACAAAATTAAAATATTCTCAACCAACAAACTAAGACATGCAAAATTAAAGGGGAAGAATTTTGAACTATTTAGGAGAATTAAAGATTTAGATAGCTATTGAGTGGTCTTTAGCTACTGTCACAATTGAAGAAAGAAGATTTGTAATGACAATGGAGCAGTTTTCCCCATATACTTAATTTGATTCAAGAAAAAGTTCCATGAATGATGACACAATGCAAATGATGACACAATGCAAATGATGACACAATGCAAATGATGTGAATGGTTTATGAGCAGTATGTTATTTCATGTTGCAGTTGATGTTTCAAACTTCACAGCACCAGTTTTACACTGCAAGCTTCACACTGCTGTGCATCTTGAGCAGCATGTAGTTTCAAGTTGCTTCACATGGTGGGTCTCAAGGAGAATCCAGGTTCTTGAACTTTTGGTGTAGCTATTGAATAGTGACTGAACAATTAGTTCATTATGACAGTAGATATTTGGTGGAATCAATTTCAACCACATCAATATTTGACTGGCTTTTAGTAGAGAACTCGACAGTGCGATGGAAAGAACGATCTTACAGGAAGCTTCCATGGCAGGGAAATCTTCTCTAAGAGTTCAAATTATAAAAAAAAGCAAGTCTTACACATAACTAGTTACAGGCTGTTATGAATTAAAAAGTATATGAAACTACAAAAAGCACAGAAACACACAATAAACACCACATATAAAATGTACAAAACACAGCGCCACTGTCGACTGGCATGCAAAATAATTGATGGTGCTGTAATAACTTACACAAAAACACTGAACTGCATAACTACACATTTGATACAAGACATTGGTGTGCACAGAAGAAGAGTAATTGTCACTACATCAGCATCCTCGTTAGTAGCGGAGCGTCTTTTCCGAAGCCCACTGGGAAGTGAATGTGGGGCCCTGAAATCGTTGTGTATGTTGTCTTTGCTGGTAGAAGGAACTGTTGTTTTGCCAGTGTTGCAGATGGAGCAGATATCAGATGGTGAGGCAGCTGTCAACATGTCCTGGAACATGTAGGCTTGCTTCAGTTGGTTGATGGAGACAGTGGAGGGTTTATTGTTGATGAGAATGTCCACCATGCTCACTCCCCATCAAATGATTCTATGCAGGCCTCTGTATGGAGGTTGAAGTGTAGGTTTCACACTGTCAGTGCAGAGCATGACGTGTGTGCATTTTTCTAGATCTGGGTATGTAGCCAGAAATTGTGCCATATCTTGAGATTGGGTGAGGGCGCATGTGTGATATGTGCTCTCATAATCAGTTAATTAACACATAGTCCTCTTCACTAGGAAGTGTTAAGAAGTGTGGGTCCTCAAATTCTCCTGGTAGTCTTAATGCTTCTCCATACACTAACTCTGCCACTGACGAGTCCAGGTCGGGCTTGTAAGTGTTCCGCAGTCAAGTAATACCATTGGCAGGGCAGTAGTCCAGTTTGTGTTGTGTCACATTAAAAACGCCTTCAAGGATTGGTGCCAGCGTTGTATCATCTCATTGCTACCTGGGTGGTAGCTGGTAGTTTTGTGCTGTACTGTGCCACAGAACTTTGCCACCTGTTTGAAACATCTGACTCAAACTGTCATCCTCTGTCTGTTGTGATGCGCAAGGGGCATCCAAAACTTGCAAGGCCAGTGAGTGAACCTATCTGTCATACTTAAAAAGTATGTTTTGCTGTCTAATGGAGCGGAGGCCCCACTGCTTCAATGTGGACATGAATGAAGTGGGCTGTCATATCTGGAAGGTCACCAGCTGGTCGATATATGTGGTGGTTGACCTTGCTGTGTTGACAACTAACACATGTGTGGGTCCACTCATGGCAGTCTTTCTGAATGCCAGGCTATACGAATCTGTTAAACACGAAGTGAGCAATGGATCTGATTCCTGGATGACACATGTTATTTATGTTATCAAATGCACAGTGTCGTAATGCAGTAGGCAGGAAAGGTCGGGGTTTTCCTCATGAAATGTCACAGTACAACTTGTTATCTATTCCAGGAACATCAATCAACTGAAGGTTCAAACCAGATGATGCTTGCTGTAGGAGGTTTCTTAGTTCTTGGTCTGTCTGCTGAGCTTCAGTGAGTTTGGCATTGTCCATTGATCAAGGAATACTGCTGACACAAGATAGGTAATCTGCTACCGTATTGTCAATGCCAGAAATATGTCTGTGCTAAACTGTGCTATATACACCAGCTGGGTGTGTTGTGTTGGCGAGCAATACATATTATTCTGGCTAAAAGTGATGGTTAGTGGCTTATGATCCATAAATATTGTAAAATGTCTGACTTCTAAGAGTGGAAGTATTTTATTGCCTGATATATGATCAGTAGTTCCCAATCATACATGCTCCATTTGCCTTGTGACATGGACAGCTTATGTGAAAAGAATGCCAAGGGCTGCCACACATTTTCACACCATTGTTGGAGTGCCATGCCAACTGCAGACTGGTTCACATCAACTACAAGCACCAAGGTTGCATTGGGCTGTTAATGGGCAAGCAAAGCACCATCCGTGATGCTCTTTTTATCTGCTTCAAATGTCGAAATCATCTTGTCTGTCCACACTATGGGTGTATTGCCTTTATTCTTTGGGCCAGAGAGTACAGCAGTTAATGCTTCCTGAAGTTCAGCTGAATGTGGCAGATGGTGACAAAAGAAATTCAGCATGCCAGTAAATTGATGTAATTCTTTGATGTTCCTGAGTTGTGCTATCTGGAGAGTGGTTTCTACTTTCTCTGTTAGAGGAAAGGAGCCTGAACATGATATTTTATAACCAATAAAGTTGACTTCTGGTTGACAGAACACACACTTGGCTGTGTTTAGCACCATCCCATACTGATCTATCTCTTAAACGCCTCAATCAAGTGTTCACGGTGCTGATCTGGTGAAAATGAAAACACGAGAATGTCATCTAAATAAGTGAATGAGAAAGTTAGGCATTGAAACACAGAATCACTGAATTGTTGCCATGTTTGCATTACATTGTGGAGCTCGAACATAATGAACCAGCTCTCAAATAGCCAAAAAGGTATAATCATTGCTGTCTTTGGTATGTCTGCTTCTGAAATAGGTATCTGCATATATTCCTTAGCGCAGATAAGCACACTAAACAGTTTAGCCCCTCGTAATGCATGGTTGTAGTCTCGCAGTAAAGGAACAGGATATCTATCTTGCATTGCCCTGGAATTAAGGGCTCTATAACCTCCACATGGGCGCCATGCACCACTCTTCTTTAACACCACATGGAGGGGGCCTGACTATTGGCAACTGGATGATAGACGCATTACACCTTCTTTGATTATACAGTCAAACTCCACCTTTGTCATCGCCAGACAGTCTGGGGCCAGATGCCGAGGACGACAGGACATGGAGGGGGGGGGGGGGCATATCAGGTTTTAATATAGTGCATTTTATTGTGGCATACCACTTAGGTGCTCGAGGAGGCTGTGTTTGGCCTGGAAACTCTTGCAGGAGGTCTGCATACTCGCTGCTAGTCAATTGTCTTACCTTGACAGTGTGTTACTGTATCTCACCAGAATTCTGAAATAGTGAAACCAGTGACATCATCCACTCATCATGAGTGTGCCGCATCTGGCATCAGTTGATAGAGAGCCAAGAGGTCCACCCCTATGATAGGCTCACACAAGTCTGCGACTGTGAAATCCCACAACAGGTCATGTTGTAATCCTAAGTCATGTTTGAGTCTTAATGTGCCGTATTTTGGAATTACTGAGTTATTAGCCACTGATAAGCGGAACATAATTTGTGGACACTTTCTATATAGCTGTGTGTGTGGGTATATGCACACATCTGAGCCACTGTCAATCAGGTATTTCTGATGTGATTTGCGGTCACTGATGAAGAGGCACTGAGGTACTGCATGGGAATCTGTGGACGCGCCTGCTCCCAATTGCTACTGGTGTTTGGGTGAGCACATGATGTGGTGTGTTTACGTGCCTGGTCCCCAAATTTTCTGTGGAACAGGAGATGGAGGACTGGCTTGATTCTGGTATGGAGCAAGTTGCTGATGAACGGCTTCTTGATCATATGCAAAATCGGGTTCTGTATTGGCTGCGGTTTCATTCAATCAATAACTTGCCAATCTGCTTCGTCAGCAAGTCTACTTTAGCAGCGAGAGCATCATAAACGGTGCACATGGTCATTGATGTAGATGATCTGTTGCATGATGCCACTACTGCACACACAGATATGGGTGTTAATGCATCAAAAATCTTCTCAGCTAAATCCACAATTTCGTCAAGAGACATGTTATTTTGTGATGCCATAATAGCTTCAACTTGCAGCAGAAGATGGCTGCTTCTCAGTGTCAGTAAAAGGCTTTCATGTACTGTGCTGGTTGTAACATTTCTTATATATTGCACATTTCACACATTGCAAGTTTTAGTATTGCCAACATTACAGACAAAAACCATTTAGGAGCCTTAAGTAAAAGTCTACCACCAGACGTGTAATTTGTAATATTCTGGTACTTTGTTTAAACTACTATGGTTTACCTCCAGGTACATAATACTGTAATATTTATTTAAAGAACTTGTTAACCTTTGGCTTCTTGTTACATAATATTGCGTTTTGATACTTTCATAAATAACAATTGCAGCCATTAAGAACACATTACACAAAGTTTCAGAATATGCTGTTCCCATAAATTCGTTTACCAATATGAATATAACAACATTACATGCTGTAACTATTGCTCAACGTTATTGCATATTTACCTTGTTTTTAAATAAATAGGGTGTATCATGTTTTATATATCACTAGATCCTAAATCAAATAGTCAATATGATTCGGTCAGCCATTTCAATAATCTGTCAGATAATATGAAGTTATTGCAGAACTTAATAAAAAAACTATGACACTAAACAAATCCATGTTTATAAAAAATTAAACCACAAATTAAAACACATTAAAATTGTTGTTGTTGTGGTCTTCAGTCTGGAGACTGGTTTGATGCAGCTCTCCACAATACCCTATCCTGAGCAAGCCTCTTCATCTCCACATAAGAACAGCAACCTACATCTGTCTGAATCTGCTTACTGTATCCATCTGTTGGTCTTCCTCTGCGGTTTTTACCCCACACACTTCCCTCCAATGCTAAATTCTCAATTCCTTGATGTCTACGAATGTGTCCTACCAATCTATCCCTTCTTTTAGTCAAGGTATGCCAGAAATTTCTTTTCTCCCCAATTCTGTTCAGTACCTCCTCATTAGTTACGCGATCCACCCACCTAATCTTCAGCATTCTTCTGTAGCACCATATTTCAAAAGCCTCAATCCTCTTCCTGTCTGCACTGTTTATCGACCATGTCTCACTCCCATACAAGGCAACACTCCATACAAATGCCTTCAGAAAGGACTTCCTTAGGCTTAAATCAATATTCGACATAAACAAATTTCTCTTTTTCAAGAATGCTTTTCTACCCATTGCCATTCTGTACTGCGACCATCATTTGTTATTTTACTGCCCAAGTAACAAAACTCATCTACCTCCTTTATTGCTTCGTTTCCCAATCTAATTCCTTCAGCATCACCTGATTTTCTTAGGCTGCACTCCATTACCCTAGTTTTGCTCTTGTTAATGTTCATCTTATATGCACCTTTCAGCACATTGTCCATTCCGTTCAATTGCTCTTCCACGTCCTGCGGCAAAACGCAATGTTTTTAATTCTTCACCCTGAACTTTAATTCCTTCTCCAAATTTCTCCTTGCTTTCCTTTATAGCTTGCTCAATGTACAAATTTAATAACAATGGAGAAAGACTACAACCCTGTCTTACTCCCTTTCCAACCACTGCATCCCTTTCATGCCCTTCAACTCTGACAACCACTGTCTGCTTTTTGTACAACTTGTAAATAACCTTATGCTACCTATATTTTACTCCTGCTTGTTTCACAACTTGAAAGAGTTTATTCCAATCAACATTATCAAAAGCCTTCTCCAAATCTACAAAAGCTAGAAATGTAGGTTTGCCTTTTCTTAATCTATCTTCTAGGATAAGCCATAAAGTGAGTATTGCCTCCCGAGTTCCTACATTTCTCCTGAACCCAAACTGATCTTCCCCGAGGTCGGCTTCTATCAGCTTTTCCATCCTTCTGTGTATAATTTGTGTTAATATTTTGCAACCATGACTCATTAAACTGATGGTTCTGTAGTTTTCACACCTGTCTGCACCTGCTTTCTTTGGAATGGGGATTATAACATTTTTCTTAAAGTCTGAGGGTACTTCGCCTGTCTCATACATCTTACACACCAGGTGAAACAGGTTTGTCATGGCTGGTTCTCCCAGAGACTTCAGTAGCTCTGAGGGAATATCATCTACTCCAGGGGCTTTGTTTTGACTTAGGTTTTTCAGGGCTCTGTCAAATTCTTCTCTTAGTACAGTATCTCCTATTTCATCTTCATCTACATCCTCTTCCCTTCCTACAATATTGTCTCGAAGTTCATTTCCTTTGTAGAGCCCCTCTATATACTCTTTCCACCTTTCAGCTTTCCCCGAGAACTGGTTTTCCAACAGTGTCCTTGATATTCATAGAGCTGTTTTTCTTATCTCCAAATGTTTCTTTTATTTTCCTGTAGGCTGTATCTATTTTTCCCCTATTAATACATTCTTCTACATCCTTGCATTTGCCTTCTAGCCACTCCTGCTTAGCCATTTTGCACTTCCTGTCACTCTCATTTCTTAGTCGTCTGTACTCCATTTTGCCTGTTTCATTTACTGCATTTTTATATTTTCTCCTTTCATCAATTAAATTTAGTATCTCCTGTGATATCCAAGGGTTTTTTGTAGGTCTTGCCCTCCGACCTATTTCGTCCTCTGCTACCTTCACTATTTCATCTCTCAATGCTACCCATTCCTCCTCTACTGTTTTATTTTCCCCTGTTTCTGTCAATTGTTGCCTAAAGCTCCCTCTGAAATACTTAAGAACTTCAGGTTCCTTCAATTTATCCGGGTCCCATCTCCTTATTTTCCTACCTTTTTGTAGTTTCTTCAGTTTCAGCCTACAGTTCATAACCAACAAGTTATGGTCAGAGTCTATATCTGCCCCTGGGTATGTCTTACACTTTAAAACCTGATTCTGAAATCTATATCTTACCATTATAAAATCTATCTGGTATCTCCTACTGTCTCCTGGTCTCTTCAACGTATACCACCTTCTTTTGTGATTCTTAAACCAGGTGTTTGTTATAAATAAAATATGTTCTGTGCATAATTCTACCAGGCGGCTTCCTCTTTCATTCCTTTTGCCCAGACCATATTCACACACTATCTTCCCTTTCCTTCCTTCTCCTACTACCAAATATATGCTTGTTATTTGTGTGACTTGTTAAATGCAATTACCATAAATACGTACATCCATTTAGCCTCAATAATTAATTATTACAAAACAAATGTTAAAATAAAAATTATGATCTATTTCAAATATATATATAAACTGCATAATGCAATTGTTTCCATGTTTACACAGCTTTTTCTCAAATGTCTTGGATGAAGCCATATTAACTCACTCTTAGACTGTATGTCATGATATATTGTTGTTGTGGGTTTTTCACAGGGTGTGAGCCCCAGAAAACACACTTTTCTGCGTCTCAACCTTATTGAACTGACAGTTCACTAGCGTAACACAGACTGAAAAGTGATTGTTGGTGGCGGCTGAGAGGCAGCACGCCCAAAGACAATCATAAAAATATGATTGTTTGTTCATGGTCTATTACGGCTATCGCTGCCACACTGTGCTTTGTGTACGCAACATGGTTTCCTAAGTACGTTATACAAATTACGGCTATAGTAGCCACACAGCCTCCTCACCCCCCCTCCCCTCGTAGTACGGAGTACTCTTGTTGAGGTGAGGGCAGTGCGAAGGGAAGAGGGATGGGGTAGGGGGTGGGGGGACAGCCGGCAATGGTTGTGTGCGTGGAGTCCGGGTGATGGACAGCTCCACGGAGCTGTTTGGCAGAGGCGACAGTCCATGGAGGCAGCGAGCAGTGGGGCTGAAACCCTTGAAGTCCCTGAAGTGAGGGGGTTGCCAAACCCGACACACCAGCTGGATTGAGGCTGAGGATTTTGCAGGCAGAAGGGGAAGTACCACTCTAACCACACCTGAGGGGAGCAGAAAAGCTTAAGTGGGGTCCAGATTAAATGAAGCAAATTGCTGGGGAGGGGGTGAAGTGCTGACGGCCATACATAGTATGAAAATTGAGCCTTCCTGAAAAAGAATTGCAATGTCAGAAGAGTATTGGGGAGGGATAGAAACCTCGAATTCCAGGACCAGGTCCTCAGGAAGAGGTTAAATTCCAAAGCCTCGGGGAGGCGGGAGAGTGTCCAGAGACCTCGAACGGAGAGAAGGGGGAAGGAGGAGTCAGAGAGAGGAAGGGGGGGGGGGACACAGGCACGTCGGCAGGAGACAACGGAGAAGCTGAAGAGGCTGGAAGAGAGAAATCTGCCCCAAACGTTATGAGAGTAGTAGGAGGAGGACTTAACATGAGCAGGTTTAATGCAGTTTAACAACACAGTGGTGGGAGAGTTATTGATAAGCAAGGTGAAGCTGTTGGAGGAGCACCTGAGCACCCAATGAGGGCCTGAGGAAAGAGGGCTGTGCGGAGGACGGACCATATCATCCTGTAGCATGATGAACTTGCAATATTCCAGGCTCTTGGGAACAATGTCCTGTGGAGGAGTGTGACTGGAGGGAGGTGGGGGGCAGATACTCATGCAATGCTGATGCACCCATTCTACCAGGGTGGGGAGGTTGATGAGTGAGAAATGGGAGAGGGGGAGACAAGTTTGCCAGGTAAAAGTAAGGATTGTCTGTAGACAAATTCGGCTACAATGCCACGGAGGTCCTCTATGTTGATCACTCGTAAACTAAGCAAAACAAGGGGAAGTGCCTCCGTCCATAGAGTATCGTGGCACCAGAGGGTTCTACCAGCTCATTGCTTTGGGAGTGGTGTGGATGTGTTTGATGCCGCAGAGGTGACAAAGGTTGGAAAAGAGAGCAGATTCGAACTGGTTGTTTTGTGTCCCAGCCTTGTTGCCGCTTTTGTGTCTCGTTTCCATCATAGGTGTCGGTGGCCGAGTAGAATGAGACCGACACAGGAATAAAGGATGCACGCTTGTGCAGGTACGAAGGTGAGCAACCGGGAGGACAGCAGAAACTAGAAATACTAGAGTAAATTAGAACGAGATATATATTTCTTAGAGACTTAGTAATACTTAACTTTCACATAGCTCAGTACTGCAGAATGCTGATACATAATTGAGCTAGAGGCCTGCCTAGTGCCTATCCGATGGCCAAGTCTTCACTGATGCCTATCTGATTCCGAAGTGTTAGCTGGTTCCTATCTCAGTCCCAAGTGAACGATGTCGTTCAGCGGTGACCACGAGCGGAGTTGTAGCAGAGGGCACTCGTGGCTGACGTCGTAAGAACGCCGCGCCGTGCGTGCATGGTGGCGTGCGGTGAAAGTAGGTGGTGCGCACTTTATACTTGTGCGACACCACCCCCCAAACCGTCGCGGCATAGGGCTGAGGGCCACGGCGACGGCACTGGGAGGAGGGCCTGGGCGGGGGCGTTACTGGTGGGTCAGGCGGCGTAGCTGAGGCTGGGATCGAGACACCATCCTCGCCCTGGTATACACCTTGCGATCCCCTGGGAAACCCACCAAAACATGGGGAAGGGCCCACGCCTCCGCCCAGAGGGAGCAGGTCATTTTCTTCTGAGGTGCGTGGCCCAGGCGGCGGGGGCACGCAAGGTCCCGGAGTCCCTCTCGGTGACGCTGTCATCTGCAGCGACGACAGCGGTGGAGGCGCATTGATGTCCATCGGGATGATCTCGTAGTCCGGGGACGCTGTGCCCGGCGGCGAACGATGTCGCTGTGCTCCCTGGCGGTGAACTGGGTCTGGAATCAAGAAACCGGAGACTGGAACGTGCGGCCTGTGCAGGCGCAATTGGTTTGTGTGGCGCCGCAGCTCCGACCCTGTGGAAGAACGTACAATATACATATTGCGACCGAGCACGCGCTGAATGGTGCCCGTCATTCATGTCTTCTTCCCAGCAAACACCCTGTACAGCACCGGTGTAGAAACCTGAAAACGCGAAGCGCCATATGAACCAACTCCGTGTGTGGGAGGCTGCAGCAGGTGAAGGAGAGTGCGGTGACGGCGGCTGTGTAGCAGCTCGGCAGGAGACGGGCCGTCACGTGGCATGCACCGATACGTAGATAGGAAAATTTGAAGAGCTTGCTGCCTGGAGTGCTGACCTTTCATCTTTTCCATGCGAGACTTAAATGTTCGAACAAACCGTTCTGCTTCACCATTGGACTGAGGGTGAAAAGATGCAGTGGTGATATGCTGAATGCCATTCACACGACAAAACTGTTGAAATTCCACACTAACAAACTGAGGTCCATTGTCACTGACGATAGTTTCAGGCAAACCTTCGATGCAAAATACTGATGTTAAGGCACTGATTGCACAAGATGCCATCGTTGAGTTCATGGCAATCACAAAAGGAAACTTGCTGAAAGCGTCTACAATGATTAACCAGTGCGTATTCCAGAAAGGTCCGGCAAAGTCAATGTGTAAACATTGCCATGGTCCCTTGGGGCGTGTCCAGTCTGAGGAACGTTGCGGAGGAGCCGCCTGATGCTCCGCACAAACCGTACACTGTGACGTCATGCGCTCTATCTCAGCGCCCATACCAACCCAGGTACAATGACGTCTGGCCAGTTGCTTTGTCCTAACAATACCCCAATGTCCTTCATGCAGGAGGCGTAACACTTCCCGTTGCAGGGAACGAGGAACAATCACTCTTGTTTGGGCGTTGTCGGTATGCAACAACAGTGCACCCTGACTTAAAGATAATGCATGACGTTGTGGAAAATAACGTCAAACCAGAGGCCGATCAATGTCTTTGGCTCTGGCAGGCCAACCTGAGTGAACTAAATGTGCTACCACACTTAGGTCTGCATCTGTAGCTGTTTCCTGTGCAATCCGATGAGAGTTCAAAGGGAAGTCTGCGACAGCGGAAGCATCTCTGGAGTCTATCTGACAACATGACATTTCTGAAGAATCAAATGACACATCCTGGCCAACCGGAAGTCAGGAAAGTGTGTCTGCGTTGGCGTGTTTAGTGGTAGGTCGCTACAGAATCTCATACTGATAATTAGACAGTATTAAGGACCATCTCTGAAGCTTTTGTGCCGTTCGTGGCGGAATTAGCTTTGTGGGTGAGAACAACGATGTGAGAGGCTTGTGGTCAGTCGATAAATAGAATTTTCTGCCATAGAGATAATGATGAAACTTTGTGACTCCGTAAATTATTGCTAAGGCCTCCTTTTCTATCTGGCTGTAATTCTGTTGCATTGGCGTCAGTAACTTGGACGCAAAGGAAATAGGACGATCGTGAGATCCAATACGATGCGACAATACTGCACCTAGACCGTATGACAAGGCATCAACTGCTAGCACTACAGGCTTCTGTTGGTCAAAGGGAATCAAACAAGCATCACTGAGTAGTGCAGACTTTAATTTGTCAAAGGCAACCTGGCAATCTTTGAATCATACAAAAGGAACATTCTTCCGACGTAAGCGATGCAGTGGAGCTGCAATCTGAGAGGCATTGGGAATAAAAACCGGAAATAATAGTTAAGCTTTCCCATTATTGCTTGCAGTTCGTGCACATTCTTAGGATGAGGCAAATCTTTGATTGCTCGAAGATGTGACTGTAAGGGATGGATTCCTTGGGCATTAATCACATGGCCTAGGTACTCTATTTCAGTTTGAAAAAACGAACACATTGCTTTATTACAATGTAGACCTGCTGCAGTCAACACTTTGAAAAGGCACTCCAAGTTTGCTAAATGTTCTTCAACTGTACGTCCGGATACCACAATATCATATAAACAGTTCGAGCAACACGGCATATAAACTGTCAGCTGTTCCAAAAAACGCTGAAAAATAGCGGGGGTGGAAGAACTGCCAAAGGGTAAGAGTTGAAATTGAAAAAAGCCCATGTGAGTATTAATAACGAAAAACTTTTTTCATTCGTCATCAAGCGGAATCTGCAAGTATGCCTCTGCTAAATCAATCTTGGAAAAGAAGCAAGACTGTCCTAATTTGTCCATTAGTTCGTCAGGTCTGGGCAGGGGATAAGTGTCTACAATTGTTTGACTGTTCACTGTTGATTTGAAGTCCGCACAGAGACGAAGTTTTCCCGATGGCTTGGGTATAATTACTAAAGACGAGGCCCACTGACTCGCAGAAACAGGAGAAATCACCCCACTATCTTGCCAACGTTTAAGTTCTTCGGCAACTGTATCACGCATTGCGATAGGCACTGGTCTAGCTTTACAAAATTTTGGAACTGCAGATTTCTTTAAAGATACATGTGCCACAAAGTCTTTTGCACAACCTAGTTCTGGTAAAAACAAGTCACTATATTTTTCACACAATGCATTAATTTTGTCCTGAGGCACTACTGACGAAATTTGAAGCACATCTCTTTTAATTGATAAGCCAAACAAGTCAAATGCATCTAGTCCAAAAATGTTCTGTGTAGATTTGGCCTGAAGAACAACAAAAGCAACTATTTTTGTTAGACCTTGAAAAGAGGCGGGCAGGCTACACGTTCCTAGCACGGGAATATTTTGACCGGTATAAGCTGTTAGCACTTGTTTAGACGGCGACAATTTTGGTGCACCCAAAAGTTCATAAGTGTCTTTTATTCATTAATGTGACAGCAGAACCTGTATCAAGCTGAAATTGCACAGTCTTATTGTCTATGTAAAGAGTCACAAAAAGTTTTTGCCTGCAGCGATCGACAGGTGCGCGAATGTGGGCAACATCTGCTACGGTTTGTTGGCTGCCCTTGCGCATGCGTGGGCTGCGTGCAGCAGGAAGCGGCACAGAATCGGCACATAGATTATTAACACTGTCCCTAGATGGCACTACCGCCGGATCGGCGTCCGCGCAATGTGAGGCTACTGCACTAAAATTACTTTGAGTAGCTACATCAAGTCTACTGTCACTAGCTACACAGTACTGGGCACTTTTACAAGGAGAAGTTGCAGAAGGCACTAATTTAACTACAGGATTGCACTGTACATAGTCATTTTGCTTGTCCCGCATCCTTTTCCATTGCACAGATTTACGCGCTCGATGACACTTGCTACGGAGCGCACTATTTAGTTTTGCTTTAGGCGCAGGACTTTCTTGCATGTGAGAATCAATAGAAGCACTGTCTAAGTTCACAGCATGTATAACATTTACAGAATGAATAGTTCTCGCAGTCTGCGAAGCAATGTTCCGTAAGGCACCGTTCTTGCCATTTTTATTTTGCATACACACTGTTTGTACATGTCCTGATTTGCCACATTGATAACAGGTCGCATTGCGATTAGGGCATTGGGCACGCTTATGGCGAGATACACACTGAGGGCAAGACTTATGAACATTTTTCTGAAATGGGCGTTGGCGCCCGTTATTCAAATTACTGTTTCTAACACGACGGGGCGACCTTTGTGTCGCACTTTTACCCTGGCTACTGTTCACTGACTGTTCAGCACGGCCGGTAGAATTTAAAGAATCACTAGTGCTATACTGAGAACTACGGCTAGGAAAGCGTCCGTTGCGGCGCACTGAATTTACACTGTGGCTTTGCATTTCTACATCTGCAAAGGCAAAGGTATCATGCGCTTCTATAAGATGCAGTACACTGTCTAACGAAGGGTCTGACTGTTTTAGAATTGCTGCCCTAATTCTGGGGTCCTGAATGTTCTGCATAATCGCATCCCTCAACATAACGTCACTTTAAGAAAGTTCACAAGAGCAAGTAAATTTACATTTGCGGGTTAAGCCCTTCAATTCCGTAACCCACTGCGTGTGGGTCTGTTCTGGTGATTTTTTCAGTCTGAAAAATTGGTACCGCGCCGCATTCTACAAGAACTTTTCTCTCCTAATGAGCATTCAGTGCTTCTACAATTTGATCGAATTCTAGATCACGAAGAGATGCGTGGGGGAAAAGATTCTGCAGTAATACGAAGGTTGGAGTGCCTACAATTGATAAGAAAAGGTTCTTCACTCTCTGACCTGTAATTTGATGAGCCGCGATGAGTTTGTGAAACTGCGCCAGATAATCAGTCCATTCTTCCTCACGTTCATTGTACTGGCGAAACGTAGGAAGCGGTGCGGCTGCAGGTGTGGGCTGCTGATGCGACGGCTGTTGTTTAGTTGCTGTCAACTGCGCCACTGCTTGAAGTAGTTGCGTGATTTGCGCCATCTGTAACTGAATAATTTCCATTAAGTTTGGGTTCGGGGTAATGGCCATGATGATCCAATTAGGCGCCGCGCATAGAAGTAAATTATAACAAAACACAAGTGCAATATGAAAGAGGACACTCTGTAACAAAAGAGTCCACAAAACACGTAACTGAAAATGTTCCTCCAAAAATCTTATAATAAGGGTGGGTGGGTGGGAGCAATTTCTGCGTGCTCCGACTGCTGCTGTCTGGCTGCTGCAAGCGGGCTGGTCCACAGTTCATCTATCACTCCTCGTCGCCACTTTTGTATCCCATCCTCGTCACCACTTTTGTGTCCTAGCCTTGTCGCCGCTTTTGTGTCTCGTTTCCGTCGTAGGTGTCGGTGGCCGAGTAGAATGAGACCGACACAGAAATAAAGGATGCACACTTGTGCAGGTATGAAGGTGAGCAGCCGGGGGGCCAGCAGAAACTAGAAACACCAGAGTAAATTAGAACGAGATATATATTTCTTAGAGACTTAGTAATACTTAACTTTTACATAGCTCAGTACTGCATAATGCTGATACATAATTGAGCTAGAGGCCTGCCTAGTGCCTATCCGATAGCCAAGTCTTCACTGGTGCCTATCTGATTCTGAAGTGTTAGCTGGTTCCTATCTCAGTCCCAAGTGAACGATGTCGTTCAGTGGTGGCCACGAGCAGAGTTGTAGCAGAGGACGCTCGTGGCTGAAGTCGTAAGAACGCCGTGCCGTGCGTGCATGGCGGCGCGCGGTGAAAGTAGGTGGCGCGCACTTTATACTTGTGCGACACCACAGGTTGCCTTGGTCTGTGGTGATGATCAAGGGACAGCCGAACCAAGGAACCAAAGAATGAAGGGAGGCTTTAGCCACTGTTTCTTCCATGATGTTGATGAGAAGGGTGGCCTCAGCCCAGCAGGTCATCCAATCGATAGTTGACAAGACATAGTGGAAACTGTCAGCCAGAAGAAGAGGGCCAATGAGATCGATGTGGACATGTTGAAATCTGCCTGCTGGAATGGGGAAAGAGCCCAAAGGAGGGCAAGTGTGGGAGGTAATTTTGTTGCGTTCGCTGGGAATGTAGGCCTGAGCCCAAGCTTGACAGTCTTGCTTGACATTTCGCCCGATGAAACTTTCGGTGACAAGTCTGGTCAAGGTGTGAATGCCTCGCACTGTAAGGGGTGAGGGATTTAGGGGCGAAGCTTGCCTGTGAAATCGTCATACCAACTTTCACCCATCACCCTGAGAAAAGAGGTGTGGACAGGGTGGAGAGAGGATGATGATCAGAAACTAGTTGCATGTGCTCATCATCAGCTGATTGGAGAATGGCAAGGTTAGAGAGGTCGATCAGGGAAGATATGGCATCAACTCAGGAGAGGAAGTTGGTCATGATTTCCTCAGCACCCTTGATGTTTACGTGACATTTTTGGTGAACTGAGAGATGAAATCTAGGTATAGGAAGCGTCTAGGAGGAGGAAGGCTGGTGGATTTTGTACTGCAGTGGCCAAATTTCTGTAGTCGGTGAGGACATGGAAAGGACAGCCCTCGATCTCGAACCAGAAGTGCTTAATGGCCTCTTACATGGCAAGGAGTTCTGAGTCGAAGGCCGAATACTTCCTTTGTGCATGATTGAATTTTTTTGACAAGAACTGAAGAAGAGAGGTATTGCTGTCTAGAGATTGGCTAAGAACGGCACCGATGGCATTGTCACTGGCATTGGTTGTGATAAAGACATCCGCCTCCGGGTGAGGGTGAGCGATAGTAATAGCATTCGATAAAAGGTCTTTAAGGGAAAAAAAAAAATCCCAGGCATTGCAGGGGTCTAAGAGACGGGGTGCGTGCCTGAGGTATTCTTGTCTGCCAGTGCATTAGTAAGGGGATGATGATAATTAATAGTGCCTAAGAACCGCCTTAATTCATTGAATGTGGAGGGGCGTTGTAATTCCTTGATGGCATTAACTTTTTTGGGGAGGTTGGGGAGGAGGGGGGGAAGGGGGCGGATGACATCAGGTGAAACAGTGTACCCCAAAAACTTAACGGATGGTTTGTGCATTTGGTCCTTGCTGTGATTCAACTCAATCCTTGGCCAAAGTTTCACAGGGAATTTGTAAATGACATTTGCTATCCTCAACGGAGCTGCTGAATAGTAAAATGTCATGTAAGTAAACAAAACAAAACCTTAGGGGTAGGAGAATTTCAGTGATGAAGTGTTGCCAGGTTTGTGTGGCATTTTTAAGTCCAAATAGCATGAAGCAGTACTGGTACAAACCTATCAGAGTTGTGATGGCAGTCTTCTCAACATCCTCCGGAGCCATGAGTGTCTGATGGTACGCACGTTTGCAGTCAATCACAGAAAAAATTTTAGCATCAGTGAGAGCATGAGTGAAATTGGCTATAGGAATAGGATACCTGTCCATGATCATCTTAGCATTGAGCCTATGGTAGTCCCCACACATTCTCCAAGAACCATTGCTTAAGTGAATGGAGGAGGACCAACTGCTAGAAGAAGGTTTGATTATGCCTACCTCTCAGTGATCTGTGCTTCCATGGCTGCGAATTTTTCAGTACAAAGGCGGTGACTGTCCCAGCCGGCTGTGATATCTGTTGGTGCCACTGGAGGTGCCACAAGAGTGAGCGTGCAAGATGGCCACCAGGCTGCTCCAGTATGTAGGTCGGCAGCCAGAGTAGTTGAAGCGGGCGCCGCCGAAGCAGGTGAGGGCACCACCAAGGTGCGCGAGCAAGATGGTGGCCAAGCTGCAGTAGTGTGCGGATCGGCCAGTAGAGTAATTGTCATGGCGACCACTGTGGCAGATGGTGGCACCACCTGTGGCACACCACAAGATGGCAGCCGAACTAAAGCTGCAGGGAGGTCAGCTGAGACGGGTGATACGTCATTGGCCACCGTCGCAGAAACAGAAGGCTGAGGATTGGCAGCAGGCGCATGAACATTTGAACCACTGCACGACTGTGGGCATACACTAGCATTTGAGTCTTCAGCTGAAACAGAAGCACAATTGTTGCCAGTGGAGATAAACTTGGATTTAAGTTTGCCCATGGGCTGCCGACTGACAAGTTGTTTAGTGACAGGAGAAGGTAAATTTTCAGTTATTATGTCAGTAGGCTGAGAATTGTGAATAGTGTGTGGAGCAGGCACCAGAGGGCAGAGTGCACATACAGTTTGACCGCTGAGGCAGTTGGCCTGGCAACCGCGTTTTGTTTGCACATATCAGCATAGGAATGAGGAGAAAGGTTAGGCTTGTTGTTGGAAGCACAATCATGTCTTTGTGGGGGCGCGGGAACATTAATAGCAGAGGAAACTCTGGTACTAACCTTGCAATCTGCCCGCAGAGCAGAAAGACATTGTTTGGCCGCAGACAGCTGCGATTCAGCAGTAGCACTTGCAGAAATGAACTGGAGTTCGGCGAATCACACGAAAAATGTTTGTTTGAGGCATGGTGGAAAATAGAGCAGCACACAACATGGGGTGATAGTTTATGACATGTTAAAAATCTATACCTACAATAGGTTCCGGAATGTCTGCAACCTCAAGTTTCACTTGAGAATGCAATCAGGTGAGAGAAGCACAGAGTGAGAGGTTGAACCCACACACCAAAGTTGTGTGGCATTGACAGCTCGCAGCAATGGGTGATGCGGGCAGAGAGGCCCAGTTGTCTTAGTAGTGGGAAGCAGGGAAACGTCCGTGCTGGTATTGATGAGGAATCCGATGCCAAAAACACAGTTGCGCAAGTAGAGGTGACCACCCGCTAGTTACATTTGAGTATGAGCATGGCAGACAGCACTTCTTGGCAGCTGCACCAAAGCAACTGTGGAAGAAACATTATGGTTAGTGAGGCGGCTGTTCGAGTGGGAAGCGAGTGAGCAGCGGAGGTCCATCTTTGGATTCTGTGGCGGAAGCCATCTGTGGTATCTCAGCTGTGAGGCAACGCATAATGCCAGGTGTGTCAATGAAGTCGCCTGGCATGTGGGAGTAGTACTGAGCGAAGGTGCTAGGAGATGCAGTTTGAGCACGAGCAAATATGTCGAGATGGGCTTCATATAAGTAGGCAGCATGACCCAGTCAGCGATGCGGATGCGCTCACTCAGAGACTCGAGGATATTGTAGGCCAGAGCCATCTGGACCGGTAAAGGCAGCTTGTTGGTTCAGACTGCCATCAGAGTTGAGTCTGGCATTGCTTGTCACTGACCAACAACCGAAGATGTCTCCACAACTGGGAACGCTTCCTGTTGCCAAGATGTTACTCCTGCAGAATGTAGCAAATGATTTCATCAGGAATGCGTGTGACACACTCCAGGCTGGTCTGCTTTGTCACGAAGTAGCGACAAGTCGTCGGAGGTGACATTACCAGATATCAGATAAGGTCAATGTGCTAATGCAGGTGTGTGATGAGACCGAGATAGTGAAAAGCGTCATCCAGGGAGTGATGGTCGAATATTTGTTTTGCTAAGGCGAACCACGTAGTCAGAGCCTCAAACAAAAATGGAGGCAGCTTGGGCAGACGTCCAGGGGGTTGAGAACGAGGAGAAGACAGTGCCTGACATCCCTCATCTGGCACCATAGCGCCAGGCTAATGTTGCAGTTGTTGAGGAGGTGCGCCGCAGAAGGCAGACGTGGCAGAGGAACCGAATTGTGCTGATGAAATGGGCAGTTGACTGCGAGACAGTGTAAGAGAGTCACACAATGTGACAGCCACTTGAGCGGATGTGGTAGGCCAAAGCAGGCGCAGGACAGCAGGGGCATGTTGGGACGCCAAATGTGGCTGCACCTCGAACTCATTGTCCTGTCCTGACAAGTTCACACACGAGAAATTACTTGACAGAGTATGAGAGTTAAAAACATAGTCACTGGGTAAGCACTGCACAGGTGGTTGTCTGAAAGATGAATGCAATGCACTGTCCACAACCGAAGCCGCATTCAAGGAAAAAGGTGCAGAAGGAGCTTGAGGCAGAGGTCCTGAATTAAATGCAGAACTTGAAGAAGAGTCAGGAATAAGTGCGCTATCCAGTTCATTAGACACAGGCAGTGAAATATAGTTCTATGACAGCTTGCCACTGTTCAAGCTATGTCCAGGCACATAGGTCACGGATGGATACACTGGTGCACATGGCAGAGCCATGGTGGGCCATGAATACAAATTTGAAGCACAGTATACTGAACTACCTGCAGGTGGCACTGGTTGAGCGCACAAAACGGTCCTACAAAACGTGAGCACAGGAATGCAAGTGTGGGGTCACAAAGCCGGAGTCCATTGTGTGACACTGTGCAATGTTGTGCTGGGCCAAATTGAACAAGTCTGGAGAAATTTGCTGAGCCGTGTGCTAAAGCGTCAAAACAAATACACTCGCCGAATCGTGGAGCAGCAGTGAGTTGAACAATGGTTGAAAAACCACGGTGAAGCCCAGTGGAAGTCGGACTGGCATGTTTATTGTGGTCGTAACCGTCAGATCACGTACTACTATATTTCATGAATTAACCCAGCACGGGCAAGAGAAATGCACTGGAACACGCACTGCAGCACAAGAAACTCAGTACGGGGTCACCAATATGGGTTTTTTCATGGGGTGTGAGTCCCAGAAAACACACTTTTCTGCATCTCAACACTTTATTGAACTGATAGTTCACAAGCATAACACAGACTGAAAAGTGATTATTGGTGGTGGCCGAGAGGCGGCTCGCCCAAAGACAATCGTAAAGATATGATTGTTTGTTCATGGTCAATTATGGCTATCACTGCCACACTGTGTTTTGTGTATGGAACATGGTTTCCTAAGTTGTTGTTGTTGTGTTCTTCAGTCCTCAGACTGGTTTGATGCAGCTCTCCACGCTACCCTGTCCTGTGCAAGTCTCTTCATTTGAGAATACGTTCGGCAATCTACATCTGCTTACTATATTTGTCCCTCAGTCTCCCTCTACGATTTTTACCCCACACGCGTCCTTCTAATGCTAAGTTGACAATTCCTTGATGTCTCTGAATGTGTCCAACCAATCTATCCCTTCTCTTAGTTAGAATATGCCAGAAACTCCTTTTCTCTCCAAATCAGTTAAGCATCTCCTCATTAGTTACGTGATCTACCCATCTAATTTTCATCATTCGTCTGTATCAACACATTTCAAAAGCTTCTATCATCTTTTTATCTGAACTCCTTATTGTCCACGTTTCACTCCCATACAGTGCTACACTCCAGACAAATGCTTTCAGAAAGGAATTCCTAACATTTAAATTAATATTGGATGTTAGTAAGTTTCGCTTCTTAAGATACACTTTTCTTCCCATACCCATTCTGCATTTTATATCTTCTTTACTTCTGCCATCAGAAGTTATCTCACTACCCAAATAACAAAATTCATCTACTACTTTTATTGTCTCATTACCTAATCTAATTCCTTCAGCATTGCCTGATTTTCTGACATTGCATTCCATTACCTTTGTTTTACTCTTGTTAATATTCATCTGATAACTTCCTTTCAAGACACTGTCCATCCCATTCAATTGCTCTTACAGATCTTTTATGGTCTCTGACAGAATTACTATGTCATTGGCAAACCACAATGTTTTTTTTCTCCTCCCTGCACTTTAATGCCCTCTCCAAATTTCTCCTTCCAGTCTTTCATTGCCTGCTCAATGTACAGATTGAACGACATTGGGGAAAGGCTACAACCCTGTCTTACTCCCTTCCCAACTTCTGCGTCCCTTTCTTGCCCTTAGACTCTAATAACCACTATTTGGTTTTTGTAGATGTTGAATATAACTCTTCTCTCCCTATATTTCACCCCTGATACCTTCAGAATTTGGAGGAGTGTATTCCAGTCAATATTGTCAAAAGCTTTCTCCAAATCTACAAACGCTAAAAATGTAGGTTTCCCTTTCCTTAGCCTATCTTCTAAGATAAGTCGTAATGTGAGTATTGCCTCTTGTGTTCCTACATTTCTCCTAAATCCAAACTGATCTTCCATGAGGTCGGATTCTACAAGTTTTTCCATTCGTCTGTAAATAATTTGTGTTGGTATTTTGCAACCATGACTTATTAAACTGATAGTTCTGTAATTATCACACTTGTCTGCACTTGCTTCCTTTGGAATTGTAATTACAATATTCTTCTTGAAGTCGGAGGGTATTTCCCCTGCCTCATACATCTTTCATACCAGGTGATACAATTTTTTCATGACTGGCTTTCCTAACAACATCAGCAGTTCAGATGGAATATTATCTACTCCAGGGACCTTGCTTCGATTGAAGTCCTTCAGCGCTCTGTCAAATTCTTCTCGCAGAATCATATCTCCTGTCTCATCTTCCTCCACTTCGTCTTCCATTTCTAGAATACTGCCTTCAAGTTTACTTTCTTTGTATAGGTCCTCTATATATTCCTTCCACAGTTCAGTTTTCCTAAGTATGTTAATTAAATTATAAAGTGTTGTAAATGACTTTGCTGAAATATAAGTAAAGTCACAAAACTCAAGATTCTTAGTAAAGTTTATTCACATTGAAGCTTCATTCCTGCCCCTGAATTTTTTGAAAAAGCTTCCACCAAGGACCTGCTACAATATAACTACTGACTGAAGATCACTAGCTGGCCGCAGAATCTAAGTTAAGTGAAAGAACATAATTTTCTTTACTTGGGTTCCCACCTCTCCCGCATGTCCAGTGGAGTTTGTTAGCCCACAGTACTGGAGTGGCACAACTTGGAGGACTCAAGTAGGGAGTAGCAAATGGGAACGTCATATGGTGTTAATTTTACTACATAAATGTCACAAGTATTGTTATGGGAGTCTGTCACCAGTATCTTTCTATGTTCGTACTTGTCTTATTCTTTCCTCTTGGGACATGGATTGAAATGTTACACTACTATAGGTTTGAGAGACACTTCAGTTGCTGATACTTTCTGGAAATAAAAAGTACTTCATCAAAAGATAGTAATGAATAAAAATATTTGTGTAACTTTGCAGATTTTATGTCTGGTGGGTGTAACAGATAACACTCAAATGCAATTATACTTCTTCTTTTATTGCTGAACTGACTGATACACAATTTAAGACTAATGAAAAGAGACACAAACCAAGACTAACTAAATTGGCATGATGTGCCTCCATTAATACATTTATGACAATACATCTCATTACTGACACACATTCATTAATTTGATACAGTTAGAACTTTATGAACAATTGTAATCTGTTTCATATATGATTATTGAACAGTTTGATAAGTTTCGACATTACAGATGTTAAGATCTCATTAGACATTTAATTACATATATCAAGAGTTATAGAAATATAGTCTCAATGACAGTTAATGATGAACTTCATAATTATTGTTTTTATATATATATATATATATATAACAGATCAGATAAAATTGATAGTTTCAGCTAATCGAAAATAAATGTTTTAGTTCCTTTAAAACTGAAAATCAATCAGATTCATTGATATATATGAGCATTTACAGATAATTATGCAAATTACAGCAATGCCCAATAAATACATTTCTACAATGTTCCAGCATGAAAAATTCTATTTCGGTCTGATTGGCACGGTTTTTCTGCAGTACAACGGTTACAACAGATATGTTAAAGTATTTATTATCATCTTCTGTATGAAAATAATTAAAACAACCATAGTAAACTGGATATATGATATAAGTTAGTTCATGCTATAAACATAATGCTCTAAGAAAATGGACAGTACAAAAGATAAATGGTATTGGATGAATGAATAAAGATGTGGTATCAGGTTATAGAATAGAGGAAGGAATCAGATACAATAGTCATATGCTCTAACTGTTACATTACAGGATGCATGGTGAATTAGCTCTGTCTTCGGATTTTCATAGGCTGCCATAGCGGGGGTAAGAATATAATATCTTTAATCTCCGCAGCGTATTTATGATCTAAATGGCTTACCAGAATTGCAGTCTTTGTCAAGTCCACTATAACCCCTCATAGTGGACGCTGGCCACCATTTGTGCAAACCACAGTGCTGGATTGTAGGGCCAGAAGGGTGGCAAGCGAACTGCAAGTCAAGAAAGCAAAGATGTACTTTTTTGCTGTAATTCCGTCATGATGTAGAGTAGGCAACTATTCGTTTTTCATTTGGTAGTCACCAGTTTGGTGTAGCTATTGAATTGTCGATAACCAATTAGTTAATTATGACACTAGATACATAGAGGAATCAATTTCAAACATGTCGATATTTGACTGGCTTTTATTAGAGAACTTGACAGTGCTGTAAAACCCAATCATAATTGACAACATTATCTATCACTTTGCTGGAGGGCTATGATATTAGGTTAAACTTTGTAGGGAATAAGTCATACTCTTTATCTGAGGAACAAACTGGAGCAGTAGATGAGATAAATTTGAAGATGGAACAAAAGGTGAAAGTAAATAAAGAAAATAAAAAAGAGTTATTTGAAGTGAAAGTAAATAGAATCATAAAGACTGAAAATAATGTTTTTAACCTAGTCATTAACTTAAAAGAGTGGATACTAGAAATAGTAAAACCAAAATTGCAGTGGAGGATAATGTTTGTACGCACTCTTCTGGGATGAATGCTAAACAGCAACAATAGATAAAAAATTGTGGAATACATTAGAGAAAACAAGACTGGAACTAGAACACAGAAGTTCTAGCACAAATGTACACAATTTAGTGGACGAAATAAAATTAAGTGAAAATGGGTTAAATGTAGCTAAACAATTTCCAAAATTAAAAACCTGATGTTCATACAACTCATTTTTATGAATCTTTGCCAGAGTTTTAACAAAAATTGGGGAAGATAACAAAAATGTAGATTTTACCACAAGATACTTAGTAGGGCAGGCTGCAGAATGGGGGAATCTCCATTCTGAAGAGATTGCCTCATGGAATTATCTTGTAGAACAATTTAAAAGAAAGTATTAGTCTGAGAGTTTACAGGAAAAACTATTCTTAGAATTATTGGATCCTAAATATTATAAAGGAAGTCAGGTTAGCTATAAGAAGTATACTGAGTGGTCTACAAAACTAGATGAAATGCCGCTGATAAAGGTGTAGTTAGAAGATTACTTCCATATGACAGAAAAGAGAACTATTACAGGGGGTGGAAAACAGTAACTGATTTGTTAATCTATGAGGAGCAGTTAGATATGATAAATAGGAAACAAAGTGATCAAAATGGATCAGAAAATCATCCAAATTGTAAGAATGAAAACAAATGTACAGAAAATACCCTTTCAGAAAGAAAGAAGTGAATATGTGCAAGGTACAGCATCTAACAAGACAAGCAGATACAAGGAGGGACTAATAACCCTGCTGTTTGGTCCCGTTAAAAATCCCAAAACAACAACAAGAAGGGTGGAAAGAGTTGTATACAGTCACAGACCTTTGTACCAACTCCACAACAGTACAATATTAGTACCCATAGGTGTATTTCAAGGAACAATATACAGGTACATTAACATAGTAATATTGCTATATCAAGACTGGAAAACAGGACATCCTGACATCCTGGGAGTGGGGTCATAGTCCAGGGTCCAACAGATTAATAACAAACCCCTATTATAATAAGTTAATATGTTTCACAGAAACATTGTCTCCAAGAGATTGTTTGTTAGAAGAAGAACCCCAAGTGAAACCATTTAAACATAAAATTTGTGCTACAAGGTAAGTTACTATATCAAGACTTGAATGTTAGAATAGATTTAGGATGTGATGTTTTACTAATGTCAGACTTGATAAGGCAGAAATTCTTCTTCAGAAAGTGGAGCATCTATAGCCAACTTAAAAAGCCAAAGATTTAATTCATCAGAGAAATGTAACACCACCAAATTCCCATGAACAAGAAGATGCTCCTATAAAAAGGCAAGAATACAGATTCCAAAGAAGAAGTATTTAATCTCACTCAACAAGAAGGAGTGAATTATAAAGAAGATAAAATAGAAGCCATTGAGGTTAGATTAGATGTACTTTTTGTTCCATTTGTTCCAAATTGAGTCGTCGTGGATGTACAACATGCCAGGAAAAAGGTACACAATAAATGTGTTAATCTAACTTCCACAGGTCCCAAATGTAATTGCCCTTGTGGATGTGGAATCAGTTAGATAAAACAAAATCTTAGGAATATTTACATTTTAAAGAACATAAAATTATAACTATATACTTAATGTTGAATATACTAACTGCATATGATAATTCTTAGGCTATTTTTACAACACTTATTTACAATGATCACATAAGATTAGTACTGAAGTCAGACTGAACACATTATTCACATTTGTGTTATGTACAATAACATACATCAGTGAATTTGCCAATAAATTCATCAGTGGAGTAGAAGGAGTTGGTCACCAAAAATGCTTTAGACTACTTTGAAACTTTTTTTATTTTTATTTTTATTTTTTATTTATTTATTTATTTATTTGTTTATTTTTTTTTTTTTTTTTTGTGGCTGCTGACTTGTTATTGAAAATGTGTAATGCTAAATAATGGACACCTTTCTGTGCCAAATTAAATCTTTGTGAAAGTTATTCTTGTTTTTTGTATTGATCCCTTGAACTGAGCTATTGGTTTGGAAAAAAGAAAGTTTTTTTTAATGACAAATTTTGTTAGAGTATAAATGTATTGGGAAGCAGTTGTTAGTATTTCCAGTTCCTTACATAACCCTCTGCAGGATGTTCTTCAGTTGACACTGCAAATGATTCATATCACACATTTCTTGGCTCTGAAAACTTTAGCTTAGCTTGCTGATCTACCCTAGGAAATAATCCCGTATGACATTATGAAGTGAAAGTAAGTATAATATACTAGTATTTTCATTTTTATATCTCCTACTAGCTAAACCTGGGCACACTTTGCTGTGTCTTGCTCTCATATGAAATAAATAGAAAAGAAAATACAGTAACTCATGTGAACATAGAATCACCAAAAGAATGCTTCAATCATATCAATATTGTTCGTTAGGCTACTGTGGTTAAGTAAAATGAAAGTAATAAAAAATATAGTTTCACAGATACTCATTCTTTTAAACCCATAAGATAGATTACATTTTTTGTCATTTGTTTTCCCCACAAACATACAGATCAGTTTACCGACTCTGCCCATGTGACGTATAATTCACCATAGTAAAAAGCTATTGTTCTCTACATTCTTTCGATCTACTTCCCAACCACTATGTCTTATCTCCTGCTTCCCCGCTATCTACCTCTTCATCCTCCCTCTATCTAATTCCCGGTCTCTGTTCATCACCCCCTTTCTTCCATACATTTTCAATCTCCTCCTCCATTATCTCTGTGCACATATTGTCTTTCGCTCATCGTACCTATATAAAATGAAGAAATTAAAAATTAGGGAATTGCTTCAAATTATCTGCTGGAAACTATCACAAAGTTACTGGTTCAAAAAATTAAATGAAATAACAATGCCTATAAACAATGTTTTGTTAAAAATTCGTTTCTGTGATGTTTTTCTT
Organism: Locusta migratoria; assembly: GCA_026315105.1. Taxonomy (NCBI): domain Eukaryota; kingdom Metazoa; phylum Arthropoda; class Insecta; order Orthoptera; family Acrididae; genus Locusta; species Locusta migratoria. The sequence goes on from CM048746.1 coordinate 614,882,241, forward strand.
TCCACTGCTAATATCATGATCGATATTATTGAAAATTAACCATTAAACATGAACGTATCTAAAATGGGTTGCCACGAAAAGCTGTTACTTTAGTGACGGATTTTTACCATAGCACATGACTGATAGGGAAGGCAGAAGATCGTACCTCTTTAATTTTCGACGCTCACTTATTTGGCAGCTGGACAATTTAAAGTGTGATCAGAACTATAGAGATGAAAGCATTTGCTTCCTTTTGCCTCTCTTAATTGCTACATATACACAAGATTTTAATTTTGCACGTATTGATGGCAAAGCGCCTTTTGAATTATGTAAGTTTAATTGGCCTCCTCGTATAATTATAATTGAAAATCGATATGTCATTTATCATGTTGATGTATTTGTATAATGATTTCGGTAAATTTTCACTTGCGGCAGTGGCTGATGTTGCCAAAATCTCTTGACTGCTCTTTGAAAATTCAGTGACATACAATAAGGCTAATAAGCTTCCATATTTACCATGAAATATTACATTTGCACCGAATGCTGCAGGTGCTGTAAGTAAAATTAAACCTTCATTTCCGAGTAACTCTACAATGGTAAACATCCATTTTCTATTGGCAGGGATTTGGAAGCGCACATTTGATATGTAGGCTATTGTTAGAGGCCCGACTACTTCAATTGCAAACATTATTAGAAAGCATCTGGTTCCTGAGTGCTGCTTGGGAGTGTTGTTTTCTGTAAAGCAGTGGTAATTTGAAGGAGTTGGGAATGTTCTTTTCTGTAACGCAGTTGTAATTTGAAGGAGATACTTTGTTTCCAACAGCTATTATTTGGCACTCAGGGGGCCGGTATGTTCATTGTGCATCAATACGTTAAGTAGCAGGGTCGTCATCCCAGTCGTCTGACTTACTAAGTGACTTTGTAAGCCACTCCACTGCACTCCACTTAGTAGTATACATTATATAACAGGGGACACTGCATAGATCACCTTGAAGAGATTACAACATTTTGCATTGCGTAATCTCCAGAAGAAAAAAAAAAAAAAAAGAAGTTCTGAGTGACTGACTGATAAAATCTAAGACTCATCGTCGACCAGACAAAACCACTGATGATAAAAACTTGAAATTTTCTGAGGGTGTTCAGCTTATGCCGTTGGCATCGTTTAAGAAGCGATTTTTCAATATTCCGTTCCTAAGTGGGTGAAAAGGTTTTTGAAAATATGCTGTTATTTGGTCAATTTTGATGCTAGACCTACATAAACTGGTATATGGATTCTTGGTTAGAATTAAAAAGAGGCTTCTTTCAGCTTTTTCTCAAAATCAGCCATTAAGGGGGTGAAATAGGGGATGAAAAGATTTTTGAAAAATGTTGCTATTAAGTCCGATTTTAAAGCCTGAACTACAAAAGTTGGTATTTGGAGTCTTGGTTACAATTTAAAAAGTATGTGTATATCTCCCTTCACTCTCTTCATCATTGCATACCCTTCCTGTATTTCGTTTTAGAAATCTAACTTAGAACCATGTTTCGTCTTATGTTCAAAATCTAATATCTCCAAAAGTTCTTGATGGAATGCTTTGAAATATTGATATAACGTACTACTGGATTACGCACATGTTGTTACATACATATATATCATATACGAATTTATATAAATTTTACAATGTGGATCAGTTGTTGCCAAAAATTGCAAAAGTGTCGAAGATTACTCACCAGGCGAAGGAGCTCAGGTGTGACAGCATCACAAATAAATAAATGAATACACATACACACACACACAAACGCAAGATTTCGCAACCCCGTTGCTTCTTCAGGCAGAAGGGAAGGAGAGGGAAAAGGAAATGTTATATATATAAAATAAAGATTTTTGACTTACCTAAAGTACAGGCTCGTCGACAGAAACACCAAACACACACAAAAACACACAAACATTCGAGCTTTCGCCACCAGTGGTGGCTTCTTCGGGAAAAAGAGGAAGGAAGGAGAGGAGAAAGGGAAGGATGCGGGTTTTAAGGAAGTGGAAAAGGAGCCATTCCAATCCCAGGAGTGGAAGGACTTACCTTAGGGGACAAAAAGGAAGGTAAACAAATACACACACACTCACACATATCCACATCCAAACACACCTAGGCAGACATTTGTAGAATGTGAAGTTCCATTTCTGCATTCTCGTCGTACAAGGCTAGCACTGGTGCGGAAGTTAGAGCCTCCTTAATGCCCGGAAAGCTCTTTCTTTTGTCTCATCCCAGTAAAATTTGGCGTCTCCCTGCAGAAGTTCTTGTAATGGACCTGCCTTGTTACAAAATCCTTTTATGAAACGTCGGTAGTATGAGCACAGCCCGAGAAAACTTCTCACATCACGAATGTGCTGAGGAGTTGGAAATTCTGTGACTGCCCTTACTTTATCTGGATCAGGACGGACACCATCTCCGTTGACTAGGTGCCCCAGGATTTTTATCTCTTTGGCGACGAAGAGGCACTTCTTTGGATTGAGGCGGAGACCTGCAGTCTGAACACACTTCAACACAGTTGGCAGGCGACTCAGATGTTCTTCAAATGTTTTCGAGAAAACGACAATGTCATCTAAATAGCAGAGACACGTCGTCCACTTAAGGTGTCGAAGCAAGTTGTCCATCATGCGTTCGAATGTGGCTGGAGCATTACATAATCCAAATGGCATTACTTTAAATTCATAGAGGCCGTCAGATGTAATAAAAGCCGTCTTCTCCCTGTCAGCTTCGTCAACCTCGATTTGCCAGTAACCTGTCTGCCATAGTTGAGAAGTATGTAGCTCCTTTCAAGGAGTCTAAGGTGTCGTCAATATGCGGCAATGGGTAGACATCTATCTTTGTGATTCTGTTCAGACGCCGATAGTCGACACAGAATCGCCACGTGCCATCCTTCTTCTTTAAGAGGACCACTGGAGACGACCAAGGACTCTCCGAAGGTTGAATAATGTCATCTCGCAACATCTTCTCCACTTCCTTCCGAATTATCCGTCTTTCAGCTGGCGACACTCTATACGAATGTTGGCTAATTGGCGGATGATCCCCAGTATTGATACGGTGCTTTATCGTGGGCCGTTGCGTCTGAATTTTCCCCTGCTGAGGTGTGAATGCACCTGAAAATTGGCGTAGTATACCTAACATCTGCTGGCGTTGTTCCTTGGTCAGTCCATGGCCTATTGGCAGTTCCACGTTTGTTTCCTCCAGCATGTTGTCTGTACTAACAGCAGGGCATGGGTCTTCATTGATGACATTGAGCTCACCGTCCTGGATTGGTTCAACTGTCCCGATACACATTCCCTTGGGGATACGTTGTGACTGCTCATGACAATTTGTGATCCAAATCTCTCCTTGACCACTGGTAATGCTTATGATAGCCGCTGGTATGTAAATTTCTTTTGTGAGCCTCATAAACTTTTTACTATCAACAAAAACTTCACAGTTTAACCAGTCATCTGTGTTTGTGACTGCAACTCTTCTCATTGTCAACGGCGGTATCGTCACATTGTCAACGACGAATAGCTTCCCAGAAAATTCTGTATTACGTGTATCCGGTGGAACAACTTCTTCAATTTGCAGCTCATATCTTCCACAGTCAATGATAGCTTGGGATGCCTGAAGGAAGTCCCATCCGAGGATGACATTGTGACTACATTCTGTTAACACGACAAATTCAAACGGCTGCGTCCTGTTGTTGATGGTTATTCTTGCGACACAAGTTCCTGCTGGATGGACGTACTTTCCATTTGCGACCTTCAGCACAGTTGCTCCTGCATCACAGAACATTGTCTTCTTTAGTGTGCAGCAGTAATTATCCGATAATACAGAAAAAGAGGCTCCTGAATCAACAAGTGCCCGGACAGGTTGGCCGTCGATTATGACGTCGATGAGATTTCCCGACATCTTAGCGACTGTCGTCCATGGAGGATTTTCATCTGCGGCGGTCTCACCTCCATAGATGGTCGCCTCACTTAGTTTTCCTGGGTGCGGCGGCTAGGGGAGCGGCTGGTACCTCTGTACGGCGACGGTGAACGGCTGCGGCGCGTCGGGCAGCGACCTCGTCTAGGGTACGGCGATGGGCTTCTTCCCATAGGTCGACTGAATTCATCAGCAGGTGATTGCCTGGGATAGAACTGCTCCGACGGCTGATGTCTTGAGGCAAAATAATCATCGAATACTCGCTCCTCTCTCTGCAGTAGCGTACGACATGTCCAGGGCGTCCACAGTGGAAACACAGCAGTGTGTTGTCTTCTGTCCTCCAGACGTCTGTTCTTCTGCGGGGCGTCATAGTTACCGGGGGAGCTGGCTGTGGTCGCGTCGGCCGGTTCATGGGCTGCCGTTTGGCGGCTGCAGCGTAAGTCATAGCAGGGCGACGCCATTCTTCACGTCGGGTGCGATTGACGGGGCAGACAGGAGCTAATGTTTGAAATACCTCGTCCTCAGCGGCGTCGGCTCCCTCGTGACTTACAGGGCTCACATTCATATCCATAATCTGATGGTCGCTCGGTCGAATAGTCCCGGCTGCCATGCACTGTTGTAATTCTTCTCTCATGATTTGTCGTATGAGAGAAGCGAAGTCATGCTGGTCTTCCACAACGGCCATAGGGACTACATTTGGAAGTCTGTCATACTTCTTGCGTCCAACCCTCCTTTGCTGCATTTCTTCAGTACGCTGGCACCACTTGATGAACTCTTCTGTCGTAGCGACGTCTTTTATCAGAAGAGCTTGGTACATATCTTCTGCAATTCCCTTCATCAGGTGTGTGATTTTGGCCGCCTCAGTCATGTTCGGATTCACTATGTTACACAGTGCCAAAATATTCTGTATGTACGATTGTGTCGGCTCACCATGTCGTTGGGCCCGGTTCTTCAGTTGTTCTTCCGCTGAGCGGATTTGTCGCTGGCGGTCTCCAAACGTCTTCTTCAGTTCCTCCTGAAACGTCTCCCAGTCATTCAACTTGTCTTCGTTGTTCTCGAACCATTGCTGGGCTGTTCCGTCCAGATAGAAGTAAACGTTCACTAAGCACATCGTATGGTCCCACCTGTTGTACTTGGCAACTCGGTCGAACCCTTTCAGCCATTTGTTTGGGTCCTGTCCAGCGTCTCCAGAGAACACCGACGGGTGCCTGATGTGTAGCTGGCTTACTGCTGGTTTCGTTTCCATAGTTCGTCTGATGATACGGACTCTTGGAAGGACATACTCGGTGTATCCCTTGTATTCCGGTTCCAGCCCGTGTAAGCGACAGCTTTTAGGTTGCCTAATCGGAGCCACGGTGATGCAGCTGTTGCACAGTGTACCCGGTGCCTCCACCAAATAATGTCGCGTTGCAATGGAAGCAGGCTTGACTTCGAAGGCATCTAAACACATCACTTATACTGAAAGCACGTTTATTACAAACTCAACGTAAACGCAGCACTGACTGCCTCTCAGGCAGAGTGCTCTGCTATTTATACATAGACAGAATTTACCAGAAATTAGAAGAACAGTTAACATAAGAAACAAGCAGAGTTTACAAGTGAACATAAGGAAGACGTAGAACCTTCTGGAATCGTTAACTACAAAGCAATAAATTTTTGCCGGTGGGCGGGATTGAACCTGTGACATTCTGCACCGCAGTCCGTGACGCTATCCCCTGTGCCACGCCGGCAGTCGGTGTTCGTCTTCTCTCGCGGCTATATATATATATATATATATATATATGCCTTGGTGCATGGCCAGCACATCTTGGTGCAGTGTTACGCCGTCCGAGTTATCTGGATACTTCCCACTAACACCACCTTTCAGAACTCCGGAGATGGGAACTTGCCCTTAAGCTTATTCTCTCCTCCCGTTGCCCACTTGGTCTCAACCTCCGCTAAATTCAAATTCCCGCCCACCATCATTAGCATCTTTGCCTCGGTTCTGTGGACAGAGCCTCTGCCTCAAGTGGTATCTCTGTCCAACTTCTTTGCTTTTTACAATTGTCTGTCTAGGTGTGTTTGCGTTTGGATATGTGTGAGTGTGTGTGTATTTGTTTACCTACCTTTTTTTCTCCTAAGGTAAGTGCTTCCACTCGTGGTATTGGAATGACTCCTTTTCCACTTCCTAAAAACCCATATCCTTCCCTTTCTCCTCTCCTTCCTTACTCTTTTCCTGAAGAAGCGACCAACGGTTGTGAAAGCTTGTATGTGTGTTTGTGTGTGATATTATTTGTGTCTATCAACGAGCCGGTCCTTGGGTAAGTCACCCGTTTTCTACTTTTTTATATTTGTTTATCCCACCAGATAATAAATAGACGAAGATTACTCACCAGGCGAATGAGCACAGGTTTGACAGCAGCACAAATAAATAGAACACACACACTCACACACACAAATATGCAAAAAATAGATGAAGTCCACCCACCAGGCGAAGGAGCACAGGCACACACAAACACCAGCCCCCGCACCCTAGCCACTTCGTCAGGCAGAAGGGAAGGAAAGGGAAGGATATGGGTTTTAAGGAAGTTGAAAAGGAGTCATTCCAATCCCAGGAGTGGAGGGACTTACCTTAGGGGACAAAAAGGAAGGTAAACAAATACACACACACTCACACATATCCAAACGCAAACGCACCTAGACAGACAATTGTAAAAAGCAAAGAAGTAGGACAGAGATACCACTTGAGGCAGAGGCTCTGTCCACAGAACCGAGGCAAAGATGCTAAAGATGGTGGGCAGGAATTTGAATTTAGTGGAGGTTGAGACCAGGTGGGCAATGGGAGGAGAGAATAAGCTGAAGGGCAAGTTCCCATCTCCGGAGTTGTGAAAGGTTGGTGTCGGTGGGAAGTATCCAGATAACCCGGTCAGTGTAATACTGTGCCAAGATGTGCTGGCCGTGCACCAAGGCATGTTTTTCCACAGGGTGATCTTCATTACCAACAAACACTGTCTGCCTGTTGCCGTTCATGCGAATGGACAGTTTGTTGCTGGTCATTCCCACATAGAAGGCATGTCAGTTGGTAAATCACATGGGTACTATGCAAGTGGCTCTGCCCTTGATTGTGTACACATTCTGGGTTACGGGACTGGAGTAAGTGGTGGTGGAAGGATGCATAGGACAGATTTTACAACATGGGCGGTTACAAGGGTAGGGACCAGAAGGTAGGGAAGGTGGTGGGGGAATTTCATAGGGATGGACTAGGAGGTTATGGTGGTTAGGTGGGTGGCAGAAAGACACTCTTGGTGGAGTGGGAAGGATGTCATGAAGGATGACTCTCATTTTGGGACAGGATTTAAGGAAGTCGTATCCTTTCTGGAGAGCCACATTCAGAGTCCACTCCAGTCCTTGAAAGTATCCAGTGACAAGAGGGGTACTTCTAGGGTTCTTCTGTGGAAGGTTCTGAATTTGGGGGGATGAGGAAGTGGCTCTGGCAATTTGCTTCTGTACCAGATCAGGAGGATAGCTGTGGGATGTGAAAGCTGTTATTAGGTTATTGGTATACTGGTTCAGGGATGCGGGACTGGAGCAGACTCGTTTGCCACAAAGACCTAATCTGTAGGGAAGGGAACTGTCATAATGGAGGTACTGTTGTTCATTTGTAGGTTTGATGTGGACGGGTGTGTGAAGTTGGTCGTTGGACAGATGGAGGTCGACATCGAGGAAAGTAGCATGGGATTTGAAATAGGACCAGGCGAATTTGATGGGAACAAAGAAGTTGAGGTTGGAGAGGAAATTCTGGAGTTCTTCTTCACTGTGAGTCCAGATCATGAAGATGTCATCAATGAATCTCTACCAAACTTTGGGTTGACAGGCTTGAGTATCCAGGAAGGCTTCCTCTAAGCATTCCATAAATAAGTTTGTGTACGAGGAGGACATCCTGGTTCCCATGGCTGTTCTCCTTAGTTATTGGTATGGCTGGCCCTCAAAAGTGAAGAAGTTGTGGGTTAGGAAAGAGGTTTTAGGTAGGATTGCAGGTGGTCAGCGTGGATGGAAGTACTCCATCGCAGCGAGGCTCTGGGCGTGCGGGATGTTTGTGTATAAGGAAGTAGCATCAATAGTTACAAGTATGGTTTCCGAAGGTAACAGGTTGGGTAAAGATTTCAGGCAGTGGAGAAAGTGGTTGGTGTCTTTAATGAAGGATGGGAGACTGCACATAATGGGTGCTGAAGCAGCAATTCCATGCTATGAATAGGTGTGGCATATACAATGACCTCAAACGTAGAATGCTAATCCATAGAGGTTGTGAGAATGAGCAGACCATGGTGACAGTCCCTGTTTCAGAATCACTGATGTAAAATTGCAGTAGCAGGTGAGCAAAATGAAGAAAAACAAATGCACACTACACAAATGACAGACCAGCAGAGTGAAGTAGTCTGTGTTATGAAATAATATACTTATTAACTTTTTCAACTAATTGCTCCTCTCATTTTATTTAATATCTAAAAATGAATGATTGTTTATACCTTTCATTGATTGCGATGAAGATTTGTCAACATTTTTCCTGCAGTTTCATAAAGGTTATTGGCTTAATTATATAATTGTGTACTACACATTTCAGGAGATAAGGCATCATGAACATTGAGATGCATTGTGAATGACATTTAAATTTACTCTAGTGGTTTCAATTCAAATTGTGTTTGTAGTTTTCCTGGGGAGGGTTCAAAACCCTATTTCTACATTCTTCTGTGCCATAGTAAAACTTTGAAAAGTAATTTAACAAAAGGTGAGAGAATGGCTCTCAAAGTTTTAAATGTAGATGAAGAGATTCTTCCCACTGACAAAGGCAATGCTACTGTTGTTATAGATAAAGAAGATTATCAAAGCAAAATTTCAAATCATATAACTTCAGGACAGTACAAAAAGCTGAAGAAAGACCCTAATCCAGTGTATTGAAGAAAATCAATGCTTTGATAAATTCATCCACTTCAATTCATAAAGAGGATAAAAAAAAATATAGTAATAAGGACAGTTTACAACTCACCACAAAGATGTTGCGACAAGCTGTTACAGGCACATACAAAAGACACACACATTCAACACTTTCAGCTATTACCCATGGCCTTCTTCAGAAAATAGAACATTCACTCAATCACATAGGCACACAACACAGTCATACAACCATCACCTCTGGCTGCCCCGGATAAAAAAAGCTTTATTAAAGACTGAAGCAATGTGTTCTAGACTTAAAGGACTACCCAAGATTCATAAAATTGATTTACCTCTGAGACCAACTGTTAATGCTATGAATTTGCCAACATATGAAATAGCAAGATATCTGGCAACTCATCCACAATCATATATTGCTAAAACTGATGCTTATATAAAAAACCTCCTGGCATTTTATTGAAAAACTTGAAGGACTCACTTTGGTTCCTGCAAATATTCTTGTAAGTTTTGACATATGTAATAGTTCACTATGATTTCAGTTACCAAAATTATATATTACATAACAGATTTTTTCCAGTGGATTGACTGCTTTGACACAGCCTTACTTTGAGTCAGTTCCAGTGGGACAACAAGTTTTATGAGCAAATTGATGGTGTTGCAATGGGTAGCCCTTTAGGTCCTGCCATTACTAATTTTTAAATGGAAAAATTAAAAAAAATTGCTCTGGAAAAAGCTACTAATAAACCAAGTTGGTGGTTTTAGGATGGCAAGTTCGTCATTTGACCTCATGATGATAGATCTTTAAGTAATTTTTGTGTTTCCTAAATGGTATGAATCCAAAATAGCAGTTCACTATGCAAATAAAAAATGATAATGCAACATCCTTCTTGAACATTTCAATCGTGTGACAGAGAGATGGAAGTTTGAAAGATAAGGTTTTCTGGAAAGCCACACATAAGGACAGATACTTGCATAAGAACTCCAGTCATCACTCACAGCATAGGAGAGGCATCATTAAAAGTTTTGTTGACAGAGTCAGAAGAATTTGCATGCCAGAGATCCTAGATGCCAAGCTGCAATACCTGATGTAGGCTTTAGAGAACAATGGATATTTACACAAAGAAGTAAAACAGAGTTCTGTGACCAAAGAACAGTAGGCCAAAGGATTACAGTAAAACACAGCTATGAAAGAACACAATTTCTCTACTATTCATCACAAAGGTTACTGACCAGATCAGAAAGATTTTACAAAAACATGATATTAAAACAGTTTTAAGATATCTCAAGCACTCCAGTCTGTAAGGGCTTTGTCATCATGTGGGGCGTATAAGATTCTGTGTACTTCTGGAAAAGTATACATTAGAACTACATAGAGAAACATCGGTACCAGACTAAAAGAACATAAAAGTCTTGCCTGACTAGGGAAAAATTAAAAATCAGCTGTACTTGAGCATGTGCTTCAATCAGGAAATGATGAAGTGAAGTTTTCCAAAACTACCATTTTTATCTACAATAGTGATCTGTTATCCCATATGTATAGAGAAGCAATTGAAATATATAACCCTGGGAAAATTTTAACAAAAAGGAAGAAGCGATGTCGCTAGCTATATATGGACTGTGGCTCTTCAGAATAGACAGATGTGTTTTTTGTTATCTTTGACTTCTTCAATCGATAGTTAAGTTTCATATCTGCTGATCACTTGAAAACTTGACCATGCCCATTTTAGACAGTATTTATACCACTCTCCAACATCTGACTCATCAGTTGTCAAGACTCAGTACTGCCAAGAGCATCTATGAGGATTCACAGCATAGCTCTGGATGAAACATTAGGAACAGAAATGTTTTATGGACCACAGCCATACGATCCAGAAGAATCAACAACTGTAGAGTTTGTAGTATTTAAACTATATCTTGAAAATATTCATTTTATAAACCTTTTGGACAATTGAAATTGCAAATATGTTTAGATGTATGTGGCATGATGACGTTCGCAGCATTTATTTGACGTTGGTCTCAGATAAATTCAGTAAAAATATTGACTGCCTCCGTAGTTTAGTGGAGAGTGTGGTGGATTGTTATGAGGGGGCCTGGGTTCAGTTCCTGGTCAGGTTGGATATTTTCTACGCTTGAGGATTGGGTGTTGTGTTGTCCTCATCATCATTGATGTGAAAACCACCAAAGTGGTGTCAGCTAAAAGGACTTGTAGCAGGCAGGCTGAACACAACACCAGTTAAGGTCTAATGGCCACAGATGCCACACAATCATCATCATCATCATCAGTAAAAATAATGCTGCACAGTCAGTCATGATAGGGAAGGGCACTGAAATCAGATATTGATTGTAATTTGCTATGTGGTGAAATATTAAAGCCTTTAATATTGCCACGGTCCACTGCCAGTCCTTTATTTTTCCAAACAACACCATTCTGCATGTGAAAAAGCACTGTATGGATGAAAGGGAGGCTTTCATAAGATAACAATCACAAAATAAATCAAACAAACCATGGGGAGACACAGGAAGAAGCAACTGCACTCCATCAAGTAGACTTCAGAAATTAAGAAATATATGGCTTTACAAATGCAGAATGGCAATGGGAAGAAAAGTGTATTTGAAAAAGAGAAATTTGATTGTAATTGCTGTGTGGTGAAATACTGAAGCCTTTAATATTGCCACGGTCCACTGCCAGTCTTTATTTTTCGAAATAATTTCATTCTGCATGTAAAAAAGCACTGTATGGATGAAAGGGAGACTTTCATAAGACAACAATCACAAAATAAATCAAGCAAACAACAGGGAGACACAGGAAGAAGCAACTGTACTCCATCAAAAAAGACTCCAGAAATTAAGAAATATATGGCTTTACAAATGCAGAATGGCAATGGGGAGAAAAGTGTATTTGAAAAAGAGAAATTTGTTAACATCAAATATTAATTTAAGCACAAGGAAGTCCTTTCTGAAGTTATTTTTGTGGAGTGTTGCTTTTTATGGGAGGGAAACATGGACGATAAACAGTGAGGACCGGAAGAAGATAGAGGCTTTTGAAATGTGGTGTTACAGAAGAATGCTAAAGATTAGATGTGTGGATCACATAACTAATGAAGAGGTACTGAACAGAATTGGGGAGAAAAGGAGTTTCTGGCATACCTTGACTAAAAGAAGGGATTGATTGGTAGGGCTCATTCTTAGACATCACGGAATTACAAATTTAGCTTTGGAGGGAAGTGTGTGGGGTAAAAATCACAGAGGGAGACCAAGAGTTGAATATAGTAAGCAAATTCAAATGGATGTAGGTCGCCGTTCGTATTAGGAGATGAAGAGGCTTGCTCAAGATAGAGTAGGTTGGAGAGCTGCATCAAACCAGTCTCTGGACTGAAGACAACAACAAAAACAACATGGCTTTACAAGACATTTCACAGGAAAGATCCATGGGTACATTGTATTAAACATGTGCTTCTCAAAACAAGATGCAAGACTTGCACTGACTAACAAAGAAAACTGCATAAAGCTGGCTCTGTATTTTACAAAATAAATAACCATCAGGAGAAGATGGGATAATTGCATAACTGTCAAAGAATCTAGGCTCACTTCTAGAACTCACAGAAATCCTTACTCTCATGACAACCAGAATCATATAAATGGAACACATATCTGAAGGCTGTAAATGCTTCAAATCCATCCAACACATAAAAATGGTGAAAAATTCAATATTAATAACCACAGTGAAATTTCCCTAGTTTAGGTAATTTCTTGTCTTGTCTTCATCAGATAACTGCTGCTCAAACACAATATTGAATAATATCTAGCAGACTTATGACCAGAGTGATCCCATCAAAGCAATTTTCAACTTGAAAACAGATATATGACAATTTGAAGCTATCTGCATATTCAAATGTTTGTTCAGAAAGGCATATAATTCAATCAATTGTCAGTTCTAAAATATCATAGACTACTCAACACAAAGAACTTCTTGTCAACAAACAAACACAGATGATTTTACTTGTGGTATATCAAATAGTTGAACCCCCAAGAATCACAGTGTGGAGGTGGGGTGGCTTGCATGCCTCAGTGATACAGGTAGCCAGACTGTAGTGCAGCCACAGTGGAGGGGTATCTGTGGAGAGGCCAAACAAACATGTGGTTCCTGAAGACGAGCAGTAGCAGCAGCAGCCTTTCCAGTAGTTGCAGAGGCAACAGTCTGGATGACTGAGTGATCTGGCCTTGTAATATCAGCTAACATGGCTTTGCCAAACAGTTACTGTGAACAAGTGAAAGGTAAGGGAAACTGTAGTTCTACTTCACTGAAGACGTGCAGATCTATTGTATGAAAATATGATAATGGCATCCTTTAGAGTAAAATAGTCCCCCATTTTGATCTCCAGGCAAGGACTACTCAGTAAAATGTCGCCATCAGGAAAAACAACACTGGCATTCTAAGGATCAAAGTGTGGAATCTTATAGCCCTTAATTGGTAAGGAGGTTAGAAAATTTTAAAAAGGGAAACAGATAGATTGAAGTTAAATATAGTGGGGAATAGTGAAGCTTGGTGGAAAGAGGAAAAGCATTTCTGGTCAAGTGAGTACAGAATTATATATACAAAATCAGTTGGGGGTTTGCAGGAGTAGGTCTAATAACAAATAAGAAAATAGGAATGTGGGTAAACTACTATGACCAGCACAGTGCTCACATTATCATAGTAAAGACAGATACAAAGCCACCACTGGCCACAGTTGTACACTTTTATATGCCAACTAGCTCTGCCAATGATGAGAAAATCAAAGAAATATATGAGGAGGTAAAGGAAGTTATCAAGACAGTTAACCCTTTCGTGGCTACGGGCATACATGTATGCCCAGCAGTTAGAAGGCCCAGACGGCTACGGGCGTACATGTACGCCCGGACGGTGAGAGGCCCAGACGGCTATGGGCATTCATATACGTCCAGCAGGTAGAGCGGCCTGAAGGCTAAGGGCATTCATATACGCCCGGCGCCCGAGCGCACAATGGAGCGGCGGCGACTCAGTTTTACCCGCAGCTCAGCATTCCTGGTGGAACTGACATTAACAGATCTTCTTTGTTATGTCGGTAAGCACTACAGTTTTCAATTCCGGGCCTTCCTGTTCACGAGCTCTCCATCGGGCCCGTCTTGTATTTTTTGTTTGGCGAGAGAATGGCGTTTCACTGTACTGTCGTTGCAATTTCGGAATGTAGTTTATCAAACTAGTAAATAATGGACATCCTCGTGAATAGTAGTGACGACGACGATACTGCTACAGCAGACTTTTCTTTAGATGAATAGCTGGATGTGTATAGAACTAATGGTATTTATTCAACACAACAAAAAACGTCTGCAGGAGATTCTTGATGATGTATTAAGTGAAATTTCGACACGAAAAAGTTTGTATGACTGGTCAGATAATCGTCCTGCGACGAATCACCACAAATTCGCGAACACTTTTACTGGTTTAAAGGTAGATTTCGATGAATTTAGATTTTCTTTTTTACTTTATCTCCTATGAATTTGTTTCAGCTATTTGTAGATAGGAACAAGTATTATACATTTCTCACCGAAAAAATGACGACTGTGCCCAGCAGATAAACAAAACGGAAACCTATAGACCCTCCAGAATTTTATTGCTTTTTGGCTTGTTCTCTCCATATGCCAAGGTTCAGACAGTTAGCAGTGAATGAACATTCGTCAAAATTCCTTGCTGCAAGCAGCAATATTTTATGACATAATGGCCAGGTATAAGTAGATACTGCGTTTGTTAAAATGTTTGTTAAGCTTATGGGACTTAACTGCGGGTTCATCAGTCCCTAAACTTACAAACTACTTATAAACTAACTTTTACTGAAGGCAGCAAAAATATCCATGCCCGAGGGAGGATACGAACCCCCAATGGGGAACGGCCTCGCGCATCGAAGCATAGAGCCTCAGCGCGCTCGGTCCCTCGATACTGCTTTTATTACACTTTAGTAATAATTCGTCTGCAACGCAAGATATTCTTGTCAAAATACGAATGCTTTGGAACATGCCAAAATGAGATGCCGAGAGGCTTTAGTCCCATTTGAGAACTTGGTAACACGTAAGTTGCTACTTTTCAGAGGAAGGCTAGGGTTCAAAGAGTATACTCCAAACAAACGTATCCGTTTTGGAATTAAAATTTTCGTGCTTTGTGGCGTATAGACCAATTCAATTCTGGATTATATTGTCTACACTGGTGCTGTTACTGAAGTAGAATCCGGAAATGCTGAGTGGGGCAAATCAGGTGATGTTGTCAGTTTGTTCTTACAATACCTCAATAAAGGTCACAACATTTATTTAGACAATTGGTATTCGAGTCCTGAATTGTTGGCTCCATGCGAAGTGCTCCAATGCCATTGGCACAATGCGTAAAAACAAGAAAAATTTACTACCTTCACCTGATAAACTGAAGAGAGGTAAATACAATCGAAGTCTGGGATGGACAGTAAATAAGTCTGAATGCTTTCCACTGTAAATGGACCAGAGTTTGTTCAGAGAGAAAAAAGAATCATAAAACGGGAGAAAGTAAAGTGGAACCCTCTTGTGTAGTTAGTTACAATTAGTCAATGGGTGCGATTGATAGAACTGACGTGATGTTAAGTTCCTTATAGTGCATACAAAAAACAGTGGAATGGCACAATAAAGTATTCTTTCATTTAACTGACTTGAGTATCCTCAATGCAAAAACTATTTTTGAAATGCAAAATAAACAGAAGAAGCCACCAGCGAAATTCCACTTGGAACTAATCCGTTAGTTACTGGAGAAGTATCATTCATAGACATCTAAAACCTAGATGCCACTGACAGCAAAATGGACAGCCCTTTTCGACTGGAAAAAGAAAAATAACATTATACCGGGTTCTTCGGAGCAACGGAGCGAATGGAGATACCGCAGAGAAGTTGTGTAGTGTGTACTGCTCGAATCAGACGCAAAAAATGTATTGTTGCTCTCTGTATGGTGCCATGTTTTGAGCCATACCACAAACTAAGGAAGTATTAGTTTCTTCAGGTACATTGAATGTTGAAAGAAAAGAAAATGAAGACATAATATAACAATAAAAGCAATAGAAGTAATTAAAAAAGCTTTTAACTCAGCCAGCGGCAGTGCAATGCCTGCGTCATAAATGAGGATGGGAAACCACAAAAGAAAACTCTACTACTCCGTGAACATCTGAAAAATAAATCCGCTAGCAGAAAGCTTGTAGATGTTTATTATCGGATTATTTAGCATAGTGAATCGAATTTAGGCTTTTATTTCAAACGAAGCAGTCGGCCTATCAATATTTTTATTTTATTATTACCGTTTCATTATTACATCATTATTTTTCTTGTTTAATTCTCCATTATGTTACATGGCCGAACGTAAATTTCAATAAATATTTTATATTTACAATTATAGCTAGAATTGTCGGAGTTTTGTAGGTCTTCCCTACAAATAACTCACTTTAAAACTAAATTTTGTGAAACATACTCGACTGATGTTAATGAAACTTTAATACGTTGTAGTAACATATTTCGATGACGTATATCTCAAGTTATAGTTTTTTTTAATAATAAACAAAAAAAGGTATTAGAATTTACTTAAATCTTTTCGTTCTCAGCCGAGGATAATCTTCTAAAAGTGTGGTTTAGATTTGAAAGGCTGTTTCGTATCACAAAGTGCAACTGCTTTGGCAGAGCAGAGACACTGATTTTATAGACAGTGTTATTGGGGGCAGCTGTGTGGTTACCGCAGCGCACGACTAGCGTGCAGCTGCAGCGGCCGTAGCCCACAGCGGCCGTGGGGCCGGGTCAGCCGCCGCCGCTCAGGCCCACAGCTGGTCTCGCGCCGTCAGCCAGGCGGGCAGCCAGGGCGCTCGCCCCTGTAGCCGCGAAAGGGTTAAGGGACATGAAAACTAAAGTGTGATTGGGGAATGGAATTTGGTAATAGGAGAAAAAAGGAAAGGATAAATGGTATATAAATATGGAATGGGGAAAAGGAATGAAAGAGTAAGTGTCTGGTATAATTTTGGACAAAATATAATTTAATCATAATAATCAGTCGATTTAAGAATCATGAAAGATGGTTGTATAGGAGACACTGGAAGGTACCAGATAGATTTTATAATGGTAAGATATTTGGTGTGGTGTACATAACACAAACTACTTCCATCTGCTGGTCTGTCATTTGTGTAGTGTGCATTTGTTATGCTTAATTTTGCAAATCCTGCTACAGCAATTTTACACCAGCGATTCTGAAAAAGGGGCTGACACCATGGCCTGCTGATTCTCCCAATTGATTAGCCTTCTACTTTTGAGGTCATTTGAAGGTCATTGTGTATGCCACACCTATTCATAGCATGGAATTGCTGTGTCAGCACACAGAGGAAGGGTGTCAGCAGTATAGGAACAAGTATGACAAGCAATAATGTTGCACATATAGATGCCTGCATTACAGCTCATGGCAGCCATTTTGAGCACCTTCTGTAGAGAAATGTACTTGGTAAATTACACTGTACCAATACTTGTGCACAGGAAATGTTCTGCTTTTTTCAGATTCCAGAGATTTCTCACATATTTAGGTACACTGTATAAATATAATGGGGATAGGTTGCAAATCACTGTAAAGGTGATTACTGAGCCACAGAAAGGTCATCATACTCACAAAATGTAGCTTTTAATGGCAGCCTTCATCATTCCTGAGCCACAAGTCAGGATGTGGCAGCCAGAGTCACGTATGTGTTAGTTGTGCCTGTGTGATTGAAAATATATTGTACTGTACTGAATTCTACATCAACCTAGCCAGTATAGAAAGAGATGAGAGTATGTGGTATTCTTATCAAAGATAGTAATGGATGGAAACAAAGCATATTTAATCTGCTGTTAGTAGCAGGACTTGAAGCAATGCAGTGCAACAGATTTTTAGCCCCTCTTAAATACAGTATAATAAAAATGGTGGATAGCCAGGACACTGCATTATCTTATAATAATGAAATTGAAAAGTGGGTACCATCAGTTGGAAGTAACAAATGAAGACAGATGAAAGATGCCCGTTTTCTGTTCATCTATGAACTAGAATTGCCAAGTGCCATTTCAATTGCAGAATCACAAGCAATCTCTCAACACCTGCTAAAAGGGATTCTATGAGTCAGTTGAGTATGAGAGTATATTATGGTGTACCTAGATGACATCATATTCTTTCCAGGGATCACCAAGTAACACACAATGGGATTAAGAAACATGCTTAACTTATTGAAACTAGTTTGCTTAAAACTGAACATGGAATAATTTTATTTTCTGCTAAGCCCATATCATGGGTAAAAATGATGTGTACCTCCCCCTCACTACAGAAAAGGATTTACAATCCTTAGGATTTGCCACATATTGTCAAAACTTTCTCTTGAACTTTACAGGAATAGATATTCATTTCATGTGTTTACTAATAAAGTTCTAATGGACGTTGGAGGGTGAAGTTCTAATCAATGCACATTACTGAAGAGTAATTTACCATGTTTCCATCAGATCAAAAGACCATTGTAATTAAAACATGAAACTCATTTCTGTTTTAATGTTTGTTAGTTTCCTCTACATTGAATACAGAGGAAGTAATTAATTTTTTCCTACTTGTAGGATATTGTAGTTCCACTGTCGGTGCCCTCAGAAACGCGAACATGTGAAAGTGTACATAATATTGGTATAGCTGCTTCAGCAGTGAGTTCTGCATCAAACCGGCCTAAAGATTCCATTTTTTCAGAGCAAATTACAAAAATTCCAGGAAAACCATCAGGTATGCAAAATAAATCAACTATATTTGTTTAGTATCTTAGACTAATTTTTATTTAATTTGTACTATGTGTACTTCTGAATGAGTGTCAAACACATAAATTGAAACACACATTCTGATGCAATAATACAGTGATGGAAATAAAAATTATTAAACCTACTTAGAGTTTCTTAGAGTTTTCTAGATCATTCAAGATTTATTGCTACAATGGATTAGATGAAATGTTTATATTATAGATCATTGGTCAGTAGCTCTGGCTGGACTGAGGTACCAGGTGTTGACCCATGCTGAAAAACCATATTATTACTTGATAGTCAGTAATGTAGGTGCTGATTCTGGTATCTATTTGATCATACAGATGGTTAATACTGTCTTGGGATATAAATATCAATTATTCCACACCTGCTTGACCTGTTCATGTAAATATGCAAAGCTTCAGCTAGATGATTTGCATTTATTAGTTGCCATCCCATCATATGCCACTTGTTCTTGTCTGGAGTCAAGTGCAAAAGATCATGGTGGCTAATGTAGTTACTGCATGTCTTGCAGAGCACATTGAGTTTCACGTGCAGTGTGTGAGTAAGCATTAGCTTGTTGGAACAATACATAACATTCCCGTTGCAAGACTGGCAAAAGAACAGATCTTACAGTATTCTCCACATAATGAACTCTGGTCAGCATTCCATCCTCAAACACCAAAGACAATGGTGCATTTTAGAATATCCATCCCACACCATAAGGCTTGGGGTGGGGCCAGTGTGTCTTAAATTAATGCACTTTATGAGACAGAACTCATCAGCTCTACTTCGTACACATAAACATCTAGCACTTGTGTCCATGCAGAATCTGCTTTCATCGCTGAAGACCACAGCCTGCCATTCCATTGTGGAATACTCTGAAATTGACATAATTTACAAGTTGTGCAACTCACAATTTGTGGCATGCCACCTGAGGCTGCACGGGAAACACCACGGCCTGACCGCCACCAGAAGACATACGAGGAAGCAGGACAACGTGACCAGGACGCCACCTCATGGGGAAAAGCTTGCTCTAAGCTGAGTGGCCGAGCCGCTCCCTCAGTGGCTGTACTGACGCAGACCTGTACTGTTTACCAAATAAAAGAACTTGAAGTCATAAAAGTGGCGACAAGGTTTTCGCATCCACGTGTGCAGGGTCTTCCGTTGTTGATCACAGTACAACGACAACCATTAGTAGCGGCCGTGTCCTCCCTGGCAGCCATGGTATCACATTCAGCCCTGGGGTGATTGCTGATGCACCATCAGTGGTGGCAGTGCCTCTTTTTCTTCTGTTTGAGACTACTACTGACGAATGGGTCTCTTACGAGCAACATCTGTATCAACATTTTGTGGCTTTTTCGGTGCAGGACTCGGTTAAGCAGAAAGCCTTGTTTTTGTCATGGTTGTCCCCGTCCATGCATTGTAGGCTGCTAGAACTTCCCTCCTTTCGGGACCCTGTTGCACTGTAGTTCTCTGAAATGTCTTCCCTAGGGTCACCTTTCATGGGAGTAAAAAACAACCATCAGAATCATACAAGGAATGGGTTTCAGAACTTCAAGGTCTGGCCAACCATTTTATTTCCAAACCTCACAATGATTTGTATGCTGAATCAATGGTTATGGATGCAGTGATTTGCTTTGCACCGGATACTGAGGTCCACAGACAACTGTTACAGACTAAAGATCCTACCCTCATCGAAGTCGTTAAAATAGCCATGGCGTATGAAATGTCTTCCACTGTCAATAATTCTCAGTTAGATCAGTGGGCTGGAATTTCAGCAGTACAGTTTGGCCCGGTAGGCGGGCCACAGTTCGTGGCTCTGTCCACTTCGCAAAGCAGGAAAACACTGTGTTTACTACTCTGGCTTGGCAGGGCATTGCCGGATCACCAGGTAACTGGCCATCTTGCACCGGCTGTTTTATTAAACATGAGCGTGCTCAGTGCTTCAACCGAGTGAGGTGGCGCAATGGTAATGCACTGGACTCGTATTCGGAAGGATGGTGGTTCAAATCCACCTCCAGCCATCCAGATTTAGGTTTTCCATGATTTCCCTAAATCACTCCAGGCAAATGCTGGTATGGTTCCTTTGAAAGGGTACGGCCGATTTCCTTCCCAAATATCCGAGCGTTAGCTCCATCTCTAATGACCACACTGTTGACGGGACGATAAACCCTAAGATTCCTTCCTTCCTTCAGTGGTGGTCACTTGTTGAAATTGTCAAAAACAGGGTCATATTGCAACAGTTGGTTGTACAAAAAATTGTATACAGCCAGTCATTGAAGATACATCTGATGTTGACGAATCAACCTTGATGGTCCACGAAGTTATCGTCATTTCCCCTGAGTCCTCCAGAATTCTGATGCAGCTTAAGATTCTGGGCCGCAATGTGTCCTTGCAAGTCGATACCAATGTGGCGGCTACTCTTTTAAGTACCACCACATACAATGAATTAGGTACCTCTCGGAACATGCTGGTAATGCGTAATTTGCGTGGGTATGTCAAACAACAGGTCCCTATTTGGGGGTAATTTCAAGCTGCCGCCAAATACAAAACAGTGTCGCAGCTGTTAACTTTCATCATTGTCGAATCCATGGATGCGGCTAATTTGTTCATGTTGACACCTTCACAAGCTTTGAGTTTACTGTGGATGACTCTATTCATTTTGTATCTGAGATGGTCCCATTTGATGCAGTCTCCACTCTTTATAACAAATTTGCTACCCTATTTTCTCCCGGACTGGGTCGGGCGCGCGGCTTTGAGGCAAGCCTCCCTCTCAAACTGGAGACTGTACCAATATTTAAAAGAGCTCAGCCTCTTTCGGTCAGTATGCATTCCACAGTCAAACAGGAGCTTGAGAAATTAGGCACTGAAGGGCTTCTATTCCTCATCAGATCTATTGAGTGGGCCTCCCCCTTGGTGGTCATGTGCAAGCATAGTGGACAGTTACGGCTATGCAGAGATTTCAAACTAACAGTTAATGCACATTGTCAGTTGGATATGTACCTCATGCCTTGTCTGAAAGATCTGATTTCTAAGCTGACCAGAGACGCCTGCTTCTCAAAGTTAGATCTAGCTGAAGCTTATTTTCAATTACCTCTGAGTCAAGAAGCTCAACATTGCTTGGTATTGAACGCCCCTTTCGAACTCTATAAATATTTGTGGCTGCCGTTTGGTGTTTGCAGCGCGCCTCCAATATTTCAGAGGTATTTAGAACAGATTTTTCAACCATTAGATGCTTGTGTAAATTACTTAGACAATATTGTGGTCACGGGAAACACCACCACGGCTCATATCGCCAACCTTCGACAGGTTTTTCACATCTTGTCCGACTCCAGACTCAAACGTAACTTGGCGAAATCTCAGTTTTTCAATCTGAATATAGCCTACCTTGGACTGGAAGTGCCCCACGGGGCGTTACACCCGTAAAGTAATATGTGGAAGCAGTAGCCTCCATGCCTGCCCCACGGTACGTAAAGGAAGCCGTACTCAGAAAATTGGCATATTATCATTGGTTTCTTCCACATGCAGCCTCCATTGAATGAATTGTTGTGCAAAGATGTCATGTTTGAATGTTCTCCCACCTGTCAGGCCACTTTTGAGCACCTTAAACAATTATTGTTGCCTCGCACGTGTCTGTCCACATATTCTCCAGATGTACCGCTAATAGCTGCGACGGACGCCTCACAGTACGGGATGGGAGCGATTCTATCGCACTGGTACTCAGATGGCACCAAACGGCTCCTGGCATTTATGTCTAAAATCCTCACCCCAGCTCAGGAACAATATTCCCCTGTAGAGAAAGAGGCACTCGTGATAATTTTTGCGGTACAGAAGTTTTACATGTTCTTATATGGCGACCGCTTCACTTTAATGACCTACCATCAGCCTTTAGTGGCCCTCTTTCATCCAGACGCAACCCTATGAGACAAGTCTGCCCATTGTCTCCATTGCTGGGCCTTACACCTGTCCCATTTTCAGTACAACATAGTTTACCGCCCCACTTTGCAACATGCATGGACGTGTTATCGCGGCTCCTACTTGGGGTGGATCCACAGTTTCATAAGGAAGAAATCCTTTGTTTTCCTATAGATGTAGATGAGGAAAGAACATTAGACAGGTTTCCCATCATTAGTGATGTCCCAGCAGCAACCATGGATTAAGACCCCGTTCTCAGAATAGTGAAGTTACGTGTGGAACGAGGGTGGCCGGAACATCCCATTATGTAATTATTTTTTCCTCTAGAATCGGCTCTCAGTAGTGGTCGGGGTACTCTTATTGTCCACGGAAGCCGAAAACCTGCAGTGTCATAATTCCATAAACCCTCCGAGTGCGAATGTTGAGTTTACTACAAAAAGGACACTGGGGAATTTCTTGCACTGAGGCCCTGACCCAACAACATGTCAAATTGAACATCTGGTGTCAGCTTGTGATGCCTACGCCCTACAGCAGGCTAATCCCCAACATTCCCTGGCCTGTTCCCTCACAGCCATGGGACCGGATACACGTTAATTTTGTAGAGCTGTTCCTGGGTTCTTATTGGCTCTTGGTGGTTGACACCCTCTCTAACTTTCTGTACATTGTTCGAATCAGTTCCATTCAGCTGAGGCCACTGTTAGGGCGTTAACTAAAATATTCTCCATTGAAGGTCTTGTGCACTTGATCATGACAGATAATGGCCCTCAATTCTGTGTGGACATTTTTTGGTCTTTTTGCATGCGCCAGGGCCTTTGGCACGTATGAGCTCTGCCATTCCATCCACAATCTAATGGGGAGGTGAAGCGGCTTGTGTGTTCATTTAAGGTGTAGATGCACAAATATATGACCTCCGCGTCATTCGACAATGCCCTGTTAAGGTTTTCGATGTTCTTTGGGACCACTCCGATTGGGGAACTGAGTCCGGCCGAATGGCTCCATGGCCACCAACCTGGGTCTGGCTGCTTCTGGCTTCTTCCTGGGCGATGTGGCCTGGGCAGATGGTTATCACCGTGGGGCTCATTGGTTTCCCACATGCATGACACGTTGCCATGGCTGATGCCTCCTGGATGAGTGAATGGCCGCAGGCTGCTGAATGCACCACAGGGACCAGCTAAGACACCACATCTTGGGGGTTGCTGCTGCCCCTGCTGGGATGACCGGGGGGCGGGTCTAGCCTGGCCTGAGGCAATGCCCCCATCCCTGCCGTGAGCCCCGCGGCCTACTCCACGATGGGGATGGTTTTAACATCAGGGGGTGGACCTGTCCCTCTGCCCCAGGGGATCTGCCAGTGGGAGTTGCCCCTATCCATTCCGATCATCGAGTGGCCAGCCCGGCGGCACTACCGTTTGCCACTCCCGCTCCGGTGCTCTCAGCGCACCTTCTCGCCAGAGGTGCCAGACCAGCGGACCCCCAAGGTTACCTTGGGACCTTTCTCCTTCTCTGATGACTGTTTCCGTGCCTGCGTTCTTTCCCGAGGAATGGACAGGTATGGAATACTTCAAAATTTACAAGTCGCGTGCTTCACAATTTGTGACACGCCACCAGAGGCCGCACGGGAAACATGACAGACTGACTGCCACCAGAGGACATACGAGGAAGCGGGACGACGCGACCAGGATGCCAACTGATGGGAAAAAGTGTGCTCTAAGCTGGGCGGTCCAGCCGCTCTCTCAGTGGCTGTACTGACACAAACCTGTTTTGTTTAGCAAATAAAAGAACTTGAAGTCATAAAACATTGTCCAAATGATTCTCTGTGCATATTGATCTTGTGCTGTGAATGGAAGATGGACCAGAGATGTGCATGTTCCACTACTAGAAACCATTTTGTAAGAGTTCATATCGAAACTGTTGGGCTCAATAACCCTATCTCAGCTGTGGTAGCTGTATGAACTGACACAGCTAAGCATACAATTTTGGCAGATTTCTGTGCTGAATGGTAGTCCAGAACCTTGTGTATGAGTGTGAGAATGTAACCAGCATCATTGCACAACTGATACAGCACATCCAAACTGTGTAGCAGTTCTCCAAAAGGACCATCCCATCCCTCACAAGGCCACAGTTTGACCACTTTCAAACTCACTCTGGAAGAACGTATGCATCTCTGTGGCACAATGGCTGTTTGCTTCACACATTATCACACTAAGCCTTATGGCTATGAACATTCCATATTGAAGGGTACAAACAGTTGGTGCTCTGGCAGCCATGTCACTACACAATCTATTTAAATGATTATCAGTTCTTCTACTATGCCCAGGCGGCAACTGTCATCATAGGAACAAAATAGATATTGCCCTTCCAGATGTACTAAATTTTTTTCTGGCTGTGTTGTGCAAGAATTGTAGTAGTAAACATAGTAGTAGTAGTAGTAGTAGTAGTAGTAGTAGTAACAATACTAAAATGGCATATTATTTGTGTTAATTATTTTAATTTTTAATACAATTGCAGAAGAAAGTACAGAGCAACGATCTGCAGTACAACCTGCTCTGGATTTCAATCTTCAGACACAACCATCACGAAATGTAACAAAAGTTCAAATACGAGGTTCAGTACTGCCACCTTGGTTTCCAGGTAACTAAACATATGTTTAGAAGTTTTAATCACATCAATCTCTGCCTCCAGAGTCCAGTGGAAATCATGGTGTGTTGCTGTGAAGGGGGCTCAGGTTTGATTCCCAGTCAGGTCGGTGATTTTCCTCACTCGGGAAATAGGTGTTGGTATTGTTCTCGTCATAATTTGATCATCGACATGCAAGTTACCCCAGTGGCGTCACCTAAAGACTCGCATATGGCAAGCTGAACATGATCCCAACTTGGGTCTAAAGTCCAAAATGCCACACAGAATAGTGATATTAATCATCATATGTATGAAGTGATACTTCAAAAGAATTGAATACAGGGAAATACTTGGTCACAAGAGAACATTATTTATTAAGTCACAGAATGACAGCAATCAGAATACAGTGAAGTAGTTATAATACTCCAACATAGTTAACAACACATTATAATGAGTTATAGAGTGGCAGTTACAATGAGACTTTATTTATAAAGTGTGTTACAGAATAACTGAAGCAATGATCCAGAGATAGTACATAGTAGCTGAATGTGGGTGGGGTGGCTGCAATGTTGCTGGTAGTGGCAGCAGAGCCAAATGGATTAGGGCAGCCTCAACAGGGCCAACTGCAACAAGATTGCTTTGAGGTATTGCAAACACAAACTACATGAGCCTCTACACTGATTTGAAGAGACATTTAGGCAACATGTTCAATGATTACAGCATTTAAATGGTCAATAAAAGTGGCTACCACATAGAGAACAGTAGCATCGGAAAATGGATATTGTCTTGCACATTAAGTGATGTAGTAACATAATCAGTGGTATAAAAATTGGCTCCTCAGTTAAGAGGGACCAAGTCACAGGGAAATACTGTATTCCCTGAAGCACCAGGAGTAACATAGCAGCAAAGGGTTTGTGCCCTAGCTGTGCACCCTGTTTGAGTCAAAAGAGATATTTCCCATGTAAAAAGAACAAAATGACCTGTTGTAGTGGATGAAGCATGTAACACAGGGGTTTACATGCAAGGACTGAGTACCATGAAGCTGTGAGCCTCAGTGCCACAGCATAGCCTAAAGTCCAAGTGGTGATAGATCAGCAGAAGGATCCGAGTCCATATTGAGCCCTATTGTTGCTTGTGGAGGACTGGAAGACCTGCAGGGAGGAGGGATTTGGTGTTGAATGTGGCACCTTCCCTGACACAGTAGCAGGTTTGTCATGCCTTTGGAGCATTTGGAAGATGTAGACTCAGACCTGGTGCCAAAACTTGGGGTTGAGAGGAGATGTTTGCAAAAGACTGGAATGAATGCATCAAAATTCCTATGCAGAGCAATGAGCTATTTAAAAACAAACTATAAATGGGACCATACCTTGATAAGTGTTACTGAAGCACCCTCCATCTCACATCGTCATTTACTGAAAATTGTGATCCAAGCACAACCTACTAGCATCTGTAAATATAACTGGTTAGAAATATCTTACTAATATTTATTGCCTGCATACTTCTAAATGTAAATCATGGTGTTAGCAAAGTCCATCAGTAAATTAATACATTAATGGGCAAATGTGTAATATTCACTTTAAATTTTATTCCTATCTGGTTTTTATTTTATTTTATTATGATGAGGAAGGTAAAATACAATGCCTTGTGATGATCTGAGGTACACACCTCCTCTGCCATTTCATCAAACTGATATCTCACACTTGCTCTACAAATAACTGCAGTAATATGACACTCATAATACTTGTAGAAGAGTGTCCACCACAAAATCCTTAAAATAAAAAAAAATCTAGTTGCAGTGATAATATATCAACAAATCTGATTAAACAGTGTGCCTTTTAGTTTTGTGACATTTTAAATTATTTGTGTATCCAATCTTTTATTAGTGGAGCATTTCCTGAATTGTTGAAATTAACTGATGTTAATATATCTCTTGTATAAGAAAGGAGATAGAGAATTTCCTTCAAACATGCATCCAATTTCACTTTTGGCCACATTCTCAAAAATTTTCGAAAAAATAGTGACGTTGTCTTCTCAAACATATCGAGAAGGCTATCTACATACACATTTAGAATGTATTTAATTCATCAGGCAATAAATTACAGGCCACTGGTATATTGTATAATCTGTCAAAGGCAAATGAATGTGTAAATCACAATATCCTTTTGAGTAAATTACAATATTATGGTGTAACATGAATTGCTGTAGAATGGTTGAAATTGTATATCTCTAAGAGGAAACAAAGGGTGTTAGTATTTGACGGCATATGAAATGCACTTTTCCCCCTACAAAAGTAGGTCTAAAAACTGCAGTCTCCAGTCAGGTAAGGTAGGTATCTACAAGGTCTTTTTCATCCACTTTTCTATGTTTCATCCTGAAGCATTGCAAATTTTATGGATTTCAGGTGCATGGAATTCAGTGGATGCACTTGTACTGTAATTAGTGGTTTTTATAATGTACGAGTTGGACCTGGTGATCCAGCTCTAAAGTGCTTGACTGGCAACTGAGAGGTTACAAGATCAAATGCTGGTTGGACCATGGATTTTTCAGAAATCATTTTAACCTAGCCTTCACCTCTCAATGATGTCAGGAATTGCCAGAAACAATATATAGTTCAGATTCCGCATAAAACTGTAGGTTTTATTTCTTTTCTTTTTATTTCATTTCTTTTCACTTTGTAGTCAATTATTCAACGCATAGTTCTCACTTTTCCATTCCATACATTATGTTACCCTATTTGACCCCATCACATTTTACCTACATTCCCTCCGCAAGCATGCTTTCGCCCTCGCCAGATTACGGTCCCACATTTTGTTTACTCAGGCATGTCTAACATTTGTCATTACCCCCAAGGGCCTCACACTAAAAGTTCCCATCTCCGGCTGTAACCCATCCTTTTATCAAGCCCTACACCAATTCCAAACAGAACAATCCATAGCCTTCACCCGCCTAATCCTTAACCTATATATCAACTCCGCCAATGAACACACCTGTCAACTCCTATCCCTAATCAAAATCCTCAACCTTTCCACTCCCGCATCCACACCCACAGTTCAGAACATCCTCTTACAGGCCAACCGCAAATTGGAACAACATGCCACCCTCCACCTCAAAAAACTATCCCAACTCCTTGTCACCCACCTCCGGAAAGGCAATACACTCTCCCTCAACACATCTCCCTCGACAACCACTCCAGTAAACCTCAAGTTCCTCTTATTGCACAGAAACCCAGTCTCTCCCATCTACTCAATCTCCCACTTCCAGCTCCGCTCCCCCCCAAACCTTTAAATCCTACTGCACACAATCCAGAACCACGGCATCCCAATTCAGTAGTCAACCTCTCCTCTAAACCTCTCTCCCAATCTGAAACCTCTGTCCTATCCAAAGGCCTCACCTTTAGCCCTACTCCCAAATTCAACCAAACAGCCCTTGTCAAAGATTTACTATACTATACTCATAGCCTTTGCTGGAGATATCACTTTGCCACAAAGAAAAATAATCCTACTCCTAATGATCCAACTTCCCAAGACATCACTCAAATAGAACCTTGCCTGGAACAGTTCCATCCTCCATCACAGCTAGATCCACCCGCTCTTCCTCAAAATCACCCTCTTCAAACCTTCCAGGAATTCCTTACTTCCAACCTTGCCTCTCAGTCTTTCCTAAGAAACTTTAATCCTACTCCCAACATTACCACAGCTGAATCCCGAGCCATCTGTGATCTGAAAGCTGACCATTCCATCGTCATTCTCCCAGCCGACAAGGGATCCACAACCGTGGTACTTGATCGGCGTGAGTATGTGGCTGAGGGACTGCTTCAGATTTCAGACAACACTACCTACAAAGTTTGTCAAGACAAACCTATCCCTGATGTCCAGGCAGAGCTTCAAGGAATCCTCAAAACATTAGGCCCCCTACAAAACCTTTCACCTGACTCCATTAACCTCATGACCCCACCGACACCCCGCACCCCCACCTTCTACCTACTCCCCAAGATCCACAAACCCAATCATCCCGGCCACCCCATTGTGGCCGGTTACCAAGCCCCTACTGAACAAATCTCTGCCTACATAGACCAGCGCCTTCAACCCATCATGTGCAGTCTCCCATCCTTCATCAAAGACACCAACCACTTCCTCGATCGCATGAAATCCTTGCCTAGCCTGTTACCTCCAGCAACCATACTTGTAACCATTGATGCCACTTCCTTGTACACAAATATCCCACATGTCCAGGGCCTCACTGTGATGGAGTATTTCCTTTCATGCTGCCTACCCACTTCCATACCTAAAACCTCTTTCCTTAATAACCTAGCCAGCTTCATCCTAACCCACAACTTCTTCACTTTTGAGGGCCAAACATACCAACAACTAAAGGGAACAGCCATGGGAACCAGGATAGCCCCCTCGTACGCAAACTTATTTATGGGACGCTTAGAGGAAGCCTTCCTGGATATCCAAGCCTATCAAATCAAAGTTTGGTATAGATTCATTGACGACATCTTTATGATCTGGACTCACAGTAAAGAAGAACTCCAGAATTTCCTCTTCAACCTCAACTCCTTTGGTCCCATCAAATTCACCTGGTCCTATTCCAAATCCCATGCCACTTTCCTTGATGTCGACCTCAATCTGTCCAACGGCCAACTTCACACAACCGTCCACATCAAACCAACCAACAAACAACAGTACCTCCACTATGACAGTTGCCATCCATTCCACATCAAACATTCCCTTCCCTACAGCTTAGCAATTCGTGGCAAACAAGTCTGCTCCAGCCCCGCATCCATGAACCAGTACACCAATAACCTAATAACAGCTTTCACATCCCGCAGCTATCCTCCTGATCTGGTAGAGAAGCAAATTGCCCAAGCCACTTCCTCATCCCCCCAAATTCAGAACCTTCCACAGAAGAACCCTAGAAGTGCCCCTCTTGTCACTGGATACTTTCTGGGACTGGAGCAGACCATGAATGTGGCTCTCCAGCAAGAATACGACTTCCTTAAATCCTTCCCCAAAATGAGATCCATTCTTCATGACATCCTTCCCACTCCACCGAGAGTGTCTTTCCGCCGACCACCTAACCTCCGTAACCTCCTAGTCCATCCCTATGAAATCCCCAAACCACCTTCCCTATCCTCTGGCTCCTACCCTTGTAACCGCGACCGTCGTAAAACCTGCTCTATGTACCCTTCCACCACCACTTACTCCAGTCATGTAACCCAGAAGGTGTACAAGATCAAGGGCAGAGCCACTTGCGATAGCCCCCACATGATTTACCAACTGACATGCAGGCACTGTGAAGTGTTCTATGTGGGAATGACCAGCAACAAACTCTCCATTCGCATGAACGGTCGCAGGCAGACAGTGTTTGTTGGTAATGAGGATCACCCTGTAGCTAAACACGCCTTGGTGCATGGCCAGCACATCTTGGCACAGTGTTACACCGTCCGAGTTATCTGGATACTTCCCACCAACACCAATCTTTCAGAACTCCGGAGATGGGAACTTGCCCTTCAACACATTCTCTCTTCCCATTGCCCACCTGCTCTCAACCTCCGCTAAATTCAAATTCTCACCCACCATCTTTAACATCTTTGCCTCGGTTCTGTGGACAGAGCCTCTGCCTCAAGTGCTAACTCTCTCCAACTTCTGCGGTTTCTACAAATGTCTGCCTAGGTGTGTTTGCATCTGGATATGTGTGTGTATTTGTTTACCATCCTTTTTGTCCCCTAAGGTAAGTCCTTCCACTCCTGGGATTGGAATGACTCCTTTTCCACTTCCTTAAAACCCATATCCTTCCCTTTCTCCTCTCCTTCCTTCCTCTTTTTCCTGAAGAAGCTGCCAGCTGTGGCGAAAGCTTGAATGTTTGTGTGTTTTATGCTTCTATCAACGAGCCTGTACTTTGGGTAAGTCAAACAATCTATATTTTATACATATTTTTCCCACCAGGAAAGTCTGCTTCTATAATATATATATAAAGATTGTTTGACTTACCCAAAGTACAGGCTCGCCGACAGAAACAGAAACACAAATAAAAACACACAAACATTCAAGCTTTTGCCACCGCTGGCAGCTTCTTCAGAAAAAAGATGAAGGAAGGAGAGGAGAAAGGGGAGGATATGGGTTTTTAGGAAGTGGAAAAGGAGTCATTCCAATCCCAGGAGTGGAAGGAATTACCTTAGGGGGAAAAAAGGAAGGTAAATAAATACACACACACTCACACACATCCACACGCAAACACACCTAGGCAGACATTTGTAGAAAACAAAGACGTTGGACAGAGATACCACAGACTTCCCATCTGGAGTTCTGAAAGATTGCTGTTGGTGGGAAGTATCCAGATAACCCAGACGGTGTAACACTGTGCCAAGATGTGCTGGCCATGCACCAATGCGTGTTTAGCCACAGGGTGATACCCATTACCAACAAACATTGTCTGGCTGTGACTGTTCATGCGAATGGACAGTTTGTTGCTGGTCATTCCCACATAGAATGCTTCACAGTGCAGGCATGTCAGTTGGTAAATCACATGGGTGCTATCGCAAGTGGCTCTGCCCTTGATCGTTTACACCTTCCGGGTTACAGAACTGGAGTTGCCCTTCAACATATTCTCTCTGCCCGTTGCCCATCTGGTCGCATCCTCCTCTAAATTCAAATTCCCGCCCACCATCTTTAACATCTCTGCCTCAGTTCTGTGGACAGAGCCTCTGCCTCAAGTGCTATCTCTGTCCAACTTCTTTGGTTTCTACAAATGTCTGCCTAGGTGTGTTTGCATGGGGATATGTGTGAGTGTGTGTGTGTATTTGTTTACCTTCCTTTTTTTTCCCTAAGGTAAGTCCTTCCACTCCTGGGATTGGAATGACTCCTTTTCCACTTCCTTAAAACCCACATCCTTCCCTTTCTCCTCTCCTTCCTTCCTCTTTTTCCTGAAGAAGCTGCCAGCGGTGGCGAAAGCTTGAATGTTTGTGTGACTTACCCAAATGACAGGTTCTTCGACAGGCACAAATAAAATCACACACAAACACACATACAAGCTTTCACAACCGTTGGTTGCTTCTTCAGGAAAAGAGTAAGGAAGGAGAGGAGAAAAAGAAGGAAATGGGTGGTAAGAAAGTGGAAAAGGAGTCATTCCAATCCTAGGAGTGGAAGGACTTACTTTAGGGGAAAAAAAGAAGACAAACAAATACACACACACTCACACATATCCAAATGGAAACACACCTAGACATACATTTGTAAAAAGCGAAGAAGTTGGACAGAGATATCACTTGAGGCACAGGCTCTGATCACAGAACCGAGGCAAAGATGCTGAAGATGGTGGGCGGGAATTTGAATTTAGCGGAGGTTGAGACCAAGTGGCCAATGGGAGGAGAGAATAAGCTGAAGGGCAAGTTCCCTCCTCCGGAGTTCTGGAAGATTGGTGTCAGTGGGAAGTATCCAGATAACCCAGAAATGTCTATCTAGGTGTATTTACGTATGGATGTGTGGGAGTGTGTGTGTATTTGTTTACCTTCTGTTTTCCCCCTAAGGTAAGTCCTTCCAGTCCTGGGATTGGAATGACCTCTTTTCCACTGACTCATCATCTCCCAGCCAAAACCACTGAAGATATGAACTTGAAATTTGTGGAGGGTGTTTATCTTACTCTGTAGGCGTCATTTAAGAAGCGATTTTTCAATGTTCCGTCCGTAAGGGGGTGAAATAGGGGATGAATCGTTTTTCGAAAATATGTTGCAATTTAGGCAATTTTAAAGCTAGAATGACAAAATTTCGGATTTTAATTGAGGTTTCGAATTTAAAAGACATTTGTTTCGGCATTTTTTGAAATTCGACAAATGAGGGGGTAAAATAGGTGACGCAAAAACTTGATTTTCAAAAATATGTTGCTGTTAACTCAAATTTTAAGCTACAACTACGAAACTTCAGATGTGGAATCTTGGTCAGGATTAAAAGTCCATGATTTTTAGTATTTTTGGAAATTCAATGAGTAAGAGGGGTAAAAGTCTTATCAGCTGTACGACGAACTGTACTTAACGGGAAGAGGCGTGTCAATGTTGGCAGAGTTCGCTGTGCGTACAGGGATTACGTTGCACGAGTCCTGTATTTGTTTATGAGCGTGAAGTGAGACAGCCATGCTCCGGCGAAAGAATATGACATATTAAATGTATTTTGCAAATGAGCACTGTTTCAAATGGTCAGTATTCTTTAATTAAATCATGGGACCCTGTAGGTGAAAGCGTCAATGTAAATTGATCAGTTTCTATTTTTACAACAGAGACGTCCTTGACAAAAATCGCAGATGATAAATTCGTGTCTTTAAATTAAATCATGGGGTTCAGTAGGTTCACTGGTGAACTTAAATGTATAAGGTGGTAATGTAGAAGGGGTAGCGGTTGTGTAATATGCTAATGTTCGCAACGACCGTTGTATGCTCTTTGTAAAGTCAGTCACATGAAATGAGAGGAATAATATTTTGTGTTGTTTAGAAAATAAACAATTAACACTGTTCCTAATCTACGGTTGACAGGATCTTGTAAGAATCCTTCTCTGGTCTGTATATTAATTATTCTCGGAAAGCAATAGTTCGTTGCGAACAACAGCACATAATGCCGCCGTTGCCTTAAGTAAAATTTATCTGAAAAATAAATGATATATTCGTAATAAAGAAAATAGTATTATTTATTTACTGTTTCTTGCGAACACAAGAAACCAGACTGTAGCATTTAATTCCAGCGCTATAAACACATTCCAGGATTTCTCGCCTCTCATTGGTTACGTCAAAGTGACACACCGTTGGTTACTCGAAGTGTAGTGCGTTGACAACTTAAGCGTGTTACAGAAGAGGCATCGAAACTTCACCCGCTGCTGATCTAGAGTTTTTATATATAAAGCACGCAATTTTAAAACAATTTTGAAGCTAGAGCTGCAAAAATTGATATTTGTATAGTTGGTTAGAATTTTAAAAAAATACGTGTTTCGGTATTTTTGGAAATTCAACCATCAAGGGGGTTAAATTGGAGAGGGGGTGTTTTTCAGAAATATGTTGCTATTTAGGCAATTGTGAAGTTAGAACTACAAATTTTTGGATTTCGTTTCGGGGTTCAAATTTAAAAGACCCATGTTTCGGTATTTTTGGAAATTCGACCAATAAGGGGGTGAAATACGAGATGCAAAAATTGATTTTCAAAAATATGGTGCTGTTAACTCAAATTTCAAGCTACAACTACGAAACTTAAGATATGGATTCTTCATCAGGATTAAAAAGAAACAACTGGTGCAGACCAACCAGCTTACGCATGCGAAGCAGCGGGGGTTCGTCTAGCATATATATATATACTAGCTGTAAATCTGGTGTTGCTCAGGTGTTTACTTATCCCACACTCTCATAGTCCACATCCCCTTCCCCCCTCTCTCTGCATCCACCTCTTTCTCTGCCATCTCTCTTTACATTTCCACCTTTCCGTCTCGGCAAAGTTTTCTGCAAGGTACCCTCTGTCATGTACCATACAAACATTTATGTACCCAGTGATCTTCCTCTTGGTTTAAAGGTCATGTGTGCACAAATTCATAAAGATTGGAGCAAAGCCATGCAGTTTGTAAAATTCCATAAGATAAGTACCCTTCACCATGCACCAAACGAAATTTTATACAGACAGTGACATTCCTCTTGTTTTTGAGGTAGAGTGTGCAAAATTTCATCAATATTGGAACAAAACTACAGAACCCGTTGAAGCGATGTGGAAGGCGTAGTATTCCGTTAGCAGAGCCTGCTCTCTTGATGGTTTCTACTGATTTATTTATTTATTGTTATATTTCATTATTTGTATGCTTATACTTACAGAGAAAGAGCTGAAGACATTGTAGCACGCATAGACCAAAGAGCATCACATTTCGCTGTATGTAACCTCTTTGCTTATAGAGTCGCGAACATCATGGAACGTGGCATGGAACTGCTATGGTGTACAACGGGAGATTCCGGACAACAATTACACACAGACCATTCGTTTGCATTCTGTAATTGTCGCTGCATCGCGAAATATTAATACACACACACACACGTAGAATTTTATATACACCGATAACTTTCCATCCCAATGTACTCCACCCTTTTATCATTATCAACACTCAAGCAACAATGCAAAACCAATAAACCCATTTTCAAAGAGTAAATGTAATTTTCAAAGAGTAATTATTGTTCTGCATTTCACATTATATTCTTCAAATTACTAAATATCTATAAGATCACTATAAAACTGTGCCTGAAACCTTCCTCAGGTATAAATTAGTAACTGTACAAATATTTAAGTCTCTACGTCTTATCGTTCGGACATGATAAGCGTACACCGATCAGACATTCACATTAATATATAGAGATAAATAGCTATCTGATCGCCATAAAACCGTGCCTAAAGCCTTTGCCGGGTAGACATTAGTAACTGTACAAATTTTTAGCTCTTTATGTCTTGTGGTTCAGACGCGATAAACTTACACCGAACAGACATTCACATTTATAGATATAGATAATGATAGTTACACCCGTGAGAATAAATTAAGAAAAGGAGTTTTTCTAACTTTCATTTAAAGCTATGCACCAATTCTCCCACTTCGACACTGACCCAGGCAGACTTATAAAAGCTAAGAATTTTAAAATGTTATTCACTCTACCTGACATTATAGTCACAATATAATCATTAGGTATGAGTGGTAACTTTATACACCCTAATCCCCTCAGACCCTATCTTTCAAGATGTAAATCTGAAGAGGATTAAACCTCTCTTTTGGTTCAAATTCTGATTTCATCAACTGATAGCACCACCATCCACTTTCATCCTGGCACAATATTTTAAATAAAGCATCTTGCTTCTTCATTCTTGGCTCTATAGCTCATGACAAGCCTTGACCTCTTCTACAATTTTCTTCCAATTCTTCTTTGCCATACTCTCCAGTTTCTATAGCTCATCTTCCTAAGATCTTCAATTACTCCAGCTTCCTATCTGGCTCCTATCTGGCTCTTGTTCGACCACATCCTCTCTGCCCTCCTTCTAATACTCTTTTTGGTACTTCTGGATCATTTATATGAGCCACATGCCCTGCCCACCTCAATCTGGATGGTTTCACTATCCTTCTAAATGGTTGGTCTTTGTGTACGATATACAACTCATGGTTGTATCTTCTCCTCCATATTCTCTTTCACAGATTGGGCTGATAATTTGTCTAAGTACCTTCCTTTCAAATGCTTCCAGTATTTCAGCATCTTTAGTTGTTAATGTCCAGTTTCACAGGCATATGTAAGCACTGGCCATATAAGTGATTTATAGATTGTTAATTTAGTGGTATGAGTCAGGAGCCTTGAGGATAGAAGTCTTGTTAAGGCAAAATAGGCCATATTGGCTAGTATTAATCTCTGATTAATTTTGTTGGAGGCATCATTTAGATGGGTAACTATCGAGCCCAGGTATATGTTTTCCCAGCTGCCATATATTTTGTTTTCTGTTCATTAATAATTAACCTGTTCATTAATAATTAATTAATTAATAATTAATTAATTAATAATTCCTAGTAGCCTGTTTGAGAGCCATAAATGTCTCTTCCATTGCTTTTTGGATTGTTGCTACCATATCTATGTCATCTGCACAGGCCAGTATCTGCACTGATTTATAGAAGATCATTCTCCTATTCATAAGGATTCCATTTTCATCACCCTCTCCAGGTCGGCATGCCAATGCATCGCCTTGTCAAACTCCCTGCCACCTTGTTGTTTTTCAATTTCTTCATGACAGTTTTCACTTCTTCTATATTTAGTGGGGCATTGTTGTTGTCTGGGTCATCTTCCCCATCCTTTTCTATTGGATTCTCTGGTATAGTTATTCTAGGGTTGAGGAAACTATCAAAATAGCTGCACAATCTTTTGCATATTCCTCTCTCTTCACTTATTATGTTCCCTGTCTCATCTTTTATTAAGCTAGTTTTACTACTGAAAGACTTCTATGCCGCACTCACATCTCTATAGAATTTTCTTATTTCATTCTTGCTTTTCATGAGCTGCATTTTTCTGACACTTGCGCTCATCCATTTTCTCTTTTTTTCCGGTGAATACTCTTTTCCGTCCTCCATTTTTCTTTGTATTCTTCTACTATTTTCCTGCTACAGTGTGATTGCAGTGTCCTTCTATATGCTTTGTTATGTTCTTCAGTTGCTATTTAACATTTAGTATCAAGTCATGATGGTCTTACTTGTCTTGTCCCAATTCCAAGTATCTCTCTTGCCGATGTCTCCACCATCTTTTTCATCGATTCCCATTGATCTTTGATGTTTTCTAGAATCCAAGTTATCTTTTCCTGATACTGTTCTCTAACTTCCACTCATTCTAAAATTGTTATATTATATTTCTGTGCTCTGGGTTGGTCTGTTTTGCTGTGTTAGATATCCTCACCCTCACCCATGCACATACCAGAAAATGATTTGTATCTATATTTGGGCCTCTGAGACTCTTCACATACAATAGGTCCAATTTGTGTCTTGTATCTATCAACACATGGTCGATCTGATTTACAGTGACTTCATATGGGGTGGTCCATGTTCCCTTATGTATTTATTTATGTGGGAGCAGTGTTGATCCTATTACCATACTTCTAGATGCTGGGAACAGTATAAGCCTTGTTCCATTCTCAGTACTTGTTGCTGACGAGGGTACACCACCCTTAGAAAGCTTGCTATACCGAACCACCAATCCAAGGCCGGCTGGCAATCAGCTGGGGCCCTGTATCTGTGGGACTGAGCTAGCGTACCAACTTTCTTCCAACTTAATTCCATCTTGCACCATGCACATCTGAATCAGAGTCACCCTAACCCCCTCAGATCCTATCTTCCAAGATGTAAATCTGAAGAGGATTAAACCTCTTTTTTGCTTCAAATTCTGATTTCATCAGCTGATACCACCACCATCCACTTCGATCCTGGCACAATATTTTAAATAAAGCATCTTGTAGTAAACATAATCTGAGAAATTGTAGTTGTACAATTAAATGGCCACAACATTCAGCAGAACTCAATTTGTCCTTAATGCAAGAAAAATACAAATTTTTAACTTTCTCAAACTGGAAATATGGATGAGGCTCCAATAATTTTTGATATATCTTCTAACAGATCTGTGGATTCAAGTGGCACAAAAAGTATTATTGTTAAAACTTCAGAGCACGAAAAGATCATTATGTAGTAGTGTTATCATGCTGAGCTGATAGGGCAAAATTGCCACCACTTTTGATTTTTAAAAGAAAGCCACATCCTAAGGAAAATTGCCAGAAGGAATATTTGTCCATGTACACAATAAAGGCTCAATGGATGGCGGAGGAATGAAATGGTGGATAGAAAAAATTTGGTCTAGACAGTCTGTAGACTTAATGAAGTAGCCTGCCTTGTTGGTGTGTGGTCAATTCATTCTCAATAGAAGACTCAGATAGCTGTTATTCCTGGAAAGCTAACTGCAGCTAACTGCAGCCATTAGATGTATGTATCAACAGACCATTTAAGGGTCTTATGAGAAGGATGGGAAAAGAAGAATGCAATCTACAGATTTTGGAGCTACAGCATCTGGAAGGAGGAAGAGACGTAGTATTTCTGAAATTTGTGAGTGGATATAAGGTTCATGGGACTCCATAAAAATTGAAATTGTGGTAAAATCAATTGAGATTTAAGTATTATATTCAGTACCTTTGATATATCAAGACATTAAAGAAGTGTGGAATCAATAATATGGTACAGAAGATAATTTATTGTATGAGGATTCAGATTATGAACTTGTGACTTGAAGTATTTCTTCCTTTAGCTCTGAGAAATAATTTTATTGATTGGAGGATGACAAAAAGAGAGTACTATTTCCTACTTATATTGGCCAGATATTTGATGTACATGAACATATGTATTATAATTATATTACAGCAGATGTTGTGTTAATTTTTCCCTAAAAATGTCTGTGAAAAAGGGGAGTGCAGCTTTTATACCAGTGTCTTATATGCCAGTAAATATGGTATATATCAAAGATCTTTCATCAGCAACATTACCATGTAATATGTTAGAATGGTATACACCAGGTGATCAAAGAGTCAGTATAAATTTGAAAACTTAATAAATCGTGGAGTAATGTAGACAGAGAGGTAAAAATTGATACACATGCTTGGAATAACATGGGATTCTATTAGAACAAAAAAGAAGAAAAAATTTCTAAAAATGCCCGACAGATGGCACTTCACCTAATCAGAAAAACAATAATTAGCATAACAAATTATGACAAAGCAAAGATGATGTTCTTTACAGGAAATGCTCAATATGTTCATCATCATTCCTCAACAATATCTGTAGTCAAGGAATAATTTTGTGAATAGCACTGTAAAGCATGTCCGGAGTTATGGTGAGGCATTTGCGTTGGATGTTGTTTTTCAGCATCTCTAGACATGTCGGTTGATCACGATACACTTGCAACTTCAGGCAACCCCAAAGCCAATAATCACACGAATTCAGGTATGGGGACTTCGAAGGCCAAGCATGATGAAAGCGGTGGCTGAGAACACGATCATAACCAAACGACAAGTGCAAGAGATGTTTCACGCTTCTAGCAATATGGGATGAGCACCATCCTGCATAAAACCCCATGTCATTCCAAGCATGTGTGTCAATTTTTACCTCTCTATCTACATTATTCCGTGATTTATTAAGTTTTCAAATTTATACTGACTTTTTGATATCCCGGTACATAATCTTTTATTTCTCGCCCATGTTGATAGCTCAGCTGCCAAAGTTTGCTGCAAAACTGTCAACAGCTTTCTTTGATAAATTAAAATCACATATTTTTAATTTGGTGGGTTGTTGGGGGTCTACGAACTACAAATCAGTCACATCACATTGGATAAACTGATTTATTAGAACTTAGGAAGAAGACACTAGTTTACACTGACAATGTCAGACTGAGACTAACTATAGACTGACTGTGCACCAATTCTCATGTATTTATACATTGCAGTTTTCCCGAACAAATGCGATACAATATAGTTTATAGGTTTCATTATTTGTTAAACATAAATCAGTCACAAAAAAGAAATATATAAAATAATTACGGTATGAATTAAAAGTATTTTCATAGCAAACCAAACTAGAAATTAGGTGCATAAGTAAATTATGACTAGAGCAGTACTGGTTTTTGTTTAAAAACTTTATATTGAAAAAATTATGATAATAACATAATTTTAAAGTAAACAGAACATTGCAAACAGATAAGTGGGTTACAAAAGAGACCAATAAAATCCATCATCAAACAATAATGATTGCACAATATCTCAACATACTATAATGAATTAACTAAATTATCAGAAGATCCAAATTGATTTAATCAACATTATTGTGAGTGCAGTAAAAAGGTGTTCTGTTGCTAGATATTGCTATGAAGTTGCACCACACTAAGGCACGGGGGACCACGGCGCCCAAATTAGAATCACCACCAGGACAGTACTGGAAGGTTATGTATCTGTGTTCTGTGCCTCAATAGAGCTTTTCCATTGTCTTACTGTATTCAGGCATCAGATTCTTTATTCTACAAACCTCCATGTCTCCTTAATATCGAGTTTCCTAGCCTGCAAAAACTTTCAGCATTTTCAGCTCTGAGTTTCATCACTGAACTTTGAGTGATGTGCTGAATAGACCCCACAACCACTACTCAGGTCAGGTCTGCTGCCAATTAATTATCGTCCTTTTATCTTCCTCTACATCTTCATCTACATACATACTCTGCAATCCACCATAAGGTACGTGGCAGAGGGTACACTGTACCACTACTAGGCATCTCCTTTCCTATTCCTCTCCCAAATAAAATGAGGAAAAATAGAATGCCTATATGCCTCCATATGAGCTCTAATTTCTCTTATCTTGTCTTTATGATCACTACACAAAATGTAAGTAGGCATCAGGAAGATCATACTACGCTCAGCTCCAAATTCCGGCCCTCTAAATTTCCTCAACAGAAATTCATGAAAAGAACATCGTCTTTCCTCCAGTGATCCAGGAGCATTTCTGTGACACAAGCACATTGACCGAACCTATCATTAACAAACCTAGCTGCTCGTCTCTGAACTGCTTCTATGTCTTCCTTTAAACTGATCTGCTGTGGGTCCCAAACACTTGAGCAATACTCAAGACATGGTCGTACAAGCATTTTATGCGCGGTCTCCTTCACAGATGAAGTACATCTTCCCAAAATTCTCCCAATAAACCAATGTCGGCTGTCTGCCTTCTCACAACTGTCCTTACATGTTCGTTCCATTTCATATCGCTCTGCAATGTGACACCTAGATATTTGAATGATGCGACCTCATCAAGAAGCTCACCACCAATGCTGTATTCAAACATTATGGGATTGTTTTTCCTACTCATGTGCATCATCTTACATTTTTCTACATTGAGAGCTAGCTGTCATTCTTCGCACCAACTAGAAATTTTGTCTAAGTCATCATGTATGCAATTACAGTCAATTAAAGACACACTTCCATACACCACATAATCATCGGCAAACAGCCACAAATTACAAGTTACTCTGTCCATCAGATCATTTATATAGGTAGAAAATAATAGCGGTCCTATCACACTCCCCTGGGACATGCCTGATGATACACTCGTCTATGATGAACACTCACTGTCGAGAACAACATACTGCGTTCTATTACTTCGGAAGTCTTCCAGCCAGTCACAAATCTATGAACCTATTCCAGAAGCTCATATCTTTGTTAGCAGTCTGCAGTGTGGCACTGCATCAAATGCCTTTTTGAAGTCAAGAAAAACAAAATCTTCCTGTTGCCCTTCATCCATGGCTCACAAGATGTCATGTGAGAAAAGTGCAAGCTGAGTTTCACATGAACAATGTCTCCCAAATGCATGCTGATTCATAGAAAGAAGCTTTTCCATCTCAAGGAAATTTACTATATTCGAACCGAGAATGTGCTCCAAAATTCTACAGGAAACTAATGTCAATGATATTGGCCTGTGGGTCAGTTCTCTTTCCTTTTTTATAAATGGGAGTCACCTGCTCTTATTTCCAATCACTAGGAACTTTGTGCTGAATTAAAGATTCATGGAAAATGCAAGCTAAGTAAGGAGCCAATGCCACAGAATACTCTTTGTAAAACCAAACTGGTATTCCATCTGAACCAGGAGATGTTTTTGTATTTAGCTCTCTCAGCTGCTTCTCTACACTGGAAATGCCTATTACTATGTCCTCCATTTCGTAATTAGTATGTTGTTCAAATGATGGTACATTTGTGCGGTCCTCTTGTGTGAAAGATTTCGTAAAGGTTAAATTTAGAACTTCAACTTTCCATTTACTTATTTTTATTACTGCCTCGGAATGACCAAAGAGTGACTGGATAGAGGGCTTTGACCCACTTATCATTTTTACATAGGACCAGAATTTTTTGAGGTTCTTGGAAAGATCTTTTGGTAAGCTATGGCTGAGGTAATTATTGTATGCTTTGCTCATTGATCTTTTTATTGATGCATGAATCTCTACTAACCTGTGCCTGTCATCATTTGGTGTTCTTTTTTGAACCGAGAGCGCAACAGTCTTTGATTCTTCAGTAGCTTTCTAACATTACGGCGGATCTTTTCCATCGTTAATCAACTTCACAGGCACATATTTGTCTAACCCTTTATTTCAATGCATTTAAATTTA
Organism: Locusta migratoria; assembly: GCA_026315105.1. Classification (NCBI taxonomy): domain Eukaryota; kingdom Metazoa; phylum Arthropoda; class Insecta; order Orthoptera; family Acrididae; genus Locusta; species Locusta migratoria. The sequence goes on from CM048746.1 coordinate 614,925,107, forward strand.
GTTCATAATTCCTATATATCCATTGTACCGAAACTAAACAATGTCCATTATCTAAGTGTGATCGTAACAATTGCTGAAACTTCCTGGCAGATTAAAATTGTGTGCCGGAACCGGGACTCGAACCTGGGACCTTTGCCTTTCGCGGGCAAGCGCTCTACCGACTGAGCTACCCCGACACGACTCACGATGCCGCCTCACAACTTTACTTCCGCCAGTACCTCGCCTCCTACTTTCCAAACTTCACAGAAGCTCTCTTGCAAACACGCAAGACTAGCACTCCTGGAAGAAAGGATATGGTGGAGACATGGCTTAGCCACAGCCTAAGGGATGTTTCCAGAATGAAACTTTCACTCTGCAGCGGAGTGTGCGCTGATATGAAACTTCCTGGCAGATTAAAATTGTGTGCCGGAACCGGGACTCGAACCTGGGACCTTTGCCTTTCGCGGGCAAGCGCGCTACCGACTGAGCTACCCCGACATGACTCACGATGCCGCCTCACAACTTTACTTCCGCCAGTACCTCGCCTCCTACTTTCCAAGTAAAGTTGTGAGGCGGCATCGTGAGTCGTGTCGGGGTAGCTCAGTCGGTAGAGCGCTTGCCCCCGAAAGGCAAAGGTCCCTGGTTCGAGTCCCGGTTCCGGCACACAATTTTAATCTGCCAGGAAGTTTCATATCAGCGCACACTCCGCTGCAGAGTGAAAGTTTCATTCTGGAAACATCCCTTAGGCTGTGGCTAAGCCATGTCTCCACCATATCCTTTCTTCCAGGAGTGCTAGTCTTGCGTGTTTGCAAGAGAGCTTCTGTGAAGTTTGGAAAGTAGGAGGCGAGCTACTGGCGGAAGTAAAGTTGTGAGGCGGCATCGTGAGTCGTGTCGGGGTAGCTCAGTCGGTAGAGCGCTTGCCCGCGAAAGGCAAAGGTCCCAGGTTCGAGTCCCGGTTCCGGCACACAATTTTAATCTGCCAGGAAGTTTCATATCAGCGCACACTCCGCTGCAGAGTGAAAGTTTCATTCTGGAAACATCCCTTAGGCTGTGGCTAAGCCATGTCTCCACCATATCCTTTCTTCCAGGAGTGCTAGTCTTGCGTGTTTGCAAGAGAGCTTCTGTGAAGTTTGGAAAGTAGGAGGCGAGGTACTGGCGGAAGTAAAGTTGTGAGGCGGCATCGTGAGTCGTGTCGGGGTAGCTCAGTCGGTAGAGCGCTTGCTCGCGAAAGGCAAAGGTCCCAGGTTCGAGTCCCGGTTCCGGCACACAATTTTAATCTGCCAGGAAGTTTCATATCAGCGCACACTCCGCTGCAGAGTGAAAGTTTCATTCTAGAAACATCCCTTAGGCTGTGGCTAAGCCATGTCTCCACCATATCCTTTCTTCCAGGAGTGCTAGTCTTGCGTGTTTGCAAGAGAGCTTCTGTGAAGTTTGGAAAGTAGGAGGCGAGCTACTGGCGGAAGTAAAGTTGTGAGGCGGCATCGTGAGTCGTGTCGGGGTAGCTCAGTCGGTAGAGCGCTTGCCCGCGAAAGGCAAAGGTCCCAGGTTCGAGTCCCGGTTCCGGCACACAATTTTAATCTGCCAGGAAGTTTCATATCAGCGCACACTCCGCTGCAGAGTGAAAGTTTCATTCTGGAAACATCCCTTAGGCTGTGGCTAAGCCATGTCTCCACCATATCCTTTCTTCCAGGAGTGCTAGTCTTGCGTGTTTGCAAGAGAGCTTCTGTGAAGTTTGGAAAGTAGGAGGCGAGGTACTGGCGGAAGTAAAGTTGTGAGGCGGCATCGTGAGTCGTGTCGGGGTAGCTCAGTCGGTAGAGCGCTTGCTCGCGAAAGGCAAAGGTCCCAGGTTCGAGTCCCGGTTCCGGCACACAATTTTAATCTGCCAGGAAGTTTCATATCAGCGCACACTCCGCTGCAGAGTGAAAGTTTCATTCTAGAAACATCCCTTAGGCTGTGGCTAAGCCATGTCTCCACCATATCCTTTCTTCCAGGAGTGCTAGTCTTGCGTGTTTGCATGAGACCTTCTGTGAAGTTTGGAAAGTAGGAGGCGAGGTACTGGCGGAAGTAAAGTTGTGAGGCGGCATCGTGAGTCATGTCGGGATAGCTCAGTCGGTAGAGCGCTTGCCTGCGAAAGGCAAAGGTCCCAGGTTCGAGTCCCGGTTCCGGCACACAATTTTAATCTGCCAGGAAGTTTCATATCAGGGCACACTCCGCTGCAGAGTGAAAGTTTCATTCTGGAAACATCCCTTAGGCTGTGGCTAAGCCATGTCTCCACCATATCCTTTCTTCCAGGAGTGCTAGTCTTGCGTGTTTGCAAGAGAGCTTCTGTGAAGTTTGGAAAGTAGGAGGCGAGCTACTGGCGGAAGTAAAGTTGTGAGGCGGCATCGTGAGTCGTGTCGGGGTAGCTCAGTTGGTAGAGCGCTTGCCCGCGAAAGGCAAAGGTCCCAGGTTCGAGTCCCGGTTCAGGCACACAATTTTAATCTGCCAGGAAGTTTCATATCAGCGCACACTCCGCTGCAGAGTGAAAGTTTCATTCTGGAAACATCCCTTAGGCTGTGGCTAAGCCATGTCTCCGCCATATCCTTTCTTCCAGGAGTGCTAGTCTTGCGTGTTTGCAAGAGAGCTTCTGTGAAGTTTGGAAAGTAGGAGGCGAGGTACTGGCAGAAGTAAAGTTGTGAGGCGGCATCGTGAGTCGTGACGGGGTAGCTCAGTCGGTAGAGCGCTTGCCCGCGAAAGGCAAAGGTCCCAGGTTCGAGTCCCGGTTCCGGCACCCAATTTTAATATGCCATGAAGTTTCATATCAGCGCACACTCAGCTGCAGAGTGAAAGTTTCATTCTGGAAACATCCCTTAGGCTGTGGCTAAGCCATGTCTCCACCATATCCTTTCTTCCAGGAGTGCTAGTCTTGCGTGTTTGCAAGAGAGCTTCTGTGAAGTTTGGAAAGTAGGAGGCGAGCTACTGGCGGAAGTAAAGTTGTGAGGCGGCATCGTGAGTCGTGTCGGGGTAGCTCAGTCGGTAGAGCGCTTGCCCGCGAAAGGCAAAGGTCCCAGGTTCGAGTCCCGGTTCCGGCACACAATTTTAATCTGCCAGGAAGTTTCATATCAGCGCACACTCCGCTGCAGAGTGAAAGTTTCATTCTGGAAACATCCCTTAGGCTGTGGCTAAGCCATGTCTCCACCATATTCTTTCTTCCAGGAGTGCTAGTCTTGCGTGTTTGCAAGAGAGCTTCTGTGAAGTTTGGAAAGTAGGAGGCGAGCTACTGGCGGAAGTAAAGTTGTGAGGCGGCATCGTGAGTCGTGTCGGGGTAGCTCAGTCGGTAGAGCGCTTGCCCGCTAAAGGCAAAGGTCCCAGGTTTGAGTTCCGGTTCAGGCACACAATTTTAATCTGCCAGGAAGTTTCATATCAGCGCACACTCCGCTGCAGAGTGAAAGTTTCATTCTGGAAACATCCCTTAGGCTGTGGCTAAGCCATGTCTCCACCATATCCTTTCTTCCAGGAGTGCTAGTCTTGCGTGTTTGCAAGAGAGCTTCTGTGAAGTTTGGAAAGTAGGTGGCGAGGTACTGGCGGAAGTAAAGTTGTGAGGCGGCATCGTGAGTCGTGTCGGGGTAGCTCAGTCGGTAGAGCGCTTGCCCGCGAAAGGCAAAGGTCCCAGGTTCGAGTCCCGGTTCCGGCACACAATTTTAATCTGCCAGGAAGTTTCATATCAGCGCACACTCCGCTGCAGAGTGAAAGTTTCATTCTGGAAACACCCCTTAGGCTGTGGCTAAGCCATGTCTCCACCATATCCTTTCTTCCAGGAGTGCTAGTCTTGCGTGTTTGCAAGAGAGCTTCTGTGAAGTTTGGAAAGTAGGAGGCGAGCTACTGGCGGAAGTAAAGTTGTGAGGCGGCATCGTGAGTCGTGTCGGGGTAGCTCAGTCGGTAGAGCGCTTGCTCGTGAAAGGCAAAAGTCCCAGGTTCGAGTCCCGGTTCCGGCACACAATTTTAATCTGCCAGGAAGTTTCATATCAGCGCACACTCCGCTGCAGAGTGAAAGTTTCATTCTGGAAACATCCCTTAGGCTGTGGCTAAGCCATGTCTCCACCATATCCTTTCTTCCAGGAGTGCTAGTTTTGCGTGTTTGCAAGAGAGCTTCTGTGAAGTTTGGAAAGTAGGAGGCGAGGTACTGGCGGAAGTAAAGTTGAGAGGCGGCATCGTGAGTCGTGTCGGGGTAGCTCAGTCGGTAGAGCGCTTGCCCGCGAAAGGCAAAGGTCCCAGGTTCGAGTCCCGGTTCAGGCACACAATTTTAATCTGCCAGGAAGTTTCATATCAGCGCACACTCCGCTGCAGAGTGAAAGTTTCATTCTGGAAACATCCCTTAGGCTGTGGCTAAACCATGTCTCCACCATATCCTTTCTTCCAGGAGTGCTAGTCTTGCGTGTTTGCAAGAGAGCTTCTGTGAAGTTTGGAAAGTAGGAGGCGAGCTACTGGCGGAAGTAAAGTTGTGAGGCGGCATCGTGAGTCGTGTCGGGGTAGCTCAGTCGGTAGAGCGCTTGCCCGCGAAAGGCAAAGGTCCCAGGTTCGAGTCCCGGTTCCGGCACACAATTTTAATCTGCCAGGAAGTTTCATATCAGCGCACACTCCGCTGCAGAGTGAAAGTTTCATTCTGGAAACATCCCTTAGGCTGTGGCTAAGCCATGTCTCCACCATATCCTTTCTTCCAGGAGTGCTAGTCTTGCGTGTTTGCAAGAGAGCTTCTGTGAAGTTTGGAAAGTAGGAGGCGAGGTACTGGCGGAAGTAAAGTTGTGAGGCGGCATCATGAGTCGTGTCGGGGTAGCTCAGTTGGTAGAGCGCTTGCCCGCGAAAGGCAAAGGTCCCAGGTTCGAGTCCCGGTTCCGGCACACAATTTTAATCTGCCAGGAAGTTTCATATCAGCACACACTCCGCTGCAGAGTGAAAGTTTCATTCTGGAAACATCCCTTAGGCTGTGGCTAAGCCATGTCTCCACCATATCCTTTCTTCCAGGAGTGCTAGTCTTGCGTGTTTGCAAGAGAGCTTCTGTGAAGTTTGGAAAGTAGGAGGCGAGGTACTGCCGGAAGTAAAGTTGTGAGGCGGCATCGTGAGTCGTGTCGGGGTAGCTCAGTCGGTAGAGCGCTTGCTCGCGAAAGGCAAAGGTCCCAGGTTCGAGTCCCGGTTCCGGCACACAATTTTAATCTGCCAGGAAGTTTCATATCAGCGCACACTCCGCTGCAGAATGAATGTTTCATTCTGGTAACAATTGCTTATCAGCTCTTCCTAACAAAAACACACTCCTAGCCTTCTTTATTGGTTTATGAACCTTGGTCACCATCGACGCTAAGACGATATCATGATAACTAAGTTCTGTCTCTACACAGACGTTGTTAATATGGTCAGGCCTGTTCGTAACTATAAGGTCTAAGATATTTCCATTGCGCATGGGTTGCCAGTTTAACTGCTCAAGACTGTTTTCAGAAAATGTGTACAAAATTAGCTCATAAGACTGATTGTCTGTACCACCTGAAATGTAACTAGAGAGTTCTCAATCTATAATCTTAAGGTTGAAGTTGCCCTCGACTAATATTACATGGCCCGGATACCTATGCACTACCTGGTGTAGACTTTCTTTGAACGACTAGAACTGCTACAGCAGCACTGGGGGGGGGGGGGGGGCAGTAAAAACACCCAACTATTAACTTTACTTCTCTTAGGCCTGTTATACATGCTCAGATAACTTCACAATTACTTTCAACCTCGATCTCAGTAAAAACAATATCTTTGTCCACAGCTATGAACGCTCCCCCCCCCCTCCCCCCCTCCCCCCCCAGTTGTGTCCGATCTATCTTTCCGATATACATTCAATGCCATGCTAAATATTTCTCAACTTGCCATATCATGATTCAGCCAGCTTTCGGTGCCTAAAACTATCTGAGCACAACAATTTCCATGCAGCGGGCCAAATTTGGGAACGTTGTTTTTAATATTTTGAAATTTCACAGCCAATGTTTGGACAGTCAAATATTTGAGCTGAACATGGCATGAATTCACTGTCTGAATGTTGACAGGCGAGTGCTCATCAGAGATAGCGCCTAGCCTAAAAACCCCCCCCAGTGCACTCCACAAGTACTATGCTACCCGAGCAGCCCCTTCCTTAGTGTAGTGCACACTCGATCTACCCAGGGGCATCCTACAATTCGCCACCCGATAACACAGATCCAGATATCTGCAGCCATGACTGTCACAGAGTAGGTGACCCTCCACTCAGTTCCAAACCAAAGGACCCCGATCAACCCTAGGAACAAATGCTACAAACTGCCAGCTCTGCTTGCCCCCCCATGTGCGAGGGCAGCAACCTTCACCAATTCTGCCAACCGCCTGTAGGAACTGAGGATGTCCTCAGAACCCAAGCGACTAGCATCATTGGTGCCAACATGAGCCATTACTCGACTTGCAGTCGACCGCACCCCACTTGTTCCATAGCCACCAGCATGGCCGCCTCCACATCTCGTTAGAGGCCCCCTGGAAGACACACCAAGTGCACATTGATCTTCTTTCAGGATCTCGACGCTATCTGCCTAAGGGGCTCCTTCACTGCTGCCAACTCCTCCTGCATCCGCACAATGCAGGCACACATTCTATCCATCCTATCAATAAAATTAACTGTAGAAAGTAGAAAACTAAATAATCAACTTTTAACTAGCCTTGTACTTAATAAAACTGACTGAACTGTGGTCAATGGTAACTACACTGTCAAAACAATGAAACTGGCTCCGACTGTTTTCAAAATAAACAAGAAAATCTATGGAATACTCTGTTATCAAACACATGGGAAAATAAGCTTTCTTAAAGCAGAACATGAAATAAGGAAGTGACAATATGATACTTAAATCATTAGCTTGCAGCAGATGAAAACTATACACATGGTATTTGCCGTGGCTCGCCCCGCAGAACCACAACGTCACGCCGCAGCGATGCCCTGCGCGCGCCAGCTCGAGAGACGCACATGCCGCGCACCGATAAGTCGGCAGTGGCAGACGGTTCGAACCGCGCACCACGACCAAGTCCCGGATCCTTCCGGCAGGCGGCACTGCACCGCCACAAGTCTACAGGTCCGCTCACCGCGCAGACGCGAGAGACCTATTCACACCTCGCACGTAGACAGTATGACTGTCTCAGCGGCCAATCAGCGGTCGCGGCATGCAAATAGCGGCGCAAGGACACTAGCCGCCGCCGCTTTAAATATCCGCACCACGGCTAAGACCGGCGTCTTCTGACACCGCGGACCACGAGGGAGCACCACCGGAGCCGGACCGTCGCCGAAGCCACGTCTCCGCTATGCCTGGCCACCGACCGCCGGACTCTGCTGCTGCCTGCCAAGGTCCTGAAGCAGAGGACACCGAACTTCGAGAAACCTCTACTTTGTCCAAGAGTCAGAATTAATTATCAGGAAGACTTGCTTCTAGAGAATTATTTTGGTTTACCCAAAGAAGTTGTGTTTGTTTTTGGTTATTGGTAATTGATATATTATTTTTCGTTGTATCATGGAAGTTAAGCAGAGAATATATTCGGAATTATAAAGAGATACAGATCATCTCTTGTTTCTGTTGTATATAACAGTATTTGTCAAAATACATGAGAATAAACTCATAAAACAGTAGCACAAACGAAATGTGCCAAGTAAGTGAGAAGAAACCTCTTAAAAACAGAAGCACCAATGAAATTTAAGAAATAACTGGCAACGAAATTTCACACAAATTAAATTAGGATTGCTGTGGGCAATGAGGCAGCGACAGCAGCTGGCACTGGACTGACTAATAACTAGCTTTAGTAACGGTCTCTGACTTGTTTTGAAATACACAAGTCACAGCCCAAAACTATACATAACGATATTTATCAAAATACAGGAGAATAAACTAACAAAACAGTAGCACAAACGAAATCCGCCAAGTAGGTGAAAAGAAACCTCTTAAAAATAGAAGCACTAACAAAAATTAAGAAATTAACTGGAAACAAAATTGCACGCAAATTAAATTATGATACTTAGCCCTCTCCAAGTCATGACAGTAGATGCCACAATTTTTAGTGCCAGGTGTTGGCTTGTGTGACATAAAACTACTTAGCTCTCCTCACTGTGATTGTAGCAACAGTTACTATGAATCATATGTCCTTTGTTAGGTTCGCCATTTAACTGGCTGGGCTTAGGCTCCCTAATGACAATTTTGTGACTGGTAGTAGCCATAGGCTAGTGGAATAGGTGAAGCTAGAGACTCCTGTAGGACTCAGTCCACTAACAGCTTTGAAAAGGGAAAGAAATGACCCAATATTTGGAAGCAAGTAGAGGAACACTGACAGCTGATAATGAGTATCAGCACAGGAAAACCCTCCAGTAACAAGTAATGTCGTTGGACAGTGCAAAGCAGCGTGGGGCAGCCTGAAGTGGCTTGGGACAATGCAGAGCAGCATGGGACAGCGTACAGCATCAGGACAGGGTGGCAAGGGTTTGACTTGGCTGGAAGTTAGCCAGGAGCCAAAACACAGCGCAGCAGTGTGAGGGTGAGGCGCCGTGGATCATGAGGCGGCATGGCGACGTGGAAACGCACTCCAGCACACAATAAGGCATTGCGGCACACTGTGAGAAACAGATTTGGCACACAAAATCAAAGGTTAGCAGACAACTGGACAGATTAATAGTAATGTTTCGCAATATTCACAAAGTAGACAGTATATTAGTTTAACATATGCTCTTAAACTATTGCCCCTGAGTTTTGAAGGAAAGAAAGATTAGTTGAGTGAATACCTTGATAATTGTGACAGCCCTTTCGCACTCATAGAGCTCAGTCAACATGCATTTTTACTGAAATTTGCGAAAGCTAGAATCATATGCTCCGCTAGAAGTAAACTCCTTGTAAGAGATTTATCAGATTCGTGGCGTGCTGTTCATGCTATTTTGGTGGAAAATTATGAATGTAGATGCACTATTGATTTTTACGCTGTGGCGCTTTTTACTGGACAACATTAAAGCCACATTTTTAATGCATCTCCTTTGTTATTAGACGTTCAGTGGTCTTGAAGATCTCGTAGCTAGCCTGCCATTAACACATCACAAAATAATATTAGGACATCGGATTCTTGGGTGTCCAGGAAACAACACATGTGACACGTTTCATTTTTAATGTATATTTATTTATATTATTCTTGAAGCACACAAACACATCAGAAATACATCTTAAGAATGCATCACAACTCATTTCCATGCTGACTCTACAACTAACTGCTTTAGACTGACTGAAGGCCAAGTTATTACTCGCATTGGCGCCAATTCGCGTGTATTAATATCTATTATAGTTTTTCTAGAACATGGAAGTTACAAAGTTTTACATTTAATAATTTGTTTATGAAACATAAATTAATTTTGCTTTACGTAAAGATACACAAAATTATGACAAATGTCATAATAATAGTTTCAGATAAAAACAAAACAATACAAAAGATTGTAAGTAAGTGACAATTAGTGCAGTGTTAATATATGTTTACATTATTTGAAATTGTTAAATCATTGTTATTATTTACTTTTACAGATATCAAAGCATCAGATTATGGTCAATACATTACAGACAACATCGGATATTGTTATTCAAGGATTTCATTAACAAACATTATTGTCCAAGATAATGCTTATAACTTTCAGTAATTAATTAATTTATTTTATTAAAAGACCCAAATAATGAAAGTGAGTAAAGCAATGTGACTTGTCATAAGTACCATAAAATGCTTATATAATACAAACACTGAATATTAGGGCATAATACCACGATCAAATATGGTATCATATACTTCAATATTACAAACTAACAAGACCCTCCTGGCTAAATACATTACAATGCCTACTGGCAAACACCTACGGAAACTACAGTCTAGTGGGGATCCGGAATTGATGTGCTTCAGTATCGTTTCAGAGAAGCCATGAAAAGAGTTATGGATGCCTCTGACATTTCCAGCAGTAATGATCTGATAGACAAATTGGGCAGAGCAGTATTCATACTGGGTTTATATGATAATTGATTTAAAACAATAGTTCAATTGAGAGGAGAAAATATAACTCTCTCTGAAGCCATTGATATAGCAGCTGTGGGAGAAAGTGCCATAACTTCCACAAAGGAAAAGCGAATGGGACACAATGCAAGTACTAATGGGACAGTAAAGAAAATCATATTAATTTGTTACAACTGCAGTAAAGGAGGTCATATTGCAAAAGACTGCCGAACAGATAAGTAAATAAGAATTTTAGAATCAGTTTCAAACCAAAACCAGCGTAAATAAAGGTTGGATAAAGCTACTGGTTTCAGATGGATAAGATGAAACCAGTCTGGTGCACACAGTGTAATCTACGTGGGCATGCTACTCCTTGCAAAGAGGCGAAACCAGGAAAGTGCTTCACCTGCAGTTGACAAGGATATTACACTAAAGAGTGTCCAGATAGGCTGTGGTTACAGAAAACACCTCAGTATCAGGGAAATTAAATACAGGTGTAATGATGCAGTCCCATTATGCCTCACCAGGTGTGATATTAAGGGTAGACGGCACAAATGAAAATGAATATGTTGACATAATCTGTAAACAAGCAAAGAGAAATCCTGTAAAATTCTTGATAGATAGTGGGCACAAGTGAGTTTACTAAGAAACAATACATTTTGGGAAATAAATAAATGTGATCTAAGAGAAAGTATTAGGATTTGCGGGATAGCTAATACAATAATTAAAACCGAGGGCGAGATGAACATGGAATTGCAAGGCAATAAACATTTGAATGTGGTACATGATTTTCAAATAATTGGGATGGAGGTAGATCTGTCACATGCCGGCCTCTTAGACAGAGATTTTATGATTCAGAACGATGTTGTCGTAGATTACGAAAAGAAGAATGTTTGGATACGTGGGGCCTGTGTCAGAACGTCAAAAGAAAGACCGCTCCAGCAGAAAGCAAGGCAGCAGTGTAACGCTTCAGAAGTGCCTGCGTGAGGAACCGCAGATGAGAGGAGGGCCACGGTGGATCCATGAACCCAAAAAGTGCAGAATCAAATGTGGTGATACCCAGTTCAAAATCCATGAAAGATCGAATGTGGTAGCAGTTGGTTCAGTGGTAGGGGGTACCACAAGGTGGAAAAATGTGACGTTGGCTGTGGAAAAAGCGTCAGGGTCAGACGATAAGGAAGCGAACGAGGCAGAGTCCTGTTCAAAGGCAGTAAATGCCATGAGAAGAAATAACCACAGAGAAAGTACCATTCTCTCAACCAAAACAGGTGACAATCAGTCTAAAAGAAACAGAGGTCAGAACACAAATTTGCAGGTTGAAAAGAAATCGGTAAAGGAAGAAAAGATAAAAATAAGCCCCAGGGAAGAAAGAATTTTACAAATTAAGGTAGACGTAGTGGGGGTATCAGAAGCTGTTATTCCAAAACAAGAAATACAGACAAGTGTATATGTACCTGAAGCAATGGTTAATATAAACGGAGGTAAGTGTTTAATCAGTGTGGCAGAAGACGTGCGGGGAAGAGTCCTCTGTGGTCGGGCTGTTCATTGTGTCCTCGGTGGCACAGTGGTCAACGCATCTGCCTAGTTAGCAGGAGATCCCGGGATCGAATCACAGCCGGGCACAAATTTTCATTCGCCACACTTTGGTATGCCATCTAAATCTAGTAAAGTGCAGTGATAACTGATTGCAAATTGTGATTTATTTCATTGACTGAATGCCTTAACATCGTCAAAAATATATAATTGTATACAAGCCAAGGCTGGGCTCCTGACAACAATTAATTGTCTCTTAACACCTCATGGTCTGTTCTCCCTGATGTGGAAATACAGTATTGTGGCTGCGAGCACTGCAGAACAAATAGGTTATGGTATAGCAGGAGATCCTGGGTCCGAGTCCTGGCTGGGCACAAATTTTCATTCGCCGCACTTAGGTATTCCATCTAAACCTAGTACAGTGCAGCCATAACTGATCACAAATTGCGATTTATTTCATTGATTGAAGGCTGTAACATCGTCAAAAATATATAATTTAATGAGTGTGTTAAACACAACAGAAAGTTATATAGTTATTGATAATTCTGGTACTGGCCAGATAATTACCACCACACACTGAAGAAGACAATATTCTGTGATACAGGAGCAACTGTGCTGAAGGTCGCAAATGGGAAGCCTTTTGAATTTGTCGTTTTAACAGAATGTAGTTATAATGTCACCCTCAGATGGAACTTCCTTCAGGCATCCCAAGCTATCATTGACTGTGGAAGATCTGAGCTGCATATTGAGGACGTCATTCCGATGGGTACACGTAACACAGAATTTTCTGGGAAGTTATTTGCCGTTGACAATGTGACGATCCCACCATTGACAATGAGAAGGGTTCCAGTCACAAACACAGATGACTGGTTAAACAGTAAAGTGCTTTTTGACAGTGAAAAGTTTATTAAGCTCACAAAAGAATTTTCATACCAGCATCTATCTAAGCATTACGATGGTCAAGGAGACATTTGTACCACTAATTGTCATGAGAGTCACAACTTATCCCCAAAGGAATGTGCATCAGGACAGCTGAACCAGTCCATGATGGTGAGCTCAATATCAACACCAAAGACCCATGCTCTGCTGTTAGTACAGAAAACACACGGGAGGAAACATCCGTGGAACTGTCAATAGGGCTCGGACTGACCAAGGAACAATGGCAGCGGTTGTTAGCTACACCACGCCAAGTTTTGGGTGCATTCACACCCCAGCAGGAGAAAAGTCAGACATACCAGCCCATGATAAGGCACCATATCAATACTGGAGATCATCCACTAGTGTTTCTTATAGAGTGTCGCTAGCTGAAAGTCGGATAATTCGGCAGGAAGTGGAGAGAATGTTGCACGATGACATTATTCAACCTTCGGAGAGTCCTTGGTCATCTCTGGTAGTCCTCGTAAAGAAGAAGGATGGTATGTGGTGATTCTGTGTTGACTATTGGCGGCTGAAAAAAATCGCCAAAAAAAGATGTCTATCCCCTACCACACATTGATGACACCTCAGACTGCTTGAAAGGAGCTACATACCTCTCATCTATGGACATTCAGACAGGTTACTGGCAAATTGAAGTTGACGAAGCTGACACGAAAAAGACTGCTTTTGTTACACCTGACGGCCTCTGTGAATTGAAAGTAATGCCATTTGGATTATATAATGCTCTGGCCACATTCCAACACATTATGGACAACTTGCTTTGACACCTTAAGTGGACGACGTATCTTTGCTATTTAGATGACATTGTCATTTTCTCAAAAGCATTTGAAGAACATCTGATTGCCTGTCAAATATGTTGAAGTGCATTCAGACCCAAAGAAGTGTGTCTTCGACACCAAAGAGATGAAAATCCTGGGGCACCTAGTCATTGGAGACTGTGTCCGTCATGATCCAGATAAAGCAAGGGCAGTCACAGGATTTCCAACTCCTCAGCACACTCGTGATGTGAGAAGTTTTCTCAGGCTGTGCTCATACTACTGGCATTTCATAAAAGGATTTTGTAACAAGGCATGTCCATTGCATGAACTTCTGCAGGGAGATGCCCAGTTTTACTGGGATGAGACAAAAGAAAGAGCTTTCCGGGCACTTAATGAGGCTCTAACTTCTGCACCAGTTCTACCTTATACGACGAGAAAGCGCAAATCGAACTTCACACAGATGCTAGCGGGTATGGGATTGGTGCAGTGCTTTCACAAATTCAAGAAGGTGTTGAAAAGGTGATAGCCTATGCATCAAGAGTACTCTCAAAGTCCGAGATAAACTACTCTACAACTGAGAAACAATGTCACGCAGTTATCTGGTCTATCAACAAGTTCCAGGCGTATTTATTTGGCAAACCATTTACCATCGTGACAGACCACCATTCTTTGTGTTGGCTGACTAGCTTGATGGATCCATCAGGTCGACTAGCAAGATGGGCACTAAGACTCAAAGACTACGATGTCACAGTTGTATTCAAGAATGGGTGCAAACACAAGGACGCCGACTGCCTTTCCAGGAATCCATTAGTGGAACACAACAGCATGAATGAAATTTCAGTCCTCACTGAATTAGGTGACATTACACCTGAACGGAGGGAAGATCCAGCACTATTAAAAGCCATAGAGAAAGAAGAACTGATCTGTCAAGCACTATGTGAGTCACGTAAAGAGTGCCAGTGATGGAAGCATGTGCTGCATTTACCTCCAGGGCATCTTGTACCAATTCCACCTGCAGCAGCTCCATTCCACTGAATTGGAATCAACCTTTTAGGGAGGTTCCCGAAGTTGACAACTGGGACCCAATGGATAATAGTCTGCACTGACTGCCTCACATGCTATGCTGTCACCAAACGTTTGCCGACTACAGAAGCTCCAGAGATCATAAAATTCCTTGTGGAAGACATTATTTTGAAGCATGGAGCACCACATGTGATGATATCTGACCGTAGAAAAGTATTCCAGTCCAAACTAGTATCAGAGGTAATGTCACGTTTTGATATTGTCCTCAGAATGACAACTGCCTACCATCCTCAGACAAGTAGTCTTACAGATCTTTTTAACAAGACGTTAGCAGATATGCTGTCGATGTACATCAATGTTGAGCAGGACCTAATAATAATAATGCAAGACAAGACACCGCAGGCTTCTCGCCATTATTCCTGCTCCATGGCCGTGAAGCTGATACGACAATGGATACACTGTTCCTCCGGATGACACTCAGGATGACTATGTGAAACAGCTCATCACCAGGGTCAAAGAAGCAAGACAGCTGGCTCGCATACGGACACTGGACGCCCAGGAGAAGGACCATCAGTGGTATAGTGACAAACACCAACCTGTTGTGTACAGCCCAGGAGATCTGGTATGGATTTTTAACGCTGTACAGAAAAGTTATTGAAGCAATACTGTTGTCTGTATCACGTCATACGCCGCCTGTCAGACATCACATATGAAGGCGAGGATTATGATCCGTCGTCAAAATGACAAAATCATAGAGGCATTATTCATGTCCTCCGCATGAAGCCTTACTACGATCCTGAAGAGCAAATAGGCAAACATGGCTTCTTGTTCCAGGACTCTAAGGACGGTAATGATACTGATGAAGCCACAATAGGAATGTCTGTCGTCAGTAATCGTGCATAAGGATAGGGTTCTCCAGAACTGCCATAAATAGGACCCATGACAAGATCAAGATCCAGGACATTGCAGCTGCCTCCAAAGAGAACCTAACAGCTGGTCACTATTTTTTCAGGAGAGGGAGCAATGCCGAAAGACCCCAAGTTAGCCAACTGCTGGTGTGGCGTAATGGATAGCATCACCGATTGCAGTGCTGAAGTTCGCCGGTTAAATCCCGTTCACCAGCAAAATTTTCTTTCTGTGAATTTATCATTTCCAGAATGTTTTACATGTTTTTTATGTTCACTTGTAATTTCATGTTTCCCATGTTAACTATTCTTCTAATTTCTGGTACATTCTGTCTGTGTATAAATAGCAGAGCGCTCTGCCCGAGAGGCAGTCAGTGCTGTGTGTGTGTTTCAGTTCGCAATAAACTTGCTTTCAGTGTAAGTGCTGTGTTCAGTTGACAGTCCTGCCTTTGAAGTCAAGCCTGCTACCATTTCAACATGGAAATATTGCTAGAAGAAAGAGTATTACCGGTTGAGACAACGTTTATAAGACAAATTTGCACAGTAAGAAATGAAGTTCATTCAAGAATCAGTAGACTAAGAGAGACTCTTAAAGTAAGTAATCTCAGGAGAGAAAGGCAATTGTTGAACTATGTAGTGCATATAATGATATATTTCATTTGGAAGGAGATAAGTTGACACGTATAGATGTGTTAAGACATGAGATTTGATTAGTGCCATAAGCTGACAACCGTATAATTAATCAAAGGTTGTACAGGATACCCGAAGCACAGAAGGAGCCATTGTAAAAGGAAACTGATAAAATGTTTGCAGAGGACATCATAGTATCTAGTGACAGTGCATGGAACTCTCCTCTAATTCTTATCCCAAAACAATTAGATGCTAGTGGGAAACAAAAGTGGAGAATGGTAGCTGATTACAGGAAATTAAGTGAAGTATCACTAAATTTTGTTTACCCCTTACTACGCATAGAAGAGATCTTAGATGTAGTGTTTTTCAGTGCTTGATTTAGTGAATGGATATTATCAAGTACTACACTATGAAAAAGATAGAGAAAAAACTGCATTCAATAAGTCATATGGACATTACAAATCCAAGCAAATGCCGATGGAATTAAAAATGCCCCCTAGTACATTTCAAAAATTAATGAATTCTTTGTTGACATGGTTACAAGGGGAAAAGGCTTTTATATGTTTAGATGACGTGATAGTGTTTGGATCATCTCTCAAAGAACACAATAGTAGATTGGAAGAAGTATTCAGGTGTCTTTGTCACCAAAATCTAAAATTAGGAGTGGATAGATGTGATTATTTGAGGAAAGAAGTTACCTTTTTAGGTCACATATTAACAGAGCGAGGATTAAAACCTGACCCAAAGAAAGTAAAACCAGTAAAAGAATACCCTCAACCATAGACTACAAGTGAATTAAAAGCCTTTTTGGGGTTAACTGGGTACTATCGAAGATTCATCAGTAACTTTAGCAAGACTGCTAAGCCGTTATATGGATTATTAAAGAAGGGTGTACCATACAGTTGGAATGTTGAACAGAAGAACACCTTTCAACCCTTAAAAGAGTAGTTTTTAAAACTTCCAATCTTACAATATCCAGATTTCGAAAAAGAATTCATAGTCAGAACAGATGCTAGCCAGGACTCAATTGGAGCTGTACTTAGGGTAAGCTAAGAAAGGACTTACCAGTGGCTTTTGCGTCTAGTACCCTCAGTAAGTGTGAACAGTCGTTCAGTACCATTGAACGAGAGATGTTAGCAATATGCTGGATGATCAAATATTTTAGACCCTATATGTTTGGTAGAAAGTTTACCGTATGCACAGATCATAAGGGCCTAATGTTGATGTACATGTACAGGGACGAAAATACATGGCAGTGCATGCTAATAGACTGAGAGAATTCTTTTATTTCCAGGGATGAAGAATATGAAGTACCTCTTGACAACAGCAATCATCACAACCTTGCTCACTATAACAGCAGTAGAAAACATAAAACAGCACCCAAAGTTACAACTGACCCACTTTGACTCCTCACCAGGTTTGTACTATGCTGACAAGGGTAAAGCAAGTATATTTAATCTACAGGAATGTAGGAATAAGTTTGAACAAACAGAAGGACAGGCAAAAGGGCAGTAAACTACTGTCAAAATGATTATTATCAATAAGTATGAATGTAACAAAGTGTGCTAGTGCTCACCACACATTAACATGGCACATTGCGAACATTGAGGAAGTACAAGGTTTAATTGTGCAACTAGCAACACATGAAATCAGGCTGAAAAGACGAATTTTAAATTTTGTAGGTGAAGTTAGTAAGGTACTGTTTGGGACTCTTGATGAAGATGATGCCTAATATATTTTAAATTGAAAATCGATGTTTTGGAAGAACAGCAATAAGAGTTATTGCAGTTAAGTAAAGAACAAGTGACAATTGTCAAGGCAATATTAACAAGTTGTGATCAAACAATAAGCTCAATTGACAGAAACGAAAATGTTAGGTCAGCATATATTAGAGTTTGAAAATTGCACTGATTGAAGACTGCAGAGAGCTATTATTCTAATTATCTTAAATGAAGAACTGATTCAGTTAACATCAATATTTAACAAGTTGGAGCATGAATACAATTTGCTCATTACCGCTATAGTAAATGCACAAAAAGGGATCATGGAGCTCCACCTGATTAATTCCACACAGGTTGTAAAATGCTTGGAACTGATCAAAGACGATCTATATGATAAAGAGTTTCCAATAGCACTAACAGAGGGCAGTGGTTGTCTATTATTAAAAATAATTGACCTTGATGTTTTCATTGCTGGCAATATAATAAGCTATTTATTAAATATTCCCTTCGTTTAATTTATACAATATTTGGCCATTACCATTTCAGGTAGATGCAAGGAAAAAATGTTTGCTTATATAGCCCCAAAAAAGAAATTTTATTGATTGATGATGCAAAAAGACAATATGCTAAATTAAGCAATGAACAGTTGGTATGTAAAATTGTGGATCAAAATAATAGAATTTGTAAACAAACATTTGTACTGTTGTCCGTCTATCATCACGAAATGTGGGAGGCTAGAATGTTGCAACCAATAAAAGACATACCGGAAGATTGTACTCAAAAGATAATTGTCTTAAATGAAAGTATATGGACACATATCCGTAATAATGAACAGATATTTTGGCACCAAAAGATAAAGGTCTCACTGTAATTTGTAATGATAATACACTGTATGATATTATGATTAAAGGAACAGGAAAAATTAAAATTTAAAGGTAAATGTTGTGGATATGGTGCTCAAATATTAAAACAATCTGAAGATGTAATAAGAACTAATGTAAATGAAAATTATATTGTACCAAATTTAAATTTAGACATTGATTGTTGTATTATAGAGAAAGAAAAGAAAAATATTAGTGAATTTACTTTAAACTTACCTATAGAACATGTAGTAAGGCAACTTGATGATCTTAAAGGCTGCTGGTCATAAATTAGATACCTTACAGGATGAAATAGAATACCAGCAGAGAACTACTTTTAGTGGATTTTTCCTGAGTAATTTCTCCATTTGGAGATATTTTGGATCAACCATAGTAATATTAATTGCTCTATGCTGTATATGTAGATATTGTAAATGTTTCAGAGATTGTTTTAAGTTTTTATTCAAAACAATGAGTGGTGATTGTTGTGGTAAGATATGCATCAACAATACTGTAGTAACTAACTAATCTGATCAAACACCAGTAAGATACCAGCCTGCCTAGAGAGATGTAGAAAGTAGTGCATTAATTATTGAAAGAGGGTTAGTGCCAGTATGATATGAATCAGAATGTAATGAAATGGTGTTGACTGAAAGAACAAGGCTGCCAATCATGAATGAGACAGAGAAAAGAGCAGTGTGTATAATAACACAAACTGTTAAAAGATAAAAATACAATGTTAATGATGATATAATTAAAGTGTGCCTTGATACAGTATGTAAGAAGTTTGACTGTAAATTATATATGTGTTCTGTTCTGTGGTAAAGATGTAATGCTAATGATGATACAACTAAAGTGTGCCTTGATAAAATATGTAAAAAAAGTTTTACTGTAAATTATGTATGTATGTGTTACGTTCTGTGGAAAAATTAAATTTAAATGCTGATATAACTAAAGTGTATGGCAAATTTGAAATATTAATACTGAGATAACTAAAGTGTGCAATGATGAAAAGAGGCACAAAATTATATTGTAAATTAAGTAAGTGTATGTGGCAAAGATACAATATTAATGCTGAGATATCTGAATTGTACGCTGATAAATGTAGTTGCTGATGTATGATTCAGGTAAGTAAAATAAAGAAAGAAAGCTCGAAAGAGCACAAGAGGGTTTTTTTTTTTTTTTTTTTTTTTTTTTTTTTTTTTTTTTTTTAAATGTGCAGTCTCTGAGGACAGAGAATGCAAAATTCCCCCCCCCCCCCCCCTGGAGCAGAGGTGTTATGAGTGCAGTAAAAAGGTGTTCTATTACTAGATATTGCTATGAAGTTGCTCCACATAAAGACACAGGGGATCATGGTGTCCAGATGCACATGAGGAGAAATAAGGAAGGCAGCCACTACACCATTGATGGTTACAAAAACGAGCCGCAGATCGCTCTCGGGGTCTTCCTCACCAACCAGCTGCCGACTCAGTCTCTGTAATACTTTGGTACAGAGTCGTCATTTAGAATCACCACCAGGACAGTACTGGAAGGTTATGTATCTGTGAAATTTGCCTCAGTACAGCTTTCTCATTGTCTTACTGTATTCAGGCATCGGATGCTTTATTTTACCTACTACCACGTCTCCTTAATACTGAGTTTCCTAGCCTGCAAAAACTTTCAGCATTTCAGCTCCGAATTTCATCACTGAACTTCGAGCGACGTGCTGAACAGACTCCACAACCACTACTCAGTTCAGGTCTGCTGTCAATTAACTATCGACCTTCTAGCTCCCTCTCCAGGATGCGACAACATGTCCAGACAGCGGTGTTATAAAATGTTTATATGATATGTAAAAGTGTTGTAAAATATCAATGGATAAAGCTTCGATTAAAGTTGGTATCACAAACTTCATAATAGTACTTCTGGGTGCTACAATCATTATAACCAGATACCAAGTTTCTTTTATTCACACATTACACAAATGTAACAATAAATAATAAATCAAGTATAGTCTTAGAAAGGTCAACTAGTGACATTTTTACAGACTTAAACAAATGCTTCCTAGCCAATTTTTTTGCCACTAAACCTTGAAAAAAGACACTATATGTAGTTTAGGACTTGTAAATAATTTCCTGGCTGTATATGCCTACAGAATGAAGATAAGGAGATAGAAGAAATTGACAGTGTCAAATACTTGGGATTACAGCTTGATGATAAATTTAACTGGGAGGAGCTGAAGCACCTAAACAAGTTCCTCTTTGCTATGTGAATGTTGTAGGAGATTTAAAAATAAAAAAGCTAGTGTATTATACTTACTTTCATTCCATAATGTCATATGGGATTATTTCTTGGGGGAACTTATCAGAGTGAACTAAAGTTTTCCAAGCCCAAAATGTGCAATAGGAATGAATCATTTGCAGTGTCAACTTGAACCAACAGCTCAGTTCATGGGAAGAACATAGAAACAAAAATAACTTTCACAAAGATTTAAAGTCATCTCCTTTGGCTTAAAAAGGTGCCCACTATTCAGCAAAAAATTAACTCACTATAAAGTTCGGTTTGAAAAGAATACTAAAGGATGTTTTGGTGGCCAGCATACTTCATTTATGAATTTCTTAGCAGAAGTGATTGATGGGTGTATATTATTGTATACAATATTCAAGTGTTGTAATAATAATAATAATAATAATAAAAGTAAATAAACAAATACAAATAAAAGCCTAAGAAATATCATATGCACCTAGCATATTCAACATTCAAATTTAATCAAAAAATGTTCAAATGTTTGTTAAGCTTATGGGACTTAACTACGGGGTCATCAGTCCCTAAACTTACAAACTACTCATGAACTACTTACGAACTAGGACGGCACAAATATCCATGCCCGAGGGGGGATTCGAACCCCCGATCATAGTGGCCTCAAATTTAATAACAAGTTTTACTTTAAAATGTAAATATTCTTAAGATTTTTTTTCTGACCGATTACACATCCCAAGTGCAATTACATATGGGATCTGTGAAAGGTACATTAAATTTCCAATATGTTCTACGCCCAAGAGGATCTCCTCAGTTTGGATCAACTGGTTTGAAAAGTACAGCTAGATTAATCTAATGTTATAGAGTCACCAATTACCTTGGATTTTGGTCAAAAAGAAAGAAAGAAAAGTTAAATGAGCTGGGAATGTGACTCAGACTCTCAAAGTCCTTTGCAAGAGGTAGCTACATTAACTATTGAATGATTCTGTACTTGATTAATTTCATAAAAATAACTTCATGATCCATCTTAAACTGTAGTGACCTATTAGTAGGAATGATGAACAAGCTATAGGTCTTAGATGTAATTCTGGAGAAAACAAATTCTATAAAAACTATATGCTTAAATGAACACTGGCTTGAAAGAGATATTAGCAGCTTGATAGTGAGTTTTTGTAGAAAAATAGATTTGGAAGATCATTGAATTCAAACAAATGTTCAATTATTTGAACGAGGAGTTAGTTTCTGAAAGCTACTCCATTCAACTGTTGGAATATGGCATATCAATTATTAGCATACATAATGCAGTTCAAAATATTATATGAAAAGGTTATAATTTGTGCAGATGATAGGTTTGCCACTTCCCTGAAGGACTTGGTACCTACAAATGGCCTAACGTTAAACTTAAGTGAGTACACCAGTGTAAAAGTACTTTCTGCAAAATGAACAGACTGAAAACCCACAGTAGTGAAGTCCCATAGCGGTATAAACATTTGTACATTTTTTTGCAACATGTATAAACAATATTGTAAGCAGTATCAACTACAATTCTAAAGAAATGTTTTTAGAATTACAAAAGTCATACCCTCAGCCCTTTTTCTCACATTACCAATTTGAGAGACAACAGATAGATCTACAGTGTAAAGAATCACAAATTTCATCCAACAAATGTCAAGGCTAAATAAACTTCCTGGCCATTCAGAAACCATTGTTTAGATATTTTCAATCTGTGTTTCCCCTTCATAACAGAACATGACAAACACAGAAAAAAGAACTTGTGGAATCTCTAATATTAGAATGAAGAAATGGCACATGGAAGCAAAGACCAACTGTGATGCAGAATTTGTCATTTAAGTGAAAAAATGCAAAAGAATATTTGACAGAGTTGTTGATATAGTCAAAACTAATGGCAAACAGCAATTATATCTCAAATAACACAAATAAATCAAAATATGTGTTGGGAAAAAAAAAGTCACTTTTAATTTTAAATTAGAAATTGATGGGGAAACCTTTACAAACAGCAGACAGAATTGTGAAGAATTCACCAGGTACTTCACATCATCAAATAAAACTGACAATTTCTCTTCTCACACATCAGATTGAATATAATAAAAAACAGATCAGGAGAATTTAAAGTTTCTCATGTATCCTGTCATGAAGGGGCTAGCATTATAAAATCCCTAAAAAAAATCTTAATTTGTGGGCTCAGATTAAATTATGAAAAAAGGCATATTGTCGTGTTGCAATGGAAGTAGGCTTGATTTCGAAGGCAACTGAACACAGCACTTATACTGAAAGCACGTTTACTACGAACTCAACATACACGCAGCTCTGACTGCCTCTCAGGCAGAGTGCTCTGCTATTTATACACAGACAGAATTTACCAGAAATTAGAAGAACAGTTAACATAAGATACAAGTAGAATTTACAAGTGAACATAAGAAAGATGTAGAACCTTCTGGAATTGTAAATTACAAAGAAATAAATTTATGCCGGTGGGCGGGATTGAACCAGCGACCTTCTGCTCCGCAGTCCGTGACGCTATCCCCTGTGCCACGCCGGCAGTTGGTGTTCGTGGTCTCTCGCGGCAATATTGTGATAGTATTGCACCCCAACTGATAAATCAATTATTCGATCAGGGCTGCTTTCCAGACAGGCTCAAGAATATAGAAGTTTGACCATCCACAAAGAGGGCAGATGCAATGATTTAGGAAATTTCCTCTAGGGTTCAATACTGCCAATTTTTTGCTAAAATATTTTAATGAGTAGTGAGTTTAGGTTGGGTTGGGTTGTTTGGTTGAGATAGGGGGACTAAACTACTGAGGTTATCAGTCCCTCGGTTGGGAGGGGAAGGAGTGAGGATAGGAAAGGGGAGGGGGAAAGGAAATGCAGTCCAGAAAGTAAAGAAGGAAGGAAGACTGCAATAGTTCGGGGCCCCATGCTTGCTTGCATCGGGGGGGGGGGGGGGGGATGGGGGGGGGGTGAGTAGTGAGTTATCAGTTAAGAATGTAACAAAACCATCATTATTCAGTATGGATTTAGAGATGGGTATGCTGTTTATGATCTAATAACTAAAATAAGCAAATGACCTGATAACAAGCAGGATCTATCAGTTCCTTTGCAATCTCATTAAAGTATTCCATATGATAAACCATAAACTGCTGCTCCACAAACTGGCTTCTTATGACTTCCAGGGAAATCTTTAAGCTGGTTCTCATCCTAACTCAAAAATAGAACAGAGGGTCCTTACACAACAAAAGGGTATGTATGCCTATTCTAACTGGAAAGAAATATAAGCAGGCATACCCAGGCGCCCTTATGAAGTAAATTACTATTTCTGTATTACTTGTAAAGTAATATTAGGAACAGTCACATATGCCAGTGAGTCAACAGGAGTAATTTGCTTTGAAAACACTGAAGAACTATAGAAGAATACAAAACAAACTGTTCAGAAACTACAAAACTGGATAAATACTGATTACTTTGAAAATGAACCAAACAAAAATACAAATTGTACATTTCAGGGCCAAGCAAACTGCTGAATATATATCACAGCAAAATTATTAAGGCATAGTACTGATTCCTGCTGAATCTGTTAAATTTCTAGGAGTTACTATAAACAAAAATTTGTCATGGTCCGATCATGTGGATTACTTACTGAAGCAGTTAAACAGTTTTGTCTATGCAGTGAGGGTTTTAAATAATTTAACTGATTTAGCAATTAAGAAAATAGTTTATCACTGATGTTATTTCATCATTTGTAAGATACGGAATTAGCAGTTAAGAAAATAGTTTATCATTCATATTATTTTATCATCGCAATATAGTAATAAGGAGAGTTTACAACTCACCACAAAGATGTGAACATGCGCTGCGACAGGCACATACAAAAGGTAGACACAAACAACACTTTCAGCTATTGGCCATGGCCTTCTTCAGAAAATAGAACATTCACGTAATCACACAGGCACTCAACACAGTCATACATCATCAACCCCGGCTGTTGCACTTCAATTTGAAGTGTGGCAGCCGGAGGTGATGGTTGTATGACTGTGTTGTGTGCCTGTGTGATATGTGAGTGTTCTATTTTCTGAAGAAGGCCATAACCGATAGGTGAAAGTTTTGTATGTGTGTGCCTGTCGCAGCTCATCACCACATCTTTGCGGTGAGTTGTAAAATGTCCTTTTTACTATATTGATAATTCCAACATGGACTTTCAATTATTATTTTATCATTGCTAAGATATAACATAATTTTTGGGGATGCTGAAAAAGCAATGCTCCTTAGGGTGTTCAAACTACAGAAAAAAATCATCAGAGCCATTTGAGGAACACACAACAGGCTGTCATACTCACCCTTATTCATAAGGCTAGACTATACCTTTGTCTCAGTCGAATGATTATTGTTAACATGTGATATGACAATAAAGATTCTGTGCCATTAGTTCTCTTTGTATGTTTATCATGTATCATGTATGATGTACAATTTTCTCCAGAAAATTGTGGCTCCCATGTGTTTGTGGATTTCCTTCTTCTTGAACCAAGTGTTTCCTGCTGCTAGTGCATTTCTATTACAAAAATCCAGCAATTTTATTCTTTCCTCATTTTGACTTATTCACTTCCAATAATTGCTCAGACTCTTGTCTTTCTTTGCCAACATGTGGAGTCAGGCCTCCAATGATCATATTTTTGCACTGTTATTGCATGTTGATGTTAAATGTATGCAGTGGTCACTTTAATGTGGCTGGACTATGAATGTTTTATAGCTTCTGATGAAATATTTTGTGTTAACAGAGCTCTGAAATTTAATGACTTTTATCTGTTCTCTAATCATGAAAACTGAATTAGTTGGTAAATAAAGCCTTTTACATACCCTTGGCAGAACTTAACAAAATAATGAGAACAATGAACCACTTGTGACTGTCATTGATAAAATCTTTTATTTTATCTACAACTTAGCTATTCCTTTTCAAAGAGTTATGGATGGTTATATTGTTATGGACCATCTAATTTTTATATAATTTTAAAGAAGACTGTTCATTAATGTACTAGAAAACTAACAACAATTTAACTTTCAGGTTATTACAGTACATTTGAAGGTGATGAAACAATATGTCTTTCATCAACGCCAAGTAAGACTGTGCATAAGGCATGGAAGCTAATGGCTTCAGGAGGAGATAAAGCCAATATTATGACTAATGTTGATTTTTAAAGCCACTTGTATACAAGAATGAAATTCTATAAATCTATTATGAAAGTGTATTATTTGAAGAAAATGTGCACAATTTGTATTGGTAAATAGTAAAGGATACACTACATAAAGTAAGTGCTGGATTAGCTATTTAGAAGGAGCTGGCAAAGGCCAAGGGTCCTGTGCATTGCGGGCCCTGTCCTTGGGCATAAAATCTGCCAAGCTAGATATATATGGTATGCCAAAGAGCATCAAATGGAAACATTGTGGTATCAAGAAGTAAAATAATTATTAGTAGTTCTGACACATATCTAAAAATGTGCATTATGTACACCACATGTCGTAAGTTAACAACACTGGGAAATTTACAGCAGAATTGCACTGCAATGGTTAATTAGTTGTTTTGTTGAGGGGGGGGGAGGGGGGTTTTTAATTTACAGAGTTGACAATTCATGACCGTGTGTACCTTGGTACAATTAGATACCACAATAAAAATGACATATGTAAGTAACATGGATTCATACATTCATTTTACATTGAGCGTCCTTTCAAATGTACCATTTGCTTGTAGGTAGGAGAGTGGTGCAAAATGTCAAATACAGGTCTCACTATTTTAAGTTCACAGCATACTGTGACCTGATCAGTGTTTCTGGGCAGCAATAACTTCTTAGTGACATTTTATTTATTCAAGAACTACCACACAACCAGAATTGTCACCATATCACTTTTGCCAAGAAGGTCCCTATTTTGACAGTACTGTCCTATGTCCTGACTAAATATCTATTTTGTCCCAGTTATTGGTAAGGACTCAATTATTTCATTTCTTTCATGTTGATATGTGAAATTCACTCAGTTCAGGCACTTCATCTTGTATCTGCCGCACAAACCACACTCGTGACATGCCTATCCCTACCCTACCCCATGCTGTTCATACACACAAAGTTATGTGGCCAGTTTGGACGAAAGAATACATAGACTTGCATGCATTTGAAAAATTTATGACTGTGTATTCGTACTGTTTAGTTAGAAAACTATTTGTGATGAATACATCAAAGCTATGCATGGTTTATTATTTCATAAAAAACTATAATTCATTTATATATTGTGTGTAATCATTGCTTTTGGCCTTTCAGTGCCTTGTCGAGTAAACACATTAAATTATTCTTCAGAAGAATTAGATTGGCTGGCTTGTACTTACCTTTGTGCTGTAGTGCCGATAGTTGCACAAAGAAAGAAAAAGGATGAAAAAATACGAGAAGCTTTCAGAACAGGGTGCCTTCATCAGGTAGTAGAGAAGAGAAGAAGAAAGGAATGGGAACAGAAGAGAAAGGTAATTCATGACATAGATCATGAGGATGGTGATTGAGGATTGTGGAAGTCAAAGATACTGTATATTAGCACTGAGAAGTGAACTCAGTAATAAACTGGAGTGACACCTCAAAGGTATATTTGCCTAGGAAACCAGGACGCTGCTCTCTGAAGCCACCATGTTGGATGGGGGCATTCATTTACAGTTTCTGCTTGCTGTTGTGTAGAGATTCTCATTATTTTAATCAGAATGGTTAAAAGTTGTGTTGCATATGAGTGTACTAACAGATGAATGACTGGAAGTGGCATTTAGTTTGATAGGTAAGTTACATATACTGCAACATATTGTAAAGAAAGTGATGTTTGATAAATGCAAATACTGCTACATGATAATTTATGATCTCTCTATATTTCCTCACTTGAAACCAGCACTCATGAAGAAATGGATGCACAGAGTATGAATAGAAAACTGGACTCTTACAAAATACAGTTTTATTTGTAGTGAACACTCTATGAAGGTCAGTTACATATTTTGCCCAGTAGCCGATGCGTAGGTGCTGAGAGATGATGCTGTAATAACAGTATTCAGTTTTCCTCCTCATTTGCAAATTAAAATAAATCCAAGAAAGCAACTTGTTCGAAATAAACCTAAAGTTTCTGAGGTAAGTTGACTTGTACAGAAATTTATTGTCATGTTAGTTATGCAGACAGAATCATTTGGATTCAAATGAGATTGGAAAGTTTGCTTTCCTTCTGGCAAGATCTGTATAAATAATGTGACTATTTTGTTCTTTCTTTGTCACTCTTTAGGCTTGTTAGTCAGGAAATAAAATTCAGAATAGGTTATAGCTAAAAATCTCTTGCAGAAAAGTAAAATTTTTCTGAAATGTAAGTTGTGACATTTGATGGCGATGTGAAAATTATGAACATAAACAGGGGAGAGTAACAGTGAAACTTATATTGAAGGGAAAGGTTAGCATATACAAAGCAGTGTTCACAGTGAACTGTATGAAAAACTAAGTGAGCATCATATTGTAGCCATAAACGGTATTTGTGTTTGCTTGGTTTAGCAGAACAACTTTACATCTTGCCGCTATTCAAGGTGGCTGCCATGACGTCATCTGTCATGGTTCTGTTTCATGCAGATATCTCTCCAGTTTATTTTTGAACTCACTGGTATGAGCCATGTCAAAGACGATGTATATAACCAAAGAGGATAGATCAAGCAGTAAAGATGAGTGAACTGAATAATGCTGGTTGGGGGGTGGAGGGGGGGCTTATCTAAAATGTTTTTGATTAACAGGAAAAGATTTAGAGAAACACACACACACACACACACACACACACACACACACAAAAAGGGGGGGGGGGGGCAGGAAATGAGTACTGGATAAGTGCATTGAGGATGCAGGAGGGAAAGAGGTTAGCATAGAAATAGGCCAGGAGTGTGGCGGAGGGCAAGTTCCCATCTCCATAGCACTGAGGGACTGGTGTTTAGTGATAGTATCCAAATGGCACATATGTTGTAACATGTGCCAAGATCCCTGGAATCATACTGGAAGGCATGCTCTGCCACGTGATGTTGGGTGTCCCACAGGTGAACAGTCCGTCAGTGACCATTCATCCGCTCAACCAATTTATTGGTGGTCATACCAACATATAAAGCTGCACAGTGGATACATGTCAATTGGTAAATGACATGTGTTGTTTTGCATGTGGCCCTGCTCTGAATAGGATAGGTTTTTCTTGTGGTGGGACTGGAATATGTGGTTGGAAAAGGATTCATTTGACAGGTTTTGTAGCAGGATCAGTTAAAGGGGTACTGCTTTAGAGGTAAAATTAAACTACCCGAATTCTTTGAATTGTTGGAAGGTGTAGAAATGGATATTAAAACTATTACAGAAGACATGGAGTTGGAAAACTTACCTGTCAAAATACTGGATGGGAGACAGTGATACCTCAATCTAAGGAACTGTTGGAACATTTAGAAAAGGATTGTGTGCATTGTAACAGGGCATGCTCGCTAAAAAGAGAGAGAGAGTATTAAATTTTGGAACTTGATAATTTTAAGAGCAGTCACAAAGTGTGGCTGGTATGATTTGTATGAGAGAGAGAGAGAGAGAAAGAGGGTTGTCATTAGTCTATCTATACAACAGGGCATGTATGTGAATGTTATTCATTGGTTTGCTTTTGGGAGGGGAGGCTGAAACTGTCCACTGTTGTCAGGCACATGGCTGGGTCCAGCTTCATTGTAGCATGTTTAAATAAATGCAAAGTGGTGTGTCCACAGAGGTCTTGCATATAAGCTTTTCTTGCCTCTTAGATTATTTGGATATGTAACTCAGATGGTT
The DNA here is from genome assembly GCA_026315105.1 of Locusta migratoria. Lineage (NCBI taxonomy): Eukaryota > Metazoa > Arthropoda > Insecta > Orthoptera > Acrididae > Locusta > Locusta migratoria. The sequence continues at coordinate 614,954,562 of CM048746.1, forward strand.
GTTTTGAGAGAGAATGCTTAAAAACTTTTGATATTTTTACGTAACCACTTTCAGTGGTCTTTGCACACATGCACAATCAGCGCATCGCAGGTTAAAATGAGATGGCACGTCACAGCCACCAGTGGTGTCAAATTGCAGATGTGTGGCGACCCAAAGTTCCTTCTCACCATTGGCTGGCGGCTGGTGGCACAAGATGCTGCGAAAAACAATTTCCACGTAAGTGGGCCGTCGGATTTCACATATTGCATGTACCACATAGTCTCAATACTTACAATACTGTTTGGGGATCTGTTATAAACATTTATGCAAGCTGGGGAATTGTTAGCAAATTGTTATAAACAATAATTTCCACAAACTGGGAAATATTAGCGTTTTGTTATAAACATTTAAAATAATTTATGTGAGCTGGGGGAAAATTAACATTTTACTGTAAACATTTATGCAAGCTGGGGAATATTAACATTTTATTTAGCAATTAATTTAGCAGTTTGATTCTGAACACCCAACAGTTGATTTTTTTGATGACTCAACAGTCTGTGGTGTGTAATGTGGGTTATGTAACCAGTTTGGCTTCATACCGCCATCAATTAATTTTTTTAATGACTCATGGTTGCCCTCCCCTCCACACTTGTGTAATATGGTTTCTGTAATCAGTTAGCCTTCATACCGCCATCAATTAATTTTTAATGACTCGTGCTCTTTTTGCTTGCCCCTCCCTCCACACTTACATAATCAGTCTGGTCTAGTACCACTGTCAATTGATTTTTTTTTTATGACTCAGCAGTCTGGCCTCATACCACACTTGTGTAATATGATACCCTCGTGACATCATCAATGTGGCCTCATACCCCTGTCATTCCCTTACTGCCATCAAGGAACAAATTGCAGAACTTTTGAAATCAGGTGTCACTGAGCCCTCATCCAGCAGCTGGTTGTCACCCATTAATTTTGTGCCCAAGCAAGATGGCTCTTGGCACATGTGGGGGATTGCCACAGGCTCAATGGCCGTACTCTCATGGACAATTATCCTATTCCGAACATTGCAGATTTCACACATGCCCTGGCCGGTGCAAAAGTGTTCTCTGTTGTGGACTGCAAGCATGCTTACCATCAGATTCCTACAGCTATTATCACTTCCATAGGTTTATTTCACTTCCAGTTCATGCCATTCAGTCTTAAAAATGCCAATCAAATGTGGCAACATTTTATCAATGAGATTCTTTCTCCCTTGAAATTTTGCTTTGCATATCTTGACATATTAGTGTTCAGTGATTCCATTGAGGAGAACAAGAAACATTTATAAACCCTTTTTGAGACTTTGGTTGCAGCAGGCACTAAACGTAATGACAGCAAACATCAATTACATCAATGCTTGGTGCTTTTCCTTGGTTTCATGGTTTATGCTGATGGGATAACCCCCCACAAGAAAAAATTGGTTACGTCAGAAACCTACCATTTCCTTCAACCTGCAAAGGATTGTGTCACTTCCTTGGAACCATTAACTATTATCGACAACTTTTACCCGAAGTGCCTGAGCTTCAAGACCTGCTCACTGATGCCTTGGCCAGCAAACACACCTCTGGCAATTGACCTGTTCCCTGGAGGGACGCTATATCTTCAGTCTCTGCTGTCAAAGACCTTCTCCATCGAGCTGTCTCTACTGCTCACCCTCATCCAGATGCCAAACTTTTAATTACCACAGGTGTGAGTGATACCGCCATTGGTGCAGTTCTGAGCCAATCCGTCAATGGTGACACATCCCCTCTGCAGTTCTTTTCGAAGAAACTTAACAATGCACAAAAAAAGTTATCTGTCTTTGATCAGGAACTCTTGGCTGTCTGTGAGTATATTAAAAACTTCTGCTCTGCCATAAATGGTCATTCCTGTTACATTGTGATCGACCACAAGCCTCTTGAAGCTGCTATCACCAACCCCCAGGTGGAACCCCCTCCCCGCAGGTTCCACTATTTTGACTACATCTCTCAATTCATCACCAACGTCCGTTACATCAAGGGTGTGGACAATGTTGTGGCTGATTTCCTCTCATGCACTGATGCCATTTTCTCCCTTAGATCTCTCTCATCTTTCGACTTATGATTAGTTTTTGTATATAGGATATCACAAATTACATCATCTGTTGATTGTCATCGACATCTTGAGACGTAACAGACCACTTAGGGAAACACCTAAAGACTGTACATTTGCATGTAGGCAACACCAATACAATTTGTAACTCTTGTAAGAAAATCCCTGTGTATTAGCCCTATGCTGATCTACAGATATCACATAACTTTGGTTTGAGAATGTTACCAGATTGTAAACACACCACAGAAACTAATAACTACTCAGTTAATGTTCATCCATTAGTGGGAAGCAGAGTTATTGCATATTAAAGCTGTATTCCGGAATGTGAAGTAAGAACATGTAGAATTAACAGATAGTAACAGAAAACATATTAAATGGTATTAGATTCTCATCAAACTCAGTACATGCACTTAAAATGCCGTCTGATGCATTAATGTAATACTGGCAATAATTTAATATGTGAATTCCAAAGACTTAATCTGAAACCAACATGACCAAATGGTCAGCTTTTAAGCGTTACATGGAAACTATGATATTTATAGAACTAAAAGAAACTGTCAATAGTTAAGCTTGCAAAAATGTAAATCTGTACATGTTAGGAATTATATTCATAACAATTCATGTTAAAATAGTATTAAGGATCTGAGCAGAGAGACTTGAGGCATCATTATTAAGGCTGTCTTTGGGCAGTCACTATATATGTCAGTATGCAGGTCAACAATGTAATGTGTTATTGAATACAGTTTTATGAAAAGCGCGACTTGTGTTTTGAGTTCACATTAAGTGATGTAGGTCTGTAAGATATCACCCAGCACACAAACTTAACCTGAATTTCAGGCACATGGAGAACCTTACAAGTGAAGCAGATTCTACGAGATACACCCAACCTACGACAATCTGGTAATGTGTTGAACTTAATAATTTTGTAATTGTAACTTTGCTACGTGGAAGTGACATTTATTTGGCATCAGCTTATGGAAGTTATCAGTTTGTAGCAGGTACGTTACAATCTTGAGCTCACCTATATATATATATATGCATGCTTAGTTCTTATGTGCTAATGTAACACCAGTTAGTTTAACAAAATATTTATTGCATTGGTAGAATACATGGCCAAAACACACTGTGAGTCTAAGACAGAGGCTAGGACTAGACTAAAGTTTAGAGTAGATTAAGTATTGACTGACTGTGCACACCAATTCGTGCGTATTAATACATCATGGTGATTTCTAGAATAATATAGTATAAATCTGTTACAAAATGGTTTACAGATTACATTATTTAAGTATAAATGAATCAATGACATACAATAAATATATAAAATTATTACAAGTAGATCAGAAGTATTTTTGTAAGAAACCAAAACAGAAATTAGGTACATAAGTAAATTAGACTATTGCAATATTGGTTTCTGTTTACAAACTTTATACTGAAGAATTTGTGACAATAACATAATTTTAAGATAAGCAGAACATTGCAAACAGATAAGTGCATTACAAAAGACATCAGGAAATGTTAGTGATGAAATCCGTTAACTAAAACGTATTATTGCACAATACTGATGCTATGTTTTTTACGAACAGAAATAGTTTAACAAAATTGTTCTTGAAAAAATTATTATTGTTATGGTGAAATAGTTCTGTACTATATTGTAATAATCTGTGAATACATTCGTGGTTATACGTAAGTAAAGCTTCAGTTACATATGGTATCCTTATCTTGACTTAAGGAAACAAGCTGAATCCCATGGGTTAAATTCATTACACACTCTTCAGGCTGCTGACAAGAAGAGAATGCAACTCAGTCATAACCCTTCCTATTCTCTGCAACCTACTCGCACCACCTTCCCTGGTGTTGTGAGTGAAGTTTGGTGTGATGAATCAACAGGCACTCTCTGCGCCTACAATTCTCATTGCCTCAAGTGCGAGATCTTCAATAAACTGCATAATATTGCTCACCCTGGCATAGAGGCCTCTGCCAAATCAGTTACCAAATAGTTTTGTCTGGTGGGACATGAGGCACGATTACTAATCATGGGCACGTGACGGTTTGGGCACATGACGTTCCCTGTCAAAAAAGCAAAGTTCAAACTCATATCTCCCCTCCTTTGGGCTCCTTTCCTGTTCCTGCTTACTGGTTCCAGTATGTTCATATTGACCTAGTTGGCTCCCTTCCCCTGGTTGATGGTTTTCATTACCTCCTCACTTCAATTGATAGCACCACCCGCTTGGCTGAAACTGCATCTCTCCTGAATGTCCGTGCAAAGACTGTAGCTCATGCGTTCTTGCACTCATGGATTTCCCACTTCAGCTGTTCAGCTTTTATCACTACTGATCAGGGCCATCAGTTTGAATTAATTATATTCCAAATTTTATGCAACCTTTTCGGAATTAAACATATACACATCACAGCCTGTCCTCCTCAGGGAAATGGTTTAGTCAACCATTTGCACTGCGCATTCAAAGCGGATCTCATGAGCCATGACTCACTATGTCTACAGACTCTTCCCCTAGTCATTCTTGGTCTCCACTCAACATACAAACTAGACTTGAAGGTCACTGTGATGGATTTCGTCTGTGGCTGAAACCTGTCTCTCCCTGCCGATCTTGTCCACCCTTCACCTCCTCCTCCCTCTGGCCTTCTCCCCTTCGTTGATCGAATCTGACTCTATCACTTCTCATGTGCCCTTATAGTTTCGGAAATAACTTGTTTAAGTCCACTAACAGATGTAAGTTGTCAACCAACTATGGCTCTGCTGTCGCCTTCCAAAACTACAGAATGGGACAGTACATTTATTAAGTTGGTATTAGCTGAAGTCGGATCACGCATAAAACAATATTTAAAAGTCAGTAAATACATGCCTTTCCTCAAAAATGTTAGGGTTGAGCTGGGATTTAATTTATTTGAACACTATAACTCACAAAGACTGACTATAGCTTTGCATATTCAATATACAACCATATGGCAGTCAAGTGAAATTTTACACCATTAATCCACATGTATACTGATAGCAACCAACAATATTACAATATAACTTATTATATTTAATCAGACATAGTATCTTGACTATTAGACACTAAACTATCTTGAATTTATCACTATTAACACCTTTTGGAAGGTTTTTACACTTTATCGCTGCCAAATAAATTATTTATCCTTCCTAATAAATCTAGGTTATAACAGATATCATCTGAGTCTACAAACTTATGCTAAAAAAAAGTACATAATACTTCTTTGTAGAGCAATACAAACAATTAATTCCCCTTGAAACCTCAAAAGCTATGATTATTAAGAGAAATTCATCAGTTTACCCTTATGAAAATTTTTATTTATGACGACATTTTTCATACGTTCAAAGATAGTAGTCACTCATTTTTTGTTATCAGTCACTCAATGTAATTACTCTGAGCATAGGTGTATGTCAGTTCACTACTTTCTGAACATCTTATCTTCAACATGCCCACATGTTTTTCTCCGAGATGACTATGTCCCCGCCCTTATTCAGCAGCTCCTGAAACATGGTGACAACACATTAATCATATTTATCAACAATTTGCCAATCACTGTCTCAGTGCATCGTGGTTAAACCTGCTCATATCGACCCTGTCTCTCCTCAGCCTCAATCAGACTTAGCCAGCTCCCCTCATCAACCTCCGTCTCTCCATCAACTGCCCCCTCCTGCTACTTCTTCACTTCCTCTGACATCCTCTGCACTTTTTACTCCCTCATCTCCATCGCCTTTCCATGGTTTCTTATTCTCCCCCCTTCCCTCCTCTCCTGCCTACGAATTCATAGTTCCTGTTCCACCACCTCTCACCATGAATATTTCTGTCATACTTTTAACGGGAATATGTATTTCTCTTTTCCCATTAAGTAAAATAAAATGACACATAACTTAATTCTTGTGATTTATTTCGTTTACTTTAACCAGACAAATATACAAATCACATAACACTTTGACAAATATATCACCCAAACTGCATTCCACCTGCACTGTACTCCATTGCCCTGTCCTCCTATTTATACTTTGTTAACAATTACAATGTTGAAAACAGATTGTTATAACAATTACACAAATGTGTTTATGATCACGAAACATAGAGTTAATTAAAACATACAATATGATATAAAAGTAAATACAAAGCACATGATACTTACATAAAATTACAGCCTCTTTTTTCTTTCTTCTTCGGTAATTTCCTGTGATCATATTTACAAACAATGAACTGCTTTGAGACATGGTTATTTAATTAAATACTGAATGAATGATCTTGCTAACATTTACACACAGTGGCGTAGCTACTACACCAACTGACGTTGGGGCCCTCTCTAAACTAAAACTATACCACATGCGCCGACTTTTGAAAATCTTGGGGTATGCTCAGTGGCGTTTCCAATAGGGGGAGGTGGTTGCCGGCCTGCAGCACCCCCTCTTCTCCCCCCGGCAGGTATTTCTAAAAAAAAAAAAAAAAAAAAATTATATTTTCCCAATTCCAGGTACAAAGGTAAAGTAATAATTTTGTTTTGTTTTAGTAGTATTTCTTATTTTTTTGCTTCATCAGGACCATTTTAATCTCTGAAAGGAGAAAAGTAATTTTTAACAAACAGTAGAGAAATTAACAGCCATTAATTTCAATTTCACCTTTCAGAACTATTGGGCGGCTTTTGCGACCATTTGAACCTGTTTTTCCTGTTGTAGTTACTACTGAAGTCATTTTCAGAATTTTCGTTTTCTGAGACATGCATATCAGATAATGATGTGCCTGTATTGTGAATACTGTGTTCATTATTGCAAAAATTAACGTCGAATGATCTTCCTGCCTTCTTTCTTCTCCAGATTTATTTTCTATACAGTATTGCGAAAATAGTCCATAACCACTTCTGCTGTCATACCATGTCTGTTGATATCAATAGGTTCACAACCCATTGTTACATCACACACCAATTCAGTTAACAGGATGAAAAATGTCACGACTTAACACAAACACGATTCCTTGAAGACAATTGACTTCTAAGAGAATACATAAACGTTAAATTAGTAGTATACACATTTTAATCGTATTGTACCAAACCCACTTCATTTCTAGTTATTTAATACAAAAATTAAACGTTACCGTCTTCAGTTTACGATATTGAACTTACAAGCAGCATTCCATTAACATTCGGGCTATTTAGAAAATGATCACTCACATGTCAACATGAATTTCAATGCCTACGAATTCAATTACATGTTTGTTTTAGATAATATTTTTACAGCGGTGTATTTCAAAAGCCAGCCGCCCATCAATGGAATGAGAGAGTCGAATTTAAAAGAAATATAATGTAAAGAAAAAAATAATACCAAAATTTTCAGTGGGGTATTTCGAGCATACCCACTCAAATTTTGGGGTATGCTTGAGCGACCGAGCATACCCGTAATCGGCGCCTATGAACTATACAGATGCAATACTACTTCATTAGCTTCTTACCGCTTACTGGAAGACATAATAAGGCAAACCTACTCTTAAGTAAACTACTGTGTGTCACGCAGCAGATAACGTGTGAAAGTTAATTATGCTTTCAAGCAGAAACTACTGGGTGTATTTGGAAGAAATTTTGGAGAGGGATAGAGATGGACCTGGGTAGGACATACAGATAAAACTACCGTGAAATAGTTTTCGAAGTTGCTCCGTACTAGGTGAACGAAGTCGCAGGCAGAAGCTAGTAAAAGTGAACAATGAAGTTTTACTCAACCACGAAAATATGGCCCCCTGCCGCGAATCAAACCATGAACAGTATTGTCACACACTGCTAGTAATTCAGCAGGTGGCAGGGTGCACGTCTTAGCGGACAAGCAATACCTTTTTAATTCTGAAATGGGAATAATTTTTGGATTTCACTTCGTGCGTTTGAAGTTTGTTGGCAGTGTTCGAAAAGTTAAAAGTCGAAAATCCTTCATTCAGCTAAAATATTATTTTCAGTAGAACGTCGATTATCTGAAGTGTAATTGGAGGACATGGATGTTCGGAAAACCGATTATTCATATAATCAAACTGTACACATCTACTTGCCAGTAAGAAGTACTGTACAGTAAATGTAACTGAACAGTATTTGGAGTCGAGCGATCCTTCACATTGCGCCGAACGGCACGCCGCAACACTTGGAAGGCACAGCTGTTGCTGCGAACAGCTGCGATGCTGCCGCTACTTCTGCTGACTGGAGTGTGCCGACTGTTGTACTCAGCGACTGTCGGCTTGGCCTGTCAGCAGGCCCCACTAGAAGCAATGTTCCGTCACCCTGTGGCCCAGTGCGGCTACTGTGGGCAGCTTAGTTTGACGGGAGGGGGGAAGATGGACGGTAGGGTAGGAAGGTAAAAAATAAAGAAATAAATAAAAATTAAAAAAAAAAAAACCGACGCTCTACTGTAACTTTTTCCGAACTTTGCTCACGGAGGCTGAGGGGCCCCTTGATCTCGGGGGCCCCGGGGCACTGCCCCGCCTAGCCCTATGATAGCTACGCCACTGTTTACACAGCTTCTGGACAAATATCGGCAAGATTTTATAATAGTTTTCAAGTCTGCAGTTTAAAAATGTACAAATACAAAATCAGGCAATTAGCTTTCTACACACATTTTCATATTTAATTAGTGAAATCTTAATGAAAATGAAAGTAATTCTGTTTAGTACAGTCTGTACAACTTAAGAGTCATGTCTGCAATTAGATTTTGGTTTATCTAGTTCTCATTTTTTTATTAGTAGCGTGACTGTTCTTATGCTATCTAGAAGCTTCATGTACCGTTTTTCGTAAGTACACCACAATTAACATTCCTTATTATCAAAGTCACAAGTAACGTTTGTAACCACAGTTTATATCTGACACACACCCAATTTAGTCTTTTTCTATTCGTGATTATATGAAATTCAACTCCATTGAACCAGCTGATACCACTAGCAGTATATGCGAGTCCGGGTCACCCATGCTTCACTTCACCACCAGTCACATCGATCACTGCATTAAAACTGGAGGGAAGGATGTTCCATTACACAACCACCCCTTCACACCCCCCTTCCCCCCCCCCCCCCTCCCGCATGACTGAGACCTAGAAGACCAGCTACTGCCCGAAGAATGAGTAAATATCTGGTGTTACTAACTTGTATTCTCCAGGAGCATTGTGGATGATGGAAGTCCACTCACCATCTTGCAGGCCCTTGCTCTGTCCATGGTACTAGCTCTGCACCTCACACCAATCACACTATCATTTGAAACTTCCAAGGGCAGTAAGACACAGTTCATACAGTCGTCAGTCCAAAGGCAGGGGAGGCAGAGGCAGAAACCAAATAATGCTCATGCTTCACAAGCCTGTGCCTTTGTCTGACATGAACAAAAACATGTGCTAATCAACTTGTCTCATAATTCTTGCAAACTAAACTGTGGTTAATATGACAAAATTGACATAGTGTATAAAATAATATGAAGTATCAAACTAAAATGGTACTATGTTAATGTATCTATTCACATTACTGAACAAGAAAATAAAACATTTGAAAAGAAAATTAATTTATCAGAATTCATATGTACATAATATTTTATAGATAATACTATTGACACAAAGTATTATTGTTTGTAGGGTTTGAGCTCAGTTACATTTCATAATCCAAAAATCTTCCCAGATTTTGGGTAAGCTAGTCTATAAACATTGGGGTGTGGTATCTCAACAACTCTGAATGAACCTATGTATATGTCAAAAACAATTTTCAATTCATTGCTGATTGCTGTTGATCTCTCTTGCAGTCTGACTGGGAGGAGGCCACCAATGCTAAACTGCATTGGCTTCAATCATCTATCATGTCTACATCAACCTGAATTCTTTATTACATTCTCCACTAATGTCTTCAAAGTCACCTCCTACTGGAAGTTGAGAGAGTGAATCTGCAACTAGATTATCCTTCCCTTTGATATACTTAACCAAGTAATCAAATTGCTGAAGAAACAGTGCCCATCTGGTGATTCTGTTATGAAACAGTTTACATTCTTGAATGTAGGTCAGGGCTTTATTGTCTGTATATACAATCACTTTATGGCCTAACAGATAATTTTTAAAATTAGAGAATGCCCAAAAGATTGCCAAAAGTTCCTGTTTTGTAACAGTATAAGCTTTTTTTAAGTTTCTGAAGTGTTCTACTTGCAAAGGCAATGGATCTCTGTTCAGTCTTGTCCCCATTTATTTTTACTTGGAAGAGATATCCACCAAGACCTAATAACTGCTATCTGTGTCTAAACAGAAATGTTGTGACAAATCTGGCCTAAACAACATTTTGCTATTACTATTCATGATAGTTTCAAAAGCTTTCACACATTCTTCAGTCCATGCGCAAATAGCATTCTTCTTCAACAGAAGGCTCAAACAGGGTGCATTTAAAGCTTGCGTATTCAGAAACTTCTGGTAATATCCACAGATTCCAAAGAATGATTTCTACTGCTTTTTTGTCTCAGGTACTGGGAATTTAGCTACTGCTTCAAGTGTCTCTTCATCTGGTAGTATTCCATCCTTTGTAATGATGTGTCGTAAGAAGTTCAGTTGTTCACTGCAAATTTACATTTTTATAGTTTTAAAGACACTCCTCCTAGTATTAATTTCTCACATTCTTCCTTCAGGGTACTCAGATGTTCATCTCATGTCCTACCAGTAATCAATGGGAACAAGGTGTAAGGGTGGGAGGGACATGAAGGGCAGGAGGGGAGTGACTAGTCGGGGATGCAAGTGAAATTTTGGAGCTCTACAGGTGGACAAGTTCTACAAAGGATGGGAGGTCAGAGGAGGGGGTAGGAGGGGAAGGTTGAATGAGGTCTCCGGGTAATGACAGAGTCTGTCCGTAGGCAAACTCAGCCACTGTTTCTTCAAGATCTGGCTTGTATGTAGTGCACAGGCCCAGGAGCAACAAAGGCAGCACCTCCACCCACAGGGTGTCATGACACATTAAGGCTGCCTTAAGGGTTCGGTGCCAACGCTCGACTAGTCTATTGCCTTGGGGTCATAAACAGTTACGTGAATACATTTGATGCCGAGGAGGTTACAAAGGCTTTAAAAACGTGAAGACTTGATCTGACGGCCCAGGCAAAACACAAAACCCAGGAGTGCACAAATGCGTGTGCAACTGTTTCCTACATGTTGTTGGGAATGGAAGTGGCTTTGACCCAGTGAGGAGTGCACTCGATGGAGGGAAGCTGGGGGAAGGAGGGCCAACTAGATCTATGTGAACATGTTGGAAGCAATTGGGTGGATTGGGGAAAGAGTCGAGGGGATGGAACATATGAGTATGAACCTCAGCTTTCTGCCAGGGAACACAGGTGCGATCCCAGGCTTGGAAATCACACTTGAAGTCTCACCAGATGAATCTGGTCTGTGACCTACTTAGTGGAGGCTTTGACACCTGGCTGAGCCAAGTTGTGTAGTTTTCCGAAGATTTCTTGAGATAGGCAGCAAGGAATATAGGGGTGAAGCTTGCCAGTGGATTCATCACACTGAACCTCAACTAAAACTCTAGGGAAGGTGGTATGGATAGATCGCAAAGAAGAATCTCAAATCAGTTGCATAGTGTCATCATCAGACACCTGCAAAGTGGCAAGCTGAGAGAGGTCCAAGAGAGAAGAAACTGCACCAATGTGTGAAAGGAAATCGGTCTTGACATTGTCCGCACCTTTGTTGAAGTGGATATCAGTGGTGTATTGAGAAATGTAGTCGAAATAGTGGAACCACCATGGAGGAGGGCCTGCAGGAGGGTTTGAAATAGCAGCAGGCAGAGGTTTATGGTCTATGAGAATGTAGGAAGAATGGCCGTCTATAGCAGAGTGGAAGTGTTTGATGGCCTCATATACGGCCAGGAGTTCTCGAGTAATTTTTCTATTATTCAGTTTCTTCAAGAAAAATTGCAAAGGAGAAGTGACACCATTGAGGGATTGGATGACTGAGCATCCGTATAATGAATAGTTTGGCATCTGGATGAGACTGAGCAATGATGATGGTTTGAGCGTGTAGGTGTTTAAGGGCCAAGAATGCCGAAGACATGGCATCCATCCCGGGAACAGGCCGATCACCAGAGATGTGTTTGCCAGCAAGAGTGTCTGTTAGAAGGGCCTGCAGTTTGGCAGTACCTGACAAATGTCATTGGTAGTAATTAATAGTAATTCTTTAAAAGTTGTGAGAGAAGGCATGTTTCTGATGTGCTCAGTTTTATCAGGAGTTGGGCAGATACCATCAGCCAAAACCATACAGCTGAGGAGAGGCACTGCCTTTTGCTGCAGTTTGTATTTGTTGTCATACATTTCAATGCCAGCTGCACCAAAGGTGTCACGAAGGATTTGTAAATGTTTTTTATTCTCCTTGACTGAGCTACTGAATATTAAAATGTCATCAAGATATGCAAAACAAAACTTCAAGGGAAATAAAATCTCATTGATAAATCTCTGCCAAGTCTGGGTGGCGTTTTTGAGGCCAAAAGGAATGAATCTGTAGTTAAATAAACCTATGGGAGTTGTCATAGCAGTATCTACAATGTCTTCAGCCATAGGGATTTGGTGGTAAGCAAGTTTGCAGTCCACTACCGAAAACACTTTTGCGCCTGCCAGAGACTGTGTAAAGTCAGCAATGTTTAGGATCGGATAATTGTCCATTATAGTATGAGTGTTAAGGTGGCAGTAATCTCTACACATACGCCAAGAACCCTCCTGTTTGGGCACTAAATGAATGTGAGAGGACCAGCTGCTAGGTGAGGGATCAATGACAGCCAACTTTAAAAGTTCAGAAATTTGTTCTTTGACGGCCACAATTTCTTCAAGCTGAGGTGGCGCAGCTTGCTAGTGATGGGATGGCCATCAATAAGACACAGTTTCTGCACTGTTCCATTCATAACCACTGAGACAGAAGGTTATGTTTACACTCACGGCCAATGTTTGCTGTGATGGGCAAGGCTGAAGCCAAGGGAGGGGGCATGGCCCGTTGCGCGTCACATGGATTCCGCGAGGAAGGGTGTGTGTGGCTTGCCCATGCTCGTGGTTGGTGTAGTGAACGAAGACACTAGGAAAGTTACTGTTCCGACCGTGTGTTTACTTGGGCACACCACTAGCACTCTGGTACAAGATGGTGTCAAATGAGAGTTCCTGTGGTGGCCACTAGATGTTGGAGGCATGTGCATCGAGGTAGCAGTCTGCTTGACTGATGGAGTGATGAATTCAGGGCATGTGCAGAGAAGGTAGTGTTCATGGTGGCTGCCAGATTGGGCCACCACACAGGTTGAGCATTCACGCAAGGCATTGGCATGGAAACACAGGTCTGTTTACAAACATCCACATAAAAGCAGCAGAGAGGAGCACAGTCACAAACACTATTTACATTGTATGCAGTCTCGACAGCTGTGGGAGCACTTTTTGAGAACATTTGTAATAACCTTTGAGTGAGAGTCCTGTTAACTAGATAGCAGAGATGAAAGTTGATGCTTAGAGGACTCCAGCTGAGATTCCATGACTGTAAGGCGGCGACCTATGTGCTTGCTCTGATGGTGCAGATGGAGCACACATTCACATTTGCTCGACCACTTTGACAGGGTCGATTCAGATTGTTTAATAGTATCATAGCACTCACGTACAGCATTTTCTCTCACTCAACACAGTTTGATAACTTGTTCCTGTTCACAACACAACTTTGAAAACAGCACATTGAACTTCTCAATAGTTTGTAACACTTGCGAACAACAGGTGTGGTACCAAGACAAGAGTCAGAACTTGACAGTGCACAAGAAATATAAGTGTTTGTGGGGTGGTGAAATACCAAACATTACACAACATGCTACTAAAATGAAAGTTTGCCCTTCGGTGCCAAGCAGACAGTAAAAGAACCTGCACACAGCCGCCATGAGGCATTGACAACAGGAAGTACAGCACTGTGAGGGCAGAGTGGGTTGGTAGCAATTGAAGGCAGCAATAGTGATACATCGGCACCAGTGTCAATCAAGAAACAAATATTTGAAGCACAGTCATGTATGTACAAATGACCATTTGACGGTGGAAAGTAACGAACGGAGTGGAAAACATATAGGCACCCGAGGTTGTCTGAGCAGGAGGCAGCACTTAAACCATACTGCACTCAGCATTTGGGTGGTGACATGTCAAACGGCACTTCCTTGCAGTGTCACTGAAGCGGCTGTGGAAGTAGCAGTAGGGATAGTATGTTGCTTGTTCTTGCAGGAAGCGAATTAGCACCACTGGGCCATCCTCGGCATCGGAGGAGCTGCTTGCAGGTAGTGCAGAAGTGGCAGGGACGGCAAAGCTGATACCCAGTCTGCATGTAGGCGTAAGTCTATGCCAGTTTTTTTTCACTGCTGAATGTTTGATATGCCCAGCAGCTGGGGCATGCTGGCAAGATTGCGTCTTGGTCAAAGCTTGCCACTTGCGTGTAGATAGGAGTCGTAGACTCTGTCGGCGATACGCATCTGCTCGCTTTGAATTTGCAGAATGTTGTAAGTTAGGGCAGTCTGTACTGCGAGAGGGAATTTGATGACCACACAGCCATAAGGTGGAATCAGGCATGTCATGTTCATTGACCAAAATGTGAAGACGACGCCAGCGCTGTGACAGCTTTTTGTCCCCCAAGTGTTTCGAATGGTATCTTCAGGCATGCAAGTGACACTCTCTAGGAGTTTTCGTGTGGTGAAGGCATTCCGGTCCAATGCAAGTGGAGCGGTCACAAGGTCAAAGATCAAACCAACATGTTGGTGATGGTGCATGATAGGCACAGGTAACGAGCTGAGTCATCGAGTGAATAATGGTCAAATATTTGTTCAGCCAACATAAAACATGTCAAGGGAGTCTCAAAGTAGAAAGGCGGCAGCAGGGTTGGGGAGTAACACATTACTTGTAACACCATTACTAGTAACATTTACTTTCAAAAGGTAACGGACAGTAACAGCGTTATTATATGCATGAAGTAACTTTAACTGTAACCAAGTTACTCTTAAAGGTTAAATATTTAACAGAAGTAGCGTTACTTCCCTTTTTGTATGAGTTGGTCAGCTTATGCTGAAGTGTTCGAATTTGATGAAAATTGTGTTGTTGGGAAAACAATTCAAAGCATTCAATTTCCACAATGAACTTTAGACATCATGTACATGTTGGTTTTTTGCTTGCTGTTGGCATTAAGGTGCGTTTACAATGAGTTTGAAGCATGTTCTACAATGTTGTTCACTGCTAGTTTTGGACTACGGTACCGATTTTCACAACATGCTGTCAACAAAAAAGCTCAATTCCATGGGAGTGGCAGTAAGGAAATAATGTTAGTGGCTAGCTAGCATTAAATGCTTCTTTGCAGTGGTATTGTTCGATTTTGCTCTTTGTTTCTATAGAGTTACATGTCTTTCCATGGGTTTGTTCACCAAATGACTTGTGACCTTCTAATAAGAAGCAGAGACGTACCTGTGGAATGTTCGACGTCACAATAATATTAAAAAAAGAAGCATGACTCTCTACAGAAAATTGCTACATTGATGGCACCAGCCATGTGTTAAGTAGATAAAACAATTCAGTCTCTCATTTGTCAACACCACAGCAACAACAACAGTATTTGTTATCTTATATTGGAAAATGAGTCATCAAGTTAGTTAGTTGGTGGCCTATGAAAGAATTATAACAATATTTTGTTTTTAGAGCACTTTCTATGAAGCACAAATGAAATTGTGTACTAAATGTGAACATGAAAAGGAGATTGTCAGGAGCAGATTCCTTGCCACATTTATTTGTACTGTGCATGACTTTAAAGATAAAGAAGTTTCCTTTATTGAAAGTGATGATTTGGATTAATGTGAAAACATAAATAAATACGCAATAAATTAATTATATATTTCAGTGCCATTAATATAACTGAATTACATTTACACAAGCCTTCAACCAAAGCTTCACAAACTGCTGGGGCAGTAATGAGATATGGCTGGCTTTGAAATGTGGAATAGATACACAAGGGTTTCATAGACATTTCCTGTTGCCCAGAAACAGAGAGTAAAAGCAAGTCTTCTCTTCCCAGGAGTTTTTATTCTGTAATTTGTGTGTTTCTTTGAAATAACTGACCCTGTATTACTCATTATAATTTCAAAATCTGATGGCGAAATCTTGGTGAGATTACAAAAGTCTTCCAAATTCAGCTCGCACACCGTGTCATTCAAATTCAAATGTTTGTAAACCTACTGGACCACACTTCTATGGTCATCAGCCCATAGACTTACACAATAAATAAACCAACTTACACTAAGGACCACAGACACTCCTGTTTCCGAGAGATGACTCGAACATCTGGCTGGAGCACCCATTCAGTCCGTAGCAAGATGCCAAGATGCCATATACCGTGCGGCCACTCCTGTGCAGCAACGTGTCATTCCCGTCACATCTATTTTTGCTACTTCGACAACTATGTATTTTTCATGTAATTATTTCGTTGAGTAGCCTGAAATTAATGCAGCACCTGATATCAGTAATTCTTCCTCTTCACCTGTAATAGTGTAGCTCTCAATGCAAATAAATAGTTTGAAATGTTTGCTCATTGCTGCCATTTCAGTGTAATAGACATTGCAAATATATTCTCTGTTTATTTAATGATGCATTAATTATGTGTTATTATTAATTATTGATTGACATTAAAGCTTGTTTCCTTTCAACTTGTGTAAGGTTCATTACAAATTTACAGACGAGTTACAATTCCAATTTTTAACAGTAACTGTAAAGGTACATGTAACTGATAGTTACTTTCAATGTGTAGTAACTATAACCGTAACTAAGTTACCTTTTAGGAAAGTAACTTTAACTGTAACTCAGTTACTTTGAAAAAGTAACTTTGCCAAACCTGGGTGGCAGTTTAGGAAGGCATCCAGGTGATGCCGACTTGCTGTGGCGTCGAGAGGAAACTTGACATTGTTGTTGTATCCGATGGGGCCTGGAAGATGAGTGAGCAGGTTTTGGAAGGTAGAGGTGAGACAACACGGGCAACCAAGTGTAAGAGTCACCAGTATGTGCTCTGAAAATGGGTGGATGTGCGAACTGGTGCAGCCGAGAATGTTCTTGTTTGTCAACAGTGTGGAACAATGGAAGTGACTGTTGTAGGTGTGACATGGCAGACGCATCACTTGACGCGGGAAGCGCAAAGAACAAACTGGCACTTTGTGACTTATTCAAGTTCACATCACCACTGACAGATCGAGCAGATTTGTCCAGACAGTCAATTAATACACTTGGTGGAGTGTATTGTACAAAGGTGGCTGACACACTGTTAATATAGTCCAAGTTGGATGTTGTGTTGTGTTGTGGTCTTTAGTCTGCAGACTGGTTTGATGCAGTTCTACATGCTACCCTTTCCTGTGCAAGTCTCTTCATCTGAGAATATGTTCAGCAACCTACATCCTTTTAAATCTGCTTACTATATTCGTCCCTCGGTCTCCCTCTATGATTTTTACCCCACAAACTTCCTTCTAATGCTAAGTTGAAAATTCCTTGATGTCTTAGAATGTGTCCAACCAATCTATCTCTTCTCTTAGTCAGGATATGCCAAAAACTCCTTTTCTCCCCGATTCG
The DNA here is from genome assembly GCA_026315105.1 of Locusta migratoria. Taxonomy (NCBI): domain Eukaryota; kingdom Metazoa; phylum Arthropoda; class Insecta; order Orthoptera; family Acrididae; genus Locusta; species Locusta migratoria. The sequence continues at coordinate 614,972,232 of CM048746.1, forward strand.
GTTAAGCACCTCTCTCATTAGTTACGTGACCTACCCACCAAATCCTCATCATTCGTCTGTAGCACCACATTTCAAAAGCTTCTATCATTTTTTTATCTGAACTCCTAATCATCCATGTTTCACTCCCATACAATGCTACACTCCAGACAAATGCTTTCAGAAAGGACTTCCTAACATTTAAATTAATATTGGATGTTAACAAGTTTCACTTCTTTAGAAACACTTTTCTTCGCAAAGCCATTCTTCATTTTATATCTTCTTTACTTTGGCCATCAGAAGTTATCTTGTTACCCAGATAACAGAATTCATCTCCTTTTATTGTCTCATTGCCTAATCTAATTCCTTCAGCATCACCTGATTTTCCGACATTGCATTCCATTACCTTCATTTTACTCTTGTTAATGTTCATCTTATATCTTCCTTTCAAGACACTGTCCATCCCGTTCAATTCTCTTATAGATCTTTTGCGGTCTCTGACAGAATTACTGTGTCATAGCCAAACCACTATGTTTTTATTTCTTCTCCCTGCACTTTAATGCCCTCTCCAAATTTCTCCTTCCATTCCTTCACTGCCTGCTCAATGTATATATTGAACAACATTGGGGAAAGGCTACAACCCTGTCTTACTCCCTTCCCAACCTCTGTGTCCCTTTCTTGCTCTTCGACTCTAATAACTGCTGTCTGGTTTTTGTATAGGTTGAATATAACTCTTCGCTCCCTATATTTTACCCCTGATACCTTCAGAATTTGGAAGAGTGTATTCCAGTCGACATTGTCAAAAGCTTTCTCCAAATTGACAAATGCTAAAAATGTAGGTTTCCCTTTCCTTAGCCTATCCTCTAAGATAAGTCGTAATGTGAGTATTGCCTTCCATATTCCTACATTTCTCCGAAATCCAAACTGATCTTCCCCAAGGTCAGATTCCACAAGTTTTTCCATTCGTCTGTAAATAATGTGTGTTAGTATTTTGCAACCATGACTTATTACACTGATAGTTCTGTAATTTTCACACTTGTCTGCACTTGCTTTCCTTAGAATTGGAATTACAATATTCTTCTTGAAGTTGGAGGGTATTTCCCCTGTCTCATACATCTTGCTTACAAGGTGATACAATTTTTTCACAACTGGCTCTCCTAACGACATCAGCAGTTCAGACAGAATATAATCTACTCCAGGGGCCTTGTTTCAACTCAAGTCCTTCAGCACTCTGTCAATTTCTTCTCGCAGTATAATATCTCCTTTCTCATCTTCCTCCACTTCAGGTGGCTGTATGGGCAGAAAAAGGTGCATTCGCGAGACATGAAAACTGTCCATAATTAATCAGGCGGTTGATGCATGCACTGTGATGAATACCATGAGAGGCAATTCCAAGTTCGAAAGCACTAACAAAGTTATGAGAGGTGACTGAACTTTGTTGGTGTAGCATGTGGCCTGCTGAAGGATACATGCACTTGCTCAGTGGGACGGTTGTCAGTCTAAAATTCAAATTTTGCTTGTTAGAAAGGTTCATGTTCTGCAGAATTTTAACTTTAGGTGCATACTATATTTGATGTGGTATATGAATAACACTGTTTGTTGATGAAACACTAGAAGAACGAGTGGCAAACCACAGCCTGAGTCTACTGAGTTCCTTGCAGCACTAGATGCAATTGGCATGACGAATATGACCTGTGAGAAATTGTACTGAGCATACAAATTTGAAGCACACAAAGCAGACATGCACTTGATTCATGGCGATGAAGTTGCTACATCTTGAAATCAAAGTAGAGGTGGCACTGTCGTGGTCATTGTAGCAACCATTGAGACAATGATTTCCATGTTTTACAGTGGAATTCCACACAAAAACAAGATGTCGCTGCACAATGCACTTGAATTGGCAGTGAACCTGACTATGGAGTCACCAATATGGACATTATATGGGGTTGTAGCCCCAATAAAAACCATATGTATGTAAGAAAACTTTTATTAAATCATTCAAGCACATACAAAAAAGAACTGAACTAACATACCTGGTGTGCTCATTGAGGCTGAGCTCCAAAGATGTTATTACAAAAATATATTACATGTCTTTTGATATCAGTTGGTTCCATGGTCGATCAGTCACCACATTAGTATTTATAATTCATCATTTTGTAATTGGATGATTATGCTGGCTATTGGCAGATACTACTGACTGGCCACCTCATGATTTGGTATGTATTATAAGATAAAAAAAAAAAAAAAAAATCCCGCAATTCTTGTGTATTTAAACTGTTAACACTGGAAAATCTGATTGGAATGTCAGTAATAGACGATAGGAATAACTCCCCATAAAGAGATTCGCTGAGCTGCTGACAGACATAAAAACAGATAATCACATACACACAACTTAAATTTTCAACTATGGCCTTCGTCAGACAAAGAAACTCATACATTCAGACAACTATACACACACAACCACCATGACTGACCACCCCAGCATAATATGCATCTAGACTGTGAGTGAGGTGGGGAGTGGAGGGGAAAGGATGCCAGCTAAAGGTGGGGATGGAAATGTTTTGTGTTGTATGATGGATTGTAAAGGCTCTGATAAGTGGAATTTGAATTGCAACAATGAATGTGGTGAAGGGAAGAGGCAGAAAATGATAAAAGGGAAGTGTAGATGAATGTGGGGAGGAGCTGGTGGGATCTGGAAGAAAGAAAGAAAAAAGAGGAAAGAAGAGAAAAGAATAAAATACAGTAGAACCCCTATTCGACTTTTTCTAGGAACTGGAATTTTTTAACGTTAATTGGGGGTTTAGCTTAAATTGAGGTTTTGATAGAAAGCAAACCTTTCTCAGAACTGTTAGCCTTTACTGATGAGAACTGCATTGCCAACACACATAATTTACACAATAACAACAACAAAAAAGCAAGGAAATACTTGCCATACACACTATACTGTAATTAAAACTTTTTCTGTAGCACTAATATGGTAGTCAAAGATCCTACTGTAGTTTCCCAGCACACTAAAAATTAAAACAACCACAAAATACTCACACAATTACAGTAATATAATATATTGAGTTACTTTACCTATATACAACATATATTTACATGACTTTCACAGGGTTGCATTTATTCCTCCCTAACATCATCATCTTCTTCGATATCTTCATCATCCTGCTTTAATTCATCTTCACAGATTTCCTCAACATCCCGGATGCATGTAGTGGTGGCACCATCATCACAAGCCACAAATTCATCAAAGGTGATGGGTAAATTGTTAGATACCTGCACCCAGTCATTCATGTCCACTCCTGCTTCATCACTGTTGGCTGAATATATACTCCACCATGATGTCATTGAATGGTGTTTGTGCGTGGACATTTGTTTTGTTACGAATGTGTCATTACGTTTTACAGTACCATGTGATACATTTACGATCACCAATCCACCTTCTGAACCACATGATTTAATTTAAAGACACTAATCATTTCAAACAATGATGATTTGCAATTTTTGTAAAGAATGTGTCTTTACTTTTCACAATATAAACTGAACCATTTAAATTCACTCATCACCTACTGAGCCCCATTATTTAATTGGAAGAGACTAATCATTCAAAACATTGATAATTTGCAACTCAAATTACAGTGTGGTAGAAATTTAATGTCATAATATTTTTCGTCAGAACACGGGTGTATCGCTTAACGCACATTAACAAACAAGTGACTGCTGACCTGCACAATGCCCACTGTCAACTTATCAGGTAAGTACAGTACGACCGTACTGCTGATCTAGACGTGACACATGCTAGACATATATCATTTCAGTGATTTTGTAGTCTGTGTGTTATGTACATCGGCTTTTAGTTTATGAGCACACAAACCCGTATTCCACCCGCAGGATACATGTATGGTATATTCATTATGAAAATTGTGATTTTAATGTAAGGAGGAAAACTCAATTATAGGCCATAAATCGTCCTTCACAAGCTTATGATGTCTTTTTCATAGGTTTTTTATTGTCACATAACCATAACAAATAGAAATAAATACTTAAGAATTTCAACATTTCCTAATACTAAATACAGTTTTTCCATATTTTGAATTACATTAAATCGAATATAAAATTGCAAGTCACTTATGGAATAATTTTTGAGACTTGACAATTCTTCTGTTAGATGGAGGTTTACACTAAATCGAGGTCACGCAACATCAAGGTTATACTGTAAATAAAAATAAAAAGTAATGGGGAGATCTATAAAAATATATAGAAAATATCTGAAGTAATGGCCAGACAAAGATAACCTTTTTCAGACACCCTACCGAATGGAGAAAATAGACTAACAAAACAAATTCTCTCCTTTTCCTGATCCCTGTGATGGAAGCACTACTTTGCTACCAATCTCTCTGACTGTAACCTACCTAATCCCAATATTGAACCCTGCCTGTCCTGATTCATACCACCATCCAACAAAGATCCCCCTGCACTCCCCCCTAACCACTCTCTGGTTACCCTCCAAGAGTGCCTCACCTCCAACTTGTCCTCACCATCCTTTCCCAAGTCCCTTCCCAAGAACTCAAACCTTTCAGCAGAAGCAAGAAGAGCCATCCAAAACCTTAAAACTAATCCTAACATAATCATCCTACCTGCAGATAAAGGTTCCACCACTGTAGTTATGGATCACAGTGACTACCTGCCAGAAAGGCTCCGCCAACTCTCTGACTCCTCCACCTACAAGTTGTGCTGGAATGACCCCATCCCCAAAGTCCAACAAGATCTCCAATCTCTACTTAAATCCTATGGCCCCTCCCAGAAACTCTCCCCTGAATCCATCTCCCTCCTCACCCCAGCAGCACCCTGGACACCTTCCTTCTCAATGCTCCCCAAAATCCACAAACTTAATAATCCTGGATGCCCTATTGTGGCTGGTTACTGTGCTCCTACCGAATGAATTTCAGCCCTAGTTGACCAACACCTCCAACCAATTGTCCAAAATCTATCTTCCAGCATCAAGGATACCAACCACTTCCTTAACTGACTCTCCACCATTCCCACCCCTTTGCCTCCTGGATCCTTACTTGTCACAGTGGATGCCACCTCCCTGTACACCAACATACCTCATTCCCAAGGCCTTGCCGCTCTGGAAAACTACCTCTCCCAACATCCCTCTGAACTCAAGCCTGTTACTTCATTCCTCATAACCCTTACCAATTTCATCCTAACATCCACTTTTCCTTTGAGGGGAAAGTTTACCATCAAATCCAAAGCACAGCCAAGTGCACCTGCATGGCACCCTCCTATGCCAACCTGTGTATGGGCCATCTCGAGTAATCCTTCCTAGCATCCCAAATCTCTGGCCTGGTTCAGGTTCATTGATGATATTTTCATGCTCTGGACTTAGGGCCAGGACACCTTATCCTCCTTTCTTCAGAACCTCAATTCCTTCTCCCCCATCCACTTCACCTGGTCTTCCTCAACCTACCTTGCCACATTCCCGGATGTCAACTTCCACCTCACTGATGGCTCCATCCACACTTCCGTCCATATTAAACTTACCAACCACCAACAGTACCTACACTTTGACAGTTGCCATCCCTTCCACGTCAAAAAATCCCTCCCTTACAGCCTGGCCACCCATGGACGGCATATCTGCAGTGACAAGAACACCCTTTCTGAATATGCTGAGAGTCTCACAAAGGTTATCACAGACCTAGTCCGCAAACAGATCTCCCATGCCATATCCTCACACATCCCAAATCCTCCTCCTAACACCAGTAACCATCCACAAAAGAGCGCTCCTCTTGTCACCCAGTACTACCCTGGACTTGAACAGCTAAATTGCATCCTTTGCCAAGGTTTTGATTTTCTATCCTCGTGCCCATAAATGAGAGCCATCCTGCCCAAGATCCATCCCACCCCTCCTAAAGTGGTGTTCCATTGCCCTCCCAACCTCCACAACATCCTAGTTCATCCTTATGCCAGCTCACTTCCACAGGGATCATATCCTTGTGGAAGATCCCGCTGCAAGACCTATCCAATCCACCCACCCAGCACTTCCTATTCCAGTCCTGTCACAGGCTTATCCTACCCTATCAGAGTCCAGGCCACCTGTGAAAGCAGCCATATAATTTACCAACTGTGCCGCAATCACTGTGCAGCTTTCTGTATTGGCATGACCACCAACCAGTTATCCATTAGGATGAATGGCCACCGCCAAAGTGTGGCCAAAAACAAGGTGGACCACCCTGTGGCACAGCATGCAGCGGAGCACATGCTTGATTTCAATGGCTGCTTCACAACCCAGGCCATCTGGATCCTCCCATCCACCACCAGCTTTTCTGAACTGCACAAATGGGAGTTATCCCTACAATACATTCTCCAATCCCGAAATCATCCAGGCCTCAACCTATGATAACTTCCCTTTTTTCCCCATACCTTACAGTTCCTACCTCTCTATCCCAAACCTCACCTATTTTGAGTGGTGTGTGAATGTGTGTGTGTGTGTGTGTGTATGCAGTCTTGTTTACCTGCAGTGTGCATGCATTTATTTTATTTTTAAAATTTTTTTTCCTCCCCTCACCCGCCTCCCCACTCCATTCCTAAGCTGCATCTCATTATTCCCATCTAACGCATCCCCACCACCATGACGTAACCTTCCTACCCCTCTCCCCTCCCCTCCCGTCCCTGATTTACTCCGCCACAGCAGCTGAAGGTTATAGTTGCATGACTGTGTTGTGTGCCTGTGTGATTACATGAGTGTTCTATTTTCTGAAGAAGGCCATGGCCGATAAATGAAAGTGTTGTATGTGTGTGTCTTTTGTATGTGCCTGTCACAGCTCGTCGTCAAGTCTTTGCAGTGAGTTATAAACTGTCCTTACCATATTATTAACTCCTATATTTCTGAAAGAAGAAATTGACAATAACATGGATTACAAATGTCAGGAGATATCTAGAAAGAAACAACATCAAAGAATCAGAAACAGAAGAAAGAAACTGTTTCAAAAATAAAATACTAAATCTGGAAGACCTTCAGAGCAGAAGAAATAAAAAATTAGGAACAACATGGACAGAAGAAAGGAAGAGAGCTCATGGGGAGAAAATTAGGGAATACTGTAAAATAAAAATAGGATACAATAAACGAAGGAGAGGAACTGAAATTGCTAACGTGTCCCTAGTTGGTCAATACGACTGGAAGAAAATAAAAATTAATTAATTAATTAATGGGATATTGTAGGGGACATCACACAGTTGCAAGGAAGACATGAATGATGCTAGATGATGATGATGATGATGATTGGTGTTTTAGGGCGCTCAACAGCGAGGTATGATGCTAGAGAGAGAGATGCAGGATAATGAGTGGGGAAGGAAGAGTGGGGGGAAAGATGTTAGGCATAGGCTTTAGGGATGGGGAGTTATCTTAGGTTGAGGCTAGGGTGGTTGGGGGACCATAGAATGTGTTAAAGGGACAAATCCCAACTGTGCAGTTCATAAGAGCTCGTGGTGGAAGGGAGGATCCAGATGGCTCAGGTAGTGAAGAAGTCATTGAAATCCGGAGTGGTGTGTTCAGCTGCATGCTGTGCCACATGGTGGTCCATCTCGTTTTTTGTCACAGTTTGGAACTGGCCGTTCATCCTGATGAACAGCTGGTTCATTGTCATACAAATATAAAATGCCGTGTAATGATTGCAGCAGAGTTTGTATATCGCACGGCTGCTTTATCAGGTGGCCTGACCTCTGATGGGGTAGGATAAGCTTGTGATAGGACTGGAATAGGAAATGCTAGGAGGGTGGATTGTGCAGGTTTTGCATTGGGGTCTTCCACAGGGGTATGATCCCTGTGGTAAGGAATTGGAATTGAGAGTGGCATAGGGATGGACTAGGATGTTGTGGATATTGGGTGGGTGATGGAATACTACTTTAGGAGGGGTCGGAAGGATCTTGGATATGGTGTCTCTCATTTCAGGGCATGATGGCAGATAATTAAAGCCCTGACAAAAGGTGTGATTTAGTTGTTCCAGTGCAGGGTGATATTGGGTGACAAGAAGGACACTCCTTTGAGACTGGTTACTGGGATTGGACTGTATTCATTGCCACGATTCAAAATCCGACTTATCAGAGGCTTTACAATCCATCATGCAACATAGAATTTTCCATCTCTACCTTTACCCGGAATCTTTCCTCCTCCACTCCCCACCTCACTCACAGTCACCATTAGATGCGTGTGGTGCTGGGGTGGCCAGACATGGTGGCTCAATAATAAGTTGAAACAGGTTACCTTCATTAATAAAACAAGCAGTCAAGACTTTATATATTATATCTACTCAATTGAATTTTCCTGTTAGTCAGCTAAAACAATAATGCAATTGGAATTCTCAACTTGTGAACCAACAAATATAGGTTGCCAATACTCTAAGAATGAACCTGCAGTTACACATTCTTTAACAGACTGAGTTCTTGCATTTTGAGGAAATGCTAAAATTATTGGTTCATCTCAGAGTGGAAATTACTAAAGAGTTATTATTATTGCTAGCCAAATTTGATGTATTTGCAGCCCAAAACATACATATTTATGCAAATAAAGGAAAGGAATACAGAGTATTTGTCAGAAAAACACTGAAAAATTTACCCATCTGATTGATCAGGCATACACAGTCATATTACCTATGGAATTAATAAATTATTCAGTCACCTTGGATTCTACTCGTGATGTATCTTATGTAGCTCAATTGATTCTGATAGTGCAATGTGTTCTACCATCTTGACAAGTGGAAAGATTTGTGAGGTTCTTGGATATGAAATAGTCAGAGTGCTGAACAACTAGCCCAAAGCTTACAATGTTTAACAGAGTAATACTTTAATGTAAATGATTCTCATTGAAAAAAGTTATGAAAATGCTACCAACATGTGTTGTAGGTACATCAGCTTAGAAGTGCAAATTAAGGATATAGAAAAGTATGCTGGATATATACACCCTGTTTTGCACAGTCATTAAATTTGGTTGTCACATTTACTGCAGAATGATGTACAGAAGCACCCATTTTCTTTGATTTTGTTGAAAGCCTTCATGTGTTCTTTTCTGCTTCTAACTATCAATGGGGGTTTTCTCTTCAAAGCCTTGAAAATGATAGTACTGTCAAACGGGGTGATTTCGGACAGTTTTGAGATTATTTTCACTATAACTTTCATAGATTTTGTCAGATTTCATTGTCTTTTACAGTAGTGTATGGTATATCTATAACCAATAAAATATCCTAGAAACAGAATGTCCCTGTGCATCTAATTTTGCTTGAGACAGACAAATAAAGTGTCCAAAATCACCCCATGGACTGAAGTGATTTTTGACACGTGTATTTTCTGTCTGGTGTTTCGAAGTGTATGGTGTGATTTCAGACACAAATTGCCTTTTTTTTTAAATTCTACTTTTTTCTGTTCGATTTTAGTGATTTTTAATATATTTTAAGGACATTAGTGATTAAAATAATGGATAAGGACTGAGAAGGAATTTTATTTATTAACGGCTTTTCTATATGTTAATTTCCCACACTGAATATCTCAAACTACTTTCCTTAAAATTTACAGGTCATAATTACACTGACCTTGAAGACCTTTCTTACTTTTATACATTCTCAGCATTATCTGAAATCACCCCACAAAGTACAAAACTATGAAGAAACCTCAATTACTTTGAAACTTTACACAAAACTCATGAGAAACTGGCACAAAACTTATCACAGTGCTGCAGCCTACTGATCTCGTTGACAACTTATGCTCCAATACTTTTCTGCCAGTCGTAACAACAGAAATTTTCCACTCTGTAACTCAGGGAGAACTTACAACAATGAGATTGTCTGACTGATTATAGCGTCAGTAAACAGTTGATCCAAATGCAGGAGCTCGGGACACAGAAATTACAGTCAGGCGCATAAAATAAGTAGTGCGTGGAGGTGCAAAGTAGTGCTAATTCATTGCTATGCAGCGGGAAAGAGAAGATAAACCATATTGTCCGAAATCACCCCGATGTCCAAAATCACTCCATTTGATGGTACGGGAATTTGGAATTCTGAAAAGGCTGTTTATATTAATACTATCAAACAAGGTTTGGATCACATATTTACTAAAATCCATCTACAGGTAGTGCTGTAATCAGGATTATCAATAATTATGAAAGTGAAAAAGTTGGAAATAGTAATAATGTGTGTCCAATGTAACAGAATCCAGGAATGCATGCAAGCTACTCCTGTTTTGCTGTAGTTGCCTGATCAAGATCTGAACAAAGGATAGGCTCTGCATTTGTTTACATATTTCCATGCAGACATTATCAGATGTTGGGATGTGGGAAACTGCCTAAAAAAACACAACATGGCTGGCCGGCACACAGTCCCATGTTGTAATCCACCACATGGATTTGAAATTGGACTGGCACACCTCTACATCCCAGGAAGTAGCACCTAAAACTGCACATCTAATTGGGTAGATCTTAGAGTCATTGATCTAAATTGTATCATCTCTAATTTCCGAAATAAAATCAAGAAAGGTTTATTTTCTTGTTTTATTTTATATCCTAAACTATACAACCTAAACAAACCAGGGACACCTTGTCAGCATTTCCTATAGGCCCCACGCTGGATTAATCTGGCACTGCATAGACTATTAAGTACAGGACAAATAAAAAAAAATGACGTATAAACAACTATCTCAGCCATGTAATTTCTCCATAATAAAAAGTAGCATGGGTGGAATAAGATACAAGAAAACTGTATTACTTAGAACACCTCAGTTAGTATGCATCTATTATTTTTCAAAATCACTTTTTAGTTTATTATGCGGTATGATGTGGCAAGTACATTAAGGCAATCTGAACTTTTATATATGATTCTTTGGCTGACAGATCAGGAACCAGAACTAATGATATTGTGTAATTTCAAGCAAAGGTTAACTATATTAATGTATTAGAGAATACCAGTTCCTCAGTCTCTTGGAAATCATCTGATATGTGCAAAACATCATTAGTCACTAATTAACAAAATTCAGAGCAATCACATATTTTATTAATCTGGGGAATCTAAATGTCACAACACAAATATTCAAAGCAGTCCTCCTCATGTAACAAGATAGCTAGTATATTTCCCTCTAATTAAAGGTATGTATTCAGTATTAGTGACTAGACACTGAGAGCCATTGATAATCAGTTAGTTCTGCACAGTAAGTAATATATATTTTACCAACATCCTGGCAACTATGATAAAAGTGTCTGCCAAAATGAATACATGATGAGCATTTGCCACTTGTATGTGTAAATGTGAGCTTTATCTGAACAGTTACCACTGCAGGCCAAAGAAGAACAGATTACAGTGCACACTGCAAGTTCAATTAAATTGGGATTTATAAAACTTTTCCCACTCACAACACTCATGTATTTACAGACACTGCATATTAGATGCACAATTTGCTTATAGCATTTCATGTAGATTTTACTGTCCCCCCAAATACCAAAAGGAAGGAAGGATGCTTAATGTCTCATCAACATCATGATTATTATAGACATATCTCACACTTGGAGTTTTGGATGAGGTTGGGGAATGAAATCGGCCCTAGCCAACCAAAGGAACGAGCATATGCTGGAGTAGTTTAGGGATGTCACATAAAACCTAGATATGGATGCCCGGAGGTGGATTTGAACCACCGTCTTCCCAAATCTAAGTCCAGTGAGTTACCACTGTCCCATCTCGCTTGGTCTGGAGGCCAGGTTGTACATAAAAGTATTTAATTTCAGATTGAGCTTTGTCCCCTTTGTGAGGCTGTAGCACACAAGATTTCTAAGATGTATTAGATTTGTTTACTGTGAGAACTCTGCACAAAATTAATCATTATGATTATTTGTATTATGTAAGGAGCACTAAATTGTCCAGTGTACCAGATTATTCTTTACAGGGTATAAAATAGCCTTTCTTGTTTCTACAGCCAAAGATATACAGTATTAAAATTTGACATGTCACTTGGATGAAGTTTAACCCAGATTAGGCAGATATCGGTATACGCTTAGATTTTTGAGTGAATGCAGTCTTTATTTTGTCACTCTTTCTCTATAATATATGTTTAACTAATTAATCCCACTGCACCATTTTCTGGTAACAGTGTCTGCAGAGCAACAGTGTTGAAATTTGTGGAAAAATATCTTTAGCACAATTTATACTAAATAGCATACTATACTTTTTAAATGTGTTGTATAAATATAGGAATGTTGATTGATATATATATATATATATATATATATATATATGACAGTTCTACAGTATGTCTGCCTAAGTGTACTTGTGTCTGTGTAAATGTGTGGGTGTATGTGCATTTATTTACCTTCCATTTTTTCCCCCAAGGTAAGTCTTTCCTGTCCCGGGATTGGAATGGCTCCTTACCCCCTTCCTTAAATCCCTCATCATTTCCTTTTCCCTCTCCTTCCCTTCTGCCTGATGAAGCAGCTAGGCTGCGAAAGCTAGCATTTTTGAGTGTGTGTGTGTCTGTGTGTTTATTTGTTGCTATTACTGCCTGTGCCCCTTCGCCTGGTAAGTGTTCATCTATTTTTTACGTATATATATATATATATATATATATATATATATATATATATATATATATATATATTCGTCGATGGACACAAATAAAAATAAAAATCACACTCAAAACACACTTACTAGCTTTCGCCACCACTGGCAACTTCTTCAGGAAAAAGAGGAAAAAAAGGGAGGTGAAAGGGAAGGATATGGGCTTTAAGGAAGTGGAAAAGGAGTCATTCCAATCCCAGGAGTGGAAGGACTTACCTTAGGGGACAAAAAGGAAGGTAGACAAATACACACACACTCACACATATCCAAACACAAACACATCTAGACAGACATTTGTAAAAAGCAAAGAAGTTGGACAGAGATACCACTTGAGGCAGAGGCTCTGTCCACAGAACCGAGGCAAAGATGCTGAAGATGGTGGGCGGGAATATGAATTTAGCGGAGGTTGAGACCAGGTGGGCAATGGGAGGAGGGAATAAGCTGAAGGGCAAGTTCCCATCTCCGGAGTTCTGAAAGGTTGGTGTCAGTGGGAAGTATCCAGATAACCCGGACGGTGTAGCACTGCACCAATATGTGCTGCCCGTGCCCCAAGGCGTGTTTAGCTACAGGGTGATCCTCATTACCAACAAACACTGTCTGCCTGTGACCATTCATGCGAATGGACAGTTTGTTGCTGGTCATTCCCACATAGAATGCTTCACAGTGCAGGCATGTCAGTTGGTAAATCACGTGGGTGCTATTGCAAGTGCTCTGCCCTTTATTGTGTACACCTTCCGGGTTACTGGACTGGAGTAAGTGGTGGTGGAAGGGTGCATAGGGCAGGTTTTACAACGGGGGCGGTTGCATCGGTAGGAGCCAGAGGGTAGGGAAGGTGGTTTGGGGATTTCATACGGATGGACTAGGAGGTTACGAAGGTTAGGAGGGCGGCGGAAAGACACTCTTGGTGGAGTGGGAAGGATGTCATTAAGGATGGATCTCATTTCGGGGCAGGATTTAAGGAAGTCGTATCCCTGCTGGAGAGTCACATTCAGAGTCCGCTCCAGTCCTGGAAAGTATCTGGTGACAAAAGGGGCACTTCTGGGGTTTTTCGGTGGAAGGTTCTGGATTTGGGGGGATGAGGATGTGGCTCTGGTAATTTTCTTCTGAACCAGGTCAGGAGGATAGCTGCGGGATGTAAAAGCTGTTATTAGGTTATTGGTGTACTGGTTCAGTGATTCGGGACTGGAGCAGACTCTTCTGCCACGAAGGCCACACAAGCTTCTGGCACAAGACTGCCCGGTGCTGTCATGCATGGGCTTATAAATGCCAGGTGGTGTAGGAATACGCCTGCTATAACCGAGTCAGCTGTGGCATGTCTGCTTGCGATTGGAGCAGCCTCAGCGGGGAGCTATATTGCGAGACGACGCTGGCCTTAGTTGCCATGAAGTTGTGGATGCAGTCTATGTGCGCGGGCAACATTGGCATTTCAGGCTGTACGGAGCTGCGCATGTGCCGGTGGGAAAGGTGCCATCTACAGACCTGCGGCAGGTGCCAAGGTGCGGGTATTGATGATATCACACTCTTCTCCCCCAAAATGACTCACTGTGGTGGTGTACTGCGACTGGCCATGGCGGTGGCAGGGATGTTTAGGCTGGGCATAGGACAATGGAGCTAGACCACAAGCTGCTTCTGGACCTGGTTGTGCTGCATATAGCTCCATAGTGTAGGTGCCACTGCTAAAATGAGAAGAAAAGCTGGAGGCAAGATGTGCCTCCTGCCCGAGGAAGGGGGCATGATTCCCGGGAGACGTCGGAGAGTCCACATCCATAGGCATTATGGGGGCCAAAGGCAAGGAAGACTACAGCTGTGGTTGAGCTGTTTGCAGAGATGGCTGAGGTGATGGAGGTGACATCCCACAGAAGGACAACCGAGACTGCAGCACTCACGATGGTGGTGACTGGAGCCCTGTTCAAGCAGAATGTTATGACTGCGACCCTGGTGGTGTCGCCTGCGACCACGGGGGTGAGTGTGGTGACCCAACAGGAGGCCCGCCAGAGGTGGCCAGTGACTGGGATGATACTCTCTGGAGCGGGTTCCCAAGTGCGGACTTATTGACTTGAACTTGTCCTGAAACAGAAACGTCTGTGGCAGGATCGGGGATTGTGCAGGAGCACAACTGATTCTGGTGTCTCTGGTGAGTGCATCCTGAACTGTCCCTAATTACAGTCATAGGTTTCCCTGCCCAAAGGTCTGACAACAATACCCGATTCCCACAAATGACTTCTGTTAAGTACCCAGAAGTACACTTTTTCGGTGGCCTGTAATTTTGTGGGAAGAAATGAAGGAGCCATAGAAGACTGTGGAGGATGGAGGAGACGCAGAGTAATACAATGTGACCTGCCATGCAGAAGTTCAGTCTGTGACCTATCTCCCTGAGCAGTTGTGTGGTATGTTGATAAAAATAAGAGCAGAGTATTTTCTTTGGAGTGAGACTGCCTGAGCTTTGTCATCTGAATCTTAAACATTTGCACAAATTGTTACTACTTTGCTGTTTGACTGTGGCGAAAAAGGTGCTGATGTGATGTGTGTGATGCCATTGGCCTTAGAGAAGTTGGCCTTCTGAGGAAGTCAACTGTGGTCCATTGTCAGATGGACGGTAGACCTTCTTGGCTAAATACAGTTTCCAGAGAACAAATCATGCTGTACGACATTGTAGAAGTCATAGGAGCCACGAAAGGAAATTTTGAATAAGCACCCACAACTATAAGCCATCAGGATCCCCAGAATGGACCTGCAAAATCAATATGGACACGTTGCCATGGGGCTTCTGGTTGTGGCCAGTTGAAAAACTGTTGATGAGGTGCTGATTGATTTTGAGCACATTATCTGCAGTTAGCAATCATATTTTCAATATCTCTGTCCAACCCCAACCATGTGCAGTGGTACTGTGCCAACTGTTTTGAATGGACAATGCTCCAATGTCCTTTATGCAGTTATTCCAAGACTTTGTGTTGCAGCTATGAGCATCCGAGTTTGTTCATTTGGTGTGTGTAACAGGATAACTTCCTTTTGGACAGAAGATATGTGGCACTGAGAAAACTGATGTTGAAGAGACTCATTGGGAAGCTGCTTTTTATCTGTAGGCCAGCCAGTCAGGATTAATTGCCAAAGCAGCTTGAGTGTACTATCTCACTCTCTTGCCGCAGTGATACAGGTGTGATCAATAGGAAAGTTGTCCACAGTAATCTCATCGATCTGGTCAATATGAAAGCAGTAATCCTCAGAAGAGTCAAATATCCTGTCTGATCTGACAGGAAGATGAGATAAAGTACCCCCATTTACATGGCTGGCTGTGGGGCGATAAAGAACCTCATAAGTATAGTTGGCTAGGATGAGGGCCCAACGTTGGAGTTTTTGAGCTGCTCGAGTGGGCACAGGTTTTGCTGGGTGAAATAGACTAGTGAGAGGCTTGTGATCCGTTAGCACAAAAAATTTCTGTCCATACAAGTACTGATGGAGATGCCGTAGATGATAGGCAGTGCTTCCTTCTAGTTGGCTGTAGTTTACTTGAGCTTTGTTAAACAATTTTGAAGCAAAAGTGATTGGGCAGTCAGTGGAGCCGAAGCTGTTGGAGAGCACTGCTCTAATGCCATAAGATAATTCATCTACTGTCAGGAGCATGGGTTTGGATGGATGAAAATGGACTAGGCCTCTGTTACTCTGCAGGATATTCTTCAAAGTCTGAAAGGCAGTTTTCTGCAGAGTCAACCAATCGAAGGGGACATTTTTCCAATGGAGGTGATATAATGGTGCAGCATTTGGTATAAAGTGGAGATAATAGGAGATCTTGCCAAGGAATGCCTAGGGCTCAGTGATATTCTTTGGAGAAGGAAGCTCCCGGATGGCCGTGATGCCGTTGGAGCCAATGATGTGACCAAAGTATTCAATTTGATTGCTGAAAAATTCACATTTCTCCCAGTTGCATTCCATTCCTGCATCAGCAAGGGTTTGGAAGAGGCATTCTAGGTTTTGAAGATGCTCATCTGGTGTGCGGCCTGAGACTACAATGTCATCCAGATAATTGGTGCAGAAGGAAACCTTAGCAGTCAGTTGCTATAAGAATCTCTGGAAGATGGTGGGTGCAGATGCACTGCTGAAAGTTAGATACCAGTACTGGAACAGTCCAATACAGGTGTTGACAATGACAAAGATTTTGTTGCATTGTCCAGTGGAAGATGGAGATATGCCTCTTTAAGATCAGTATTTGAGAAAAAGACACCACCTTGTAATTTACCCATGAGCTGTTCAGGACGAGGAAGATGATATGAATCCACAATAGAGTGTATGTTCACTGTAGACTTAAAGTCTGCGCAAAGTCAAAGTTGACCACTTGGTTTACTGACCACAATGAGAGGTGATGCTCAATGGCTGGCAGAGAGGGGTGTGATGACCTCCAACTCTTGCATTCATTTCAGCACTGTCGCAACTTTGTCCCAAATTGCTTGGGGAACCTCTTGCACTTTGAAGAATCTCCATTGTGCATTATCCTTCAAGGTAATGTGCATGAAAAAACCCTTTGCCATGCCCAGAGTCTTCAAAAACATATGACTATCTATCAAATAATTTCCTGATATTGTCTTGGAGGACGTGGGAATGGATAGTGGCAACATTGTCTGTGATCTGAAGGCCAAAACTATCAAAGACATTGGTGCCAAAGATGTTGGGGCTCTCATAAGCTTGGAGCACTGTGACTGGAATCATCTTGGTGGTAGTTCTGTATTGCGTCAGAAGAAAACACCTGCCGAGGACAGTGATGTAATTGCCACTGTATGTGGTGATGGCTTGTGCAGAAGACTCAAGTGGTGGGACGCCTAGTTTCTCGAATGTGCATCTGTTGACTAAGGTAATGGAAGCCCCAGTATTTAGCTACAATTTAAGGCCCTGGCCCCAAATTCACAGCTGAATGAAAATTTTATTTGGTTCACAAACTAACTTAGAAGCACACTATGGGCCATTTGTGAATGGTGCTTGCTCTGTGGAAATACTATAACAGGTCTGAAATTGTTCATGTTCATCTGACACTGACTGGTTTAGGAGTGTGGCAAGGTCAACTTGATTGACATCCATTGTTTGAGACAAGTGGTTGGCCATATATGCAGAATGCAGACCATAATTTCTTAGAGCATACAGTCTTTAAGTGACCCACCTCATAGGAAAAATGAAATTTAGTTTGACGAAACTGACAAGTGCCCTATTGTGTGAGAGGTAGCACTTAGGGCAGGATTGCAGTTTGTCGCCACTACGTTGCTGCTGTTCGTGTGTCATAGGTTGTTTGCGGCATCTTAAAGGGCCCAACCCCTTTTGTGCTGGGATTGTTGTGTATCCAGGCCCGCTACCATTGGAGGTGACATTTCCAGCTCTGCAGAATCAAACAATTCTTGGGCTTAAATTACGTGAATGACGTCCTCAAGAGTGGGGTTTGACAGTTTGAAAACCTCTGCTCTGACTCTGGAATCTGTGACATTTTGAACTACGGCATCCCTTAGCATGGCGTCCATGTATGACTGTCCGCAGGTACATTCAAATCTGCATGCGCGAGTCAGGCCCCTTAATTCCATAAGCCATTGTCGGTAAGACTGCTTAGGTTGGTGATCCGTGCATAAGAATTTGTACCACGCAGCGGTACCAACACCTGAGAATTAAAATACTTGTCCAGTGCCACAATGAAGTCAAGGAAAGGAACTGATTCAGGTTCAGTATGAGGATGAACTTGATGAAAATGTGCAATATATCAACGCTAACCCAAGGGAAAAAATATGATTTTTGATCATCACCCAAAATGTTGTAGGCCACAGAGGGTTGGAACAACTGCAGTTTGTACTCAACCCAATCTTCTGTGGCAGTCTCAAACTTATGGAATGGTGGGGCCTTCCGGTTTCTGCTGCCAGTGTGGTCCGACTTTGTGGTGTGTTGAAGCAAGGCTTTCTGCAGTAGTTGTCTGTCCTCCAATAGCTGCTTCACTGTTTTCATCAGTCATGTAAATTGCAGTGACTGAAACTTACAAAGTTCTTGTAATGAGACAGGTTCCTCAGTTTTTGGGGTAGTCATGGCCACAGGAAATTAAGTAGTGAGCAACATGCAAGGAAACCACAAACAGAGAAAATAAGTCGTCCACATAAAGCGAGCTACCGTGTGCTCCCGAAATCCAGAAAGCAAGAGAACCCCTGGATACAATATAATGTGGAGCGTAACACTGTTCTTGAGACAGAACAGTTAAAGTTACAATGCTACCAAATGATAGTGACCAACAATAACCAAGAACCACCCTCTGTCACCATTTAATTGTTGTATCCAAGCAAGATGGTACACAACAATTAACATTAGGTGTGGGCTTAACCAAAACACAATTTATTACAATAATTTTTGTGACGCAATCCATTACACAAAGATTTAGTTGGTGGCAGGCAGCAGGAGCAAAGTCCGTAGTTGAGACAGAATCCAGTCTGTCGATGCGTAGTGAGACGTCCTGGTGGCGTGGAAGGGGCAGACCAGCAAGAGACTGCCTGATGTGGTCGTGTATAGGCTTATAAAAGCCAGGAGGTGTAGGAAAATGCCCACCATAACTGAGTCAGCTGTAGCGAGTCTGCTTGCAATTGGAGGGGCCTCAATGGGGAGCTATATTGCGAGACGACAGTGGACGTAGTTGCCATGGAGTCACGGAAGCACTCTACATGCGCGGGCCTTGCTGGTGCTGTGTGGCTGTACAGAGCTGTGCATGTGCCAGGGGAAGAGATGCCCTCTGCAGGCCATGGCATGGGAAACCTGCAGCAGGTGCCACAGTGCGGGCATTGACGATATCACATTATTCAAAAGAGTTAAGAATGGCTTGTCAGTACATACCTCAGTTCAGTTCAGTATTGCCAAAAGTAACACGAAAAAGGCAAAAATAAATATACAAATGAGCCTTTGGTAAACAAAATTCTTTCTTTAACGATCTTGACTTTTGTCCATCACCATTAACTCCATCCCTACCTGATGTCCTACATTGTGAGCAGGGGCTTATAATGGATTTGTCAAGGGCGTGCTGCTTAACAGTGGTAACTCACTGAGTTAAACATCAGTGAAGCTTAGTTGCTAAGGTATCTTATGGTTATTATTATTATTGTTGTTATTATATTAGCTATTTTCAGTTATTCCTATATAAATAATAATTAAAATGCACTAGGGGAGATTTCATAGCAGTTACCACGGAATATAGTCGATGATGTATTCAGAGTTGATAATGGTGTGATTAGCTGCTGCTTACTGGTGTAAAGAAATGCTCTCATCAAGTGTATTCACTCGTATTTCACATTTGACAATGTGGCAGTTGTTGACCAGAATTGGGTGGTAACTATTAAGATAAGTTGGGGGTAATGCTGTTTGTGTAGATTTTCTTTGCTGCTTCCATCTCATCACATGTTCAAGCAGTGGGCTACCTGCCTGATGGGATATTATCATGGCAACCAGCACCCCGCGTGAAGTGAAATCCCTAAAAGAATATAGCTCCTCCACAGTCTAAAATATACAGTCACAGCAGTCCAGGTCATGTTTGTTACCTACCAAAATTGAAGTGTGCAAAGTGGCCAGCAAATTGAAACCATAGAATCCGGCTGCTTCAGCATGTTGTGACAGCAGATCATATTGTTAAATTGGTTTTAATCATAGTTTTTACAAACATAAGCAGTTGAAGTGCTGTTAATGGCAGCAACAAGAACCTGGTATGGATTGCAATACCTTCATTGTTTGATATACCAAACAAACCACTACAGCCATCGCTGAAGAGGAAACTGTGACAAAGACATGACACTGCAACATTAAAAGCTGTGAAACTGTTTTGTGGGACAGAGGTAACCTATTCATTAAGTGTTGCTACGTCAATGCTAGAAAGAGAATGTTCAGTGATGGCATGCTGTGAAGACATTACAAAATTAAATACATTTACTTGCATGTTATAAAGGTGTGTGATGTGTCAGAATGTACAAACTATTAGATTTCATGCAGGTCAAAGCAACTGGGTAGGCCTAATATTGATCAAAAACTGGTTTAAGTAGAACTATGAATTACTATCTTTCAATTTTCTGCAGCTTTTAATATAACAAAATCTTAATTTTTGGGGTAGGTACTTACCAAGCTGCTGTCCTTTGTCCTGTCTTGTGTCTTGAAAGATTCATTTCACAGAACATGTACTGTGTTACAGCAACACAGTTGGATAATATAACATTCATGATGATTTCACATGGACCAAGGCACATTAACGAAGGGAAGTCTTTATTACTAGCACCAATGAACAACACAAACACTGCACGTGGACTGTGTGCCTCCAGGCCTTTTACAAAAATAATACTACTGCAACCACAAATAGTTCTTTGTCACTCATATTCCATTGCACATGTAGAATCATTCTGCAGTCACAAAAGCAGCTGTGGTGCTCTAAATACTTACAATTGGTATTAAAACTGATCAAAAACTTTGGAGATTCACAGTCGTACAAACAAAATAATATCTTACTGGTAAGAATTCATTCCCCAAGAAACAGTATGCAGACCATACTTATCAGACTGAAATTACTGGTATAAGAATTATGCTCTTCTGTTTTGTGTGGTAAACTCCCATATAGCATTTTTATAAAATGTGGGAAGCACTTTATTTTTTGAGAATTTCTTTTTCAGTTTCCAGTATGCTAAGTGCACTTAATCTATCTTGAGCCTGCATTACAGATACATTATTATGAATTCTTGTTAATGATGAAAAACAATGTTCCACTATTGCAGTTGAAACATCTATTGACAAAATTAAGGGGACTGGTTTGTTAGTTTCGCCCATAATTTTGTGGATATTGTTGGCATTCATGTATTGTACCAGTTCATGCACATGCTTATTTTCAAATTTTGTTGATGAATAGAATGTGATTAACTCATTCTATAACTTTACAAAAACAAACAGTTCACCAATCAGACTGCAGTTAAAATTATCTAGTAAACTGTCAGGAAAATTTCAGCTGTGAGACAAATATTTCTCATTGCGTAGAAGAGTCATGAACTGCAACTTGGTAAGAGTCCCAAATCTGCCAGATATTTTATTGGATATGTTATCTATAATCTCAAAGTACAATTGTCTTTGTTTTTGTCAATACAAGTTTTGTTGGTGGAAAACTTATTTTTGCCTTGTGTTGTTTGTTGTGGTCTTAATTGCAGACAGGTTTGATGCAGCTCTCCGTGCTACCCTGTTCTGTGCATGCCTCTTCATCTGAGAATATGTATGACAGCCTACATCTTTTTGAATCTGCTTACTGTATTCATCCCTTGGTCTCCCTCTACAATTTTTACCCCACACACCTACTTCTAATGCTAAGTTGAAAATTCCTTTACGTCTCAGAATGTGTCGCACCAACCTATCCCTTCTCTTAGTCAGAATATAACAGAAACTCCTTTTCTTTCCAATTCTGTTGAGCACCACCTCATTAGTTACGTGATCTACCCACCTAATCCTCATCATTCGTCCGCAGCACCACATTTTGAAAGCTTGTATCATCTTTTTGGCTGAACTCCTTATTATCCACATTTTACACCTGCGTAATGCTACACTCCAGACAAATGCTCACAGATAGGTCTATCTAACATTTAAACTAACATTGGATGTCAACAAATTTCACTTCTTCAGAAATGCTTTTTCTTCCCATAGCCATTCCGCATTTTATATCTACTTTACTTCGGCCATCAGAAATTATCTTGCTACCCAAATAACAAAACTCACTTACTACTTTCATTATCTCATTACCTAATCTAATTCATTTCTGACACTACATTCCATTAATCTCACTTTACTCTTTTTAATGTTCATCTTGCATCTTCCTTTCAAGACACTGCCCATTCCATTTAATTGCTCTTCCAGGTCCTTTGCTTTCTCTTACAGAATTACTATGTCACCAGCAAACTATGAGGTTTTTATTCCCTTTACCTGGACTTTAATTCCCTCTCCAAATTTATCTTTACATTCCTTCAAAGCTTGCTCAATGTACAGATTGAACAACATTGGGGAAAGGCTACAACCCTGTCTTTCGCCCTTCCCAACCATTGTGACCCTTTCATGCTCTTTGACTCTAATAATTGCTGGTTGGTTTTTGTACAAGTTGAATACAGCTCTTTGCTACCTGTATTTTACCCCTGCTACCTTCAGAATATGAAAAAGTGTATTCCAGTCAACATTGTCAAAAGCTTTCTCCACATCCACAAATGCTAAAAAATGTAGGTTTTCCTTTCCTTAATCTATCTCCTAATATAAGTCGTAATGTGGGTATTGCCTCATATGTTTCTACATTTCTCATAAATACAAACCGATCTTTCTCAAGGTCAAATTCCACCAGTTTTTCCATTAGTCTGTGAATAATTTGTGTTAGTATTTTGCAACCATGTCTTATTAAAGTGATAGTTCTGTTATTTTCACAATTGGTTGCACTTGCTTTCTTTAGAATTGGAATCACTATATTCTTCTTGAAGTCTGAGGGTATTTTTCCTGTTTCATACATCTTGCATACCAGGTGGAACAATTTCTTCATGACTGGCTATCCTAACAATGATAGTAGTTCAGGCAGAATGTCATCTATTCCCAGGGCCTTGTTCCTAGTCAAATCTTATAGTGCTCTGTCAAATTCATGTTGCAGTATCACATCACCTATCTCATAGTATAGTACTCCTATCTCATCTTCCTCTATTTTGTCTTCCACTTCTAGAATACTGCCTTCAAGTTTATTTCCTTTGTACAGACCTTTTATATATTCCTTCCACAATTCCCTTCTTTGCTTAGTACTGGTTTTCAATCTGAGTTCTTGATATTCATACTGCTGCTTTTCTTGTCTCCAGATTTCTCGTTTATTTTCCTGTATGCAGTATCCATCTTTCCTCTAGTTATACATTCTTCTATGGTCTTGCATTTCTCGTCAAGCCACTCCTGCTTAGCCAGTTTGTACTTTCTGTCAACTTCATTTTTCAGATGTTTGTATTCCCTTTTGCCTGTTTCATTTGATGCATTTTTATATTTTCTCCTTTCATCAGTTAAGTTCAGTATCTCCTATGTTGACCAAGGATTTTTATTAGTCCTCATACTTCTGCCTATATGATCCTCTGCGGCCTTCACTACTCTGTCTCTTAAAGCTACCCATTCTTCTTCTACTGTATTACTTTCCTCTATTTCAGCCAATCCTTGCATAATGTGCCTTCTGGAAGTCTCAGCCACCTATGGTTCCATCAATTTGTCCGGATTCCATCTCTTTAATTTTCTCCCTTTTTGCAGTCTCTTAAGTTTTAATCTACAGTTCATAAACAATAAGTTACAGTCAGAGTTTTTATTTGCCCCTGGATATGTCTTACAGTTTAAAACCTGGTTTCCAAATCTTTGCCTTACCATTATAAAGTCAACCTGGTACCTCCCAGTGTTGCCTGGTCTCTTCTACATATATAACATTCTTTCATGATGATTAAATTAAGTCTTTTGTCTTGTATGTTTTTTTTTTTATTTCTTATTTATTTTTTTCCCCAAAGTGCATCAAAATCATTTCTTTATGAAACAAACAAAACCTGAAATTTTTCGTTCTCTTTATTACAGTATGCTATGTTTAATGTCTTCTTTTGTAGTGTATCAAAAAATATATCTGTGTGACAAAATATCAACCCCAAGAAGAAAGCAGTTCTTGTACTCAAACAGATATGCAATGAATCCATAAGCCTGTGCTGCACACAAAGCATCCCAACCATCACAGTTCTCCGTCACGTCTTTGAAAAACATAGTTAACTCATTTTTCATTTCTTGAACCATGTTAACAAGTCTTAAACAAATGTTCCACTGTGTAGGTGCAATTTTAGGAATGTTCTTCCCCACAAATTATTTCAAAGCATGAGTTATTTTTTAAGAAGTGGAAAAAAAGGCAGATAATCCAGACATTGTCTTAAAAAAATACATGGCAGTCATTAATAGCACTAGCAAACTGTTGTAAAACTATATTTAAGACATGGCTATAGCAGTGAGTGAATGTTGCCTGTGAATGCTTTTCCTGTATGCATTTCTGTAGTCAAGTAATTTGTCCTGACATAACTGTCACGTCACCATAAGTCTGATTCCAAATTAAATTCTTCTATAATTTGGACAACATATCTGAACAAAGTTTCAGCAGAGCAATCTGCACTTAATCAGAGGATCCTATGAACACTACCTGGTTCTCAAGCATGTAGATTACTGAGACTTCTTGATGGAATCAGTCATTTCATCTAGAAAAATGGAAACAATTTGAGAATTGGCTATTGCTTCTTTCAGTGCATTTAGAAGAACTTTTGAAACACAGATTATAAATTCATTTTGAATAGTAGGGGACATTCCTTGGAAAACTTTGCTTTCTTTCATATGATTCACAAGTCTGACATTAAATTTTGTTTTGAGATTCAGCAGTTCAATGTAATTCCCTCTGTTTAGGAAATCAACTGATTCATTATGACCTTCGAATGGCAGCTCTTGATTGGCCAATAAACATACTCAGTCTACAAGCTGTTTTAAAATTTTCACATTGTTTGTTATGGCCTCATTATAAAACAGCACAGAAGTTCTGAATTGTTGATTTGGCTGTGATCTATTCTCATTCAGTCAAATGTTGAAAGCTCTAGACTTGCTCTAATGTGTCCAAGGGTTTTTCATGTCTTGAAATTGACACTGACAACACATTTAAATTACTTAACCCTTCCATAGTCCACATGTTTTGTTCTATCAGCACCAAACAATAGACAATGCAAGCAGAACAACCTTTGCTTAACATCACAACCACTTAACCATTGAGTTTTCTTATACTGTGCTGTTTGAAAATGCCTAGTATATAGTTCAGTCAAAGCAGGACAAGGTCTTCCTTTAGCAACTACTTCCTATTTTTACTAAAAATGAACTTGCTAAATGTTTCTCTAATTGTGGCAGCATGGCACCACGCATTGCCAGGGTGTGGGGTAGGCATGGAAGGAGGTCATGTTTGGCCTTGGATTTAGCAGCCTGTTGGCAGCAAGCAGACGCACTGGGTAAGGGACAGAGTGTGACAACAGAGATCTGAATGGAGAGCACTTACTGCATTTACTGTAAGAAAGTAATTTTTCTTCTGTGGTTGTAAATGATAGGCATGCGATGCATGCACGGAGATGATGCCTCTGGTTGTGAGTAACCTACATTCATTTTCCTTTTCGTCCCCTTCCTCCTCTCTCCTACCTGAAGAAGGATATTTATTTTACAATAAGGTCATTTCCATGTTTATTTTTGTGTTTTTGGTGTTAACTATCAGTGGCACTGGCCAGACACTCTTATCTATTTTGGATACTTTTTTGACAAAATACAGTTGCAATGATAGTCTGTATTTTAACACAGGGGTACAGGAGGAGAAGTGTATGAGTACAGGAAATTAATTTTTGAGGTGTTACAAAAACTTGTAAGTAACTGATTAACATTAACTCAACACTTCAGTAGTTGCAGGCAGACTGTCAGTCTGCTCTAATGTATATTTTTATTTTTCTCCCTTTTTAATCTCTGTGGACCTAGGAATGACATAAACCAAGTACCTTCCTATAATCAGCAGAGCTACATTACTGCTTTGTTTCATTTGAAGTAGAGTAGCAGATTGAGAATGACATTCCATATATATTTCCATTGAAACTGTACGAGAAACAGAAATCATAGCCTTAATATAGTGTATTCTCTAGGGAATTATTATTACAGCATTGTTACTTTCTATTTGTCACATTGTTATGTTCACTTCAGGTTTGTTATTTCTTCAATTTTAATATTTTTTTGTGAAATGAATCCATGTAAAAGAGAGCCTGACAGAATGAGAAAGTTGGTTGCTGAGATTTTTGTTAACACTTTTCCAGTGGTGGCTGATGCTTCATATGACTGGAGGTTCACTCTTTCAGTGTCAGATCTTGATAGTGTCGTCTCGTGTCAATGTTTTAACAGCCCCCCCCCCCCCCCCCGCCGCACCGCTCGGCATCTAAAAAGACAATTTGGCGCACCTCTAAGAGTGGTGTCAGGGAAAAGTGCCCAAGTTTGAGCCCACCCCCTTTTAGATATATAGTTTCGTTAATAGATCTGCAAAATTTCTTACTATGGCTGGTTTACGCTTGCTTCAACTCGAGCTGAGGCATCGGCCTATCAAGCTTCTTTACATCACACTTTTCTTCCAAGCTTAAAGCGGAGAAATTTGTTTCTAAAAGATACTGAATGTTGTTCATCTTTCTTTGAAAGTAAACATCAAGAACATACGAATATGTGCATGAAGACTAAAACACAGTAAGTAACTGATTACACTGTTAAGTGACTGTAACAAAATGAATATATTACGATGAAGAGACAAGCTACCTTTGGGTCACATGACACAGTAAGCAGCATCCCCTCCTAACATTACGCATGCGCCAAGGCTGCTCTTCCCCATATCTTTTCAAGTAGTTAAACATTTGTTACAACGAAGAGTATAAATGTCATTTAACCTCAAAATCATGACACATTTGAAAAAAGTCCAAAGATATGAGGCAAGTAACAATTTAAAAGTCATTGTTAAAAAGAAGATTGGGTTTAAAATGATTACTTGCAGTTGTTCTTGAACCCAATACCTTCAAAACCGCAGTGAGATGTCACTAACCACACGGCTGTTCTAGCTAGGTGGAGAATTGGGATTTCATTATTATTATTCTTGATTGAATATTCTGAAGGCTTTTACAGTTGATGCATCTTTAATTTATAGTTATATGATATTTTACCACATATGATGTATTTTTCATGAATCTTCAATACACCAAAAAGAAATATGAAGGGCTGATATTGCCTTCATGGGGGATTTGCACTTGTGCAAAGTGAGGTGTGCAGTAGCTCCATTGTCTTTGCTTTGGGAACATTCTTGCATAACTGGCCAGAGCTCGAGTAACCAGGAGCTGGTCTACCAGCTCCAATGCCAATGTTAAAAGCAGCATTTCCCCTCGCCTCTCGCTGCTGCCTCCAAGGGGTTCAGTAGAGAATTTGAACCTCAGCCGTGCATGTGCATTGCAAAGCTGCAGCCATTGCCGCCTGTATTAGGCGACCACACTATGACTTGAATACGCACTGTCTCTGTGACGTAAAACATTTCTCATGAGATAAAAATACTTTAAATGTGCATATAAAATGATTTGGAATGTGATGAAGAATGATAGTTTAAAAATACTTCCTATTTTATTTACTTTTTTTTTGTGACAAGCTTTTTTTCTGGGGGTTCACTAAACCAGTGAACACATAGGATGCACCACCACTGCACTTATCTAACAAACCAAGAAGGTACTATCCACAGAGTGAAAACAGGAACTGCAGGTGTGGAGCTGGAAATGTTAGCAAATATCTTTAGATCGGTATATTCTTAGCAAATTAAAATTAAAATGTAGTAAATTATATATTCTCAATTCCGTCATTCATGTTTACTAATAAATCTGGTATATTTATGTATGTGTGGACTGATAGTACACAGCAACAATTAATGCTAAAAAATCACACAACTACTTCAGGGCTAATGAATATCAGAAAATATAGGGACATAGATAATT
Source organism: Locusta migratoria (assembly GCA_026315105.1). NCBI lineage: Eukaryota > Metazoa > Arthropoda > Insecta > Orthoptera > Acrididae > Locusta > Locusta migratoria. The sequence goes on from CM048746.1 coordinate 615,000,367, forward strand.
TCCAATATCTAACAAAGACAAATGCAGGTTGGAATCCAACAATACAATGAAATCCTACAAAGGTGAATGTTCAGCTGCAACAGGCACACAAAAAAGTCACTCATACACAGCCACTAGCCAATGTCACAAAAGTGACACCATTCACACAATCACGACTTCACAGAGACAAAACTGTCATGTCACACATCACATCAGCTAAATCAAGGTGAGCTAAACTACAAAAGGAAAACAATTACTCTCATTAAATTTGGTGTTACTTATCAAGATGACATATTATATAAGAAAATACCTCTTGGAGAATGATAGCTGTCCCACAGTCTAACCAGCAAGTGCATTCTTTAGATTAGATTAGTTCTTTGTTCCATATATTCAGGTTGAGGTGGTCCTCAAGAATTTTATTGTGCCCAGTTCTTTAAAGAGGCTTCTGCAGGATGACTGTGAATTTATTCCAATATTACGTGCTTTTGGTCTCTCAAAACTTTTGCTTGACTTGAAGAGTTGACCCAAAATATTATATGATAAAACATTATGGAATGAAAGTAGGAAGCTTTTTTATTTTTATGTCTCATACATCTGATAACACTCAAACTGCAATTATAGATTGTTGAGTCATTTCTGAAATTCTGTGGTGTGCTCCTCCCAACTGAATTTATGATCAGGTTGTAATCCCAGGAATATCATACAGTCAACATCTTCTGTCTGCTCTTCTTCATACTTTATGCAGTGGCGTAGCTATCATAGGGCTAGGCGGGGCAGTGCCCCGGGGCCCTCGAGCTCTAGGGGCCCCTCGGCCTATGTGAGCGACGTTCGAAAAAAGTTACAGTAGATCTTCGAATTTTTTTTTAATTTCTCCCACACTACCATCCATCATCTCCCACTACCCTCAAACCAAATTTCCCTCAGTAGCCGCACTGGGTCACCGGATAGGGGACCATTGCTTCTAATGGGCTTCAGTCCACACGAAGACACTCAGTGGCGCTGCTAACCGGCCAAGCCGCCAGTCACTGTGTACAACAATTTAGTCTGCGTAGCAGCAGAAGTAGCGGCAGCATCAAAGCTGCTCACAGCAACGGCTGAGCCTTCCAAGTGTTGCTCGGTACAGTGTGAAGGGTCGCGAACCTCAAATACTCAATAAATATATTTACTGCACAGTACTTCTTATTGGCAAACAGAAGTGTACAGTTCGATTATCCGAATAATCGGTTTTCCGAACATCCACGTCCCCCAATTACTTCGCATAATCAACTTTCTACTGTATATAGTATTTTAGTTGAATGAAGAAGTTCGACTTTTAACCCCTGACCAAGAAACCTCAAAAGCACCAAGTGAAATCCAAAAATTATTCCCACCTCAGAATATAAATGTAACGAGGTCTATTGCTTGGCCGCTACGATGCGCACCTTGCCATCGTTAGTATGTTGTCATTGAAGTCGGAGTTCCCATGGCTGCCAATCGTTGCGAAATAACAGTAAATGGGGCAGAATTACTAGCAGTGTGTTTGACAATACACAGCGTGACCACATTTGAATATGAAGTCTCTACAGTGTATTATTACAGAACGGTATTATTATGACAACTCAACTGTTTTTGTAATGAATTCCCCCCAGGGAGTGCTCCTTAATCATAGATACCAATGAAGTGCTGTAAGCAACTGCACCCTGAAATTCGTGCCATAAGAAAAGAAAATGTGATTACTTCGTCACAACGATTGTGAATTGTGCATTCAAGACGTTGCTCTCTACCCTAGGGTGACCAGACGTCCCGTATTTTTCGGGATTATCCCTTATTTAGTCTTAGTGTCCCGTTGTCCTCACAAAGTAAATACGGGAGAGTATATTGTCCCGAATTTTACCAACCGTCCCGTATATTTTCAGTTAAAATTTTTCAAGTAATGGTAGCGTAACCATACCGAGAATAAATATAGCCATTATGAAGCAATGAAAGAAATAAGATTCAACTTAAAGGGATTGAGGCACGATTTTGGACGTAATTCTTTCATACGTTTCTAATATTTCAATCTTGGGCGAGATCTTTTTTATTTTAAATGCAAAAAAGCACAGGTTGCCCAAAATCACTATATCAATACAAATCCAGTGATTAATGAATTTATTCCTAGAAGACCGTGTGGTGAAAGAGTCTGTTTTCTTGGACATTTTAAGTTCATTTCATGAGACGTTAATTGACTATATCACGAAATGGGCTTACCCATTTCATGTGCTGAACGCATTTAACTAGTCTAAGCTCAAATATGGAACTCTGTTCAGAAAAGAATTAAAAATTCACCTAAGTTTAATGAAAATATTTTGCAAGAAAGATGTCAAGATCCGAAAAACCCGTAATTTATATGCTTCTGTCGTTCGTTTCATGTTCTTTAAACAATTAGATACTTCTCCTGCTGTGGTAATAGTTTTCTAAAATAAGAACCACCGAATACGGCACTTTTGCTTATTTAGCGGGGAGAGTAAGGGGGGGGGGGACACTGGCTTTGTGCGTTAATGCTGTACGTAAAGGCAACATTTGTGTTCCATATTTTTATTTTGGAAATCTGGTCACCCTTCTCAACCCCTCTGTCATGATAATAAGCGAAGGTATCGACTTATTACTTTTTCCTGGCCAGACACTAACGTATACTTCATGAAGCTTGGGTCGCGACGGAGCGGCCGAGCGCATTGAGGCGCTATGCTACGATGCGCGAGGCCGTTCCCCATCGGGGATTCGAATCCCCCCTGGGGCATGGCTGTTTGTGTCGTCTTTAGTATAAGCTAGTTCATAAGTAGTTTGTAAGTTTAGGGATTGATGACCGCGCAGTTAAGTCTCTTAAGCTTGACAAACATTTGAACATTTCATGAAGCCTGGTAACGGTACAGCTCAATCCAAAGTGTTTCATCAAACAAAATCTGGCAAACTCCTTTGCTGGAACCCTCCTAAACGAATATTTCCCATATCTTCCTTCTTTGACTGGGCTGTCAACGAAATAAGGCTGAACGGTATGGAGCATTGAGCTAACAGCGCAATAGTTTGGCGAGAGTGAGTTGTCGGTACTGCTTCATTTACCTAATTTTGGAGCAACTTCGGAAACTATCCCATGGGGTCGTTTTATCTGTATGTCCTACCCAGGCCAACTCTATCCCTCTGAAAAATTTCATCCAAAACCACCCAGTAATTTTTGCGTGAAGGCATAAAAAACTGCCGGCCGCGGTGGCCGAGGGGACTAAGGCGCTCCAGTCACGGTCTGCACGGCCACTACGGTCGGGGGTTCGAATCCCCCCTCGGGCATGGATATTTGTGCCGTCCTAGTTCGTAAGTAGTTCATAAGTAGTTTGTAAGTTTAGGGACTGATGACCCCGTAGTTAAGTCCCATAGACTATACAAACATTTGAACATTTTGATCATAAAAACTTTCAGAGTTATAATTATATTAGAGAGTACGATTAATTATTATCTGCTGCGTAACATACAGTAATTTACTTAGTAGTATTTAAGTTTTTTGTCTTCCAGGAGGCGGTAAGGAGCTGATGATGAAGTACTTTGCATCTGTATAGTTTTAGTCCAAAGAGGGCCCCAGTGTCATTTTTGCCCCGGGGCCCTTGGGGACATAGCTACGCCACTGACTTTATGCATATGCTGGACAGAAACCTCTTACACATTCTGAACTGCACGTAGTGAGTCTTTTCCAATTTTAATGCCAATTATATTAACAATGGAAAAACCTATTGGAATGTCAATAATGGAAGATAGGTAATAAATTGACATAAAGAAGCTCACCGAGCTTCTGACAGGAACAAAAATAGATAATCACATACACACAGCTTAAATTTTTAGCCATAGACAAAGAAACACACAATCACTCAGACAACTACACACACACACACACACACACACACACACACACACGCCATGCCACTTCAGCACTACAAGCATCTAGACTGAGTACAGTGAAGGGAAGGGGTGGGAAAGGATAAAAGGGAGGTGTAAAGGAGTGTGGGGAGGCAGTGGGGGGGGGGGGGATTTAAAACAATAAAAATAAGTTGACAAAAGGCCCCTGGAGTAGATGACATTCTCTCAGAACTATTGAAGTCTCTGCGAGAACCAGCCATGACAAAACTATATCACCTGGTGCAAAAGATGTACGAGACAAGTGACATACCCTCGGACTTTAAGAAATATGTAATAATTCTCATTACAAAGAAAGCAGATGCAGACACGTGTGAAAATTACAGAACCATCAGTTTAATATGTCATGGTTGCAAATTTTTAACACGAATTATTTACATAAGGATGGAAAAGCTGGTAAAAGCTGACCTCGAGGAAGATCAGTTTGGATTTAGGAGAAATGTAGGAACATGGGAGGAAATACTCACTTTACAGATTACCTTAGAAGATAGATTAAGGAAAGGCAAACCTACATTTCTAACTTTTGTAGAGTTGGAGAAAGGTTTTGACAATGTTGATTGGAATACACTCTTTGAAATTCTGAAATCAGAAGGAGTAAAATACAGTAGAGTCTTGAAAACTCAGCACTCGGTAACCCGGCAGTCCAGATAACTCTGCCACACCCTGGCATACCCCCTGGAATTATTCTGTGCTCACATGATGCAGGATAGAACTGAAATGATGACGTGTAGCAGTTACAGGCTATGTATGGACACAGAAATCATCTTTTCTTGTGCCACCTACATTCTATTCAGGAATCCTTTGAGTTTTATGATTGCAGTATGTAGATACTTTTTCATACTAAAAACAGTCTTGATCAAAACTATGGGACTGCATTTTTTCATGGTGTCATTTAAAATCAGCTAAGGTGTGATGGACAAATAATGAACTTCGTTACAGTAGACAACAATGACACACAAGTAATGTGGCCACGTGCCCTCTGCTGCTCAGTCTGCATACAGCCTTTGTTTTAACTGTATTTTGTGATTGTAAGTAATGAATTTCATTTGCTAGGTATTACCTTACATTTATTATGTTACTGTATTCCATCATTTTTATTGTATTTTAAAGTAACAATAGAAAGTATTTTATAACAGAAAAACATCTTATCTACTCTTTTTTTTAACACTATTCCCGATAACATGGCATTTTCACAAACCTGGCCAACCTTCGGTCTGCATTAGACCGAGTTTTCGGGACTCTACTGTATAAGGAACGGAGGGTTATTTACAACTTGTACAAAAACCAGACAGCATTTATCAGAGTTGAAGGGCATGAAAGGGATGGAGAGGTTGGGAAGGGAGTAAGACAGGGTTGTAGCCTTTCTCCAATGCAATTCAATTTGTACATTGAGCAAGCTTTGAAGGAAAGCAAGGAGAAATTTGGAGAAGGAATTAAAAGTTCAGGGTGAAAAAATAAAAACATTGTGTTTTGCAAATGACACCGCAATTCTGCCAGAGACAGCAAAAGACCTGGAAGAGCAGTTGAATGGAATGGGCAATGTGTTGAAAGATGCATATAAAATGAACATTAACAAGAGCAAAACTAGGGTAATGGAGTGCAGTCTAAAAAAAAAATTGGGTGATGCTGAAAGAATTAGATTAGGTAACAAAACAATAAAGGTGGAAGATGAGTTTTGTTACTAGGACAGTAAATAACATGCAATGGTTGCAGTACAGAGGATATAAAATGAAAAATGACAATGGGAAGAAAAGCGGTTTTGAAAAAGAAAAATTTGATTTAAAATGAGTAAGGAAGTCCTTTCTGAAGACATTTGTGTGGACAATAAACAGTGCAGACAGGGAGAGATAGAGGCTTTTGAAATGTGGTACTACAGAAGAATGCTGATGATTAGGTGGGTGGATCACATAACTAATGAAGAGGTACAGAACAGAATTGGAGAGGAAAAGGAATTTCTGGCATACCTTGAATAAAAGAAGTGATTGACTGTTAGGACACATTCTTAGACACCAAGGAATCGTGAATTCAGTGTTGGGGGAAAGTGTGTGCGGTAAAATTCCCAGAGGGAGACCAAGAGATGAATACAGTACGCAGATTCAAATGGATGTAGGTTGCATGTCGTATGAGGAGGTGAAGAGGCTTCCTCAGGATAGAGTAGTGTGGAGAGCTGCATCAAACCAGTCTCTGGACTGAAGACCACCACCATAACAGCAAAAATAATAAGGAAAAATAAAAATAGGAAGAAACCAGGAAAAATATAGGAAAAAAAGTAATTAATTAAGGGGATATTGTAAGTTAGAACACACATATGCAAGGAAGACATGAATCAGAAAGGATAATGAGTGGGGAAGGAAGGGGGCAGGGAAGATGTTTGGCATAGGGTTTAGAGATGGGAAGTTATCTTAGGTTGAAGCCAGGATGGTTGCGGTACTGTAGAATGTGTTGAAGTGACAACTCTGATCTGCACAGTTCAGAATAGCTGGTAGTGGAGGGGAGGATTCAAATGGCTTGGGCAGTGTAGCAGCCACTGAAATCCAGAGTACTTTGTTCAGCTGCATTTTGTGCCACATGGTGGTATAGCTTGCTTTTTGCCACAGTTTGGTGATGGTTATTCATCCAGACAAACAGACGGTTCATCATCATACCAGTATAAAATGCTATGCAATGATTACAGCAGAGTTGGTATATCACATGGCTGCTGTCACAGGTGGCCCAACCTCCGATGGGATAGGATAATCATGTGACAGGACTGGAAGAGGAAGTACTGGGTGGATGGATTGGGCAGGTTTTGCACTGTGGTCTTCCACAGAGATATGATCCCTTTGTTTTGGAATTGGGAGTGGTATAGGGATAGTCTAGGGTGTTGTGGAGGCTGGGTGGGCAATGGAACACCACTTTATGAGGGGTCTGAAGGACCTTGGACAGGATGCCTCTCATTTCAAGGCATGATGACAGATAATCAAAGCCCTGATGTACAATGTGATTTAGTTGTCCCACTCTGAGGTGATTTTGGGTGACAGGAGGACACCACTTTGTGTTTGGTTACTGGGGTTATATGGAGCAGTGGTGGTGTGTGGGGATATGGCATGTGAAATTTGTTTGTGGACTAGGTCACGAGGGTAATGTCTGTCTGTGAAGGCCTTTGAGAAGCCTTCAGCGTAATGGGTAAGGGACTTCTCATCACTAAATGGGTGGCAAGGCTGTATGGGAAGGATTTTTTTGATGTGGAATGGACGGCAGCTGTCAAAGTGCAAGTACTTTTGGTAATTAGTAGGTTTAATGTGGACGGGGGTATGGATCGAGCCATCAGTGAGGTGGAGGTTAACATCCAGTAAGTTGACTTGGCAAGTTAAGAAGGACCAAATAAAACTGCTGGAGGAAAAGGAGTTGAGGTTGTGAAGACATGAGGATAAGGTTTTCTGGTTCTGAGTCGGCTTTAAACCATTTATTACTGTTCATGAAAATATCATTAGCAGACCTTTTTGTAACTATACTTGACATTTTCTTTATTGCAATACTTGCATTATGTGTGAACCAAACAAACTCTGCATCTGGCCACTCCAGAGCCACAAGCATCTAGAGTGATTGAGAAAGGGAGTGTAGGGGGAAGGTGGGGCTGGAAACTTCTGCATTGCATGATGGAATGTAAAGGTTCTGATAGGTAGGAATTTGAATTGCTGCAATGAATACAATAAAGGGAAGGGGTGAGAAAGGATAAAAGGGAGGTACAGAAGAGTGTGGGGAGGGAGTGGTGGAATTTGAAATAATGAGAATAATAAGGAAAAATCAAAAATAGAAAAAAAAACAGGAAAAATAAAAATAAAAAATAAGTAAAAATAAAAAGTAATTAATTAAGGGGCTACTTTAAGTGGTGAGAAAATGTTGCAAGGAAGTAATGAGTACAGGAAAATGAGTGGGGAAGAAAGAGTGGGAAAGATGTTAGGCATAAGGTGCAGGGATTGGAAGTTATCTTAGGTTGAGGCCAGGATGGTTGCAGGATCGTAGAATGTGTTGAAGGGACAACTCCCGTTGGTGCAGTTCAGAAGAGCTGGTGGATGGAGGGGAGGATCCATATGGCTTGGATAGTGAAACAGCCATTCAAATCCAAAGTGCTGTGCTTAGCTGCATACTGTGCCACAGTGTGGCCCATCTTCCTTTTTGCCACAGTTTGGTGGTGGCCTGACAGACAGCTGGTTCGTCGTCATACTGATATAAAATGCTGGGCAATGATTGTAGCAGAGTTGGTATATCACATGGCTGCTTTCACAGGTGGCTTGACATCTGATGGGGTAGGATAAGCCTGTGATGGGACTGGAATAGGAAGTCCTGGGTGGGTGTATTGGGGCAGATTTTGCATCGGGGTCTTACACAGGGATATCATCCCTGTGGTAAGGGATTGGGGTAGGGAGTGGCATAGGGATGGACTAGGATGTTATGGAGGTTGGGTGAGTGATGAAACACCACTTTAGGAGGGGTTGGATGGATCTGGGTAGGGTGTCTCTCATTTCAGGGCATGATGACTGATAATCAAAGCCCTGAAGAAGGATGTGATGTAGTGTTTAAGTCTGGGCTAGTATTGGGTGACAAGAAGGACACTACTTTGTGACTGGTTACTGGGGATGGAGGGAGGATTGGTAGTGTGTGAGGAAATGTGGGGATATGGCACACCATTCCTGACACAGGCTTATCTTACCCCATCAGAGATTGGGCCACCTGTGAAAGCAGCCATGTGATATACCAACTCTGCTGCAATCATTGCACAGCATTTTATATTGGTATGATGACAAAAGAGCTGTTGGTTAGGATGGATGGCCACTGCTTGACTGGCAAAAAGCAAGATGGACCACCATGTGGCACATCATGCAGCTGAACAGCACTCTGGATTTGAATGGCTGCTTCACTAGCCAATCCATATGGATCCTCCCTCCACCACCAACTCTTCTGAACTAAACAGATGGGAGATGTCCCTTCAACACATAAATCCCGCAACCATCCTAGTCTCAAGATAACGTCCCACCCCTACATCCTATGCCTTACATCTTTGCCCCTTTTGCCTTCCCCACTCATTTTCCTGTATCTCATGTCTTCATTGCTACAGTGTGTCACCACTTACAATAGCCCCTTAATTATTACTTTTTCCTTATTATTCTTATCATTTCAAATCCACCCCCCAATCCCCCCTCACTCCTCTACACCCCCTTTTATCCTTTTCCGCCTCTTCCCTTCACCTTATTCATTGCCACAATTCAAATTCCCAACTATCAGAACCTTTACAATCCATCATGCAATGCGGAACTTTCCATCCCGACCTTTACCTAGCATCCTTCCCCCACCACTCCCCATGTCACTTACAGTCTAGATGCAAGTGGCTCTGGAGTGGCTGAATATGGTGATTGTGTGTGTATAATTGTCTGAGTGATTGTAAAAATGCACGTGTTTCTTTTTCTGACAAAGGGCATGACTGTAAATTTAAGTTGTTTGAATGTGATTCTATAATTTTTCATGGATTTGACCGTTTGTTCCTGTGTCTTGATATGAAATGGCTGCAGGATTAAAAATGGTGCCTTCACATATTTAAAGGTGAAGACAAACCAGTGATTCTGTCTTCAGAATGAATGTGCACCATACTCTAACTCTTAAGAGAATTGTTGAAATACTGTTAGTAATGAGCAAAACGGCCTGGGACACTAAATTAGTAGTGTGTGAATGAGGTGAAAATCTATGTCTGCTTGGAAGTGTACTAGGGTAGTCTGTGCAGGTGTGGTGTCCCCTGTTCTGGGTGATGTAATAGACAATGGAACTACCAAAAAAACTGCAGACCTGGGTTCAATTCTAGCCTGGCAAAAACTTTCAACTTTACCCATTGATTTCAAACATTTGTTAAGCTTATGGGACTTAACTACGGGGTCATCAGTCCCTAAACTTACAAACTACTTATGAAGTACTTACGAACTAGGACGGCACAAATATCCATGCCCGAGGGGGGATTCAAACCCCCGACCGTAGTGGCCGTGCAAAAAGTGACTGGAGCACCTCAGTCCCCTCGGCCACCGCGGCCGGCTTACCCATTGATTTAATTCAATGCCTACTGTCAGCTCATGTCATAAATTCTTTTGTATCAGAGATTCTAGAGAAACTACATGTTGTTCAAATCAAGAATATAAAAACAATATTTTTACAACACATCAATCATTTATTATTCTACTGAAAACATTTACATATTAATTTTGTTCAACATTACAACAGTAAAAAATCCATACATCATACTTCCACATTTCATGTAAAACTAGTCTTCATCTTTATGTGCCAACTTCTAATTAGTAACTGGTAAAGAAAAGAAATACAGATTTTCCTTCCAGCAGTTACAATTCACAGAACGTATGACATTAACGGTGAAATAGGGAAAATTGAAACTGTGTTCCCAGCCAGGATTCAAACCCAGGTATCCTGCTTTCTAGGCAGTTATGATAATCACTACACCACTGGAGACACAGAGATCACCACACCTGACCTCCTGTCAGATGCAAATTCTCAACTTATATAACTTATACAATTCACAGATGATGCAACAAAGTATTGTAATACTTAATACTTAACATGACATTCAAGGTTGAGGCATGGATAATTTTGAAATCGGAGAATGTACTGTAAGGATAACTCCCATCAGAGCAGTTCAGATAAACGATGGTAGATGGGAGGAACCAGGTGGCCCGTGTTGTGAAGCAGCCATTGAAATCAAGCATATGCTTTGCTGCATGTTGTGGCACAGTGTGTCTACCTTGTGTTTGGCCAAAGTTTGGTGGTGGCCATTCATCCTAATGAACAGCTGGTTAGTGGTCATGCCAATATAGAAAGCTGCATTACAGTTTGTAAATTACGTGGCTGCTTTCACAGGTGGCCCAGCCTCTGATTTGGTAGGATAAGCCTATTAAGGGATTGGAATAGGAAGTGCTATATTGGTGGAATGGAAAAGTCTTGCAACGGGGTCTTCCAAAGGGCAGTGACAATGGGCTGGGTTTTGAAGTGACATAGGAATGGACTACAATGTTATGGACGTTGAGAGGGCAACGGTGCATAGATTTACATATTTGTACACAATTTTTGTAGTATGCTGCATACTCGTTTGCGTGGCTTTTTGTTCTTGGGATTTATTTTGCATGCTTGTGTGTGTGGATTTGTGTACTTATATGTATTTTTGTGTGCCTGGTGCATATTTTGTGCATTTAGGCATCTCGTCCGAGGCCTTAGGCTCCTCATAATCTAATACCATCTTCACCATATTTCATTTTCCTTGCACCGCCCCTCCTTTAATGGACCTCTGATCCAAATTACCTCCTCTCCCTTCGAAAGATACTATTATTGTATAATCTGAACTACATATGTCCTACCTCTCAGATTGAATCCTTTGCTGTCCAGCAATTGGAGGAACATTGCAAATGCCAAACAAGTTGTCCAGACTGCTGACATTGTATTATCACCTTGGAGCACCAATATTGAATTCTTATCCTACCCACAGAATTTCTCCTTGTGAACACCTCATAGCACCCAGACCTTGCTTAGCTGACGTTTTGAACTTACCTTATTCCTACAAACTCCCTACAAACACTCCAGTACATCCAATGCCAAAACAACCTCAGAATAGGTAAAGTGCTCAGCAAAAACCTCAACCCCATAGAAATTTTCGTTCTATTCAAAGGTCTTACCTTCAGTCCTACACGCCAATTCAACCAGGTTGGACTTGTCAAAGACCTACTCTCTTTTTCCCGGTCCATACGATGGAAATACTACTTTAATACCAATTCCTTTGTCCAAAGCCAAGTCCCTTCTAAGAAGTCAAAATTTTTGGCAGAAGAAAGGAGAGTCATCCACAACCTCGAAACATATGATATCCTTCCTGCAGACAAAGGTTCTACCTCTGTAGTTATGAATCACACTGACTACCTGGCAGAAGGGCTCTGCCAACTCTCTGACTCCTTTACCTACAAGTTGTGGCAGGATGACCCCATCCCAAAAGTCCAACAAGATCTCCAATTTCTGCTGAAATCATACAGCCCCTCCCACAAACTCTCTCCTGAATCCATCTTCCTCCTCATCCCAACAGCACCCTGCACATCAAATACCTCATTCCTCATAAACCTCACCAACTTTATTCTAACAAACAAATTTCCCTTTGAGAGGAAAGGTTATGATCAAATCTGTGGCACAGCCTGGACACCTTCCTATGCCAACCTGTTTATGGGCTGTCTGGAGGAATCCTTCCCAGCACCCCTCTGGTCTGGTTCAGGTTTATTGATGGTATTTTCACGATCTGGACTCAGGTCCATGATACTTTCTCTTCCTTCCTTCAAAATCACAACTCCTTCTCCCCCATCTGCTTCACCCGGTCTTCCTCAACGCATCATGCTACATTCCTGGATGTTAACCTCCACCTCCCTGATGGCTCTATCCACACATCCATCCATACTAAACCTACCTACCACCAACAGTACCTACACTTTGACAGTTTCCACCCATCTGTTCCACATCAAAAAATCCCTCTCTTACAGTGCATCTGCAGTGAGAAGAACTTCTTTTCTCAATATGCTGAAGGCCTCACAAAAGGTTTTCACAGACATAAACTACCCCACAGACCTAGTCTGCAAATGGATCTCCTGTGCCATATCCCCCACACACCACAAATCCTCCCTCTACCATCAATAACCATCCACAAAAGAGCACCCAGTACTATGTGAACAAGTAAACTGCATCCTCCCCAAGGTTCTGATTTTCTGTCCTCAAGCCTATAAATGAGAGACATCCTGCCCAAGAACCTTTGCACTACCCCTAAAGTCATGTTCTGTCACCCTCCCAACCTTTGAAACATCCTAGTCCATCCGTATACCACCTAAAAACTCAGCCCACTGCCATAGGGATGAATCCCTGTCGAAGACCCTGCTGCAAGACCTATCTAATCCATCCACCCAGAACCTCTTGTTCCAGTCCCATCACAGGCTTATTATACACTATCAAGGGCCAGGTCACCTGTGAAAGCAGCCATTTTTGTTTATTTATTGCAATTTTAGGATGCAAAACTAATGAGGTCACAAGTACCAATGTCATAACACAACTAACAGTATGGACTATGCAAAGGCATAGGAAAAGGGTAATAATAATAATAAAAAAAAAAGGCTCTTCGCAGTCGGTCAACGATGTAAAATGAACAGGTAAGAACACAGCCATCCCTATGTAGATTTCTCAATACTGTAGGATTTTGTTGTTGTTGTTGTTTGCAAGTTTGAAGGATGCTCAGCATCGAAGTTATCAGCACCCATACATAACTCTCAGGGGCAAATGGAATTAGAAAAAATATGAAAAACAGGGCCTGAGGAAAATCATGAGCCGTCTAAAATGCGCTGTCGTTTCCTTCAAGATCTACCCGTAAGAAAACACACATTAAAAACTTGTTACATCATGGATTAGTATGGACAGGTGTGCCCAATGTAAAACTGACCAGTAAAACTAAGAACATTGATGGGAGTCATAGGAAGAAACGACTAGCTGACCAATAACAAAAAGACGTTAGAGCTAGTCAACCTAATGAATCCTTAAAATGTTGCCTTAAAATTTTAGGAAGTAAGCCTGACAATTCACAAAATTTTCAAAAACGAATCACAGGTGTTGGATCATTGCTTGAAATAGAGGGCAGATCACTCGGCAAAAGAGCTGCCACCCTTTGATCTGAATATAAAACACTTTGAACCAAAGTGTGATGCACAGTTAACGGTGCACCACAAGCACCACACCAAGGAGGGTCCTCCCGCCGGAGGAGGGTGTCATGGGACAGTGACCAATACAAAGATGAGTCAGGAGGACTTCATCCAGCCTGCGCAGTTGGATGGATGTTCGCCACGGCCGTGTGGTGGACTTCACGACTTGCAACTTAAAGTTCAGTATTTCCTGCCACTCATCCTTCCATCAACACATAACTCAACAGTCTGGCCAGAGCATGCAAGGGAATAGGACACTGAGATACCGTAGTCACGCAACATGCTTCTTTTGCTGCGATGTCTGCCCTTTTGTTCCATTGAATGCTCATATGTCCTGGGACCCAGCGGAAGGACACCACCTTCCCCAGACTTTGTAGGTGTGAAAGGGCGTCGTGGATGTTCTGGACTACTTCATCTGGTGAGTACAGGGTTTGGAGAAATTGAAGGACACTCAGTGAGTCTGAGCAAACAAGGAATTTAAAACTTGCTACACGGCTCATCTGCTGCACTGCCCACAGAATGACATGAAGTTTTGCATCAAAGACAGTAAACTTTGGCGAAAGTCAGATCTTGGTGACCCAGAAAACAACAGAGCAACCAACAGAGTCTCCTTGTTTAGTCCCCTCCGTAAATATAGCTACATAGTCGCAGTGCTTAGTTAAAAGTTCATAAAATAATGAGGTAAAAACACTGGCAGGAGTGCAGCTTCTACCGTATTGCACGAAATCTAAAATTACTCTGGGCCTCTGAAGTAGCCAGGGTGGCAGGCAGTTAAAACTCTGGGTTTGGGGCCGTACTTGAGCTACACCAAGTGACTTCAGCACTTGCTGTATGCAGATCCCAAATGGCCTGGTTGCCTGTGGGTGATTGGAGAACAGGTGCATCATATCAGGGCGAGCAACAGGTCAATAAGCTGGAGCATTTGGATTAGCAAGTATCTTACTGGCCTGATGCACTATGAGGAGTTGCCGACAGATGGTGAGTGGCAGTTTGCCAGCCTCAGCACAGAGACTGGAGATGGGGCTGATCCTGTAAGAATTGGTGGCCAGCCTAATCTACTCATGGTGAACAGTGTCAATGGTTTTCAGATATGAAGATAAAGCTGATCCATTGACTGTGCACCCATAATATAGCCACAATCGTACGAAAGCCCTATAAAACTTGAGCAGACATTCCCTATCCGCTCCCTACGACCTGTGGCTCAGGCATTTTAAAAAGTTCAGTGCCTTCTGGGCCCTGGTTTTCAGATCCCTCAGGTGTGGGAGCCATGAAAATTTGGAGTTGAAAATGAGGACCAGAAACCTCACAAATTCTTTAAAAGGTGCCACCCAGTTGCAGATCGGGAAGATTAAAAATACCACAAGAACTATTAAAATGGACACACACACACTTATCAGCAGAAAACTGAAAACCTGTCTTTGCAGCCAACTCTTCCAACTGTCATTTGCAACTGACAAGTCACAGCAGCAGTACTGGAGGAAGAACAGAAAACAGCAAAGTCATCCAAGAATAAGGAGCACTGTACAGGACTCCTGTCAGTAGATGTGATACTATTAATGGCCACAGCAAAGAGGTAATACTTAAAACACTCCCTTGATGGACACCATTCTCCTGCTCAAAACGGCCTGACATCAAGCCACTAACTCAGTACCTAAAAAATTGCTTATATAGGAAAAAATGTAGAAAAATGGGGAGGTCGCCACAGAAGCCACATTGATGGAGCTGCTCTGGAATTAGGCGTCCCAGGTAGTGTTGTACACCTTACTGGTGTCAGAAAAGATCCTGACATGGTGCTGTTTATGTATGAATGCCTGCTGAATAGCAGACTGTAACAGCATTGCGTTGTTGGCAGTGGAGCGGTATCTCCTGAAACCGCACTGAGAGCTGCTAAGCAACTGCTTGGTCTCTAACATCCAGACCAGGCGTCGATTCACCATTCGTTCCAGGGTCCTTCCTACAAAGCTCATTAGGGCAACACTCTGGTAACTACTAGGAAGTGTTTGGTCTTTCCCTGGTTTAAGAAGTGGAATTAAAATTGCTTTCCTCCACGAGTTAGAGAAATGGCCAGCCTGCCATATCAAATTAAAACATGCAAGGAGGATTTCCTTTGAGTCTCCCAACAGGTGCCGAAGCATACTGTACTGTATACTGACATGGCCAGGCACAGTGTCATGAGATGCAGACACAGCAGATTCCAGCTCCCACATAGAGAAAGGGCAGTTGTAGGACTCAGCTTTGTTGGACCTCAAGTCCACGGTCACACGATACCACTGGAACGATGTGCCCTGGTTAGCCGTGGAAGTAGTGTTTGCAAAATGCTCTGCCATTGTCTGGGTGATGTTGCCAGGTGTTGTTTCTAGACACCCCTGTTTCAGCACAGCTGTGATAGGTGAATGACTGCCTTTATCAGAAATCATCCTGATGGCTTCCCATACTTTTGTGGAACAAGTGGAGCAGTTGACAGAGCACAGGAACGTTTGCCAAGGCATTTTCTTGCTCTCCTTAATAAAGCTTTGAGCCCTGGCTCTTGCAACTCTGAAGGCCGTAAGGTTGTCAATTGTTGAAGCACCCTTAAACTGTCGTAGGAATGCACACTGGGCATTAATTGCTGTGTTGCCTGCAAAGTTCACCCGATGACCTAGGAAGAGAAAGATCAGCAGCAGCACTTATGTTACATGGTCCACCCAAGCAGTGATGTCATTTCGGTGTTCTAGTACAGTCAGACTGAAAAAATGCCGCAATGATGGGCCATCTAGTAAATGGATCTACAGTGGAAAGTAGTCACTGTTATGGAGGTCATCAGTGGCTTCCCACTGAGCCGAGTCAGCAAGAGCTGGAGAGCAAAAAAGAAAGATCAAGTGCTGAGAACGTCCCTGTGGTGAGATAGCTCATGTTGAGCATGCAGAGTTCCTGTGATATCATGAGGCACTCTAAAGACTGACCCCTTGGGCAAGTGGAGTCTGAGACCCATAACACATTTGGGCCTTGAAGTCTCCCAGTAGAAGATATGGGTGGGGGAGTTGCTCTATGAGACTGGTCAGACCCTTAAAGTATATGAGTTCCTAGGGATTAAATATAAGGAACAAACTGTGATCCTCAAACCCATGTGAACTTCCACTGCCATGGCCTGGAGCTCAATAACCAAGGGAATAGCCGAGGAGTGATGTGTATCACTGATAAACACAGCAACTCCTCCTTTAGCCCTCTCACCAGTAATGTCATCCTTACGGTAGATGGTATAGCCCCTGAGTATAGGGGTTCTGACGCTTTCAAGTGGGTTTCTTGTAAACACAAGCAAAGGGCACATGTCTGTGCAAGACGTTTCAGGTCTACTATGTGGGTCCTGAACCCATTCAGGTTCCACTGTAATATGGGAGCCATCGGTTACGGAGGTAACATCTTCACTTTTTCTTTCCACTGAGGTGGAGATACTGAACTAGGAGGGGGTTCAGTTCTGGAACGAGAATTGTGCCCCAGATTGACATCCAGCTCCATAAGCTCTGGGGTGGAGTCAGAAGAAGTGTCTTGTATGAAAACTTCAATATAGTCGGAAGGTTTATTACTGGACGTAGCTTGCGACTTGGACTTTCTGGATGCCTTTTTTAAACTTCATTTGGTTTGGAGCAGCTAAAGCAGAAGTGGCAGCAGCCACAGTAGATGTGGTAGCAGCCATAGTAGATTTGGTAGTGGCCATGGTGGATTTTTGGCCAGTCTCTACCACTGAAGCGACCAACAATGCTGGTAACTGTAGCTTTCTGCGCTGTGTTTGATGGTGGTACAGGCAATGTATCAACTGCTGCTCTGCAAGTGCATTGACAATCACAGATGTTAGTGGCAGCACTAACAACCTCCATTTGTGTTGAATCATCAACTTTTGGAACTGGCTTTTGAAGGATAACAACAAAGGAGGTGGTAAATGCTGGAGGTTGTGTGGCTTTGAAGATCTTCTTGGCCTCTGCATAAGAAATGCGTTCAGTAATTTTAATTCCTTGGATCTTCTTTTCTTTAAAAAAAAAAAAAAAAAAAAAAAAAAAAAAAATGCTGCCTTCTCTACACCACACGGGAGTTCCCCAGAACAGTTCATATGCTTTGGAGGTTTTTTACAAGACTCCATCACGGTCAGGTTTACCACATGAGGATACTCCATTACATCCCTGCATTGTGTGCCCAAAGAGCTCGCATTTTAAAACCGCATATGATTTGGCACATAAAGTCTTACTTTTAGTCGCAGAAGTCCTACCTTAACATGCTCGGGAAGCTTTGGACTATTAAATGTAAGAATAAAGAAGTCCCATCCACCTTTTTCATTATGTGTTGCACATCAATGATGTCTTCTTGTGCCCACTCAGCCTTTTCTTCCATGGGAAGATCCACGAGGTCCCTACATGTGACAACTCCTTTGCTGTTATTCCGAGTGTGGCGTAGTTCTGTCTCAATGGAATATTCCCCAAGGCAAGTCGCTTTTTGAAGGTTTGCAGGTTGTTGAGAGTGTAGTGTAACAAGTGACACTACTTTCCTGCTTACCGACTCAAGCCAACCGTATTTATTAATTTAAGAGATTTAGAATAGCCGGTGACAAAATTCTGCCTAGGATTTTCTGTCTTCCTAGGTGAGAGTACCTGGTGACATCTACTATGGTCAGAGGAGTGATTATGCAGGTTTACCAACCTGTGATGAATAAGTGGCACAGAGATGAGAGCATGGATTCCTTGGCTTCATAAGTGTTCCGTGTTAAAAAGTCAGAGAGACAGAGAGAGAAGACTGTGCTACTTCGGTTATTGACTTTGTTGTAATGTGAGAGATAGACACTAAGAGAGACTGGAACTGAACATATTTTGTAATATAAGCCTCTGTACAATTATAAGTCGATTATGTACAATAAATTAGTACTGTCATTTGTTAATGATTCACGACTTTAATTCATTAGAAGAAGATTAGTATAATATTGAAAAAGCATTTTTGTGCTACTCTCTCATCCTGAACAACTATTGATACAAGTGTCTGTTGCTTGTAATATCAAGAAAAAGCTTCTAGGTTGAGGAACAGACTAGCCGGGCCTCATTCTCCTAGGAGTAAACTCAATAACAGACATATACCAAGCAAGATATAAGGACATAAAATAAGTAATATATATTTTGTAGTGTCCTCAGAAGAAGAGATACACGGTCGTAACACTACAAGAGTTAGATGTTTCTATGGGCAGAGTCCCAATGCGCAAATGCTGAACAGATTTCAATGAGCCAGCAATGCCTTTCAAACCCCTTTTAATTTAGAGAGGCGACACTTTCTTGAAACTACCTTCTTTTCGTTTCATAATTAAAAACACATTCCGATTTGCAGCATGTGTTCTGTCAATGTGACTGAAAATGTTTTTTGATACTCCTTCGTCCAGAGGGCTGGATACTCGAGCCTGTTTTGATGGTTGGGTGTTAGTACCCCCTAATGATACACCCACCCCACTGGAAGGTTCGAGGGACAAATTAAAATTATTCATCTTGGTCCTACGGGCAGCTAGGGAACAAAATGCTTAGACAGAGCTCTGCATACCTAGGTAAGCCTTATACAACTGAGGTTCGGCAGTATCCCCAGAGGTTACTCGTTAGCAACTGCTCCACCTCAACAGCCATGCATCCCATCAGTGCATAGCATATCTTAAGATTGAGGGTTATTTTTATTTATTTATTTATTTTTATATATATAGGTATTTCCTTCCTCGCAACCTGGGCAGTCAAGCCAAGATCCCCATTACCTGGTACACACAACATTCCACTGCTGCACCACACAGTAGTCACTGAAGCATGCCCAGAGGTTACAGTGTCTCGAGGACTGGAGGTGCTTAGCAGTTCCCAGCTCAGGGACCCCGGGTTCGCCAAGCCAGTACCCAACAAATGAATGCTGAGCCTCCTGACGAGAATACTGCAGGGAGATGGCTGATTTCCCAGCTGGGGAATTTTAAATTTCCTTCACCATATTTCAACAGATGATAAAATGCAAAATGTTATCCACAGACTGCTTGTCGTCTGCTAAGGTATCAGGCCACTCAGACTGGGGGGGGGGGGGGGGGGGGCACAGACTGTGAGGTAGATGCAGGATCACCATGTAGCAAGTGGCAATGGCTGAAACGACAATGTCCTATATGTAATGTGGCAAGAATGAATTCCTCGCGACGAAAGGCAACCAAGCAAGCACAAAAAAGGGATTTAATGTCCCAGAGTTTGTTCTCTTCAATGGAAGACCATGGGCATGCTAGAGCGATATTACTCACCAAGAGAAGCTGACACAAAGATCAAGCTGCATCCTTTGTGGCAGTATTTGCCATCTCCGTACCTGACAGAATTATGTGGCCAGGAACCTATAGGATCTCCACACTGGTTCCACAGGCAGTGGAGGGAGTGTAGGCATCGCTTGGATTCTTTATACCATGGGGTGTACTCATACAGCATGCAAAGGCTCTGGAGAGCACTCTGAGAATCTGAGGAGACAATACTTTTAGAGAGCTCGTGTTACATGATGTATTGTATGGCCTGATAGAGGGCAAATCGTTTTGCAGTAAACATTGAATACTGGTCAGGAAGACAATTGTGGGAAGAATCGTTGCTGAGGACAAAGGCACACCTAACACCATGATCAGTCATGGAACCATCAATGTAAAAAAAAAAAAAAAAAAAAAAAAAAAAAAAAAAAAAAAAAAAAAAGAAATTTTCCCCACGCTGTGTGTGACAGGCAAGAAACAGGGTGTAATACACTGAACCTGGGGTCGTGTCTTTGGTAAGTGAATGGAGTGCATGGTTAACACAGACTTTGGATCAGAAGGACCCACAGCTTTCAAGAAAGTGACAGGGAGTGTATAATCAAGCCGCCAAAGCAGCAACCAAAAGTGAACTCCAGGACATAGTAGAAATGACTGACAAGCTGCATACTGACAGTCCAGGGAATTGGTGAAAAAGACAGTATAAGATGGATGGCTGTGCGTAGATAACAACCGACATGCATAATGACTAAGGGGGATTTCCTGCTGTTAGGATAGTGTTAGTTCAGCAGGTTCAGTATAGAGGCTAGACAAATCCCGTGATGGTGGATCGTGCTGGGATGACATAAAAGGGACGAATATGCAGATGAATAGACAACACACCCAAAGTCCAGTTTTGAATGGACAAGGGAAGGGTGGTCCATATATAATATTATAGTGTAGATATTTATATTATCCGCCTATGCAACAGAATTAATAAAATATTTTATTGCCATATGCATGTCGCCATTATTTGGAAGTCGTCATCAATGGCCTGTAATATATACACTATTATATTTTACAATATTTCATATTTACATTTCTTACTATTTTTAGGTTATAAACAGTTCTGATGTGTTATTTAAGTATAGTTACTGATATTTGGATGTTGTTACTTACAATATTTCATGGATTTACTTTACATCTACTGCTCATTGGTGGCATCTGGCTGTTCTGCTTCACTTATGTTCATTTTGCGTTGTTTGTTATTCCAGCACTTGACAGCTAGCACCACTAGGCACATGCCATTTTTGTTTGTGTTGTGTTTTTGTTTTGGTTGGTGTTGTCAACTGCTGAGTATGTGTTTGCCCTATCTTTGCTTTATGTCAGTGTGTGTGTGTGTGTGTGTGTGTGTGTGTGTGTGTGTGTGTGTGTGTGTATTTGACAGAAGAGACAGAAAGATACAGGGATGATGTGAAAGGGAGAAGTGGTTTTTTTCCACTCATTATTATTATTATTATTATTATTAAATTTTGTGTGTGTGTTAGTGTGTGTGTGAGAGAGAGAGAGAGAGAGAGAGAGAGAGAGAGAGAGAGAGAGAGAGAGAGAGAGAGAGAAGTTCTGAAATGTTTCCATGGCAATAACTACACAGGTCAAAGAGACGAGGATATCTCTGTGTCTGAATGTCCTGTCTCTCACTTATGGAATGCCTGATATTCCACTATAATGTCAAGAGTTAAGGCAGAGAATGTGTGCGATGAACAGGGGCATTAACAACATCCCTATATATCAATACTTACGAAATGAAGCACAACTGACTAACTATTAAATTTCCTTGTGCTATCTTCTTTCAACAGATTTTCAAACTGCAACCAAGGCTTTGTACTATTAAGCACTGCTTCATCCAAGCACCTAACATTACTCATTTCATCCTTGCAATGGCCATGCCTCTATACAAAGATGAAGCAGTGTTATCCCATTGTGAAACCTACATATTTCAGCTCTTAATTACATGAAGTGAAAAATCAAGAGTAACCAGGAAGGCAGGAAGCTTAGGGTTCAATGTCCTATTGGCAGTGTGGCCATTTGAGACAGAACTAACACTTAGATAAGGATGGGGAAGGAACTTTTCCATGCCTGGAGTGATTTAGGGAAATCACAAAAAACCTAAATCTGGATGACCGGGGATGGATTTGAACCATCGTCGTCCTGTTACACTGTGCAACATTGCTTGGTAAGAGTAATCAGCATGAATAGACTAATAACAGATAGAGGGGGAGAGGGAATATCCTTTGTCATTTTTGGCATTTTGTGAATAGGCACTTAATTCATTCTGGTGTACTACTAGCAAAATACCCCTTATCACAATATTTGCCTGCAACCACAATATTCTACAGCTAACTGGCCAATGATTGGAGAGTGCTAGACTTCTTTTCATCAGTGATAAGATATAATTTGTATGTGCACAATGCAGTGTCATTGTAGTCTGCATGTGTCATTTCTCCATGACCATGAACACACAGTTAACACCACTTATACTAACTGGATGCAGTGCCAGCTATGGAAAGACATGATAACAAGCTGGCTCCAGAATCTGACCTCCCAGTGTTTCCACAGAACTTTGCCATTGCTTCTTCTCCACTGACTAACTGCATCTGCTATGCTCGATGATTAAGTGTAGCCAAGTTAACAGGCTGTAAATTGTCACCTCTAGTGAACAGTTAGTAAGGACTGGTTATAGAAGTCACCGGAATCACCCAAAGAAAATTTCTGTTTGTTGTATGTCTAGTGTGTGTCTAGATAAGCATTTATTATTTGAAGTAGATCACAAATATAAAGGAAAAGAATCACAAGGAAAGATTTTGATAATATGCACATATATTTTTTTTTCTTAGAACATATATTTAGTCTTAGAAGTGGATACCACATATGAGTACCATGTGAAATTTTCACATGATTAATTATGTAAACTACATCATAATATATCCCATGTTATTGTCATTATGACTAATATACACAATCAACTATCTTCCTATTATACATTTAAAATGCATTGTCCATTTTGAACTATTTTTTCCTCCTTGTTTACAGGCCTTTATTAAAATAAACTCTAGAAGGTGGGTTAGGCATCTTCTTGATTTTCTCCTGCAAAAGAGAAAGTTAATTATTTATTGACATCTATGTGATTTTTCAAAAGCTATGTGGAAAAAGTAGGGTATACTAGTTTCATTTTTCTTTCTTTCTTTCTTTTTTGTCCCAGTTATGGTACCTAATCACCAGTGAGGCATGTGCAAAATGGATTGTATACCTTCAAAAGAACTAATTTAATGAAGAAATTAAAATTTTTTCTGGAAGAATCTATATTTTACTCATACACAGTCATGTAGAAAATACAATCCAACTTACACAAATGAAGTTTTTCCATCACAGCCTTCATTGTTAAAACCATTGTTCTAAAGACAACTATTTACTATAAAATTATTCATGGATGAAAAGACTTTTCAGAAATCGGTGGTATTTTAATTGTATTTTGAATAAGCACCATAGATAGTACCAAATATGTCCAATATCAATGTGCATTTACAACGAGTTCAAAACATGTTCTACAACTTTGTTCACAATGTTGTTTGTGACTGTGTTCCCGACACAAAACTAGTATTTCACATTTGTTAGTAAAGATCAAAGGAACACTGTTCCTGACCTGCTACCAATAACTGACAAGAAACATAACGCTAGTATTTGTGTTCTGTCTCTGTCAAGTTATCTTTATATGTTCATCTTTCATAGCTGTTTATAAATGGAGTGGACAAATTGTATAATTTATGAATATTTCATAGTGCTGTGAAACGTGCTAGTTTAATAAAAGGTATCTTCACATTATATTCTCCGACAATATTTTTTTCCAAAAATTTCTAATTTTTGTCTAAAAATTCATCTACTGAATAGCAGTAGTTCAGAAATTCTTCCAATTTCTTTTCACATGCTAGTTGGATTTATGTCAGACTTTTTCACTATTTGGAAGTGACCAAAGACTTTTGTGGAAGTACAATTAAGCCCTTCTTGTGCCAAACTTAGGTTTAACCTTGAGTGGTGAAGATCATCCTTTCCCTAGTGTTGTAGCTAAGTACGTTATTAGTTATGAATTGGGCGTGGTTATTAATTACAATGCTGTGAAGATCCTACATACACAAATAACTTTGACGGTATCCAGAAATTATTCTGATTACATGCTTTTATGCAATGAATACTTTTTTACTCAATGACGCCATACTAAAAATGTGAATGATAATGGGCACAGTAAACTAATTTACTGAGTGTTTTATCACCAAAATTTGCAAGAACCCTAATAGAATAAGTAGCTGAAATCAAACTTTCTGGGAGATGATCAATGTATTTCTTTTGATCCAATCTCTCATCAATGCATACACCTAAAGGTTTTGAATATTCTACTTCTGTACAAAGCCTATATGTTAACAATGTCATGGAATTTACAATGCAACATTGTAAATACTGTAATTTATCAACATTTAATGAGAGTCCATTTGCAGGGAATCATTTAATAATCTTCTAAAAGACATTATTTTTTAATATCAGTTAATTCTTGTTGGTTAAGCACTAACTTTGCATCTTTGCAATTATATAATGGCATATGATTAATACAAAGTGCAATTCATGTTATAATACTTTTTATTTATTTTCTCAGAATTGGGTACTGACAGAAACATACATGAACTCGAGTGGCAACAGAGAGTTTATTATTTATACTTAAAATGATGATGGTCTCGGTACAAGAACAGCGAGTAATCGTGCATTTTCTTCATTTTTTGTGGTGGTTCATAGACTGAAATTAATTGCCACTTGAGTAAGAGATGCGTTTACGGTGTCATGGATGTGTCCAATGTGCATTTGTGGGTGAGACAGTTCAAATAACACACCAAGATAATCTCAACCTCACATCAGCCGGTTGGATGACACAATAGAGTGAGTGTAGAAAACAGTTTTGGATGGTCACTGAATAAATACGGAACACATCACCTGCAAAGTTGGCATTTCCATAGGAAACGTGCACACAATCCTGCCCGAGGACCTGATATGCGAAAATAGTCCTTCAGGTGGAAGCCACAAATTCTGACGGGTTACCGCAAGGCTGCAAACATGTCACTTAATCTGACAATGACGACCTATCATGACTGCGTGAATGGGACTTTCTTTTCACTGACTGTGAAAATAGACGAAGCACCAGTCAGCATACATTGCATTAGCAGTTTTTTAGTGGTCAAATTTGACTTCTGAACATCATTTACAGTGGCCATGGAAGTGTGGCGTCAACATTACAAATAGTGTTTACAGCTGCTGCAGGGAAGTTATATTGAGAAGTGACAGATGATTCACAGTTTGCATCTGATTAGCTTGTGAGAAATAAAATAAAGTAAATTAGAGGTGTCATAACTTGAATGCACCTCGTACCTAATAAGAACAGCAACCTGTGGGACCACCATTCTTGCGAGCTCCCATGTTTGAAGGATCAGTTGAGTTTTGCACATTATTTGAACTACTACTTTCAAATTTATACACTCTTCCAATTAAGTAAAAATTAAACATTTGGTAACTATCCCACTCATACCACAATACTTGAACTTACGTGAAATAATTTCATTAGGTACACAATCAAAAACATTGGAGAGATCACAATATTTAATCAGTAAAAGCTTATTATATAGTATTTTCTTTCGAAAACCCTCCATGAATACTGAATTGACATTTTGTTAATATTTTATATTTACAAATGTGTGTAGCTACAATACCTTAGTTTTTGAAGAACTTTGGATGAAGCTGTCAGAAATGAGAGTGGGCAGTACTTGTTGAAATCAAAAACATATCTGCTTTTTTATGCAATTTATTAATGACAACTTATTTCATTCTACCATGAAAAATATCCTGCTTCAAAGTAATATTACTTTGGGAATCTTAGTCATCTGTTGAGAACAAGCTTTTAGTATGCTACTGGAAATGCCATTAATTTCATGTGAGTTTTTACTTTTCAATGAGTTTAATATGTTTCTATTTTGAAAGGGACAGCCTAGCTGGAAGTTCAATTGTATCATATTACATTGGTATTGAGGTGCAACACCTTACATTACACATATAGTCACAATGTAGCCAGCCAAACAACTCACATGCAACAGATGCAAGAAGTTTTAAGTAGAGCCTGCAAATGTCTGTAGTTAACAGATTGTCCAACAGCTCTCAGTTTAAACATACTTATCAAAATTAATATTATTTTCAAAAATATTACATACTGTATTAATTATTAGTTATTAGAGTGAATGAGGTATGAATGTCGAGTAAGAAGCTGGAAGAAATTGTGTGCATTGATTCACAATGAAAATTTATAAGACATTTGTAATTACATTTTGGCAATTGCAAAAGTGAAAAACTTTGAATTTTTTATGCGAGTTGCAATTAATATTTTAAGTCCATGTGGCATGTTGTGTAATTTGTTGGTGTGAAACATTTTGAAGTGACTGTTTTATGTAATTAAATATACTTGAGCATGCATTCTAACACAAGATACTTTGTGTGAAGATTTTGGTAACAGGTTTAATGTACCATAAGCTAACAGGTTTAATGTTCCATAGGCTGGCCACAAGATGTGTGAGTGACGTTGTCATAGTCGAATAGTCTCGGAAGTGGTTAATTTTATGGCAAATAATAACTTTTTTTTCTCAAGAAACTGCAGTTATTCTGTATATTAATCTACAAAAAAGATTATTTGGAGCAAACTGCAGAAGTGTATGGTGCGGCTACATTTTCCGTATAGTTTTTCCTAGCCAAGGACCCCAAGTTGTTGGACAGAGCTGATGTGGACTGGACTTTAGATAGAAGAAAGCATCACAAGGTGAGTTGTCAGTTTCAGTAGACAGACGCAATCAGCTGCATCGCATATGACCTCTTCCATTAATAGCCTTGCCTCATCTAATCAACACCTAGATCTTAATTTCTCCACAACATTTAAAAAATGATTGTTAAATACATCTCAACTTCTGACTTTTTGTTAGGAAACTTTTCAGTCAGTTTGATAGTAATAGAGTCTTCCAGTGCTCTTGGTTACTCTCTTTTTCAATGATATTCCAAATGGTTTTAATTTCAGGTACTAATATCAGACACGACACGCGCACGCACGCATGCACAAAATTTCTGGACTTTTAAATAACCTTTCTTAATGTAGCACAGTAGTTTTTAAAATACTTTGTCTGGGTCATTACTAGGGATGGGTCGAACCCCAATTTTACCGAATCGAATCCGAATACCGAATCTAAAATAAAAGATGTGCCGAATACCGAACCCGAATCTAATCTTCCAAATCTCGAACCCAAATAATCTGTCAACTGAAGTGCATGAATTTAAAAAGAATTACTACTCAATCACAGCCAGTGATGAAGATATGCCTTCTGGGGTGAATCCCAAATGACAATATTAACAGTAAAATTTAAGAAATTAAACTTTGACTTAGATTTTTATTTTCAAACATAAGGATTTTTCAATACCCCCTACCCTTAAAAGAAATTTGAATGAAACATTTTGATATATATTTTGGTCTAAAAGATAATAAGAAACTTTCTTCACTCTGTTACAAAATGTTTCATATTGTGAAATAAACAACAATGAAAGGAAAGGATTACGTTTAAATAAAACCTGAGAAGTTGAGTAATATATTTTGGAAGTTAAAAAATAGATTCTTAGACAATAGGATGTGTAAATGTTAAATAATTTGATAGTGACATATCAGGCATTCCATGAGTGATGGACAGAACATTCAGACACTGAGAAATCTGCGTTTATTCGACGTGTGTGTACTTGTTATTGCCATAACGACATTTCAGAACTGTGAAAAGTAACGCGCAGATTGCGCATTCCGGAAGTTTAAGCGAGGGTATTTTTTAGATTCATTTTTTCTTTCAAACATTTAAGATCATGTAACTTGTCTGCACAGAATTTTTATTCGTTGAAGATTTAAAAATCTGTACTAAAAATTAGATGGCGTGCTTCATTTCTAACTATTCCCGTTCAGCATAAGAATAATACAAATGTAAACATTAACGCGATACGTATTCTTCCGTGTTCGCCGTTTCTTTCGGGTTTGTTAGGCGGACAGAATTTAAATGTTGTAACAGCTAACATGGAAGATTACATGGCGTAATGTTTACATTTGTACTATTCTTATGGCGAAAAGAGTGTGGAATTCACGAATCACAGTTCATATGAACAATTCCTTGCTCCTAATAGAAATAAAGTTGTAGCACGAATGCAGTGGTTGTGGCGCCAGGCATATTGACACAACAGAGGCCAGGCTTGCCAGTCAGCTTTACGTAATAGCTTTTAGATAAGACTTCAAATGTACGGCTATTGTTTGAAACTAAATGCGGAAATATAAAACAATTTTATTAGTCTTATAATACAAATTTTACGAAATGTTTATTATAGCAATTAGATTTTGGTACGGTAATTCTGAATCACTATCATTTGATCCCTTGTTACACAGTTCCAGTGTTGCCAGGTGTAAAAAAAAAAAAAAAAAAATCCAGAAGTCGTAATGGAAAAATCCGGAGATTTGTCCACAATTTCTGGAGTCACTTTCGAATCGCTATATATATAAAATAGGCTGTATGTGTGTATGTCTGTTCCACATCTCCTCCTTAACTACTGGACCGATTTCAACCAAATTTGGCACACATGTTCCCTACTATCAGGCAACAATCGCTGTCAGGGTAAGAACCACCTACGGCACATACGTCAGGAGATATGACGTCATAAACAATGACATTCGTTAAAAACGGCCGCACCATACGATAATATTCTACATCTGCTCCTAAATTATTGGTACGATTTCAACCAAATGTGGTACAAATATTCTTGAAGGACAGGAATCATTTGCTATGGTGGCAAAAACTAGCCATGATACATAGTTAATACGATATCACGTCAAAAACAATGAAAACTGCCCTATCTTGCGGCACTTGATTTTATTCGTCAACTATTTGAGAACGAGTGCACTTAGCGACTTTCAATAAACTTTACATTTTATATTTAGGGAAGCATTAGTAGTGAAATAAACTATATAATTTTCACTTAGAGAAACTGGTTTTTCTAAAATAAAATAAAAAAATCCTACATTAAATAATCCGGAGATTTCAACATTGTTTCCTGTTTTTCCTAGAAGATAAATTCCGGAGATCTCCGGAAATTTCCGGAGACCTAGCAACACTGCACAGTTCCTTCATACTACAGTGCATCATCCCTCGTATAATCTAGTACATTCGATCTCTAACATTTTTAAATGCCTGTTACGCAATCTGATTTGGAACCCACTTCCAGGTATCATTTGCACATTTGCACGTTGTACACGACCCGTTTGTGTCAGCTGTCTGTCACTTTTCGAAAGGCAGTAGGTGCACGTGTGTTTAAGCTCGACCTTAAACGATTTATTGAAACAAACGTCAGGTGGTTGTTGAATTGACGTCATCCCGCCTGGATGGTGCACCATTAGAGCTTTTTTTTCCACATAATAAAGAACTTCCTTCTTGAAATCCTAGTGCTTCATTACAGTTCACATATCCCAGCACTTCACAAAATTCGATGAAACAATATGTGAAATCAGAATGAGGCAAGAATCCTAAAGCCTTATGTATTGTTGGTATTTACGTGAATAAATTTGTTTTTGTCGCTACTTATAAATGAAAGTTGTTTTTTTTTTTTTTTTTTTTAATAGCATAAAAGGTTTAGCCAGTATTTATATTTTTGCCTGAGAAACAAGCCTGTGTCGCCTGTGTATGGGAAAAGTTACTTGCGGCAGCTCCTAGCGCCATTTATCAGAACTATTCAAAGTGAGGTCGTTTCGTTTTGTGTAATCGTGTCTTTCAGCAGATCTATGGAAAATAAAACAAATAATGCAGACGAAAGCGCACTGTTTTGTAAAGTAAACTCTAACATTCATAATTGAAGGTTTCCATATAACACTATGGATTCGGGATTTGGTGCCGGCCACGGTGGCCGAGGGGACTGAGGCGCTCCAGTCACGGTCTGCACGGCCACTACGGTCGGGGGGTTCGAATCCCCCCTCGGGCATGGATATTTGTGCCGCCCTTAGTCTTAGTTAGTTCATAAGTAGTTTGTAAGTTTAGGGACTGATGACCCCGTAGTTAAGTCCCATAGACTATACGAACATTTGAACATTTTTTTGAACATTTTTTGATCGGGATTCGGTAGTATTCGGCCATTATGCGCCGAATCTCGAATCCGAAGCCAGTGTGCTAGATTCGGCGAATAATGGATTCGGCCGAACCACTCTGACACAACCCTAGTCATTACTCCTCCTTGCAGTCAAATGCAGTTCCCTTTTCCAGCTACAAAATGTTTTTATTCCTTTAGAAGGCCATCATTTGTACATGGTTTTCTACAATTATATTTAACTATTTTATTGGGGAAACAGTTATAAAAACACTCTTATAAATGTGTCATGAAATAAGTTATACTGTAAATTAGCACCACATTCCTAGTACACCTCATCTCAGTCTACCTGCTGGAAGCTTTCCCTGAAATTTGCAATTGTCAAATCCTTGATTGAACACACTACTTAGGAGAGCTGCTTTGAATTACTGTACAGACCTCTGTCGTATACTGTAACTAACTATGCACCATGATCAAAAAGACTATTCTCAACAGGATGAGCTACAATGTTATCATAGTCCATAAAAAGTTATGTATCAGTGTGCTGCTGTCCTTTACTACCAGAGTAGGAAAAGCATTAATAGATGCAAATTAAAAGAATCGAGTAATGCTTGAAGGTCAATTTTCTTATTATAGTCTTTCAGAGAATCAACATACCCACAAATAATAATTAGCTTCCCACTGTCTGACAGATATTACAACAAAGAATCCAAGCTTTTTCAAAAATAACTGAAAATTTTCTGATGGGGACCTATACACAGTGCGATCATTTAGTATAATCTCACAGGCATGTTTCTGTATGCACACGCATAACAGAAGTAATATTTAAATTTGTGCTATTTTCTGTAGTTGTATGTATTCATAGCAAATTTATTATGCATTCACTTCCGTTATTTGATAGTAACACTGCAAATTTTAATTTTTTTTAATACATGTTTTGCAACAGTCAGTTCACTGCCTTCTTCTGCCGCTTTCACATCATTCAGAGCACCAAGTATCATAATTCAATTTGTGTGAAATTTTGTTGCCAATTCATTTCTTCATTTTCGTTAGTGCTTTAAGAAGTTTATTCTCATGTACTTGGCAGATTTCATTTCTGCTGCAAGCTACGTAATTTAAATATCATCTTAACACTTCTTTATTTCATGTTTCACTTTCAGGAAGCTTTTATTCCTGCGTGTTTGATAGCAGTTTATTCCATAAATTTTCTTGTTTATTTTAAAAACAGCCAGAAACAGTCTCATTGTTTTGACAGTATTATTACCACTGATCACAGTTCAGTCAGCTGCCAGCCACCTTTATTAAAGTACCAGACTAGTTAAAAGTTGATTAGTTTTCTACTCTCTACAATCAACTGTATCAATAGGATGGATAGGATGTATGTCTGCTGTGAGTAGGATGTAGGAGAAGTTGACCGCAGTTCGCCAACAGCTCAGCATGCTGTTGGCTACTGTCAGTCGTCTTCAGGCTACTGTCTCACGATGCAGTGGCAGTGGGAAGTCTGGTGCATCGCGTGGGACACCTCCGGTGTCTCATGCTCTGTCCTCTGTCCCTGCTGTCGAGGCACCTTCAGGTGTACCGGACATGGTTGAGCGGACCTCTCAGCAAAGGGAGTGGCGGGCTGAACAGTGTTTGGTCAATCTCAAGTCGTGGTACATGTTGGCACCAATGACGCTTGTCGCTTGGGTTCCGAGGACATTCTCAGTTTCTATGGATGGCTGGCGGAATTGGTAAAGGCTGCTGCCTTCACATGTGGGGTGCAAGCAGAGCTGTTTGTTTGTAGCATTGTTCCCAGGGTTGATTGGGGTCCTTTGGTTTGGAGCCGAGTGGAGAGTCTGAACCACAAGCTTTGCCGACTCTGTGACAGTCATGGCTGCAGATTTTTAGATCTGTGTTATTGGGTGGGGAATTGTAGGATACCCCTAGATAGAACAGGGGTGCACTACACTAAGGATGCGGCTACTCGGGTAGCAGAGTACTTTGAGTGCACATGTTGTTGTTGGGATTTTTTTTTTTTTTTTTTTTTGGCTAGGTGCTAGCTCTGTTGAGCACTCGCCTGTCAACATTCAGACAACAAAATCAGCACAAAAATTAGACTATGAAAATATTTGTTTTTAATGCTTTGAAATTTCACAACTAAGTCCCCGAATTTACTGTGCCGCCTGGTAATTATAGTGCTCAGTAGTTTCTTCCTTGCTCGTACAGAAGCCAATATACGACTGCTCTGGCGCAGTGCTTTCTAGTAGAGTAGATTCGCTCAACCTCCAGAGAGCGCAGCACTGTTGAAAATTTCTTGAGAGTACTCTAGAATTTCTTGTGTGTCTATAGAAAGATCGATGCGAGAAGCATACAGTAATTACCACAGCAAAACATCTTTCCAAGAACTCGAAAAAATTCTGGTCCTATGTAAAATCAACAAGGGAGTCAAAGCCCACTATCCAGTCACTTTATCATTCTGTGGCAATAATAGAAGAAAGCAAATGGAAAGCTGAACTTCTACATTTAGCCTTTAAGAAATCTTTCATGCACCAGAACCACACAAATGTACCATCATTTGATCAATGTGCTAACTCCGGAATGGAGGACATAGTAATACGTATTTCCGATGCAGAGAAGCAGCTAGGAGAGTTAAATACATTACAGTCTCCTGGTCCGGATGAAATACCAGTTCGGTTTTACAATGAGTACTCTGTGGCACTGGCACCTTACTTAGCTTGTATTTATCACAAATCTTTTAATTCGGTGTAAAGTTCCTAGTGATTGGAAAAAAGCACAGATGATTCCTGTTTATAAGAAAGGAAAAAGAACTGACCCACATAATTACAGGCCAATATTGTTGAAATTAGTTTCCTGTAGAATTTTGAAGCATATTCTCAGTTTGAATATAGTAAATTTCCTTGAGACGGAAAAGCTTCTTTCTATGAATCAGCAGGGGTTTAGGAAACATCATTCATATGAAACTCAACTTGCCCTTTTCTCCTTTTCCTCTTTAATTGACTAATAGCATACGGATGACTTAGACAAAATATCTAGTTGGTGCAAAGCACGGCAGCTAGCTCTCAATGTAGAAAAATGTAAAGTGATGTGCACAAGTAGGAAAAACAATCCCATAATGTTCGAATACAGCATTAGTAGTGAGCAGTTCAGAGATGAGCAGCTAGATTCATTACTGGTAGGTTCGACCAATGTGCAAGTGTCACGGAAATGCTCCAGGAACTCAAATGGGAATCGCTGGAGGAAAGACGACATTCTTTTAGAGAAATTCTGTGGAAGAAATTTAGAGGGCTGGAATTTGAAGCTGAGTGTAGTACGACCTCGCTGCCATTTACTTACATTTTGCGTGATCACATAGACAAGATTAGAAAAATTAGGGCTCATATGGAGGCATATAGGCATTCTTTTTTCCTTGTTCTATTTGGGAGTGGAATAGGAAAGGAAATGCCTAGTAGTGGTACAGTGTTCCCTCCGCCAGGCACCTTACGGTGGATTGTGGAGTATATATGTAGATGTAGAACAAAAGTATATTTTAAAGCAAATGTAACATTGTTTTGTAAACTTGCAACTGCTGTAAAACTGCAAAACAACTGTTTTGTATTTTTTGTTGTTTATTTTGACTGTTTTTCTGTACAGGACTGAGTTAACAGAATGAAAATTTGTTCAGTTGAGGACCCATGTTACATTTTAATTGTGCATAGTTATAACACTAGTGTGTTATTTGAACCAACCAATAGTAGAACGTCAACAGTTTGCAGCACCCTCCACTAAAATGCCAATTATAAAGTGAACGGGTAATACAAGTTCTGATAGTTTATATGCATTAAAATTTACCTTATCACTATCAATGTGATGCTCAGATAGGCATAGTACATCTATCCTCCATCTCTACATCTTCCAAACAAACCAGTAGCTCAGCTTGATGAAACATACAGCATTAATTTTCACTTTACTTTCGTGAGAATCTTCTGATATTTTAACATCTTTTGTACCTTCCTGTCTGGACTTCTCAGCCCCAAGATCATCCTGCAGACACTTATTTAAAGAGCTAGGGATCTTCACAGTACATATATTCACTTTTGAAATTTGATATTACTAATTCGACCGAATTAAAAAACCAATAGCAGTAGATACAATACTTATTCTGAAGGAATCAGACGTGCCAGCAGTGTGCGTAGCTACAACACTTATTCTGAAGTAATCAGATGTGCCAGCACTTGTCTTTAGATCTGCAGTGTGATTATTGTATAGACTTTTGATCAATGCTATCAAGTGGAGTGGGGCACTGAACTCTGTAAGCAACTTTTCCCAGACAATACAGTCAAAGTCTTTCCTATAGTCAAGGGAGCACCCACAGTTCTACAAATGTTTTATTTATGTAGTTTGCTGTCCACTATATCATTTCCATCTTCCTCCAGCCTTACATTTCAAATGCTTCCAGACATCTCATCAGATGGTCCAAAGCTCCATGTTTGCACAAGTATGCACTCCAGACAAAGCACTTAATGCTTTTTGCTCTTAAACAACTAGGTTCGATGATTTAAGCAACAACTTTACTCTGTAAAAGGCTATAACCTGTGCAGTTTTGTTGTGTGAAGTATTTTACTTTAAAGTTAGTAAAGGGTATTTACTTGTTCAACTAGTCTTATGTCAAATGCAATATGTTGGCTGTTACTGACCATAATTTCAGTATTCTTTGTATTAATTTTCACTTTATACTTCTCTTCAAAAGATCTTATTGATTTACACCACACTGCTAATGACCTCTAATGTATTCAAACTGTGTCAGAATATTTTGAGAAACATTTTAACTTTTGGTGTTATTGTGATGACTTCTACCTCTGGTGTACCACCCTAGTCAGCTGAATGGACCTAAAAGTGTCAACATGCAGTGGCATTAACACCTACCAAATTGCATTTCTTGCTCCGATCAGCAGGGTGAAACTGATTGCTAGATACTACCAGGTACATGTATCTATAATTGCCTACAAGTGTTTAGGTCCATTGATATAATATGCTTATGTGCTAGCAGAGAGAGAGAGAGAGAGAGAGAGAGAGAGAGAGAGAGAGAGAGAGAGAGAGAGAGAGAATCTGTACTTAAATACTGTCACATTATCAATTTAATGGTTTCTTTTAATTCTAATTTAGCAGTTTTGGTCAATGTTAGCAGCCACGTGTTTTTAATGAGAAGAAATTTTGGATCAGAAGTAATTTGACTTCTGGCCCCAAGTGTTTTGTTTCTGGCCGCTAACAACCTCAGCAATCCAATACAGAACATTCTGTACAGTATGTATTCACTGCGCAGTGTCAGAAAAATTTTTAACTAAGTGCTTCCAGGCTCAACGACTCCTCGGATGGTATATAGTAACAAATTACAGGATGGAGCAAGAAAAGTTCTTACCAATGTCACAAAATTCTGCGAGGAGCAGCAAGAAAATGTGTGTTTCTCCATTCTCCAGCTCCTCTCTCTGCTAATAAAATGGGCTGTGGAATACCCAGGAGTCAGCTACAGCACTTTTTACAAAATTCTAAAAATTTGCAAAGATAATCTTAGGAAAACACCACAAACTCCCAGGGAAAAAAAGGGGTTGGGGGGGGGGGGGCAAATACCAGTTCAATTCATATTACAGTTTGACAGTGCCCTCCAACTTTCTTTGATTTAGTTTAAAATAATGTTGATTCAACACCTACATCCACATCCATTCTCCACATGCCACCTCACACTTGTGGCGGAAGGTACTTTATGTACCACGGTCACTTCCTCCTTTGGAGTTGCCTATTGTTCATGGGTAACAAGACTGCAGATAAGCATCCCTATGGGTTCTAATCTCTGTAATTTTATCCATATGGTCTCTTCAAGAGATATATGTAGGATGAAGCAATATACTGGTTGACTCTTCAGGAAATATATACTCTTAGAACTTTGATGAAGCCTATATTGTGAAGCACAACGTCCCTCGTGTAGCATCTGCCACTGAGTTTATCAATCATCTCTGTGGCACATACTAAAGTGTAACAAAACATGCTGCCTCCTTTGATTCTTTTGTATATCCTCCTGCAACCCTATCTGGTATGTATCCCACGCCGATAAGCAGCATAGAGGTAGTGGTGTACAAGTGTTTTGCAAGTTACTTCCTTCCAATGAACCTGTTTGGTATCTGCCTGACTAATTTTATATGGTTGTTCCTTTTTCAAACTGCTTTTTACATCAACTCCCATATATTTATGGAAGTAAATGCTCCCAGTGATTGTTATTCTATTATGTAGTTATATCATCTACATCTACTTAATTACTTTGCAAATCACATTCAAGTGCATGGCGGAGAGTTCATTAAACACCTTGTATGATATTTCTCTACCATTCCATTCTCTAATAGCGTGCAGGAAAAAATACCTGAATCTTTCTGCTTTTGATCTGATTTACTTTATTATGATGACCATGTATCCCTATGTAGGTAGGTGCTAACAAATTATGTTCAAATTCGAAGGACAAAGTTGGTGAAAGAAATATCACAAATAGGTCTCGCCACAATGAATAATTCCTTTCTTTGAATGATTTATTTCACAACTCGCACATCATTTCCGTGACACCGTCTCCCCCTATATCATGATGATAAAAACCAACTGCCTTTCACTAAACTTTATGTGTATCCTCTATCAGTTGCACTTGGTGGAAATCCCACAGTGCACAGCTGTACTCCAAAACAGAGTGCTCAAGTGTTGTGTAGGCAGTTTCTTTCATAGAAATGTCGCATCTTTCAAGTGTTCTGCAAATGCAACATAGCCCTTGGTTTGCCTTCCTTATGATATATTACGTGTGTTCTCTCCAAATTGTAATATGTTCATATTTTATTGAATTTACGTCCCGCATATTTCACTGATTTATGGAGTAGATGAAGTTTAATGGATTTATTTCTAGTTCTTTAGGCATATGGATGAATTCACACTTTTCATTATTTAGGTCAACTGGTAATTTTTGGAGCATGTTGATATCATATCTAAATCGTTCTGCTGTTGCTTCTGATCTTTGGACGATTTTGATAACCAATGAACATGCTGCCAGTATTTTTTATTTATTTATTTTATTTGATAATAAAGGATCCTTCCTTCAGTAAATTACTGATTTTGTTAACAAAATTCACACAGTGTAAATTGTTATATGGCTTAGTAAAGAAAATCAATCAATTAGTCAATCAAAAACATTTGTCTTACCATGAGTCAATATGCTGTATCATCCTGCATTCGTCTACAATTTTCTAGCATTGGGACTTTTCACTGTGCCACATCATAATATGTGAAAAATCCCACTGAACTTCCAGCATTATCTATGAGGTTTTTATTTATTATTATTATTATTATTATTATTATTATTATATTATTTTCCTTTTAATTTCATGTCCAAAGACTTCTCTCTGTTGACAAGCTGTTCTCTCTGTTCGCTAGAAACCCAGTTGGTCCGATATTCCATATGCTCATATTTTCTAACAGTAACAGTGGGATGCCTGTATCTACTGCTTTCTGGGTTTCGTGAATGAACAGTGCAAGCTGGGTTTCAAATTATCTTTCTTTTTGCAATCCATGTTGCTTCCTATAGCAGAGGAGATTTATGGTCTGCTTATATGTCATAATTAAGTTTGTGCGTGTAAGGGCTGATACTATTTCCTTAACAAATACAGGTCCCTAAGGGAGGGACACTTTTTCAAACTTTAGTATATACACGGTTGTGCAAGTCGCCTTGTTTTAAAAATTTGATTCTAGCTTAAGGAACCATCCATGTTAATTCATATATATATTCTGAATAGAATACAATTAATTTATACTTGACCATTGAAACATGTCACTTCAAGCTCACTTGACACATAGCTTAAAGCATAAATTATAGCTGATGAACAAAAGAGGTATGTGAGATGCTACATCTTCTGAACCATCTGGTTCATACAATCTAGCACATTGTATTCCTCTTACGTTCATCAATTATAACATGCACTTGCAGAAATCTGCCGAGAGACCACGAAATGACAAGTTTCAGTGTCCCTGGTATCTACCGACAACGACGACGACGATGATAACAGTAAGGTTTAGGTTGTTCCCTGTTGCAAATTCACAAATAAAACTATCCATCTTTTCTATGGTCTTCCAATATCTCTTTTCCCATTCCGTTTGTATGTAAGATATTCTTGGGAACTCTGGTATTCTCAAAATGTGGCATCTCCAATTTTCATTTCAATCATGTTGAAAATATTAACTCTCTTCTGACAGCATCATTTCTAATCATATATCTTCTTTTGCAGCCCTTTTTCTTAGGAACCTCATTTCTGCAGTTTTAATGTTACTTTCTTGCATTTTTTTCTGGTAACCCAGCTTTAGCTTTTATAGGCTGACACAAAAACTGACGTCATTATATAGACTTTCCGAACAGTCTCTTTCTGTACTTTAATAATACCGCATACAGCTTGGACTTTATGTAATTTATTTTCAATATCGGCATCAAGATCAAAACTTGGAGCAAGATGGATGATTTCAACATGAATGTCATGAGAAAAATGATAGATTTTTACTTGTTGAAAAAAAATATTGTTTCCCTCTGCAGAATCTTTGGTCAGTATTGGAGAATAAATGATTGGCTGGACTTTGGGCATTATGCCTCTAATGAATATTTTGTTGAAAATTGGATGCACTTGGAAAAAGGTGCAAAATAAAATGACTTTATTCTTAGTGTGTGGAGACATTAAAGATTCACAGTCATTTTTCATTGGGCAAATGAATCATATTCAGGAAGCTGGGCGTAAAATATTTTATATTGATGAAAGACGTGTTGGCAGTGAGGAAACGTTGGCAAAAGGATCATGTTGCTGGCATTACTGAATGGGCAACCTTCTCTAAAATACTTATAACTGTAAGTGTTGGTTCTCAATAGGAGTTCATCATCTGGTATCCCGGAACGATAGGTTTGAGAGCTCGCCAGACCACATGGACTATGACAGCAGCCGTTAGACGGCGCGCACAACCTAGTAGCGCTGCCATCGGCACTAGAGCGCTGCACGCCGTGGCGCGCCGGTCATCTGCGCAGAGAGCCGCGCTATATAGGGCCCGGAGCCACAGCTCGCTCCTCAGTCTTGTGTTGACTGCGCTCCGTTTACCTTCGATATTCAGTGGTTATCTGGCTTCGTACTCTGCTCTGTCTCGGTTCCGATTGGCTTGTGTTTTGATCTTTGTTTTCGATTAGTTGTTGTCATCGTCGTCTCTGTGGTTTTGTGGAGTGTTTCTCGTTAGCGGCGACGCTTGATCGGTCGGTCGTCGCTAGTCGCTCCTGACCCAATCCGGTCTTCGGTCACTATAATTGGCGACGAGGGATGGGATAACCACCCGGTGGGTATCGCCCTCAGCATCAAGGAGGAGAACACCATCAATGACAGACAATTGACAAGAGAGATGGGACCAGGCACGTAGCTGGGAGGATGTCAACTTCGGGAAGTAAGTGGGCCACCCATGAAGTACATGATGGATGACCCGCTGTAAGAGGGGGTCCTGGTGTGTATCTGCAGCAATGCGCGTGGCTGTGATAGGGAACCCATCTAAGGTATTTTGCCGTTCCAGATCAATGTGGAAACAGGAGACTTCATGTCGGCCAAATGCTGGATCAGGCCCTGAAGGCAGACGAGAAAGAGCGTCTGCATTGGCGTGTTGTGTAGTAGGCTTGTACTTAATGGTGTAATTGTAGGAACTAAGAAATAGAGCCCAACGCTGGAGTCTTTGGGCTGTACGTTCTGGGAGCTGAGAGAGTGGCCCAAATAGAGTGACCAATGGTTTGTGGTCAGTAATGAGGGTAAACTTGGCCCCAAAAAGATACACATGGAATTTATTAACCGCATAGACGATCGCCAACGCCTCCTTTTCTATCTGAGAGTAGTTCTTTTGAGCAGGTGTCAGGGTCTTGGACGCATAGGCTATCGATTGTTCAGTACCATCATCATTGTGGTGTGCCAACACTGCTCTAATGCCATATGGAGATGCGTCCGCTGCCAAAACAAGAGGACGTGATGGAGAAAAGGGCGTAAGGCAGGGTGCCGAACGCAACAGGCGCTTTAGCCGTTGAAAGGAATGCTCACAAGCATCTGACCACCGGAACTGCACACCTTTCTTCCGGAGACAGTTGAGGGGGTGCATAATGTGGGCCGCTTGTGGGAGGAACTTTGCATAATAGTTCACCTGTCCCAAAAACGCCTGCAACTCCTGTAGGTTTTGAGGGTGTGGTAGAGCATCGACCGCCGATACATTGCGATCTGTGGGCTGGATTCCGTCTTTGGAGAGCAAGTAGCCAAGGTATTCGACCTGTTCCTGGAAAAACTGGCATTTATGGAGGCGGCACCTGAGCCCGGCGTCCCACAATGTGGTAAAGAGAGTGCGGAGGTTATGCAAGTGCTCCTGGCGTGTAGCCCCAGTAACGATGACATCAAGATAGTTGGCACAACCGGATATAGGCATGGTTAATTGTTCGAGATACCTCTTGAAGATGGCTGGAGCCGAAGAAATCCCAAAAGGTAAACATTTGTATTTGTAAAGACCAAAAGGGGTATTGATGACCACGATTCGTTGAGATTCCTCATCGAGCGGGATTTGCAAAAAGGCGTCAGCCAGGTCTATCTTAGAAAAGTATTCGCCGCCAACAAGCTTTGTGAGGAGGTCCTCTTGCAAAGCACTGTCCTGGGCACTTCCGTCCCTACGCGCCCATTTCAGGGGGGAGGGATCTGGTATCCCGGAACGATAGGTTTGAGAGCCCGCCAGACCACATGGACTATGACAGCAGCCATTAGGCGGCGCGCACAACCTACTAGCGCTGCCATCGCCACTAGAGCGCTGCACGCCGTGGCACGCCTACCGCACCAGTCATCTGCGCAGAGAGCCGCACTATATAGGGCCCGGAGCCACAGCTCGCTCCTCAATCTTGTGTTGACTGCGCTCCGTTTACCTTCGATATTCAGTGAGTATCTGGCTTCGTACTCTGCTCTGTCTCGGTTCCGATTGGCTTACGTTTTGATCTTTGTTTTCGATTAGTTGTTATCATCGTCGTCTCTGTGGTTTCGTGGAGTGTTTCTCGTTAGCGCCGATGCTTGATCGGTCGGTCGTCGCTAGTCGCTCCCGACCCAGTCCGGTCTTCGGTCACTATACATCAAGTGAGCCAAACAAATTTCTTGGCAAAGCCATTCACAGGTGACTACCATGGTCATATTGTTTACGAATATGGTTCTCCCAAATCTTACCCCAATCGCAGTAATGGCGATAGTCAATGCTCCATACCACAACAAACATGTGAACAAACCACTCATGTGGTATGAATGTTGGAATGGTTGAAGAAGAATGTTGAGTGTGATCTCAGAATGATAAAGTATGTCATGTTATCTTTAATTCAAGGAAACAATTCTGCACAGAAGTTGTTTAACAAAACAGCAAAAGAGTGAAAGCAAATGGTACTATGCTTACCCACAAATGTGACCTAAATGTGTTGGAACAAGCATGGGCGAAGGTTGAGACTGTTCAGCAGTTAATATATCAAACAAAAATTTGTTTAATAGTGGAAGTGAACCCCCTTATGGCTGCAGGCTGGTAAGCATACTGCAGGAAATTCAGAAACTAGAAGAAGAGGATTGTATGGCAGTGTTGTGGAACTCTTGATAGACCATTATTTACCTCCATAGATAAGATGCTAGTTATCATAACGTTGAGTTTTCGCAATTGTAGAATGGAATGAAATATATTTCCAGTGATTTGCGTGTTTTATAATTAATTTATAACAGTGTTGGATATGTTGTTAATATACACAATTTTTATTGCTCTTCTTATTGCTACAATCTCACAGTCTACTTCTGGATTGTAATTTTGAATTTGCTATGAGAATTGATATTAAATTAGTAGCACACACATTCATTTCATAGTACACCATTGAATACAATATCATGAATCTTGGGGAAAAAAAATTTAACACACATATCTTTTTCTCTGATTTTACAATCATGTTTCAGCTGTGCCAATATGGAGAAGTTATTACAATGGCCAGCATATGGTAGGCCTACCCTCAGACCCACTTGTAACATTTAATTTATTAGTGATGGCAAGCATGATGCCAGCAATGGGTTATATAGTTTTGTACTCCTGCACATACCTCACCCTCCGGCAGGTCCAAAACCTGTATGGAGATTTGTTAGGCAGAACTCTTACCACTAACTCTCTGCATCCCCATCAGAATACATTTGTCTCATTGTGCACAAATAATACAAATACAATTGTTGCTAAAATATATTCTGAAGGTCAGAATTATAATTAGAGTATTATAATTTAATTTTGAAGATATTGATTTTAGCCATAAATACTGTTGTTGAAGGATTATTAAGCATAATTTCATCAATGGTTATTAATGTTGGAAAGTTCAAGTAAAAAAATTATACTTCAGAGTACGCCTGTAGCGTAACGCTGTAGACCATGCAGCCATTATGCACAGCTGTGATGAGAACAATTATTTGTAAGCCTCATATTTTGTGTGAACTCCAGTCTTTCATTTTTGCATTAACATATTTACATTTTCCCCGACTTTTATACTTTTTGAAATGGTGTTTCGGCAGTAAAAGGGGGGATGGGGGGGGGGAGGGGGGAAGACATAAATTGATGCTGGCATGACTTTCACCTTCAAGTACAGTGTTTATAAACATTGTATAATCAAGTTTCTTAACACATTGAGTATTTTTCACATTTCATTTTTTGAAGGAAGCACCAAGTTGACTTACACTGCAGTAGTTGATGGGAGTATCCCATTAGTCAATGCACCAAGTGTCAGCATAAACCTAGTTTATGTGGCCGGTACTTTTTCATGCTTTGCACGACACATTTCGATAATTTATTCTTATTGGGAAGTGCAAATATTTATGTAAATATTTTTTTGACATTTCATAAACGGTAAGAATGATGGTTAGCTTGTGTGTGTTTTTCAGCATATTGAAGGAGGCACAATATATTACAGTCTCAAAAATTCTAGAATAGTGAGCGATAATAACCCTGTGCAGATGTAAAAAAAAAAAAAAGGAAGCCTTACTTATATGTTTGTGCTTGAGAATGCAAATAAATTGTCAAATTTCACTGTACAAAACATTGAATAAAAAAGGCAACTTTTGCAATGCTTGAATGCTTAGACAATGAATGCCAGTTAAAGGCTTGCTGATGATTATGATGAATGAAATTACTTTAAAATTTCTACTTCCTATGAAGTTCCACTTGGAAAGGGGGGGGGGGGAGGAAGAAAGAAAGAAAGAATTCAGATAAACTTATTACATGATAAATAAACTTCCTGGATATTATTTACATATATCATACATAAACTACAAAACACAAGGGTGATCAAGTGAACAAATTTTACCATTTAGAAGGTTATTTCCGGCATTTTCCACAATTAAAAGTCCCTTGAAAAGTATAAAACGGGTTTCCGCTAGACTCTTACACATTCATAATCCCATACAAATAGTCCTGATAAGTTGTGCTTGTGAATTCCTTAAAGCTATGTCAATACTTCTAAAATAAAATAAAATAAATAAATAAATAAATAAAATAAAATAAAATAAAATAAAAAAATAGGGTGCATGAAATACATAATGGTAATGAACAATTCGTGCATCAATTAACGACAGCAATTTTATTTTTGCAAATAGTCATGGCTATAAAAAAATTATATGCACAAATTTTCAGAACTGCATGTATGGGGGTTAGGAATGGCACTACCTTTACTCCATTTTAATAATCTGATACTTAAAAATATTTTAATTAAATAATTGTTTTATTTTGAAATGGATTATAACATTATCCAAACAAGATTGTTCACCTGCAGTTCCGGTTCAAGTGAAGCTGTGGCTATTGAGGCTTTCTGTGAAAACAATGCACAGCACATAGGTGTTGCGAATGTGAGAAAGAAACCACACAGCAAAGTCTGTATTGGAGCAGCAGACCATGGAAAACGCTGCAACACTCCACGTTTTTCAAGTCGGTCCATTACAAATGGTGTAAGTGCTGAAATAATAAATCAATCACAATATGTTAATTAGCACATATAACATGGATTACTTACATGTCAAATGGATAGCATTCACATATTACTACTAAATTTATACAGTTGACTGGTTACCTTTATTAAAATGCAATTCAAGCTGGCACTATATACAGAGAAAAACATGCTTTACATACAGAAAAACATTTTATAGTACAACAATTACATATGTACAACAGACGTATTGCAATAGAGTAATGCAACAATATTATTTAGGACATATTGCTTCTCACTACATAGATGTGTTAAGGGTCAGACACATATTTATGACATCTGCTACACCGACTAGTACCATCACTATGTAGTGAGCAGAAACCTATCATAATATACATTGATGTCTTATTTACAGTAGTTTAAATCCTTGACATGCAGTAATTCTGTTAGAACAAGCACTGAA
Source organism: Locusta migratoria (assembly GCA_026315105.1). Taxonomy (NCBI): domain Eukaryota; kingdom Metazoa; phylum Arthropoda; class Insecta; order Orthoptera; family Acrididae; genus Locusta; species Locusta migratoria. The sequence goes on from CM048746.1 coordinate 615,044,940, forward strand.
GTTCAACTTCTATAAATGTTATATTTAGGCATATTGAATGCTAATACTATCCATGAGATTGATATAATTATTGTGATTTCAATAAATAGCTAGTTTGCATCTCGTTAACTTGTCACTGTGTGTGTATTATTGTTGTTGGGATTTTGAGGGGAGTAAACTGCTAGATCATCAGTTCCCATTTGGTTATAAAGACAAAGGATACCGGTACAGGAAATGCACTGGACAAAAGTAAAGCCTGTAGTTCAGTACAAAAAGAAGGAATTTACAATATGATTCTGAAGGCATGAAAACACAGTTTGCCCAGAGATGTTCAGAACCTGCTACTTATTACAACCATCCAAATACTGTAATCTTGAAAAAAATGGATTACAAAGTTTCCATCAATAATACTGATAAGGAACATCAGGCACCACTCAATTAACATGAATGAATGATACATCATTATGATGGGAAAGTTTACTACCAAAAGGAGAGAGAAAATTAAAGTCTAAAGATAATGTGGTGATTGTTAAGAGAGTTGGAAATGAATAAAGAAGTTACCATAGATATGAGAAGGAAGAGATTAACATACCATGATTTGTAAGAAAATGAGTGAGTGAAACAGAAAGTGAGGGAAAGAACATGGAAGCAAAGTAACCTCTCTTAACCTGTATTACACAATGGTCAAAGCCATTACAAACAGGCAAATTCACCAAAACCTATTATTTTTCTGGTTTCACATGCACAACAATGGGCATTTGAATATTGTTGGAAACTGATATCTGGTGAATACCAGATGAAAATATTTGCTTTGTACTGGTTTGTTTCTGTCAGCTTTGAAAATGATGCTATTACATGGGAACATTTATGTAGTAAAATATCCTGTGTGTTACTAATGATATGTTGTCAATAATGGCGGATAGATAACAACTCACTGTAAACAGGCTCACAGAGCTGCTGAAGGAACAAAAATAGATAATCACATTCACACAACTTAAATTTTCACTCATGACCTTCATCAGAAAAAGAAACACATACATTCACGTAATCACTCTGAAAACTACACACACATACTGAATGATTGCTTGAATGTATGTGTTTCTTTTCTGATGAAAGCCTAGGCCGAAAATTTAAGTTGTGTGAATGTGATTATCTATTTTCGTATCTGTCAGCAGCTCAACGAGCCTCTTTATGGCGAGTTGTTATCTATCCACCATTATTGACATTCCTATCGGATTTTCCATTGTTAAAATAACGATATGCTGTGTACTATATAATAATCATCATCCAATAACAGAAAAGCTGATGTGAATCTCATCACTGTTACAGCCAAAATTGATATCATGACTATGCAAGTATTTTGAAAAGTATGGCACAAGAAAATTTTCAAAAAGAATATAATTATGGCTTGTGCTGGCTGGAGGAAGACAAGAGCATATGCATGTGTTCATATGCGTACAGTACACTGATGACAGAAGGGGGGCAAGTTCCTCTGTATACTCTATAGAAACAAACAGGTATCCTGACAGATCCAGCGGCCTTCCACCTGTTGAGCTATTTCAGTTGCTTTTCTATTTCTTTGTCATTTACTTAGATATCTACCATTCTGTCATTCATGCAATGATTTAGAGGAGGAAATACATATGAAATTCCTAGGTAAAACAACTTATCTCAGCCTTTTGTATGTCATTTTGTTCTTTAATGCCATTAATGTCACCAACTGTCCTAGTATATGATTCGATCCATTTACTGATTTACCGTAAGATCAAAACTTCATAGGCTTTTCTGCTAAGTCAGTACCTACATCAGAAGTTGTGAACATACACACATGCCTCTCCATACATTCATTTTAGCTTAATTTAATTTTTACGCCTGCAAGATTTTCGCTACGTTTATATCTGCAATGAAGTGCATTTTGGTTTCATAGCATTTTCCTAAATATGTTGCTGAACCACTGTATAACGCTTATTGTATGATATTCTTTGACTTCATTCACTGATGTTCAATGCTATCAGTGCTAGAAACAGAAACCATTAAATATTCTGTAATTTGTCTATTATTGCTTTTGCTAAACTGAAAGTTCATTCTGTCTCTTTGATATTCCTATTTACAACTGTATTCAATGATGATTTAAATGATTTATGATCACCAATTCTCGGTGCTGCACCGAGTCACAATATTTGGGTCTTTGTCAAAATCAGGTGACACTGTTGTTAGGAAAGTGATACAAGACCAATTAATATTAACCTCAACAGCTGAAGTCAACACGTTAGACAAGTCAGCTGCAGCATTCTGAGGACAATTTGAGAGCTAGTTGGGTTGCAGGTTACTAACACTTTTTAGGGATTGATGACTTTTTAATATTTGCAAATTTGTTGATTGGGTATTTGGAGTTTTGTAACAAAGCAGCTAAGATAATATATTATAGTGCAAAGCTGAGTACATTGTGTATACCTATCAACCACTTACAAATACGAACAGCAAATTCACCTTGATAATTCCTTGAGAAATTTATGTTCTGGTCATCAGAGATGGCATGTTGTGAGTGAGGGCAAATTAAATACAGATTTCAACAAAGATTGTAATTGGTATATGCTGATGCTTGAAGTTCTTTCAAGATGGAAGTTGTAAACACTGCACTTTGTAGTGTAATGAGTTACACTACATCCTCCAGTACAATACAAGATGACCAAGGTATTTATTTAAGGTTGATTAGATATGAAATTGGACTGATACTGCCCTGGATTTTTCCTTTTGTACAGGTGTAATGGCCAGGCAGTATACAACAAGTGGCACAGATATTACTAGAAGTGTGAAGTTCTGTGCAAGTCAAAGAAGATCTAAGGATTTCTGTGAATACATTTATTTCATTGTTAAAAACTTACGTTTGTTTGTTCATTATGATTCTGGTATTAATCCTGTACAGTTTGTTAGAGACATGTGTGGAATATTGCACTCTCTCTTTTGTATAAATATGGTGCAATAAATGAAGGTTATTGTACAGCATAAAAGAATGTCAAGACTTCTCCTTCCATAGAAATTGCGAAGTAGTATTTAAGGATATTTCAGCTCTCTCCAGCACTCTGTTCCTGCAGTAAGAACTTCAGTGACGGAGTCTGAGGATCCAACGGAAGAGGTTCCACACTCGTTGACAGAGGCACAGCATAGCTGGCCCTCTACATCCTAAAGTAGGCTGGTATACCACACATTGGGTATAATCAGCTAAAGGGCAGTGAACTGCTACTAACACAGTCATACAGAAGCAGTACCGCTGCAACTTATTAATTAGGATTTATATAGTGATTGATGTTCAATTCTGCCAGATGAGAGAGACCACTATCACCATTGGAAACACTAGATTTTTGCACATAAAAAATAGATTATTAAAAAAAGTGTGTGTGATGGTGGGGGCGAAGACATGAAGGTCGTATTATGAACTTTATGCAAGTGGGTATTAAATATGAGCAATTAAACTGAATTAATAAAATTGTGTAAATTATGTCAATTAAGTCAATTAACACTTTCTCTTTTGTGATTCTGGAATATATACATATTTAAGTTAGTCAAAATTGTTATTACTATTAAGTAGTACCCATTGTACATCAGTACCCTATTAAATGTAAAACAGGAAATATGCCAAAATATATTTAATGTGCAGCATTATAGTACATGAAGGTGAGTGTCAAAGTTTTACTGTACTGACATCCAATATTACAGCTATGATGCACTGCAAAATCTAATTCATGCGTAATATGCATAGTATGTACAAATATTAAACACTATGATATACAAGCATTTGTTATACATATTTACAACTTGCCCACTATTGCTACATATTTCTTGAAATGTTAACTTGTTATGTAAACTGTGTGGTGGCTTTCTATATGGAAGACACTAAAAATTACCAGTCTTGCTGATTTGTGATAAAAGTGAACTACTGCTTCATTCATTCTTCAAAATGAAAGGCTGCAGCTACATTTTTAACTTATTTTCAGAAAACATAAGGGGGTGGCATAGTACAGAACTATAATGAACAAGAAGAGGTTGCTCTGCAGTAACAAAGGGACAGCCTTCACACATTTACAAATACAGAGATACATCAGCATACATAAATGCACTTACAAAACAATGCAATAAATATGTACACAAAAATAGCACCATCACAGAGTAATACCATTGACAGTTATTTGAATAAACAAGGTTAGTATTCAAACATTCCATGTGGGATAAAATAAAAATGCAATAAAAAACCTGTGGGCTGCTCACTTTGTCAAAATCATATTTTTTAAGGCCAGCGATGACACTGCTGAAATTAATAAAAATTGAAATAAACATATGTTTATATACAAAATTAACTAACTAAACAAAAGAGAGCCTAACAATTTTATTTTGTGTGTTTATTACTGTTACACAAAGAAAAAAGATCCACAACAATTAAAAGCAACTGCCACGTAGCACAAAGCAAAATAAATTAGGCTTATTCATGCAAAACAATAAAAAGCTGAATGTTTGGATATACTTAGTAGATGTAAAGCCAAAAATGTTTTCCTATTCAGTTTGGAATGCTTATACAAGAGAAAACACAAACTAAATTTGACGATACATTCTCAACTTACATAACCATTTTCAGAATGGTATTTTCATTCTGCAGTAGTATGCACTGATATGAAACTTCCTGGCAAATTAAAACTGTGTCAGAACTGGGATTCAAACCTGCTACCTATGACTTCAGTGGGCAAGCACTCTACCGACTGAGCTATCCCGAGACACTTCCCAGTCTGTCCTCACAGCTTTACTTCTTCCTGTGTCTCGCCTCCTACTTTCCAAACTTCACAGAAGTTCTTCTGCGAAACTTGCAGGACTAGCACTCCTGGAAAAAGGATATTCACTCTGCAGCTGAGTGTGCGGTGATATGAAACTTCCTGGCAGCTGTGAAGTTTGGTAAGTAGTAGGAGGTGAGGTACTGGCGGAACTAAAGCTGTGAGGACAGAACACTAAGCATGCTGGGATAGTTCAGTCGGTAGAGGGCTTGCCCGCAAAATGCAAAAGTCCCACGTTCGAATCCCAGTTCTAGCATACACTTTTTAATATACTAGGAAGTCACATAACCATTTTTCTCTAACATAGCTGAATTCAACAAAAACAATTCAATGAATGTATCAAACATTTGATCTAATAGTGATAATTACTAACAGTAAATATAAAAAAAAACTAAAAATAATTATAAAACCCTGTTCTCTAACAAATGAAATTTAATTACAAAGTGACAGCAGAAGTAGAACCAATTAAGATGCATGAAAGGAGTCCACAGCGCTTGAAATTGTGTCAAGAGAGAGCAAAGATAAAACTGGATCATATCAGTGTTATCTTATAGGAAAGACAATAGCTGATCTAACATTCCATTCCATTAACTAATGATACCTGTTGTTGTTGTTATTATCTTCAGTTCAATGATTGGTTTGATGCAGCTGTCCACACTACTCTATCCAGTGCAAGACTCTTTCCTCTTCTTCTCCTTCTGCAATTACCCTCCCTCCCCCAGTTTCTCCGATACTAATTGCACCAAAACTAATTTCAGTCATTTATGTTCTGTCAAACAATTTATACTTCTACTCAAAATATGCTACATTACTTTTTTTCTCTTCACAATTGTGCCCAGTACCTTCAATAGTTTTATGATCTACCAATTTGTAGTCCAGCGTTCTCTCTTTGCCGAACTGCTCATGATCCACATCTATCGTCCACCCACAGCTACACTACAGATAAAATACTTCTTAATACTTAAATTCTTAAATTTTAATTCAATATTAACAAATCTCTCTTCTTCAGAAATTTTTTTCTTGCCTTAGCCTCTATTTGGCCATGATCACCCCCCCCCCCCCCCCCAAGATTCTGTTCTATTGCACATCACCTTGTCTGTGGCATAGTTAAAATGTCATCAGCAAACCTCAAAGTTTTTATGTATTTCCATTGACCTTTAACTCCTGTTCCAAAATTTTCCTTGTGTATTTGCTCAATGCATAGAGGGAATAACCATGGCGATAGGCTACAAACCTGTCAAACTCCCTTTGAACCACTGCCATGTCTTTGACACTCTTAACTGCTGCCACATTTCTGTAGAAGTTTGTAGATAACCTTTTGCTTCCAATATTTTACCACCACTATCTTCATAAGAACAAAATAGAGTATTCCAGCCAACATAATGAATTAAGTGGGCCAAAGGGACGCCCCCCCCCCCACCTCCTCCTCCTGTTAGGTTTTCCCTTCTTCTGTATGTAATTTTACAACCCTGTTCAATTGAACTGATATTTCAGTAATATTCAAACCTGTTAGTACTCGCTTTCTATCTAATTGGCATTAATGCATCCTTTTTGATACTTGAGGTTATTTCTCCTGTCTCATACTTGTTGATTCTCCCAAGAATATCAGTAGCTCTGAGGGAATGTAAACCACTCAAAAAGCCTTCTTTTCTCACATTATGATGTAGCCAACTTCTTTACCATCATCATTCTACTTCCTCTTTTACAATATTGCCTTCATGTTCATTTCCCTTGTTGTGTTGTTGTGGTCTTCAGTCCGGAGACTGGTTTGATGCAGCTCTCCAAAATACCCTATCCTGAGCAAGGGTCTTCAACTCCACATAAGAACGACAACCTACATCTGTCTCAACCTGCTAACTGTATCCATACTGTGGTCTTCATCTACGGTTTTTACCCCAAACACTTCCATCCAATGCTAAATTCACGATTCCTTGATGTCAAAGAATGTGTCCTACCAATAGATCCCTTCTTTTAGTCAAGGTATGACAAATTCCTTTTCTCCCCAATTCTGATCAGTACCTTCTCATTAATTACATGATCCACTCACCTAATCTTCTATAGCACTACATTTCAAAAGCCTCTATCCTCTTCCTGCCCACACTGTTTATCCTCCATGTTTCACTCCCATACAAGGCAACACTCCACACAAATGCCTTCAGAGAGGACTTCCTTAGGCTTCATTCAATAGCGTTTCAAGAACGCTTTTCTACCCATTGTTATTCTGCATTTTATATCCTCTGTACTGGGACCATCATTTGTTATTTTACTGCCCAAGTAACAAAACTCATCTACCTCCTTTATTGTTTCATTACCTAATCTAATTCCTTGAGCATCACCTGATTTTCTTAGACTGCACTCCATTACCCTAGTTTTGCTCTAGTTAATGTTAATCTTATATGCACCTTTCAGCACACTATCCATTCCGTTCAGCTGCTCCTCCAGGTCCTTTGCTGTCTCTGACAGAATTACTGTCGTTGGCAAATCACAATGTTTTTAATTCTTCACCCTGAACTTTAATTCGTTCTCCAAATTTCTCCTTGCTTACCTTTATAGCTTATTCAGTGTACAAATTGAATAACACCGGAGAAAGGCTACAATCCTGTCTTATTCCCTTCCTAACTACTGCAACCCTTTCATGCCCTTCAACTCTGACAACTGCTGTTTGGTTTTTGTACAAGTTGTAAATAACCTTACGCTCCCTATATTTCACTCCTGCTTGCTTCAGAACTGAAAAGATTTTATTCCAATTAACATTGTCAAAAACCTTCTCCAAATCTACAGAAGCTAAAAATGAAGGTTTGCCTTTCCTTAATCTATCTTTTAGGATATCTACATCTACAACCATACTCCGCAAGCCACCCGACAGTGTGTGGCAGAGGGTACCTTGAGTACCACTATCGATTTTCCCTCCTATTCCAGTCACGTATTGTCCGCGGAAAGAAGGATTGTCAGTATGCCTCTGTGTGGGCTCTAATCTCTCTGATTTTATCCTCACGATCTCTTCGCGAGATATATGTAGGAGGGAGCAATATACAGCTAGACTCCTCAGTAAAGGTAAGTTCTCGAAACTTCGACAAAAGCCCGTACCGAGCAACAGAGCACCTCTCCTGCAGAGTCTTCCACTGGAGTTTAGCGATCATCTCGGTAACGCTTTCACGATTACGAAATGATTCTGTAACAAAGCGCGCTGCTCTCCGTTGGATCTTCTCCACTTCCTCTATCAATCCCACGGATCCCACACCGGTGAGCAGTATTCAAGCTGTGGGCGAACAAGTGTACTGTAACCTACTTCCTTTGTTTTTGGACTGCATTTCCTTAGAAATAAAAAATAGAGGTTGTGTAACTTACCCAAAGCACACGCTTGTTGACAGATACAAAACCACAAATAAAAACACACACATACACAAAGATTCAAGCTTTTGCAACCGTTGCCCACTTCATCAGGAAAAGAGAATGGAGGGGAAAAAGGAAGGGAGTGAGTGAGGAGTTATTCCAATCCCGGGAGTTGAAGGACTTACCTTACAGAAGGTGGTTTAGGGATTTCATAGGGATGGACTAGGAGGTTACAAAGGCTAGGTGGGTGGCGGAAAGACACCCTCTGAGTGGAAAGGATGTCATGAAGGATGGATCTCATTTCGAGGCAGGATTTAAGGAAGTCGTATCCCTGCTGGAGAGCTACATTCAGAGTTCACTCCAGTCCCGGAAAGCATTTGGTGACAAGAGGGGCACTTCTGGGGTTCTTCTGTGGAAGGTTCTGATTTTGGGGGGATGAAGAAGTGGCTCTGGTAATTTGCTTCTGTACCAGATCAGGAGGATAGGTGCGGGAAGTGAAAGCTGTTATTAGGTTGTTGGTGTACTGGTTCAGAGATTCGGGACTGGAGCTGACTCTTTTGCCACGAAGACCTAAGATGTAGGGAAGGGAATGTTTGCTGTGGAATGGGTGGCAGCTGTCATGATGGAGGTACTGCTGTTTATTGGTTGGTTTTACGTGGAATGACCAATTTCACACATCCGTTCTCGGTTCTGTGGACAGAGCCTCTGCTGCAAGTGGTATCTCTGTCCAACTTCTTTGTTTTCTACAAATGTCTGCTTAAGTGTGTTTGTGTGTGGATATGTGTGAGTGTGTGTGTATTTGTTTACCTTCCTTTTTTCCCCCTAAGATAAGTCCTTTCACTCCTGGGATTGGAATGACTCCTGTTCCACTTCCTTAAAACCCGTATCCTTTCCTTTCTCCTCTCCTTACTGAAGAAGCGACCAACAGTTGCTAAAGCTTGAATGTTTGTGTGTGTTTTTATTTGTGTTTTTTCTTTGTGTCTATCGGCAAGCCTGTGCTTTGGGTAAGTCAAACAATCTTTATTTTTATACATATTTTTCCCCACCAGGAAAGTCTGCTTCTATAATATATATTTTTCCTGTGTGTACAAGCTTCTGAAGGAGAGCACTAGCCACTATTGCTGGTGTCATATAAGAAGACACTTCTGCGCAAAGAGGCGGAGCAATAGGGGAAGTGTGGAGGGGAGTAACTACGGCAGACGGCCAACAGTTGCGCCTGAGGAGTAACATTATGCAACTTGCGGCCAGTCACCTGCCTACAGAATGAACATTATTGGCTGTCATTGTGGTAATGGATGAGGATGTGCAGAATGGCTGAAAACTGGACTGCCTACGTAGCTGACACCAACTATAGGTGGCTGAAACTGGTTAGAAATGAAGATATTTATTTTTCAACTTTCTATTATCAAAGAAAAAAATATGCTTGCTGAATATGGACAAATTACTTATTTTCTGTTGTCAACAAATAATATGGTTGCTGAAGGTGGACAAATCACTGAATACCAACAGAAAAGTTATGCTCAGTTTAATAACTGTAGTAAAAAGAGCACGCATTTTTGTGATCTGTTTGAGAGATTTCATAAGTATCTTACAAATAAATTATTTTATGTTTTACTGTGACTGCCTTATAATATGCCAGGTAATGAATGCAAGTCAAGGAATTCAATTAAAATTTTTGCCAAGGTTGGGATTCAAATCCAGGTCTCCTGCTTGCTAGGCAGACCCCAGTCTTATGAATAATGCTACTCAAATGACTATTTTAGTGCATTTACCTCCCCAATAAAAACTTCAATACCACCTCAATGTGCTCAAGTTTTTTTCAACTTATCAAGGTTGCATCTCTTTAATGATCTACCTTTTGTTCAGTTTTAATCAGCTGTTCATAACCAATAACTTAAGCTCAGAATCCATGTGTGCCAATGGCAATTTCTTGCAGTTTAACATCTGAATCTGAACAAAAAAATTCTATACTTTTGCTGTTTCCACTACAATTAACATTGTAGTTAGTCATCTAGGTCACCGAGTGATTCAAGCAGCTTGCCAAGGACTGTTACTAAATGTGTGTTAATTTAGTTGATATTGAACAAAAAACATCACACTGGCATGTTTTATGACTCACTTTATATTTGCCTGTATTTTTATGATTTTTGGCTAACTTTTTGAACACAAATAATAAAAATTGATGGACAATATGATTATGACTCTACAATCATGATGATATATATGCACCCAACATGTAGTACTCTTCCAAACCATAATTTAACAAACAGTCAAAATTATTTGATATTTGAGTTTAGATTTGACAATATATATATATATATATATATATATATATATATATATATATATATATATATATATATATATGAAACGATTATTAAGACGAAAAATTCCTAGCAGGAAAAATAAAATATAAAAAATAGACGAAGATTACTCACCAGGCGAAGGAGCACAGGTGTGACAGCATCACAAATAAATAAATGAATGCGATTGTGTGTGTGTGTATTCATTTATTTATTTGTGATGCTGTCACACCTGTGCTCCTTCGCCTGGTGAGTAATCTTCGTCTATTTTTTATATTTTATATATATATATATTCGCAACCCAGTTGCGTCTTCAGGCAGTAGGGAAGGAGAGGGAAAAGGAAATGATGAGGGTTTTAAGGAAGGGGGTAAGGAGCCATTCCAATCCCGGGAGAGGAAAGACTTACCTTGGGGGAAAAAATGGAGGGTAAACAAATGCACACATGCCCACACATTCACACAGACACAAGTACACCTAGGCAGACATACTGTAGAAAGCAAAGAAGTTAAGTTATAGAAGTTAAGAAGTTAGACAGAGATACCACTTGAGGCAGAGGCTCTGTCCAGAGAACTGATGCAAAGATGTTAAGAAGGTGGGTGGGAATTCAAATTTAGCGGAGGTTGAGACCAGGTGGGCAACGGGAAGAGAGAATATGCTGAAGGGCTAGTTCCCATCTCCGGAGTTCTGAAGGATTGGTGTCAGTGGGAAGTATCCAGATAACCCGGACGGTGTAGCACTGTGCCAAGATGTGCTGGCCGTGCACCAATGCGTGTTTAGCCACAGGGTGATCCTCGTTACCAACAAACACTGTCTGCCTGTGTCCATTCATGCGAATGGACAGTTTGTTGCTGGTCATTCCCACATAGAACGCTTCACAGTGCAGGCATGTCAGTTGGTAGATCACGTGGGTACTATCGCAAGTGGCTCTGCCTTTGATCGTGTACACCTTCCGGGTTACGGGACTGGAGTAAGTGGTGGTGGAAGGGTGCATAGGGCAGGTTTTACAACGGGGACGGTTACAAGGGTAGGAGCCAGAAGGTAGGGAAGGTGGTTTGGGTATTTCATAGGGGTGGACTAGGAGGTTACGGAGGTTAGGTGGGCGGCGGAAAGACACTCTCGGTGGAGTAGGAAGGATGTCATGAAGGACGGATCTCATTTCGGGGCAGGATTTAAGGAAGTCGTATCCTTGCTGGAGAGCCACATTTAGAGTCCGCTCCAGTCCCGGAAAGTATCCGGTGACAAGAGGGGCACTTCTGGGATTCTTCTGTTGAAGGTTCTGAATTTGGGGGGATGCCACACCTACTGTCCAGAACATCCTCCTTCAGGCCAACTGCAAATTAGAACAATATGCCACCCACCACCTCAAAAAACTATCCAATCTCCTGGTCACCCACCTCCGGAAAGGCAATACTCTCTCCCTCAACAACCTCTCCAATAAACCTCAACCTCCCCTTATTGCACTTGAGTAACTCATTTTAGGGAACAATCTTATTGTATAAAAAGGACAGGTGCCAAGATTGCAATTTTTATTTTATTTATTCAAGACGACCAGTTATGACACTCTGTGGTGTCATCATCTGGCCTCAATGACATTAAACAGCTCATTATGGCACTCCACATAAAATCTGATAGGTGTACTTGATGATAGTTGTATAGAAGTTCATGTGCTAGTGGATAGTTTTAAATCCATGTTTGGTCAAAATTCGAACAGTAAAATGTACATGAAATAATAACCACCATAGTGCACATGCCTGGTTCGGTTTATGGAGGTGCTCAATATTTGGCGTTCATGGGAATTAGCATGGAATTTAAAGTTATATCGGAATTCTGAGACCAGCGTGTCCTGTTAGATTTCGATTCTGATTATAATAGTGTTTGATCGTGATACGTCAATTAGTTGAGGAGTTATTGACAATTTCTGGTTTTGTTTGCATTTTGTTATACAGGCTCTTATTGGACGGAACTTTAAATTTGGTTCATTAATTTTGCTGCTCCCTTTCAATGATTCAACTGCCTGAGAAATTACTGTTAGTCAAGTAAATTTGAAGGCTGTGTGAACATTGGAGTGCTTTACTAGGCTTGCAACTAATTGAGGTGCTTCGTGCTTGCCTTCCCCAAACCAGAAATTACTTTACCTTTTTGGAGAACCTTGCAAAGCCAAACCACAGACCAATTTGGCATTTTAACATTAACAACTCATCGCCACAGGCAAAAAGAGTAATGTGTGACAAAAATTTATTGGACAGATTGGGTATCAAACCCTAAAGATTCATAGAAGTGAACTTATCCATCAAAATAGTCTTGTATTACATAATCTCTATATATAAAAGGAAGTGGCCCGATTGACTGAATAACAATCATCATCGCCCAGACCAAACCACTGAAGATAAAAACTTGAAATTTGTAGCGGGTGTTCATCTTACTCTGTAGGCGTCATTTACGAAGCGATTTTTCGATATTTCGTTCATAAGGGGGTGAAATAGGGGATGAAACGGTTTTTGAAAATACGTTGCTATTTAGGCAATTTTGAAGTTAGAACTACAAATTTTCAGATTTGGATTCGGGGTTCGAATTTAAAAGACACGTGTTTCGGCATTTTTTGAAATTCAACCAATAAGGGGGTAAAATAGAGGACGCAAAAAATTGATTTTCAAAAATATGTTGCTGTTAACTCAAATTTCAAGCTCTAAGTACGAAACTTAGGACATGGACTCTTGATCATGAGAAAAAAGACACGAGTTTCGGTATTTTTCGAAATTCAAAAACTAAAGTGGTAAAAGAGGGGATAAAAAATTCTTTTCGATGACACATTGTTGTCATGACAATTTTCAAGCTATAGCTACAACAATTGGTATTTGAATTTTTCGTTATGATTTAAAAAATACATGTTTTGGTATTTTTGGAAATTCAGCCATCAAGGGGATTAAATTGGAGATGGGATGTTTTTCGAAAATCTTTTGCTAATATGGCCACTTTGAAGCTACAACCACATAAGTGCTATATGTTTTCTTGGTCACAATTAAAAAGACACGTGTTTCGGTATTTTCAGAAAATTAATAAATTAGGGGGTGAAATAGGGGATAAAACAGTTTTTGAAAATATGTTGCTACTAAGACAATTTTGAACCCAGAATTACAAAAAATGATATTTGCATACTTGGTTGGAAATTCCGATGTGGACTCTTGGTCAGGATTTAAAAAAATACGTGTTTCCACATCTCCTAAACTACTAGACCGATTTAAACCAAATTTGATACACATATTTCGTACGTGAGGTAACAACTGCTGTGAGACTACCAACGACGTACGGCACATGGTTCAGGATATATAAAGTTATGAACAATAGGAATCGCAAAAAACTGCCACATAATGCGACGAGACTTTATAAATACACTATATGAGAGTGACAGTACTTAGCGACTTGCAACAAACTTTAAACATAATTTCAAACCTCTATTCACCTCGCAGTCGCGACTTGCAACAACAACATCAAAATAATGATAGGAAAAAAGTTCTCGCTTACTACTTTTCTGCTGTTCATGGAGCAAAACTATGGCGTTCGGTATAACGTTACAATTTATAATTTCTACACCACCAATTGTATTCGCAGGAAATTTTGCAGACAGAATACACACTTAGAGCTGAACGTACATTCGAAATGGTATCACAGTTTGACACGTAATTCATTAGATATGAGGACGTAAAGTGTAACGTTCATGGAAAACCGCCCCATCGAGCATAATGTTTAGATTACTTCTTTACCACTAAACATATTCGCAACAGATTTTATCGACATACAGCATTTATACAAATCAATATATTCCTGCAAAATTTTAAAACCGTACAACATACCTATACTAATAATAAATCTGTAAATATAGGCATGTCGCTGTTCGCTTCCATCTTCAAAACTACTGGGCAAATTTTCATGCGGTTTTCACAGGAAACATGAGCGAAGATTGGTTCAGGATCTAGGCATGATTTCATCAAAATAGAATCACTAAGTGCTTTCATAGACCGTCGTGTCTGTCTGTCCATCTATTAGAAATTACTTCTCCAAAACTGCTTCACAAATTCGCATGGTGTTTTCTCAGGTAACTTCAGCGTACCTTGGGACAAAACAGACTTATTACATAAAAATCGGATCATGGAAGGAAGAACATCACAATTCAAAGTTTTTCATCGACAATCGTCATGTCTAGCTTTCTCTATGATCTCCAAAAGGAAATGACGAATTTTCAGGGGTTACTCACAGGAAAAGTGAGGGTATGTTGTGGTTACACAAATGCTTCATTTCATAAAATCGGTTCAGAAAAAGTAAGATATCACAACTTGAACATTTCTTTGAAAGCAATCGCATGTGTCTCTTTGTAGAGAGTAATCTACAAAAGTACTAAATGATCATTCATGGGGGTATCACAGATAAATAGAGAATATCCTGGGGCAACATATAGGCTTCATTTCATCAAAATTAAATCAGGAAGGTAAAATATATCTTAATTTGAAGTTTTAGGTGTATGTCATGCTTGGAAAGAACTGCGTAATGCAGCAAAGAACTAATAGATAGCGATGCGCGTGTTCGTGTGAAGTTCGGGGCAGCGATCAGATTATTACCCTTTGAAAATACTACTTACTTTTTGACTTTTCAAATTTACGATATTTCTGAAAATCGTTTTCTTGGTTGCTATGTTCTACGAAATATGATTCAAAGCAATGAATATAAAACTGACACAATACTCGCTGTATTTAATCCATATATTTACATACTAATATCATAGTCTAACATATATGTACAACTGCTATGAAAGTTTACGTCTCACGCTTGGAGCGACAATAGCGCATCTTACTGGAAGAGAGCTAACCGTAAGAATAACAATTGATGTCAATGATATTTCTACTTCATTAAGGAAATACGTATTACTTATTATATTTCAGCTACCCATGCCTCAGCCCATTGTCCAGATATACAAAAGATCATGAAATAAATGTTGTAAATGGTTAATACAACTGATGTATGCTGTAAGCTACATTACATTCATGAAGATATGCCTACATTTAACATGTTCCATAAAAAAGAAAGGAAAAAAAAAAAATACTGAAACATTTTCATGCAGTTTTCACAGGAAATTTGAGCTACGATTGGGGCAACACATAGGCATGATTTCATCAAAATCAGATCACGGAAAAAAGATACATCGTAATCTTAAGTGTTTTCAGTAACTGTCTGTTCATGTATTACAAATATCTAATCTCCTAAACTATTTCATGGATTTGCGTGGAGCAACTTCGTTTCATAAAAGTGGAATCAGGGAAATTGTTTTAAATGTAGGTTATGCTTGAAGTATGGATTGCGTAGTACAACAAACAAGCAATAGAGGCGCTGTAGTGCACCAGAGAACTAACAAACACTGCTGCTACATAATGAGTATGGGGTAGTACAACAAGGAAGCGAACGTCTGTGACAGAATTAAGCAATCTTTTGTCTACGAATACCAACAAACATTGAACATATTGTTAATGATTTCGATTTGTTTATTAAATACTTCAACATTTATTTGCTTATTTTGGCGCATTTCACTTTTGTATCAAAACCTTTATGAAGATACATAGTTTCGGACAATGATTTTTACTTACATTTGACATCTTGGCTACGAAAACTGAGTTTATTGACAGAGCGATCCAACAAAGATTCTATTTTTACTGACTGAGGTCCAGAACCCTAAGAAGTCATGATACACACAGGCCCTCCTTCAACAACCGTTGCGAAGCATGGGCATATAAGCTAGTAAAATATACTTCTGTCCAAGTTTACAAATTTATATTGTACATAAACAATTTAAGAGTCCCAAATCATTTATTGATTTTTATCTCCTGCAGAGGTATTACTGCATTTAGGTGCATGATAAGCAAAGAATTTACAACTACTCTGGTAAGTAAAGAAAAAAACCCTAACTTCATATGCTACATTGGGATCTTAGGTCCAATAATGTGGTTTGTGCGCCCAACAAGGTCTGTTACCTGTAATGACACAGATCCCCAAAGTATGCCTCCCCACACCACCCAGAGTATCATTTCACCATCCTTCACAACATCCTAGTCAAATCTTACATCATCTCGAAATCACTCTCCCTACACAAAGATTCCTGCCCTTGTTACAAACCCTGCTGCAAAACCTGTCCCATGCATTCTCCCCAACTGCCTATACTGGCCCCACCACACAAAAAACCTACACCATTCAAGACAGGGCCATATGTGAAACAACGCATCATTTACCAACTGGACACACTCAGTGCACAGCCTTTCCCATCAGTATGACCATCAACAAGCTGGCTGAATGCATGAACAGCAACAAACTATTTGTCTGCTGCACATCTTTACTTCTTGATCTACCCTCTTTGGTTTGCAGATGGCATAACTCAGTACTTATCAGGAAATATCTCCAATTTCCACTCATCACCTCATCTTTCTCATGGCCTAGGTTGCGAGTAACTCAAAACCAATTTTCCTTCCACCTCCTTTCTGTCTCTTCTGTCTGATGAATGAAATTTACTTTCCGAAAGATCACCTCCACACTTATTTTTATCCTTTTAGTGTTACTATTGGCAGTACTGAGTTGAAATAAGTACTGGTAGACAGTCTTCCTTTTTTGAACAACATTTAACAATAATGTGATTGTATTGAAAATCTATTATATAACATTTATGACTTGTCTTATATCACTATGTATGATTCACGGGATTAATAAATATACAATTCAATACAGTATTGTAAAATCTTCTTCTATTATTTCAGATAATAACTTCTTTTGTGTATAATGCAAAATCTCACTGTAGTTAAAATTAGCAATGAATGTCTCAATTACTTGTAAAACCTTTGCTTGTTAATAATCAAGAACACAGAATTAAAATGTAATTAATAATTTCATTTTATCTCAAAATTATAAGCTATTAAAATTTTGTTTATGTAAAGATATCTTGCTACTTTTTCATAGAATAATTTTTTGCTTCTCTAGTAGAAAAATCTGAAGTTTTTCTTGCAATTCTGAATCCTATTGAAAACGTGACCTACATGACACAATCACCATATGAGCTAAGTATGAAAAGAAAAACTTGTTTTTAATTATCAATTCTTAGCGCTAAAATTACTTCTACCATCTATCTAAACACTTATCTCTTCTGATTGTTGAATATCTTATTCATTCCTTCACTATCTACACTTTTTCTTTCATCCTTTCTTTTTTATGTCTGCTTCAACTTCCACAAAATGAATTTGTTTTATTGAAGATTTAATCCACACTTCTATCTCTGTCTGCAAAAACTGTTTTCCCTGCAGTTTTTATCTAGAAAGCACTAATGTCTCAAGCAGTACTATACTGTATTGAAGCTATATTTAAATTTAGGCTGAGACAAGTTTTAAAAAAACTTGCAATGCTGAACTCACCCATTCCTGGTGTGGCCATTGCAATTCTACTAAATGTTACAGCAGCAATACCATACTGAGCTGCAACTTTTGAATTACCAATTCGTTTACCATCTTGGTCTGTGACAGGAACACCTTGTCTAAGTTCTCTGAAACACATATTACAAGCTGTTGACACACTTATTTAAACAAAAAAACAAGACAATAATGTATGTGAATTACTGGTTTCCAAGTTTTTCTCAAAATGGTGGATTAATGGTGTGATTACAGTTATTGAGTAGAGCTGTTATATTGGTTCTATTACTAAAATATTATGCACAAAATGGCTAGAAACACATCATTATGAAACCTGCAATATTAATTGATATATCATGTTGACATACCAACTATTAATATATGGAGAGAGATAAATAATAATTATCCAGAGT
The DNA here is from genome assembly GCA_026315105.1 of Locusta migratoria. Taxonomy (NCBI): domain Eukaryota; kingdom Metazoa; phylum Arthropoda; class Insecta; order Orthoptera; family Acrididae; genus Locusta; species Locusta migratoria. The sequence continues at coordinate 615,063,222 of CM048746.1, forward strand.
CAATGGCGGTTCGTATTGACTTTTCTGGGGGGGTTCAAAGGAAGATGGATAAGAAAATTCCAAACAGCAATTAATACCATTATAATGATATTTTGAAAAGTCCCCATCAATCCTGTGTGTGTACAAAAAATTTTACTCCATGCAAGGTCTGCATATTTTTTTTTTGCACGGCAAATATCCAAGGCAGTGCACTTTCGCGTTTATAATACATGCTGACTATGGCGTGATGGTTGACGAGAGCGTTGTAAAGGCTTACGATTGCTCCTGTAGCCACCACACAGAGTATGAGTTTGTGTGACAAGTAGGGGGTTATCATGTTTAAAATGACATGTTTTGTGAATTTATTGTGAAGCACAAGTATTTTTGTGATGTTCCATAAACTGTGAGAATGATGGATGGTTTGCATCTGTTTATTGCTCAGCACACTGCATGGGGGCACAGCATGTTATAGCCTCCTAAAGATTACAACTGTGAGATGCAGACACTGCACAAACATTACAAAGAATACTTATGTACATATTTGCACATGAGAATGCGAATAAATTCTCAAACATTGTAAGGAGCGACATACGTGAGCAGTGTTTCATTATTCAAATAATGAATGACACTGTTACAGGATTGCCGTAAACCTCGATTATGATTAATGAAATTATGTTGAAAGTTTCTATTTCCTATGAAGTTACCAGTTTCAGTTATGCTTGGCAGTAAAAATAGTGCAAAATGAAGACAACCTTTACTACAAAATAAAGCTCCTCGTGGGTATTTTGGTGTGTATTATGTACATATTCAAATATAAAGTACAAAAATGTAAGAGAAACTCAAAGCAAATTTTCCCACTTCAAACATTATTTCTCCCATTTTAAACCATTATTATTTTAAAATCCCTAAAAAAGAAGTGGAACTTGCAGGTACTACCTCAACTGGTAACCAGCGTAAAAGACACATCTACTTTTGGGACCAATTTTGGTAGGGAGGGGGGGAGGGGGGGGGGAGGGGGAAACTGTGTCTTATACGACGGCAAATACAGTATCTGCAAGCATGTTTCTATGCCACCTATAAAGTCTAATGTCTGCATTCTGACTTGGCCTAAAATCAAATTCAACTTATGGGCATAACAGTGAACAACAGTCATCACCTGATCGATTATCACTCTTAACAGCTAAAACATTGTAGGTCTGAGAAATAACTATCCGAATTGTCATTTTTAAAGTTTCTTTAAGCAATTCTGTTAACACTTTTGCATCATGTACATGATAAGTAAGTTAAATCCAAAACCTTTCTACAGGTTTACCTTTGGGCAAAATGTAACTGATAACCAGACAAACTGTGAAACTGTTGCAGTTCAGTTGTTTCATGTGCCATAACTGCCACAAACTCAGCTTCAGTGATTTCCTTTCTCATTTGATCGTGATAAACTGCCAGTATACAAGGAAGTAACTTGTTCTCATTTCGCAGTGCCCCTGAAACCAGAAGCCTTTGAAAGGTGGTCACTAAGAGCAACATTGAGTTCAGTAATGAAATTTGTAAGACCGTGGAAAATGCCTGGATTTAATAAATCCCTGCATTCATCATGTTCACGAAGTTTGAGGTCAAAAGCACCACAAAATTTAATCAAATACACAATTTTAGAGAATACCTAACCATTTTTGTGAATCCAATCATTGTGCATTACCACTGACTGCCTGTAAGCACCAGCCAGTTGTTGTCCTAATATTGTTCATAGTGAGCATACTCGATATGTATCATGTTTACCTAAAAGGTTGTGCTTTAGCTTCGGAGTCATGTGTGATGCAGAACATTCATCTTTCTTTATCTTCTGTGGTAAATGTCCAAGATTGTCAACACCTTTTAGTGTACAAGTTGTTTCATACCTTGAATTTTCTTTGGCGAACAATAGACGCAGAAAACACTACAACTTGTTTGCAATTTCACAATCATACATCGAATCTACTTTCCCAAAAATGTTTGGTTTGAGAGTTCCTGCAATTTCTTTACTTTTATTATTATATATTTTTTTGTTTTCTAGCTTGATATCTGGTGTCTGTCTTGCTACTAAGTTATTTTCAAGGGAAAGGGAAGAGAAATTAGTGTCCCTTAGCCTCTGCGCTGTATTATCACACATATTAACTACACAATTAAGACACTACAAAACTGACAGCTCACATCTCCGAACACAAACTGCACACGGAATACATCTTGCTGTCATGCATGACCAGCTGTAAAAGCTAGTCACAGTGTTGGTAACTTTACTACAATAAATAACAGAACACTCTTGTCTGTCATTCTATTTATTATTGCAGTTAAAGAAACTTAACTGCTAGCAGGGATCAACGATAACAAGAGACTAATACTACAGAAGAGTGAGGATTTGAATTAGTTTCAGATTCTGCTATTTGTGTCATATTGGCAAGGTGTGGCAACATGGGGGAAATGGAGGCTTTGGCTGATATACAATGGAGCCTTGCTCTAATACCTAATGCTCAGGATAGGAGACACCCCCTGCTTCCACTGTCTACTACACTCCTCGCCACAGAACTCCGTGGCTGGAATGCAGTCGCTGTTCCATCAATATTTTTCAAATCATAAGAATTTCAAAATCCAATTCTGATTGGTGTTGAAGATAAAAGGCTGGGGCTAAAATGTGGAGACATAATGAGAAATATACGCTTGAACATGAATGAAGTTGCTAGGTATGCATTCAGTAGTGCTACTGTACAGAGTGATCAATTCTCAGCGCAACCGCCTTTGTGGTGTGCGACTTGCTGGCAACGGCAGCTGTGGTTCCCGCTTAGCGAGCTACCCGGCGCCCACATTAAATTCAATATGGGTTGGCGTGCAAGTTATTTCTGCCATACACAACACAAACACTTAGAAAATAAAGTTTATTACTCACCTGTATTACACACAGAGGTGCTGGAACAGCCTCCCTACATTGTTCGAGCATTTTTGACACCTGCTTGAGGGAGTTGCTCATTACACTCTGAAGTTGCCTCACAGAAATTGCAGTGACTTCATGATGAATGTTTGTTTTTAGTTCATCTGATGTGTGGGGCTATGATTTGTACACTTTCTCATTTAATGCTTCCCACAGATAAAATCACAGGGGTTAAATTGGGAGAACGAGGGGCCAAATGTTTTTAGTGATAAATCTTTCAACAAACTCATTACCAATTTCCCGTAATGATAAGTTGACTGTATGTGCCGTTGCAAAGACTTGCTGAAATGTTGCTAAAGCTCGTTCTCTCTCAGTTAATTGGGAAAATAAAGGCCACAATATGTTTTCAACAGATCTGTCACTATTGTTTTCAGAAAAAATATAGAGCCTATTATTCTCTCGCCGCTAACAGCGCAGTGCAACAGCAACAGTGCAGGGGCTGCTCGTGAATTAAGTAAGGCTTTTCCTAACTCCAGTCACAATTATTTTGCGAATTAACATACCCACTTAGGTGGTACCATGATTCGTCCGAAAACAAAGTTAAGTTCGGGCCAATTTCTCCATCATGCACCTTTTTCAGAATTAATGAGTGTAATGAGCAACTCCCGCAGCGGGTGTCAGAAATGCTCGAACAACAAAAGGAGGCAGTTCCAGCACCTCCTTGTGTAATACAGGTGAGTAATAAACTTTTCTTTCTAAGTGTTTGTGTTGTGTATGTCAGAAATAACACTTGCGCTAACCCATATTAAAGTTAGTGCGGGCGCTGGGCAGCCAGTTAAGCGGGAACTGCAGCTGCCGTTGCCGCGAGTTGCACGCTGCAAAGACGGTTGCGCTGAGGATTGATCACCCTGTATTAGGTTAAAGCATAAACCCATAGCATTGTTTTTGTATGTCAGTATTGCGATTGTTACAGATTTATTTAATGATGCTTATTTTTTATTTGTAGTTCACTGTCTGTCTGAATTTACCAGTAAGGTTAGAATACAGGAGGAAGCCATTTTGCAAAAGGTGAAGCCTGTCTCTGCCACATTGCTGAGTCTTTGAGAAGTGTTTGCATTGTAGTGCTGCTGTTTGATGTTTCATAAAAAAGGAATAAAAGGTCCGTTAGTTTTACTGTGATGTACACCATGTTAAGAAAATTAGCTTTAAAAATTAAGTTTTAAAATATCTGACAATTATTTATCCACAACAGTATACTGTTTGAAAGAACATAATTGGATTGACATTCAAATCATTGCACAAACAATAAGAGGGTCAGTTTAACACTTAATAAGAAAAACTAGCATTCTATGACTCACTAAGATGATGGGCATACTTCAATTGACACACATGCAGTATATATACACATACAGTATGTCTGCCTAGGTGTACTTGTGTCTGTGTGAATGTGTGGGCATGTGTGCATTTGTTTACCCTCCATTTTTTCCCCCAAGGTAAGTCTTTCCTCTCCCAGGATTGGAATGGCTCCTTACCCCCTTCCTTAAAACCCTCATCATTTCCTTTTCCCTCTCCTTCCCTACTGCCTGAAGACGCAACTGGGTTGCGAAAGCTTGCGATTGTGTGTGTGTGTGTATTCATTTATTTATTTGTGATGCTGTCACACCTGTGCTCCTTCGCCTGGTGAGTAATCTTCGTCTATTTTTTATATTTTATATATATATATATATATATATATATATATATATATATATATATATATATATATATATATTTTTTCTTTGTTTTCTACAGTTCTACAGTATGTCTGCCTAAGTGTACTTGCGTCTGTGTAAATGTGTGGGTGTATGTGTATTTGTTTACCCTCCTTTTTTCCCCCCAAGGTAAGTCTTTCCTGTCCCGGGATTGGAATGACTCCTTATCCACTCCCTTAAAACCCTCATCATTTCCTTTTCCCTCTCCTTCCCTTCTGCCTGACGAAGCAGCTAGGCTGCGAAAGCTTGTATGTGTGTTTGTGTGTAATTTTATTTTATTTTATTTGTTTCTATCGACGAGCCGGTCCTTTTGGTAAGTCATCTCTTTTCTATTTTTTTATTTTTGTTTATCCCACCGGGAAAGTTTCCCTCTATAATTTATATATATATATATATATATATATATATATAGTAATGAATAACACCACCAGCTGCTGCATTCTAATTTTATTAATTATTGGCTACCAGTTTCAATGGACCAAGCCATCATCTTCAGGCCCTTATAATACGGTAATCTGCATTTTGCTGTCCTGCCCTGGGCAGTTCCTGTTGGCTCTCCTTGCTATAATGTTACACGAATGTGCGAAACCAGTTATTTTGTGTTTCAAACACAGCAAAATGCAGATTACCCTGTTAATAGGGCCTGAAGATAACGACTTGGTCCACTGAAACTAGTTGCCAATAAGTAATAAAATGAGTTGATGGTGTTATTCATTACTCAATTGACATCAGTCCTTGGTATAATAATGCCATCTCTTTATTTAATCTCCTTGTAATTTACATATGGTCATTTGGAGGCAGTGAATGTAGATGTGGAAGCTGGAAAATGAAATGCTGAGTGGGGGAAACCCGAAAATTTATCATATTATTCTGTTCGAGTTCTGTAAATGAGTGAGAGCAGTAGACGAAGCCATTCAAAACAGCATGACCAGAATATTATTCTTTCATTTTAAGATGTACGATTTTTACCTTAGTGACTCTCCACATTCCGGTAGGTCTCTGATGGTTCGATGATGATGGTTTAACACATTAATCCATAGAGATCAAATTCACTACTTGGAAATTGACAAAAAATGCTATGAATTATGTACGTCTCTAAAATTTGACTACAAATATCACCTGTGTCATGCTTTCCACGTGTTGAAAGTGTTAGTTGTCAGAAAAGTGTTCCATGTAGTTCTGAGTGCTTTATATTGGAGTAAAGTGAACTCACACGTAGACAAATTGTTGGCAATAATATGGTGGGTATTTCTGTACCTTATCTGAAATACTTGGTGTTACATGGGATTAAGGTTTGAAGATTTATACCATGTACAGGTTAAGTGAAAAAACCATTACTAAGTCACAATATGGCTCAAAGTGTTTGTCAAGTGATCATGACAGACAGTCATTGTAGAGAATTGTAAAAAACTTAAGAGGATGACAACTGCAAAAGTCACTGCAGACGTGAATAGTACAACAGGAAAGCAGCTTAATAAGCTGGAAACTGCAGAGCAGTTGTTAAACATTATGTTATGGTTTGAATCTACATTATTTCCTTTGTTAATCCTATCTGGTGAGTGTCTCACATAACTTATCAAGAGTCAGGTAGTAGTGAAATGATTATTTATGTAAGCTTCCTCCTTTGTTGGTGGACTACATTTCCTGAGGATTTCAGTGAATCTCCGCCTGACACCTCCATTATCCACAATTAATTTTATGTGGTTGTTCTACATCAAACTGCTTTGTAGTGTTACACTTCATACATTTTATGGAAGTAACTGCATCCAGTGATTGTTCCATAATTAACATTGTTTGGTGGGAACTGCCACTACCTACACTAAACATCTTTAAGTCATCTTGTATTTCACTGCAACCTTGGTGTTGAAACTTCTCTGTGATTAACAGAATTTTCACAAAAATCCAACATTATCTACAGGGTGATTTATATGTCCTGTGAAAACTAATTATCCTATAACAGCCCCCTAAAAAACACCCAAAGTTACATTTACATCTGTAAACTACCTTCAATAGAGAAGGACATGTGCATATTCTTTCATCAGGTAACACTTGGTCTGATATTCAATATGCTCTTATATAATAATATGTAGATAGGGAACAACTCACCATAACGACAAAAATAGAGCCGCCGACAGACACAAAGGTGCATGTCCAGCACATCTTGGCACAGTGTTACACTGTCCGGGTTATATGGATACTTCCCACTGACACCAACCTTTCAAAACTTTGGAGATGGGAACTTGCCCTTCAACATATCCTCCCTTCCCATAGCCCGCCAGGTCTCAACCTTCATTAGTTTTAAATTCCTCCCACCTTTCCTCAACATCTTTGCCTCCAATCTCTGGACAGAGCCTCTGCCTCGACTGGCATCTCTGCCCAACTTATTTGCATTTTGCATATGTCATTGGTTTGTCTACGTGTGTGTATGTGTGTGTGTGTGTGTGTGTGTGTGTGTGTGTGTGACCTATTCTTTTTCTCCCAATGTAAGTCTTTCCTCTCCTGGGACTGGAATGACTCCTTACCCACTTCTTAAAGCCCTCATCCTTCCTTTTCCCTCTCCTTCCCTGTTATTTCTGAAGAAGCAATCTAAGTTTGTGAAAGCTCAGTTGTGTGTGTGTGTGTGTGTGTGTGTGTGTGTGTTTTATTTATGTATGTTTCAATGAACTGGTGCATTTTTGCCTGGTAAGTCAAACCCAACCTCCACAACATCCTAGTCCATCCCTATGCCACTCCTAATGCCCACCCCTTACCACAGGGATCATATCCCTGTGGAAGACCCCAATGCAAAACCTGCCCATTCCACCCACCCAACACTTCCTATTCCAGTCTTGTCAAAGGCTTGTCCTGCCCCATCAGAGGTCAGACCACCTGTGAAAGCAGCAATGTAATATACTAACTCTGGTGCAATCACTGCTCTGCATTCTACACTGGAATGACAACTAGCTGGATCTCCATCAGGATGACTGGCCACTGTCAAACTGTAGCCAAGAGCAATATGGACTATCCTGTGGTGCAGCATGCAGCGGAGCACAACACCTTTGACTAACAGCTGCTTCACTACTCGAGCCATCTGCATCCTCTCCTCTTCCACCAGCTTTTCTGAACTGTGGAGATGGGACTTATCCCTACAGCACATCCTACAGTCCCGCAACCATCTTGGCCTCAACCTCAGCCCTCACATCCTACATTTCCTTCCGATTCATGCTCCTTTCCCTACTGTGTGCTTCCTGTTTATTTTTCATTTGTTTCTCTCTCTCTCTCTCTCTCTCTCTCTCTCTCTCTCTCTCTCACATACACACACACACACACACACACACACACACACACACACACACACTTTTTCGTACTGCATCTCATTTCGCACCTGACACTGCCTCTGCTTTTTGTATCCCCACCCTTATTGTCCCTCTCCACCTCCCCCCCTCCTCCCCCAACCCTTCCGCTTGGTGTGAGTTTTTGTGTTGGGCGGCCAGAGATGGCAGGTGTGTTTGGACGAGTGTGCTTGAGTGATTGTGTGGATGAGTGTTCTCTTTCTGAGGAAGGCCATGGCCAAAAACTTTGAGTTTTGTGTGTGTGTGTGTGTGTGTGTGTGTGTGTGTGTGTGTGTCTTTCATTTGTGTCTGTCGGCAGCTCAACGTTTGTCTTCACGGTGAGTTGTACCCTACCTACATATTATGATTAACATTCCTTTCTGAACCTTCCATTGTTGTTATGTGTTCTTATTTCATTTATTAGGTGATAGTGTGAACCTGTATCTAACTCCATACAAGAGTCAAGGAAAACAGGATTCACATGGGTGCCGGCATCTAGCATTTTTGGGGTAGTGGATGAAAAGAGTAGGCTGGGTTTCACACAATCTTAGTTTATGGAACCCATGTCAATACCAACAGAGTTTGTCTCCAGAAATATGGCAATGTATAACCATAAATCACGTCCATTAACTATACAACAGAGCAATGTCACAGGATTTGTGCAAGTGTGCACGTTTTTTCAACAATCCTCCTTGAAAACGGATATAAACTGTGCTTTTTTTTCCCTCAATCATTTGAAATGATTTACTGACTATATCAGTAAAGTAAATGACTATAACAAAAAAATTTGCAGCCAAAACCGTAAGATCTGGAATTAGGGACAATGGAAGAGTCATGTAATCAAAGAAGTTATTTCACACTGTTTCGAACTTCTGTATGAGTTTAATGTTGATGCGCATTATCCAAAGCCTACTATGGAGACTGTTGGTGTCAAGATTGAACTCTACTGGGGTCTAATGATGATTTGAGTAGTTGTATTGTCGTACTCTATGAGCTCCATGGTTATTCTGCAAAATTGCACGACTGCCGAGTATTGCAGAACAATTTTGGCTGATCATGTCAATGTAAAATATGCTGTGTTTTAAGATAGCACAAATATTCAGAGATTTCACATTGTTAGGGACTAGTTCTGCAAATACAAGGATGTATTGTTGCACTTCCCCTGGTCACTACCTGATCTCAGTATTACTGAGTCTGTTTTATTTTAGTGAGAAGGGTGTGTGATGACAATCCAATTACATCATCACCACTATTTTGCTGGAAAAATGGTATGAGATTTCAATAAAAACCATACAGGACCAATCTAGTCCAAGATTACTGTAAGAAGTTTTGAATGTCAAAGACTTTCTTACAATATTAAGCATAGTAACATGTGTTTAATGTGTTTACATATTTTTGTCCATTCCCAGTATGTACTGTAAAGTTGCACACTTTGAATGTATAGTAATGTACAAAATATATAGAAGATAATAAGTGACAGCCATAGCACCCAAAAACTACACTGTAACTAAGTAATGTACAATTTTGTCCTTCCATACTGAATGACAGGCTACTGTATGATAGGCCCTAGTCCCGATAAAAGACAATCTGTACCATCAATAGTCAGTTTGGGTATGTGACTAATATTTGAATTGCACCTACAGTCTATATTCAATCCTGGCAATCCAAAATGTACAGAATTGTAAATACAGAACCATTTCAAGTGAGGAATATGACAGAATCAGTACTGAGTGTTGCCACCATTGCAGTCTGTAATTGCTGTTACATTCCTCACAATTTATTCACGAGGCTATGGATGTGTGACTGTAGTATAGTAGTCGACATCTACATACATACTTCGCAATCCACCGTAAGGTGCGGGGCGGAGGGTACACTGTACCACTACTAGGCATTTCCTTTCCTATTCCACTCCCAAATAGAACAAGGGGGGGGGGGGGGGACGAATGCTTATGCGCCTCCATACAAGTCCTTTTATCTTGTCATTGTGATCACTACGCAAAATGTAAGTAGATGGCAGCAAGGTCGTACTATACTCAGCTTCTAATTCCGGTCCTCTAAATTTCCTGAACAGAAATTCACGAAAAGAATGTCTCTTTCCTCCAGAGATCCCCAATTGAGTTGCCGGAGCATTTCTGTGACACTCGCGCATTGGTCGAACCTACCAGTAACAAACCTAGCTACTCGCCTCTGAACTGCTTCTATGTCTTCCTTTAAACTGATCTGCTGTGGGTCCCAAACACTTGAGCAATACTCAAGATGTGGTCGTACAAGCGTTTTATATGCGTGCTCCTTTACAGATGAAGTACATCTTCCAAAAATTCTCTTAATAAACCAAAGTCGGCTGTCCGCATTCCTCACAACTGTCCTTACATGTTTGTTCCATTTCATATCGCTCTGCAATGTTGCGCCTAGGTATTTGAACGACGTGATTGCATCAAGAAGCTCACTACTAATGCTGCATTCGAATATTATGGGATTGTTTTTCCTACTCATGCGCATTACCTTACATTTTTCTACATTGAGAGCTAGCTGATGTTCTTCGCACCAAATAGATATTTTGTCCATGTCATCCTGTATGCTATTACAGTCAAAGACGACACCCTCCTATACACCACAGCATCATCAGCAAACAGCCACAAATCACAAGTTACTCTGTCCATCAGATCATTTATATAGACAGAAAATAATAACGGACCTATCACACTCTCCTGGGGCATGCCTGACCATACACTCATCTCTGATGAACTCTCACCCTTGAGAATAACATACTGCATTAGGAAGTCTTCCAGCCAGTCACAAATCTGTGAACCTATTCCATAAGCTCGTATCATCGTTAGCAGTCTGCAATGTGGCACTGCGTCAAGCGCCTTTTTGAAGTCGAGAAAAAAACAATCCGTCTGTTGCCCTTCATCCATCACTCACAAGATGTCATGTGAGAAAAGGGCAAGCTGAGTTTCAAATTAACGATGTTTCCTGAACCCGTGCTGGTTCGTAGAAAGAAGCTTTTCCGTCTCAAGGAAATTTAATATACTTGAACTGAGAATATGCTCCAAAATTCTACATGAAACTGATGTCACCGATATTGGCCTGTAATTATGTGGGTCAGTTCTCTTTCCTTTCTTATAAAAGGGGAGTCACCTGTACTTTTTTCCAATCACTAGAAACTTTGCGCTGAATTAAAAATTCATGATAAATTCAAGCTATGTAAGGGGCCAATGCAGCAGAATACTCTTTGTAAAACCGAACTGGAATTCAATTTGGACCAACAGACTTTTTCCTATTTAGCTCACTCAGCTGCTTTTCAAATGATGGTACATTTGTGCGGTCCTCCTGCATGAAAGATTTCTTTAAGGTTAAATTTAGAACTTCAGCATTCCGTTTGCTTTCTACTATTACTACCCCAGAATAAGCAATGAGTGACTGGATAGTCCATGCAGTTTCCCCATATTAACAAAGGTGATCTTGTGTGGCAGCAAATGTTTTATGTTGAGCCAGTTGTTCTTTCATCATCAACCAGACTTCTTCAGTAGGCGAGAGATAAGGAGAATATGGAAGCCATGGCAGCAATGCAATCCATGGGTAATGAATAGAGCTATGTGTAACAGGCAAAAAAACTATCCAGACTGCACACAGGAATTCAAAAATGCATCAGGATCCACTTCAAGTACTAAGACAGATAGGCGAGAGGTGAGAAAACTAATTTCATGTTCGAGCGGCTGCCCATATGCCACACATCACGCAGGTCAAAGCCAAATGATGCCTCACTTGGTGTAAGGAGTGTAAACATTTGATGACTGAACAGTGGAAAAACGTTGTGTGGAGTGACGAATCACAATGTGGCGATCTGATGGCAGGGTGTGGGTATGGTGAATGCCCGGTGAACATCATCTACCAGTGTGTTTAGGGCTAACAGAAAAATTTGGAGGATGTGGTGTTATGGTGTGATCATGTTTTTTATGGAGGGGGCTTGCACACCTTTGTTGTTTTGTAGGGCACTATTACAGCACAAGCCTACATTGATGTTGTACGTACCTTCTTGCTACCCACTGTTTAAGAGCAATTTTGGGATGCAATTGTATCTTTAAACACAATAGAGCACCTGTTCATAAGACATGGCCTGTGATGGAGTGGTTAAACGATAATAACATCAATGTAATGGAATGGCCTGCACAGAGTTCTGACTTTAATTCTATAGAACAACTTTGGGATGTTTCGGAATGCCAACTTCACGTCCGGGCTCACCAACCTACATCGAAACCTCTCTTCAGTGCAGCACTCTGTGAAGAATTTCCTGCCATTCTCTAAGAAACATTCCAGCACCTGATTGAAGGTATGCCTGTGAGAGCGGATGCTGTCTAAGGCTAAGGATGGGTCAATATCATATTAAATTCCAGCATTACCAATGGAGGATGCTATGAACTTTTAAGTAATTTTCAGCTAGTTGTCCAGATACTTTTGATCACATAGTGAGTGAGTGCGTTTATGTATGTAAGTCCAATGAAGACATTCTTGGCAGGAAAGCATAATAACCTACCTTGGCTTAATATGAAATACAATTTATAATAATGGAAAGTCCAATTGGAATTAATAATATAGTAAGGACAGTTTAAAACTCAGCGCAAAGACGTGGCGACTAGCTGTTTGACAAATAACAGGTGTAAGAATAGGTTAGTGCATGCAACAAAATGTTTCGAACAGTCCAAGTATTACCGTATTTATGACTTTTACAATTCCAATTCCAAAAACATGGGTAATTCTGTGATTATCCAGTTACTTCTTGGAGAAAGTACACTGTTTATTTTTGATATTTGAAAAATAAAAAAAACAGTACTTATGTAAGACCTGACACTGTTATAAGCATGTTTTGACTACACGAAGATTTTTCCATGCCAAAGTTAAAACTAATAATAACATAAATACTCTGAAAAATTAGCCTTCTACAAGATTATGGTACAAGGAGATTATCATAGAAAGTTACACCTTGTTACTTTTTGCTTTAAAAATTGATTCAGATCAACAGATAAAGAGGCACATCATATCATTGTCTCCTATCAAACTACAAATAACCAAAATAAAATTCAGTGATGAAATTATAAGGAAATCTAAAAGTTTTAATTGCTCCTACTGCGTAGACTGATGCACCATGACACTTAGAATGGAGATAAAGACTGATATGAACACTTATCAACTGGCAAACTGATCCACAGACTATTTTAAGAAACACATATATGGACTGTCTGCACTTTGACAGCTGTTGACCCTGGCCAGAGGAATATAGCATTCAAGATATTGATATACCGGACTCATACCCTCTTACTATGTTTCATATGAGAAATATTGGCGCAAGACCCCATATCATCTGACTGCTGGTGTAGTGCAATGGATAGCGTCACCGATTGTGGTGCTGAAGGTCAATCCTGTCCACCAGCAAAAATTTATTTCTTTGTAATTATTTCCAGAATGTTCTACATGTTTCTTATGTTCACTTGTAATTTCTACATGTTTCTTATGTTAACTATTCTTCTAATTTCTGGTACATTCTGTCTGTGTATAAATAGCAGATCACTCTGCCCAGTGCTGTGTGTATGTTTCAGTTCACAATTTACTTGCTTTCAGTATAAGTACTGTGTTCAGTTGACAACCCTGCCTTCGAAGTCAAGCCTGCTTCCAACACGACAATATAACACCTATAAACAGTGGTACCTGGATCAGCAGATCTGATGAGTTCAATACTCACTAACAACTAATGATCTAAAGAGTCACAAGAAGAATGGGGTAGAAGAACTGGCCAAAGTTGTAGTCTTTATACTGGCTTTTTATCGGTGAAATGAATGGATTCTCAGAACAGTTTTCAGCCTGCTAATTATAACTAGAACACTACTACAGAGCTTCAAGTGTGATCCTAACAATGTAAAACCAATCGGTACTAAATCTTCTGCCAAAGTGGAGAGTTAGAGTTCGAATTATGCACTTAGTCTAAGACTACTGTCATGACTGCTAAAAAACACATCCATTTACTACAGCCACAAATATTGGTGATTGCACATCACTATTTGGCTTTAATACCTTGTATACCATACAGTTCTATAAGAATATAATTACAAAGATTAAAATATACAATTATTGTGAGAGTGTCATGAAAGAAACATGCAAGTACCAATCAAGGACCAACTGGTAAGGTTTGACTGACTACATTCTGAAAAATGCTTGGAAATATACCAAAGCAAGATTATGGACCAGAGAGTACTGTACTACTTAGCAAATACAACTAACAGTGATTAGCTGGCGCAATATGGAATGCCACTCGTGGGAAATGGAAAAGTATACTTGACATCTACAAGCTCCTAGGTCAGTTGATCAATAATCAGCAACATGTGTCAAACCTCTTCATTTATTAATTTATAATACAAATAGTATGCAGACTAGTATCAAGTTCAGCACTGAGATGGAGACAGTAGGGTAATACCTTTTTTAGTGGCCTATATCTCTGAGTGCACAAATTTATCATCACCCACTTGTTAAATGCCTGAATAAACCTATCTACAGCAATTCTAAAAATGCTGAAACACAGAGATAAATCTGTTCCAATGGAGGACCATAATAATAATATGTTTCAGAAGAATGGTTAGTTAGCATCCTACCTAATTATCTGGTGATAACTTGGGTTTAAATATTTTGCTGAGACGTATTATCCAGAGATAACTCTGCCTCTTAAATATTTCATGTCCATGACACAATATCCCGATTAAAATCATTTTAATTGCTATTGTTGTTGATAATAGGTGTTTTTTGGAGATTCACATTTTCTTTGTATACTCACTGAAGTAATACTTGGTTCTTTAGTATCATTTTGGAGCTGCAGCAGCTTTTCTTGTACTTTAATTTATTCAAAATTTAAACTCATTATTCCAGTGAGAAAGAACAGAATATTTGCATTAGTGTACAAAGTGTAAATGAAGCAAAGGAAAACTCAAAAACTTCTTGAGACTGAGAAACCCATTTTCACTCCATTCTAAAGGTAAAGCAGTCAACAATCCGAAGATTGGTTTGAACACCACAGTGCTTTACTAGGCATGGTCCTGTTTGGAGGTGGTATGCCGTTGCCTTCCTCCGACCTTCGAACTGACTGACCCGGCCAGTGATAGGGGGATCTACAGTTTAACGTGGGTTCTGAACCACGGTGCTACTCTGTGGTATTTCACATGAGCAATACTGCCAGAGGTGAAGGGTGTCTAAGCCCAGCAATGTTACTGTAGAAGATATTCAGAAGTTTTTAAGTGTTTGTATCCTTTCTTCTGTTTTAACACTGAAGAATGTAAGGCTGTATTGGAATAACATTGTGGGCCCATCAGTTGTACAGTACAATATCACCGTCAATAAATTTGAGCAAGTGAGGCACTTCTTACACTTTCAAGACAATTTATCAAATGCCAATACAGAAGACAAGCCCAGAAAGATAAAAACTCTTTTTACACACCTGAATGAAAGATTTGGTTCTGTTCTGATGGAGGAGTCACTAACTGTAGATGAACAAATATGTGCTACCAAAGTCAGGCACCATCTCAAAATGTACATGCCAGATCTTTGAGCCAGCAGCAATGTGGTAGTTCGATTATGCCAGAATGTACCAGAGAATGTTAATCATAAAATTTACTTTGATAATTATTACACATCATTACCGCTAATGCATTATTTGAGGGAAAGAGAAATTTTATCTCTGGGAACTGTTAGAAGAAATAGAGTTGACAACAAGAAACTTTCAGACGACAAGTACCTGAGTAAAGAGGAAAGGGGTAAAATACTTGAGTTTATTGGAAATTATGAAGGAACAGAGATCCAAACGTAATCTGGAAGGACAACAAGACAGTTATGTTGTTATCCACGTTTGTAGGAAGTGACCCTGTAAGCAATGTAAAGAGGTATGATAGAAGTAGGAAGGAACATATTTTTGTATCATGTCCAAAAATTGTGCAAATTTATAATAAGCATATGGGAGGAGTGGATCTTCTAGACAGTCTCATTGGCAGATACTGAATCATAATGCAGAGTAAGAAGTGGTACTTTAGAATATTTTACCATCTTATTGATGTAGCCATAGTTAACAGCTGGATTTTCTACTGCAGAGTTAACAGCATCTGCAACCCAGTGTCTCAAGCTAAGGAGCTCCAATTAGCAAATTTTAAGATTGAACTGGCTGAAACTTTGCTCAAAATTAGTTCCAGCTCTACGCCAAAGAGAGGTAAGCCAAGTTGTGTAGAGAAACCACCAGCAAAGAAGCAGAAGACAGGTTCACACCATCCAGCTAAAAATGTCAGATTCGATCATGTCGGACACTGGCCTGTTTATTTAGATAAAAAAAACAGAGGTGCAAACATGAAAAGTGCAAAGGTTATGCCATTATTAAATGTGAAAAATGTAATGTGGAGCTATGTCTTAACAAGAACAAGAACTAAATATTTTTGAAACGAGATAGAATGGCTGACCAGTACTTACCTTTGTGCTGTACCGCCGATAGTAACACAAATGAAGAAACAGAAAAAAAGGGGACAAAAAAGACAAGCTTTTGGAACACAGTTCCTTCATCAGGTGGGAGAGAAGGGAAGAAGAAAGGATGGAAACAGAAGGGAAAGGTAGTTCACGACCTAGGTCATGAAGGTGGTGTTTCGGAAGTGTGGACGTCAGAACAAGAACTGTTCCACGAAATATCATGTACTGTAATTTAATGCTTTCAGATTTATTTCACAGAAGTATCCTGCTTTAAATGCCACTGAGACCTATAATATGAAATTAAAATTCAAAATCAAATATCTCATAAAATGTATGTTTGATAGAATGCATTTGTAAATAATTTTCCTGCTTGATTTGCTGTTGTAAAAGTTTTGATTATTGGAGAGTGAATTATGTCTAAATGCATGATGTTGCCAAATGACAACATGTAATAAATAATGACTTTCACATTGTTAAATCAGTTATATATTTTTTCAATATTTTTCCCCTTCATTGCTGAACATTTTCTACCATATAATTTTTTTGACACTAAAACAAAAATTCATGCAGTGTAGGGTTAAATTTGTTATACATAGGAGCTTATCCTTAAAGATACAAAAACACAATAAAGTTAGTGTAACTTTAAACACAATATTCATCAGGCAACCACAGTCGAATTGATTCATTTTCTTGATAATACACTGCTGCGACTGCTAAAAATTCTTTACTAAGAACTCAAGAACGGTTTTGGAAACTAAATTTGCATCATCATGTGCTTATTTCATTCAGGTCTTAACCATAATGCTACTTTGACTGTAAACTAGCGGATCCCCATCATTCTAGAGTTGTAACCAACTTGCCTATAAAACCACCTGTAAAATCCCTTCTGTCCAAAAAGTTGAACTCTGTCAACATGTATTAAAATTCGAATAAAATCCCATACCTAAAACAGTAAATTTTTATCAGCCAATGGCCTACATCCAATATAAACTTTACACCAAGTAAAGCATTCAGCATAAAAGCCGCATCATGGGGTAAAAGAAGACTAAAAGCTGTTAGCGTACTGGAACTTTACCTCCAGAGGAGATAGCTATGGGAGGAGGCGTTGTTGCTGCCGCCGTCAGACTGGACCCGAGTCGTGGCTGAGCACAATCCGAAGAGACGCACATGCGCACTGAAGTGTGCCTCGGTAGACTAGTGCCTGATATAAATGGTGGGGACTAGCCGTACATCAAGATAATATAATACATAACTACTAGAATTCACACCTTGCTGTTTTCCATCTGAGGGTTTAATAGGCCTAAAATTATATGCATAAAACAGTTACTTGGTAAAACCCTAGAAAAGTTAAGTTACATCATTCTTTAAAAAAATCAAAATTAGCCAGTAGGTTACCGTGGCATAATTCTGCTTGGCAGTTAAGGATATTTTCTGGGTCATTCTTTAAAACCCTGAAAATATTTAATATATATGGCTATGAAGCGAGCATTGTTCAAAATCTTAACAACAGTATACAAAAGAGAAAGGAGACTACAAATGCTGCACAGGGGTCTAAAGGTGGAAGTACTGCCTTGATTCCAATACAGGACAAAGCTCCTAAGGGTTTCTAAATATCGTAGACTACCTTACTATGGTAACATTTCATGGAAAGTGGGCAAAGAAGCTCTCTGCACAGGGCATAATCCCAGCCTACTTCATCCCTAAAAATATTGGTAAAAAATTCAGACACAGGGAGAAGTAAGAAAAGGAGCCTTAAAAATCCCCAGGTATAACTGCTCTGTAAGATATATAGGCCAGGCAGGGAGAGGTTTTGATGTAAGGTTCAAGGAACACACTAGTTCTTTTAGTACCAATTCAGCTTTGGGTGCACACCTGAAAGAAACAGGTCATTTAATTACAGATGTAGCCACAAATTTGAAGGTTCTACACCAGGAAAAACGGAATGTATTAAATACTTAGAAGAACTTGTAATTTTCAGGGCTTTAAAGAATGACCCAGGAAATATCCTTAACTGCTAAGCAGAATTATGCCTCGGTAACTTAGTGGGTAATTTCGATTTTTAAAAGAATATGAAACTTGACTTTCCTACGGTTTCACCAAGTAACTTTTATTTTTTTATGCATATATGCATATACTTTTAGCTGTTAGACCCTCAGATGGAAAACTGCTAGGTGTGAATTCTAGTAGTTATGTATTATATTACCTTGCTGTGCGGCTAGTTCCCACTATTTAAAACAGGGGTAGTCTACTGAGGTACACGTTGGTGCGCATCTCTTCGCATTGGGCTCACCCGCAACTCGTGTCCAGTATGACAGCGGCATCAACAACCACCCCTCTTCCCCCAGCTGTCTCCTATGGAAGTGAAGTCCCAATACGCTAACAGATTTTTAGCCTTCTTTTACCCCATGACGCGACTTTTATGCTGCATGGCTTACTTAGTGTAATGTTTTATATCAGATGTAGGCCATTGACTGATGAAAATTTACTGTTTTAGGTATGGGATTTTATTTGGATTTTAATACATTTTGATGCAGTCCCATGTTTGGACAATAGGGATTTTATAGGTGGTTTTATAGGCAAGTTGGTTACAACTCTAGATTGATGGGGATCAGCTAGTTTACAGTCAAAGTAACATTATGGTTAAGACCTGAATGAAATAAGCACCTGATCATGCAAATTTAGTTTGCAAAGCCAGTTGTGAGTTCTTAGTAAAGAATTTTTAACAATCACAGCGGTATGTTATGAAGAAGATAATGAGACTTTTTATCCTTTGATGATGAAAGCTGCTACTCTCGATTTTGGTGGAGATCATTTGACGTTCTTTAAGGCAAGAACGTACAAGGCTGCAAGCACTCTAGTGTCAGGCTGTTAGCTCAATAAATAAATAAAAACACTGCCAACACGTTTATGGTCAAAATACTATTCCGTGAAAAATTAGTTATTTCCGCTAACACCCATAACTTAAGAAGTTCATTCATTAGACTGGGAAAACATGCAGGTGTTTTAGCAATAAAATCTTAGTAAATAACTTCTACAACTTACTGGAGTCTCATCATAGGAATGTTGACACAATTAGCCGCAGCAACAGCTACAAAGGGAACAAAACGTCCTATGATAGGTGGGAACGACTGTGGATGGAAAACACAACTTGTGAACAGTATTTACAAACAATGACATAACAAATGAATGACACATTGATGCACTTACCTTTACAAGTCTATTTAGAGACAATGCAGTTGTCAGAGCACCTCCTGTTGCAAGAACATATGAACTTGCAAGCTGCCTGAAACAAAGTTTTGTATATTCACATATTCATACACACAAGAAAGCACACTTGCCTGTATCTTTTTCTACACACAAAATTATGATTTACAAGTATAAAAAAGTCTGAAGATGTGAGCAACATATACATATTTGGAATGGTTTTTCAGAGATAGCTACCATTTACCAAATTGTCTTGGCCAATTAATAGTCAATAAGGCTTTAAATACATATTTCAGTTACTTAGCAGTCCTGGATTACTTTAAACATTATGCTGCATTTTTCAAAATTATATTTGCTTACCTTTCTGTAAGTTAGTAAGCTGCTGTACAGCTGAAACTTATTATCTTATTCACATTACTGTCTTCACAATTAACAATATTAGTTATTGCACTTAAATAATGTAAGTAAGTGCATACAGTCAATACACTTTACTATGATATTTTGGCAGGCAAACACTGCAATATAGACATAATATGCGAATAAAAAAAAATCAAGTTACTGCGCCTAAGAATTTTTCTGAGTGTCTCAAAATATTAACTGAAGTTCTCTGTTGTTGTTGTTGTTGTCTTCAGTCCACAAATTGGTTTGATGCAGCTCTCCATTCTACCCTGTTCTGTGGAACCCTCTTTATCTCCTAATAAGAACAGCCACCCACATCCATTAGAATCTGCTTACTGTATTCATATCTTGGTATCCCTCTGTGATTTTTACTCCAAACACCTCCTTCTAGTGCTAAATTGACGCTTACTTGATGTCGGAATGTGTCCCTTCAACCTATCCCTGCTCTTTGTCAAGATATGCCAGAAATAAATGTTCTCCCCAATTCTGTTGATTACATCCTCATTAGTTATGTGATCACCCATCAAATCTTTTATTATTCATTTTAAAATCTATCATCTTTTTGTTGAACTCTTTATCATCTACATTTCCCTCCCATACAATGCTACACTCCAGATAAATGCTTCAGAAAGTACTTCCTCACATTTAATATTGTTTGTCAACAAATTTTGTTCCTTCAGAAATGCTATTCTTACCATAGCCATTCTGCTTTTCATATCTTCTTTACTTTGATCATAGGAAGTTTATTTTGCTACCCAAATAACTAAATTCATCTACTACTTTTATTGTCTCATTACCTAATCTAATTCCTTCAGCATCAACCGATTTTCTTACTACATTTGATTACCCCTGTTCTTCTTCTTCTTATAACCTCCTTTCAAGACACTGTTCATTCAATTGCTCTTCTAGGTCCTCTCCTGTCTCTGATAGAATTACAATGTCATCAGCAAAACTGCAAAGTTTTTATTTCCTCTCTCTGAACTTTAAATTTCTCCTTGCGTTTCTCCGAAGCTTTCTCAATGTACAGATTCAATAACATTGGGGGGGGGGGGGGGGGGGGAGAAAGTACAAACCTGTCTCACTCCCCTCCCAATAACTGCTTACCTTTCATGCCCTTTGACTAATTTCAAACTGCTGTCTGGTTTTTGTACAAGTTGAATGTAACTTTTTGTTCCCTGTATTTTACCTTGCTCTCTTCAGAATTTGAAAGGATATTCCAGTCAACATTGTCAATAGATTTCTCCAGATCTACAAATGCTAAAAACTTAGGTTTGCATTTCCTTAACCTATCTTCTAAGATAAGTTGTACTAAGAGTATTGCATCACACATTCCTACATTTCTCTTAAATCCAAAGAGTCTTTCCCAAGGTCAGATTCTACCAGTTTCTCCATTCATCTGTAAATAATGTGCGTTAGTATTTTGGAACCATGACTTACTAAACTGATAATACCGTAATTTTCACACCTGTCTGCACTTGCTTTCTTTAGTATTGGTATTATTATATTCTTCTTAAAGTCTGGGGATATTTCTTGTGCTAAGCACATTTTGCACACAAAGTAAAACAGTTTTTTTTATTATTATTATTAATAATGGCTCTCCCAATGATACCAGCAGTTCAGCGGGAATATCACCCATTCCCGGGGCCTTGTTTCGGCTCTAATCTTTCTGTGCTCTTACTTCTATATAATGATAATTATTAATTTGTACGTTTTAGCTTTCTTTTCTAAGCAAATGTGTACTTATCAGCCTGGACACAAATGTAAGTCCTCAAACAGTTGTAATGTTTGTGCCCGCCGAATTTTCTATACACTACACTATGGTAAAGCACTTTTTCAACACAACTCACACAGAATTTGTATTACGGTATCTGAATCTTCTTTTCTTCTTTTATTGTGATCACCTTTATCTTACTGCGTGCCTGTGGATCGTACTTCTTTTCAGGCAGGATTGTGACACTGAGAAATGCTTGTTATCTATTCCAACTTTAGCGACTGAAATAACACTCGCAGATAAAGTTTAAATTTTAAACTGTATTCTGCAAATAATATACAAAATCTAACAGTACTTTTGCAAAACTTGAAAAAAGTCACAAAATTAAATAAAACATCTCCTAAACCTTTCTCCTACTGTGGCCAAACAGAATGTCATAATGTATTTACACAATATGAGATGGAATCCAAAATTTTCGGGACTGGTGTGGCCATCTGTAAAGTAGGAGTAGTAGATCTTTGCACCGCTAGGTGGCGAGAGCTGCAGATCTGATGAGTCAGTGTGCAGAGCAGCATTCAGCTGGAAGCACACGTGTGTCCACAATGATTTCTGTAATACTCTGTGTTTGATGTGTGGCGATTTTACGATGGATCTGTGAACAGAACAGTGTGTGTATCAAATTCTGTGCAAATCTTAGGAAAAGTGCTATGCAATGATTCAGCAAGTGTTTGGGGGACAAAGCATGGGCCATACATGTGTGTTTCAGTGGCAAGACAGGTGAAGAGCAAAGTGAAGAGCATGACATTGTTTTCTTTGATACCAAAGAAATTGTGCAGAAAATATTTGTCCTATCCAAACAGTTAATTCCACGTACTACTGTGAAGTTTTGTGATGGCTCCGTGAAAATGTGTAGCAGCGACTGCCCAAACTTTGGCATCAAGGGAACTGGCTGCTGCATCATGACAACATGCTCTGTCACAAGTCCTTTGTCACCAGGACCTTTTTGCCAAAACACAATATGGCTGTACCCCACCCACCATACTTGCCAGATTTGGCACCTTGCAACTTAGCGCTATTCCCAAAACTGGAACTGAAGTTGGAAAGGTCGTCGGTTTGACACTCTACAGAGGATTCAAGCAGCATTGCTGGCAGTGCTAAACACCATCAAAGAACATGACTTCCAGAAAACGTTTGACCAATGGCAGAAGTGCTGAGAGCGGTGTGCAGGTGTGAATGGGAAATACTTCAAGGTTGATGGTGACCATTAGTCCACAGGTAAGTTTTTCAACAGATGGTAGCACCAGTCCCGAAAATTATGGATAGCACCTGGCATTTTTCCTTTGCTCTGCCACTGGAACAGCCATAGAGTACAAAGTTGCAGCACAGGAACTGGCTGGACTGCCATGCTCTATCAGTGCCTGCAGACACACCCTGAGCACCCACAGTTTCTGATTGGCACATTTTTGCTACGAGCTCTACACCTGTAGATCTTGTTACATTGCACAGTCTGGTGTGTCTCTTCAGCAGTTAAAACCAGGAGCTTGCTCAAGGTCTGATGTCATTAGAGGCAAATGTTCATACATGTGAGGTAGCAATTTTGAGGTCAGTGTCATATTTTTTAAATATTTTTTTTGTGTCCCTGCCTCGTCGCCACTTTTGGTGTTTCATTTCCGTCGTAGGTGTCGGTGGCCGAGTGGAATGAGACCGACACAGGAATATAGATAGCACGCTGGTGCAGGTACGGAGGGGAGCAGCCAGAAACTAGAAACAATAGAGTAAATTAGAACGAGATATATATTGCACAGAATTCATACAATACTTAACTTTTACATAGTACTGCAGAATGTTGATACATAGTTGAGCTAGAGTCCTGCCTAGTGCCTAACTGATAGCCAAGTCTTCACTGGTGCCTATCTGATTACGAAGGTCCTAACTGGTTGCTATCTCAGTCCCAAGTGAACGATGTCGTTCAGTGGTGGCCACAAGCGGAGTTGCAGCAGAGGGCGCTCGTGGCTGTCGTCGTAAGAACGCCGCGCCGTGCATGCATGGTGGCGCGCGGCGAAAGTAGGTGGCGCGCACTTTGTACTTGTGCGACACCACAATTTTTACTTCCTTTTATTGACATATTGCACATCCTCCTTTGATAATTTTCCAGATATTTCATGTAATTAAAATCAAGGTTCTTTTTCATGCCAGTAGAAGAATTATCACTAGGGGAACTTGCCTCCCACCGGATCTCTTAGTGAGTGCCCCTAGGTGAAACAACTGCAAGTTTCATGATAGGGATTGCAGGCACCCTTACTATAAAGTACAAGATAATATAATTAGTATAGAGAATGACAAAGTGATTCAGCGGCTCAAAGTCAGCAAACTGTGACTTTCTTGATGTACTAAACATAGCTGAAGCTCACAAAATTAAGAGTCTGAGAATATGTCTCATAAATCATGAAGCTCATCAAATTACAGCAACATAATTGAGGCAGGTCATGTGTGTTGCTAGATTATGTTATTTACGACACTATCTCAGATGTGATGCAGTGGCCTACTATAATGTTTGTGTAATTTTCGTCTGGCTGGGACTTTTAGTTACAAAAAGCTCTATTAAAGCTGAAGCATAGTGAGTAGAGGGAAAAGTGGGCTGACTCCCTTAGTTCACCAGTTCCGCCGCCAGATGTTTGTGGCTCTGCTTGTGATCTACAGAAGTATAAGTTACTATACGTCAAAAGCAGTACAAAAATTCATATTTACATTAAATGTATGTAATAAAATGAAAAGTAAATGGACATCAGTTGTCTGGTAATTTCGATAGTTTCTGGGCAGTCTTCGAAGTTACTGAAGACTTCGGCTTCTTCCGTATCAATTTAAGGGCCATGAAAAATTGGCAGTTTATGTAATGAAAAATCAGCTTAGGAACAATGTCAATCACAGTATTTAACATTAGTAGTGAAAGAACTAATGTGATCTAAACTATTTAATAGTCATAAAAAAATTACTGCCCCATAATCTGGTAACAATGAGTTTTTCACCTGCATAAGGACTTTAAAGAGGTCTTTCAATGGATAAGCAAGTGGTATCTGTCGTGTACAAGACTCAATCTATTGCATCTATTAAACAAACACCAGACCACGATTTCCAAGTTTATCCTTACAATCATCTGGATTATATTCCTCTAAATTGAGGAAACCATGAACTTTCAATTAAGTGTTGTTGAAATGCAGTTCTCATTGGAGCTTAAATTCTTAAATAATCAGCAGACCGAAGCATTTGTTTTCATCCTGTTCATCGCTCAAATAATTTTTAATTTCTTCCACAGTGTGTGCATTAATTCTGTATGACCTTCTGAGGACCTTTACTACGTTTCCAGTATGCGTTTCAGAAGGAAGGGTCAACAACCCAGGCTTCAAACAGTGTCTATATCCTTTGGGCAATGTAATGATTAAGAACATGCTGCCCAGAAGAAACACTTTCATCATACCACACTCCCCCCATCCCTCCTTTTTTAAACTGTCATTTCATTAACATAGTTTCAATTACAACAGTCTTTTTCTTACCAATCTACAATGATCTAGGAGATTTGATTGAGTCGTCTTACACTATTCATCTGAGAGCTGCTTTTGCTCTTAATTTATTCTGTAATTATATAACTCCCAGTTTTTGTACTTTAAATGTTCTCTTTTAATGAAATTACTGCGTCCAGTATCTGTTCGATACATGTATTTTCTGCAAAAGAAGGAACATTGGCAGATATCACAACTTCTATGTTGCAGTTTCTCTTTTGCTAATGTTTTACTGGCAATTTTCTTTTCTTTGTGTAACATTTTTGACATATATTAATATAAACTAGGAACTAAATCAGGAATCACTCCTGGTTTTAGAAACCGCCTGTCTTGGAGTTTTGAATTCTTTACTGTAAATAATAAACAATTAAGCTTTCATAATAAATTCTTCACTATAATGTGACTCACACACAAAGCAATTTTGAGACAGATCTCTGTCTTGTGAGTAATTGCTCTCACTCATTTTCAAAGCACACTTAAGTTTTTTCAAGGTCTAAAAAATGTTTTACTTTCTCTGTAGCCAGACATGTATGATGTAACTAAACAGGTGTGAATATTTTGTTTTACTTCTTCTTTAAATTGTACGTAACTATGAGTATAATGCAGAACGCCACTTTATCCCCATACAGCCTTGAACTTCTCAACATTAACTTACAAACATTGTAAATAAACACACTAAATAAGCACAGTCAACCTAACATACATCAACCACTAAAGCAAAATCACGTCAACTTGAGCCTCAAACAACACTACTGCTCGTAGTTTGCTTTTACGCCACTGCTCCCATGGGGGGTGTTGGAACACATTTCCTTCTACTCGCTACAGCTGAACGTTAATGTCCTTCATGGCAATCTGTCTGTAACAGAAGTTGTTCCTCATGGCTTAATCTCTTAGCCCTACATGTTTGATTCAAATACTTTGTGACATAATGAAAAACTGAAATGTCTCAAACATAATGTTGTCTGGTGGAATTACATAAAATCTCTTCCAGAAAATGGCATTAACAGAACTCTCGAACGAACAGTAACATGCAGGAACAAAAAAGTAAAATAAAAATTTAATTTAAGGGATATTGATATATTAAAGAAAAGTAAATAAAATAAAATGGGACAACACACAGTTGAAAGAGTCATGAACTGAAAGGAGATACACAATAATGATTGGGGGGGGGGGGGGCTGTCAGGCATGGGGTGTATGGATGATAAGTTATCTTATGGCGAGGTCAGGGTGCTTGTGGGACCATAGAGTATGTGGTAGGGACAACTCCCATTTGTGCAGTTCATAAGAGCTGTTCGTGGAGGGGAAGATCTGGATAGTAAAGACAGATAGTTGTAAAGCAGCCATTGAAATAGTGTGTTGGTTCAGCTGCATGCTGTGCCACAGAGTGGTCCATCTTGCTTTTTGCCAGTTTGAAGTAGTCATTCATCCTAATAGACAATTGATTTGATGTCATACAATTGTAAAAAACTGTGCAATGATTGCAGCATTTTTAATAAATCACATGGTTGCCCTGATTATGGGCAACTGTATTATAATTATATTGCAATAAGTGTATTAGGTTTTTTTTTTTTGTGGGTAAAAAGAAGACTTCAAAGTGGGGTGCGTCTTATATGCCGGCAAATATGGTAGTATTCTTGAGTAGCAGGTGACGACAATGAAATACTTTGCCGAAATACTGGGCATAGATAACTCTGATATACAGCAGCGCACCTGACACGTCAGGATGTTAACAGATTACTAGAAAAGCTGAATAATTACTACTACAAACTAATTTTATACATTTCTTTCTCTCCCTACAGTCATTTTCCTACTGCATTTTTTGTAATGCTAGTTGTCATTAAGTCATGCATATTACTCTAGGCCTACAAAGATTAGTGTCAAGAACCAGACTTTCTATAACTGTAGCTAATCTATTCTCTCCTGAAAGAGTTCACAAATTTCTATGAGATCTGTAGCGGTGTATATGTAATTTACTAAAGGCATCTGACAGAAATAGAAACAAAAAGTTCATTGTAAGCAGAAATAGTTAAAGGTAACTGTGAGAAACTGCACAGATTTTGCTTAAGCTAACATTACACTATCAAATTAGTGGACAAAGTAATATTGGACATAGTGTAATGGACACTTTTGCTCAAGTCACGCAATCTTTGATCAAATATCTGCTTCAATTAAATCAAAGAAATACCTTGACATCTGTGACACTTAAAGCTTTTGCAATGGACCTGTTGCAAGTATGCTTCACGGGTATGCCACCATATTACATTGTGAAAAATCACACAATATTTTGTCATAACATCTGTATGACATCCTCAGGTGATGGTAGTTGCTGTCATCAGGTTGTGGCTTGCAGTGTGTTGACGACAGCAACTACCACGCCCAAGGATGTGCAGTTGTTAGTATAACTATTGTGGAATTTTCACAAAGCTACCTGGAGTCAAACCTGTGAAGTATATTTGCGCTTGTCTTCTGTTTTCTGCAATGAGAAATGTAACCGCTTTGAGCCCTAGTAGTAGTATAAAAAAATAAAATACTAAAACCACCACCACAGCTGTTTGACGTAGAATTTGTCTTTGTAAACATGGCTACTAGCGGCATGTATGTCTGGTGTTCCAGCAACAGTTAATAGAAATGCATAAAGCAGATGAGGTACTGTAGAAAACACAGCACCCAGACTACAAAAATAGATTGAGAACAATTGTGAGCTACAAAAAAGTTGTTGAACACTTTTTTCTTTTACCTTGACACCCACGATTTTAGATTTTACCCCCAATAGGCTTCCTTCCCCCCCCCCCCCCCCCCCCCCCGTCATATTGTAAATGTAGACACAATGAAACCGTTGCATAAGCAACAGCTGAGCACAAGACCAAGTCATCCACAATTTTGAAGCAACTCTGGCAGGACCAATATTTAAACCAATTTCTTTGTTCAAGCCTTTTCCCAATATTTTGATAGAACTCTTGAATAAAAGAATGTCTCAGTTGCAAAAACATTTATTGAAATGACACATTTCGCCCGGTTAGAGCATCTTCAGATTTTTTATCTGATGTCCCTGTGCCATATAGTTGGTCTTCAACTCTTATAAGACATGCGTCTGTATTGGTACTGGCACTGCCAATACAAATACCAACGCATGGCACAGAGACATCAGATAAGAAATCTGAAGATGCTCTAACCGAGCGAAACGCGTCATTTCAATAAACGTTTTTGCAACCAAGATATTCTTTTATTCAAGAGTTCGACTTACCATGGTTTCTGTACCACACCACGCAGAAATGGAATGGGAAAATATTTTGATACTGTAATACCAGCCTTAGCAATGAAGCAACTACTCTTGAGTTTAGAGAATTGCAACTTCAGAACCTTGGTTATGTGGAAAACTAAATATTACTACAATTATGGTTTGCAATAGCAGATGGTACAGTTTACTATCTATTGATTGTAACATATTTCTAGTTATAATTTAAATCTATCAATATTTTGGTCCAGTAAATAGTAATGGACTTAAAGCAGGTACGGAGAATAGTGGAGAAACTGAGACCTACGTTAAGCTGGTGAGAGGAGAGGAAATAATTTGAGAGAGTCTGTCTATGGGGAAACTTCAAACAGAGTGACTATCAATTATCAAAAACATGACTACTTGCACATAGTACAATTATGTGGAGTACAGGAATACTAAAAAGAAGAGCCAAATGTTAGTGTTAATGAGATTCTATAGTCCAACTTCAATCAATATTCAAAATTTTCTGTTTATTATTTTTGAAATATTTTATTACTGAGTATACATTTCAGCCAAATTTTTTTGATAACATTACTGAAACTTTGCTAATCAGATTCTCAAATATACTTCAGTAGTCTCAAATTCGAGTGCCACTTCTGCAGTATGGTGTTACTCTTATCACGTTCTGTTGTCTGACTTGCAGTATTCATAATTACTTTTATTCCTTTAGATCATGCATTCTCCAAGCATGTAAACAATCAATGGTACTACCTATGTAAACTATTCCTGTGATGAGTGTATCCTTTTAGACTGTTTTTAAAATAATTATTTTTGAAAACATCATGGATTAATAGCAATTTATGGTAATGTAAAAGTCAATCTAGATCACAGTTTTTTTATTTTTTATTTTATTTGTTTGGTAACTGGTTTCAGCCACTTAAATGGCAGTCTTCAAATCATCTGATATCTGAAGATGGCCATTCAAGTGGCCAAAACTGGTTACTAAAGTGATAAAAAATCTAGACTGACTTTCAGATGAATGTTTTCAAAATATATTTACTATATCCCTATCTCCTGATCCCTTACCTCTAATTTCTATTTTACCACAATTTTTCTTATCTTACAAATTTATTCCAGTAACAATAAAATACAAGACAGTAAAAAGTAATTTCGATGTTTTTCAATTTTTTATATATTACTTGATGTGAAGTATTTCTACCCTTTAAACTTGTATGAACTGATTCAAACTTTGCATGAAGGTAGAAAAATGGATAAAATCAAAATGACATTTTTAAATGCCATAATCACTATCCACTGTGAAGAACAATGGTCCAGCTAAATTCAGTATGCGCTGTGACCTATTTGACAGCCATGATAGACTAACAAGTTAATAGTAGTGTGGCAATTCCTAATTGTAACATGGTTTAGACAATACAGGTAATTGCAGTCAACTTTTAAGTAAGAACTGTAAAATACTCAAAGACAACATTTATATACACTAGTGCCTGTGGTCAAAAATCAACCAATTGTGTTTACAATGGTCACTGGGGGTAAAATTTTAGTATCATGTTGGCGGCCTCACATGATTATGTTGGCAACATCAACAACACGATAGAAAATCTTTGCCCATTTGTTCGAACCACATAGAATGACTAGATTATTGTATCGTACAGACCATGAAGTAAACAAATAATGCTGTTCGATTAACGATGAAAATTCTCCTCAGAGATAATAAATATTGTTGAAATGAGATAGAATGGCTGGCCAGTACTTACCATTGTGCTGTACCGCCGATAGTAACACAAAATGAAAAAACAGAAAAAAAAGGGACAAAGGGACAAGCTTTCGGAACAGAGTTCCTTCGTCAGGTGGGAGAGAAGGGAAGAATAAAGGATGGGAATAGAAGGGAAAGGTGAACCACCTTTCCCTTCTATTCCCATCCTTTATTCTTCCCTTCTCTCCCACCTGACGAAGGAACTCTGTTCCGAAAGCTTGTCCCTTTGTCCCTTTTTTTCTGTTTTTTCATTTTGTGTTACTATCGGCGGTACAGCACAATGGTAAGTACTGGCCAGCCATTCTATCTCATTTCAACAATAAATAATGCTGTTCCTGCTTTATGGTTGACAGGTTCTTGTATGTGCCCTCGGCCGCTCAGTAAAAATAATTGCCCTTGTAAAGCGAAGATTCCATGAGAAAACATAAGTGTTAAGCGATTGGCTAAAATGAAGACTCACAGGATTCTCACTATTCAGCATCTGTTGCCAACTTTATCATAGGAGCCGCTGGGATATTTGGTAAAATTTAACCAGCCTGGGAGGTATGAAACAGTATCTTATGTGTTAAGGAAAATGCCTGACACAATAACAACAAATAATGACGGAAGTATGTACTTCTCATGCCATTTTCGAATTATATAACTTCCATTAGCTTAATATTTGAAACGGAACTACAATTTTGGTATTCGTATATTATATAATGTTATTTCGATACTGCAATATTCAGAATTCCAGAGCTGACATGTCGAATTCATAGTTCCACCCGAGCACCACTACATGCCTCTTCCGGCGTATCATCCTTTATATCGGCATTCATATGAAAACATCCATTTCCTTTAACCACTCTTAATCACTGCGAAAATGAAGCATTTGAATGGCACAAGAAAGTGAGTTGGGAGCACTCACTGTTTCGATATTCACTTATTTTAATATGTTATTTTAATACTGCAGATACAGTGCATTACAGAGTCTTTGGTCAAAGCGA
Source organism: Locusta migratoria (assembly GCA_026315105.1). NCBI lineage: Eukaryota > Metazoa > Arthropoda > Insecta > Orthoptera > Acrididae > Locusta > Locusta migratoria. The sequence continues at coordinate 615,094,494 of CM048746.1, forward strand.
ATAGCCAATCAGTGAACTGATTGTTGGAGAATGTAGAACTTGACCCAAGCTGTAGATAGGAAAATTTCTACTTCCTTTTACCACTTTTAATGGCTAAATGAACAGATAATGTTTATATTCGTGAAATCTATGACAAACAATCTTTTGAATTATATAACTATCATTGGCCTTCTTGTACGAATAAATTAGTAATCTATTGTGCTGTACTGCCGATAGTAACACAAATGAATAATCAGAAAAAAGGGGACAAAAAGGACAAGCTTTCGGAACAGTTCCTTCGTCAGATGGGAGGGAAGGGAAGAAGAAAGGATGGGAACAGAAGGGAAAGGTAGTTCACGACCTAGGTCATGAAGGTGGTGTTTCAGGATTGTGGACGTCAGAGATACTACATGAATGTACTGAGCCAAGCCAGAGAGGATAAATAAAACCAAAGAGGAAAGATCAAGTTGTAAAGAGAAGAGAAGATGAGTGAAATGAATGATGCTGAGGGGTGTAGGAGGGGCGGGGGGGGGTGTGTCTAGGACGTTTTCCATTAACAGGGAAATATGGATGGAGACACACACACACATGCAGAGAGAGAGAGAGAGAGAGAGAGAGAGAGAGAGAGAGAGAGAGAGAGAGAGAGAGAGAGAGAGAGAGAGAGAGAGAAGGGTAAGGAACGGATGATGAATAGGTGAGCTGAGGATGGAGGAAGGGGAGGGGTTAGCGTAGATTTAGGCCAGGGGGTGGCGGGAGGAGAGGATATGTTGCAGGGCAAGTTCCCACCTCCGTAGCTCTGAGGGACTGGTGTTTGTTGGTACTATCCAAATAGCATGTGTGGTGTAACACGTGCCCAGGTCCCTGGAGTTATGCTGGAGGGCATGTTCTGCCACAGGATATTGGGTGTCCCCCAGGCGAACAGTCCGTCTGTGCCCATTCATCCGCTCAGCCAATTTGTTAGTAGTCATACCAACATAAAAGGCTGAACAGTGGACACATGAATGAAACTTTCACTCTGCAGCGGAGTGTGCACAGATATGAAACTTCCTGGCAGATTAAAATTGTGTGCCGGAACCGGGACTCGAACCTGGTTCTGGCACACAATTTTAATCTGCCAGGAAGTTTCATATCAGCGCACACTCCGCTGCAGAGTGAAAGTTTCATTCTGGAAACATCCCCTAGGCTGTGACTAAGCCATGTCTCCACCATATCCATTCTTACAGGAGTGCTAGTCTTGCAAGTTTCGCAGGAGAACTTCTGTGAAGTTTGGAAAGTAGGAGGCGAGGTACTGGCGGAAGTAAAGTTATGAGGTGGCATCGTGAGTCGTGTCTGGGAAGCTCAGTGGTAGAGCGCTTGCCCGCAAAAGGCAAAGGTCCCAGGTTCGAGTCCCGGTTCCGGCACACAATTTTAATCTGCCAGGAAGTTTCAGTGGACACATGTCAGCTGGTATATGACATGTGTTGTCTCACATGTGGCCCTTCCTTGAATCGGGTAGGTTTTTCTTGTGGTGGGGCTGGATTATGTGGTAGTGGGAGGATGCATTGGACAGGTTTTGCAGCGGGATCGGTTGCAGGGGCAGGACCCATTAGGTAGGGAGGGTGGTTTTGGGATGTTGTAAGGTTGGACGAGTAAGTTGCGGAGGTTGGGAGGACGGCGGAAGGCTACTCTGGGTGGTGTGGGAAGAACAGTTTGGAGTGATGGTCTCATCTCAGGGCATGACTTGAGAAAGTCATAGCCCTGTTTGAGGAATTTGTTGAGGCATTCCAGGCCAGGATGGAACTGGGTGACTGAGGGGGTGCTTCTGGGTGGTCTGGGGTTAGGAACATTGTTTTTGGAGGGAGAGAAATGGACAGGTCGGGAGATCTGTTTGTGGACGAGGTCTTTCGGGTAGTTGGGGAGAGGAAAGCAATGGATAGATTGTTGTTGTAGCTGGTGAGGGAGTCGGAACTGGAACAGATACGTTTCCCTTGGATGCCCAGGCTGTAGGGAAGGGATCGTTTAATATGGAAGGGATGGCAGCTGTCAAAGTGGAGGTACTGTTGTTTGTTAGTGGGTTTAATACGGACTGAGGTGTGGATGTGAGAATCAGCAAGGTGAAGGTCAACATCAAGGAAGGTGGTTTTAGTTTTGGAGAAGGACCAGGTGAATTTAAGGCTGGAGAAGGAGTTAAGGTCGTGGAGGAAGTTCAGAAGGGTTTCTTCACCGTGAGTCCAGACCACAAAGATATCATCTATGAATCTATACCAAACCAGGGGATGCAACTTCTGTGTCTTAAGGAATACCTCTTCCATGTGGCCCACGAAGAGGTTGGCATAGGAAGGGGCCATTCTGGTAACCATAGCTGTCCCCCTGATTTGTTTGTAGGTCTGGCCCTCAAAGGTGAAGTAATTATTGTCGAGTATGAAATTAGCAAGTGTGACAAGGAATGAGGTTTTTGGGAGGCTTTCAGGTGGGCGTTGGGAAAGATAGTGTTCCAGAGCTGATAGACCATGGGTGTGAGGGATGTTGGTGTACAGGGATGTAGCATCAATGGTGACAAGGAAGCTATCACGTGGGAGGGGCATAGGGATGGATTTGAGGCGTTCCAGAAAGTGGTATGTATCTTTGATATAGGATGGGAGCCTGCAGGTTATAGGTTGGAGGTGTTGGTCTACCAGAGCTGAGACACGTTCTGTTGGAGCTTTGAAACCTGCTACTATGGGACGACCAGGACGATTCTCTTTATGGATTTTAGGGAGTAGGTAAAAGGTAGGCATGCGAGGTTCAGGTGGAGAGAGAAGTTCTAAGGAGGCAGTGGTGAGACCTTGTAACGGACCTAGGGTTTTAAGAATTTTCTGTAGTTCAGCCTGGACTGAGGGAATGGGGTCATAAGGAATAGGTTTGTAGGTAGAGGTGTCAGAGAGTTGACGCAGTCCTTATGCCACATACTCCTCTCGATCAAGTACCACAGTTGTGGAACCCTTTTCCGCTGGGAGAATTACAATGGAGCGGTCCGCTTTCAGCTCTCTGATGGCTTTGGATTCAGCTGGGTTGATGTTAGGAGTGGTTGGTATGTTGTTCAAGAAGGATTGGGAAGCAATGCTGGATGTGAGGAATTCCTGGAATGCCTGCAAGGGATGGTTTTGAGGAAGAGCAGGAGGATCTTTTTGGGAGGGAGGTTGGAATTGTTCAAGACAGGGTTCAACAGCGGCTCTGCTGCCTGGGGGTTGTGACTGGGTGCTGAAGTGGTATTTCCAGTTGAGGTTACGGGTGAATGAGAGGAGATCCTTGACCAGGGCAGTGTGATTAATTTTAGGTGTAGGACAGAAGGTTAAGCCTTTAGACAGGACAGATATTTCTGGAATGGAGAGGGATTTGGATGAGAGGTTAAGGACTGAATTGGAATTGGTATTGGGTGGTGTCTGCATGTGGTGACGGTTGTGATAGGTTCTAGGAGGGGTGTGCGCTAGGATTGGAAGATTCAGTAGGGAGGCCAGGCTTGGTTTGTTCCCAATGAGTGGGGGGTTTTGAGGGTGGTGTTGTGGTGGGTGGTTGTGGATTATGGGACGAGGGATACCACTTCTGAGATGATGGACCAGTAGGTTGGTCAGTTTTCTAAGGTGTTGTGCGGCATACAGTTCAAGTTTACAGTTGGCTTGTTGTATTATGGATCCAAGTGTGTTATTTGAGCCAGGTGCTGAGAGGAGAAGTATTTTAGAGAGAGAGGAGTAGTTGGGAGTGGTGGTTACACGAGGCAACATACTGTTGGAGGATAAGATGGGTGAGAGCTAAGGACTGCTGAATTTGAAACTGTAGGAGGGACTGATGGAGACAAGGATTATACCCAGAGATGGGAACTTTTAAAGTGAGTCCTTTGGGGATTGTTCCAAATGACAAACAGGACTGGAGGAAAAGAATGTGGGATTGCAGTTTGGCTATAGCAAATGCATGTTTGCGGAATGACTGAAGGTACTGTGGTATAGGGTTGGGATACATGGTGGATAATTGGTTTGAAATAATAATAATAATATTTTATATATCATACACATACACACACAAGCACACACAAAGGGGTAGTGGTTGGGTTCTTGTGTGTGAAGAGGGGCGGAACGTAAGAAAATTTAAATTTAATATTGTTTGGATGAATAATAGGATGAAAATTTTACGAAAATATTAAAAAAAAAAAAATCCAATATATAAAAGTTCAACGAAAGAATTTTCTACGAAATTGTAATTACCAAGTGCCGGCGAAAAATGATCGTAGAGGGCCGAGAAAAAGGGTTTTTGGCGGCTGATAAACGATCGCTAGCTAGCTGCGCATAAAAGGTAATTACTGTCCATTAAAGATCACTGGCGGCACCTTAAAACTTACCAGCGGCACAAAATTTATGGTCAAACCGCTGATAAACAACCAAAAATGCCATTATAGATTAGCCATAACGAAAAAGTCGCTGGGATTATGGTCGAAATAAATTGTAAACAATGCCACAATGTTGGATTGTTGCAACAATCTCCAGTAAGGGAGACGTTTCTTTAAAAAATGACTGTTTAGTAAATGATCAAATAAAAGGATGTGGGCGTAAAATTGCACAATTGTAGGAAATATATGGGAGGATAGTTAATTACAAGACGTTACGGAAGGAATATAGACAACAATGGCGAGATAGAGTGCAGACGAAAGTTATGAATGAAAGCAAACAGATAAAAGTAGCTGAAACACTAAGAAGGATGTAGACCACGAACGTAATATTCAATTAATGATGAAAATTCTCCTCAGAGATGATAAATATTGTTAAAAATGAGATAGAATGGCTGGCCAGTACTTACCATTGTGCTGTACTGCTGATAGTAACACAAATGAATAATCAGAAAAAAGGGGACAAAAAGGACAAGCTTTCGGAACACAGTTCCTTCGTCAGGTGGGAGGGAAGGGAAGAAGAAAGGATGGCAACAGAAGGGAAAGGCAGTTCACGACCTAGGTCATGAAGGTGGTGTTTCAGGATTGTGGACGTCAGAGATACTGCATGTATGTACTGAGCCAAGCCAGAGAGGATAAATATAACCAAAGAGGAAAGATCAAGTACTAAAGAGAAGAGAAGATGAGTGAAATGAATGATGCTGAGGGGTGTAGGAGGGGCAGGGGGTGTCTAGAACGTTTTCCATTAACAGGGAAATATGGATGGACGCCTAGTAAAGCACTGTGGTGTTCAAACCAATCTTCGGATTGTTGGCTGTACATTTATGTTTATAGATATATTAATAACTTGAGGTCTATTTCTTATTGTCAAAACCAATTATATATTATTGATTTTTTTCTATTAAAAATCAACAGCTGTTTCAATTAGTGAGATAGATCTGACTTAATTATATAAAATAAAGATTTTGGACGCTTTCGTATTTACTAAATGAGTCTGTAACAAAGTGTGTTGGTCTCCGTTGGAGCCTCTCCATATCCTCTGTCAACCCCACCTTTTACGGATTTCACAATGATGAACAATACTCAAGCACTGGCTGAACGAGAGTTTTATAACTTACTTTCTTTGGTGAGCATTCTTCCAATGAGTCTCAGTCTGGCATCTGCCTTACCCACGACTGTTTTAATATGGTCATTCTATTTCAAATTGCCCCTTATGTTTACTCCCAGATTTTTATGGAAGTAACTGCTTCCAGTGTTTGTCCTGCTATTGCATAGTTATAAAACAAAGGATCTTTCTTTAAATCACGAGATAATAGTAACATATATAAGATTGGAAAAATAAGCTGCATAGAAAGCACTAGTTATATGCCACCCTGTGTCAAAGAGTAAAAAATCATTTCACCTAACTTTATCTTCAATAATGATCATTCATTTGGCTTACTTTTTCATCTCACCAGCTTGTGTAGCTAAGAAAATGGCAATTTGTTCGCATTCCAGCTGAGTGTTTACTACCCGCAGGAGAATAGTAAGATACACATGTCAGTTAATTTACACTGGAAGGAGGTGTAGGTGACTACCACGCATAAAAAATGCAAAATAACTGAACTGAATAATTACACACCAATATCATTAAGATCAGTTTTATATAGAATTCTTGGACATATTCTCAGTTCTAATATAGTAAATTTCCTTGAGTTGGCAAAGGTTCTGTCCATGCATCAGCACAGCTTTAGGAAGCATCAATCATGCGAAACTCAGCTTGCTCTTTTCTCTCACGACATCTTGAATGATATGGATGAAGGACAACAATCAGCCTGAATATTTATCAATTTTCGAAAGGCGTTTGACACGGTACTGCACTAAAGACTGCTAACGAAGATATGAGCATAAACGAGTGGGTCGAAGATTAATAAACCCAGTACATAGGACTGCTATTATTTTCTATTTATATAAATGATCTGACAGACAGAGTGAGTTGCAATCTGTGGCTGTTTGTTGATAATGTTGTGTGTACAGGAAGATGTAGTCACTGAATGACTGTAGTAGAATGCAGGATGACTTTGTCCAAATTTTTAGGTGGCGTAAGGAATGGCAGCTAGCTCTAAATGGAGAAAAATGTAAGGTGATGCAGATGAGTAGGAGAAAAAATCTTATAATCTGCTGCTTGACAGAGTCGCATCAAATATCTAGGCGTAATGCTGCACAAAATATGAAATGGAATGAGCATGTATGGACAGTTGCGGGAGAGGCTGATGGTTGACTTCGGTTTATTGGGAGAAATTTGAGAAGACATGATTCATCAGTGAAGGATATAGCATATAAAAGGCTTGTCTTGAGTATTTCTCAAGTGGATGGGATCCCCGCCAGATCGGTTTAAATTAAGGCAGAGGCAATTCAGAGGTGGACTGCTAGATTTGTTACTGCTAGGTTTGATCAATGTGCAGGTGTTACCGAGATGCTTTAAGAAATGAAATGGGATTCACTGGTTGGTAGGCAATGTTATTTTCAAGAAACACTGTTAAAGAAATTTAGAGAGCCAGAATTGGAAGCAACCTGCAGATCGATTCTACTGCCACCAAAATCACAGAAATAAAAAGAATGAGGCAACCACTATACAACACCCTAGGACATTCAGCTTAAAAAGTTAAGCCCGAGTCCAGGCACATAACTAAACTTTAAACCTTCCATCACACCTGCTTTGTCATCAGCAAAAATAGATGGCAGATTTATTGGAGAACGTATTTCATGCGAAATATGTTTTTCTAATATTAGTACGTATTTTTAAGTTGAATCTTAATGTGCCTCAATCTAGGTTCTTCTTCATGTAAAAAGCAATGCTTAGACTTCTCCAGTATTCAAAGGCATCAGAAGATAATGAAGATGTACACTAGCTCAAAAAAACTCATTACCACCATAAATGACAAAATGCTCAGATTTAAATTTTCTCATAAATAGGGTTTTATTCTAACCCTATTACATCGTTTCTCTTGTAATACTCGTTATTACACTTTTACATGGAGGGTCACATCCAACTCGTCCCAATTCTAGATCAGATTAACAAAGAATAATCACATAAAAAAAAAAAAGCAACAACAAAGAAAACCAGAGGTTCCTTCTCTCTGCTGAATGTTCAGTGAAACTCGTGCTCCTCTTGATCATCCTGCAAGTAACTTCTGTGACAGGTAACTTGCTACCGTCTACGAAAGCCCCTGCAAAACAAGAGAAACCCTGGACAGTGAGTGTCCTAAAGGTTCTCTAAACCCACTCAAACCTACATTTGGTTATCTTGCCCCAATGGAGGAATCATTTAGTGTATTTTTTACACTACAATATGTGGCACAGTATAAGCAACCATCAGCTGATGTCCAGTAGTAGCTCAGCAGCCTCAGTGTCAAAATTCAGTAAGGTGCTTGTTCAGACTGCACAAGTGGCCACACAAATTATACAATATCCAACATCTTTATATAAGAGGTTCTTGCAGATCCATAAACCATGCACTTATAATCAACTAGAGATGGCACAAACTCTATAAAATAGGAACAGACAATTCTAATGTGTTCCCCACAAATTGTGGCAGAGAGATGGTGACATACTCAGTGCTTTGATGGACTATCTTCACAGTTCCTCAAATTGTAGCATCTGAGTAAGTTGTGTGTCAGATATTAAGCCCAGAAAGTTTACCATATCTTTAAAATTAAGAACAGCATCCCCTCTTCCTGAGTTCCGGCAAGTTTAAAATGGAATGGGAATGGTTAGAGCACACACAAACTTTTAGGCTAAAAATTTAAAACTTCTCTTGTACCCCATTCATCCAACTGTCAAATAGTTGCAACTGACATTTTGTGGTTGCAGGGCTTGAAGAAGAGCAAAAACACAAGGAAGTCATCAGCAAAGAAAGAACACTGGACAGTACATTTAACTACTGAAGTAATACTTTAATAGCTTTGATAAAGAGCGTCAGACCTAAAACACTACCCCGAGGGACACCATTCTACTGCTAAAAGAGATAAGAGAGAACATCACTGACTCTGTGTTAAAAATAGTAGGGAGAAAGGAAGGACTAAGTAAAAATTGGAAGACATGCACGAAAACCCCACTCATGGAGCTACCTAAACATAAAAATGCCTCAAACTAGTATTGTAGTCCTCCTTGATGCAATAAAATAAAAAATATACCCATAACGTGATGCTGGTGCAGAAATGCTTGTTGTGTAGCCACCTCCAAGAGAGCCTCCCATCCTGCAAGGATGCTACAATGTCTTCATGATCAGGTTATGTGTCACAAGCTGCAGATAATGCAGAATCTAGCTCTCACTAGGAAAAACTGGCAGTTGCAGCATTCATCATTGGTGGACCTTAAGTCCAAACTGCCTCTCTTTGCAACCACTCTGTCACGCTGGAAGACTGACTTCTTACTGGACAGAGGTATTAACCCTTTCAGTTATACTGTCCATTGTAATGGACGCTTGATTTTACAGTGAATATTCACCCTGTTTTATTATTTTTGCTGAATTAAGTCACCATGTCCATTTCAATGAAATACCTTAGAATCAGTTATCACATTATGTGGTGCCATTAATGGAAAATATCAGATAATCTATGGTATGAATATCAAAATTTTCACTATAGAGACAAAAAATGGTGACAAAGGGTTAACTAAGTAAATTACGTCACCACAGTCAATGCTTTGCAGGCTGATTTGGAGCACAACACCTTCCTAACCTACCACACATTCCTTGTAGTCTCCCATACAGTAGCACTCTTTCTAGTAGCCAGGAACTGCTGCCATAATCTCTTCTTACTTTGGAATAATCTCTTGACATTTTGACCTTGGCACCCAAAAGGCTACAATATTCTCTGCAGCTGGCCAGCACTTGAATCTACGCAGAGCTACTCACCTGGTCCTTATTGCATAGTGTCATTCATTGTTTCAGCAAGAGACAAGCTGACTTTCAGTTGCCCTGAAGAATGTGGAATGGTGGATGTTTCAGTGGTGTGATGGATCATTTATGAAATATGATCAACTCACTGCTAGATATCATGATGATCACGTTTAGCACATCAGCTGTAAAGTGTTTTGTCTGCTCTATTAAACACACATCTTGGCAGTTTTCTTTCAGGCACCACACTGTCTGGCAGATGAATCAGATGATCAGGATGTGATCATTTCTGAGCAGGTAATTGACCACCTCCCATTAAGTAGTGTGGTAAAACAATGGGGAACTAAGTGAGTGGCCAATAGTAGAGAACAACCCTGTGCACACTCTGGCCCATATTCAGAAAATATGCTAACGACAACAAGAGGGTCTCTATTATTCTACCCCTGGGGTAGGTAGCTGCAGAACCACAAGGCCTATTGTGTGCATTAAAACCCCCCCACAGAGGATGACAGGGGTGTGGGACCTGATAAAATTGATCATGGAGAGCCTCTTTTGTCGAGTGTCTCATGTGAAGATGGTAGAGGGAACATACAATTGAGTGATTACATACATGCATGGACCTTGCAACTGATTATAGGCTGGTTGTGAAAGATACAGTTGAGGACTGGTAACGAGTGCCGATGAAAATAGCGTATCCTCGTCTAGTTCTCTCACCACTAAGGTTGGTGTTTTGGTGGAAATATGGGACAGATCAGAGCTACAGACTGTTTGAAATTAGTTTCTTTAATGCAATATACATAGTGGTCCAGCATGGACCAGAAAACTTCCTCCATGTCCCCTGAACTGACTGTGTGGCCTCAACCAAGTTTCACTGAAGTATGGAGGCCACTGTAACTGTGAGGTTTCTCATTTTCAGCCTGCCCCCCCCCCCCCCCCCCCCCCCCCAGCATCCCAGTCACATACTGAGGACTAACACTAACTTCCTGAATAGGCTGTCTCAATACAGAGGCAAATTACTTTACAAAACTTGGTGGCTGAGTGACCTTAAATTCCTTCTTAACACCTTAGCAAGAGACATGTTTAGTAACTTATCTCCTTTCATGTTGCCAAATTGTATGAGCTTGGGAAAAATTAACACACAAGGCTGGTCAGTGCACTGGATATATAATTTGTGGGCTGAAAATTACAACCCATTGGCACTTGAAACAGAACATTGGATTGGCAATATATGGTATAACCTTAAGGTATAGAACACCTGCTGTTTAATATTCATACAGTGGTATATTGTCTATCAGGATAAAGGTGGCTGATTTTTGCAGGTCTCCAATTAACCCTTTTTATTACACTTCAGACTTTAGAGGCCCTTCTAGTTCCCATTCCTCTTTTAGTTCTTTTGTGTCAATATCCATAACAGCCTTGCATGTTAGAACTCCTTTAGCACTATTTAACCCTTGTGCAGCTAACTATTGATGGGATATTCTCTAATTAGCTTGACATTCAGCAGCTTATTTATTTGCAGAGTCTTTATGGTCTCTACCATGAGCACACTATTATATGGCCTCTTGATAGACTTCAGTTCCTTACAAATGCCTCCAGACCTCTGTAGATGTAAATGGGGTCAATTTCTAAAAAGAACCATCCATACATTACAATAAAGACAATGCCTACCACGGGATATGGTTTGTTATTCTTCTTTATTACAGTGAGAGATGATTTGGTTTGAATAGTTACATGAGGTTATTTGACTTTTGGTTGTCAGTACTGCCCAATTGATGACCTGAAGCATCGGGAGCAGAAACAAGAGAGTTAAACCGCATGGAGTTCCCATATAAGGAAAAGATAGGAAAATGTTCCACAAAACAGAGCCCCAATTGTCTGGGTTAGTCTTATACAATTTAGCTGCACCTGGTTCTTCAGAGACTGCCTGCCTCAACAGCCAAGTGTTTCACTGACAAGCAGCTCACCTAAAGATTGAGGTTTCTTTTAATAGAGGTTTATATCTTCCTTTCAATCCAGGCAGTGAAACGAAGATCCTCATACCCTGTAATTTAAATGCTCCACTGCCACACCAGTGTTCACTGAAGCACACCCTGTGGTTGCAGTGACAGACGAGTGGCAACATTCATCAGTCCCCAGCTCAGAGAACCTAAGTTTTTTAAGCCCATACCCAACAAATAGATGCTGGGTCCCCTGAGGGATGTTCTAAGAGGATGAAAAATGACACATGAATGTCTTTTGCTATAGCATAGATGTGTTTCTTTGAAGAAATGAAGAAATCTCCCACACCTTGTTATTTTATTCTGTAGGAGTTACCAAGAGTCAGTATGTCATCTTGGCCTAATCTGGTAAATTTTTGCTTCTTTATGCGATTCCTAGATCTATATAAAAAAACTCTTCTTTCTGCATTCTTTTATGATTGTAGGCTTCTTAGTACTATCATCTTAGAAGAAGATCAGTACAATAGTAGACCAAATGCACCAAAAACTTTGAACATATTTTACATTTAAAATATGTGAACTATTATTAATTAAATGAAACACAGTTAACGAAATAATCTTTCTTACCTAAATACTGCATATCAGCTGAGGAATTTACACCTTGTGTCATCAAACTGTTTATTAGTCTTATCACAAGTGTCCACAGGTTGCTTTAAGTCTTTCGACTTGAGCCCATTCCAGCAATGCAAACGGCAATGACACTGCTGCTTTTGTCAAGCTCCTTTGTCGATCCCAGTGGCTGTGCAGAACCCATTCCAGACCTCCCTGGCCAAAACTAGCATCCAGGGAGGTACTGGAAACGAAGCTCAGGACTTTCATGTCAGCCCCAGTTGACCTAACCACAAGACTAAGATAGTTGTCACACAATGATAGCTGAGCTCTAATTATATTATGGGAAAGATGCACATAACATCCACTGTATGCTTTCAATGCCTTGTACAACATTAAACAAGCAAGGCACTACTTTTCTACACACACACTTGCACAAAGAACAAGAAAGCAGAGCCAGTCCACAAGATGACACAAAGTGCAAGGAAGGACATGATGACTAAGAAACAGCACAGTTCATCCACCAAAAGAGCATGTCAGTATTTACAGATGTTAAGAAATGGTTATTTCTATGATGCCCAATGTTAACACTATGAACAGTGCTAAGGATTCTGTAAAAATGAACATTTAGTGGAAAAAGATCAACTGCATAAAGTAGTAATCCCTCAACCAGAAAATTCTACAGTCAGTATGTATAGCTTAAATGTGATTGTCATACGTGAATTAACAAGTCAAACATTGAAAATTATATGCATGATACATTCTCTATAAACAAATGTAAGAAAATACAAAAAATAAAGCAACACAATGACAAGCATTGCCTATATTCCAGGGTCTTGCTGTGTTGTTATTAAGTAAGTATTTACATAAAAATAAACTTTGGATAGAATATTTTCTAGTTCAGCAAAAATCATTAACCCATGCATATAGTTCCACACACCAAGATCAGCTGCAAAGGACAACAAACATCTTGCTGAAAACAGTTGGTGGTTCATCAATTATCATGCCAAGTGTTAATATGCAAATTGATATCTTTAACAGTTAAATCCATATGTGTCAAAAACCAAAGACAGTTTTTTTTATACAAATATGAACATTGTTATAATGAACATTGAAATATTTACAAAAGAACACACATTTGTATTGTTTACTATTATTTGGTCTTAAAAAGATAAAATTATCAAATGCTACTAACATCTTCACTTTCTTGCCTTTCCACTGCGTGTACAGTACAGCTTTGACTATCCAAACGTAGAATGACTGATAAACTGAATTTTTACTTGCCTGCATGTAAAAGCTGTTCAGTAAAATAATGGCAAAAGGTAAAAACATTAGTGCTCCCTCACAACACAGTAGTTCTTCCATCACATGATATCTTAAATAAAAAGGAAGAGTTCTTGAAAATGAAGTTTTCCCATCTAACGTAACCTCAGTTTTACAGCCCATAGATCAATGCATCATTGAGACTTCCAACTGGTATTACAGAAAAGAAACATAACTCATCGTTAGAAAGAGCGAGGATAAAAAAGGAAGTATGTTGAGATATCAGAAAACAATTGATTTGAAAGATGCAACCTACATGACTGGAACAGCAATTTGTAAAAAAAAAAAAAAAAAAAAAAAAAAAAAAAAAAAAAAAATTTTACACACAGAATTCATTCAAAATGATAAATATGGTAAAAAAATTAATTGCTATTAACATGATGAAGAATACATTCAAGACTTGAGTGTCACCCAACGCAGTCCCAGGGAACCAAATGATGTGTATTGGATGGCAAAATTGTAAACCACATTACTTTTATGGCACCGTCAGTATCTCATGATATAGTGGTTCAAAAAATGAAGATGAAAATATACTGGCTGCTATAGAAGCTGTTACATGTTTTAATACAGCGTTGCAATGATAGAAGCTTAGGATGAAAGTGAACAGTATCAGATTATTGTCCTGAAGAAAATGACGGACTTGACTGCACATAAATAGTACGGTGCAATTAGACCTAACCCTGGACATCCAAAGTAAAAGTTTCCCTCCAGTTCTACATAGTCCACATATTGCTTGGTAAAAAGTTACACTATTTGGAGTGTCAGATTTGGGGAGGAGGCGGGGGAGGAGTTAGAAATTAGCAATTTTTATCAGTTTTTCTTAATTTTTTAGAGAACAATGCAGTTTAGTGTGAAAAGTGACAAGTAGAAAAATGATCTAAATTGTCAACAAAAATGGTCCCTTGTGTAATCTTGCTAAAGTGAACAGTTTCAGAGTTACAGAGGATGTAAAAGTACGAATTTTTAGTATTTTTATTTATTTTTTTTATTTTCTGGAAAATCATTAAGGAATCCCCTTTTTTTAAATACATAATTGAGTTTTCTAAAGGCAAATTTGTGTGTGTGTGTGTGTGTGTGTGTGTGTGTGTGTGTGTGTGGCTTCCACAGACCTAGGCTGTACCTGTGGCATGGAGAAACCCACACTGAACTTGCTCTGGACATTGTCGCATTAAGCATGAATATCTTTCCAACATAAATTATCTGTGTAAAAATTATGATATATAATTACATCATTTCAATAGTACTATATTAAAAACTGAAGCTTTTGGAGGTTTTTCTTTAGAAAATAGCTTTAAATAAAAGTGAGATAGTCAGTCCTCTTCAAATTCGCTGCAGCTGAGTAATCTCTTCACAAGATGCATTACCTCGCTTGAAAGCTGAATAAACATAATTAAGCTCATCTTTATCCACACTAATGAGAATTTCACTAGTTTTCAAAACTACAGTAATGAGTGCCTCTTTGACAAGGAAGAGGACACAAATGACCCTGGAGTAAGCTTTCCCATTAATCATTTGTTGAACGATGTTTATGGCATAAACAGAACTGTACAACTCCTCCAGGCCACTTCCTACCATTATGTATCCAATCGATGACAAAAGAGACATTAACAAGTGAAAACATCCTCGTCGAATGAAGAGTGACATCAGCGGGCTACTATCAGGTGCTGTTGCTATTGTTTTACGAGCCTTGGCGTCCAAAGGCTGATCAAAGTCACTACTGTTGTGCTTTGTCCATTGCTGGTGCCTTTTGTGGCAGCTTAAAGAAGAGCTGTATAAATTGTTGACGGATTTGAAGGCGCTAATTTAATGAATGGAAGAGGAACTACAGCAGAAGTTTGGAACATTTCCATGCAGCCACTCCAACCGGGTTTACATTTTTCTGGGCCTTCCAACCAGGTACCACTCAACCTAAAGTAAATGTTCGACCATGTACATATAATAGTGGTTTCATATTCAGGAAAGCCATGTTTGCAGCAACTATTTTGGAATAGCCAGATGTACTTGTTGCTCTGTAGTTTTGCAAATCAAACAGTCCTCGTGTTTCAACAGAGCAGTAATAATCTTTCAAAGTACATTGTCCTCTACCTGAAGGGCGGTTTTACGTGTTATGCAAGCAATTCCGCCAATGGCATGAAACATGTTATGGCAAACCACAGTGTGGACATTGTAGTCTGCATTATTGAAAACAAATTGTACGTATCAGTTCTCAGTTCTTGTGTTCTCTTAGGAAGTGACCAATCTCTCGTATTTTAAAACTTTCTTTTATGGTACACAAACACCCAAATTGCACAGGATGTCGATCAGGAACTGTGAGCCAATGTAACAACCATTCCAAGTTGGACAGGGGACAAAAATGAACTTGGACATACAATGCTGATTTTACTATAAGATTAGGGTTGTGTCCGAGTGTTCAGCCAAATCCATTATTCGCCGAATACAGACACTGGCTTCGGATTCGAGATTTGATGCATAGTGGCCAAATGCTACCAAATCACGAATCCAAAGTGTTACATGAACAGCTACGAATGTTGTACTTTACTTTGCATAACAGTGCGCTTTTGTCTGCGTTATTCAGTTTATTTTCCATAGATCCGCTGAAAGACGTGACGTCTAAAACAAAACGATCTTACTTTGAATTTATTCAAGTGAAACCACTGCAAAATTTACACATTTGTGTGGCTATTGTGAAAACAATCTAGCGTATTTACCCGAATCTGAGCCCAATTTTTTCCATTTTTTTGGGTCCAAAAACTGCTTGTGATTTAAATAGACTACAAAGTGAATGAAGTTCTGAAAATGGCGCTAGGAGCCGCCACAACTAAGTTTTCCCGTCCGATAAAAGCAGTGGTATACAGGCTTGCTTTGCAGGCGCAAATATAAAATGTAGCAGCCTGTGAAATAGTAGTAGCAACACACACAAATTTCTTTACGTAAATACCAACAATACATACGACTTTATGATTTTTCCACGAATTGCCTCATTCTGATTGCACGTATTGCTTCGTCGAATTTTGTAAACTGCAGGGGTATGTGAACTGTAATGAAGCACTAGGATTTCAAGAAGAAAGTATTTATTAAGTGGGGAAAAAAGTGATGGAATGATGATACACGGATGTGGGTTCCAAATCAGAATGTGTAGTAGGCATTTAAAAATGTTTGATATCGAATGCACTACATTATATGAGGGATGATGCTCTGTACTACGAAAGAACTGAGTAACAAGGAATCAAGTGATAGTTATTCAGAATTACCGTACCTGTATCTAATTGCTATTATAAACATTTTGTAAAATTTGTATTATAAGTGTAATAAAATTGTTTTATATTTCGACATTTAGTTTGCCATATATTTGAAGTCTTATCTAAACGCTACTACGTAAAGACGACTGGCAAGCCTGTGTTGCGTGAATATGCCCGACGCTATATCCACTGCCTTCATGCTACAACTTATGCGTTTTTCTCTTAGGGGCAAGGGATTGTTCCTATGAATCTTAATTCGTAAATTCCACACTCTCTTCGCTATAAGAATAATACAAATGTAAACATTACACCATGTAATCTTCCGTCTTAGCTATTACCAGATTTAGGCCTACATTCAGTCAACCTAACAAACCCGAAAGACAGCAGCGAACACGGGAGCATATCTGTTCACATTTACATTTTTATTATTCTTATGCTGAACAGGAATAGTTAGAAATGAAGCACGGTAACTAACTTCTAGTACTGATTTTTAAATCTTCTACGAATATAAATTCTGTGCAGACAAGTTACGTGATCTTAAATGTTTGAAAGAATAAATAATGCCACAAAATACCCTTATTTAACCTCCAGAAATGTGGCAATAACACACACACGTTGAATAAACGCGGATTTCTGTGTGTCTGAATGTCCTGTCTGTCACTTATGGAATGCCTGATATGTCACTATAAAATTATGTAACATTTACACGTCCTATTTTTTAAGAATCTATTTTTCCAACTTCCAAAATATCTACTGATCTTTTCAGGCTTTATATTTGTTTCTTCCCCTTTGGAAAAAAAAAAAATGGTATCCTTTCCTTTCTAAAACTTTATAATGCAGTTATTTTTTATTTCATCGAAATGAAACAGTTTGTAATGGAGTGAAGAAAGTTTATTATCTTTCAGAGCATCTAAGAAACATATATCTCTCTAAATGTTTCATAGCCTACAAATTTTTTTTAAGGGGAGGGAGAAGTATTAAAAAAATCCTTCCGATTTATAATAAAAATCTGAATGAAATTTTAATTTATTAAATCTTACTGTAATACTATCATTTGGGATCCATCCCAGAAGGCTTTATCTTCACCACTGGATGTGATAGATTAGTAATTCTTTTTAAATAGATGTTCTTGTCTTGACAGATTATTTGGGTTTGAGTATTCGGAAGATTCGATTTGGGTTCAGAATTCGGCACATGTGTTATTCAAGATTCGGTATTCTGATTCGATTCGGTAAAATTGGGGTTCGACCCATCCCTATATAAGATATTCAATTTTTTTTCCTTCCTTTCAGTAATTTGTTTCGTTCATTGAATTTTCTTGCGTGTTTGTCTTTTAGACGAAGGCTGTATTATTTCAGTTATCAAGACATTGAGCAGTTTAGGTATCAGTTTAGCTCCTACTCTATAAATTTCTAGAATTGCTGGAAACTTAGACTTTATCTCATCTCAAATAATAGCTGCTGCAGTTTTGATCATTCTCAGTTCCTCCTGAGCTTCGTTATCAGTGTTCCAAATTCTATACCAGGTGTCTGTAAAATATGCTAGTTGTGCTGTTACCAGGGATGGAGTGTTGGGGTATCAGAACAGTAAGAAGCAAATTTCTATTTTAATTTCATTTTCTATTATTAAAAAAAAAGAGAAATAATAATAATAATAATAATAATAATAATAATAATAGACAATTATTAATTAATGTTGTGAAGAAAAAAATTCATCTGTGGAACTAAAGGAAAAAAAGTGGAAGAGCAGTATCTTTGCTTGTTAATTAACAGTCAGTCTAGTCTTGTCTTGTCTTCTTGAGCAGTTAGAAGTGATGAGCTGTCTCAGTGTTTTTTTTTTTTTTTTTAACTTTCAGTTGTGATCTAAATGTTTTTAGAAAAATACAGATCTTTCTCAAGAGTGAAAAGTTTCGTCTTAGTTTATTACTTAGGCCTTAAAGTGAACCACACAATGACCCTGAGATGTGATGAAGCAATCAACAATAAGAAGACATTCAGGAAACTGTCGGTATTTTATTTTATTTTATTTTATTTTATTTTTTTTTTTTTACACGAGTTTATTCTAAAGTTTATCTGAAATTTATTAATATTGACTGCAGTTCTTCTTTGCTAATTTTCATTAACAATTTTTAAAATACATACATTATATATATAATGATGTTTCACAATATAATGATGTTTCATATGGCTCCTGAGAAACAAATCACACTTCTTTTCCCTGGTAATTCTGTTAAATTCAAGCTATTACCATAGCACTGGATAAGTTTTCTTTTCATATGTTTATCAGTATATGGCTCAACTTCGGGACTCAGTTGAAGGAACAATATTTGTAATTCTTCAAAAATGTACTGACATTCATCATTTTCTTCCAAATAACCATACAGCTTTTCAAAAGCGTCTTCTCTTTTAGCATCAGTACTTGACCCACCTTTGATTGTTGCTGCTCCTTTCTCTGAGCCATGACAATCCTGGCTTTTGAAACATATGTTAACAGTGCCAGTGGTACCTCCAATCAGAACTGACGAGGTCTATGACCTAAGAGAGCCTCAGTTACCTCATTTCCCCCCTTGTCATGCCTGTTATTTGCTTCCATTCTGATGCTTTCAATCGGTTCAAATTTCTGTACTGAACATTTTTTTTCAGCTGGGTTCCTACTTTTATACATCTACACACTCGTGACCAGAGAGAACACACAAGTTTTTAAAATCAACTGATTTATGGGGAACCTTTGATGGAGGTTCCGTGTCAGTTTTGGATGTAGCTTTTAAGTTTGTCGACACTTATTATGTACCTTTAGCGATTCATTCAACAGGAACTTGTCTTTAACACCATATTTATGAATTACACTGCACTGAATTATTTTGTTCACTGCTACTCAGAGTAATTAGCTTACCACTCTTCTTCTTACAAGGTTTCAGTACACACTCAGCTACAATTCACATGTCTACCATGATTATCACATAGTTCACCCAGTATTTGAAAGACAAACAATAAAAAACTTACAGCAGAACTTTAATAGAAATAACACAAATGCACTCAACGGCTCTCCCAACAACACGACTGAGGGAAAGACAATGGATGACAGGGTGTGTGTCGGGGAGGCAGGCATCAGGGTGCGGGCACAGCAGTCGGCAGCTCCATTCTATGGTCGGCTTTGTTCTGGCTGCTGAGCTCTCGTTCCCAGTATTTCTATGCTTTTAACACTGTGTGCTGGCTCGTAGTCTCTCTTGGACTACAATGCGGTTTTTCACTATTACTTTTTATTTAAATTGTTCATTTATTTCTGTACAATTTAATTTATCCAAAATAAATAAATAAATCCAGAAATTTCTACTTTTTCACCTTCTGTAACTCTTCCACCATTTACTTTAGCAATATTATGCGTAGGACCATTTTTGTTCGCAATTTAATGAAATTTTTTTTCTATTTGGCACTTTTCATACAAAACCCCACAGTTTGCTAAATATTTAATAAAAACTGCTAATTTCTAACTTTTCACCCCCCCCCCCCCCCCAACCAAACCTGGTGCTCGAAATGGTGAAACTTTTTAACAAACAATATGACTGTATAGAACAGTTTAGAGTTGAAGGAAAACTTTTATTTTGGATGTCCGGGTTAGGTCGTTTTTTTAGGCTAATTGCACCATACTAAAATGGCTACACTTACATTGAAAGATCAAAAATAAAGATATTTTTAGAGTTAATTCCATATTACATATTGGACATGCAATATGCATAAATATATTGCCATTTTTTGTTTACTGAACTGTACTACATAATTGCTACTGTAATCGACTTTGTAACAATAACAGAAGAAATGTTGTTATAAATTATGTAGTTTTTATTGATAAACTGTAAATAAAAGTATGCAGTTTGATTATCTGAATAAACTGGTTTTCTGAATTCCCATGCTCCAGTTTGGATAACAGATTGTACTGTGTAGACAACTATTATTTCAGAAATTTGGTTAAGTATTTCATAGCTGACTATACTCCCACTAAATACTGTCAACTTCTTTCTAAGGGTGCGTGTCCACTAGCAAGTAAACTTCAAGTCGCTTGCAGAATCTACTTCTGCAAGTTTTTTAACGTGGAAACGCCCGCAGCAAGTCGACTTCCCCAAGTTTCATCAACTTGCAGAAGTAGCTTCCGCTTGTCAATGGATACAGTCTCGCGGCACTTGCAGCAACCATTTGCTGAACTTTCCGGTTGCTGAAAGTTTTTATTCGACTTGCAGAAGTTTTGTGTTGCGTTTACGCAACGAAAATGTCAGTAATAATGATGGAAATAGTGTGGAATTGCGAGAAAATGCAGCTGTCGATAGATAAATTTGAGTGCATCACAGAATTGTGGGATACAACATTGACCTTACAAAAATGAATAAGACAACTGATCACTCCTGAAAATATTGCGGCAATTTCTGAACAACAGATGCCGAAATACGGAGGAAAATAAAACATATTTTAAGTGCGCAATATGGACGAGAATTGAACAAAATGAGGAAACGAAAAAGTGAGCAAAGTGCAGATTACATTTATACTAGCAATTTGAGTATTTTCAGTCAATGTAATTTATGTTTTATCTTATTTTAGATCAGAAAATTTAAACATGTTCATCTCTGTACCTATTTCTTCGACCAAACACATCTTTTCCTTTGAACTTTTGTCATCACGATTTTTTCTTTAATAACAACAAATGGTACGGCAGTAGATACTGCTCTTATTTTTGTGCAGGACATTATAAACTTGCACTTTGTTATCTCACATTGTGATCCTGGTGGAAACTCTTTTGCAAATACTTGCAGGAAGTTCCTTACCTAAGCGACTCGCAGAAGACAGCTTACGCAAGTTTTTGTTTTAATGTAAACACATAAGCAAGTACTTGCAGAAGTTACTTGCGGAAGTCACTTGCTAGTGTACACTCGCATTAAGATTAAGCACAAAAATATTTTTACTACCAAGGGAAATATTTAGAAAAGTCACTTTCGTACAAAACAATTTTTCAACTTGTTTAATTTGTTCAGTCTTGAACCAAGGGTGTCCTGTTTATCTGATGACCGCATGTATGGCGCACAAGATGCCAAGAGGCGAGCGCCCCATTGCCCACGATTCAGATGCTGCGGCGCCCATCTACTGCTACTGCAGCACTAAATATAAAATATGTCCAAGTAAATTTTGTACTAATTCTTGTCATGCAAAGAGATGCTGGAACTGTTTGCCATTGTTTTTCATGTATTTCTGGAATCTACTCAAGAAATTTTTCATCACACATTGTAATTATCTTGAGCACAAGAGCCATAATGGAAGCAAGCCTGATAAAATAATCTTTGAGAAATGGAATTAAGAGGCTCACAGATATCTGAGTTCCTGTAACTTATGCGGATTTGTTGTGTATACTTTATCCTTTAGTGCTCCCCACAGATAGAATCACACAGGGTTAAATCGGGGCTTAGAGCAGGTCAGATAATGTTGTTGATGACTGTCATGGAACGCTTCATGAATTGCATGCAAAGAAACATTGGCTTTATGAGCCACTGCTGTATCTTGTTGAAAAAATGCAAAGCTATGTTATCTTTCACTAAGTTCATTAAAAATGGTTGCAAAATGTTCTGCATGTATCTTTCATTGTTAATAGTGTCATAAAAAAAAAGTTCCATTATTCTTTCACTACTAACTGCACACCACACTCCTATTTTCTGGTCGTAAAGGGGTTCCTCATGAAGCTGAGTTGGTCTTTCAGCACTCCTATCCCGAGAGTTTTGAGAGTTAACATACCCGTGTAAATGGAAACAGTCCTCATCTGAAAACTTAATGAGGTAGGGATCAATTTCTATGTCGTGCACTTGTTTCGATACCTATTCACAAAATCTAACCTATGTGCAGTATCACCAGGTTTAAGTTCTTGCACTACTGTCACTTTATATGGTCTTAGGCCAAGTAACTTAGTAGCTTTTTGTACAGAGCCACGAGAATAAGCAATATCATCACGCTGATGTTCTGAGAACACTGTACATAGTCATTTTTGCTTCTTGTCACAAACACTTCTCGTTTCACGAAGTTTATTCACTAATTTGTGAACTGCATCAAGACTCAGAATTCTAACACCTGGAATTACTGTTCAAACAGTATGGGAACAATATGACATGACTCTGCATGCACATAGTCACTGAATAAACACTCGTTGTGGCACAGAATAATTAGGTTTTGCCATCATTGTGTTTGGAGATTTGACTGTTACACTCATTGGGTGAAAAAGCACGCAGTGCAGGCAGAGCACTCAAGGTAGCCAACTTGCCCCTAAGGGCATTAGCAGGGAGACACTGAACACATTAAACTGGCCAGTGTGACAGTAGAGGGGCGCTGTGGAATCTGAATCACTGGGCAACAGAGCACTCGCCTTCCGGCATCTGGTGCACAGTGTGGGTTGTCATCAGATAAATGCGACACCCTGTGTTTTTGTCAAGCACCAATCATTCTTTATATAATTTAAATAGCTGTTTTTCTGAAATAATAAACCAAGATCAATAGATTCTGTAAAATTGTTTTCAATCTATGCTGGACTGTTCCTCACAATATTGCATTGAAGATAACAAAAAATGCAAATAGCAGAAATACAGAGGTCTTTCATTGGACCGTATACAAGAAACTAGGTACCAAATATGTTGGTGAGGTTCAATAGAAATGTCTTAACTGAGCTTATGAACCTCTACTGTTTTACACTGCACAAATTTTATTATTCTTAGTGTGCACTTTATGGAGTGTAGTATGGCCAGAAAATAGAGCTTTTCTGGTTCCTACATTTTCTTTCTTAAACCTAATAAGTACAAATACTATTGTTTTAACTACAATGTTTACTTCAAAGTGGTGCTTTTAATTTCAGTTCTGTGTACACATATGTTAAACCTCTCTAACAGAATCCTGTTAAGATACCCTCTTGGAGCATGTTAAATGCTGCATGTTCACTTGGTTGTATGGAAAATGCAGCTATTATGCGACTGGTGCACTTGTACACAATTACTGTTAAGAACAAAGTAAAATACAATAATAATTTATCTAACATACATATAGATAGATAACACGTCACAACACTGATTCCAAAAGAAGAGTGAGGACAATAGTACAGAATGTAATGTATCTACAGCTAGACCAAGCAAATTACATAGTAAATCTTACGTGTTTGTCACTGGAGAATCACCACTGCGATTTGTATAATTAACCAATGCATTGAAAGACTGGTTAATCCATTGCCAAAAAACAACAGCACTAGTTGACCTAAAAAAAAAGAGAATATAAATTATAGGTCAGAAGAGTACAAATGTGTGCGACTGCAAGCATCAAATGCAAAATGTTACCTTCTTATTCCATTATACATACCAGAAACCAATTATTTATTACAAGTTACACATGTTCAGTGACACGAGAAACTTCTCGATTTAATGGAGAGAAATTTAATCTACATATCTATTCTCTACAAGTCACATAAATGGTCAGCAGGACATGGGCCGCGGAGTGGGCCTGATGAACAAAAAGAGGGGTAGGAGCAAAGGGGTGGACAAATGGTAAAATTCTAATAAATACATAATGCAGAAAATGTTATTGTGAATTACTGTACCATCATTTATATTGCAGAAGGAAGGGGGGAGACTGGAGAAATACACAATGGTTACCAACACTTCATAAATCACACAAGAAGGTTAGGAGAGTACTAATGGTTGGTTGGTTAGATTTTAAAAGGGACTAAACTACAATGGTCATCCAGTCCCTTTTTCCAATCACAGAGATGACATAAAAAAAAAAAAAAAAAACACTAAAATGGGACATAGCATGAAGTGTTAAACTACATCAAACTGTAGATGTAAGATGCCAGAAATAAAAACACAAATAAAAGAGAAGAAATAAGAGAGATTTAAAAATACCACAATGTCTAGGCCGAGTGTTCACGGAAATAAAAGTAGAACATCCAGCCACAATGTAACACATTAAAATCAGCTACTTATTAAGCAGGTGGAGAGCATATAGATAAATGATAATATACCTCAAATGGAATTATATAATCCACTGTTATGAATAAGATTTAAAACAAAATCAGCCACAGACGCAGTGTCACCTAAAACAAGATTTAAAGGAGATTAAAAGTCCGACTTTGAGTGGTGAAATTACAGCATTCCAGTAAGATGTGGGCTACTATCAAATGCGCACCACATCGACAGTGAGGAGGGCCCTCGTGACGAAGAAGGTGAGAGTGCATAAGCCAAATATGGCCAATATGGAGTCAGCAGAGGATGACAGAATCCCTGCGAGGAGTCTGCAAAGAGGACCTCCACTCTTTTATTGTCTCCTTTGTCTCAATTTATTGTGTGTCTGAAGAGTGCGCCATTCTTTATTCCATAGACCAAGAATGCGACTGTGTACCATCATACGGAGGTCAGTAGCTGGGATATGTATACCAAAATCCAAGTTTTGGTAATGGGTAGCCTCTTTTGCTAACCTGTCCGCCAGCTTGTTTCCATCTATCCCAATGTGCCTGGCGTTCAGAGAAATACTACTGACTGCCCATGCCGGTCAATGTCGTATAGAGATTCTTGGATGGCCTTAATGGATGGCGAGGAAAGCACTGATCGAGGGCCTGTTTGTTTTTGTTTTGTTTTATTGTTTTAGGGCGCACAACTTCTCAGGTCATTAGCGCCCAAATCGGAACAGAGATCCACTAGATCACGAAAAAAAAAAAAGTATAACTGCCAGAAAGGAGAGTATCAAGAGAAAGCTAAAACAGAAGGATAAAAAGAAACAAATAGAAGGGTCAAATATCTTTTGATAAATTAGCCATGTTGATAAAACACAAAACTCGAGCAGCTGCTGTGTGTCATCAGCCAAAAGTTCCTCCAGAGTACACGGCAAGTTAAGGGCTACACGGAGATGATTAAAATTAGGACAAGACAGTAAAACATATCACACCGTCAGCAATTCACCACAGGAGTACAGCGGTGCAGGGTCAGCGGTGAGCAAATGACGGTGTCTGAATTGGCAGTGACCCACCCGCAACTGGGCCAGGATGACCTCCTCTCGCCGAGAGGAGCGTGAGGAGGTCCTCCAAGCAGTCGGGATCGGTTTGACGGTTCTCAGTTTGTTGTCGCGGAGTGAGAACCACGAACTGTGCCAGGACGACACAATACACCGGTGAAGAGCCCATTGAATATCGTCCAAGGGGACGCAGAAGGAAGCCATGCGAGGCAAAAGAGCTACTGCCTTGGCTGAAATGTCGGCAGTCTCATTCCCGGGCACACCCACGTGGCCAGGGACCCACAGAAAAGAAACGTGACAGCCGTTATCTGCTAGCAACTGAAGGTAGAATCGGATTCGGTACACGACAGGATGGGTCGAGAATGGGTCGCTAAGATTCTGTAGAGCACTAAGGGAGTCAGATCAGATGGCATAAAAGGAATGGCGGTGATGGCGGATGTATAAAACAGCCTGGTGAAGGCCAAAATGCTCAGCCATTAAATTTGAGCACCGGTCAGGGAGCTTGTAGTGGAACAGGTCATCCCCGATGACGAAGGCAGATCCAACACCATCTGTGTTCTTGAAACCAACAGTGTAGATAAAAATGGCATTATCGAATCACGAACAGAGTTCGACAAGCCTCGAGCGATATACCAGATCCGGAGTGCTCTCCTTGGGGAGCGAACTCAGTTCAAAGTGGGTGTGAACCTGGGCCTGATGACTCAGTGGCAATGGGCTCTCACGCAACCGGAAGGTGGAAGGAAGGTTAAAATCGAGCCGCTGAAGTAGGCGGCGAAACCGAACTCCAGGTGGAAGCAAGGCAATCACAGACAACTGATATTGGCTATCAAGGGAGTCACCAAAGAATAATCGGTAAGATGGATGGTTGGGCATTGACAGCAGTCTGCATGTGTACCGACACAAGAGTATGTCACGCCGAGAGGTCAAGGGCAATACAGCAGCTTCGGCATAAAGGCTTTCAACAGGGCTGGTATAAAATGCACTTGTCACCAGGCGTAATGCCTGATGGTGAATGGCGTTGAGACGGCGGAGAATGGACAGCCGTGCAGAAGAGTATACAAAGCTTCCGTAGTCCAGCTTCGACTGAACAATGGCCTGATAAAGGTGAAGCAGGACGGTACGATCCACTCCCCATGATGTGCCACTAAGGACATGAAGAACATTAAGGAATCGAGCACAATGGGCAGCCAGGTAGGACACGTGTGGGGATCAGCAAAGTTTCCAATCCAACATTAGCCCCAAGAATTTTGTTGTCTCCACGAATGGGAGAGCAATGGGGCCAAGACATACAAATGGTGGAAGAAATTCCTTGTATCTCCAGAAGTTTATACACACCGTTTTCTCAGTGGAGAAACGGATGCCATTCGCAATACTCCAGGAATATAGGCTGTCCAGACAGCATTGAAGACAATGCTCCAAGAGACACGTCTGCTAGGCGCTGCAATAAATTGCAAAATCGTCTACAAAAAGGGATCCGGAAACGTCAGCTGGAAGGCAATCTACGATCGGATTGATTGCAACGGCAAAGAGAGCCACGCTCAAGACTGAGTCCTGTGGCACCTCATTCTCCTGGCGAAAGGTATCTGACAAAACAGAGCCCACCCGAGCCCGGAACTTGCAGTCTGCCAAAAACGCTTGAATAAAGAGAGGGAGGCGGCCACGAAGGCCCCATGTGTGCAATGTGTGGAGAATGCCCGCCCTCCAACAGGTATCGTAAGCCTTCAAGTCGAAGAACACTGCTACCATTTGATGCTTCCTTAGAAAGTTATTCATAACGAAGGTCGACAAGGTGATGAGGTGATCAGCAGCAGAGCGGTGTCGACGAAAACCACATTGGACATTAGTCAAGAGGCGTCGAGATTCGAGGAGCCAGACCAACCGAGCGTTAACCGTGCGTTCCATCACCTTACAGATACAGCTTGTCAGAGAAATGGGGCGATAACTGGATGGAAGATGTTTGTCCTTCCCTGGTTTGGGGATGGCGACAACAATGGCTTCACTACAACTTGAGGGAACCTGACCTTCATTCCATATGCGATTATAGGTGCTAAGAAGGAAACACTTGTCCGCAGGAGAGAGGTTCTTCAGCATCTCGATATGGATGGAATCGAGCCCGGGGGGGGGGGGGGGCTGTAGACCACTGAGGGAGTCAGTGCAGATGAGTACTCCCCAGGGTAGAAATGACTGATGAACTGTGAGAAGGATGGCTACCAGCTCAGTCGTGAATACACTACAGCTATCTGGCAGGGAATGCAGTTCCTTGTGTCCTGCATGCTTAGGCCTATATTAGAGCTGGGCAAAAATAACAATAACTGATAAAACAACTGTTTATTCATAAGGAGCTGTTATTGTAATAACCACTAATCAAAAACTGTGCAAAGTGCCATCTATTCACGGAACTGGGTACTAATCAGTAATTTGACCACAGTAGAGGTCATGTCCAAATACTTGTCAGTTATACATTTAACGGAATTAACCGTATAAGAATCAAGGGCAATGACTGTTTAACTGATTACCCGTCTGTTGGTGAATTGTGTACAACATTCTCATGAAAGCTTGTATCTAACTAGATTGAGTGACCCTTTCGAATTCATGATGATATGATGATCATAGATGCTGTAAGGTGGTGGTTGTTGATGATGATGATGATGATGTTATAGTAGCGGACTAAACAGCTTGGTCATCAGTCCCCCGTTCCGAATGAAGCATCGAAAAACAAAATACAGAACACATAGGGAAAAGCCACAAAATGTACAGAGCTACATTTTACGTGTTGCTAACACAAAGGAAGGACACACATGAGGAGAAGATAGAGTCACAAACTGAACTAAAACTGGAAAGAAAGATACCTTGGCTGGCTAATCGCAAAGATAATAAAGGATGAGTCAACCATCCTGCACACATTAAAATGGCCAGACAATCTGCACAAAGTCAGAAAAAGATTTAAGAGAGGTGGGGACCTGTCACTTCACGTGAGGGTACCCACCACTAAATAGAAAGGTAAAAGCCAGCTGCACAAATAAAATCTAAGACACTATCAGCCATTGAGGCATCATCTCTAAGAATTAAAGGTAGTACAGCAGGCAGATTAAAAGGGTGGCAGGGTGGCTAAAAGTGGACAATCCAACAGGTCCTCTCTACAAAAAAGGTAGCCATGTGTTAGCCAGGTATGGCCAACACACAGGTGACAAAGGACGACGGACTACCTGTAAGAGGCCCACAGGGAGGACTTCCATGCCGTCGTAGAGGACTTTATCGCACGAAGCTTGTTGGGTGTACTCACAGTAGACCACACTGACTACCAAGCAGCAAAGACCTTGTGGCATAACCCCAGTTTGATATCCCTCTCTGGGATACGAACATCGAGGGGCCAGGAGGTGGTAGCCTGCCTGGCCAGTTGATCGACCTTCTCATTACCCGGAATGCCAACATGGCCCAGGGTCCACACGAAGGCTACTGAACTGCCAGAAGTAGTGAGCATGAAGATGGAGCTTTGGATCGATCGCCAGACAGGATGGTAGGGAAACACTGGTCAAGGACTTGTAAGCCACTCAGGGAGTCGCTGCAGATGACAAATGACTTCCTGGGGCACCCTTTAAGGTGGTCAATATTGTGACCAGTTCCACAGCAAAAACACTACAGCCAGGAGGCAAGGAGCATTGTTCAGTGTGGTCACCATTTATAAACACATACTTAACGCCACCATCTACTCTACTGAGGAGTTGTCAGTGTAGATGATATCAGCGTCACGGAATGCAGTGAGAGGCCAAGAACTGCCGGCAAAGAGTTAGTGGTGAAACCAATGCCTTGGGGTCGTGAGACAATTCCAGGTGGAGCTGCAGGCAGGGGATGGACCAAGGAGGCATATGGAGTTGGTAGGAGAAAGCAGGAGGGAGCAGGAGTAACTCAACAAAGCCAAGGAGGGTACAAACACGGACTGTGATTCAAAGACCCGACCTGGGCTGGCAAAGTGGTATGGGAGATGCAGCAGCTGGAAAGAGGAGCCCATGATTTGGGTGGTGTGGCAAGGTATGGACATGGGCCACATATGAGAGACGCAGTTGTTGGCGACGAAACTCCAAAGGATGGATCCCAGCTTCGGCAAGCAGGCTTAGTACAGGGCTTGTATGGAAAACCCCCATTGTGAGCCGGACACGACTGAAGGATAGGATCAAAAAGCCACAATGCTGAGGGAGCTGCAGAACCATAAATCAAGCTCCCATAGTCGAGCCGTGACTGTACAAGTCTCTTATAAAGTGTGGCTAAGGCAGCATAGGATGTTCAGATATCGCCAGTACTTTTGTTTAAGCTGACGGAGGTGCCGCACCCAAGTGAGTCGGTCGTCGAAGAGAATGCCGAGAAAGTCATGCCTCTTTTTGACATGAAGCAGTTCATCAGCCAAGAAGAGCTCTGGATCTAAGTGTAGAGTCCAACGACGACAAAAGTGCATGACTTGGGTCTTAGATTAAGAGAACTGGAATCTATGCACCTAGGCCCCTTTCAGTAACGCTCATGCTTGTGGAGCTATAGTACAAGCAAAAGTCATCAGCAAATAGGAAGCAACAGACCGATGAGCCTACTGCAGCTGTGATACTGTTTATTGCCGCCAAAAAAGAGATGGACACTTAAAACAGAGCCCTGTGGGACACCTTTCTATTGAGTATGAGTGCAACTCAAACAAGTGTCACCCTGACACGAAAGGTGCGAAGGGATAGTAAATTCTGGAGAAAGATCGGAAAAGCACCCCATAGACCCCATTCGTGTAGTGTCACCAGTATGTGGTGATGCCGGGCAGTGCCGTACGCCTTCTCAAGGTCAAAGAAGATGGCGACGAGCTGCTCACACCAAGCAAAAGCTACACAAATGGCTGACTCTAGTGACACAAGGTTGTCGATTGCGGAGCGACCCTGATGGAAGCCCCCCCTGTTGCCGAGCCAACAGTCCCCTATCTTACAGGATCCACATGAGCCAACAACTCACGATAAGTTCGAGAAGCTAGGAGAGAATGTTGGTGAGGCTGATTGGGGGAAGGCGGGGGGGGGGGGGGGGGAACTATTTGCCACCACCTGCGGATCGTTGCCAGATTTTACCACTGGGATAATGATACTTTCCCGCCATTGTGACAGAAAAAGACCTTCAGCCCAGACACGATTCAGCAAGGCGAGCAGTTGATGTTTAGATTCCGCTGACAGGTGACGAAGAAACTGGTTGTAAATGCAGTCTGGTCCAGGCGACATACCAGGGCATCCAGAAAAGGCACTTTCGAACCCCCATACACTAAATGGAGCGTTATATGTCTCCTGGCAGTGGAACAATAACATCTGTCTCTCAGCTTGCTCTTTAAGGGAGCAGAATTGTGGGCTACAGGCCAACGTCTCAAAACAACGTTTGAAATGTTCTGCCATGTGCTCTGTGATAGTTCTGGGGTCAGTGCAAAGAGTACCCTGCGATTGGAGACAGGGGATGATGCCAGATGGTGGGTGGTGTCCAAATATGCATCGCACTGCAACCACACTCGAGATGGAGAGGCGTGAGAGCCTATGGTAGAAATGTATCACTTCCAAGAGTCATGTTTACTCTGCTAGATTAGATGCTGAGCTTGAGCCCGGAGACACTTAAAGGCGATAATGTGTTCTATCATAGGGTGATGCCAGTGGTGCTGGAGTGCTCGCCGATGTTCCCAAATTGCTTCCGCGATTTTCTGGATTTCACCAACGTACCAACTTACGTCTGAGCAAACCACAAGAACTTGGGACCGTGGCCTCAGCAGCAGAAAGGATGGATGTAGTTACTTGGTAAACCACCATATCAATATCTGCGGGAAGTGGAGCAGCCACCACAGCAGCCAAAGTGAAGGTCAGCCAATCTGCTCTGCGGATAAGCAGGTTGAAACTGAGGCAGAGAGAGGAGAATGGGAAAGTTGTGGCTACCACATAGATCATCATGTACCTTCCAGCTGTGTAGGGGAGAATGCCCGGGCTGCAAATGGAGAGATCAACAGCTGAGTACGTGCTGTGTGCCATGCTGAAGTGCGTTGGTGCACCTCTGTTTAGAAGACAGACATCCTGCTGTGCTTGTACAGTCTCAACATCCCCACCACGGCAAGAGACCTCAGTTCCACCCCACAAAGTGTGGTGGGCACTGAAGTCCCCCAAAAGGAGGAATGGTGGGAGAAGTAGGTCAACCAAGGCAGCAAGGTCAGCAGGGGAGACGACCTCATCCGGGAATAGGAAGAGAGAACAGATGGTAAGTTCCCTCGTTGCCCGGATTCTCACAGCCACCGCCTCAAGGGCTGTGTGGAGAGGCACAGGGGCACTGGGGATAGTAGAAAGGACGTAAACACAGAAACCACCGGAGACTCTGTTGTAAACGGAACGGTTCTTATAGCAGCCCTTATAGCCCTGAAGGGCATGGGTCCGCTGCACAGGAAACCAAGTTTCCTGTAATGCCAAATAGAGCACAGGGAATTGGCACAACTGCTACAGCTCAGCTAGACAATTGAAAACCCTATGCAATTCCATTGAAGAATTTGATTAACTCCTTGCTGGAAGGCCATGATGTAGGACAGAAGATCGTCAGTTCAAAGATTTGCATTCTGCCAGGTGTTGCGCATCTACATCATCTAGGAGCATTGGCTCAAGCGTCTTGGTGAGGGCTAGATCCTCAGGAGAAGTGCAGATCTCCACCTCATCTTCTGAGGCAGATGATGTAGGGATCTGTGACTTTGAAGTCACTGAGGAGCCCTTCTTTGGCTTTTACTTCACTGCCCTATCGGTTTTAAGGATTGGGAAGACTTCTCACAAGTGGTTTCAGGGACCAATGTTGATCAGGAAGCCCATCAACTGGAGGTAGGTGGAGCCTGCAGCCTCTGGCTGGGATCCTCCAATCCACTTGTGGAAGCCTTGTAAGGGGGTGCCACAAAGGACCCTTTCCAAGCAAGAGGGGCCGGGAAAGTCTGTTGCTTCTCCGGCTGGGTTGTGGGGAGCAGAGATCCCAATGGTGGGGTGGATATTGCTCCCACATGTGTTCGGAGAGCAATGGATCAAGATATGCCCACACCCATTGAGGGGACAGTGAAAGGTCAATGGCCAGTAGAACCCACAGATAGAGAGAACACTTGTGATGGCCTTTTCAAAGAAGCTGGTGCCACTGTGGCCACAGCAAAAGATGTTGACATGTGTATGGGGTGAAACCGCTTGTACTTCTTTTGCACCTCAGAGAAAGTCAGCCAGTCCGGGGTCTTCATTTCCAATATTATCCTTTCCTGATGTAAGATACCGCAATTTGGTGAGCATAGCGGATGATGTTACCAACAATTAACGCAAAGGGGAGGTGGGATACATGGGGTGTCTGAGTGTGTGGCTCTTCACATTCCCTGCAGGTTGGGCTGGAAGTACATCAGGACGACATGTGCCCAAACTTCCAGCACAGAAAACACCACATTGGGACATATGGCTTTACATCACACCAGTATATCATTATCTTGACCTTCTCAGGCAGTGTATCACCTTCGAAGGCCAAGATAAAAGCACCGTTGGCAACCCTGTTGTCTTTGGGTCCCCTGACACCCACCGGACGAAATGAACCCCTCGTCGTTGCAGATTTGCTCGCAGCTCTTCATCAGTCTGGGATAAGAGATCTCTATGATAGATAAGACCCTGGACCATGTTTAAGGATTTGTGGGCTGTGATACACACCGGAACATCACCCAGCTTTTTGCAGGCAAGTAATGCCTGCGACTGGGCTGGGGACGCCGTCTGTATCAGAATGGCCCCACTCCTCATCTTTGAAAGTGACGCCACTTCACCAAACTGATCTTCGCGGTGGTTAACAAAAAACTGAGGTTTAGTGTACGTAAAGGACTCTCCATCAGTACACACAGAGACTAAGTATTCTGGTGACTATGGCTCCAAACGATTTTGTCCCCTAGGTTCCTCCCATGGGGTGGCAAGGGAAGGAAACGTCTTGGGATCATATGTTATTGCATTAAATTCTGTCTTGCCATACTTGCTCGCTAGCAACTGTTCAACCTCAACAGCAATGCATCTCCTCGACATGTAGCACACCTTGAGATGGAGGTTTTCTTTTTATATATATATTTTTTAAATATTTTTTACCATCCTTGCAACCCAGGCGATTAAGCCAAGATACCCGGGCTCTGAAATGTACAACATTCCACCATCGCACCTAATAATGGGCATTGAAGCACGCACAGAGCTTACAGTGTAGCTGACTGTTGACGCGACACAGCCCACAGCTCAGGACCCCGGGTTTGCCAAGCCCACACTCAGCAAATTAATGCTGAGCCCCTGAAGGGAGACTGTAAGGGGTATTGAGTATTGAAAACCAGTACTAGAAATATCAGTGCCAGTTATCGGAAAACCAATATAATGATAACCGTCATACTCTACTCAGTTCCGAGTACTGAAGATAATTAATCGTTATAGTTAATTTATGCTATCTTTATTAGGAGTTGCAAATTTGATCATACAGTAGATAATAGCCTACTGGAGTAATAAGTCAAAATGTTTATACACTGCTTTTTACTAAAGCTACTTGTTCGTAATTTGTCGTATTCGTGCAACAGCTAGTGTTATGTTGATTATGATAAAATAGTGTAAAAATTAGTTTTTCTGTACTCCGATGCTTGTTTGCTTGCTTCATCCAGCTATCCGTGATCTGAAGGCTGACCATTCCATCATCATTCTCCCAGCCGACAAGGGATCCACGACCGTGGTACTTGATCGGCGGGAGTATGTGGCTGAGGGACTGCATCAGCTTTCAGACAGTATCAAATGTAAAATCTTTCATGGCAATCCCATCCCTGATGTCCAGGCAGAGCTTCAAGGAATCCTCAAAACCTTAGGCCCCCAACAAAACCTTTCACCTAACTCCATTAACCTCATGGCCCCACCGACACCCCGCACCCCCACCTTCTACCTACTTCCCAAGATTCACAAACCCAATCATTCCGGCTGCCCCATTGTGGCCGGTTACCAAGCACCTACAGAACGAATCTCTGACTACATAGACCAACACCTTCAACCCATCATGTGCAGTCTCCCATCCTTCATCAAAGACACCAACTACTTCCTTGATCGCCTGAAATCCTTACCTAGCCTGTTACCTCCAGAAACCATCCTTGTAACCATTGATGCCACTTCCTTATACACAAATATCCCACATGCCCAGGGCCTCGCTGGGATGGAGTATTTCCTTTCACGCCGACCACCCACTTCCCTACATAAAACCCCTTTCCTTAATACCCTAACCAGCTTCATCCTAACCCACAACTTCTTCACGTTTGAGGGCCAGACATACCAACAACTAAAGGGAACAGCCATGGGAACCAAGGTGGCCCCCTCGTACGCAAACTTATTTATGAGACGCTTAGAGGAAGCCTTCCTGGATACCCAAGCCTG
Organism: Locusta migratoria; assembly: GCA_026315105.1. Classification (NCBI taxonomy): domain Eukaryota; kingdom Metazoa; phylum Arthropoda; class Insecta; order Orthoptera; family Acrididae; genus Locusta; species Locusta migratoria. The sequence goes on from CM048746.1 coordinate 615,129,295, forward strand.
TCAACCCAAAGTTTGGTACAGATTCATTGATGACATCTTCATGATCTGGACACACAGTGAAGCAGAACCCAGAATTTCCTCTTCAACCTCAACTCCTTTGGTCCTATCAAATTTACCTGGCCCTATTCCAAATCCCATGCCACTTTTCTTGATGTCCACCTCCATCTGTCCAACGGCCAACTTCACACATCCGTCCACATCAAACCTACCAATAAACAACAGTACCTGCATTATGACAGCTGCCATCCATTCCACATCAAACGGTCCCTTCCTTACAGCTTAGGTCTTCGTGGCTAACGGGTCTGCTCCCGGCCTGAACCTCTGAACCAGTACATCAATAACCTAATAACAGCTTTCACATCCCGCAGCTATCCTCCTAATCTGGTAGAGAAGCAAATTGCCAGAACCACTTCCTCATCCCCCCAAATTCAGAACCTTCAACAGAAGAATCCCAGAAGTGCCCCTTTTGTCACCATATACTTTCCGGGACTGGAGCGGACTCTGAATATGTCTCTCCAGCAAGGATACGACTTCCTTAAATCCTGCCCCGAAGTGACAGCCTTCCTACTCCACCGAAAGTGTATTTCCGCCACCCACCTAACCTCCGTAATCTCCTAGTCCACCCCTATGATATCCCCAAACCACCTTCCCTAACTTCTGGCTCCTACCCTTGTAACCGCCCCCCTTGTAAAACCTGCCCTATGCACCCTTCCACCACCACTTACTCCAGTCCAGTAACCCGGAAGGTGTACACGATCAAAGGCAGAGCCACTTGCGATAGTACCCAGGTGATCTACTAATTGACATGCCTGCACTGTGAAGCATTCTATGTGGGAATGATCAACAACAAACTGTCCATTTGCATGAATGGACACAGGCAGACAGTGTTTGTTGGTAATGAGGATCACCCTGTGGCTAAACATGCCTTGGTGCACGGCCAGCACATCTTGGCACAGTGCTACACCGTCCGGGTTATCTGGATACTTCCCACTGACACCAATCCTTCAGAACTCCGGACATGGGAACTAGCCCTTCAGCATATTCTCTCTTCCCGTTGCCCACCTGGTCTCAACCTCCGCTAAATTCGAATTCTCACCCATCATCTTAACATCTTTGCATCAGTTCTCTGGACAGAGCCTCTGCCTCAAGTGGTATCTCTGTCTAACTTCTTAACTTCTTTGCTTTCTACAGTATGTCTGCCTAGGTGTACTTGTGTCTGTGTTAATGTGTGGGTGTGTGTGCATTTGTTTACCCTCCTTCCCCCCCCCCCCCCCCCCCAAGGTAAGTCTTTCCTCTCCCGGGATTGGAATTGCTCCTTACCCCCTTCCTTAAAACCCTCATCATTTCCTTTTCCCTCTCCTTCCCTCCTGCCTGAAGAAGCAACTGGGTTGCGAAAGCTTGTGTGTGTGTGTGTGTGTGTGTGTGTGTGTGTGTGTGTGTGTGTGTGTGTATTCATTTATTTATTTATTTATGATGCTGTCACACCTGTGCTCCTTAGCCTGGTGAGTAATCTTCGTCTATTTTTTATATATAATTTTTCGTCTTAATATTCGTATCATATATTTGAATTCAACAATTACTTCCGTCCTTGCTCTGTTATTTTTCGAAATCTTTCCTGTCATCTTACTTTCCCTTTGGTTTTTGTTTTTATTTTTATATATTCATTTATTTATTTATTCATTTATTTACATTTTACATATCAGTTCCTTTCTATATTCACTTTTTTTACTGTTCATATTTCGCTAATTCTTACAACAATACATTTTCTTCCAAACCTTTTCCTATTAGTACATTTATTTTGATATTTACCACTTTCATTACTCCTGCTTCCGTCTGAAACACGCCGCTCATTCAATTTTCTCGATTAAAATCGTGAACACTCTTTCCTAACAATAGTTTCTTTATTGTTTATAACCATTTTCGGCATTCCTCAGTTACCTTGCGATTGCTTCCATTCCCGTTTTTCCACATATCTGTTCGTGTTTAATACTTTTCCGATCATATTTTAGCAACTTTCCATCGGTTTTGATTCCACTTTTCCTTCATCAGACTATTTCAGCCTCAAAATCGTAATCTGCTACCATATAACTATTTAGACGTTTTCCTCACATTCTCACGTGGTTTTCTCGTACTTTTTCCGATTTTCACCTTCCTTAAACCGTTTTTGCACGCCATACCACTACCCAAACCTTTTATACTACGTTGTTGACAACTAAAGGTGACCACAGTATCAACAAAAAAAAATTAAAACCTTTTTCTATTTCCTTTCTTTTCTCGTACCTGAATTACTGTCCACATTCAACTCCCTCCCGACATGTAAATATTTTTATTTTTAATTTGTTCATTGCAGCCTATTACATAGCTCATATTTCCCACTCCTCCTTCATCCATATATTATGCCTCCCTCACAACATCCCTATAACAACAACCCCATCCATTTTTATGTACATTCCCTCTGAAAACATGCTTTCTCCCTAACCAAATTACGCTGCCACATTCTTTTTATGCAGGCTTGTCTGACATTTAGAATCACTCCCAAGGGCCTCACACTAAAAGTTCCCATCTCTGGCTGTAACCAATCCTTTCATCCCGCACTATACCAATTCCAAACTGAACAATCCATAGCCCTCACCCGCCTAATCCTTAACCTACACATCAACTCCGCTAATGAACACACCTGTCAACTCCTATCCCTAATCAAAATCTTCAACCTTACCTCTCCCACATCCACACCTGCTGTTCAGAACATCCTCCTTCAGACCAACCGCAAATTAGAACAACATGCCACCCACCACCTCAAAAAACTATCCAATCTCCTGGTCAACCACCTCCGGAAAGGCAATACTCTCTCCTTCAACAACCTCTCCAATAAACCTCAACCTCCTCTTATTGCACACAAACCCAGTCTCTCCCATCTACTCTATCTCCCACTCCCAACTCCTCTCCCCTCTAAACCTCAAAACTCCAATCCACATAATCCTGAACCACAACATTCCAATTCAGTAATCAACCACTCCTCCAAACCTCTCTCCCACTCTGAAACCTATGTCCTATCCAAAGGCCTCACCTTTAGTCCCACTCCCAAATTCAACCCAACAGCCCTTGTCAAAGACCTACTATCTTATACTCGTAGCCTTGGCTGGAGATATCACTTTGCCACGAAGAAAAATAATACTAGTCCTGATGATCCAGTTCCCCAAGACATCATTCAAATTGAACCCTGCCTAGAACAGTTCCGTCCTCCATCACAGCGAGACCCACCCCTCTTCCTCAAAATCACCCCCTTCAAACCTTCCAGGAACTCCTTACTTCCAACCTTGCCTCTCAGTCTTTCCTGAAAAACCTTAATCCTACTCCCAACATTACCGCAGCTGAATCCCGAGCTATCCATGATCTGAAGGCTGATCATTCCATCATAATTCTCCCCGCCGACAAGGGATCCAAGACCGTGGTACTTGATCAGTGGGAGTATGTGGCTGAGGGACTGTGTCAGCTTTCAGACAACACTACCTACAAAGTCTGTCAAGACGACCCCATTCCTGATGTCCAGGCAGAGCTTCAGGGAATTCTCAGATCCTTAGGCCCCCTACAAAATCTTTCACCTGAGTCCATCAAACTCATGACCCCACAACATCCCGCACCCCTACCTTCTACCTACTTCCTAAGATTCACAAACCTAATCATCCAGGCCGGCCGATTGTCGCCGGTTACCAAGCCCCTACAGAACGAATCTCTGCCTACATAGACCAACACCTTCAACCCATCATGTGCAGTCTCCTTCATCAAAGACACCAACCACTTCCTCGATCACCTGAAATCCTTACGCAGCCTGTTACCTCCTGAAACCATCCTTGTAAACATTGATGCCACTTCCTTATACACAAATATCCCACATGCCCAGGGCCTCGCTGCGATGGAGTATTTCCTTTCACGCCGACCACCTACTTCCATGCCTAAAACCTCTTTCCTTAATACCCTAGCCAGCTTCATCCTAACCCACAACTTCTTCACCTTCGAAGGCCAGACATACCAACAACTAAAGGGAACAGCCATGGGAACCAGGATGGCCCCCTTGTACGCAAACTTATTTATGGGAAGCTTAGAGGAAGTATTCCTGGATACCCAAGCCTATCAACCGAAAGATTGGTACAGATTCATTGATGACATCTTCATGATCTGGACCAACAGTGAAGCAGAACCCAGAATTTCCTCTTCAACCTCAACTCCTCTGGTCCCATCAAATTCACCTGGTCCTATTCCAAATCCCTTGCCACTTTCCTTGATGTCGACTTCCATCTGTCCAATTGCCAACTTCACACATCCGTCCACATCAAACCAACCAACAAACAACAATACCTCCATTATGACAGCTTCCATCCATTCCACATCAAACGTTCCCTTCCCTACAGCTTAGGTCTTGGTGGCAGAAGAGTCTGCTCCAGTCCTGAATCCCTGAACCAGTACACCAATAACCTAATAACTGCTTTCACATCCCGCAGCTATTCTCCTGATCTTGTTCAGAAGCAAATTACCAGAGCCACCTCTTCATCCCCCGAAATCCAGAACCTTCCACCAAAGAATCCCAGAAGTGCCCCTTTTGTCACCAGATACTTTCCGGGACTGGAGCGGATTCTGAATGTGGCTCTCCAGCAAGGATACAACTTCCTTAAATCCTGCCCCGAAATGAGATCCATCCTTAATGACATCCTTCCCACTCCACCAAGAGTGTCTTTCCGCCGCCCACCTAACCTTCGTTACCTCCTAGTCCATCCCTACCAAATCCCCAAACCACCTTCCCTACCCTCTGGCTCCTACCCATGCAACCGCCCCCATTATAAAACATGCCCTATGCACCCTTCCACCACCACTCACTCCAGTCCAGTAACCCGGAAGGTGTACACGATCAAGGGCAGACACTTGCGATAGCAACCACATGATTTACCAACTCACCTGCCTGCACTGTGAAGCGTTCTATGTGGGAATGACCAGCAACAAGCTGTCCATTCGCTTGAACGGTCACAGGCAGACAGTGTTTGTTGGTAATGAAGATCACCCTGTGGCTAAACATGCCTTGGTGCACGGCCAGCACATCTTGGTGCAGCGTTACACTGTCCAGTTTATCTGGATACTTCCCAATGACACCAACCTTTCAGAACTCCGGAGATGGGAACTTGCCCTTCAGCTTATTCTCTCCTCCCGTTGCCCACCTGGTCTCAACCTCCGCTAAATTCAAATTCCCGCCCACCATCTTTAGCATCTTTGCCTTGGTTCTGCGGACAGAGCATCTGCTTCAAGTGGTATCTCTGTCCAACTTCATTGCCTTTTACAAATGTCCGTCTAGGTGTGTTTGCGTTTGGATATGTGTGAGTGTGTGTGTATTTGTTTACCTTCCTTTTTGTCCCCTAAGGTAAGTATTTCCACTCCTGGGATTGCAATGACTCCTTTTTCACTTCCTTGAAAGCCATATCCTTCCCTTTCTCCTCCCCTTTTTTCCTCTTTTTCCTGAAGAAGCTGCCAGTGGTGGCAAAAGGTTGTATGTGTGTGTGTGTGATTTTATTCGTATCTATCGACGAGCCGGTCCTTTTGGTAAGTCATCTCTTTTTCAGTATATATAAACCACCTCAGCATAGACCGAGCCAGCAGCCCCTGAGATTCATGCAGCCAACACTATCGCTGGCTCACCATGTGTTCTAGAAGCTTACAGAGAACATTTGTCAGACTGATGGCCCTATAACTATCCATATCTAATGGGTCTTTACCTGGCTTGAGCACTGGAACAATGGTACTTTCTCGCCACTCTAATAGGAAGACACCACAGCTTGAGATGTGATTAAACAAGGTTAGAATGTGTCTCTGGGAATCGCCAGACAGTGTTTTAGCATCTGATCGGGGACTCTCTCTGGCCCTGGGGTGGTGTCAGGACAATGGGCAAGTGTACTAACAAAGTCCCATTCACTAAACTGGGGGTTATACACCTCAGGGTGGCATGTGGTAAATAGGTATGAAGTGTTTGCGTTCCATCCACTGTTTTAATGTATGGAGGGCAGGTTGGTAATTTTGGGATGCAGCAGCACGAGCGTAGTGCTCGGCAAAAACCTCGGCAATGGCGCCTTGATCCGTACAAACAGCTCCACGTATAGAGATCCCAGGAATTGCTGCCTAGGTCTGGTAGCCACACAGGTGCCGGATCTTTGGCCAGACTTTTCAAGGAGTGGTAAGCGACCATTTGGTTTAGACATACCTCTCACAACTTTATTGTTTTCATCTCTGTATGACCTGGCAAGCACGAGCTCAAATTTTTTTGCAAAAGATCTAACTGTTTTCAGAAAGGATAGATTAAACAAAATAGGTGGAGGCATGTTTGACACTGTCAAAAGTAGTCTTTTGTGTAGCGAAGTTGAAGTTGATAGTTTCTGTGAGCTATTATGGGTCGAGGTTGTGCCAGAAAATCATAAGAAGTTTTACCGGCTTCCCGACTGATGATACAATAGCAGAAAGGTTCAAAGAAAACCTGTGTCAAATTGCAAACACGTTCCCGACTCATACAATAATAGTAGGCGATGATTTCAATTTACCCTCAATCTGTTGGCGAAATTATATGTTCAAATCAGGCTATACACATGAAACATAATCTGATAATTACTTTGAACAATTAGTTCATTAGCCAACTAGAATTGTAAATGGATGTCAAAACACACTTGATCTCTTTGCAACAAATAATCCCGAGCTCAGAAAGAGCATCAAAACGGATACAGGTGTTACTGATCACAGGGCTGTCGTAGTGAGATTGAATATCGGAAGTACTGAAGTTACCAAAAATATACGAAAAGTGTATTTGTTCAGAAAAGCAGATAGGAATACACTAAATGGTTCTTGAAAGTCAGTTTCGACTCATTCCAAGCCCTAAACGTAAGTATAGACCACTTGTGGCTCCAATTCAAAGAAGTACTATCGACAGCACTTGACAGTTTTATATCGAATAAATTAATAAAAGAAGGAGGTGATCCCCCTTGGTACACAAAACAGGTCAGGACACTGTTGCAAAAACAACAAAAACGGCATGCAATATTTAAAAGAACACAAAATCCCCAGGATTGGTGATCATACACAAAAGCTCGAAATTTAGCGAGGACTTCAATGCGCGATGCTTACAATACTACAATACAATACAATACGAATATTCAGTACCTAATGTTTTTAAGAAGGGTAGGTTGCTACTCACCACAGAGACACCTAATGAGCTTCAGAAGGGCATACACAACAGAATACAACTTGTTTAAATAGCTTAGCTACATCGAGATATATACTCCACAATCCACTGTAAGGTGCACAGTGGAGAGTACACTGTACCACTATTAAGCATTTCCTTTCCCATTCCACTCGCAAATAGAGTAAGGGAAAAAAGAATGTCCATATGCATCAGTACGAGCCCTAATTTCTCTTGTCTTGGCGATTATTGCGGGTAATGTAAGTTGGCGAGGGTAAGGTAATTCTGCAGTCAGTTTCAAATTCCAGCCCTGTAAATTTCCTCAAAAGAACATCGCCTTTCCTCCAGCAATTCCCTAAGCAGTTCTCTGACACTTGCGCATTGATCAAACCTAGCTGCTTGCCTCTGAACTGCTTCTATGTCTTTCTTTAAACTTCCAAACACTTCAGAAATACTCAAGACATGGTCGTACAAGTGTCTTATAAGCAGTATCCTACACAGATGAAATATATCTTCCCAAACTTCTCTCTGTCCATCTTACAACTGTCCTTACACGTTTGTTCCATTTCATATTGCTCTGCAATATTACGCCTAGATATTTGAATGACACTTTTGGCCATTACGGCCTTTGTCAGTCTGAAATGGCTGAAAGCTATTTAAACAAGTTGTATTCTATTTTTTTTGTGGTTTTAGGGCGCACAACTTCTATGGTCATTAGCGCCCAGCCAAGAACATAGATTCGCTATGATCTCAAAGAAAAAAGGTGACTGTCAGAACAGCAACAAGAGGCTAAAAACGAAAGATAAAAGACAATTAAAAGGGTTAAATATCCTTTGATAAGTTGGCCAAGTTGATAAAACGCAAAACTCGAGCAGCTGCTCGTGTGTCATCAGCTAAGATTTCCTCCAGAGTAGACGAAAGTGAAGGGCTACACGGAGATGATTAAAATTAACACAGGACAGTAAGACATGTCGCTCTGTCAGCAGTTCACCGCAGGAGCACAGCGGTGCAGGGTCGGCGGATAGCAAGTGACGGTGGCTGAAAAGGCAGTGACCGATCCGCAACCGGGCCAGGATGACCTCCTCTCGTCGAGAGGGGCGTGAGAAGGTCCTCCAAGCGGTCGGGATAGGTTTTACAGTTCGCAATTTATTGTTGTACAGTGAAAATCATGCACTGTGCCATGACGACATGATACTTCGGCGAAGAGCGCGTTGAAGATCGTCCGATGGGATGCAAAAGGTAGCCATGAGAGGCGAAAGAGCTGTGGCCTTGGCTGCTATGTCGGCGGTCTCAGTTCCGGGCACACCCACGTGGCCAGGGACCCACAGGAAAGAAACGCGACAGCTGTCATCTGCTAGCAACTGGAGGGAGCGTTGGATCCGATACACGAGAGGATGGTTCGAGAAAGGGGCCTTAAGACTCTGCAGGGCACTAAGGGAGTCCGAACATATGGCATAGAAAGGATCGCGGTGGCGGCAGGTATACAAAACGGCCTGGTGGAGGGCAAAAAGCTCAGCCGTGAAATTCGAGCACCGGTCAGGGAGCTTGTATTGGAAACGGTTGTCCCCAACGATGAAGGCAGATTCGACACTGGCAGTGCTCTTGCAACCATCAGTGTAAATAAATATGACATTATCGAACCGCGAACGGAGTTCGACAAGCCTCGAGCGGTATACCAAACCCGGAGTGCTCTCCTTGGGGAGCGAACTAAGTTCAAGGTGAGCGTGAACCTGGGCCTGATGCCACGGTGGTAATGGGCTTTCGCTCAACCGAAAGGTGGAAGGAAGGGTAAAATCAAGCCGCTGTAGCAGGCGGCGAAACCGAACTCCAGGCGGAAGCAAGGCAAACGCAGACAACTGATATTGGCGATCGAGTGAGTCGTCAAAAAATAATCGGTAAGATGGATGGTTGGGCATCGACCGCAGGTGGCATGCGTACCGACAAAAGAGTATGTCACACCGAGTGGTCAAGGGTAATACAGCAGCCTCGGCATACAGACTTTCAACAGGCCTTGTATAAAATGCACCGGTCGCCAGACGTAATCTCCGATGGTGAATAGAGTTGAGACGGCGGAGAATCGACGGCCGTGCAGTAGGGCATACAATGCTTCCGTAGTCGAGCTTCGACTGAACAATTGCCTGGTAAAGGTGAAGCAGGACGGTACGATCCACTCCCCATGACGTGCCACTGAGGACACGAAGAACATTAAGGGATCGGGCACAACGGGCAGCCAGGCAGGACACGTGTGTGGACCAGCAAAGTTTACGATCCAACATGAGTCCCAAGAATTTCGTAGTCTCCACGAAAGGGAGAGCAACAGGGCCGAGACATAGAGAAGGTGGAAGAAATTTCTTGTATCTCCAGAAGTTTATACACACCGTTTTCTCAGTGAAGAATCGGAAGCCGTTTGCGATGCTCCAGGAATATAGACGGTCAAGACAGCGTTGAAGAGAATGCTCCAAGAGACACGTCCACTGGGCGCTGCAATAAATTGCGAAATCGTCTACAAAAAGGGATCCGGAGACGTCGGCTGAAAGGCAATCTACGATCGGATTGATTGCAATGGCAAAGAGAGCCACGCTCAAGACGGAGCCCTGCGGTACCCCATTCTCCTGGCAAAAGGTATCTGACAAAACAGAGTCCACCCGAACCCGGAACTTGCGGTCTGCCAAAAACACTTGAATAAAGAGAGGGCGGCGGCCCCGAAGGCCCCATGTGTGCAATGTGTGGAGAATGCCCGCTCTCCAACAGGTATCATATGCCTTCTCCAAGTCGAAGAACACTGCTACTGTTTGACGCTTCTTTAGAAAGTTGTTCATAATGAAGGTCGACAACGTAACGAGGTGATCAGCAGCAGAGCGGTGTCGACGAAAACCGCATTGGACATTTATTAGGAGGCGGCGAGATTCGAGGAGCCATACCAACCGAGCGTTAACCATGCATTCCATCACCTTACAGACACAGCTCGTCAGAGAAATGGGGCGATAACTGGAAGGAAGATGTTTGTCCTTACCTGGTTTGGGAATGGGAACAACAATGGCTTCACGCTAACTTGTGGGAACATGACCTTCAGTCCATATGCGATTGTAGGTACTAAGAAGAAAGCACTTGCTGGCAGGTGAGAGGTTCTTCAGCATCTCAATATGAATGGAATCGGGCCCGGGAGCAGAAGATCGGGACAGGGCGAGAGCACGGTCTAGCTCCTGCATGGTGAAGGCGCCATTATAATTTTCACGATTGAAAGAGTGGAATGAAGGCGGCTGTGCCTCCTCTACCTGTTTGCGAGGAAGAAAGGCAGGGTGGTAATGGGCAGAGCTCGAAACCTCCGCAAAGAAACGGCCCAATGCGTTGGAAACATCAGCAGGGTCCACGAGGACTGCGTTCTCCACGGTCAGGTGTTATGGACCTTGATGCCGGATAAACAGCGTAGGCCACCCCAAACAACTGTGGAGGGAGTAAAACGGTTAAAAGAACTAGTAAAAGCAGTCCAGCAAGCTTTTTTGCTGTCGTTTATGATACGACGACACTGCGCTCTGATTTGTTTATAATTGATGCAATTCTCCAAAGTTGGGTGGCAGCGGAAGGTGCGTAAAGCACGGCGCCGGGCTCTAAACGCATCGCGGCAGGCTGCAGTCCACCAAGGGACCAGAACACGACGTGGATAAGAGGATGTACGAAGTATGGAATGTTCGGCAGTGGTGAGAAAAACCTCTGTGAGGTAGTCGACCTGACTGTAACAGCTGCGAAAATTCTGATCGTGAAAAACAGCCATGGAAAAATAAAGCCCCCAGTTGGCTTTAGAAATGTTCCAACTGGTGGGACGAGGAGATGGGGAATGATGCAAAAAGTGTACGATACAAGGGAAATGGTCACTCGAGTACGTGTCAGGAAGTGCATACCACTCAAACCGACCGGCAAGCTGAGGAGTGCATATTGCAAGGTCTATGTGGGAGTAGGTATGGGTTGTGTCTGAAGGTCGGTGCACCAGTGTTGAGGCAGACAATATTGAGGTGTTGGAGGAGGTCCACCAAAAGGGAGCCTCTCGGACAAGGTGCTGGAGAGCCCCACAGGGGGTGGTGGGCATTGAAGTCGCCTACCAACACGAAAGGTGAACGGAGCTGGTCAACGAGGTGTAGCACATCTGCCCTAGTAAGGGCAGATGACGATGGCGAATAGAGATTACAGAGGGAAAAGGTAAATGTGGATAGAGTTATGCGGACGGCAACTGCCTGTAGGTGAGTATGCAATGAAATGGAATGGTAATAGACGTCGTCTCGAATGAACATCAGAACCCCTCCATGGGCTGGGCTAACTTCCACAGGTGGCAGGTTGAAACACACAGAGATGTAGTGGAGAAAGTCTGCACGATCATTTGGACGCAACTTAGTTTCTTGGAGACAGACTAGAAGCAGGCAGTGCAATCGAAGGAGTAGTTTTAACTCCTCCCGATTGGAACGAATGCCGTGAATATTCCATTGAAGGAGCGCCATGATAAAAAATGAGATAAGAAATGAGGATAAAAACGAACAAGCAAAAACGAACCTCAACGGCCGCTGAGAACCGGATTTCGGGGGAGCACTGCTATCGCTGTCTAGGGGCAATCTAGGGGCAAAGGGTCGTGGTCCATAGGTTGGATCGACGCGCCTGCCACCTCCCTGAGTTGATCAGGAGGGGCAGTTTCCACCGCTGGCAAAGGGCCGGCAACTGTTGGACGGCGTGACTGAAGAATCACGCCGTGGCGGGGCAGGAGGGGGGCTGTTCTTTTTGTGAGCCTACTTTGAGGTATGACGGGCAGAGGAAGCGGTTGACGATGGAGAAGACGTAGTCTTGAGGAAGTCTTCACTAACAGGTTCTTTTTTTGAACTCTGGGCAGCGGATTTAGGTGCCCGGGATGTGTGGGAACTGGCCGACAAATTCACTGTAGAACGGGCAGAAGGGATCGGAGAGGTGAGACGAGCAATTTTCGGGCTAGCCGACCTGACAACAGTGTCACAGAATGTTAAGTCGCAGGTCTGAATGCCTACCTTCTTAGTTGGTCGAGGTGAGGTGAGGACCTGGCTGTAAGTACCCGATGGGAGTACAGCGGGCTTCCTACTTGCTAATAACTTCCGAGCAGCATAGGTTGAGGCCTTCTCCTTGACACGAATCTCTTGCATGATCCGTTCTTCTTTATAAATGGGGCAGTTCCGCGAAGAAGCAGCATGGTCACCCATGCAATTAATGCAGCGAGAGGATGGAGGTAGACATTCACCCTCATGGGCGTCCCTGCCACAGGTGGCGCACTTGGCTCCATTCGGACAAGACTGACTGGTATGGTTGTATCTCTGGCAATGGAAGCAGCGCGTAGGGTTGGGTACATACGGGCGAACGGAGATGACTTCGTAGCCCGCTTTCACCTTAGACGGTAGGTCAACCCTGTCGAAAGTCAATAAGACAGTACGAGTTGGCACGAGGTCATTGTTAACCTTTTTCATGACGTGATGGACTGCCGTAACGCCCTGATCAGACATATAGCTGAGTATTTCCTAATCGGATAACCCATCCAGGGATCTCATGAAGACTACCCCACATGAAGAGTTGAGGGTGCGGTGAGCCTCCACTTTTAGTGGGAAAGTATGCACGAGTGTAGCCCGATTTAATTTTTGTGCCCGGAACGCATTCTCGATCTCAAGCAACAAGGTCCCATTGCGCTGTCTGGAGCAGGTCTTCAAGGGACCGGCGATCGCATCGACACCCTTCTGAATGATAAACGGATTTACAGCAGAAAAATCCTGATCATCAGTACGCGATATCACCAGGAACTTAGGAATGGTAGGCAAGACTTTATGTGGCTGAGAATCATCATGTTTCCGCTTATGGGTCAAGGTTATAGATGATTTGGAAGGTTTCATAGCAGAGGTGTCCCCCATGATTACCGGCGTCTCCGATGGCGCGCTCCTTCCTTGTGGGGGCCCTCACTGATGGCGCACCCGCCTTAGGCGACTGTTTGCACCTCAGTTCACACCTCCCGAGAACTGACGGAGGGACCAATCGGCATGTTCGGAAGGTATCAGCTCAGGTAATCACCCCTCCCTGGGCCTGGCCTACATGTCTACCCGGGGCGGGGAGTTACGCCTTATCCCGTCACCGGCTACGCAGAGCGTGGGTTGACCTTCAGACATGCACAGGGAGAAAAGAAAGGAGGAGGGAGAGAAAGGGTGAAGGAGGGAGAATCTCAAACGCCGAGGTGGAGATGAAAGGGCGAGTCGAGGACAAGGAGAAAGAGGGGAAGGCTAAAGAACAGGAAAGGAAGAGGACCAAGAAGAGGAGAAGTCTGAGAGGAAGCGAAAAAGAAACCTTGGACTGACTAAAAACTGGGGGGAAAGAGGGAAGCGGCCTGGGACGGAAGAAAGGTCGCTTCGGCTCGGGCCCCGTACGCGCCACACACGTACCCACAAAAGAGCTGTGGGCCCCCTGGGGGGAACTTTGGAGGGAGCAATATACTGCTAGACTCCTCGGTAATGGTATGTTCTCGAAACTTCGACAGAAGCCCGTAACAAGCAACGGAGCATCTTTCCTGCAGAGTCTTCAACTGGAGTTTAGCGATCATCTCCGTAACGCTTTCACGATTACCATATGATCCTGTAACGAAGCCCGCTGGTCTCAGTTGGATCTACTCTACCTCCTCTATCAAGCCCACCTGGTACGGACCCCACACTGGTGAGCAGTATTCAAGCTGTGGGCGAACAAGTGTACTATAACCTACTTCCTTTGTCTTCGGACTGCATTTCCTTAGTATTCTTCCAATGAATCTAAGTCTGGCATCTGCTTTACCGACAATTGATTTTACATGGTCATTCCATTTTAAATCCCTCCTAATGACTACTCCCAGATACTTTATGGAATTAACTGCTTCCAGTTGCTGCCCTGCTATAGTGTAGCTAAATGATAAAGGATCTTTCTTTCTGTGTATTCGCAGCACGTTACACTTGTCTACACTGAGATTTAATTGCCATTCCCTGCACCATGCATCAATTCTATACCATGCATCAATTCTATGCTGATCCTCCTGCATATCAATATAATTTTCCATTATTACCACCTCTCTATATACTACAGCATCATCCATAAAAAGCCTTGCAGTGAACTTCCGATGTTATCCACAAGGTCATTGATATAGATCGTGAACAGCAATGGACCCATGACACTCCCCTGTGGCACTCCTGACATAACTCCTACTTCAGAAGACTTCTCTCCATTGAGAATGACCTGCTGCTTTCTGTTATCTAGGAATTCCTCAATCCAATCACACAATTGGTCTGATAGACCATATGCTCTTACTTTGTTCATTAAACGTTTGTGGGGAACTGTATCAAACGCTTTGCAGAAGTCGAGAAACACAGCATCTACTTGAGAACCCGTGTCTATGGCCTTCTGAGTCTTGTGGATGAATAGCGCGAGCTGGGCTTCACACGAACGCCTTTTTTGAAACCCATGCTGATTCTTACAGAGCAGATTCCTAGTCTTAAGAAATGTCATTATATTCGAACATAATACATGTTCCAAAATTCTACAACTGACCGACGTTAGAGATATAGGCCTATAGTGCTGCACATCTGTTCGAGGACCCTTCTTGAAAACGGGGATGACCTGAGCCATTTTCCAATCTTTCAGAATGATATGCTGTTCTAGAGACCTACGATACACCACTGCTAGAAGGGGGGGGGGGGGGGGGGCAAGTTCCTTCGCGTACTCTGTGTAAAAACGAACTGGTATCCCATCAGGCCCTGCGGCCTTTCCTCTTTTGAGCAATTTTAATTGTTTTTCTATCCATCTGTCAGTTATTTCGATATCTGCCATTTTGTAATCTGTGCGGCAATCTAGGGAAGGAACTACAGTGCAATCTTCCTCTGTGAAACAGCTCTGGAAAAAGAGATTTAGTTCAAATGTTTGTTAAGCTTATGGGACTTAACTACAGGGTCATCAGTCCCTAAACTTACAAACTACCGTATACTAAGGACGGCACAAATATCCATGCCCGAGGGGAGAATCGAACCCCCAACTGTAGAGGCCGTGCAGACCGAGACTGGAGCACCTCAGTCCCCGCAGCCGGCGGAGATTTAGTAATTCCGCCTTTAGAATGTCATCCTCTGTTTCAGTGCCATTTACGTCACAGAGTGTCTCGACACTTCGTTTTGATCCACCTACCGCTTTGACACAAGACCAAAATTTCTTAGGATTTTCAGCCAAGTCAGTACAAAGAACTCTACTTTCGAATTCGTTTAACGCCTCTCACATAGCCCTCCTCACGCTACATTTCGCTTCGAGTAATTTTTGTTTATCTACAAGGCTTTGGCTACGTTTATGTTTGCAGTGAAGTTCCCTTTGCTTCCGTAGCAGCTTTCTAATTTGGTTGTTGTACCACGGTGGTTCCTTTCCATCTCTTACGTCCTTGCCAGGTACATACTCATCTAATGCATATTGAACAATGGCTTTGAATTTAGACCACTGTTCCTCAACACCATCTGTACTTAAGATAAAACTTCTAAGCTGAGCCACCAAGTACTCTCAAATCCCCTTTTTGTCACGTTTTCTGAACAGAAAAATCTTCCTACATTTTTTAATATTTCTATTTACGGCTGAATGCTGTAACCGCTTTATGATCGCTGATTCCCTGTTCCACAATAACTGTTCCGAATACTTCGGCTCTGTTTGTCACCAGAAGGTCTAATATGATGTCACTCGAGTTGGTTCTCTGTTTAACAGCTCAAGGTAGTTTTTAGATAATGCACTCAAAACAATTTTACTGGATTCACCATAGAGCAGGAATCACATTATTTACTAATTTCATGCTCTGTATGATGCACTAATCCAGTAATTCTATGTGGAGTTCTAAGAATATTGACATCTAGGCAAAGATTTTCTAGTGTGTTGCTGATGCCAACATAATCAATGAGGCCGCTAGGATGGTAGGTAAAATTATACCGAAATTTGTTCAAAAATATGTTCAAACATTTATATAGCTTATGTGACTTAACTACGGGGTCATCAGATCCTAAACTTACAAACTACTTATGAACTAACACTAATCCTAAGGACGGCACAAATATCCATGACCGAGGGGGGATTCGAACCCCCGACCGTAGTGGCCGTGCAGACCGTCACTGGAGTGCCTCAGTCCCCTCGGCCACCGCGGCCGGCCCGAAATTTGTACACACTGCCAGTGCAATTATATAGGAATCATAAATGTAATACCACGGGTTCTCCAAAATGCTCATAAAAGTGATCTGTAGATGAATAAAACAATAAATAACAACAAATTTCACCTTTGGAGTGTTAAAAACTTTCAGCTACTGGCAAACAGCTGATTTTTGCTGGAAATAACAGTAGGATTTTCATCCCCAGTATTTTTGTCATTCATCCCCAAATCCACATCCCTGCCACAGGTTTGTCATCAGTATTTTACCGTTAATCCACGACATTCTGACAGCTGGCATACTTAAATTATTTTGTTAAATTTATATTTGCTCTTTGTGACAACAATATCAAAAAATACTAAGTAGGTTTGAAATACCCCCAAACTACAAAGATGTACTTAACTACGGCTACAAAAACTTACTTGTAAAAAGTCATCATGCATCCTGTTATTGTCATATTCATAGGAACTTGCGCAGACATTCTACCAATTAACATCATCTTTTCACCAGTATCTGGATGAAATGCCGAATCGTATAATTCCTTGGCCCTCCACAATTCATCTTCCGTTAGGTTACCGACGTCTCCGCCCGCTCTTGAAAAAAAAATTAAATACATAATGAATAATGGTTACTATGAACAATGGGTTACCTTTTACTACTGTAAATACTTTAAAACGACTTGTTAGTGAGAACTAGACACGCGATCCTACCTGTATGTCTCAACGATTTTCTTTGCACGGTTTAACTCAGCTTCTGATGCCAGGATATTTAAAGGGTTAGTTATGGCGAAAAAGTGCCGCACCCGGCCCCAATACGTGGACTGGTCATATCGAGGTTCATCCAGATTTACCTTCGGCGCCCTACAAAATTTAATATTAGTTCAGTTGTGGTTACACTATAAGCCAATGACACCATCACATTCAACAATGAAACGAACATTGTAGGTGACTACTTCCAGAATTACACTGATTTGATCCTATCACTGCCTTAACTATACACCTTGCCTACTTAGTATGCCTACTTATCACTACAATTACCCTACAAGTTATCACCAACCAGCAGACCTCAAAAACAACTGACAGTTCATGTGTCGCAATAGTCAGAGATAACGTTTTCTCGAAGACACTGAGGAACTGCGAATGCTAGTGTCGGTCTATATAAAGCGTATTTTTACGTACTAGCATACATTCCCGTAAAATGGTTTATTTGTAATTACGGTTTTTCTGGACGACTTTACATATGAACATAAGTAAATGATCGCTTGTATCATGTTTTGTGTGTAGTTGGTTCCGTTGTCTTCAATTTTTTCCCGATATCTTACAACATTAATACCTTTCACAAACCAACATCTTTTTTTATATATATATTAATAAGTAGGTTCTCTGTCAGGAATGAATCTTTACGTTGAAAAATATATTATCTACACAGAATTTTTTCAAGCCGTTATTTACAATACCATAGTTTCGTATCTGCAGCGCAATATCAAGATTCGAGAAACTCGTATTCTGCTGATATCGGTACGAGGAACACAAGCTTCAATCGAATGATATTTCGATTCACTTGATCGATACTACAGACAATTCAAAGATGGCTTTACAACATTTGTGACGTAATGTTTTCCTTAGTTCATTACTGGATGAGTGTTTTAGGGAATGTAGTGTCCCCATTCTTTTCATAAAGTATCAATTCCCGAACTCAGGAGACGAAAATAGTAACTCCATGCTTTTCGTAATCGTCAGGTGAATTCTGCTAGGATGTTGCGCTGCAGTGAAACTCGAAGTTAAATTTGACTGGAGTTGAAGGTGAACTAGGTGAGTAGAACGCAGATTCTCTAAGGTAGTATTTTGTTCGAGGCTGTGTTTTCATGCCTGTCAGTTTTGTTATGGTGTGTCGCATATCGTTCTGACGTCAGTGCAGATGCTAATCAATTGTTGTTTCCGTTTTCAGAAAGTAAAACAACTGATGTCCAAAGTGAAATAGTCGACTATTGAGATAACGTTATGTGTGATAATGGCCATGTCATTTTAATCCACTCGGCCAAGAATTTTATTTCTAAGGCCGCAGTTTGATAACAACGCCGTCGTCTAACTTGTAACCTGCTTGTACAATTAAAGTACTAGGACACAGGTTACAGTTAGTCCGTCCAGCAATCCGTTCAACAATGTTATGACACAGTGTTATTCCAGATTTCTGCAAGAGATTTATCATCCAGATTCAGCATATAACATTCATAAAGCCTGAAGCGTTTGTGTTTGCTGTTTAATTAGGATTAATAGTTTCTTTCATTATAAGTATGAGTTGTGACCCACCTACAACAAAATGGGTATGTGAATATTGCACATATGAAAATTGGCCTTCATCTCTCAAATGCACCATGTGTAGAGGCGCGAAACCTTTATTTGGAGAAGATATTTATAAATTACGCGATGATTCCCCGCCCACATCACTCATTGAACCATCATGTGGTCCAAGTTTGGCATCTGGTTCATCACACCGTGACACCCAGCGATCTGCAAATAATGGTAAATGGGAATGCCGAGCTTGCACTTATTTAAATTGGCCAAAAGCTCTCCATTGCACACAGTGCCGTTCGCCAAGACCAGGCGGAACAAATCTTCATGAACATATCCAGCCTTTAAAAATTGGGCAGAGAAGTGATACATCAGCTGTTACTTCTGCATCCTCGTTAGCAGGAGGCCCATTACGCATTCTCTCTCCATCGTCTGATTCTAGAGAAGTCAATGAGTCGGAAAATATCAAAGTACGGTCGGCTGATAAATGTCACACAACTCGACAACAGATTATAAAATGGTCATGTAGTACCTGTACTTATGAAAACTGGCCAAAAGCACTTAACTGTATTATGTGTGGAACTTCCCATAGTGGTAACAACACATTGGCCAGTGGAGGTAAAAGCAATTTGGTACCAACACACAGACACTCTGGGACAGGAAGCGTTGTGTCATCACCAGAACGGGAGTTATCTGTTATCACTGCTTCTCGTGGTGGTGGGAACCAAGCTCAATTAATTGAAGAAAGTGGCATCAGTAAAAGGTATATATGTGGTGTAACTGATTTCCAAGAAGTATTTTTGAGTTTAGGAATGTGAAGTAATAATTAAAAACTGTTTGCTATATTTGTTGACAGTAAATCAAATGCTCGCCGCTCTGATCGTACGCAGACTGCTACAGAAGCTGCTGTTGCTGCTGTTTCACCAAACAATTGTGAATATGAACGAAGAGTTAAGAGAATAAGGCAGAGAATGCGTGAAGCTGATTGGTCTTGGCTTGACGCATGCATTGGTGTTGTTGAAGGAGACCCTTCTCCCGTTGAAGCATACTTATCATCTGGAGGCAACCCTACAAGACAGCTTTCTCCTAGAGAAGTAGCACTACTCAATCGCCCATCTGCATTTGATACTGGTCATACTTTAGTTCATTTAGCTATTCGGTAAGTATCAGCTAATTTTGTAATTTTATTTCATTGTTTACCCAAAAGCTGAAATTGTTTGTAGTAATTTAGAAGTGGCTTTTATTTTAGAAGCTTTTTGGTTTTAGATAAATAATTTTGGATCTTAAATTGAACCGTCAATTATGGCTTTGCTACCTTCCAATAATGGTTATTGGAGAGCTTGAATTGCTCCTTCATTCATTCATTCTTAGAGCACCTACCTTTGATTATACTAAAATTACCCTATGATTTAAGTTCCTAGTGTAGGATAAAGTTGCATCTTAGGTCACACTATCATCGAAAGTGATCCAAAAATTGTTTGCAAAAATAAATAAAAGCGTGACAGAGGAAGAGAGGCTTATATTGGCCTAATTTTGGCTTCATTTTTTGTTATGTTTCAGTATGTTCATGAAAGATAATTGAAAAGTTTTCAAAGTTGACCAGTAGGGAAAAAATTTTTCTTCCTTCCTTTTCTCATAGTCAAATTTCCTACTTTGCTTCCTTACATTTTATTGGACATTGGGTGCAGAAGGTACCATTCGCAGCATTATACTTGTTGCTGTCTGCCTTTAATTAATTATGCGGTGCCCGAGTATGATGATAGTTTGTTTACAAGCAGAACATAGATTAAGATTTTGTGTTTAAAAATTGATCTGTAGCGTCTTTACAATGGTAAAGTATAGGTCGGATTAGGGCCTATAGGTTTATTTTTGTGAGTGAGCGCCGAAGGCGTGAATTTTTGGTCTGAGACCTGTGATCGATAGTACATTCTGTTATCTGTAATTTACGAGAATAACTACAGATTACTTTTTATCTACAATACAGAAGTATTAAGATATCACGTACACGGGTTTTGTGACATGGGTCAAAGCTGACAGATGGTATCACAGTCTTCATTTATGCCACTTCTATTTATTTTATTTTTTTTTTTTTGATCGATTGTAATTTGTGGGGATAACTACAGATTATTTGTTGTTGTTGTGGTCTTCAGTCCGGAGACTGGTTTGATGCAGCTCTCCACAATACCCTATCCTGAGCAAGCCTCTTCATCTCCACATAAGAACGGCAGCCTACATCTGTCTGAATCTGCTTACTGTATCCATCTCTTGGTCTTCCTCTGCGATTTTTACCCCACACACTTCCCTCCAATGCTAAATTCACAATTCCTTGATGTCTAAGAATGTGTCCCACCAATCTATCCCTTCTTTTAGTCAAGGTATGCCAGAAAATTCTTTTCTCCCCAATTCTGTTCAGTACCTCCTCATTAGTTATGCGATCCACCCACCTAATCTTCAGCATTCTTCTGTAGCACCATATTTCAAAAGCCTCAATCTTCTTCCTGTCCGCACTGTTTATCGTCCATGTCTCACTCCCATACAAGGCAACACTCCATACAAATGCCCTCAGAAAGGACTTCCTTAGGCTTAAATCAATATTCGATGTTAACAAATTTCTCTTTTTCAAAAACGCTTTTCTACCCATTGCCATTCTGCATTTTATATCCTCTGTACTGCGACCATCATTTGTTATTTTACTGCCCAAGTAACAAAACTCATCTACCTCCTTTATTGCTTTGTTTCCCAATCTAATTCCTTCAGCATCACCTGATTTTCTTACACTGCATTCCATTACCCTAGTTTTGCTCTTGTTACTGTTCATCTTATACGCACCTTTCAGCACACTGTCCATTCCGTTCAATTGCTCTTCCAGGTCCTTTGCTGTATCTGACAGAATTACTATGTCATCGGCAAAACACAATGTTTTTAATTCTTCCCCCTGAACTTTTATTCCTTCACCAAATTTCTCCTTGCTTTCCTTTATAGCTTGTTCAATGTACAAATTGAATAACATTGGAGAAAGGCTACAACCCTGTCTCACTCCTTTCCCAACCACTGCATCCCTTTCATGCCCTTCAACTCTGACAACCGCTGTCTGGTTTTTGTACAAGTTGTAAATAACCTTACGCTCTCTATATTTTACTCCTGCTTGCTTCAGGACTTGAAAGAGTTTATTCCAATCAACATTGTGAAAAGCCTTCTCCAAATCTACAAAAGCTAGAAATGTTGGTTTGCCTTTTCTTAATCTATCTTCTAGGATAAGCCGTAAAGTGAGTATTGCCTCCAGAGTTCCTACATTTCTCCTGAACCCAAACTGATCTTCCCCGAGGTCAGCTTCTACCAGTTTTTCCATCCTTCTGTATATAATTCGTGTTAATATTTTGCAACCATGACTTATTAAACTGATGGTTCTATAGTTTTCACACCTGTCTGCACCTGCTTTCTTTGGAATGGGGATTATAACATTTTTCTTAAAGTCTGAGGGTACTTCGCCTGTCTCGTACATCTTACACACCAGGTGAAACAGGTTTGTCAGGGCTGGTTCTCCCAGAGTCTTCAGTAGCTCTGAGGGAATATCATCTACTCCAGGGGCCTTGTTTCGACTTAGGTCTTTCAGGGATCTGTCAAAATCTTCTCTCAGTACAGTATCTCCTATTTCATCATCAACTACATCCTCTTCCCTTCCTACAATATTGTCTCGAAGTTCATTTCCTGTGTAGAGCCCCTCTATGTACTCTTTCCACCTTTCAGCTTTCCCTTCTTTGCTGAGAACTGGTTTTCCATCCGTGTCCTTGATATTCATGGTTGTTTTTCTTATCTCCAAATGTTTCTTTTATTTTCCTGTAGGCTGTATCTATTTTTCCCCTATTTATACATTCTTCCACATCCTTGCATTTGCCTTCTAGCCACTCCTGCTTAGCCATTTTGCACTTCCTGTCAATCTCATTTCTTAGTCGTCTGTACTCCATTTTGCCTGTTTCATTTACTGCATTTTTATATTTTCTCCTTTCATCGATTAAATTTAGTATCTCCTGTGATATCCAAGGATTTTTTGTAGGTCTTGCCTTCCTACCTATTTTGTCCTCTGCTACTTTCACTATCTCATCTCTCAATTTTACCCATTCCTCCTCTACTGTTTTATTTTCCCTTGTTTCTGTCAATTGTTGCCTAAAGCTCCCTCTGAAATTCTTAAGAACCTCAGGTTCCTTCAATTTATCCAGCTCCCACCTCCTTATTTTCCTACCTTTTTGTAGTTTCTTCAGTTTCAGCCTACAGTTCATAACCAACAAGTTATGGTCAGTCTATATCTGCCGCTGGGTATGTCTTACACTGTAAAACCTGGTTCCGAAATCTATGTCTTACCATTATAAAATCTATCTGGTATCTCCCGGTGTCTCCTGGTCTCTTCCACGTATACAACCTTCTTTTGTGATTCTTGAACCAGGTGTTTGTTATAACTAAATTATGTTCTGTGCAAAATTCTACCAGGCGGCTTCCTCTTTCATTCCTTTTGCCCAGACCATATCACCTACTAGCTTCCCTTCCCTTCCTTGTCCTACTACCGAATTCCAGTCTCCCATAACAATAAGTTTTCCTCTCCCTTAATTGTCTGAATAATTTCCTTTAGCTCCTCATATATTTCTTCGATTTCCAAATCATCAGCAGAGCTAGTTGGCATATAAATCTGTACTACTGTTGTCGGTGTTGGCTTCGTATCTATCTTGACAATGATAATGCGATCACTGTGCTGGTCATAGTAGTTTACCCGCATTCCTATTTTCTTATTCATTATCAATCCTACTCCTGTGATACCCCCAATTGATTTTGTATTTATAATCCTGTACTCGCCTGACCAGAAATCCTGTTCATCCTGCCACCAAACTTCACTAATCCCCACTATATCTAACTTCAACCTATCCATTTCCCTTTTTAAATTTTCTAATTTTCCTACCCGATTAAGGGATCTAACATTCCACGCTCCGATCCGTAAAATGCCAGTATTGTCTTTCCTGATGATCACATCCTCCTGAGTAGTCCCCGCCCGGAGATCCGAATGGGGGACTATTTTACCTCCGGAATATTTTACCCGAGAGGATGCCATCATCATATGTTCATACAGTAGAGCTGCATGTCCTCGGGAAAGGTAACGGCTGTAGTTTCCCCTTGCTTTCAGCCGTTCGCAGTAGCTGTGTGGCACAGTCGCATTAGCTGATGTTACAAGGCCAGCTCAATCAATCATCCAGACTGTTGCCCATGTAACTACTGAAAAGGCTGCTGCCCCTCTTCAGGAACCACACGTTTGTCTGGCCTCTCCACAGATACCCCTCCGCTGTGGTTGCACCTACGGTACGGCTATCTGTATCGTTGAGGCACGCAAGCCACCCCACCTCGGCAATGTCTGTGGTTCATGGGAGTGGACAGATTATTTATTATGTACAAAACATAAGTATTAAGATGACATCCTGTATATGGTTTTTTGACATGTAAATTGGGTTATGGGTCAAAGCTGACGGGTGGTGTCCCTCTCTTCAGTTATGATACCTTTTCCAGTTTTGTTGAAATTTTAACAGGGTGCACTTGCACGTCATACATTAGCCTTTGCCCAATTACAACTTAATACATTCTGTAGTTTGGTTCTGCCATAGTTACCTTTTTGTGGAACTTACTTTTTAGGTTCTAAAATTCAATATGAATAAATCATACACTTTTTTTTATCAAGGATGTGTCTTGCTCAAATTTGTTATCCTGTAGTTCAACGGTTAATTGCAATTCGTGCATACATGACTAGCACTTGATGTATAGATGTTGTCAATGGCTCAATGAATTATTGGAGGTCAAATAATAAGAAATACATTTATGAACTGTAAACAAATTGTCGTGGTTGACGTTTTGACTTCACCACATAAGTTCATGGAATTTCTTTGGGAATACAAATTGCTACTAGATTGCGAATCAGAAAATTATATTGAGAACCGGTCACTGTATGGGTGTAACAGTTTGTTTTACCTAATAGGAATACACTGCATTTACTAATTTCCAAGAATGCTTGCAATCAAAGTAGCTTGGTATGAAACAGTATAGGCCTATATAGAACATGCAATTATAATGGATTATGTTAGCATTGACACGCAAAATGGCAATATAAGATTATTTACAAACGGATCATTATATACAAATAATATAGTAATAAGGACAGTTTATAACTCACTGCAAAGATGTGGTGACAAGCTGTGTCAGGCACATACAACACACACACACACACACACACACACACACACACACACACACACATACAACACTTTCAGATATCGGCCATGGCCTTTGTCAGAAAATAAAACCTTCACGTAATCACACAGTCATACAACCATCACCTCCAGC
The DNA here is from genome assembly GCA_026315105.1 of Locusta migratoria. NCBI lineage: Eukaryota > Metazoa > Arthropoda > Insecta > Orthoptera > Acrididae > Locusta > Locusta migratoria. The sequence continues at coordinate 615,154,344 of CM048746.1, forward strand.
TGTTGCAATTCGGATCATGCTCTACAGCGTGTAAATCGGGGAGGGGAGAGGAGAGGGGATAGGAAGGTAGTCACTGTGATCCATAACTTACAGTGGTGGAAAGCAGCCATGTAATTTACCAACTGTGCTGCAATCACTGTGCAGCTTTCTATATTGGCATGACCACTAACCAGCTGTCCATTAGGATGAATGGCCACTGCCAAACTGTGGTCAAAAACAAGGCGGACCACTCTGTGGCACAGCATGTAGCGGAGCACATGCTTGATTTCAATGGCTGCTTCACAACCCGGGCCATCTGGATCCTCCCATCCACCACCAGCTTTTCGGAACGTACCTTTTTTTCCATACCTTACAGTTCCTAAACCTGCAGGAGCATCTATAGAAAGGTCCCAGAACTGCTTTCATTAATAAACTGTCACAATGCCCACAAGTACTAGGCATGGAAAGTTGGCTGAAACCAGATATGAACAGTAATGAAATTCTAAACACAGATTGGAATTATACTGCAGAGAGGGGCTGGGCAGTGAAGGTCACAGTTGAGGCAGGTTTAAACATGGTAATTGGATGTTTCTATAGGCCTCCTGGCTCAGCAGCTGTTGTGGCAGAGCACCTGAAGCATAATTTGGAAAATATTTTGAGTAGATTTCCTGAGCATGTTGTAGTTTTGGAAGGAGATTTTAATTTACCGGATATAAACTGGGCGACTCAAACATTTATAACGGGTGGTAGGGACAAAGCAGTTAAACTGAGAACCCACTTGTGGGATAACATATTAGACCTTCTATTGACCAACAGACCCAAACTATTCAAAACAGTTAACGCAGAACAGGGAATCAGCGATCATAAAGGGGTTACAGCATCAATGATTTCAGCCGTAAATAGAAATATTAAAAAATTTAGGAAGATTTTTCTGTTTGCCAAAATTGATAAAAAACAGATTTTAGAGTACTTGACAGCTCAACACAGAAGTTTCATCTCAATTACACGTGGTCTTGAGAAACAGTGGACAAAGTTCAAGGCCATCATACAATCTGCATTAAATGAGTATGTGCCAAGCAGTATCATAAGAGACGGAAAGGAGCCCCCGTGGTACAACAACCGAATTAGAAATCTGCTGTGGAAGCAAAAGGAACTTCACTGCAAACATAAACATAGCCAAAGCCTTGTAAACAAACAACAATTACATGGAGTGAAATGTAGCTTGAGGAGCGCTATGTGAGAGGCATTCAGTGAATTCAAAAGTAAAGTTCTATGTACTGACTTGGCTGAAAATCCTAAGAATTTTTTGTCTTATGTTAAAGCAGTTGGTGTATTAAAGCAAAATGTCCAGACACACTTTGACAAAACTGGTACTGAAACAAAGGAAGACACTGTAAAGGTTGAAATACTAAATGTCTTCTTTCGCAGAGGAAGACTATACTGTAGGTCCTTCTCTAGATTGTCACGCAGATGACAAAATATCAGATATCAAAATAAATGACAGAGGGATAGAAAAACAAATAAAATCACTCAAAAGAGGAAAGCCCGCAGTATTGTAGAATTTTGGAACACTTATTATGTTAGAGTATAGTGACTTTTCTGGCAACTAGAAATCTTATATGTAGGAATCAGCGTGAGTTTATAAAAAGGCGATTATGTGAAACCCCGCTTGCGCTATTTATCCATGAGATTCAGAGGGCCATAGACATGGGTTCTCAGGTAGATGTCGTATTTCTTGACTTCTGCAAGGCATTTGATTCAGTTTCCCACAGTCGTTTGATGAACAATGTAAGAACATATGGTCTATCAGACCAAATGTGTGAATGGCTTGAGGAGTTCCTAGATAACAGAAATCAGTATGTCATTCTCAATGGAGAGAATTCTTCTGAAGTAAGAGTGATGTCAAGTGTGTCACAGGGGAGTGTCATGGGACCGTTGCTATTCACAATATGTATAAATGACCTTGTGGATAACATTGGAATGCTCACTGAGGCTTTTTGCTGATGATGCTGTAGTATATAGGGAGGTTGTAACCAAAGGAAAATAGTACTTAAATGAAAGATGATCTGCACCCAATTGATGCATGGTGCAGGGAATGGCAATTGAATCTCAATGTAGACAAGTGTAATGTGCTACGAATACATATAAAGAAAGATCCTTTATCATTTAGCTACAGTATAGCAGATCAGCAACTGAAAGCAGTTAATTCCATGATTATCTGGGAGTACGCATTAGGAGTGATTTAAAATGGAACAACCATATAAAATTAACTGTCGCTAAATCAGATGCAAGTGGAAGAATCTTAAGGAAATGCAGTCAGAAAATGAAGTAGGTTACAGTACACTCGTTCGTCCACTGCTTGAATACTGCTCATCGGTGTGGGATCCATACCAGGCGGGGTTGATAGAGGAGGAAGAGAAGAACGAATGGAGAGCAGCGCGCTTTGTTACAGGATCATTTAGTAATCATTAAAGCATTATGGAGATGATCGATAAACTCCAGTGGAAGACTCTGCAAAAGAGATGCTCTGTAGCTGGGTATGGGCTTTTGTCGAAGGTTCGTGAAAATACCTTTACCGAGGAGTCTAGCAGTATATTGCTCCCTCCTACGTATATATCGCGAAGAGATCATGAGGATAAAATCAGAGAGATTAGAGCCCACACAGAGGCATACCGACAATCTTTCTTTCCGCTAACAGTATGTGAATGGAATAGGAGGGAGAACCGATAGTGGTACTCAAGGTACACCCCACCATACACTATTGGTGGCTTTTGGAGTATGGATGTAGATGTAGATGCACATCATTTTCTAGTTATACACTGAAGTCAGCAGGGGTAAAATATAGGAGACAGAAGGTTATCTACAACTTATATCTTGCAAAGAGATCATGAGAATAAAATCATAGAGATTAGAACCCACGAAGAGGCATATGACAATCTTTTATTCCACGGACAATATATGACTGGAACACGAGGGAGAACCGATAGTGGTACTCAGGGTACCATCTGCGACACACCATCAGGTGGCTTGCAGAGTACGGATGTAGATGTAGGTATACATACAGCATCCAACAAGATCGATAATTATACTCCAATAGTTTTATTTGTACATAAAGAAGTAGAAATTATAACTAAGACTTTCATTGCATAATAAATTGCTGCAGAATATCTTCAGAAAAGTACACCACTACAAGGGTATGACACTTTCTTCCCCTTTCTGTAGGTTTGACTGCAAAGTCTTTTAAATAATAATAAATAAATAAAACCTCGCCAGTACTCACTACAACATAAACCAGCAAAATATGTTCCCTTCTCTGTGGGAAAAAGACACTTCATAAGTTGCATGTCAATAGCCGCATAATTGATTTAGAGTTTCACGGTTGATATACATTTCATGCTGACCTACTTCAGTTGCAAGCATTGTTGGGAATTACCCTGCATTTATTCATTAATAGTTCTTATTCTTACCAATTAAAATATATTTTAGTGGTGATCTGTTCTTCATGTGATAGAGCTGGACTGACGGGTGAATATGTTACTCTAGAATCCAACAAAAATCCTTGCTTTAGAATCCAACCAAAATCCTGCTTGCATGTCCAGTAGAATAAATGTGCTAAACTGATGTTTTCTTTATTTGAAACTTCAAAGATATTGCCAATTCAGCTTTTTCCTTCTTCATTGTATTGCCTTGTTTGCAAGGCTGCAACAGTTTTGTATGAAACTATTCTGACTGTGGTAAACATTTGCCAAAAAACAAAGCAGTAAATTTTTAACTTCCCAATGGTGGCATTGTGTGCTGATGTAACAATGACTGTTGAAGCCCTTCGTAACATCAATTACATAGAATTGTCTTCTGGATTTCTGCTTGATGAAATTGGTTTGTATAATCAGCCTCATAGAACTGTATAAATTTTGTTGTTGAAGTGACACACCATACGAATTAGGCGGTCACATTTCCAAATAGTGATATGTTATGCTAGTACTTCAAGTGGTCACATTTTTCACCACAGTTAATGTAAGATGAATTCTTTCTTTGATGAATTCTTAGATTTGATAAAGAATTTATGACAAAAGGACCTTTGACCAAGAAATAAATACTTACTTTACTTCTACTTTGTGGTTGCCGGGTTCATGTATGCAACATTGTCTGGTCAGTAAATTAACTATCATCATTGAGTGAACATTTCATTCCCAACATTATTTTGCTACACTGCTGTGCCATAAGTAAAATTTAACTAGCAATGACTATTATGGGACACTTATTTAATGTCAATTTGGTTTTCATTTAATGGAACAAAGTGATGATGCTCTTTGCCATTTTTTGCACCTTTCTACTTGTTCAGTTGTCAATGCTTTAATTTCTTTGTTTAAAATGAAAAAAAAAAATTAATCTAATGATAGTCTTTGCTTCATATTCAAACAATTTTATTGGTGTCAAAATCTATTAATCACTTTGTCTTTGAAGGAATGCTCTTGTTACCAGACATGTGCAGATCTTCAGACTCCAGTACATGGAGGTTTTCTGTGGATTTCAGCTAAAACATTCTGTTGAACTCAGATTCTAAAGTCATTTTGATGGTGTCAGAGATTTTTAATTTTTTATACTGTGCAATTAATCCTTCACAGTAGTAGTAGTAGTAGTAGTAGTAGTAGTAGTAGTAAATTAGGAAAGTTTGGAAGTTACATTTTAACTCTATTAAATTCACATAATTAAAAAAAAACCTTGTGCAGTGATTGTATTGAGGCAGTAGCTGAGGCTGTTGATGTCGAAAGTTATCTCTGACGTACACAGAAAATGTTGGCAAAACATAACAAAGGGCCATCTGCACCCCTACCTAGAAGTGTATGTTGGTATTGCCTGACGTGAGCAATGATGGAATGTAGAATGGTGGAATGCTGATCTGTATAGCTAATAGTGATGTTTTAGTTTCAAATATTTAATTTTAACATAACATGCTACACGACAGCCAGATTGTATACCTTTAAATTTGTTGATTTCAACAGCTAACAGCCAAATTGTTGTCTTGAAAGATCTCGATCTTGGGCTATGCTACAGTTCAGCCAGTCACAACAACCAGCTCTTCGCAGAGGCGCTACCAATATTTGCACTGTCAACCAGAGCAGTACGGTCTTCAGCCCATAATAAAGTACAGCCTAATATCTGTAAAGTTGCTTGGCTGTGACCCCATTGAAACCTTAAGTTGCAGTTTGAGCAGTGATTCAGTAATGTCCATCAATTTGAGGAAAAATTCCTAACAGGAAAAATATACGTAAAAAATAGATGAAGTACACTTACCAGGCGAAGGGGCACAGGCAGTAATAGCAACAAATAAACACACACACACACACACACACACACACACACACACACACACACACACAAATGCTAGCTTTCGCAGCCTAGCTGCTTCATCAGGCAGAAGGGAAGGAGAGGGAAAAGGAAATGATGAGGGTTTTAAGGAAGGGGGTAAGGAGCCATTCCAATCCCGGGAAAGGAAAGACTTACCTTGGGGGAAAAAATGGAGGGTAAATAAATGCACATACACCCACACATTTACACAGACACAATGCTATTACTGCCTGTGCCCCTTTGCCTGGTAAGTGTACTTCATCTATTATATATATATATATATATATATATATATATGAGAGAGAGAGAGAGAGAGAGATGGATGACTTACCAAAAGGACCGGCTCGTCGATAGGCACAAATAAAACCACACACACACACACACACACACACACACACACACACACACATACAAGCTTTCGCAACCGTTGGTCGCTTCGTCAGGAAAAGAGGAAGAAAGGAGAGGAGAAAGGGAAGGATATGGGTTTTAAGGAAGTGGAAAAGGAGTCGTTCCAATCCCAAGAGTGGAAGGACTTACCTTAGGGTAAAGAAAGGATGGTAAACAAATACACACACACACACACACACACACACACACACACACACACACTCGCACATATCCAAATGCAAACACACCTAGACAGACATTTGTAAAAAGCAAATGTCTGAACCAGGTGCTGAAAGGAGGAGTATTTTAGAGAGAGAGAGAGAGAGAGAGAGAGAGAGAGTTGTTGGGAGTGGCTGTTACACGAGGCAACATACTGTTGGAGGACAAGACAGGTGAGAGCTAAGGACTGCTGAATTTGAAACTGTAGGAGGGAGCGATGAAATAAGGATTACACTCAGAGATGGGAATTTTTGAAGTGAGTCCTTTTCGGATTATTCCAAATGCCTCCTTAGAACTTCTCTCTCCACCTGAACCTCGCACCCCTACCTACTCCCTAAAATCCATAGAGAGAATCATCCTGGCCATCCCATAGTAGCAGGTTTCTAAGCTCCAACAGAAAATGTCTCAGCTCTGGTAGACCAACACCTCCAACCCATAACCTACAGGCTCCCATCCTATATCAAAGATACATACCACTTTCTGGAACGCCTCAAATCCATCCCTATGCCCCTCCCACGTGATAGCTTCCTTGTCACCATTGATGCTACATCCCTGTACACCAACATCCCTCACACCCATGGTCTATCAGCTCTGGAACACTTATCTTTTCTAACGCCCACCTGAAAGCCTCCCAAAAACCTCTTTCCTTGTTACGCTTGCTAATTTCATACTCAACAATAATTACTTCACCTTTGAGGGCCAGACCTACAAACAAATCAGGGGGACAGCTATGGGTATCAGGATGGCCCCTTCCTATGCCAACCTCTTCATGGGCCACATGGAAGAGGCATTCCTCAAGACACAGAAGTTGCCTCCCCTGGTTTGGTATAGATTCATAGATGATATCTTTGTGGTCTGGACTCACGGTGAAGAAATCCTTCTGAACCTCCTCCACGACCTTAACTCCTTCTCCAACCTAAAATTCACCTGGTCCTCCTCCAAAACTCAAACCACCTTCCTTGATGTTGACCTTCACCATGCCAAGTCTCACATGCACACCTCAGTCCATATTAAACCCACTAACAAACAACAGTACCTCCACTTTGACAGCTGCCATCCCTTCCATGTTAAATGATCCCTTCCCTACAGCCTGGGCATACGTGGGAAACATCTCTGTTCCAGTTCTGAATCCCTCACCAGCTACAACAACAATCTATCCAGTGCTTTCCTCTCCCGCAACTACCCTACGGACCTCGTCCTCAAACAGATCTCCCGAGCTATCCATTTCTCTCCCTCCAACAACAATGTTCCTAACCTCAGACCACCCAGAAGCACCCTCTCAGTCACCCAGTACCATCCTGGCTTGGAATGCCTCAACAAATTCCTCAAACAGGGCTATGACTTTCTCAGTCATGCCCTGAGATGAGATATCACTCCAAACTGTTCTTCCCACACCACCCAGAGTAGCCTTCCGCCGTCCTCCCAACCTCCGCAACTTACTCGTCCAACCTTACAACATCCCAAAACCACCATCCCTACCTAATGGTTCCTACCCCTGCAACCGATTCCGCTGCAAAACCTGTCCAATGCATCCTCCCACTACCACATACTCCAGCCCCACCACAGGAATAACCTACCCGATTCCAGGCAGGGCCACATGCGAGACAACACATGTCATATATCAGCTGACATGTGTCCACTGTTCAGCCTTTTATGTTGGTGTGACTACTAACAAATTGGCTGAGCGTATGAATGGACACAGACAGACTGTTCGCCTGGGGGGCACACAATATCCTGTGGCAGAACATGCCCTCCAGCATAACTCCAGGAACCTGGGCACGTGTTAAACCACACGTGCCATTTTGATATACCTATAAACACCAGTCCCTCAGATCTACGAAGGTGGGAACTTGCCCTCCAACATATCCTCTCCTCCTGCCACCCCCCTGGCCTAAATCTACGCTAACCCCTCCCCTTCCGCCATCCTCAGCTCACCTATTCTTTATCCCTTCGTTACCCCCCCCCCCGCTCTCTCTCTCTCTCTCTCTCTCTCTCTCTCTCTCTCTCTCTCTCTCTCTCTCTCTCTCTCTCTCTCTCTCTCTCTCTCTTTTGTGTGTGTGTGTGTGTGTGTGTGTGTGTGTGTGTGTGTGTGTGTGTCCATCTTTCCCTGTTAATGAAAAACGTTTTAGACAATCCCCCGCCCCTCCTACACCCCTCAGCATCATTCAGTTCATTCATCTTCTCTTCTCTTTACTACTTGATCTTTCCTCTTTGGTTATATATATCGTCTCTGGCTTGGCTCAGTATCTCTTGACGTCCACACTCCCAAAACACCACCTTCATGACCTAGGTCGTGAATTACCTTTCCCTTCCGTTCCCATCCTTTCTTCTTCCATTATCTCCCACCTGATGAAGGAACTGTGTTCCAAAAGCTTGTGCTATTGTTCCCTTTTGTTCTATTTCTTCATTCGTGTTACTATCGGCGGTACAGCACAAAGGTAAGTACTGGCCAGCCAATCTATCTCGTTTGAACAATATTTATCATCTCTGAGGAGAATTTTCATCATTAATCGAATAGTAGCTTATGTAATGTTTGTTTTATTGTTAGAAGGCTTTATAAGTAGTTTGGCTGGTCTTTACTGTTTATTTTATTTTATTTTTGGTTTGTTTTACTTTTAAGTATGAATTACAATATAGAGTGTTATTTATTGTCTTTGTATGTAAATTTTTTCTAAACTGATCTTTAATATTTTGACTTTAAGTGAAATATTCAGGTGTCTCTTTACTATAATTTAAAATGTATGTTACTCTTGTGTTATTTAAAAGTGGGAAGTCTGGTTTGGATATTTAATAACATGAAGATATGTTGCAACTCACCATAAAGACAACTGTTGCAGTTGTGCTGGACTGGCCAGATATGGCATCCCGTGTACATTTTCTGAGTGATTGTGTGACTGTATCTGTATCTTTTCCCGATTAAGGCTATGGGTGAAAATGTGAAGGTGTCCTATCTGTAGCTCAATGATTTTCTTTTTGGTGAGTTGCTACCTATTCTCAAATTATTGTCATTTACTCATGCATTAGTTAGGGAAATGAAAAAGAAACTCACTCTTGTGTTTAATCATATACACATGAAAAGAAAAAGAAAGAAAGGAAAATATGCAATTAATCTTTTCAAAGTCCCATTACAATAGCACGATACATCTTGCATAATTGTAAATTTTTCTGTGTTTACAATCAAAAGCAAAAGTAACAGATGACTTTGTGCAATCTATGAAGACTGACATTAGCAAAGAGTCATGGCAGCAAACGTTTTAGGTACTGATAATTAATTTTCGTGCCACCAAAGAAAGTTGCATTGTGAATCCAGGTTATTTATTTGCAAGATTTTATTTATTTATTTATTTATTCCAGCTTTCATCGTGAAGACATGCTTGCCGCTTTACTCTCTCAGATTGAGGGCTCAGGGTCGGGTGTGAAACGTGTACCATCATATGTAGCTCCAGACCTTGCAGCTGATATACGGAGACACATGGCCTCCACCCTTAGGCAGAGGAAGGGTTCTATACCCTGTTATTATGTGACTGAACTTACGACATTTGCACTGCCAGCAGGTAAGATAATTCTCGTATTGCATTGCATAAGTATATATTCTACAAAGGAAACAAATATAAGGAATGTATAGTAGAGGATATTTTAGGGGTCAGTTTTTGCTTCCCAACATCGGGTTATTGTGAAGTCATTCTGTCAAACATTTGCAGAAACTTGGTAAAGTTTGGGGTTAATGCAAAAAGACACTGAATACTTGTCATTTGTATACAGATCACTGCACATTAATTGAGGCAATCTGTTCCAAAACAGATATATTTCACAGAATAGACAAACTACATAAATTGAATTTCTTGCCAGATAAGAGTGCATAATTTCATATATACATATTTTCATCTAAAAATAGTTTCTTTGCTTTAGAAACACAATTTGACAAGTGTGAAGCAACACACTTATTACACTTAGTTCATGTATTCAGAAATATATTAATTTTATGTAGTTTTAGAAATGTACTGATAGATTTGTTTACTCATTTATTAGAAATAAGATAATGTTTATCAAATTCACTTGGGGTTTGCAATCATTGTTGATTAACGCTTCAGAAGAATAATTTGTTTTTCCAGTATTACATCGAAACTGAGTCTTCAAGTAAGCCAGTTGTTCTGCTTCTACTTCAGTTCTAAATGTTTTCCCGAGAAATACTTCACATCCTGAATCTACGCAATGTTAAAGAGCACTCCTGACAATGCATCTTGTGAAACACTCATATTTGTCAACCTTCAACACACATTTTCCAGAACCACAGCCTGTATTATAATTTGGTTTCAATTTGCTGTCACATTCCTTCAGAAGTTTTGTACAAAATGTATCAAAGAGCTAAAAAATATTTAGTTTCAACATGGTTTCTGCTGCAGACTTCTTCCAGTTTCTTACTACACAATCCCCACCCAATGTAGAAAATTGATGTTGTGAGAATGTCTTTCTCTATTTGCCTGAATACTTTGTCTGGTGGCACAAAGGAATTTTTTGAGATGGGAAATAACTACCATACTTAACCAATGTATGCCACACTGGAATCTCTGCTGTACCAAATCTGTCGCACATGAAATATAAGATTCGAAATTCAATGTTGGATAATTTGTAGGCTGCATTTCAAAATTGAAACAAAGGTGATACATTCTAACATGAAATTAGGTATAATGGATGAAGCTACAGTAGTTTGGTTTGAATCATAAGCTTTGCAGTTGAGCTCTAGCCAGGTTATTTTGGTGAAAATACTTTTTAGATGTCAGTAATAGTTGACGGTAATGGCAAGATGTTGCATGTGAAACGTGTACCATCACCACCTATATTCTGTTGCAGAAAGCTGTTGAGTCTTCCCAAATGTAAACAAATCTCCGTTTGTGGTTCACTTATGCTGTACTATTATGTTCAGTCTGACCACAAACTCAAAAATCATGAAATATTCAAGAAAAACACACCAATATATTTCTGAAAAGCAATTGTGTGAAAGTTTCAGCTGTTATATGCTTAGAATGAGAAAGATGATTAAATATGAGATTTTGATTATGATGAAAACTTTGCTTTGGCACAATGCTTCACCAAGAAGTGTTAATTTGTAATGATCAATGTTTTGGATGTTTACATCTACATACATACTCCGCAATCTACCGTAAGGTGCATGGTGGAGGGTACACTGTACCACAACTAGGCATTTCCTTTGCTATTCCACTCCCAAATAGAACGAGGAAAAAAGAATGCCTCCGTACGAGCCCTAATTTCTCTTATCTTGTCTTTGTGATCACTACGCGACATATAAGTAGGCGGCAGCAAGATCGTACTACACTCAGCTTCAAATCCTGGCCCTCTAAATTTCCTCAACAGAAATTCACGAAAAGAACATCGTCTTTCCTCCAGTGATCCCCTTGAATTGAGTTGCTGGAGCATTTCCGTGACACTCGTGCATTGGTCGAACCTACCAGTAACAAACCTAGCTGCTCGCCTCTGAACTGCTTCTATGTCTTCCTTTAAACTGATCTGCTGCGGGTCCCAAACACTTGAGCAACACTCAAGATGTGGTTGTACAAGAATTTTATACGCGGTCTCCTTTACAGATGAAGTACATCTACCCGAAATTCTCCCAATAAACTGAAGTTGGCTGTCCGCCTTACTCACAATTATCCTTACATGTTCGTTCCATTTCATATTGCTCTACACTGTTACGCCTAGATATTTGAACGATGCAACAGCATCAAGAAGCTCACTACTAATGCTGTATTCGAACATTATGGGATTGTTTTTTCTACTCATGCGCATCACCTTACATTTTTCTACATTGAGAGCTAGCTGCCATTCTTTGCACCAACTAGAAATTTTATCTAAGTCATCATGTATGTTATTACAGTCAGTTAAAGATGACAGCCTGCCATACACCACAGCATCATCAGCAAAAGCCGCAAATTACAAGTTACTCTGTCCATCAGATCATTTATATAGATAGAAAATAATAGTGGTTTAGTGTTTTTAATTAAATCATGGATCTAGGTAGATCGTTAGTGGATCAGTTTTGTGTTGTCATAATCGCAAGGTATTACAATGATAACAAATACCCACTGCCCAACAAATAGTTTCTATACATTCATTCAATCTTTTCTCGCCTCTCATTGATTACATGAAATAGGTAAAACAGATGAGAATATATCTAAGGCAAAAAACAGTGTATTTTTAAGTTGTGCTACTATGGTCCTACATAACCACATATTTGTAGCTACCAACTCTTACAAAAATTAGTGTTTTGTGCTTTTTTGCTATTGATTTAGAGAAATTTATTTTTACTATGAAACAGCTGTTTCAAAGGAATAGACATTGCTGATGGTCCACAGCCATATACAGGGTGATTATAATTAAAGTTAAGCTTTTAATATGCTGTAAAAATAACACCACTGGTCAGAATGATCATATCAAATTGCAGCAGAATGTTTTTAACAATGGAAAATCCGATATATCAATAATGGAGGATAGGTAAGAACTCACCGTAAAGAGTCTCGCTAAGCTGCTGATAGATAATCACATTCACACAGCTTAAATTTTCGGCCATGGTCTTAAACAGAAAAAGAAACACACGCATTCATGCAATCACTCAGACAACCCCCCCCCCCCCCACACACACATACACACACAACTATCATGTCCAGCCACCCCAGTGACGCAAGATTCTTTTTCTGACGAAGGCCATGGCCGAAAATTTAAGTTGTGTGAATGAGATTAACTATATTTGTGTTTTGTCAGCAGGTCAGTGAGCCTCTTTACGATGAGTTGTTACCTATCCTCCATTATTGATATGTTGTGCAACTTTATTAGAGAAGGGGAAAACGTATGGCAGAAGAAAATTGATAAAGAGATGGCACTGTGTGTGTCAGAATATCTAAATGAAGACACCTATCATGCACCCAACCCATGGAAGTTGGTATAAACATGCCGGGTACACAGCTTTTCCTCATTTCGTGTCTGAGACATTCGCCATGAGTGTCTCAATGCATGATTGCGCTCTGCTTGTAAAGCTGCTTTACAAGAATGATGACATGTAAAAGTCGTTCTGGAAAAGTTTCAGGCACAGAAGGGTTTGGGGGGGGGGGGACGTTGGTATGAAGACTGCTGTGGGTCTTGAGAAAATTGTTCGGGAATTCAAAAAGATGTGTTCCTTTGGTGTGCAACCTGTTACAGTGATTGCCTGAACATTGGACAAACTGGTGAGCACAGTGCTAAGAAATATCCTTCTTTGCTATCCATTCAGAATTACCCATGTGCAAGAGTTGCTTCTTGTTGACCTGTTTCTTTGTTTCTTTAGAATTTCTTGCTTTTGTGGAATTGGAAGATTCTGTGGACAGACTAAGCCCACTTCCATTTGACAGGATATGTCAATATACAGAATTGTCGAATATGGGCAATAGAAAATTCACCATCAAATCAACCAGTACCGCCTCACCCTGAGAAGGTCACTGTATGGTGGTGTATTTTGTCATAGGGCCATACTTTTTCGAAGAGACAGTTGCAGAATCCATCCCAAAACCCTCCTTAGTCCAGTCACCCCATGCAGCTTTGTTTGCATTTGTTCCGTGACTCGAAAGTCTGTTCCACAAATGAATCTCCGTTGCCAGTTCATGGGTACATGTGTGGCACCCAAGGGTCCATGAGCCATTGCAGCCTTTCTTTTTATTTTCCCAGGCTGCTTTCTCTCTCCCAGTTCCTCTCGTGCCCATCCTAATTCTCCTGGTCCCGCCCCCCCCATTTCCCTCTGCAGGTGTTTGCCTTTAATGTGGCCCTGCTATTTCCATGGTTCTGATGGCGCTCTTGATGATTTTGCTTTCTTTGCTGTTTCCACCTGTTGTTTTGGCCTAGGGATTTGACCTTCATTCGAAAATTTTGTTTAAGAGTGTGAGCCATTTGTGTAATAACTCCCTGACTGGCCCCTAAGGTACGGATCTCCAGCACTCTTTTCTACTTCCCTTCTATCTGTTGTTACCTACCCCCACTAGGTCCTCAGCATGTGTAGCCAGTCCATGTGAGGGCTGTTATATACCCTTCTTGTTGAGCTCCTCATAACACAAGTATGACACTTCCAGTACATGAGCTGTTGCTTCCTCATGCAGGTCAAGGAGTCTATGCATATCATCCTGGAGTATCAGGTCTCCTGGCAATGGCCGTCATGCCACTGGACACAGCCCTTCCAGTACCACCTAAGGTGCCAACTCATCCCACTGAACTAGTCTGATCTGCTGTTTATTTATGTTGTTCCTTCCTCATCAGTGACGGATACAGACCTAGCGGCATGACGGGCTTCAACCCATTTGCTTTCTGTGATGTACTCATCAAATGGAACTATAAAAACCATTACAGTTATCTCCTTTTACTCTGCAGCTTGTCATTCTGCATGAATTGCATTTTATTGAAGCACATTCAGTGACCCTCCATGGGTTCCTTGCTTTCTGTTGGAACTAGCTTGGCTTCCTACCGGTATCTGGTGTAGTTTTTGGTATTGTTAGTATGTGGATTCCTCTCTGTACTGCATTGGAAATGGTTGTTTCTGGATTCACTTAGACACTCCATCAACAATTTATCTATACCTCCACCATGACAGGCCACCTACATCTGCTTCCCTAGCTGCTCTCCTTCAGCAACTTCTCCCTCCCTTCCTCATTCTTGGAGACTTCAGTACCATCATCCTTTGCGTGGCAGTGCCCATGCATTCAGCTGGGACTGTGTCATAGAACAGTCCATGAAGACCTCTACATGTGCCTTCTTAATGATGGTTCCTTAACCCATTTTGTACTGTTCACAGCTCTTTCTCTGCCATAGATCTTTCACTCACTTCGCCTCATCTCTTCCCTTCATTTCACTGGTCACCGCATGATGATATCTGTGATAGTGACCACTTACCATTGATTCTTTCCCTCCCCCCCCCCCCCCATGAAGGGACAAACTACCCCCCTGGGTTTTACGTTGTATTGGTTGGCCTCTTTATACATCCCAGGTTGTCCCCCACCCCCTCTCCTTACAGGCTGTGCTGATGACATCATCTGTGGTATGTCTGATGCGATTACACAAGCCTCTAGCATCACTGTCCCCCAGTCGATGACGGGCCCTTCTAGCCATTGTCAAGTTCTGTGGTGGAACATAACTATTGCCACAGCCATTTGTGAGACTCGTCCAAGCCTTGAAACATCTTAAGCCCCACTGGTCTTATTGAATTTAATTGCCTTCACACTTAAGTCCCTTACATAATCAAAAGGAGTTTCTCTATTACTTGGGCTCTTCTGTTCACCAGTCAAAAGTGTGGGCTATGCTTCCCTCCATCCAAGGTTACCCGTGGCTGTCATCAATCCCTGGCATTGCCCTCCTGTTGGTGTCTGCACAGACTCTTTCTGTTCTCCATGAGCATTGTGTGACTCATTTTGCAAAGGCAATGGTGATAACTTCCTATCCAGTGGCCTTTCATCTCAAGAAACAACAGGTTGGAGCCTCCCAGCTTATGTTTTACCTCTCACCAGGAGGAACCTTACAACAAACCCTTTACTGAATGGGAATTACTTGTTGCCCTTTCCTCTTCCCATGATTCAGCATCTGACCTCAATACCATCCATCATTAGTCACTCCTAAACCTTCGTACTCCACAACAGCAAGAATTTCACCATGTTTGGCTCCAAAGGGTGTTCCCCTCTCATTGCATTGGAGGGACTGTATTGTGGTTCTTGTCCTTAAACATGACAAGGATCCATGTCCCCTTGACAGTTACTGGCTGACTAGCTTGACAGATATACCCTTTAAATTGCCTGAAAGGATGGTTGCCCACAGATTATGCTGGGTTTTCAAATCACAGGGACTTATGTCACCTTCCGAGAGGGACAGTTCACTGTAGACCATCTACAGTAGAACCCCTATTTAAAGTTTTTCTAGGGACTGTAATTTTTTTAACCTTAAATGGGGGATTTACCTCAAATCGAGGTTTCGTTAGAAACCAAACCTTTTCCCCAACTCTTTGCCTGTCTTGACATAAATTGCTCCAGCACACACAATTTACACAATAACAACAATGAAGCAAGGAGATAGTTACCCTACACACTATACTGGAATTACAACTTTCTATACCAATAATACAGTAGTCAAAGTTCGTAGTATCACAGCACACTACAAAATTAAAACATCCACAAAAAAGGCATAAGTTGTATAAAATCTGTCATTGAAGATAATTAAAATTGGAATAGTTGAGTCTACAATAGACCCAATGGCATGCTAACTTTTTGGAGCACAAATGTTGTCATCTCTCACCGTGAGGAATGATGGGAACGATGCAGAGCAAGTCAGTTGAGACAACAAAGATACAATCTGCGATATACAGAAAAGTGTGATGAAATATGAGATTTTTATGAATTCATCAATTTCCTCTTTTTGATGATGATAATGATTAAGATACTCACTTCACTTTTCTTCATAATAGTATTCAAAGGGGTCATGGGAATTCAAAGAGATGCAACTAACTGTACACGAATCCCTATATTAGAGTTTACGAGAATGCTTGGTGTTTTTTCTTCAAATTATTGTTAATGTTGGAAACAAGATTTTTCACACAAACATTTGAGCTTTCGCCACCAGTGGTGGCTTCTTCGGGAAAAAGAGAAAGGAAGGAGAGGAGAAAGGGAAGGATACGGGTTTTAAGGAAGTGGAAAAGGAGCCATTCCAATCCCAGGAGTGGAAGGACTTACCTTAGGGGACAAAAAAAGGTAAACAAATACACACACACTCACACATATCCACATTCAAACACACCTAGGCAGACATTTGTAGAAACCAAAGAAGTTGGACAGAGATACCACTTCAGGCAGAGGCTCTGTCCACAGAACCGAGGCAACCTGTTTTTCCCGAAGAAGCCACCACTGGTGGCGAAAGCTCGAATGTTTGTGTGGTTTTGAGTGTGTTTGGTGTTTCTGTCGACGAGCCTGTGCTTTAGGTAAGTCAAAAATCTTTAATTTATACCTATTTTCCCACCTGGAAAGTCTCCTTCTATAATATTAGTTTCATCCTTTTGAACCTAACAATTACTTACGTTCATTATTGCTCTGTTGCCTTTCGAAATCTTTTCTGTCCTCTTACTTTCTCCTTCTGTTTTTGTTTTACATTATATTTTCACCCTATATTCTCTCTCATTTAACATCTTTGCCTCGGTTCTGTGGACAGAGCCTCTGCCTGAAGTGGTATCTCTGTCCAACTTCTTTGGTTTCTACAAATGTCTGCCTAGGTGTGTTTGGATGTGGATATGTGTGAATGTGTGTGTAATTGTTTACCTTTCTTTTTGTCCCGTAAGGTAAATCCTTCCACTCCTGGGATTGGAATGGCTCCTTTTCCACTTCCTTAAAACCCGTATCCTTTCCTTTCTCCTCTCCTTCCTTCCTCTTTTTCCCGAAGAAGCGACCACTGGTGGCGAAAGCTCGAGTGTTTGTGTGTTTTTGAGTTTGTTTGGTGTTTCTGTCGACGAGCCTGTGCTTTAGGTAAGTCAAAAATCTTTAATTTATACCTATTTTCCCACCTGGAAAGTCTCCTTCTATAATATTAATTTACATTGTAAATCTGACAAAACATAAAATTGGAGAACATTAAATCATAGCTCCACTGTATAGGAATTTTCAAAGAACATACAGTTTCTTTCTTTCTTTTTTCTGTCATTAGAACAGGATTCTCTTGAATTGCTACAGAGTGCACGATTGGATATGTATCCGAGTCTGTCATCTCACTTTGAGTGCCAAGTGACATGGCTGTGTTGTTGTTCCGCATAGTGATTTGCGAAGATGGAAAAAATAGAGATTCGAGCATTGATTAAGTATGAAAATTAACATACACAATTTTGTGTGTGTTCTACAGGTTTGTAAATTTTTTAAATAAATTTTTGGCTTCTTAGGCCATCATCAATAAATGTCTGATGATGGCCTAACAAGCCGAAAATCGATTAACAAAATAAACAGATCTGTAGAACATACACAAAATTGTGTGTTGTGCTGATATGGTTTGGAAAATATCCATTGTCTTTTAATTCAGATGCTAGGTGTTCCAGCTCCTTGTTAAGTCTCTTACCCTCATAAGGATCACCAAAAATTTTACTGGATATTGGATGGCTTTCCATTGAAGTATATATACAGTGTGGTGAAAGTCACTGGGCAGTTGGTTAAAAGAAAACATAACCAACATAAAAAATCCACTAGATTGTTATTAGTAACTGGCAATAATTATGCCTTGCCAAACAAACAATGCATTGAGAAACAAAACAGTAATCAGACGTAAATTGTTTCTGTGAGACGCGTTTTCTGAACTGTCTGTGTTGATGAGAGAGAGAAGGATTTTTGTGTTAAAAACATTTTTATAAAAATGGTACTACTTCAGTTGTTAATGAATGGGGAAGACTCTTTAGATCACAACCATTTTCTAGACAAACAGTGCACGACATAAGACAGATTTGAAGAACATGTATCTATTATGGATGCACCAACATCTGGCCACCCTAGAAAGTCACAAATGAGGAAAATAAATGGTGGGTGTGTTTAGGTATAACTTAAAGTCTGTGAAAATAGCACAGATAGTGACTAGGCTAGATTTATCATGAAGGTCAGTGCAAATAATGAAACTTCCCAGCAGATTAAAACTGTGTGCCAGAACAGGGATTCAGACCACAGACCTTGGCCTTTTGCGGGCAGGTGCTCTACTAACTCGGCTATCTTAGCACAAAAGTGAGAAAACTGCCTTTATTTCACATAGTGTTGTTAACTTACTGCATTCACTCCTCCTGTCAGAGAGTGGTCCCCTGTAGTTTATATTTAAATTTAAATGAAGTTAATTGTTGCTCTGAGTGTGTCATTATTAACAAAATGCATTCTTTTTAAAGATATTAAAGAAAGTAATAGGTCCCAGGCCATATCCAACTGAAGGCTACTATCACAATTCATTGATGTCATAAGAAATAATGGTTCTGAAGTAGCTGCTACAGTTTGGAGTTTCTAAAGCTTTTGATAATGTTATTGGCTCATTTAAGCAACATCCCATTTCAGATTGTGTTGGTTTCATGTGATTTGTTCTACAGGGGTATATGAGACATGACAAAATAAAGATTACTATTAGTGAATTCCGTACTTCACCTGATTGTACTATGCTGCATCGTTCAGTACCTGACTAATCTATATTTGTACATTATTCTAATGTAATAGTTACAAAAAAAAATCAGATTTGTTTTGTTAAGTTGTTCTATCATTGTTAATAGTTTATCTGAACTAGCAGGTCTCAGTTGTATGTCATTTGCAAAATAAAGAGCTTTATGTATGTTTGAAATGGTTCTTTGAAGGATCCACTAGAAGGATCTGAAAAATTCCATTAGAGTAGCTGATAATTTTATCTGACTCCTCTTGCAAATGTAACTTTGTAAGCATCCTGTTTTAATTTTAATGGCAGTTGTAACACTTAAGTGCATAGTTGTCATTGCACTAACATAAACTTGATTTCTGCAATTTTTGCTGAAAGACTTCTGCTTCAAATTTTTTTCAGACTCGTACACTTGATAATAATTATATTACTTTGTTATCACAGAAGTTGAAGATCTGCCACAACCTGTTCAAGAGCAACTGTTTGAAGAACTTCTTGACAGGGATGCCCAGCAACAGCTGGAGTCCGAACCTGCAGCAATCAATTGGTCACTAGAAGTTACAGACCGCCTAGGTTCCCGTCTGTATGCTCTTTGGAACCGTTCTGCAGGAGACTGCCTACTTGATTCAGCAATGCAAGCTACATGGGGTGTTTTCGATCGCGACAACACATTGCGAAGGGCTTTAGCAGACAGCTTACATCAGGCTGGTCATATGTAAGTTACTACTGTTATCTAACCATAAAAAATTCAGGATGGAATAAGAGGATTGATGCTCTTCACCACATAGAGGAGGCATTGAGTGGCAGAGAGGGTTCCTTGTCACATTGACCAATATATACTTAGTTACTTAATCTTTGAATATATAATCATTTATCAATGAATCTGTGGCATAGTAATACTTACTTGCATGACACTGTTCTATGCCAATCTTGTAGAGGAATCCTTTACACCATCCAAATTCCAAACCACTCGCCCGATTTATTTTCACTAATGATGCCTTCATAATGTAGCACAGGTTGATGACATCCTATCCACATTTGTCCAGAACCTCAAAACCTTAGCAGAACCTCAACACCTTCCCATTCACTTCATCTTATTTTCCTGAGCTGAAACAAACCACCTTCCTCTACGGTGATGTACAACTCAAGGCTGGTTGCATCATCTCTCCATCCACATCAAATCTAATAACCACTAACAGGGCTATCACTTCAACATATGTTATCCATTGCACATCAGGAAGTAGTTTAAAGTAGTTTAATGCAGCCAATGAGTGATGAAAGGTCCCTCTCCAAATATGGCAAGTGCCTCACTTAGGCCTCACCACCTTGTCCAGAAACAGACCTCCAGTGTCTTGTGAACCCTAGTAATCTACAACCACCCCCCCCTCCCCAACATATCGAATGTCTGGCTATATAAAAGCACATATCCTCTCATGACTCAGAATGCCCCCAAGAGTGGATAAACTGAGTCGTATTATATGCCAGGATTTCAAATACCTCTTGTCATGCTCTGAAATAGGAAATATCCTCCTCGTCCACCCCACGGCCTCTGCTCCCAACCCCTTGCCTCATGCCTCATATTGCTGCAGTAAACACAGATACAAGACCTGTCCCACATACACTCCCACTTCTCCAGTCTTCGCAGTTTTGCAGAGGGATGTCCTACTGCTTCAGTGGCGGAGCCACCTATGAAGGTACTGACATGAACTACCAACTTTGCTGCAGCCACTGTACTGAATTTTATGTGGACATGACCACTAACAAGCTGTTTGCACAAATTAATGGCCACTGCTAAAATGTGGGCAAGAGACAGCTCCTAGATGCTCAGCAAGTGCCCAACATTTTCTTTGCTTTAATGACGTCATAGCCTGTGCCATCTAGTTTTTTTCCACCAACACCAGCTTCTGTGAATTGAGCAGGTGGGAACATTATTTGCTAGTTCTTGTTCTCCACCGAGTATCCTCAAAATCCTTTCCTCTCTAATTCTCTCTACTTTGTCCTCCCCCCCTCCTCCCACTTTTCAGTACAGTGTCCCAATATGTGCTGTAGTGGCCTGTCAGCAAGTCCCTACAAGGCCTGCATGCTCTCATAGCCAGTACAAACATTTCCCCTATTTCTACCCTACCCTACCCCGTACCATTTAGTTCCCAGAGGGAACAGTTACTGCATCTGTTGTTGTCAGCATCTTTGTCTGATGAAGACTTGTTCTGTTAACTGGTGACAATGAGCGGTCTTTCTCTGAATGTGCCTGCTTGTCAAATCTCTTCTATATGGTGATTAACATCTATCCTTATCATATTACTATGCCCATAGTATAAGTTTTATTTTATAATATTACTAAATGTTTGTGTGTGTGAGGTCTTTGTGTTAGTGGCAAAGGCAGATGAAGAATTAACTGATCACTGAAATGGAAGCTTAATAATTGTTAGTTGTAAGTACCATACAACACCATTTCTCCAGGGTGACACACGGGAGATAGGCAGTTTTTAATGAAATAATACTCAGCCAACTTTAAAATTATGTGTGTTTAATTACACAAAATCAAAGCTCATTATTTGCCATTTTAGTTAACAAAGCTATTTGTGAAAAATGTCTTAAAGGTGATGTCCATCATTTCGAATGGAGGGCTCAAGTCTCTTCTCAAAATCCTCCATCACACGGATTAAAATCTCTGCAGGGAAGGCAGCAATTTCTTGAATGATTGCATTTGTAGACTCGTCTAAATTTTGTGGTTTGTGGTTATAGACACAGTTCTTAAGGTACCCCCACAGAAAAAAGGTCACATACTGACAAGTCAGGTGACCTGGGAGGCGTACAAGAACTGTCATGGAAGTGTTTGGGGTGTGTGATGTTGCCCCATCCTGCTGGAACCAAACGCGTTTTAAAGGGATTAGTTCTGGTTTCAAGAATGTTTCAAGCATACAAATGTAATTTACTGAATTAACAATAACTGTGGCACTGTTCTCTCTCTCTCTCTCTCTCTCTCTCTCTCTCTCTCTCTCTCTCTCTCTCTCTCTCTTTTATAATGCTGACAGAGCCAAGAGCACACCAGAATGTTACCTTTTCTGAGTGTAGAGGATGCTGGTGGATAAGGTGTGGATGCTCTGGAGCCCAGTAACATAGGTTTTGCTTATTCACGGTCCCGTTTAAATTAATATGAGCTTCATCGCTCATCAATAAAATTTCATTTTCATTAAATCCCAAAATCACTTGCATTATGTAATCAAAGTCTTCTCGTACAGCAAAATCAGTTTCCATAAGTTGTTGGACAATGAGCATTTTGTAGGGATGGAATTTTAATTCTTTATGCGAAGTTTGTCCAACTATAACTCACTAGCATGACCTCTAGCTGACTGTCCTGAGCTTCTGACTGCCACGTGCCTTACCCTTTCAACATTTTCTGGTGTCGTTACACTGCATCTCTGGCCAGGAGGCTTCTTATCCATTATGTTTCCAGTTGATCAGAAGTGTTCCACCCATCTGAGGATTGTGTTCAGCTCGGAACAGCTCCATGTCGATCGACATTAAACTGCACACTAAACAATTGCTGCGTAGCAGTAATACTCACCACTTTTCACAAAATTGTCATAGACAAACACTTGACCTTGCAAGTCCCACTGCTCCAAAGTGGCTAAGTAAATGAAATGGTGTCTTGTGTGGATCAGAATTATCCCCACCACGATCACCTCCCACCGCACCCTCAGTTCTACACAGCTCAAAACCGTCCGTCTCCCATGTGTCACCCTGAATATTTCTGCCTCCTCATTTAAACATAACAGACGTAACAGTGTTGTTGCAGTTGTCATTGTCTTTGTGTAAGATAAGAAGACTGGTTAGTTGCAAGTCTCTTGACTTCTGTATTAGATATTGAATCTTAGAACTATGGATTTTGTCATTGTTTTCAAGCATTGATTTTCCTACAGTATTTTTACGCCCTACATTTTCTTTAAATTACAACATTTATCATCTTGTTAAACATCACATGGCACAAGCTTCTATTGACTTAGTTCTCCTGTTTATCTTCAATATTTCACTTTCATATAAAGTTTGAATTTACATTTTGTCTGATATGTTGTGTGCAAAAACGTTCCTAATATTGTTTGTAACTACTGCACGACTATCAATATTTGTTGCAAGCTTAAAACACCTATATGAGGCTGTTTCACTGCAGATCAAGGAAACTCTTTTTTGCTGCCAACTGTTGATGCCAGTGTGTGTAAGAAGGGTTTGTTTACAATAAGATTTACATCATGTTGCAGAATATAATTGTGTTGCAGCATAGTGTGAAAAGTTTAGATACCTGCTGTTGATTTGACAGGACAAATATTCGGTCTGATCACACACTTTGAAGATGACCAGTGCCTGCTTAAATACTTAACAACAAATTCCACATAACCATCAGTTATTTTTATGGTTAACACTGCATATAATTTTTGTTGTTATTGGCAACAAGGAAAGGTGAAATTATTCAGTGTCTGAAAAGATGGTGTGTGGATTGTGGAGATAATTTGAAGAAGACTAAATTGCTTTAAATGAAAACATTTTGGTAAAGGCTTTACCAAATAGACTGAAACACAAGGTATTCCTGTTACCAGTCACTTCGTTTTATTGTATCCACATCTCTTTTCGAGGTTTTAAACCCCCATCATCAGGTGGAATGACATTAAGCTGAGTACATATAGGTTAGGTTGACCTGTTGTGCTGTGTACAAGAGATAATACAAAACACTACATCAGAATGTAACTGTGCAGAATCGTTCACATGAAATTAAATGTAAACAATTAAAATATCATACCTCCACTGGCTGCAGATCTCCTGCATTGTCTTAACCTCACTTAAATGTAACAAATCACATCCACCATTTTTGCTTATTTCTAACAGAAGCAAAGAACTTACATGTCTTTCCGCTGCCCACCTAACCTTCGCAACATCCTTGTCCATCCCTATGAAATCCCCAAACCACCTTCCCTACTCTCCCGCTCCTACTCGTGTAACCGCCCCCGCTGTAAAACCTGCCCTATGCGCCCTTCCGCCACCCAGTCCTGTAACCCGGAAGGTGTACACAATCAAGGGCAGAGCCACTTGCGATAGCACTCACGTGATTTACCAACTGACATGCCTGCACTGTGAAGTGTTCCATGTGGGAATGACCATCAACAAACTGTCCATTTGCATGAATGGTCACAGGCAGACAGTGTTTGTTGGTAATGAGGATCACCTTGTGGCTAAACATGCCTTGGTGCACTGCCAGCACATGTTGGCACGGAGTTACACTGCCTGGGTTATCTGGATACTTCCCACCAACACCAGTCTTTCAGAACTCCGGAGATGGGAACTTGCCCTTCAGCATATTCTCTCTTCCTGTTGCCCTCCTACTATAAACCTCCGCTAAATTCGAATTCCCGCCCATCATTCTGTAACATCTTTGCCTCGGTTCTGTGGACAGAGCCTCTGCCTCAAATGGTACCTCTGTCCAACTTCTTTGTTTTCTACAAATGTCTGCATTGGTGGGTCTGCGTGTGCATATGTGTGGGTGTGCGTGTGCTTGTTTACCTTTCCTATTTTCCCGTAAGGTAAGTCCTTCCACTCCCAGGATTGGAATGACTCCTCATCCACTCCCTTTAAAACCTGCATCCTTCCCTTTTTTCCTCTCCTTCCTTCCTCTTTCCCTGATGATGCACCCAACGGTTGCAAAATCTTGATTGTTTGTGTGTGTGTTTATTTGTGTTTTTGTGTCTGTCAATCAGCCTGTGCTTTGGGTAAATTACTAGATCTCTATTTTTTATACATGTATATATAATAATGTGTAGACAGATGAATGGTTATACTTTAAATGATTATGATCTGATGACATGTATATAGACTTTTTGGGCTGACAAGGGTTGTGTGTGTTTGAGTGGGTGTGTGTGTGTGGGGGGGGGGGGGGGGAGTTACAAATGTAGGCTGCTGTCAGACAGAGATTATACTGTTGAATACGTTGTCATTTTTGTCATTTAAGATGGATTTGGGATGTTTGCGTTGGTGTATGTAGATCTGAAGTGTCTCAAGGATGTCCAGTTTTCTGCCTTTTGACTGGATGTGTAGAATACTGAGATTTTTAATACTGGTATGATGATTTGTTTCATATAGATGATTGGCTACTGCTGATTCGTGGTATTTTTTGTTTTTTAGTGCTGCCATATGTTCCTTGAAATGGATCTCAAATGATCTACCAGTCTGGCCTATGTAGAAACAATCACAATCAAAACATTCGATTTTGTTTACACTTGTGTAATGTAATGGGTTCCTTGTGTTGCTGTTATGAGGGTGCATTTGTGCAATTTTATTATCAGTTTTGAAGGATATATTTATACCTTTTCGTTTGAAGATATTAGCAATCTGGTATGAAATGTTGCCTAGGAATGGGATTGTGAAGACGACCTTTTCAGTTTGTGTTTCCTGATGTGTGTTTTGTTATTATCGAGTTTTTCACTGTGTCTATTTTGGAACTATTGTAGCCTTTTTCAACAGTTATTTGTTTGATTATATCTATTTCTTGTTTGAATTTGTCTTCAGAAAGAGGTAATTGGACTGCTCTGTTGATCATGTATCGGAATGCGGCCATCTAGTGTGATTATTGGGTGGCAAGAGGAGCTATGGATAGTGGTATGTGTTGCAGTGGGTTTACGATAAATTTCAAATTGGTGTGTTTTATCTTTTATTGTGATGGTCAGGTCCAGAAAATTGCATGAAATAAAACTCAAACGAAACCACAGTTTCCAACTTGTATCATGGATGAAGTTCCTTAAAAGACATCAGTATGAATTTTTCTATCTACCTCCGTACATTGTTATTTGGATTCCATTAAAATAAAAGATTATATTGCTGGGAAAAAATCATGACACCTGGAGGAAAATAATGAACATTGCTACCGATGCCTTGAAAGTCGTGCCAGAAAACAAAGATGTTGCCAAGACAGCATTAATTATATAATCAATTACTTACAGAAATGCTCAATGGAGATTTGAAAATAATGTGCAAAAGAGAGAGTGGCTGAGCAGTACTTACCATAGTATGGTACCACCGATAGTACACACGAAGAAAAAAAAATAAATAAAAAAATACACAAAACATGATGAAACTAAATGTTTACACTAGCTTTCAGAAATTTATATTTCCTCTCACCCACCCCGCCTCATGAGGAAGTTTGTGACTAACCTTTCCTCCCCCTCTCCCCCTTTTTCCTCCTCCTACCTGACGAAGGAAGAAGAAAGCTAGTATAAACATTTAGTTTCATCACCTTTTGTATCTTTTTTTTACTTGTGTACTATCGGAGGTACCATACTAAGCTATGTACTGGCCTCTCTGATGTGCCACAGGGGAGTGTTGGAGGACCGTTGCTATTTACAATATATATAAATGACCTTGCGGATAACATTGGAAGCTCACTGAGGCTTTTTGCTGATGATGCTGTAGTATATACAGAGGTTATAACAAAAGGAAAATAGTACTGAAATGAAAGATGATCTGCATCCAATTGTTGCATGGTGCAGGGAATGGCAATTGAATCTCAATGTAGACAAGTGTAATGTGCTACGAATACATATAAAGAAAGATCCTTGATCATTTAACTACACTATAGCAGATCAGCAACTGGAAGCAGTTAATTCCATAAATTATCTGGGAGTATGCATTAGGAGTGATTTAAAATGGAACAACCATATAAAATTAATTGCCTCTAAATCAGATGCAAGTGGAAGAATCTTAAGGAAATGCAGTCAGAAAATGAAGTGGGTTACAGTACACTTGTTCGCCCACTGCTTGAATACTGCTCATCTGTGTGGTATCCATACCAGGCGGGGTTGATAGAGGAGGAAGAGAAGATCCAATGGAGAGCAGCGCGCTTTGTTACAGGATCATTTAGTAATCATGAAAGCGTTATGGAGATGATCGATAAACTCCAGTGGAAGACCCTGCAAAAGAGATGCTCTGTAGCTCGGTATGGGCTTTTGTCGAAGGTTCGTGAAAATACCTTTACCGAGGAGTCTAGCAGTATATTGCTCCCTCCTACGTATATATCGCGAAGAGATCATGAGGATAAAATCAGAGAGATTAGAGCCCACACAGAGGCATACCGACAATCTTTCTTTCCGCGAACAGTATGTGAATGGAATAGGAGGGAGAACCGATAGTGGTACTCAAGGTACACCCCACCATACACTATTGGTGGCTTTTGGAGTATGGATGTAGATGTAGATGCACATCATTTTCTAGTTATACACTCTTTCAAATTCTGAAGTCAGCAGGGGTAAAATATAGGAGACAGAAGGTTATCTACAACTTATATGAAATCCAGACAGCATTTAGAGTTGAAGGGCACGAAGGGGACGCAGTGATTGGGAAGGGAGTATGACAGAGGTGTAGCCTTTCTCCAATGTTATTCAATTTGTACTTTGAGCAAGCTGTGAAGGAATGCAAGGAGAAATTTAGAGAAAGAATTCAAGTTCAGGGTGAAGGGTCCCGCCTGCCATAAACTGTTGTAATTATTCTCTCACTATTAGTTGTAAGAGAGAAGCAAAATCATACTCATCTTCCACAATGGCCATGGGGACTACATTTGGTAGTCTGTCATAATTAATTTGTCCAACCTCCTCTGTTGCATCTCTTCAATTTTCTGACACCATTGGATAAACTCTCGTTTTGTTGAAAAATCTTTTAACATAAGAGCTCGATACATGTCTTCTGCAATGCCCTTCATCAGGTGTGAAATTTTATCGGCCTCAGTCATATTCGGGTTAACTACATGACATAGGGCCAAAACACTTCGTATAAATGACTACACTGACTCAAAATGTTATTTGGCCCTGTTGTTAAATCACTCTTCCGGTAAATTGATTTGTTGCTGGTGGTCTCCAAACGTCTTCATAAGTTCTGTCTGGAATTTTTCCCAGCTATCAAGCTTATTCTTGTTATTTTCTGACCCCTGTGGGCCATCCTATCCAGGTAGTAATATATGTTTGCCAAGCACATAATGTGGTCTCACCTGTTATACTTGGCGACTCGATCAAATCCCGTCAGCTGTTTGTTTGGGTCCTGACCAGCATCTCCAGAGAACACCGATGGGTGTCTGATGTGCTGCTGGCTAACCACTGTTTTCGTATCTATGGGTCTTTTGATGACATGGACCTTCAGACATAGGTAGTCAGTATACCCTTTGTATTCTGGTTCTTGTCCATGTAGGTGACGCCTCTTACACTGCCTAATCGGAGCCACGATGATGCAGATGTATTGCAGGATACCCGGCGCCTCCACCATAAAGTGTCACGTTGAAAACTACAGGTTATCCGGAATTTAAAGGCTGGTTATTAATAAAGCACAACACTTTATACTTAGAACACGTTTATTGCTAATGGAAGTGTACTCCTGCTTGGAGTGCTCCACCATTTATACATAGAAAGAATTTTCTGGAACTTACAAGTACATCAAACATAAGAAACATGTAGGACAGTCTAGAAATAGTAAATACAAAGAAATAAATTGTTTTCTGCCCGTGGCAACATTGGAACTGAGGACCGCAAGTACAGCATTCTTGATGCTTCCCACAGCACCATGTGTTCTCTTGGAAGACTGGCAGAAATATTGCAGGGCGAGTTCCCACTTGCACAATTCAGAAAAATGGTATTTGTGGGGAAGATTCATGTGGCACAGGCTGTGTAGCAGTCATTGAAGTGAGCCACATTATGTAGTGCTACATGCTGTTCAACAGATGGTCTAGCTGTCTCGTAGGCACAGTTTTGTGATGCACAGTGGTTGCAGCTCAGTTCATATATAACATGTCTGCTTTCACAGGTTGTCCTGCTCTTCTTCTGTCAAGTCTCATTTCCAGTTGTATCCAGCAGATAGATATGTAACAATATGGAGACAACCTTATGAATCCATGGTCTCTGCATGTTGGTAGCGGGACTGTTCAAGCTGGTCGAGGCTCTGTAATGGTGTAGGGGACGTTCACTTGGAGTGATAAGAACCCTCATACATCTAGCTACGACTCTTATAGGTGACAAGTACATTCAATTCATGCCCTGTGCATTCCAACAGACTTGGTCAATTCCAGGAGGACAGTGCGACGCGTCACACATCCAGAATTGCTGTGGAGTGGCTCCAGGAACACACTTCAAAGTTTAATCACCTCCACTAGCCATCCAACTCCCCAGGCATGAACATTTGAATGCCTTGAGACATGCTGTTCAGAAAATATCTTCACACCGACGTACTCATGGATTTAGGGTTAGCTCTGCCAGATGCATAGTGTAAATACCCTCCAGCACTAATTCAGACATTATTCCATCCCCACCATGCGGTGTTGTAGCACTTTCACATGATTGTGGGTGCTCTACGCATATTAGGCAGGTGTACAAGTTTCTTTGGCACTTCAGTGTAAATTGCAAACTGTGTTGACAAGCAATTAGCCTAATGCCGCACAGCCATGACCTGTCCAACAAACTGACTTCTGCCATTGACAACTGGCACAATGACAATTGTATGTGTGAATAGGCGGACATGTAATAGTAGGCTACTGAGGGTACAAGAGCCCTGTAGGTATTCCTTACAAAATCCAAATGTTATAAAATTATTGTGAACAAAATGCTCATAGTGCGAATGCTCATGACTTAAGTTGTTCTTTACTTTGCAAATGTTTGGAGGAATGAAAATAAAAAATACTCAAAGTAGAGTGAACATGATCTGCATTTTAATCCTGGCGATGCAACTGGTTGATAATGACTGATAATGGCGTCATGACAGAGAAGTGTAGGCATTTATGCTCTGCAACACATGTGAAGCCAGTGTAGCTTGCTAGTGTGTGTGTGTGTGTGTGTGTGTGTGTGTGTGTGTGTGTGTGTGTGTGTGAAAGAGAGAGAGAATTCTTGCCATAGATGCACACAAAAAATGTACCAAGCCTCACGGGAACCTTCATGTTTAAATAGTTCATGCACAGCAACATTTTAATACCATTCAGTTAAAAAGCCCCATCTGCTAAATTGATGACAGCAGAAGAAATTGAAACATCATTGTTATGAAATCAGTAAATTATGCAATTTGTTGGTGTCATTATTTCACTTTATTTTCTGTAAGAGTAATTTTAAATAGCTGCAAGAGGAAAGGAGGTGGGAAGTAGATTGACAGAATCTAAATAATAATGATAATTAATTAATTATTTAAAAAGTATTGTTCTATTTACTTCTCATTATTTTCACATCAAATTGATCCACATTTAAATGTGGCCAGGTTTAGTTAGTTTATGTTATTAGTTAAGAAGCAAAAATCTTTGTCCTGTCCAAACTGGCATGTTTTGCCTGTAATATTTGTGAAATTTGGTGCATTTTAAAACAGTGTGATAAGAACTGCATGGAGAGGAGGGCAGATGAAATGTCTGTGATAGAATATCTGCTGCCATATCTTTTATAAATCATCCAAATTCAAAACGATTCAGTGTTGGAATAGGAAAATGTGAAAGTCTCAGAAATGCCTAGTTTACAATACAGACTGTTTTCTTCCAACTCTAACGAATAGTTTAGTTTTTTAAATGGTTTATGTATGAGTATTGTGCTTTTGGAGGTTCCTATTCTCACACCGAAAGTAAAGGTAACTGTACAAGTCGTCACATAAACTCAAGAGCTTTGTTTGCCATATAGAAGTGCTTCTTCCAACACCATATATTGCTGTAAATGTAAAAGATTGGTTTTTATTGAGAATGGAATAAGCAGTAGTTTGTAACATATTAAATTTAATAATTTTCTAATGTTCTCTCTCTCTCTCTCTCTCTCTCTCTCTCTCTCTCTCTCTCTCTCTCTCTCTCTCTCTCTCTCTCTCTTCCGCCATCCCCCTTCCTGTTTCCTCCAAATATAATTGTTGGATAAAAGGCAAAAGATAAAAATTCATATGGTGCGAAAATGTGCAAGCTTTCAGAGGCAGTGGCTCCCTCTTATGACAGAATGATTGAAGGGAAGAAAAGAGGGGTGAATAATGACGAGAGTTTGGAAAAGGGGACAGTTTCAGAAAAGTTGTTTTGGACCCTTTGTCATTGGAGTCTTTCCAGGTGGAATAATGCACTAATTGTAACTCAAACACTCTCCATTTGTTAAACTTCACCAGTCCTTTCCCTTCATCCCTTGTCCCATCATTTATAACTTCCTGCTGGAAGAGAAAAGGTCGAGTGTTAGTGGTAGATGATAACAAATGTTAAGTACTTGGTCATAGTAGATTTATATGATAAAGGAAGCCATTTGTTGAATGAGATACAATGAATTCTGAACAATATTTTCTGGAACTCCACCCCCCTCCCTCCCACTCCTATCCTAATCTGAGGCACTTAACTACAAACTTAATTTATTGATAACCCTACTGCTTTAGAAAATTTTTCAAAATGACAACTAAAAAACAAAGATCTTGAAATCCTAGGAATTTTATCAAGTTCAGTGTATGACATAACCTTTGTACATTGCACACCTCACAAAATTGTTCTGTAGCCAAATAAATTCCAAATGTAGTAGTCAGCAGGTTATCAACGGAGTTCATTACTCTGGATAAAACTGATTTGCAGCTTCTACCCTCGCTGGAAGGAGTATGAAGCTATCCAGGCACAAATGCTGGATTTCAGCCTGGAAGAAGGCCAGTGGGAAGAGGACTGGGCTGGCCTGTTGTCTCTGGCAAGCCAGCCAGGGGCAAGCCTCGAACAGCTGCACGTCTTCGCACTTGCCCACATCCTTCGAAGGCCAATAGTTGTTTACGGCGTGAAATATGTCAAGAGCTTCCGCGGAGAAACAATTGGATTTGCTAGGTTTGAAGGTAAACATAGAACTTACACTTTTTCCATTGAAAAAGAAACGCAGTGTTGCCTAACAGAATATTCCAAATGGTCATATTCTCATAATGAGGCAAATCATTAAAATATTTTGGTAGTTAATTAATAACTTGATAATTTGATATCTAGTGATATTAAACAAATTCTTTGTAATAATATCCTAAAGTGTGACCTAGTAACATAGTGGAAAGTCTGTGCTTCAATCCTTAGCTAGTACAAGATATGATTTTCCCCCCTTTCTTTTAAAGTCTCTGGCACTGATTTGTTAATGTAAAATATTCATAATTACAGTATTGATTAGAGTCAAAGTTGACCTATAGATCTTCCCTGCAATTGCTTGTACCATGCAGTCCGAAGATCACAAAAAAGAATGGCAATACCTTCAACAGGATCATCCCCAGACAACCATAGAGTTCAAACCATCCTTTGAATTTACGATACTCTTGTCCCCTGTTTTTAAGTTTCCACACATAAAGCACAAATATTGGGCAATTTTGATTCTCTCTTAATTTAAAGAGATAGTTCTACTGCTATTTGTACATCAAATTTCTTAGTGTCAACATCTTTTAATGCCATAAATTCCGTC
Source organism: Locusta migratoria (assembly GCA_026315105.1). Lineage (NCBI taxonomy): Eukaryota > Metazoa > Arthropoda > Insecta > Orthoptera > Acrididae > Locusta > Locusta migratoria. The sequence continues at coordinate 615,186,869 of CM048746.1, forward strand.
AGCGAAATAGTCCAGTATGAATCTTGATTAAAACTGTTAAGAGGTATTCTTTACTGTCGTAACAGATTATTAAAAGGAGTCTAAAACTTGTTGGCAACACACACACACACACACACACACACACACACACAGTCTGTTCCATAGGTTTGACCTCCATTTTCCCAAATTCTTCAGAAGTGCAGGACTTACATGGTGTGTCATATATTTACTGAGCAATAATATCTTAGGCACCAATTATGGAATGAACTTGTAACTGCACTCTCTAAGTGGCCATTGGGCAAGGATACCTCATGTGGTGCACTAGTCGCATCTATTATGTATTGTCACCTCCTGCAACCACTACCATAATGGTTTCGATAGCATCAATATCCAGCACGGTAGACAGTCCACTGTGAGTGGGGGGGGGGGGGGGGGGGTGGTTGTCATGTACCCTCTTGGTTGCAGCCCCCTGACAGCATACGAATTGCACTGCTGGTGCCTGAGCTGCGAACTCCTCATGTATGCCAAGGAGTACATGACTGTACCAGGCGCATCAGGACTCCAAACAATGGTCGTCCCACCAGGTGACCTTTGCTGTGGCTGGTTTGTGCCTGTGAGGAGAGCCCCTGATCAGAGTGGTTGGCATTGAGGCAGATGTCCTGCAATGAAGAGGTCAAAATCTGGCATGTCAGTAGTCACTCGACTAGCGGTGCATTTAAGTGTGGAAGGACAAACCATAATGCAGTGACATATGATCCCCAATTGTTCACTCCCTGTCTACACCATAGGAGGGATGTAGGGCCCAAAATCAAGGTGAGGCATGTGCCCCTTAATATGTGGTTGGTAGTCAAACAGATAGTGCTTTATTGCAAGATGAAACCCTTTTCGTGGCTTTTTCACTCTCTAATTTTGAAGTTTGTGTTGTACATCGGTCGCCACATTGTGTTATTGCAAGATGACACGGGCGTAAAGAGCCCTAATAGTATCTGCAACTTTGCCTCATTTTCTCAGATAGCAAATTGTTTAGTATTTACCAGGGGAAATGCACTTACAGCCTGTGCGTGCAGCTAGTAAAATTTTGTTGTAGCCGCTCAATACGTCTTGATTAACAAATTAGTAGTGAATTGAGGTCCAGCTATGCTGTGCCTCCAAACTACTTCAAATTCTTTTGCCACTAAGGCTAACAGACTTTGTTTACTTTTTTTTTAGATTCCAACAAGAGTGAAAGTCATGTTGAAATAACTCATCACACTAAAACATTTTTGTAAATTGTTCAGTTAAGTTTTATTGTGTGTGATTCTAAAGAACTTCCAAGTGAATCAATCTCAGTAACAGCAATTGTAATAATAATTTAAACAAAAGATAATGTACATTGAGTTTATACACAAAAACAGAGGTTACATATTGGTTTATTTTGTGGATTTTCTCTGCCTTCTAACATCCACTTTGCAATGACAGACTGCTCATCATATCTGCAACAAAGACAGATTCTTGCAGTAGGTACTTCAATGCTGGGCCGCTCATATCCAAACTAAAGCCATGATAAACTCACGTTGATCATGAAGGAGAATGTAGTTATTTTGTTACACTACAATAGGGAATCCTTTCTGGCAATGAAATATATATACGAATATTATAGAGGAAAAATTCCTAACAGGAAAAATATACGTAAAAAATAGATGAAGTACACTTACCAGGCGAAGGGGCACAGGCAGTGATAGCAACAAATAACACACACACACACACACACACACACACACACACACACACACACACACACACACACACAAACGCTAGCTTTCGCAGCCTAGCTGCTTCATCAGGCAGAAGGGAAGGAGAGGGAAAAGGAAATGATGAGGGTTTTAAGGAAGGGGGTAAGGAGCCATTCCAATCCTGGGACAGGAAAGACTTACCTTGGGGGAAAAAATGGAGGGTAAACAAATGCGCACACACACCCACACATTTACACAGACACACATATATATAGGTATAAATTAAAGATTTTTGACTTACCTAAAGTACAGGCTCGTCGACAGAAACACCAAACACATACAAAAACACACAAACATTCGAGCTTTCGCCACCAGTGGTGGCTTCTTCGGGAAAAAGAGGAAGGAAGGAGAGAAGAAAGGGAAGGATACGGGTTTTAAGGAAGTGGAAAAGGAGCCATTCCAATCCCAGGAGTGGAAGGACTTACCTTAGGGGACAAAAAGGAAGGTAAACAAATACACAAACAAATACACACACACTCACACATATCCACATCCAAACACACCTAGGCAGACATTTGTAGCACTAGATATCAGACAAATGTCTGCCTAGGTGTGTTTGGATGTGGATATGTGTGTGTGTGTGTGTGTGTGTGTGTGTGTGTGTGTATTTGTTTACCTTCCTTTTTGTCCCCTAAGGTAAGTCCTTCCACTCCTGGGATTGGAATGGCTCCTTTTCCACTTCCTTAAAACCCATATCCTTCCCTTTCTCCTCTCCTTCCTTCCTCTTTTTCCCGAAGAAGCCACCACTGGTGGCGAAAGCTCGAATGTTTGTGTGTGTTTGGCGTTTCTGTCGACGAGCCTGTACTTTAGGTAAGTCAAAAATCTTTATTTTATACCTATTTTCCCACCTGGAAAGTCTCCTTCTATAATATTATATATATATATATATATATATAATACGAATATTAAGACGAAAAATTCCTAGCAGGAAAAATTAAATATAAAAAATAGATGAAGATTACTCACCAGGCGAAGGAGCACAGGTGTGACAGCATCATAAATAAATGAATACACACACACACACACACACACACACACACACACACACACAAACACAAGCTTTCGCAACCCAGTTGCTTCTTCAGGCAGAAGGGAAGGAGAGGGAAAAGGAAATTTTGAGGGTTTTAAGGAAGGGGGTAAGGAGCCATTCCAATCCCGGGATAGGAAAGACTCTCCCGGGATCGGAATGGCTCCTTACCCCCTTCCTTAAAACCCTCATCATTTCCTTTCCCCTCTCCTTCCCTTCTGCCTGAAGAAGCAACTGGGTTGCGAAAGCTTGCGTTTGTGTGTGTATGTGTATTCATTTATTTATTTGTGATACTGTCACACCTGTGCTCATTCGCCTGGTGAGTAATCTTCGTCTATTTTTTATATTAATATAAAACTTGAAGGACAAGTTCAGGGAATTCGAGGGATGCAAGGTGCAATCCGGACGAGTCTTGATAATGATGGCATTCCCAGACCAGTCACAGGGATTTCTTGCATTTGTTAAGCTGGGTGATGTTTCCGTTAGCATGATTCCCCACAAGAGCCTGAAAATTGTCCGGGGAATTATATTTCATAGGGATCTTTCGTTGCAGTTGGATGATGAATTTAAAGCAGCAAGGAGTCCACTTTATTCGGCCCATTTATAGGGGTCCAAAGGACAAAAATGTCCCTAACAGTGCCTTCATCTTGGCATTTGAGGGTGATACATTGCCCGAGAAGGTGGTGATCTACCAGTGTGATGTTAAATCTTATGTTCCTCTACCTATGCAGTCTCCAAAGTGGCAGGGGTTTGGAATTGTCCTCCTGACATGATGCAGTCTCCAACTGTCGGGAGTTCGGAAAAGCATCACACCCAAACGTCCGTCGTGCACCTCCTCCCGTCTGTGTTAACTGTGGCAACACCACATCGCTTCATCACCCAACTGGTACGTTCTGCATAAAGAAAAAAAAATAATGGAATGTAAGACCCTGGACACGCTGTTCTATTCAGTCTAAAAGAAAATATGAAGTAAGCAGATGTCTTGTCAAGAGTTCCTGTACTCAATCAACTGGTCCACATCAGCAATTAGAGTATGGGAAGCCATTAGGATGATCTTGAGGCAGAATTCCCTACTGCCGGTAGCAGCTGTACAAGGGCAGGGATGTCTCCTAATATGATCAAGAGACATTGCCCTCTTAATGGGTGAATATTACAAGAACATCACATCCGATTCCAGCCAAGATCCAGCCTTCCGTCAGTACTGGGCGACACAGTAGAGGGTTTGTTTTGACTTCGATTCTTCCTACATGGAAGATTACGACCAGCATTTCTCACTGTGGGAGTTGGAGTCTGCACTGTCCATCACTCGTGCTACTGCACCTGATCACGCCGAGATTATGTACAGCATGCTAAGATATTTAAACACACCCTCCAATGAGGTCCTCCTTCAGCTTTATAATAAAATTTGGATGACTGGAAACTTTTCCAGTTCGTGGAAAGGATCTATTTCAATTACGCCTTTAAAACCAGGAAAAGACTGTACTGACCCCAGTAGTTACATAGTATTAGTCTAACAAGTTGCATAGGAAAGTCTGGAGTGCATGGTCAGCTGGAACTTAGTATGGGTCATCGAGAGCATGTTCTTACTGAGCTGCTCCCAGTGCGGTTTCAGGAAGTATTGCTCCACTCTTGATAACCTTTGCTTCCTCGAAGCAGAGGTCCAGCAAGCTTTCTTATGTAATCAACATCTCATTGGTGTATTTTTCAATCTACAGAAGGCTTACAATACTACATTGAGACATAATGTGTTGTGGCAGCTCTATGAATGGAGTTTTCGCGAGCATCTGCCCACTTTTATTAGGTCTTTCCTATCGGAAATTTACTTCAGGTACAAGGTAGGGAGTGCCTTGTCTGATCCTTTTCAGCAAGAGAACAGTATCCGGCAAGGAAGTGTTCAGAGTGTCGGTATTTGCCATTGCAATTAACCACGTTATGTCCACTGAACGTCGACCCATACAGTGTTTTTTGTTGGTGGACGATTTTTCCATTTTCTGTGCATCGTCCTCCATTGCGATGGCTGCTTGTCAATTGCGTGTAATGATCAGGCGGTTGGAGGAATGGTGTAACACCACACGTTTTAAGTTCTTTTTGGAAAAAAAACTGTTTGTTTTGATTTTAATTACTTTTGCTCCCTTTTTAATTTACCTGTTTTAAAACGAGGGGACACTGTTCTCACCTTTCAGGACAAGGTGAAATATCTTGGCCTCACTTTCGATGAGGGGCTAATGTGGTTGCCACACATTAAAGGAGCAAACTGGGATGACTCAAGGCTCTAAATATCCTCAAATGTTCCAGTCATTGGTCTTGGGGTGCTGACAGGGCACGTCTGCTCCAGTTCTATAAAGCTTTTTTGCGACCTGCTCTTGAATATGGCTGCCAGGTCTATGGATCGGCCAGGCTTTCGTACCTTAAAATACTGGATGCCTTACATCTCGGAGGTATCAGGCTGGCGACTGGTGTGTATCACACAAGCCCAGTGCTTAGCCTGTGTGCAGAGGCTGTTGAACCCCCATTTTTTATTCGCCGTCTTCTGCTCGTGACACGCCTGGCGTACAGGGCTCTGTCAGTTCCGCATGTGATACTCTGTGTTTGTCCCTTAACTGCCTACAGGCTACAAGACCATTTGGGATTCAAGCCCAGGACATCCTTGAGTTGCTGCAAGTGCAGGGCATTAAGGTTCAATGCTGGTGTTGGAGTAGGGGATCTCCCTGGCTCCTTCATAGGCCTAGATTGATTTTAGATCTGATTGCTTTTAGGAAGCCTTGTACCTCTGTCAGTTTTTATAAAAGTAGATTAGTTGAGATTTTAAACCACCAAGCAGATTTTACTATTGTCTATACAGATGGATCCAAGCGGGGTGATCATCTATGCTGCTCCGTTGTGTTCCCAAACTCTGTCCTTCAGATAGGGCTCCCAAAACAGTTTTTCATTTACTATGCCGAACGTTTTGCTATCCTGAGGGTACTAGAACAGATCAGAAAGTGTCAAGGTGTGAAGTTCCTGATCTGCTCAGACTCCCACAACACCCTCCTTGCTGTCTACCAAATGTATCCGGAAGATCGGATGGTGCAGGACTTACAGGACACTCTTCTTGCAATGCAACAACACCACAAGGAGATAATCGTCTGTTGGGTTCCTCAGCACATAGGGATCCAGGGAAACGAACTGGCCAATGCAGCAGCTAAAGAAACTTGCTTTCTCTCCCCTGTCGTATGCTGTTCTATCCCACTAAAAGCCGTCACCTCTTTTTTGAGACAGAAAACCATGGTTTTGTGGAAGAATCAGTAGCTGGATGTGGTGGATAATAAATTACGTACACTAAAATCCTCAGTGCATCCAAGGCGTTCTTCCTTCCACCCTCGACGAGCTGATGAAGTTGCCCTCATTCGTCCACAAATTGGACATTGCCCACTGACACGTGGTTTTCTTTTACGCCATGAGGAACCGCCAGTGTGCAACAGATGCAGAACACATCTGTCAATCCGACACGTTTTAATGGAATGCATTTTATATGCTGGTCTGAGGGCCAATTTAGGTCTCTCACATGACTTGAAATATATTTTAGGTGACTTTGAGGCATCTGTGTTTAGAGTCTTAAGATTTTGTACAACATGTGGACTTCTTCCCGAAATATTGGGTGACCGATTTTAATGTGTGTCAGACTGGCTCATTCACCATTTATTTTTAAGTAGTCACTGGGCCACATATATCTGTCAATATTTTATCCTCAGTTTTAGTCCTTTTATAAGTTGTTTTAAGACATCCTTACAACTTTCGGTGTACTTCTAATTTCGAAAGTACAACCACTTAGAAACATTTTGCTTCCTTCTGTTTTAAGTTTGAGCACGGGCGCTGATGGCCTCGATGTTGAGTGCCCTAAAACACCAATCATCATCATCATCATCATCCAAAGTCATTAATAGTTGACTGCCAGACAGGGAGCCTCATCAGCAGGAATCTTCTCTCTGCCGAGCACTGCAGTCAAATGACGTTGTGTGTTGAAATGTTTGTATAGGTGTGGCGATGCCATTCATCAGTGTGGTTACCTCGCATCAGGCCTACTGCTCCCAGTGGGGTCTGAACTACTTGTACATTTGTGTCCAAAATCATCTGTTTTCACTGGTACATGACATTGCAATTACAAGGTGATGAGCCATTATTGTGATATGGTTCCCACCTATTTTCATAGGTGAGTGGCACTTCACCTGCACTCACTGTTCATCACATTTGCTTGCGACAGTAATATGCTCCTACTAATGACATTGTGTAACTAATGTAAAGCATGAAAATTGCCAGGGCTTCAAAAAGAAAACAGAGACGTCAGTGACGTTAAGACCAGTTTATAATATAGGGAAAAAATGTAAATAAAGATGTTGTTCACAAATGGGATTTGAACTCAGGATCTTCTGTTTAGTAGTCCAACACCATGACTACAGAACCAGAACAGATTTCATGTTTGCTGCAGCTGCTTCCTTAATGTTGCATATTCTTGGAGTGTTAAGTTTTTATTATTCTTCTTCTTTCTTTTCATAGTTCTGTATACTTTCTTTCTGATTTCATGCTTGATTGAATTCAGTTTTTGACAAGCTATCCATTGTACCATCCTTTACTAAATGTTTGGAGGGGGGGCGGGGGGAGTGAGATGGGGAGTGTCCCTTATGAAAATTAGACTGCTGCTGCTGTTGTTGATTGTTGAGAGCATGTGTGTACTGCTGCAACTTTGTTCTCCCCTATTAAACTGACTAGAGTCTCTGTGGTTATCAGTTGGCACTATGGCATCACCCAGTGACTCAATTTGATCACCAGCAGCATGGGAAACTTCAAAAGCCTGAGCAGCATTGAAAGCTTCTCACAATGTTGGATTTCTCTCTTGAAGTGCCTGCTGAGACAATTTCCTATCTGAGGCTAGGCAAATAAGTGTACTCCATACCACCAAGGCGAAGAAGAGGGTAGGAGCAAGTTGTGCATGATCTGTGAGAGAATGGAAAAGGCAAGGCAAGACAGTGGTAAGTTTTGTGGAGGTGGTGTAGGACAGGGGCATTGCGAGAGGTCCAGATAATTATGCAGAGGCAATTCCTATTTGCATAGTTCAGTGGAAGTTGTACTGTAAGGTAGTATCAAAATAGCCCATTGAGTGAAGCAGCTGTCAAAGTTGTTTGTGTTGTGATGTGCAGCATGTACAGTACTGGGATGGTAAAGATTATAATTTGCTGCAGTTAGTGCACCAACATACTGGCAAGTTGCCACCCCTGTTGGACAAAGTGAAGAAGAGAAGCTGAGGGAAATTTTATGACTGCTCATTTCTTTGTTTTGAGCTCTTTGTGTGTGTGGTAACGCGCGGTGCATGGCACGCCGCCCATTACCAGAACTGGCCGATGTGCAGTGCTGGCTGCACTACCGCACTGCACCCTGCCGACCGGCGGCGTGTTGAGAGAGGCACTGGGCCAGCCAAAAACCTTGCCTCAGTTATATGCTTACTGTGCTCGCAAACCTGTCTCCGGTCAATACTACTAGCTAGGACAAGAGCGGGTGTTACAGCCATATCTGGAGTGGACTCCTTGGGATGGTTAAAAGTCCTAGCAACACTTTTAGCTGGCATAATGTGCTTAGGTGTGTTATTAGTCATAACACAATTGGCGAGGAAGGTGGTGTTTGAATTGGCGTGTGCTCCATTGTGGATGATGGTGGACAACGAAGGACTGGCTCCAGTGGACTTTCAGCTGCCCCCATGGGGCCAAATCCTGCAGCAATCGTTACAGACTGTGGTTGAGTCCGTTCAGCAGTTAACGACGATTGTGTCAGGTCAGGCGGATCGTTTTGACTCCTTGGTGTCGCGGTTGCCATCGGCTCCTCGGCCGGCATTTGATTCCAGTTCTGTGTCTCCGACTACAGTGTTTCCGCCTCCATTCTCTGGCTTTGACGATTCTTTAGAAAATTGGGACTCTTACGAAAACCGGCTACGTTCCTTGAGTTCGGGGTGTCCGACCCGGCGTTGTGTAAGACTTTATTTCTTTCGTGGGTCTCCCTTCACATCTATCAACTTTTGCATCAATTAGCCCCTCTGCAGGAACCGGCTGCTTTGTCTTTTGATGAGATGTATTGTTTGTTGTCGGCCCATTACCGCCCGCGTACGCATGTTATTGCGGCGCAGGTTGAATTTTACCGGTCACATAAGAAACCCACTCAGTCCTACCAGGCATGGGCCGCAGAGCTGCACGATCTTAGCCACTGATATATGTTCATTACTCCGACCCTCAAGGAGTCATATGCCGACGATATGGTTCAGGACGCAATTCTCCAGCTAGGGAAGTGCACCAACGTGCCTTACAGCTGGTAAATCCTAACTTGATGGATGTTTTAAACATTGCGCAGTCTTTTGAAGTCTCACGGGGGACCAAATTGAGACTTAGGGTGATGTCGCTACAGTTTCGCAGTCGGGCTCGGCGGATGTCGCTTTCGTACGGGAGCGCCCCACTCGCCGCGTGTGCGGTCGTAAACAGGCCACGGCTTCACGGCAGGTGCGGGCTGCGCCGCACACTCCTACTCGCACGAAGTGACGCTTACCATCTTGTCCTCTTTCTTTTGTACAACATGACAGGGCTGTTTGCCCAAAGCGATGGGTTACATGTCACTCGTGCAAGAAAAAAGGCCACATAGCTTCTGTCTGCCGTTCCCGGCCGACTGAGCAAGATGTCAAGATGGATGTTAATCTTGTCCAGAATGTTTTCCGCACGAAAACATTGGCTCGCGGGCCCCTTCCTGAACTCTTATTGGTTTTTTCTTGTGGATGCTTACTTAAACTTTCCATACATTTTTCGTTGCCATACCATGTCCACGGCTGTAACTACTCAGTCACTGTCTAAAGGTTTTGCTTTGGAGGGTTTTCCACACACACACGTTTCAGAAAATGGCACCCCTTTCACTTCTTCTGTTTTTCAAGATTTTTGTGCTTGTCTGGGCATTCGCCATATTACGGCTCCTCCGTATCATCCCCAGTCTAATGGCTAAGTGGAAAGGTTTGTGTGTACGTTTAAAGCTCAAATGTGCAATTATGTGACCTCTTGCTCTGTGGATGATGCCATTATCCATTTCCTGATGTCGTATCGGTTCACCCTGGTGGGGGAATGCAGCCCGGCGGAACTGCTTTGTGGCCGGCAACCTCATGCTCTCTTTCATTTGTTGTTGCCTCAGCCACAGTGTGTGCCCACATGGCCATCACGTCGGTATATTCCGGGGTCACTCATGTGGGCGCGAGGGTTTGTCCGGCATCCTCGTTGGCTGCCGGGTAAGGTGAATTCCTGTCTCGGCCACTGCCTTTGCACTGTGGGCACTCTTCGACACTGGGATCAGTTGCACCTGCAACTCCCGGCAGATTCACAGGCGCCACCTCCATCCCCGCCTCCTCCGGGGCCTGTTTCACCGGCATGCTCCGAAGCGACATCTTCGGGAGGGCCGACTTCTGCACTGCGTGCTGTGTCCGCCCGTGCTCCGTCAGTGGTAAGGGCGCCTTTCCCAGCACTGGCACCAGTTCCAGCAGCTACATTCCTGAGCGCCGGGTCGCCTCCTCCTTCGGCTCCCCTCACTGAGCATCCGACACTGGACAGGGGGGAGAGAGCCACCGCTTCTGAAGCTATGGACATCCAGACACCGCAAAGGACCGTGACTCAACCTGTGAGTAATGAAACCGCTCCTGATTTATCTCCAGTTCTGGGGGCAGACTGTGCGCCCTCATCCCCGGTCATTGCAAGCAACATACACAGAGGTACCAGCCATTCCTGGCAAAGTCGATCAGAACATCATCGACCCTATGGGGTAGTACCAGCCCGACGCTGGCAGCCAGAGATGGACGAGGAATCGCCCATGGATGTAGCCTGCGTGTGGTTGGCACCCCTGGGCATTACACCATGAAGGGGGAGGAATGTGGTAATGCGTGGTGCTTGTGTTTGGAAGGTGCGCCGTCCATTACCAGAACTGTCTGCTGTGCGGCGCTGGCTACACTACCGCCCTGCACCCTGCCGGCCGTGCGGCGTTTTGAGAAAGGCACTGGGCCAGCCGAAAACCTTGCCTCAGTTATATGCTTACTGTGCTCGCGAATGTGTCTCTGGACGATACTACTAATGTGTCTCTGGACAATACTACTAACTAGGACAAGAGTGGGTGTTACAGACGTATCTGGTGTGGACTTCGATGGGAGAGTTCAAGGTCCTAGCGACACTTTTAGCTGGCATAATGTGCTTAGGTGTGTTATTAGTCATAACAGTGTGGTTACTGACTGTGAAAGCTGTTTAACTCAGTTGTTGCCTTTCTTTTTAGAAAAACTATTCTAGCCATTGTTGCATTCCTTTCAGAATCAAAAAATATACACAGTATAATCCCATTTTTAAGTTCCCATATTTTACATTTTTTGTTTTACATTTACACTATTTTTTGTCGGTCGTGTCAAAATTCCTATGTTCACAATGTTAATTCGCCTCCATTTTTGCATTAAAACATTTACACTTTTCCCACATTTTACGCTTTTTGAGAAACAAGTATGTGAAGAAAATTGATGTAATTGACATAAATTGATGTTGGCATGGCTTTCGCCTTAAAGTATAGTGTTTATAAACGTTACACAGTCAAGTTGCTTGATACTTTGTATTTATTCAAACATATTTTGTGTGTTGCTGTTTGCAGTTCACCCTAGTTGACTTACAATGCAGTGGCTGATGTCAGTATAGTACACAAAACAGCAAAAATAAGTATGTATTCCCCCCACCACTCCATCTGACAAATTGTGTGTGCCTGCAATCGCCTGCTGTCTGCAGAGCGAATATGTGGAAATAAAAACAGTTTGACAGACGGGCATCAGAGAAAAAGGAAGCAATTGTTGCGTACAGTCGGTTTGGAACGTGTCTAGATGGTGTGTAGGTTGCTATGAATTTGGTTGGTGCATTGGTCGGACGATAAATTAGAACATTTGTAGGGGCCTTCAGGCACCGTGCAAATTTGGCTTTGTTTATTCTTGTTGTGAAATGCAAATATTTCTCTAAATTTATAAACGGTGAGAGTAATGGATTGCTTTTGTATGTTTGAAGGGGGCACGGTATATTATAACCTCAAAAAAGCGATAATAGTGTAAGATGATGACCCTATGCAAACATCACAAAAATACTAGCACATAATTTCCATTCGAGAACACAAATAATTTCTCGAACATTGTCGTCCGAATCATTGAAAAGTACAAAAAGTAAGGAAGTTGTGCAGTTTTACTATATTATTATGTCAAAAATTTCTACTTCCCATAAAATTACCAGTTCCCTGCCCCTTAGAATGGTAAAAATTTGGACAACCTTTATTACATAATAAAATTTCCTGGTGAGTATTTTGATGCTTATTATGTACATATATCTTAAATAAACTACAAAAATGCAAAAGTGATCAAGTAAGCATATTTTTCCATTCAAAACATTATTTCCCACATTTTACACTGTTTTACAAAGTCCCTCGAAATGTGTAAAAATGGGGTTCTGTTGTGATTGAAAATAGCAGACACAAGCAAACATGATTGCCTTGAAACGGTACCAGTATTAGAGGCAGAACTCATCTATAATAGGGATAACCAGGCGACTGTAATACACCCACCCACACACACACACACACACACACACACACACACACACACACACAACTGAATGAGAAAGGGGCAGGAACTGATAGGTGTGGTGAAAAAAGAGGTTATCGTAAGTCAAGTTCTGGATAATTTCGGGATTGCAGATTGTACTGTAAGGATAAATCCCATCTGTCTGTGTAGTTCCCAGAAATGCTTCTTTTTCCCCACAAACCGTAGTTCCCGCACATCCCCCCCCCCCCTCTCCAATTATCTTACACCTCTACCATTCCTTGTGTGTGTGTGTGTGTGTGTGTGTGTGTGTGTGTTCCTCCACCTCCCCACTCTATTCCTAACCTGCAGATGTTTCCATTCATTTAGAACCAACATGTTCTGTAAGACCATGTTCCATCAATCCCCACCACCGCCTTGCAACATTCCACCCTCCTCCCCCCGTACCACTCCCCCGCCTTCTCTCGCTGCAGAATGTGGTTTGAACTGAATGCAGCTGCCAGAGATGAGGGTTCAGGGTGGCTAGTGGTCCTTGAATCCTTGAAGATCAGGAATTAGTCTTGATTTGTGTGCTACTTTGAAAAGCCGTGAAATTTAAACAAAGTCCTAGAAATTTCATGTTGCTGAAAGAATGTCCGTGACAGTTTACACACATGGTGTGCATTATGTGGAAGCGCTACAAGCACCAACCCAGACTCCGGAATTCGTAAATGTGGCCATGGTGATGCTACCATGTTACCACCCCTGTAAATCAAGGTCTCCCGCAGAGCAGCTACCCACACAGCTTAACAGCAGCAGCAATGGCAACATAGTAGAGATGGCCACTGTTGCAGTGTTTGGTAACAGTGTTTCGATACACACAAATGTTTTAGTATTTCAAAATCACCATGTTTCACAGTTTCGAAGCCATTGTTTCATTCTGCTTGGTTTCTGATCACATTCACAGTCGACACTGAAACTATTTCGTCCTGTCCTTTTTACTGTTTCTAAACAGCTGTGTTTGAGACCAATAATGGATGAATGTGGCCAAGAGCAATATGGACTATCCTGTGGTGCAACATGAAGAGGACCACAACACCTTGGACTTCACCACCTGCTTCACCACCTGAACCATTTGCGTTCTCCCCTCCAACACCAGCTTTTCTGAACTGCAGAGATGGGAGTTATCCCTACAGCACATCCCACGGTCCCACAAGCATCCTGGCATTAACCTCAGATAACCTATCATCCTACATTCCATGCCCCACAGACCCCCTCCCCCTCACATCCTATACCGTATTTGCGTGAATATAGTCCGCATGCAAATATAGGCCGCACCTAAACTTTTGACATGAGATTGTAGGGGAAAAAATATCTCGACTGTAGGCCACAGGTTTTTTAAAATTTTTATTTTATTTATTTTTCTCTTTTCAATAAACTCAAAACAAATATGGAAAACTGTAAATCAACGAATAAGAAATAAAGACGACATGCCGATCCGGGGGGGTACCAAGTGAGGGGAACGCTGAACCAAGGCGTGTTACCGGGTGTTTAAAGTGTTGTATAGCGTAGGCTTGTGCTTCGAAAATATAGTTTTGTGTGTGTGTGTGGGGGGGGGGGGGGAGAGAGGGGGGTGGGGTGAGGTTTTTCTGGCTTGTACGTTTGTAGCGGGAAACGAACGTACAAATTACACCTCTGAATGTAAGCTTCAGGTTGCTTAGTCACGGTAACGGACATGAAAAACCGGAAGTTCGACGTAAATCTGACGCTGATGAAAAAAGTTCAATGCTAGTGTGTGAGGACAAACTATTAAAATGTTCGAAGAGTCGTTGTGCATTTCAGGGGCTAAAATGAAAATATCCCCATGTTTACTTGACTTCATTATTTGAAACAGGAACCTTTGGTTTTGTTGTTACAACAGAAATGATTCAGTTGCAAGACTACAAAATAGCCCCGTGTTCCATGTACATCATTTCATGGAAATAACCACCAACGAATGTGAAACCAGCGAATCTGGTCGTAGTAAAATACATTATTTTAAAACTTAGCATTGGAACTCAACATCAGCATTAGCTACAGAAATCAGTTGTTCCGCTAGGTTAACCTCCCATCACTGCTCGCAGTAGGTGTTAACGTACCAACATAAACGTCACGGTAAAATCTCTCGCGACTCACACTAAACTTTTATCGCGAAGACTAGCTTCTTTGACTACATCAAATTAAAATAATTTGTGGGCTTACGGATTGTGTCTTACATATTATTTTTGTTTTAGGCCGCGCGGACGTGTTAAACAGTCAGCTTTTGTATGCTGTGGTACAGAATGACACCATTCGATTTATATAGAAATATCGACTTCCACGAATTCCCGCTATGTTTCTGTAAATGTGTACAAAAATGTATATGCAATTCTGTGAAACTGTTGCTGTAGCATTTTTGAAGACTATTTAGTTCATTATGTTTCTCAAACCGAAATAAAAGTGAACGTGTAATTTTTTGAAACTAATGACTTTAAGAGGAGGAGTGGTTGGGGGGGGGGGGGGAGATTGAATCTTGATTATAAGCCGCACCACAATTTTGTATGCCAAAATTTGGACGAAAAAGTGCGGCCTATATTCGAGCAAATATGGTATTTCTTTGAGATTCTTGCTCCTTTCAGTACTGTGTGCTTTCTGTTTGTTTTTCTTTCTTTCTTTTCTCTCTCTCTCTCTCTCTCTCTCTCTCTCTCTATATATATATATATATATATATATAGAGAGAGAGAGAGAGAGAGAGAGAGAGAGAGAGAGAGAGAGAGAGAGAGAAAAATTCCTAACAGGAAAAATATACGTAAAAAATAGATGAAGTAAGCTTACCAGGCGAAGGTGCACAGGCAGTGATAGCAACAAATAAAACACACACACACACACACACACACACACACACACACACACACACACACACACAAGCTTTCGCAGCCAGCTGCTTCGTCAGGCAGAAGGGAAGGAGGGTGAAAAGGAAATGATGATGAGGGTTATTGGAATGACTCCTTATCCACTCCCTTAAAACCCTCATCATTTCCTTTTCCCTCTCCTTCCCTTCTGCCTGACGAAGCAGCTAGGCTGCGAAAGCTTGCGTTTGTGTGTGTGTGTGTGTGTGTGTGTGTGTGTGTGTGTGTGTGTGTGTTATTTGTTGCTATCACTGCCTGTGCACCTTCGCCTGGTAAGTTTACTTCATCTATTTTTTACTTGTATATATATATATATAAACTAATATTATTAAAGAAGGAGGCTTTCCTGGTATAAAAGTAAAGATTGTTTGACTTACCAAGAGTGCAGGCTTGCCAATAGACACAATAAACACAAATGAAAACACACACAAACAAACATTCAAGCTTTCGCAACCATTGGTTGCTTAGTCAGGAAAAGTACATATACACATGCAAACACACCTAGGCAGACATATAGGTGTGTTGGCGTGTGTGTATATGTGTGGACGGGTGTGTATTTGTTTACCTTCCTTTTTTTCCCCTAAGGTAAGTCCTTCCACTCTCGGGGATTGGAATGACCCCTCATCCACTCCCTTAAAACATGCATTCTTTAATTTTGTAGGTACAAAATGTCACAATGAGGAGAATAGAATCCAATTTTGAAGTACTTTAATAAAATTTGCCTACTGTCGATTTGTCTAAACCTGTTTCTCTCTCATGTATCTGTGAAGTGTGCCTACATGATTGTATGAATGAGAGTGTATGTCCTTTTCTGCTGAAGGTTGTGGCCAAAAGCTTCAAGTTATGTATTTATGAGTGTCTTTTTTCTTTTGTGACTCGATGAACATCTTTGCAGTAAGATCCTTATTACATTGCTGAATTCCAACTTAAGACTTTTCTTTGTTGGTAATCATTACTGAAAGACAACAGTTGAATTTTATAAAAGAAATGTAAATCTTCAAGTAGTTAAAGGTGTGGTTTATGCTACATTTACAGGTGTTTACTTGCCACTTTTGTGGGATCCCAGCTTCTGCATACGTTCGCCGATTGCCCTTGGATACACCAGGGGACACTTCTCAGCACTTGTACCTGTGGAACAGTACAGTCCTCTAGGAGCTGGTGCTGGAGCCAATAACCTCAGGGCAGATGAGGTTACCTTCCTGCCACTTACAGATCGGGACCGTAAACTTCTTCCTGTTCACTTTCTCACACAAACTGAGGTTTGTTAAAGTTCCATGTTTATATGTTATAGTTGTCTGTTTGTTCCTGTAATTATTCCAAGGAGAAAATTCAAAAAGAACAAAAAGATGATCCATTATGAGCAAAACAAAATGATGCAAATTGTGTCAGCCCTGTTCAAAATAATTCAAAAAGTGGTGACAATAATTTAACCACCAGATTACACCAAGATTGAGCACAACTTAAAATGGTGAACGAAATTTTGTGTGAGCTTTTAAAATTTTTATAGCATTAATATACATGAATCACACTAACCATAATTCTGGTCCTATGTAAAATTGATAAGCGAGTCAAAGCCCACTGTCCAGTCACTCGATCATTCCGGGGCAGTAATAGAAGAAAGCATACCTTTAAGAAATCTTTCATGCAGGAGGACTGCACAATGTACCATTATTTGATCAATGTACTAATTCTGAAATGGGGGCATAGTAATAGGTATTTCCAGTGTAGAGAAGCAGCTGAGAGAGCTAAATACGAAAGTCTGCTGGTCCAGGTGCAATACCAGTTCGGTTTTACAAAGAGTATTCTGTGGCGTTGGCCCCCTAATTAGCTTACATTTATCAAGAATCTTTAATTCAGCGCAAAGTTCCTAGTGATTGGAACAAATCGCAGTTGACTTCCATTTTTAAGAAAGGAAAGAGAACTGACCCACACGATTACAAGGCCAATATCGTTGACATCAGTTTCATGTAGAATTTTAGAGCATATTCTTAGTTTGAATATAGTAAATTTCCTTGAAACGGAAAAGCTTCTTTCTATGAATCAGCACGGGTTTAGGAAACATTGTTCATGTGAAACTCAGCTTGCCCTTTTCTCACATGACATCTTGCGAGCCATGGATGAAGGGCAACAGGCGTATTGTGTTTTTCTCGACTTCAAAAAGGCGGTCGATGCAGTGCCACACTGCAGACTGCTAATGAAGATACAAGCTTATGGAATAGGTCCACAGATTTGTGACAGGCTGGAAAGCTTCCTAAGTAATAGAACGCAGTATATTGTTCTCGACGGCGAGTGTTCATCAGAGACGAGTGTATCGTCAAGTGTGCCGCAGGGGAGTGTGATAGGACCGCTATTATTTTCTATCTATATAAATGATCTGAGTAACTTGTAATTTGTGGCTGTTTGCTGATGATGCTGTGGTGTATTGGTGGGTCTCCTCTTTGACTGTAATAGCATACAGGATGACTTGGACAACATTTCCAGTTGGTGCGAAGAATGGCAGCTAGCTCTAAATGTAGAAAAATGTAAGGTGATGCGCATGAGTAGGAAAAACAATCCCATAATATTCAAATACAGCATTAGTAGTGAGCTTCTTGAAGCTGTCGCATCGTTCAAATATCTGGGCGTAACATTGCAGAGCAATATAAAATGGAACGAACGTGAAGGACAGTTGTGAGGAAGGCAGACAGCCAACTTTGGTTTATTGAGAAAATTTTTGGAAGATGTACTTCATCTGTAAAGGAAACCGTGTATGAAATGATTTTACAACCAAGTCTTGTGTATTGCTCAAGTGTTTGGGACCCCCAGCAGATTAGTTTTAAGGAAGACATAGAAGCAGTTCAGAGGCGAGCAGCTAGGTTTGTTACTGGTAGGTATGCGCGAGTGTCATGAAAATGCTCCGGCAACTCAATTGGGGATTGCTGGATGAAAGACGACGTTCTTTTCATGAATTTCTGCTGAGGAAATTTAGAGGGCCGGAATTTGAAGCTGAGTTTAGTACAATCTTGCTGCCGCCTACTTAAATTTCGTGTAGTGATCACAAAGACAAGATAAGAGAAATTAGGTCTTGTACGGAGGCATATGGACATTCTTTTTTTCCTTGTTCTATTTGGGAGTGGAATAGGAAAGGAAATGCCTACTAGTGGTACAGTGTACCCTCTGCCATGCACCTTACTGTAGATTGCGGAGTATATATATGTAAATGTACCCATAATTTTAGATGTTTTATGTTCACGAAAGAATTTACAACAATGGAGATGGTCTAGCAATGGGTAATAGTTCATTCAGCTCTTTATCAGAAATTTGTCATAATTAAACAAAGATGTGCTGATGAGCTGCAACATATTAAAAAACACACAAACACATATACATGCATACAACAATTAATCTAACGGCCGTGGTCTTCTTCAGAAAACAGAACATTCTATTTTTAGAAGAAGGCCGTAGCCGATAGCTTAAGTGTTGTGTGTGTGTGTGGGGGGGGGGGGGGGGTGTATCTTTTTTATGTGCCTGTCACAGTTCGTTGTCACGCCTTTGAAGTGGGTTGTAAACTGTCCTTATTACATTGTTTAATTCCGACCTGGACTTTCCATTAATAGAGTTTCCTTAATGACATAGAAATAATTTTTTTTTTTTTTTTTTTTTTTTTTTTTAAATAAACTCCCTGTCACAAAACAGAAAATACAGTATTATCACCAGTATGTTGTTGGCAGTATAGGCTTATTTGGAGGAAAACACATAACCAATTAAAAGGTAAAGCAGTAAACAAACCGAAGTTCAGTTTGAACACCACTGTGCTTTACTAGGCATGGTTCTGTTAGGAGGTTGTATGCTGTTGCCTTCCTCCGACCTTCGAACGTACTGAGTTGGTTGCACCCACAGCTTAACATGGGTTCCAGGCCATGGTGCAACTCAATATTTTTCACATCAGCAACACTGCCAGAGGTGAAAGAAGTGAAAAGTGACAGTTGAAAATCCTAGGACCTGATAACACCCAAAAATTAAATTTACAGTTGAACATGAAACTGATAGTATCATCTGTTTTCTCAGTTTGTCAATTAGTAGCTGGATTGGGAAACACATTTAAAATTCACAGGAAGCCAGCAAATTCAGTTATAATTATTGAGAATAATTTTTCGAAAAACAGGAGTTCATGTACTGTAAGATTCCGCACCAACAACAGTGTACAACCTAAAATTATCCACAACACGAAAACCAATTGTCTGTGCCTTGAAAAATCTGTAATTTATAGGATCATTTGTGACAGCTGCCCTAGTTTTTATCTTGAACAGACAATCTGAAGCCTTGGTACAAGATACTGAGAGCACATGGCTGCGACAATCTGTTTCTGACAGTAATGACAACTTCCATATATTGTATTACATGAAAAAGGTAGAAAGATGGATCTTTGAGAAGAATTGGAAGTGTATATTCCACAAGCACAATTCACACCACCACATCTTAAATAAACCACTAAAGCTTGGCAATAAACTTTCTATACAATATTGCATTGGGTTTTTCACAAACGGAACACAAGTTAACATACACAGATTAAACCGACTAAAAGTGAGAAATCTATTAGTAAACATCTCCAGCTTGTGTGTTGAGTATCCTGAAGTGTGCCAATTATAATGTATTTCCAGTATATGTGCTTATTGCAGTGCAGTAGTGTATATAACATAAATAAATGCCAGATAAACACCAAAAGAAAATTGAGCCATCCAGCAGAACTAAAGTAATTCAACACAACTGTTTCATTTTGTTCTTAAGTAAATACTATTGTGATCGTGTATCTCAATATGTTTCTGAGATCAACACATATTTCCCTTTTCATTTATTTGCCAGTTCTTCTTTTCCTTTTATTTACATATTAAAGTTAACTCTAAATTTATGGATCCAGCTATGCTGTGCCCATAAAGGAGTTCTAAGTTATAAAAAGAATAATTTTAATTGAACTTCTGTGTCTGAATTGCTTCACATGGTGATAATACTAAATTTGTTTAAATGATTCAACAAAAGGTTTAAATTACTGAAGAGTTTATTGTAACTCTTAACCTTACTAATACATAACTGATAATTACAGTAGGATGATCTGTATCTGAATGAATAATTCTCAAACTAGACAAATGAAAGCTATATTACATATTGTTAGAAAAATGTAGTTCATCTTCTCTGTAACCTGACTGCTCCTTAATGATATTCTTTTTCATGACTGTCAACCACTGTGCAGGAAGTGGTCCAGAACCTGTACAAACAGAGTTCTCAGGACAGTAACTGCCGCCATAAGCTGATAATCCTCATAAGACATATTTATTTGACATCTTGGGTTGAATATAAGACATGCAGTATACATGAAACCAAAAGTATCTTTTTATCAAACACTATGCTGTCACCAAACCTGTGCTGACTGCAGAAGCTCCAGAGATCGCAAAATTCCTTGTTAGAAGACATTATTTTGAAGCATGAAGTACCAAGTGTGATGATATGAGATCATGGAAAAGTATTCCAGTCAAAACTAGTATCACAGGTAATGCCATGTTGCGACTTTGTGCACAGAATGACAACTGCATACCATCCTCAGAAAAATGGTCTTACAGAATGTTTTAACAAGACTTGAGCAGATATGCTGTCGATGAACATCAATGTTGAGCAGAAGGATTGGGATACGATACTGTCAGTCGTGACATTTGCTTATAATACCGCAAGACAAGTCACCACAGGCTTCTCGCCATTTTTCCTGCTCCATGTCCGTGAACTATTCAGATTCTAATATCTGGTACATTCTGTCTGTATATAAATAGCAGAGCACTCTGCCTGAGAGGCAGTTAGTGCTGCATGTATGTTTCAGTTTCTAATAAACCTGCTTTCAGTACAAGTGCTGTGTTCAGTTGACAATCCTGCCTTCGAAGTCAATCATGCTTCCATTTCAATGCAACAATATTCGTTTACAGTAAAGAAGCAGATGTTGTGCTACTGACAGAAATACATAAAGAAATTGTAGCCATCTGAAGATGGGCAAGGTAGCCCGAAACTGGTAATGGCTTTGAAATAAAAGATTTTAAAAGCATTTGTGGCTGGTTGTATTATTCACCAACAATTATCCAGTATGGACATCAAAACATACCTTAGTTGAGATTCAAGATAGCATGACAATTATTCACATCACAGATAAAGGCCCTTTGCTATATGTTCTTTTAGAACAATTTGAAATCTTGTGGGGGGAGGGGGACCCTCAAAATTCATAAAGTGAACGAAATTAATTTAAATGGAATCTTTTAGATTTTGAACCAACCCTGTAGCTAAGAAACTTAGCTGTATTACCATACAGGATGATATTTGAAACTGTAATTTTGAATGCAGGTGTATAAATATTTTCCTGTATTATCAAGACCAGGCTTTGCTTGCAGGGGACAGCAATTGCAAAATCTATGTCTTGGAAAGAAGTCACTAGTCACACTTAATATCTATCACTTTAATTTTAATTCACTGGTTTCCTCAGAGTAACAAGAGCATCACCAAAATGTACATCATATGAAATACAAATAGAGATTTACACTATGTGAATTATTTCCAATATGGAGATCTATGTTCAGTCACAATAGTTAGCTGTCTTTGTTGATGATCATATTTTATATCCAATAGTACTTATAACATTGTGAGAAGTATGTTTAAGGTTCAGTAGCTGTAGGATGAGTTTGGTAGTGGCAAATATTAAAATTACATAGTACTTGTAATGCCCGTGGTATTATGATCCAAAGATAATGTGTGGTTGTACACAGTGGACTTTGATGTTGATTGCTGCATTTGAGCGTGAATATTGACATCTCATTTCTGCATTGGAAAGAATCTATCAAAATTCATTATTTCAATAAATCATCATTATGAGATTCTTAGCTGTTGTCCTTACCCTTTGAGTATTGTGGAGCCTGGTATTTTTTCTCATTTTCACAATTTAAGAAGTCAACCTTTTTTCTATACATTAAGTAAATGCCTTATTTGTGGTGTCTAATTGTGTAATATTTACTTCAAGTTTTCATCAATCTTAAATTGTAGTACTTTCTAATAAATTGCAGTTTTCCTTTGGTTGTGTTTAACAGGTAGGCCATGAAGATGCAATCTTGCGTCAATGGATGGATGTCTGTCACACAGAAGGAGGAATTATGGTAGCACAGCAGCATCTCCATAAACGGCCACTTTTAGTAGCTCAAATGTTAGAAGAATGGCTCAACCATTATCGAAGATTAGTGTAAGTAGCATGGAACATTGTAATTGTAATACTTTCATGGTGGGGTCTCTCTCTCTCTCTCTCTCTCTCTCGCTCTCTCTCTCTCTCCCCGTGTGTGTGTGTTTTCCAACTGAACTATCCATTTTTATATTTAACCTTTAGCTACACACACACACACACACACACACACACACACACACACACACGCTCAAAAGTTACGCCAATACACACGCTACAAATTACTCATGATGCCATACCAAAAGTAATTCTTTAGTAAATATTTAACTAGAAATGTGTCAAAAATAGACACAACCTAAGTAAGAAGTAAACATAGAAAATAGACTTAGGATAAGATATGGTATAAAAAGCAGTATGCGTCTCTAAGACATTCTGAATTATACAAAAGTATTGTCATCTTGAATAAAATTGTAAATATTTCAAATATAACTCATTACTTATGACTAACTAGGAACAAGGTTGCATAAAAAAACATAGTGATGAACAAATATTTAGAAAAATTAAATACTAATATTTCATGCTTCGTCTAGTGGAATGCTTTTTGCATACAAATCGCATACACTCTGAGCACGTTACTGTAGTTTTATTGTTGCAATGTTTATCACACTCATTGCATGGATCAGATCTTGGTAGCTCTCCTGAGGCTTAAGGGATTACTGGTAAATTGGAAGGCTTCTGGTATTTGGCTAAATATGCTTCTATATCTAGGGGCAGTGATTGTATGTGAGCTCTTTCTTTTAGACGACTTTAAAGTTGGCTAAATCCCAACTTTTCAGTCAACTCCTCTCACCCTTCCCCCTTCATTTCCAACATTGATAGGCTGTTGGCAACAAAAATAATATGGGTGTTTACTACTGCCATATCTAAAAATCTGAAAAATAATGCTAGTGGCCACCTCCTTATCCTTCGTCTTGTAAAATAGACACATTTTTGGTAATGTGAATCGATGTCACCTTTAGTAATGCTACAATCAAGAATTACTTCTGGTTTTTGTTTCCTTGCATACAGCTGGCTTAATGTGCAAGGTGGGCAGTAAAAATGATACCTTTTTATTTTTTTTTAAGGAATGTGAGATACCAGAGTGCCACAATCTGGAAAGCCAAATGAAGGTGATCTTATTGGGTGATTTCGGTTAGGAAGGAACTCGAGCGATGTCTGGCTTGTTCTTCTTCATGGTAGATAGAAAAGTGAGGCCATTTCGGAGAAGGTGCAAAGCAAGCTCATAACTTGAATAATAGTTATCGTTGTTGAATTTCTCTTTGAACCTTTCAATGGTTCTACCAATCTCTTTACGATGTCCATTGGCTTATTCGATAGAACATACTGCTCAGGACACTTCACACCACAATAAATCTCAAAATGTGACTCATAATACATTTTCGCATCTCATAAGGCATAGATTTTTATGACATATTTGACTGGCTTATCTGGCATATAGATGACTAAACCACTTCGGCCTCAAAATGGGTGGATCTTTTCGTCAATGGTGACAAATTCAATAAACAACTACTTTTTATGGAAATTTTCATTTATTTCTGAATTGGGGCTAATTTATATATCATACATCTCCTTGATCGACTGTGGCAGTCGTCAAAGCATAGGTATTGTAGGAAAAATTGAAATCTGTTTTCTCCAAAGGCAGCCTTGGCCACCATAAGACTGGCGCTACTTGTCTTCCAGACTCATGAAGCAGCAGCTCTGTACCTCTTACAACTAAAATATATAAAAGGCCTCTAAGACCCAGATTTCTGACCAAGAGGTGTCCTTACAATTTCTATCTCGGAATAAACACAACCACTTGTCTTTCTGTCTCTATATAGATTAGTGTCAATTGTAAAATACTTCATAAATGGATCAGTTTCAGTTTTAGCATCCAGTGAGACATGTCGGTCCAGGAAAAATTTTCAACAAATTACTTGAAGACGTTTTCGAGGTTTGGATCACTGGATGGCTAATCCAAAATGTTTCAGACTTTTTCCCCTGCCCCAGAAATACTTGAAATTCACTTGACAGTTCCAGACTTTCTTGGCCTTTATCCCCTGACTGTTCACTCTTGCTGGAATGTTCATCTTCATTAATTCTCTCCTTTCATCACTTTCGTATGAAAAATTGAAATTATCTTCTTGTTCTAATCTGCTTTCACACTCTTCATTAGAGAGCTCTCTTAGTAGCTCCACAATCTTTTCTGCTGTAGTATGTCTAGACCTGAAAGATGAGAAACGAAGGAATAATGAAAGGAAAAATAAAGCATATAAATGATAATCCTCAATAGAAGAATTAGACGAATGAAACAAAATTAGATAAATGTTTGTAATAGAAGTTATAATTATTATTCATTTATAAATGTATTGTACTAAAAAAGTAATGAAGTAGTTAAAAATGCTTAAATTATTGTGTATCGTGTATTATAAAAACAATTGTAAAATACCAACACATGCAAGCGGTTCGGAGTGTTGCAATGACGCAGTGTTCAGCTGACTAGCTGTAAATCACTGAGGCACGTAGTCATGTGGGAATCACATTGAGGCTCCTGGTTGTGGAATACCTGGAAGCTAAACCTCAAACTTCCCATTATAGCTGCCAAAACTCGGAAATAACGCATTTTGTTGCATGGAGAGCCACTAAGCCTGTAGGTAAGGGTTAACATTGTGCTGTTATAACAAGATTGACCTGATATGAAAAATTATCAATAATTACAAGAACAATTAAATGTACAAAACTAAATTATGAGCTAAATTCGTCAAAGTTCCCTTCATTTCACTGGTATTTATAAAATACATTTATAGTAAATTATAATAATGGAAAGTCCAGATTGGAATAAATAAAACAGTAAGGACAGTTTATAACTCACCGCAAAGACGTAGCGACAAGCACATACATAACTTTCAGCTATCGGCCATGGCCTTCTTCAGAAAATGGAACTCTCACGCAATCACACAGGCGCACAACACAGTCGTACAACCATCACCTCCGGCTGCCGCACTTCGAAGTGCGGCAGCCGAAGGTGATGGTTGTGTGACTGTGTTGTGTGCCTGTGTGATTGCGTGAGAGTTCCATTTTCTGAAGAAGGCCATGGCCAATAACTGAAAGTTATGTATGTGTGTGTCTTTTGTATGTGCCTGTCACAGCTTGTCGCCACATATTTGCAGTAAGTTGTAAACTGTCCTTACTGTATTATTTATAGTAAATTGAAACAAATCAAATGTTTAGGAGCACCATTTGTGTTACATAAATCTGATTAAGGCGGGCAGAAGAAATCAATAAATGTAATTTAATATTATCTTGTACAACAAGTGTCAGCATATTACTCATTTATACTATACAGAATACTTGTTCAATCATGTGGGCAGCATCATTACTTTTATGATTTATCATCATCATCTCCTTCCAATTCTCTTTTTAATAATAATGTTTGTGACAATTCTTCGATGTAATACTTCTTAAAAGATTGAAAAACACCTTGATTCATGGGCTGTACTAAGGAGGTTACATTAGGGGTAAGAAACGTCACTTTTATGAATTTGTCCTTTTCGTCGAAGATGATGCATGATGGATAAGTTTGCATCATGTGAAGGAGAAGTTATGTTTTCTCCCTTCTGTCAGTCTGTTGAGCTTTTACAAAGAGTACAAAATCTCCCATAAGCCATTCCATGGAAATTTTACTATCCATTTAGATGCTCTTTCGTGACGTGTAAACAATAGATAGTGAACCCATATTATAGTTTTTGAAACAACATGGTTCCTTACGTTTATTAATGAAGAGTGTAGCAAGTCAATGGCTGCCAGTAGCATTAACAGAAGCTAAAGCAGTAATACAATCTTTAATTTAGGATCTGGTGCTACTAATTGATAACGTGAACCAAAAGTTTTTCTTGGCAAGCTTTCCAATTGAGCCCAGCATTTTAAATGTTTTCAAGAATCTAACCTTCTTCCTTCAGTACACCCAGTAGTTTGATTTGAAAATCTCATCTGTCTACAGCAGTTTTTCTCATTGTATTTGGATTAATGGAATGCCTTTGTGTCAACTTAGTGTTTTTACCAGCCCATGTTTTCTTTAAAATGTGTTGGCCTTCTAAGACTTTATTTAACTTGAACTGTTTTTTCACATAGGTTGGAACCAAAGGTAGGATCTTCTGGCGATCTGTTTGTGTACACTACTCGTAAACAGCACCATCTGGTCGGTGTTTGTGGCGAGCTTCATAGTTAGACTTATCAGTCCATTAGTAGAATCAAGTTTAGATGTTAAATTTGTGTTGCTCATTCTCTCTGTTTCTGTAATTGTCAAACTTTGCTTTCATTTTATAATTTTGATGCAGATTTACCTTCCTCTGTTTTTATATTAATGTTGCATTTAAATCCCACAGAAAGGACAACACATTTACATTCAGGCATCTTATATCACAAGTTTACTTTGTGTCATAGTTTACGCAGGTGATTGTAACAGAGTGCAAATGGTTCCTATTGCTGGCAACAAAGTGCTAATGGTTGCTCTTGTCAGCAACTTTGCATTGTTACTAGTTTGGGGGGATCGAGTGGAGACAAGTGGGTAGGAGGAAGGTACATATTCAGTGCTCTTCTGTATTTATTATATACAAACAGGAGCAGCATAATTGTTGCAATAAGGATGGGCTGCAATAGTAACCACTGAAAACACAAATCAGCTTGGTATTTTTGTCTGGTGTTAATCACACAGCAAACAATGATGTTCTTAGTTAAATGTGGGCTTGTTTTATGAATGCCACACCAAGTCACAATGTGAGTGTCAAAATTACTAAAGATTTTCGGGCTATTACGCCGTGGTCTAGTGTGTGTGTGTGTGTGTGTGTGTGTGTGTGTGTGTGTGTGTGTGTGTGTCATGAGGCTACAGCCTAAACAAGTTGTAAGACTGATGTTCTTGAAACACTCTGACAAGGACCAAATAGTTTTTATTTAACTACTTAACCCTTCAGTCACCACCACAAACAAGAGAAGAAAGAAATAGATAGTTGATAAATACCATACATAGAAAGAAAACAAAATTTGAAAATGTTTTTAATAAAAGGGTCTGCTTCAGCTGTTTTACTTTTTTTAAAAAGATGACCGGTTTTGCGACTTACAGTCGCATCTTCGGGTCAAATACCTGAATAAAAAGGAAACACCAGACTATAAGCCAGTGACGAACCGGGAAAAGCCTATCTAGATGGAATAGAAATATACTTACAGTTAAAACATAAAACCAGGGGCTCGCCAATACAATCAACAACCAACCCGGCTGTCAGAACACACAAAACATCAAGGCGACAACCGCCCTCGTTGATCAAACCACTTGATAGAGCCAGACGACTGTTTTAATTATAAGTATATTTCTATTCCATCTTTATCCAGATAGGCTTTTCCTTGTTTGTCACTGGCTTATAGTCAGGTGTTTCATTTTTATTCAGGTATTTGACCCGAAGATGCGACTGTAAGTCGCAAAACCGGTCATCTTTTTTAAGTAAAAGTAAAAAGAAAAAGTATTATAGATGTATCATCTTAGCTGTGGATGCCCGTCAACAAAGGTTTAATGTTCAGTATGAAAATATTTTTAAAAATGAGGGAGAACAAAAATACAAGGAAATAGGTATGAATGTGAAGAATCAAAGAAATGTAAAATAAAATTGAGAATATCAGGTTTTGAAATTAGGTGAATAGGAGACCCCTATCAACAGAGTTTATTATGGATTATGAATGTGAAATAAGCCATGGAAAGCCAAGAATGAAATGTAGTAAATGAATGTTTTTAATAGACATGCTTCCAAGAAATGTTGTGCATAATTTTCCTGATTGTGGGGTAATATAGATAGAGATTTAGACACCGACAGAACTCGATGATCCATCACATTCTTAATGAAGCCAAAGTTTTCTTTGCAGACATGCCAAACAACGCCGAAATAAACATAGAGGAAAATTGTAAAAAGTGATGAATTTTAAAGAAAAATCCTTTTTGTGAATTATTTATACATTTTTGAACTTAAATATTTATCGTCTTCCTAGACATTTAGTGTCCATAATAAAAACAAAATGAAATGACACAAAGCTGAAGTAGAAAGACTAATTATTTTTCAATTACGCAATTGCTGTCTGCCACTGAAAGATAATGCCAACCTATAAATATCAAGATGTGTGTTGGCAGTCAAGTGGTCTACAATCACCCAATAAAGCTACTTGTTTGAAAAGTTGATGCCAAACTGACAATTTTAACAGTCCTTAGAATATTGTTAACCAGGTTAAGGCTATAAATATGGAATAAACATATGAAGGGAAAAATGGAAAGAAGGTGTTCATCGACAGCTTAGAAATTTTTCAGGAAAAGCATTTGAAGGGTACACAGAAATAACAGGTTCATTGACATCTTGGAAATTTTTCAGGAGAAGCGTTTAATATTTTATTCAGTGTAGAAAGTGCGTTTTTAAAACTATTCATGTCTCTTTGTCACATACCTTAAAAGGAGTGTCTGACATGGATGTTCTATATTGAATATAAGACGACATGTGTTTTGCAATTTTTTTATAGTAGCTCACTAGTTTTTGAAAAAAAAAAAAAAAAAAAAAATCAAGGGCCAGTGCTATGCATCAAAATAGTGTCTTACCTGTAGATATAACAATACTTTGTGGTGAGTTGCAAACTATCCTTTCCAGAGATGTTTGATGAGCCACAGAGAGGCGCACACACACAATAAAATAAAATAAAAAAAAAAAATAAAAAAAAAACCACACAACTGAAGCTTTCAGCTGTTATGCCTTCATCTGCCACAGAGAACACACACACACCGTCTCTGGCTGCTGCAGCTGGACTGCAATCCAAAGCTTCAGTTTTGTTTATTCTTTTGTGTGTGCCTTTCTGCATGCATTTGACGATATCAGCATATTTGCAATACCTTTTGTTGTCTTTATTTGTAAAGTAGAGAATTGGGAATTGTGATTAATATTCAATTAAGTATATTATCTGTTTAAAGTTGTTTTGTGGCACACTGCAAAAACAATAAAAATTAAGAAATTAATAAAATAAACTTTAAAAACTTCTAAAGTATATTATTATGTAATTCCAATTACTGACTGTCTAATCATCAGCATTCCACAGCCAGTAGAGTAAAATTTATCATAAAAACAACCAAAACACACTTCTCACACCATGCACAACACAGAAATGACATATTGCCAACACACACATCTTGTCTGAGATATCATTCATGGAAAACATACCTTATTTATATTCCTGAAGACAGGTCTATCATATATTAATGTCAATGCATACCAAAAGTATAAAAACACATCTTGGAAGATAAGTGTGGACATCTGCTTATTACCCAAGGCATGAATTTTAATAGCGTCTGCTTTCCTGTACTGTGGCATGGTTTTGAAGTCTTGCAATCATGTATGCTGTACATTCTGTGAGAAATATTTGTGTTTTGCGTCTTTGTGTGACAAGTTTCATCCTACAGGCTGAGAAAACACTAAGGAATAGATGGCAAGTAATTGTAATTGCATAATAATGTACTTCAGAAGTTTTTTTTAATTATTTCTTATTTTTATTGTTTTTGCACTTTGTATCACTAATAAAACAGCTGTAAACAGATAAACACTTAATTGGATATTAATCACACTTTCTGCTGCTCTACTTCAAAATACGGCAAGAAAGGATATTACAAATATGAGAATATTATCAAATACATAAAAAAAAAAACTATCAAAAATTGTCATGATGGAGCTTGAAACCTGGATCCATGTTTTGACAGTCCAAGCCATGGAACAATCCACCGGCGATGGCACTTTCCAAGTCACTCGTATTTACGATTACCCAATCTACAGCATAAAATCACAAAAACATTAATTACTCAAATGTCATTAACTTTCACCCTATATAAACTAGTAAAAAATGCTCTTCTTCAGATGATCTTTAGATGAATGACACTGAAAACACTATTTGACCTCAACTTTTTCGAAAACTTCATTGTCATGCAAAAATATTAAACATTGTGTCTTTATATTCAATAAGGAACATTCGTGTAAAATTTGACTGAAATCAGTGACTCACATGTCAGACTCTCTCTTTGTTAGTCATTTAATTATAAATGATCAGATAAATCAAGATGATTTCTGGTCTACCTCTTCAGCAGGCACTAAGAGAAGCTGGCAACTGTCCAGGATGGAGACACTCAGTTCATGGAGCCATAACGCTCAGAAATGTGCACAATGGCGATGAGATACTTCTTAAACATATAAATCACTAATAGTATAGAAAATGAACAAATTAGGTTAAGTTACGTCAAGTTGGATGGAGATACTCTCATCGCATACACTACATGTATCCATCCTTGGATACCCAAACGGGATGTTGAAGTCCTGTGAAAATATCCCCCTGCCCATCTCTTTAGCTCACTTTTAGATCAGGATATTCTACTTGGAACATTTTCATAATATTCAGTTCTTCTGGTAGGTAAATTTTCAAATAATCATTCTAGCTATAGTGGCTTTGATGACCTATAAAGGTATTTATATGCTGATGTATATTTCTATCAGTTTCAATATTAAATTTGTTGTGATGACTGACATTTTTTCCACTCATATTCCTCCCCCCCCCCCGCCCCCCCTTCCAAGGGGGGCCATAGCTCTTTCATGGGTACGTGTGTGGCACGCACGGGTCCCCGAGCCATTGCAGCCTTTTTTCCTACTTTCCCCAGGCTGCATTACCTCTCCTAGTTCCCCCTCCTTTCCATCCCAATCGCTCCCTCCCATCCTCTCCAACCCCGTCTCTCGGCGTTTCTCTAGGTGACAGTTTGGCTATTCCATGGTACCGATTGTCCTGCACTTTTGGTTTTTGTCTGCTGTTTACACCGGTTTTTGGCCCAGTTTGGTTCCCCTCGGGGTTTGACCTTCAATAGCAAAATCCTCTGATAACGTGTGAGCCAATTGGGGGGGGGGGGGGGGGTGTTTTGTTATGTTCCCTTTGGCTGAGCCCCGTGATACCACAGGGATCACACTACTGGTGTCTGAGCTGCGACCTCTCCATGCAAGCCAAGGAGTTGATGTCTGTCCTTGGGGGTATCAGAACTCCCAGCAATGGCCATCGTGCCAGGTGGCCTTTGCTGAGGCTGGGTGGCACCCATGGAGAGAGCCCCTGTTTCGGAGTGGGTGACACCAGGGCAGACGTCTAGCACTATGAAAAGAGTTAAACTTCAAAATAGTCGTGCATTGGCCGTCTCAAGACAGGAAGAGGTCTTTCAATGCTGCTACTGCAGATACAAGGATGTTTCCCTTCCTCACTACCCCTTGGGAGTAAAGCCAGGCTCGCCGGTTAGGAGCAAAACCCTTTCCTCACAACCTGGTTAGCATAAGGACTGATAGAGGAACTTTCACTACCACTAAACCACTGTTCTTTGTTGAGATCATAGAGGACAAGGTTGGTGAAGTGGAATCCATGAGTAAACTTAGATCTGGTTCATTGCTTATTAAAACAGTCTCGGAAGCTCAGTCTGACCTCCTCCTTCAAACTGATGAGGAGCTTAGGAACAACCTCGAGCGGCGTGGTGTACATTTTGTTTGCCGCGTTCAGAGGGGACCTAAAGACAACCGCGTTGGTACTGGTGCCTTTATCTTGGCCTTCGAGGGGGACACACTCCCAGAGAAGGTCAAGATAATGATATATCAGTGTGATGTGAAGCCCTACATTCCACCCCCCATGCGATGTTTTCAATGCATGCGGTTTGGCCATACGTCCTCTCGGTGTACAGCAGTCCCCGTATGCGGTGTTTGTGGACGCCCACTACATGAGGGGAGCCCAAGTGTTCCTCCACCAGTGTGTGTCAACTGTCATCAACACCACTCTTCACGGTCGCCAGATTGCTCTATGTTCAAGAAAGAAACGAAAATACAAGAGTACAAATCACTGGAGCCTTAGACATACCCTGAGGCCCGCAGTAAGTATGAATGTCTGCATCCTGTGCAGAAGGAGACTCCTTTGCTACAACATTATCTTCTAACCTTTCACCCTTCCCTTCCCGAACCATCTCCCCCTACATCCACCCCCCCTCACATCACCCTCTCCTGTAGCTCCTGTAGCCCTCCCTCTGTGTACCACCCCTTCCCAGCTGGAGAAGTGCACCCCGTCGTTCCCCAGACCGGAGATCTTTGACCTCCCGTCAGCGATCGGACTCAGTCGGTGAGTTCAAAGGTCGCCCGATCTTCGTCAGTACCAGGCCTTACTGACAAAAGTTCTCTCTCTGGGACTGGTCCTCCCCGTCCCACAAGAGAGAAAGAGAAGGAGAAGAATAAGAAGAAACCAAAGTTGCAGGATAAAGCCCTTCCGGTACCACCGGAGGTGCCAACTGTGCTTTCGCAATTCGCTCATCCCATTGAGCCTGAGGCTGATCAGCTACTTATGGATGTCGTCCCTTATTTGGTGACGGACGCTGACAAAGCAGCGTGACAGACGTTACCCCATTCGCTTCCCACCTAGATCGTCGTGATGTGATCATCTAATGGAATTGTAATGGCTACTACCATCACCTCTTGGAGATTAAACAGCTAATCTCTCTCTCTTCTGCAGCCTGTGTCGTCCTGCAGGAATCGCGGTTTATGAATGCACATTCACCGACCCTCCATGGGTTCCGTGCTTTTTGTCGAAACCAGGTTTGTCCCCTCGAGGCGTCTGGTGGGGTTTGTACATTGGTCCGGACATATATTGTCAGTACCTGGATTCCTCTCCAAACTCCATTGGAAGCGGTTGCTGTCTGGGTTCACTTGTACACCCCGTTAACCATTTGCAACCTCTACCTTCCCCCTGACAGGCCACCTACACTTGCTGCCCTTGTTGCCCTCCTTCAGCAACTCCCCCCTCCTTACCTCATCCTTGGGTACTCCAATGCCCACCATCCTTTGTGGGGCAGTGTTTATACGTCTAGCCGGGGCCGCCTCATACACCAGTTTCTTGCTGACTACGACCTGTGCCTTCTCAACGATGGTTCCCCAACCCATTTTAGTACCACTCACGGCACCTTTTCTGCCATAGACCTCTCTCTCACTTCTCCTCCTCTCCTCCCTTTATTTCACTAGTCGACACATGACGACCTCTGCGATAGCGATCACTTTCCGTTGTTCCTTTCACTTCCCACACACCTAACACGAGCCAGGGTATCCCATTGTGTTTTCCGCCATGCTAATTGGCCACTATATACATCCCAGGTTGTTTTCCCATCTTCCCCCTCAGGCTGTATTGATGATATTATAAGCCAAATGACCAACATGATTACTCAAGCTGCCAACTCTGCTGTTCCCCAGTGGACAGGCCCTCCTACTCGCCGGCCGGTCCCATGGTGGAACGTAACTTTTGCCGCAGCCATTCGCGAGCGCTGTAGGGCCTTGCAACATCTTAAGCGCACCCATCCCTCACTGGTCTCATACATTTCAAATGTCTGCGTGCCAGAGCTCGTTACTTAATCAAACAAATTAAGTGGGCATGCTGGGAGCATTTTGTCTCCTCCTTGGGCTCTTCTGTCCCTCTGACACGAGTGTGGGCTATGCTCCGATCTATCCAAGGTAGCTGGCGGCTGCCTTCCATCCCTGGCCTTGCCCTGTCTGATGGGGTCTGTACAGAGCCATCCGTCCTTGCAGAACATCTTGCAACTCACTTCGCCATTGTATCAGCAACAACTTCATATCCGGCAAACTTTCTTCTTAATAAACACCAGGCAGAAACCTTCAAATTAGGTTTTACTTCTCACCAGGTGGAACCATATAACGAACCTTTTACTGACTGGGAACTATCGCTGGCCGTCTCCTCTTCTCATGATTCAGAACCTGCCCCTGATGATATCCATAATCAATTGCTGAAACACCTCAACCTTCACAACAATTTCTTCTCCAAGTTTATAACTGTATTTGGCTTCAAGGTGTCTTCCCCTCCCAGTGGAGGGAGAGTATTGTGGTCCCTGCCCTCAAGCCTGGCAAGGACCCGTCGTCACTGGACAGTTATCAGCCAATAAGCCTGACAAATGTCCCCTGTAAATTACTTGAAAGAATGGTAGCCCACAAAATATGCTGGGTTCTTGAATCCCGGGGACTTCTCTCACCTTAACAGAGTGGGTTCTTGGAGGGATGATCCCCTATTGACCATTTACTTCGACTGGAGGTGGCGATCAGACAGGCCTTCTCTAAATGACAACATCTTGTTGCAGTCTTCTTCGATCTTCATAAGGCGTACGACACTGCTTGGCGTCATCATGTTTTATGTTCTCTTCATGACTGGGGCCTCAGACTCCTTACCATTTTTTATCCATCAGTTTTTATCCCACCGCCTGTTCCGTGTCAGAGTTGGCTCTTCATTCAGCTCCCCTCGAATACAGGAGAACGACGTCCCCCAGGGCTCAGTGTTGAGTATTACACTCTTTCTAATCGCCATCAATGGGTTGGTGAGCACTGTTGGGTCGCTGGTAACCCCGGCACTGTATGTTGACAACTTATGCATATGGTACAACTCCTACTCAGTAGTCTCTGCTGAACGTCAGCTCCAGAGTGCCGTTAGTAACTTGTGGTTTAGAAGTTTGGGCTCACTTCCAGAGCTATGGGTGTGGACACTGCCCTCAGTTGGTTTTAGTCTTGTTCGTGAGATGATTTTAATTCCTAGTGGAATGGTCTTTTAGCTTTCCCCCATTTTTTCGTTGGGTTCTGTGGCAACTCCAATTCGGAGTTAATAGGGACTGATGACCTCGTTGTTTGGTCCCTCATTTCCATCAACACACACACACACCCACTCATGTTTATAGTTGGTGCAGCATGATGTCATTCTGGAAACATCCCCTAGCCTATGGCTAAGCCATGTGTTCACCACATCCTTCCTTCCACTAGTGCTAGTCCTGCAATTTTCTCAGGATCACTTCTGTGAAGTTTGAAAAGTAGGTGAGGCTCAGACAGCAGAGTGCTTGTTCGTGAAAGGTAAAGGTCCCATGTTCAAATTCTGGTTTTAATCTTACAGGAATTTCTTAGCAACACACACTCCACTGCAGAGTGAAAATATCATTATGGAATATGCTTCTACATTGCAACATTTTAAGATTGTCGGAGTGAACAATTCAATGGGCCCGTTTGCTTTTTCTCTGAAAAATGACAATGGGACCCTTCTTTCCATGTATGGGATTTCTTCTTTTGTCATTTTTTTGCCAAAGGAACTCCTTTTCTCATAACAAGAATAGTCCATATTAAAGTACACATTGATTGCAACATGTGGTAAACAGATCATCATTTTGGAAAAAACGTTGATGAGTCCCTTTTTTTTTTTTTTTTTTTTTTTTTTTTTTCATAGACCTTTCATATGTATTCCCAGTGTTCAAACTTTCTTGTCTCAGGCTGGCCTTATATGTCTGTAACTCTGCTGTATGGCATTGCTGTCAGTTGTTAAAGAAGGCTTCACATGTTCATGGCATTAGAGCAACAAAGTGTGATTGTTTTCTGTGGAGCAAGAGGTGAATTCCCACAGGGATCTACAGGGAAATTCAGCCCACAATAGGGGGAAAGTGTCTCGCTTTGAGAAGAGTGAAGTGGTGGTATTGTGAATCTTGCATGACAATGAGTAATTATTATTATTTTGATTGCAAGCTTAAAACCCATCCCTGCCCTACTGTTTCTTTTAGATTTCAGTCTCGAGTAATTGAAATCATGGTTTTCCATTTCATTACACATTACTTCATGCACTGTCAGTAACAAAATCTGAGTGTTTTAACTTCTAAACCTGATACTCTTACATTCTCTTAATGCAAGTCAAAAAATTTTCTATTACTACTTTCCAATTATCAGTGACGTTGGCCTCCTGAGATTTAAGACCACCCTATACTTTTATTTATTGCTAATGTCCTCCAACATTTTATTACTTTCTTGTTGTGTCGTATATTTTCCTCCAGTGCTTCATTGACATTGTCTTCTAACTTTTTATTTTTATTTTTTTCCTCTAACATATCTTTCATAATATCTATTGAAATTATAAGAGTGGTGACAGGTGTAGACTAAAAGCAGAATACTATGTAAACAAATCCAAACTAGATGACTGCATTGGCATTTAACTGTTGATGCAATTGTTAATCGTTCCTGAAAATTGTATCACGCAACATTGTGTAGCCAAAGATGTGAGGACATTCAGGGTCATGTAGAATGCTACATAGTGTGTTGGCTGCAAAAGTGTAAGTAGTTTTCGCCAAACGTACTGAAAACTTCTCGGTGTCATAGCTGTGGTTTTCTATGCTCTTATGTTATACTGTGCACCCAACTATGAAGATAGTGTGTCTAGCCAGCCATTCACTACAGTTTATTAACCCAGAAGTTCCTGCATTATGAGCATTTTGCTCAGAAAGTTTTAAAACAATGGCCAGTTTGTGATTTTTAAATAGTCAAGTGTGTTTTCTTTGTAAAACAAGAAAAAAAATTTTATTTACACAGATTAAGTAAATTTCAAACTGCTGTATAAGTCCTATATAAATTTCAAATTGCATAACTTTTAAAGCACGACTTCTTGCTGGTTAAAATAGTGCTGTAGAGTAATACACACATGTGATCAGAGGGTTCTTAGATGACATTGATAATTATGTAATCTGCAGTGATACTGATTTTTGAGGCCAGAAGTGCAGGGAATTAAAGAAATAAGTTTATGGCTTGTTGTAAATCAATTGATGCTTTTTTTATTTATTTAGATTTACTAATTGGTATTGGTATCTCATTTTTATGAAACTAAGTAGGCTGAAGTTACCTGTGAAAACGCCAGGCAAATTCGTGAATAGTTTGTGGACATAATTGGTTTCTAATAGATGAACAGACTGACATGGCGGTCACTGGAAACACTTAAAATTACGATATCTGTCTTTTTTTCATAATTCTATTTTGATAAATCCTAAACCTTTCTTTGCATAAGTTTCCTGTTAAAACCGCATGAAAATTCGTGCAGTGATTGAAGCGAACAGTGACAGGCCTACGTTTACATATTTATTATTCGTACAGATGTGTTGTTCAATTGTATAATTTTGCAGGAATATATTGATTTGTACAAGTTCTGTATGTCGGTAAAATCTTTTCCGAATACGGTTAGTAGTAAAGAGGTAATAGATTTAAACATTATGCTTGATGGGGTGGTTTTCCGTGAACGTTACTCTTTGTCTTCATATGTCATGAACTACTTTTTGTACTGTGATACAATTTCGGATGTACGTTCAGCTTTAAGTGTGAATTCCGTCTGCAAAATTTCCTGCAGGTACAATTTGTAGTGTAGCAGTTATAAATTGTAATGTGATTCCAAATGCCATAGTTTTGATCCATGTACATCGGAAAAGTAGTAAGCGATAAACTTTTTGTTGTGGTTGTCAGTGAGAAAAAGTTTTAGAAAGATTCAAAATTATGTTTACAATTTATTGCAAGCCGCCAAGTGCTCTCATTCTCAAATAGTTGACGAATAAAATCACGCCACACACACCACAAGGTGGAACAGATATCATTGTGTATGACATATCATATAAACTATGTATCGTATGTGGTTTTTGCAACCACAGCAAATGGTTTCTGTCTACCCCCTGGGGGGAGGGCCAGGTGCATCGGCTCGGGGAGAAACCCTTCCCACGTTACCTGGTCTGTACCAGGACAGATGGAGGGACTTTCACCATCACCAAACCAATGTTCTTTGTTGAACACCTCAAGGATAAGTTTCGTGGAGTTGAAACAATGAGCAAGATGCGTACTGGATCACTGCTCATCAAAACAATCTCTGCTGTCCAATCTGCAGCTCTGTGTGCCTGCGACCATCTTGGCGACGTTCCAGTGTCATTAACCCCCCATCAGTTGTTAAACATGGTGCAGGGTTATCTTCCATCGCAACCTCCTCCTCCTCCAAACTGATGAGAAACTCCAGGCCAACCTCGAACGGCGAGGTGTTCATTTTGTTCGCCATGTGCAGTGAGGCCGTAAGGATCATTGTGTGGTTACTGGCACATTTATCTTGGCCTTCGAGGGGAATACTCTCCCAGAAAAGGTCAAGGTAATGATCCGTCATTGTGATGTAAAGCAGTATGTTCCACTTCCCATGCGATGCTTCCGATGTATGCAGTTCGGGCATATGTCATCTCGTTACACAACGGTCCCTGTATTTGGTGAATGTGGACGTCCACTCCATGAGAGGAACCCC
The DNA here is from genome assembly GCA_026315105.1 of Locusta migratoria. Classification (NCBI taxonomy): domain Eukaryota; kingdom Metazoa; phylum Arthropoda; class Insecta; order Orthoptera; family Acrididae; genus Locusta; species Locusta migratoria. The sequence goes on from CM048746.1 coordinate 615,225,564, forward strand.
TGTATTCCAACTCCCATATGTGTTAAATGTCATGAGCACCACTCTGCAGATTGTCCTGTATATAAAAAGGAGAAGAAGATTCAAGAGTACAAGTCCCTTGACCGCCTTACGTACCAGGAGGCCCACTGAAAATTTGAGCGTCTGCACCCTGTGCAATTGTCTACTAGTTACGCCTTGGTTACATCCTTTACACCTCCCCCTTCCTCATCCCATTCCCACCGTATTCTTCCCTTCCCCCTCCTGCACCTTCCTTGCCCTCCTCTCAGTGGCCCCCTTCCTCCTCCTGGCCAGAGAAGTGCTTCCCTTCTCTCTGGCACTTGCTGGTGAAGGTGCCCCCTCCCAGGGTTCCTCTTCCCGGCATCCGGACATCCAGTCCAATAATCCCAAGGTCACCCGATCCTCGTCAGTGCCAGACCTTTCTGACACCAGCTCTCTCTCTCTCTCTCTCTCTCTCTCTCTCTCTCTCTCTCTCTCTCTCTCTCTCTCTCTCTCTCTGTGTGTGTGTGTGTGTGTGTGTGTGTGTGTGTGTGTGTGTGTTAATGGAAAAACATTTTAGACAAACCCCCACCCCTTAGCATCATTCAGTTCACTCATCTTCTCTTCTCTTTACTACTTGATCTTTCCTCTTTGGTTATATATATCCTCTCTGGCTTGGCTCAGTATGAACATGCAGTATCTCTGATGTCCACACTCCTGAAACACCACCTTCATGACCTAGGTTGTGAATTACCTTTCCCTTCTGTTCCCATCCTTTTTTCTTCCCTTCTCTCCCACCCGAGGAAGGAACTGTGTTGCGAAAGCTTGTCTTTTTTCGTCCCCTTTTTTTCTGTTTCTTCATTTGTGTAACTGTCGGCGGTACAGCACAATGGTAAGTACTGGCCAGCCAATCATCTGTTTTGAAAAATAATTTATCATCTCTGAGGAGAATTTTCATCATTAATTGAAGTTCATCTAACAATTACAGATCGCTTCTCCTACTCGACTATGTCGAATGTTGATATACTGTATTCTGTAGTGTTGCCAACATTTGCACCGTGTGGGCAACGGACTCTGCAGTTTAGCCCCACAGGAAATCTGCATGTGCAGAATGACTTATCTGGTCCACCACATAGATGAAGAAAAGTTGTTTTCACTTCATCAAGTTCTCAGTGGTGTTTTTTTTTTTTTTTTTTTTTTTTTTTTTTTTTTTGTCTCCTCTCTAAAATGTACCCCGCTGCAAGTTTCTGCCATATACAGGGCTTGGTGACGTAGCCTGATACATCTTGTAACTTCAGTTTGTCTGGTTAGGTAGTTAGTTCTCTCCCAACTCTGCATATCACTTGAAACATATTTAACTATTAATTTTGATGTACTGTTGGGAATCAAAGTGCAAAAATGCTTTGTTCCTTTGTCAGTGCCTCTTCAAGCCGGCTCTTTAATACTTCTGAAGCAGCGTAGTCTTCACTCAAATAGATCTCGTGTAGTTTGGATCTGATTTTGGTATGGCTTTTGCAAACTTGCACGAGCTGCCAGTTTCTTAACTGAACCCCCTGCTCCATCACAAGGCTTTTTACCATGTGCTGTGGCTGAAAAGTGCCACTCAGCTTTTATGTTGATGCCTTCCCCATGAAGGCAAAGGTTCTGGAAGTTTTTATTTTTGTAGTGAACAGCAGAACTGTCAGAATAATAGTATCTTTTTTGGAAGCTTTGAAATTTGTTAGATAAGAAATAAGCTTCTTTTGAAAGAGGTAAACTGCAGTTCTGTTGCTTCCCCCCCCCCCCCTTACCTTTCAGTATATTTCAATGAAGTTCCTGTTTGTTAAAGGCCAGTTTGGTCAAACTAGGGCTGTTAGTAAAATAAGAGTCTGGAATATTTTTTAACAATGAACCCATCATCATCCCACATTTAAATTTTGCCACGTGATTTACAACAGATGAAGTAGTTAGGGAAATATTTTCAGTTGTGTACTTTTTGTCAAAAAATTAAATCAAAATATTAATTAGTATTTTGAAAAAGGTTATTAATTAGAAGCTATGTATATCACTGGAAAGAGCATGATAAATGCTAAAAAATGACACATTTCCCAGCTCTCTAGCTCAATTAGGGCAGCTCTTAGAGCAATTAAAAAAAAATTCCGTTAACTCATTTTTGGCCATTTTTTGAAAAGTTTACATGACCATATTTTAGGAATGGTTTGAGGTAAAAAACTGAAATTTGGTATTTTTCTTAGTTTCAGCACCCCACTATAAGTATACCAACTTTCAGTAAAATCTTAAGAGGGTGAGGTAAAATTTTTATATAAAATGTGTTGATTTGACATGGAATGACTCTCAATGTTAAAGTTGGTAAGCTCATATCATCTTAATGAAAAGTCAGTCTGCCTTTACTGCTACCTTATTGTAATCAGGGACCAAACAATTTACTTTACCAGCATTATTTTTTCCCTCTTCTTTCCCAGTTCTCATATGCTGTAAAAAGGATAATTACTTATAATTTTCCACAGAATACTTTAATTTTGTTTATTTACTTAACTCTCACTTTAACAATCTGTTTTTCTAATATGTTTACTTTGTCTATGTAGTTGTGTAATGCAGTTGAGATTTTTCATTTACAAAATGTGAAAAGGATAGGTTGCAACTCACCATAAAGATGAAATGCTGAGCTGCAGACACAATGAAAAGACAATCACACAGCTTAGCTGTTGCCCAAAGCCTTCATCAGAGAAAGTTGTGAGATGGCGACAATTATTATTATTATTTATTTATTTATTTATTTATTTTATTAATTGTCTGTCTCTGCTTAGCATATGTCATTATGGTGAGATGCCATCAGTCCTTTGTAGCTGGACTTTAAATTGTTGGATATTTTATAGTGTAGTGTTACTTTTAATTGTTGACTCAAGCCCTCCGGGTGTCAATTAATAAAAGTAGTAATTGTGTTTCAGACAGGTAGCAAATGCACCATTCGTTCGTCCAACTCCAATACAGGATTATTCAAGTGACGGTGGTGAAACTGATGATGAGTAGGTAGATGTGAAGATCTGCTTTGTAAATGAGTACATAATGGATACAAGTAAGTGCACAGAAGATAGAACTAGCAGAAAGTGCTAGTGAAAATGGGACACTGCGCTATCCATTCGAAGATTTTGTTAACAGTGTGCGAATAAATTTTAAAAATATTTATTAGAAGACTTTTAGTGACAGTATTTGCAGCTGAGTTTGAAGATGAAACGTTTTCTCTCTACCTGTTCAAAACTTAAATAAAAGATACAGTGTTGATCCAATTCCAGTAATACTTATAAACTGTGACTTACTATGGAGCACTTGCTAATATATTTTTCTTCCAAAGAATTATTGTGCTGTAGAATTATATTTCAAAGTCTATTATTTGTTATTTCACAAACAGTAAGTTTTGCCTCTGAAAATGTTATGATAGTTGACATGAGAGAGTCAATCTTCTGTAATAATTGTACACTAAAGCACTGATTGTCATCCACTCTCAACAGATAACCCATTTTTTTATGTCCCCTTTTATATTCTCTTCATTTCATCAAGCACAGTCTTCTTATAAAATGCATAGATTAAATAACTTTGCATGTACAAAGCTGTGAGATATTTGTTTTGTCAGAACTGGCAGTAGTCAGACTTAAGATATTATTATTTGTTTTGTTGTAATTAAACTGTTGTTTGTTTTTTCTTTTGTTTGTGATTATTCGCACCTGTTCTCCCAAGTCGCATTTTGTTATACCCAGATTATTTAGTAACATGTTGAGTTACTTTGTATATTTATTATTTTTACTTTTATTTTGCTTAATACAAGGTTTTCTTCAGGCTCTTGTCAATACAGGTATTTGTATTCATCACAAGTAAAACATTCAGAGCTTTCAGAATGTACAGTGAATCCTCAAATTAACATAATTAGTTTTTCATCATATAATTAAAAACTTTTCTTATACAGTTATCAAAATATTCCATTAAAAACAAAATTATACATTTACAGTGGTATGAAAGTGAAGTAGTATTTGTTTTATTTTCAGATATAATCTGAATGGTATATTGTCTGAAGCAAGCACAAAGAAAAAGTTTTAAAAGTGCAAGCTTATTTTAAATTGTTACGCTGATGCCAATAATAGATTCTCACTGTTAATGTTTCATAAGTGAGAACTATATATATATATATATATATATATATATATATATATATATATATATATATATATATATATATAGTATAAAATAAAGATTTTTGACTTACCTAAAGTACAGGCTGGTCGATAGGAACACTAAACACACACAAAAACACACAACCATTCGAGCTTTCGCCACCAGTGGTGGCTTCTTCGGGAAAAAGAGGGAGGAAGGAGAGGAGAAAGGGAAGGATACGGGTTTTAAGGAAGTGGAAAAGGAGCCATTCCAATCCCAGGAGTGGAAGGACTTACCTTAGGGGACAAAAAGGAAGGTAAACAAATACACACACACTCACACATATCCACATCCAAACACACTTAGGCACAGGGTTTCTACAAATGTCTGCCTAAGTGTGTTTGGATGTGGATATGTGTGAGTGTGTGTGTATTTGTTTACCTTCCTTTTTGTCCCCTAAGGTAAGTCCTTCCACTCCTGGGATTGGAATGGCTCCTTTTCCACTTCCTTAAAACCCGTATCCTTCCCTTTCTCCTCTCCTTCCTCCCTCTTTTTCCCGAAGAAGCCACCACTGGTGGCGAAAGCTCGAATGGTTGTGTGTTTTTGTGTGTGTTTAGTGTTCCTATCGACCAGCCTGTACTTTAGGTAAGTCAAAAATCTTTATTTTATACCATTTTCCTACCTGGAAGGTCTCCTTCTATAATATTATATATATATATATATATATATATATATATATATATATATATATATATATATATATATATATAGGTTTCATATCTACACATGATATTGAAGATGTTGCCTGGAAGTATGAAGACCCTGGCAGTGCGAAGCAAAGTCATGGATGTACCATTTTAATCAAAAAATAATATTAATGTATTGAAAACCCATGTTTGCACACAGCTAGTACTACCGAAAAAATTCACACACAACCAGTTTGTCATTAATAGACCATCTTCTGATGTCGGCTTACGATAGAAAATTCAAACTTGCTACCATCATAAATCACTGTGGCACACTCAAAACTCTCAATTTGTCTCAAATGGAAAACAATATATAGTATCAGTTAATTTTGTGATGAAGTGCTTATCAAAACTTAATTAACAAGCTATTCTCAGTACAGACATATTTCAAGGGTGTTTGATGGTTAGGAAAAGATTCTCCGCCACACAAATGAGCAGTTATATATTTTCAAGACACAGGTAACATTCAACCTATGGTACCTTGCTAATATTAACTCGTGGTAAATTACAAAGAATAGGAAGCATGAAGACAGCCTGTTTTGGATATAATGTCTGCTCATAATAGATTACATTGTATAAAATGAAGTAGAGTGCTATTTTATATAGTACATATGAAAGAATAAATTGGAGCAAGAAAACATAACTGTCTCAAGAAAAATGTCCCATATTATCTAAATACTGTACATCACAGAAAAGAACACTTCCATAAAAATTAAAATGGTTAGAAAAAGGGAGCACACAGCTTGAAACCAATAAATATATTTAGTAAACAATTTAAGAAGAATATTATTATCTTATGTATCACTGCCATTATATGTAAGTGGACAGAACATTCTTCACAGTTCACTACTCCTGAATAACATAACTCAGATTTACTATACCAAAATCTGTGAAAAGAAAGAAAATGCAATCAGTGTAAAATAAAATAAAAAAATAAAAAAAATCCCTGGTGTCACTGTACAGGCCTGGTACTCGTTCCGTAGTTCGTAATAATGGTCGTGAAATACTGAAAAATGTAAGTATATAGGGAGCACACACTCATATAAAGCTAAAGTACCAGCTGTGACTGGGAGTTGCAATTGTGTGATTGTACTTGTCTTTACGTCAGTCTGTTGCACAGCAATCGCCTTTATGGTGAATTGTCATCCTTATGATGAAACACACAACAATTTAAAAAATGATTATCTTGCATTTGGTGTAAGTAGAATATTAAAGAAAATAAAAAAAGTTTATTCCATGTCTCTTATGAAAATGAAACTGCTATTCTTTCTGCATTCAGATCTTATGGTGACAAATTTCCTAAAAAGTAAATACATTTCATTAAGTGGAATAACAGTAACATTATGTACTATTTGTCACTAAATCTTCTTTTAAAATTGTTACATCTTGGTACAGTGAGAGATGTCAGCTGAACTTATGGGCGAACATCTGCTGTGGCACTGTACATACATTATAATCCCTTGAGCTTCATAATGACTTGGTGCAGCTGCAGCATGTAACTGTGCACATGGAAAACAATAAGATTGGGAACATCAAGCACATTTTTACAGTTGCAGTTTTTTAAGATACATTAACTTGAAAGCATTAAGATTTCTTTCAACACAAAGTTTTAAAGCAAACCTTACATACCTACCATTTCCTGAAAGTCACAGAGAGCAGAATAATTACACAGTTGTCATTACATGAATTTAATACTTTGTTTCCAAATGAAGAATATCGAGTATATCACTTGATCAAGTTCCTGAAAACGTGTGTACAGATAAGTGAAAATAAACATAATAACGACAAAATACATTGATTTCCCATTTTTAGTAAAAATGCGTACATCTTGCACACGATTTGGTTTGGATTATTTTTGGCTGATATGAACTTGAACTCATGGAAAGCAAACTCGTTGGGAACATAACCACTTCCTAAGGCCTTTAAAATAATATGGTACAAACTCATTATTGACTCTGTAACTATTACATTACTGGTTTTTGTAACTGTATTTTTCACCGTATTCACACAGTTATGTAATTAAAAATAAAACAGTTTGTATATACTGTATAAATTTTGTAGTATGTACATCTCAGGTTATCTTGTGTGATGTTTATTCATTCAAGACATCTCTTGTGTAGAATGTCAGTAAAGATGTCATGTTCTTTGTCAATTCCTGACTTTGTGTTTTCATGACACCACTTGGATCTTTCCATGCACCTTCATGTGTGTTTTTGTTATGGTAGCCATGTGGGAATGGCCACTTGGTTCTAAGTGCCGCTCCTGCCGGAGGCTTGAGTCCTTCCTTGAGGATGAGTGTGTGTGTGTGTGTGTGTGTGTGTGTGTGTGTGTGTGTGTGTGTGTGTTGTCCTTAAGTCGTCCTGTCAAGGGACATGGAAACGCACGTGGAGGAGGAACTGGTGATGTCACAGTGCGGAATTAGATGTTCCACTGCCCTGTGGAGCGTGGAACAAAGGTCCGGCATGTTAGATTTTTGCTTCAGGGAGTGGAATTTGGCCAGTGAGATGCCACTTGCTTTTCACTTGGCAAACAGAACTCTTGAGCCGCCATATTGCAAATTGAACTATGTATTTCGTGCCTTCTTTCAGTATAGCTTACGATTAATGAATATAATCTTTTTTAAAGAGTCAGAAAATTGAGGAACTTTTGAAAAACATGTCATTTTAGATATGAGTTGTTACAATAAATTACCGTAAACTACATATTGATAGCTTTAAAGACTATCACATGTAATGTTGTTAGTGTTATAATTTATATACCATGAAAGAATATTGTTCCGATGTTATGTCATAGCTAAATAACATTTTACAAAATGTTTTAGGTATATAGTATACCATACACCAAATTCTTATTGGGTTTCCAGCCGGATCATACTAACATCTGTACACAATATTTCTGCTGTCCACCTAGCCACCATCATCTTATGAGGAAGCTAAGCCACTCTCGCCATGACTGATTGAAACTGTGGAACGGCTGGCTCTATAGACACAATAAAAGTATGAAGGTGCATGCGCTAAGTTCAGTGTGTGTGCATTTACTCATAATGCTGACCCCTGGCGTAAGAGAAGTAGCAGCGCCTCCATTGGTGGGTAATGTTTCTTCGGGTCTGACAACACAGGATTCCATAATTTACTTAGCAAATAACCACTGTTACGGTTAACTGTGTTATCTGTTTTCCGATTGCAATAGATTCTTTCAAATCACAATTCCAGTAATGTGAGATATTTGCAACAACTTGTCTCATCGTATAACATCCAGTGACAGTGTTCAGCCACCGCAGATTTTTCAGGCTGCATCTGTTGCGTATGGTGGTGACGTTCAACACATCTGTCACTAATGGTACGAATAGTCTGGCCAATGTATGTTTTGCCATCCTCACATGGTATTTTATAAACCCCAGGCTTCCTTAGGCCTAAATCATCTTTAACAGAGCCAAGAAGTGATCTAATCTTACCCGGCAGACCATACACTTGTAATTGTCGGGAGCGTTTACAAATAGCATAGTTGGTAGTGTTGCAAGTTGCCTTGCGGAGATTACAAGTATTGCAGGTTCGTGTCCACACACTTCCAAAAATTATTTTATTATTTCTTATTTGTTTCATTTCTTGTAAATTTAGGTATAATGTCCTATATTTGTTGTGATTTTTTAAATATGACGGATTAATGTGGTGGTTAGCATCACGAGCTGTGGTGGAAAAGAGATGTAAATAACAGGTTTGTATCTGAATGATTTGAAAACTGTATGTTAAGAGATGAATAAATCACATTTCACATTACACATACACTCTCCAGATAATTATTAATTATTTGGTTAAATTACGATTTATGGAACTGTTTTGTGAATTTAATACAATTACAATAGCAAATATTGTACATTATTTATTACAAACAAAGACGAATGCACTCTGAGAAGATTGATTTCTATACGCTCGGGCACAACAAACAATAAATTTCAAGACGTACCCTATGTCACTCAATATTCTCCACAGAGCAGTGGGAACATGGCTAGGGTGTAGTTATGGAAGTAGATGGTGTAAAGGAGGGACTATATATAAAAATAAAAAATAGAAAACAGATGACTTACCAAAAGGACCGGCTCGTCGATAGAAACGAATAAAATAACACACACACATACAAGCTTTCGCAGCCTAGCTGCTTCGTCAGGCAGAAGGGAAGGAGAGGGAAAAGGAAATGATGAGGGTTTTAAGGGAGTGGATAAGGAGTCATTCCAATCCCGGGACAGGAATGACTTACCTTGGGGGGAAAACGGAGGGTAAACAAATACACACACACTCACACATTTACACAGACGCAAGTACACTTAGGCAGACATATATGAATATGAATATTATAGAGGAAAAAATTCCTAACAGGAAAAATATATGTAAAAAATAGATGAAGTCTACTTACCAGGCGAAGGAGCACAGGCAGTGATAGTAACAAATAAACACACACACACACACAAACAAACAAACAAACAAACGCTAGCTTTTGCAGCCTAGCTGCTTCGTCAGGCAGAAGGGAAGGAGAGGGAAAAGGAAATGATGAGGGTTTAAAGTAGCGGATAAGGAGTCATTCCAATCCTGGGACAGGAAAGACTTACCTTGGGGGGGAAAAAGGAGGGTAAACAAATACACACACACCGTCACATTTACACAGACGCAAGTACACCTAGACAGACATACTGTAGAAAGCATTAGAAAATAGTAATATGAGAGAGAACAAAACAAGTGGAGTTGGAGCAGTTTGTGTACGTACCCCCCCCCCCCCTCCCCCCGAAATGATTTGCTGCTACATTTCTGATAAATGTATTGTCTTTTTGCTTCTTGGAGGGGGGAAAAATATAATTTCTGGCAGAGTATTGCATGTCACATGCAAGTAAACTTACAGCTCCACCGGTGGTGTAAGAAAGCTACAGTATCCAGATTTCTTTTCAACAATCGCTAACAGAGATACAGAGATACTGTGCACTTTTACTCACATCATTTTTGTAAAAACATTTATCTACAAGTGAGCCTGTAATGGGCGGTGGATAGTACTGCAGTAGCAAATCAGAGCGAGTAGCATGTTACGTAGTATGTTTCAGAGCATGCAACAGCAAGGTAGACAACATGTCTGGGGTGTGCCACGCAAAACAACACATTCTGTATGAGGACCACTTTAGTGTAAGTTAGTTAAATAGTTTGTATTGCCAGGGACCAATGACAACACTAGTTTGGTCCCATAGATTTACAAACATTTGATTTGATTTGTTATGGTAGTCTTTAAGAATAGCACATATGACTTTCATAGCTCTGTCAGGGTAAGCCACAACTAGTTGTTCATCGTTGCCATGCCTGAATGCAGGAATAGTGTCTCAACTGCATGAACGTAGCACACTGAGCTCCTTATGCTGCGGGCCAACGGACCGCTCCGCTTCAGTTCACTGTGTGCCAAGTTTTACCACAGCAGTATGGGCTAAACATAATATCTATTGTGTAGCACACAGCATAAAACTGCCACAGGTTGCTGCTGCTGCACGAAGTTGATATGTGGGTTTTGGACAATGAAACATAATCAGTCACATTATTAATTTCCACCATTTTATAATTCATGATATTCACATCATCATTGAGAGCTGGAATAAAACACCTGTTGGTAGACATCCTTCAAAAGTTACGAAAACTACAAAAATTGTAATTAAAAGATGGAAAAATTGGGAGCATATACATAATTATTTTACAACATTGCAACATTTTCACTGTGTGGCACATGAGTGGATAATGAAGCCTACTTTAGTAACACACATAATTACATAAGTACTCATCTGGAAATGAAAACACTGTAATGAGAACATTGCTTAGAAATTCCGTACAAAGTCTGCCTACAAAAGGATGACCAACTCTCCCATATTTCCTGGCTTCTCCTGTATCATAAACATTTTCTTTTTTGTCTACCTAACCCCCTTGTTGACTGTCATTTTCTCCTTATATATTGTTGGTGTGTTCACAGTGTATTATTCATAGTTCGTATTTCCTGGCTGACAGGTATCCAAAGTTTCAAATAGTGATCTATGCTATTGCTGAAATATAGTCATTTTTGTTTTTGTACTTCTACAGAAAAGACAGTTTGCCTCAAAGTAATGCAACGAGTGGCAAAAGAATGACACAGCCAGTGCATCAAGAAGAATCATGAGGGGGGGATGGGGAATGTTTACTTGCTTGCCAATCAGTACTGGCAACACAAGGTAACAAGGACTTTTCAAATTGGGCTGTAGAAATTTTCATGCTTATAGAAACTCATTGCATTAATTATTTCTCAATTGACAAACACCACAACATTATAGGTCTGTTGAGTTGGAAGTAATCATAAACCGAGGACCTAGGCACATTATTCCTTTTTCTCAGAGTAAAGGTGGGCAGAGTATGCTCTTTTTATATTTATATCTCCAGCATCACCACTGCCAAGAAAATGTGGTAAGTGTCAAGACAGTGAAGAAACTGTGACAGAATAGGACAATTATGCTCCACCTAAGGGAACATCATTATGTTACTAAGCAGTGCGCTCGCTGATCTTGATTCAGTGCTACCCTACTACTACTAGTGTACTGCTACTACACAGGCACATATATAACCTATCATGCACAGCTAAGTTAATGACAGTTTCCTTACTCTGCTGCATGTAGTCTTATGGTGAGTTGCATTCTATCATTTTAACAATGTTGTTGATGTTCCAACCTGTACTTAATACTGTTTGACTTTAGTCTGAGGGAATTAACGTTGCAGCCAAGTTGTCTAGGAGTTTTTTATTTTTACGGTTAGTCTGCACTTTCATTATAGTTTTAGGATTGTATGTAGTATGTGTGTTCGATCGCATTGTCTGCAAACTAATTGGTATACATCTAACTGGTCACAGTTGGAAATCTTATCAGCTGTGTCAACAAGGTTTACATTCAATCTCATCATTTTATTGTTTGATATGTAACTTAAGTACAATAGATTGAGTATCATGCCTGCACAGAGTTGGTGGTTGTTACTGTTTACACAATTATTATAGTTTGTTTTCTCCGTGTGTGTGTTGTCCTTAGGTTAGTTTACCTAGGTTTAAGTAGTTTGTAAGCTACGGAATGATGACCATGCAGTTTGGTCCAATAGATTTACAAACATTTGAACATTTTGTTTTTTCCTCAGATTTTGGTATTCATAATTTTATTTTACATTACTTATGAGTCATATGAATTAGGTTGAATGTTGTGTCCCCTACATATTCTGATAATGCTAAATAAGATAACATGGTTAAAATCCCAAGTAAGATAACATGGTGCTTTGTAAATTGTCTACAAAACATGATTGTTGGTTGTTGTGCTGTGTGAGCCATTTTTCAAAATACTTTAATTTATTCGAGGCGATAATTTTCCATAACTTGTAGGCAGAGTTCAGTCCGTTTAATTAGGAACTACATTTATGGAACATAGAAAGGAGAAAGAAAGACTGTATTAGCTCGGGAACTCGTGCTCACCAATCACGTACTCATGAAAGAGAACCGTGAGCCCCCTGGGGGGCAAGTCACTGCGATACAGAGTTTTATTTACAGTGGTAATGGAATTAATGTTTTAGTCAGTCTGTAAATGTCCTTTCTTGAAGAATGTGTGGACTTTGACATACCCTGTTAGCAATTATGTCCTAATGTTTGCTGTTTATTCTTTCTTATGTGTACTCATGATGTGCTGTTACCAAAATTTATACCCAAAATAGCATATGTTTTTCTCACTTTTCTTTGTATTTTGTCACTGAATTGATAATATTAAGAGCGAGTTTTACCTGTGTCTAGAAGCTGTGTAACTGCCTTTTAACAATGTTGAGTGTAGTGAGGAGCACTTGTTAATTTAGTTTCTTTGAGTGCTTCATTACAAAATTATGAGATACTATATTTAGCTTTTAACTTGAGTTAAATAGATAGGATGACTTGTGCCATGGTGATTTATGATGGTTGAGAGTTTATGACAGCTATGATATCAAAATGTTGCCTTTCAGTAAGTTGTTAATGTTACTGTTGTAGGGGTATTAACCCAACTCCCCTTGATAACACATCATGCTGTACATGATTGTTATTGTATGAAGAAGCTAAAAGATGATTTGTTAGTTATTGAAACTGGTTATGTTATAAATTTTTGAGTAATACAGGTGTGTATAATAATAATTTTTTTCAATGTTTTGTAAAAATTTGTAAATCGTCACTCAATAATAATGATAATAATAATAATAATAATAATAAAGCACTTGGAGATGGCGATAGCTCGTGAAACGTTAAATGCTTGTGATACATTGGTTATTAAATTGTGTATCTTTTGGCATTATGATGCTGCTTTTAGCCTGTCTCAGTAATGTTACACCCACACATGAATGTACAATTCAGTAGGTTAATAGCAGGAAAGGTGATAAACTATAAAGGCAAGTCTACACAACACTAGGTTTCGTGAAACTGAGCTGCTGGCCACTGCGCATGCACTGCTGACGTGTACGCAACTCATTTGCGAAACTGAAACAGTTTCGGTGCCTCCCACCTTTTACGAAATTGTTTACGCGAATTTTAAGGTTAGGTGATAACTAAAATAAAACAAAAATATACAATGAAGTGGGGAACAGAAGAAATTGTGTGTGTGTGTGTGTGTGTGTGTGTGTGTGTGTGTGTGTGTGTGTGTGTGTGTGTGTGTGTGTGTGTGTATATATATATATATATATATATATATATATAAAAGGGATGACTTACCAAAAGGACCTGCTCATCGATAGATACAAATAAAATCACACACAAACACACATACAAGCTTTCGCCACCACTGGCAGCTTCTTCAGGAAAAAGAGGAAAAAAGGGGAGGAGAAAGGGAAGGATATGGGTTTTAAGGAAGTGGAAAAGGAGTCATTCCAATCCCAGGAGTGGAAGGACTTACCTTAGGGCACAAAAAGGGAAGGTAAACAAATACAATACAAATATATATAATATATGATACGAATATTAAGACAAAAAATTCCTAGCAGAAAAAATTATATATAAAAAATTGAAAATTTCCTTAAAACCCTCATCATTTCCTTTTCCCTCCCCTTCCCTTCTGCCTGAAGAAGCAACTGGGTTGCGAAAGCTTGCTTTTGTGTGTGTGTGTGTGTGTGTGTGTGTGTGTGTGTGTGTGTGTGTGTGTGTGTGTGTGTGTTCTATTTATTTGTGCTGCTGTCACACCTGTGCTCCTTCGCCTGGTGAGTAATCTTCGTCTATTTCTTATATATAATTTTTCCTGCTAGAAATTTTTCGTCTATAATATTCGTATCATATGCATAAGTGTTTGTGGGACTTTAACGACGAAAATTTCAGAAATAAGCAGCGACGTGTTGCTGCTCTCGAAACAATTTTACATGAACTGAATATTGATGGGTTGACAGTAAATGAATTACAAATGAAGATAAATTCAATTATAAATACTTATGCCAAGTAACTGAGAAAAATGCAGTCCAATAAAGCATCTGGATGTGGATCGGCCCAAGTTCTTAAGACAAAGATACCACGGTTTGAACTGGCTGACTCTTTCTTAAGAAAAATTGCACATAGAAGAAAAGGGTACACAAATCTGGTAAGCTGAATTGTTTTATTTTAAATATTTATTTAAAATGTTTTACATTCACATTTACTTGTAAATATTTAAAACATGACATCCATGTTTTCTACATTCACAGTTTTTTGTGGATGCTTCTAAACATGCTGATATTGCCATGGTACTGATCCCTCTGCAAGAAAGTGGTTAGCTAATGATTGTCTTCTTAATGTGGCCTACCTTGAATAATTATTGCTGCCAGCATGCAGCCTTGTATCAATTAGTCCAGCAGCATTTATTTCTCTCCACGTTCCTGACTGGTAATATCCACAGTCCACAGTCTCTTGTGGCTGCACATATTGCTGAGGGGCTGCTTTTCTCTGCCAGTTGTGTAAAGCACATGTAGCTCTTACAACTTTGTCAAGTGGAATTGGCTTTTCATACGAACGAAATTTGGAAACAAGAATTCCAAACCTATTTTTCACTAGACGGCAAACACTCAAAAGTCTGTAATTAAAAATCCTTTCCAGTAAAGTTAGCGGACCATGTCTAGAGAAAGGCTTCATTAAGTAAGGTGTTAATGGAAAAGCATCATCACCCACTAAAACTGCATCTTCTGGAAGACCAAGAGTTCTGTTTTCTATTGCAGCTTTTAAAGTAGAATTGGCAAATATGCCTCCATCAGACACCCTCCCTGCTTCGCCTATATCAACATAAGTGAAACAGTAATTACTGTCTACAACTGCAAAAAGGAGAATACTGAAAGTTGTGGAATTCTGAAACACTTTTTAGTATGCATTTTATGACAAGTTTGCCATTTACTCCCCCAAAGCATGGAAAATGCCATTGTATTTCTAAGTTTTTAATTATTTCCTTCCATTCATCTTTAGTCTGGGGTATCTGTAAAAGAAAGTAATCAGATTAACTGAACTAAACCTTGTAGTTTATTTGAATAAAACAAATTGTGTTCAAGTATGCCACATTTCAAGCTTTTAAACACTCTCAATCTCTCCCTTCCAGGGTTGCAAAGAAAATCAAACAGAAACTGAACAGTCAGTAGAAGAGTCAGTTACTGGTATAAGTGAACTTGAATCACCCCCAACACCAACTGTCATAAACAGTGATAATTTGAGTCTGCCATGTAGCAGCAACGGCAGTAGCTCGCAATCATCGTTGACGGCGAAAGCAAATGCGTAGAAAAGGCATCCTGTTGATACTTTTCAGCATCTAGAAAGTGCTGTGGAGGCACTCAGGTCCATAAGTAATCGGCCAGACAATTTAGAACTGATGGAGGTAATGCAATCACTTGTGACATATAAGAGAAAGTGTTTCTTACCCAAAAGGCAAAATAAAGGCCAATTGCAAGTAGGAGAGTCTGTAGCTCCTGAGGAAACACTTGAGAGGGAAGAAGTGTTATCACAGGCTGATGCAATAACTTTATGATACTTCAATTTAGATGCAATTTTTATTATAATATGAAAAGTGAAAATCTATGTACGTATCCTTCACAATAGTAACCATACTTTCAAAACAGTGTGTTATTTTTTTACTTACCGCACCAGTGGTGTAGTGTGCTTATGTTGGCAACAAGAATGCTACATGACAACGCGGTAACATAGAATGAAGAGAATAAACTTTTGTGTTGGCCGTGATACAAATAATTAATGTTGTTTCTGCTCTATGGTTGACATATTATTATATGTACCTTTGTCCACTCAGTAAAGCAAACATTTCGTTGCCAACATTAGCTCACTATGCTGCTGCCACCGTTAAAATTCAGTCTTACCTTCATGTATTCTGCAAGTCCCATGTAGATGGCATCACAAACAGTTTGAACAAATTTGGCAATTGTGGATTTCAGAACACGGTACAGGTACTGTATGAATATGAATCCCCACTTACCAAGAAACGTAATGTAATTTGTAATTTCAGTTCTGGTGACAATGCTTCACGCATAACAGTATCTTGTTTCCGTAGTGCATTATTGACTCTGTTTAAAAGAAATGTAAATTGCTCTGGTGACATTCTAAGATGATTACTATAACTCCTAGGGTCACGAACCCAAACACGTTTCATATTCTTTTTTTGTTTAGTCTTATGCAGCAATTTCGCACAGACAAGAAACAGCTCTGCCACAACTCGTACAGCTGCCAAAACTTTCATTTTATGACGACTACGGTACTCATAAAACAACGAAACTGAAGTGTATAGTTTTGGCGCCATGTCGACAGACATACACCAAACCAATTGCGCGCAACTCATTTCACATGACCAGTGTCACAACCTAGTGTCGTCATGTAGACTTGCCTTAATGCTCTAGTACTAATGTGTGTTTCTTTGAAGAAAAACAATTGAAAGTTAGTTGTCATTTACTCCTAAATTCATTCCGTCCTTAAACTTGATTGATTTTCTCCTCTCTCTCTCTCTCTCTCTCTCTCTCTCTCTCTCTCTCTCTCTCTCTCTCTCTCTCTCACACACACACACACCCTTTCTGACCTATATCTATATCCTTCCTTTTCCACAACCACCACCTCCTTTTACTTCCTACTTCCTTTCCTTCACTTTCCTCTCCTCCCTCCCCATTTTGCCTTCTCCCCTTTCCTCTCCTCCTTTCCCGTTTTGCCTTCTCCCCTTTCCTCTCCTCCTTTCCCGTTTTGCCTTCTCCCCTTTCCTCTCCTCCTTCCCCAGTTTGCCTTCTCCACTCTCCCCAGTTTGCTTTCTCCCCTTTCCTCTCCTCCCTCCCCATTTTGCCCTCTCCCCATTCCACTCCTCCCTCCCCCTTTACCCTTCATCAGCCCCTTCACTTGACTGCCTTCTTTCACTGTCTCCCCCATTTGCCCCTCACCCCCATTTTGCCCTTCTCTTCCCTTTCTCTCCCTTCTCCATTTTGCCCTTTCCCACCTACCTCCTTTTTCACCTCTCCTTCCCTTTTTCCCTTCCCCCCTTCTTTCACTTTATCCTTCCCCATTCTCCCTCTTCCTTTTTCTGTCTCTCTGCTCTGTTGCCCTCTCCTACCCTCCCCATCTCACAACTTCATTTCCTTCCTCCCTTCCACCCTCATCTTTGTATCAACCCCCCCCCCTTCCTATCTCTCTCTCTTGTTCGTGAGAGAGTATAGAAGCTCAGCAACATCTTAGTTTCGTTTATGAAACTCTCATCCCACCAGTACTTAAACTGTGCAGAGAGTTATGTTTCACTCTTTCCCATTTTTTTATTTCTCTGAGTTTTCCAATCATTGTATTTAGGCACTATTTCTGTTTTTATGTAGTGGCTACAGAAACACCAACTGTTTTTATCATTGGAGAATGTTCATAAGAGACTGTATCCTTGTTTTGGAAATCTATTTTTTTCCTACTCTTTCTATACACTAAATTTCTTACAAAATGTGAGACCCACATATGTGTACAATCAAATGAAAATACATATTACTGATGAAAATTCTCCACTGAGATGCTACAATATCCTTGAAAAGAGAGAGATTGGCCGGCTAATACTTATCTTAGTTCTGTTCTGCTGACAGTCACACAAAAACACGAAAATGGATATGAAAAGTATGACAGGCTTTTGGAAATATTTTCCTTATCAGGCGGGAGAGGGGGGACGAGAAAGGGAGCAGAATGGAAAGGTTATTCACAACCTAGGCCATGAGGAGACAAACCACCCATCATCTTCTCATGGCCTAGGTTGTGAATAACTTTTCTTTTCTGTTCCCTTCATCTTTCTTCCTCTTGTACCTGGTGAAGGAAAATATTTCCGAAAGCTTGTCATATTTTATGCTTCCATTTTCATATTTTTGTGTGACTGTCAGCTGTATAGAACTAAGTTAAGTTCCGGCCAGCCACTGTCTCTCAAGAATATTCAAAATACAGTTTGAAAGTTTAGTTTTAACTGACATTCTTGGGAGGCTAATCTGAACATTTTCACTGTGCTTCAGTATTAGTTCTGAATTAAAATCCGAAATTTTGTAGCTCTAGCTTCAAAATTTCGGATTTTAATTCAGAGTTCGAATTTAAATGACACGTGTTTCCGCATTTTAAAACTTGCCCAATAAGGGGGTAAAATAGGGGACGCAAAAAATTGATTTTCAAAAATATGTTGCTGTTAACTCAAATTTTAAGCTACAACTAGAAACCTTTGGATATGGAATCAGATTACGCATATTTTTAAAATGCAGATCAGTATAAATTACTCTTTAACACTGCTGAAAAATCATTTTTCCCATAAAATGACTCCCAAAATATGACTAGAGATTTCTAATATTAAACAGAACACTGAGAGAATAGGCAACACAAGATCCCAAGAAAGCCTTGATGCCTTAAATTCTACAGTTCATTAACTTAATACCAATTAATTCAGTGATATGCAAGTTTGTCTGTCTCCTGAACAATCTTTGCTTGCCATTCATCCATAAAAATTATGGAAAAAAATTGTGTAAGAACTTACAGAAATTGACAAGTCTTCATATTTCCTTTGAAGTGTATAATCTCTATATCTAATAGGCAATGTCCCGACTGACTGACTGACTCATCATCGCCCAGCCCAAACCACTGAAGATAGAAACTTGAAATATGTAGATGGTGTTGATCTTACTCTGTAAGCGTCATTTAAGAAGTGATTTTTCAATAATTTGTCCGTAAGGGAGTGAAATAGGGGATGAAACGCTTTTTGAAAAATGTTGGTATTTAGGCAATTTTGGAGCTAGAGCTACAAAATTTTGAATTTTAATTCAGAGTTCGAATTTAAATGACACGTGTTTCCGCATTTTAAAACTTGCCCAATAAGGGGGTAAAATAGGGGACGCAAAAAATTGATTTTCAAAAATATGTTGCTGTTAACTCAAATTTTAAGCTACAACTAGAAACCTTTGGATATGGAATCTTGATCAGAGATTCAGTATTTTTGGAAATTCAACAAGTAAGAGGGTAAAATAGGGGATGAAAAATTCTTTTTGACAACATGTTGCTATTAAGACAATTTTGAAGCTAGAGCTGCAAAAATTGATATTTGTATTGTTGATTAGAATTTAAAAAATTTGTGTTTCAGTATTTTTGAAAATTCAACCATCAAGGGGGTTAAATTGGAGACGGGATGTTTTTCGAAAATTTGTTGCTATTTAGGCAATTCTGAAGTTAGAAGTACAAATTTTATGATTTGGATTCAGGATTATAATTTAAAAAACACGTGTTTTGGTATTTTTGGAAATTTTATCAATAAGGAGGTGAAATACCGGAATACAAAAATTGATTTTCAAAAACATGTTGCTGTTAACTCTAATTTCAAGCTATAACTACAAAACTTAGGATATGGACTCTGGTCAGGATTAAAAAGACAAGAGTTTCAGTATTTTTGGGAATACAACAACTAAGGGGGTAAAATAGGGGATCAAAAATTTCTTTTTGAAAACACTATGTTGTCCAGACAATTTTGATGCTAGAGCTGCAAAAATTGGTATTTGTATTGTACATTAGAATTATAACATGTTTCGGTATTTGTATTGTACGTTAGAATTATAACGTGTTTCGGTATTTTTGGAAATTCAGCCATCAAGGGAGTTAAATTGGAAAGGGGATGTTTTTCAAAAATCTTTTGCTATTAAAGAAATTTTGAAGCTACAACCACATAAATGGGTATATGTTTTCTTGGCGAGAATTAAAAAGATACATGTTTCAGGTACTTTCAGAAAATTAATAATTTAGGGGATGAAATAGAGGATGAAACATTTTTTGAAAATATGTTGCTACTAAGCCATTTTTGAACCCAGAATTATAAAAAAATGATATTTGCATATTTGGTTGGAATTTAAAAGACAAATGTTGGTATTTTTCGAAATTCATCAATTAAGGGGTGCCATTGGAGGTTACAAGTAGTAAAATCAAATGTTTGTAAATCTTAAGAGACTTAACCATAGGGTCATCAGTCCCTAAGTCTTACAAACTGATTAAACTAACTTACGCTAAGGACAACACACACACCCATGCTCGAGGGGCGAATCAAACCCCTGACGGTGAGCAGCAGCCTGCACTGCAGCATGGCGCCTCAATACGCACGGCTATTCTGCCGCAGTTACAAGTAGTATCACAACATTTCATTATGATAGTAATTAAGCTATATCTATAAAAATTTATATTAAGAGGGAGAAACAACTGATGCAGGCCAACCAGCCTATGCATGTGAAGCAGCTGGTGTTAAGCTAGTTTCAAAATATAAGCATCTTCTGCAAATCACTTTATCTTTCTTATCCTAATACTTTTCTTCCTCTCTCTTTCTTAAATTAAGTGGTATCTAAGGTGTGCCTACAAAGGCCACTGCAGATCTCAGGCTGTTCAATGGAACATGCTGAATTTTTTTTACATTCTTCTTTTTGCACTTTATTATTGGAGGTCAAGTTTTTTCGTAGCACTGTTTTATCTTCAATGCTGTGATGGAACTGTTGAAGGTCTTCAGTCTTGCGTACTTAGGCATGACATCATGTGATAAACAGGTCTTGTTGAAGTGTATTCTGGTGTTGCTCTAATGTCTAATGGAGACAGCAAGGAATTCTTCTTTTTATTCATATTTCCTTAGTTTGATTCTGAACTGCTTTAAAGAACTACAGAGTATCAAGTTCGAAAGAAAATTTTACCAGATTAAATTTTTTCTATCTTCGTTGTCGCAGGGGCATTTGAGTGCACAAAGGTCATCAGTAAATACTACTGTACTGTTTAAAATTTAGTATAATGTGTGTGAAAAAAGTCCAAAGCACAAACAGACAAGAATTGTTGTAACACCTTTTTTATTTTACAGTATCATCAAATATACTTCAGAAATATTATGTTGTAGACTGCTCTCTATAACAATGTTATTGTATTCACATTGTCATTACATACTATGTTTTTCCTTGCCTATTGCTTCCTCCACACTCTGTCTTTTTACATCCTCACTTCACTCTCTTCACTGTGCATCTACTCTTTTCTCCCCTCTCTATTTTCTCAGTTTCCTTAATCTCTGTGTCAGTGTCATTAAGGCAGGCAGATACTATTTTCGCGCAATGTGCCTATGCTTCTGGGCAGCTACACAACAGGGACTGAAAAAGTTCGTTTGTGTGTGTGTGTGTGTGTGTGTCAGTGATAGGCAGGGGCACAGATAATTGCGGAGACAGTTGATCAAACCATCCTTCCCTCCAAAAACCATTTCCATGGAGACTTAAGCCCAGTTTATACGATGACTGTGATAGTAACAAAAAAATGTTCAAATGTTTGTTAAGTTTATGGGACTTAACTACGGGCTCATCAGTCCCTAAACTTACAAACTACTTATGAACTAGCTAATCCTAAGGACATCACAAATATCCATGCCTGAGGGGGGATTCGAACCCCCGACCGTAGTGGCCGTGCAGACCGTGACTGGAGCGCCTCTGTCCCCTCGGCCACAAACACATCATATAGTAACATAAAAGCATAGTGGAGACAGAGTTTCATACTAGATAGTACGCTGCAGGACAGGTTCTAAATTTGCTAGTAAGTATTGCAGATTAGGCCCAGATTACTTACTGCAGCCTAATGTGCATTGCAAAATTCTGCTCTGTCTTTGTTTTCAATGTCTGTTTAAGGAAAAAACATAGTCAACTTTATGTTCGTTAAATTACTTCTCCTATGGAAAAAAGTTTTATATTCCTATTATTTCTTGCTTTAATCCTAAAGTCATCCTTATTGATAAGCTTAGACAAAACACTGAGCATCTTATCATAAAATGTACTACCATATTGTCTTAAGTACAAATACTCCCTGAATTTAATTTTAGATACTTCTTCACATTATTATTACTTTGTTGTTCCTCATTTCAAGCCAACTACTAAATTTTCTCATAGCAGAACATCATTTACATTTCAGATGCTCATATATAGCTCTCCTTTTCTATGGTAATACAAAGATTACTTAAGTTACTGAAACTCTAATTATAACCAGTAAAGGACATGAAATCTAATGTAAGGAATAATAGGAGGGAATGATGAAGTCAAAGAATAGAAAGAAATTCACAGGCAATTTTGCTGCATGCAGTATTTAATCTTCACCTGCTGCAGCCAACACACAAAAGAAATATCAGTTCTTCAGAATTTCCTTGCAATTTCCTCATTGAGCTTATATTGTTTGTGGGACATATTGGAAAGACAACAGGAATTGACTTCTCACTAACTGCATCTGTAGGCTGGTCCATAAAGAGATTTGCCTCACAATAATTAGCATATATGCAAGTTGTTGGGTATGTAACAGTTCATAAGGATAAATTTTAGTCATGTGATCATTGGATAGAAATGAATAAGAAAGATTTGTATATGTTAAATATATCTAGATTTTGACCACTGTGTCATCATTATCAATGCTTAAAATAAAACGATTAAAACACATAAACCATGTTGGCGGTTACGTTTTATTTTAAGTATTGATAATGATCTCACAGTCGTTGAAATTTAGATCTGTGAATAAATTAATACTTATGACTGCTGAAGGGGAAAAAACTTTGTCATAATTTAAATTCTTTGAAAAATACAATGTTCCAAAGAACTGCATTGGATTAATAATTATCATTTATTAATCTGAGTCATAAAAAGACAAATAGCTTTTACACAATAAAATTACTTGACTGACATTTGTGTACCAAAATTAATTCATAAACTGCATGCCTAAATGGACAAAATCCCCTTTCCCTTAATAACACAGATTGCGGAAGCATGCTCTCTTCCAAAATTTTCAAAATATGAAAATTAAGAAAGAAATAATAAACTGTAAAATAAGTCTCAGTATGAATACAAAGACATATGGTCACTATAGAAATATCTGGTGATACCAAGTAACATTGACAACAAGCATTTACAAATACTCCAGTCAAGCAACTTGATAATTTTGAAGAGCTACTAAATTAGTTTCGTGGAAATATGACTCTGTGGGTCAACATATCCACATTATTCAGTTACACGAATGGCGAGTATTCAGATGCTCATACCAAGTCAAGGCAACCAGAGTTGCCCACCTGACCATCTCAGATTTTGTTAAAACTCTTACCATAGCTGCATAAACATCTCAGAGAAAGTTCTATTAAGTTTTAGCTCACCATTTGCTGTTTTTTAAGCACCAGGTCCATTACCTTGGAGGTGTCATTCTGTCAATTTGTGCAAGATTGTTAATAAATTGTCATGTATGACAGTTCTTTTCAAGTAAACTACTGAAAAATCTGTAAATTGGTGTTTGCACTCAACTTTTGTTGCTGAGTTGTAAGATAACACGCACAAGGAAAGTGAAGTAGCAGATTTTTCTACAATTGATGCTTAAAGTGGAGAGAGAGGGAAAAAAAAAAAAAAAAAAAAAAAAAAAAACCCACACACACACACTTTATCATAAAAATGCCACTCCAATTTCAACCACTGATATCTCTAGCCTAAATCATTTTTTTACAACATTTGATTTATTTATCAAGAATATAGAATTTGCACATCATAAATATTAACTTCCAATCTTAATAAGCTATTGAAATGTTCAGACCTAGAATGGGTGTCTTTAAGTATAATTGTATAGGCTTCCCTTGCCAGAGTCAGATGACAAGTGTTTGGGACCCGCAGCAGATCAGTTTAAAGGAAGACATAGAAGCAGTTCAGAGGCGAGCAGCTACATTTGTTACTGGTAGGTTCGACCAATGTGCAAGTGTCACAGAAATACTCTGGCAATTGGGGATCGCTGGAGGAAAAACGACGTTCTTTTCGTGAATTTCTGTTGAAGAAATTTAGAGGGCCGGAATTTGAAGCTGAGTGTAGTACAATCTTGATGCCGCCTACTTATATTTTGCGTAGTGATCACAAAGACAAGATAAGAGAAATTAGGGCTTGTATGGAGGCATATAGGCATTCTTTTTTTTCTTCATTCTATTTGGGAATGGAATAGGTAAGGAAATGCCTAGTAGTGGTACAGTGTATCCTCCGCCACGCACCTTACGGTGGATTGCAGAGTATGTATGTAGATGTAGACATAAAAGTTTTCTGCCTGTTGTACCACATCATGATGTAAAAAGGCTATTACTTCAACAACTGACGTTTCAGCCAACGTTACAGTGGCCTTCATCTGGGTATACCCAGATGGTCGAAACATCGGTTGTTAAAGTAATAGCTTTCTTACATCATGACACGGTAAAACACCCAGAAAACTTTTGTCATTTTTTCTAAGTAGTTTCATTAGAAAGACCTGGTTTTTATGTCCTAGGCACTTCAGTGAGTGAAGTCGTACAGTGGTTTGCACAATTGACTCACATTCTGGCCATTCAAATTTTCAGATTTTCTTGATTTTCCTAAATTGCTAGAGGCAAATGCTGGGGTGGTTCCTTTCAAGAGACACAGCCAATTTCCTACCCCCATCCTTATCAAAACTATCAGAGATTGTACTCAGTATCTGTTAACCACATTGTTGATAAAAAGTTAAACCATACTGTTCCTTCATTTTTAGGAGGTACTTGGTTTTGCTCACTGATGACTTTTGTTTGCAAGAGCAGCCACTGGTGGGACTCCTTCCAGAAGTTCCCAAGCCTAGTGTATTTTTTCATACTAGGTTACCAAACCCAAGGTACTAGGCTGACATTTATTTCAGTACTGTATAAGGTTTGCTCAGGAAATTTCTGCTGGCATCCAGTCAATGTTGGAGCAGGAGAACTGGCAATAATATGCTGCTCTGGAACCCAGTAATAGTATTTGGTATCGGTCCAGATAAGACTTCATAGTCTTTTCATGCTAATGCCTGAGACCTCACCTCAACTTCCTATTTTTACATTTGTGTTCTGTTACTTTTTGTACGTTTTCCTCTTGTGTGTAAAAATCAATACATTATTTTTCAAAAGAGAGAGATTGGCTGGCCAGTACTTACATTTGTGCTGTATCGTCGATAGTCACACACAGAAAGAAAAAGGATGAGAAAAAAAAAAAAAACTTTTGCAACAGGTTTCCTTCTTCAGGTAGGAAAGAAGGGAAGAAAAAAGGAATGGGAATGGAAGGAAAGGTTTTTTCTTTCTTTGTTTGACTATCAGTGATACAGCACAAAGGTAAATACTGGCCAGACAATCTATCTCTTTTGAAAAATAATTTATCATCTCTGTGGAGAACTTAATCATTAATTGAAAATCAATACATTTGTTACCCATTTTGTGAAATGGGCAAAAATTGAAAGTAATATTTTGATAAACGATTGACAGCAAGACTCCAAGTAAGGATCTGATGTCTGATGGATAGCTTTTAAGAGGCAGTGGAGAGAAGTGGTAAGAGTCGACCATGGTTTTAAAATGATTTAAATGTGTACTAATTGCCAACATAACATCTTCACAACAATTGTGCCTTATAGGAAAAGCAAGTGATTTGTCTATAAATGAAATAAATGTGATTTTTTTCCATACTAAAGTTATGAGAGCCTACATACCTCTTCTCCTAAAACTTTTACTGTTTGCTCAGCTCTGGGATATTGCTTTTTCAATGGTTGTCCATGCTAAAATAAAAATGTATACAAGTGTAAGTTACATTTTTAGTTCTGCTACTGGCATAAGATTCAGTTGTTATGGAATTTGATTTATTTTACCAAATGAATGCTCTGAAACAAAATCACAATGCTTGTTTATACATTTTTTGAAATGTTGTGGGTGTTTTTGCTTATCTTGTACTAATGTTTCCTGTGGAATTTTACAACAATGCATATATCCTTCATTTGAATGATACATCTGAATGTTCATAATGCTTTCTTAAATGTTATTGCTGTCTTGTTTTTTGTTTGGGGGGGGGGTGATGGCATTTTCTGATTAGGTGATACAATTTCAATGGATATTCCCACACAATAGTTAATATAGATTTAGTTCATATCATAAAATTTACCATTTCAGTAAATTTAGCTCTCATTCTTTCTAAGACAGAAGGAGATCAGTCAGTCAATGTCTAAAGTCGTTGGCATAATAAGATGAGACAGTACAAAGTACATTTACCCATCTCAGGTAAATACACTGCAGCTAGATGTCTGTCAGAAGCAATTTACAGTGTAAACACATCTTTCTATGGCACATTATAAGTAGCACTTGCTTTACTTACGGGTAGGGCATGTTTCGCTATGTACAGAAATACCACTGTACATATCTTCGACAATTATACATCAGGTCCAAATCTGCAGTTCTGCTATAGAAAATGCCCAGTAAAATGATTACTTTCTTTTGCCATAAATTCAATTTGTCCTTCACATAGCTTCCACTTGTATAACAATAATTTGTACTATTGTCACTTATTCCTATCACACTTATAGATTTTGAACAAAAGTAATCAAAGTGTCACTAAAAAACCTGCTGGAGAGTCAGCTAGAACACAACTTTGCTGCAAAGGTAGGA
This sequence comes from Locusta migratoria, assembly GCA_026315105.1. Lineage (NCBI taxonomy): Eukaryota > Metazoa > Arthropoda > Insecta > Orthoptera > Acrididae > Locusta > Locusta migratoria. Next base: position 615,252,366 of record CM048746.1, read on the forward strand.
AACTATTTCAGAAGCAAATTTGATTGTCTTTAAAGATTTTATGTGATGCAGTAAGAACTGAATGCTCACATAATATAAAAGTATTGAGGTTTGCATGGTGTATATCATCTATATTTCCTCGAAAAATAGGTAATAAAATGAATGTTCTACACTTGGCAACCAACAATTCTTGTATGGCATTAAGATTTACAGTATAATTTGACAAATTGAGAATATGAAGTACCCTTGTAATCAAGATATTTATGTTTCTTATCATCATTATCAGTATTATATATTGCTCTTAATTGTAGATAATAAAATTTTAAGTTGACTGACTTTTTGTATTAATAACCTTCTTACACCTATTATGTATGTTTTTCCACTTAGTTGTTGCTTCTGACTACTATTAAGAGCATGATTAACAAAATGAATGTTCATTTGAAAATGATCTGTCTCTAAATAAAATAAATTTGTGGAATTAATATTTTTATACGATTCTTTGTATATCACATGTTCTCTCTCTCTCTCTCTCTCTCTCTCTCTCTCTCTCTCTCTCTCTCTCTCTCTCTTCATTAAATGTGACTGTAGATTCATAAAAGATGAAGTACTTAATAGTGAAACAGTCTGTCAAAATAAACAATTAGAATAAGTGAACCAACAAATTACCATTATCTTGGAATTTTTGAATTGTTTAAATAATATTTATGACTTGAGGTTCCAACTGTGCACAGAAATGGAAAAACAACAAAAAGTATCACATAGGTGCTCCTTTTTAATAACAACATTGTTGTTATCCTAAATTGTAATGTTATTTGTTAATACATGAAATTGTTTCAGATTAAATATATCGAATACATACAATATCAGTCTTCAATTTTTTTTAATCCTTTTCCAACTTTACATACAGGCTTCTGATCAAGCTTTGAAATCACAACCATATATTTTTCAAGTATGTAAAGTAATAAAAAAACTCCCATAACAATTTACTAAAAAGTGAAAATTATTCATCTGATTTGTGAATATTACTTTGCTTGCTAATTATTTCTAAAGTAGTAGAAAATAAAGACAGATTGGCAAGTCATTCTACAAATATATGGCATACCAGGGTGACACAAGCAGGGGGATGGACAACTTGCCACCAGACCAGACAAGTGATCTGCCCACCTGCCCACTAGCCAATACAGTAGCTGCTCAGCAACACACTGTAGCAGGCTTATGGAGCCGTGCTTGAGCCTATGGGACAGGTACAGTGCAGTGAAGTCACATGGCATACCATATCTCCCACACACATACTACTGCTTTAGTTGTGCACTTGTGTCGTTATCCAACAGAATGAGAAGTGATTGCAACTAACATCATTATTCATTTCTGTTAATCTACTGGATTTCCAATCACAACAGTGTTTACTACTGAAACAGAAAAATTCAAAATTAATTTTGTGAAATATCAGACCAATAAAATAATTGGTGGTTATTGAAATGTTTACAAACCTAAGGGACCAAACTGATGTGGTCATCGGTCCTTAGACTTACAAATACTTAAATTAATTTACAGTAAGGACAACACACCCTCTCCGGGGGACACCACCTTGACAAAGCACTGTCCGTGCGGGTGGAGAGGCTTGCGTATCCATGTGAAGCAGAGGGCTATAACGAAGGTAGAGAACCTACTGCCGGAAAGGCCTCAGCTGATGGATCAGACCAAGCGTGTCCCACAACGTCCCGTCTTCCTTATCCTCTCCCAGTCCTTTCCCAATTCCTTTCCCAACCCAAGGTGTGATGCGATACGTGCCGAGGGGTGCGTGGCACATGGGTGGATGTGTGTCGAATGGAGCCTCAGGGATACTGGGCGACCTCCCTGGGTAAGTAGCCTTGTACCACGCGGGGTTATCGTCATGTGGACCATATAAATTCCCAAATCTCGTGGGACTAAGATGAACACAGAAAAAGAAAGTATTTTAAAAGAATCTGAGGGGCAATCTGAGACCTCAGATACTCAGACATTGGGATCAGCACCGATGGAGTGCACTCCTACTTCTGAATCAGGGTCTAGACCTGAGCAAGAAGTGGGAACTGTAACAGAGAAATTGGACCAGATTAGGATTAAGGCCTTGTCTGGGGCTCAGAGGAGGAAATTTCTCAAGGAACAGAAGCAAAAGGAAGGAAAAGAATGGCTTCCTAAGCATAAGTGGAGGGAATCAAAAGGGCGTGAGCCCAAGACCCCCAAAAAGAAACTGCCTCAGGTCAAAGGGGATACACAGACCCCCTTGACGTCAAAGACAGGTGGCAAGAGGGTTAGGGAGGAATCTAAGACTCCCTCCTCTCTGGACAAGCGTGATGCCAAAAGGCTAAGGCAGGAAATAGGTAAACAGACCTATAGTACTGTAGTCTCGGTCTTTAGAATGGCGGTTGTCCAAGAAGGATACCCACTGGTGAGCATCACCTCGCAGCAGGAGGAGCTCGTGCAGATGGCCCTCTTTGAAGAGATTGGGGGGGACGCTGGTCCAGGACCCAAATTCAGGAGGGTCTATCTAGATCGCGGTGCCCTCATTTTTGTCTGCGAGGGGGAGCACTCAGCAGAATGGCTTAAGGACAAGGTGCCCATTATATCCCCATGGGAGGATGCGAAGCTGCTGGTCAAGACAGCAACCGAACTCCTGAAGACCGCAAAGGTATCAATATGGGTACCAAAGATTCTTAAGGATGTCCCTCCAAAGACTCTGTTCGAGAAAATAAGAGTCCAGAACCCAAAAGTATTGACAGAGGATTGGAGGGTAATTAACCAAAAGGTCGTTCCGGAAGGACGAACCCTGGTGGTGAAGGTCGGAGAGAAGTCCCTGAAGGCAATGCGAGAGCAAGGCCTGAAACTGTTTTTAGGGTTCTTGCAGGTCGCCGTCAGGGTAATCAAAGATCTTAAAGGCAATAATGGCAGCAAGATGGGGACTGGAAGTGCTGCAGATAAACCTGCAGCACAGTAAAGTGGCCACTGCTGCCCTGAGCCGTCACCTGGGGAGACAGGAGGTGGACGTGGCCCTGATACAAGAACCCTATTTATACAAAGGGGGTGTATCGGGCCTCGGTGGTACTGGAGGTAAGCTGATTTATGCTAGAAATCTAAAAACCTCCAGAACATGCATTTATGTTAGAAATGGAATACCTTTCATACCAATGATGGATTTTTGTTCCAGGGACCTGGTGACCATCAGGATGCAGCAACGTGAGGAAGGTATCATGAGGGAAATTGTTTTGGCCTCAGCATACCTTCCTTACGAAGACAGCTCTCCTCCTTCTTTGGAAGTGAGGAGACTGACGGAAGCCTGCCATCGGCAAGGTGACGAACTGTTGGTGGGATGTGATGCCAATGCCCACAATCTATCGTGGGGCAGCAAGGACACCAACAGTAAAGGTGAGCACCTTCTTGAATTTCTCCTATCTAATAACTTGGAGATCCTGAATAGGGGTGATGAACCTACATTCAGGAATAGTAGAAGGGAAGAAGTAATTGACATAACTTTTGGTTCCATGATGATGGTAAGTTACGTCAAACAGTGGCATGTGGTCCTGGAGCCATCCTCATCAGATCACATGTATATTAAATTCAAGGTTGAAATGGAAACCAGACAGACCATGGCCTATAGGAATCCCAGGAAAACGGACTGGGAGACATATAGGAGAGACCTTGATTTCAGCCTATCGGAAATTAAAACTTCGATAAGGAATCCAGCAGAGTTTGAGGACAACTGCTCAATCACTAAGAAGTGCACAAATAGGAGTGTGCCTTGGTGGAATAATAACCTGGAAATGCAAAGGAAAAAGGTACGAAGACTGTTTAACCTTGCGAGGCGCAGAGGACAATGGGCAAAGTATTGTGAGGCCCTTGTCAATTACAACCTTGCCATCAGACGGGCAAAGGAGACATCCTGGAAGGTACTCTGTGAGGAAGTGGAGGCCACGGCTGCTCAAGCGAGACTTCATAAAATCCTCACTAGGGTACCAACTAATCCAGGAGGATCATTGAGGAAGGAGGATGTGGAGTATACAAAGACAGCACATGAAATGCTGGAACTGCTCCTCAAGACTCACTTTCCTCAATATACACTGGGGGATAACTCAGACCAGAATGTGATTCCTGAGAGACAATGGTTCTCAGGTATTCGCAAAGAGGACTGGGATCTGGCCAAGGAGCGTGTCGATTTCAGTAAGGTCTGATGGGCGATGGGAACATTTCAACCGTTCAAGTCACCTGGCCCCGATGGAATCTTTCCAGCTCTCCTGCAACAAGCGGGAGAAAATCTTATTAGATTCCTATGCAGGTTATTCAGGGTTATCCTAGCAGCAGGAATCATTCCTAATGCCTGGAGGGCAGTGAAGGTTGTCTTTATTCAAAAGCCAGGGAGAATTGATCTTACCAAGGCCAAGGATATGAGACCAATCAGCCTGTCCTCCTTCATTCTTAAGACATTGGAAAAGCTGGTTAATGTGCATGTTGGAGAAAGGAGGTTAAGTAGGGCTCCTCTACATTTAAACCAACATGCATATCAGCCAGGTAAATCGTGAGAGACAGCTCTCCACCAACTTGTTGGGAAGGTGGAGAAAGCACTACACTTTCAAGAAACAGCCCTCTATATCTTCCTGGACATTGATGGGGCTTTTAGCAACACAAGCTTCGATTCCATGGTTAGGGCAGCAGAGGTGCATGACCTAGGGAGCACTATATGTAGGTGGACTAGGGCCATGCTCAGTGGAAGAAAGGTAGAGGCTACCATGATGAATGAAAAAATGGTAATCAACACCACTAGGGGTTGGCCACAAGGAGGAGTTCTTTTCCCTTTATTGTGGAATCCAGTGGTGAATGATCTCATTGGAGAATTAAACTCTAGGCAGTACTTTTGCCAAGGATACGCAGATGATCTTGTCATAGTAATACTTGGCAAATTTGCTGACACAGTGAAGAATATGGCACAAGGTGCTTTGGACATTGTGCAAGACTGGTGCAGAAAACAGGATCTGGGTGTTAGTCCTAAGAAGACTGTTGTTGTACCATTCACAAGGAAACATATCTAACACTCAGGTTTTAATCTAAAGCTTTTCAATGAAGCGCTATCTGTGAAGGGGACAGTGAAATATCTAGGGGTTACCCTAGATGAGAAACTGGCATGGACCCCTCACATTAGGAATATTTGCTCCAAGGCAAAAGGTACTTTACTAAGTACCAGGAGAGCTTGTGGCAAAAATTGGTTGCACTGGATATACACCACTGTGATTAGACCCAGGATCACCTATGGGGCGGTCGTGTGGTGGAAGAAGGTAGAACAGCAGGTTGCTGCTAAGGAGCTTGGTAAGGTGCAGAGACTAGCCTGCTTAGCCATAACAGGCGGAATTAGCAGCACACCAACTGCTGGGATGGAAACCAAGCTGGATAGGCCCCCATTACACCTTTGGGTCAAGATGGAGGCAGCAGCTGGTGCCTACAGACTCAAAACTGGTAACAAATAGAACTCTTTGGGATATCCAGAATCACACACTAAAATAGTGAGTGAGGTAAATATAGGAAAGGTTGGGGAAATGCCAGCCGACTATATTATAATAAGCCTTTCAGTATAACAATTGGAAGTAGGAAGCAGTGAGAGAAAATAGTTCGACACCGTACGGGGGATATTGTCTGGTTCACTGACGGGTCGAAATCAGACCAAGGCGTTGGGGCCGGGGTGTACGGGGTGCAGCCAAGACTGGAGGGCGTCATCTCTCTAGGGAAATTGGCCTCAGTATTCCAGGCCGAAATCACTGCCATCAGGGCATGTGTGGAGGAGAATTTGCGTAGGTGCTACAAAGATCGTAGTCCTGACAATCACCAAGGCAATGATCAAATTGGAGCTACGTAACTGGCTCAGAAGACAGCACGTAGAATATTGGACCAAAATCCATCAACAAAAACATGGCAAGGTAATAATGCCAAAGCCATGTTTTAAAAGAAGCTCTGCAATCCTGGGCCTCAACAGGAGAGAGATTAGACTCATGGTTGGATTGCTGACAGGCCATGGGAATTTCAAAAAACACCTACATACAATGGGAATAACAGAAGAGGACCCTAAATGTAGGATCTGTGATGACGGTGATGAAACTGCATCACATCTAATCTTCGAATGCATTGCATTGGAGAGTAAAAGGCACAGAACATTTGGGACAACCAGACCCGAAGAAATTGTGTCTAATAAAGAACTGGTAAAGGGACTCCTTGCACTGTTCAAGGGCATTGGTTGGCTTTACTAGATATACAGGGAGCGATACCGCACAATAAACTTAGTTTCGGTGCGGGCAGTAGCGGACTGGACCAAGACTGTTTTGGCTTCCCTGGAAAAATCAAATCAAATCAAATCAAGGACAACACACACATGCATGTCTGATGGAAGACTAGAAAGTCTGATGTGAACCGCCGTGTAGTCCATAATGTGACATCCCAAACCGCATCACCATTCTTCCACAGCCATTCCATGGGACACACTCTGGTACAGTCCACTAGCCTGGATTTAGCTTTTGACATAGGCAATATCCATTTCAAATTACACCACATTTGAGAATTTTATATTGCTGTGAGTACCTGCGAGATGACATGTTTAGACGACAAGTGGTCACAACACATTTTTTTGCTTGATCACATTGACATGGAGTTTCCCCCCCAAAAGGTTGAATTCTCGTCACTAGACAACTCGAAGGGAAAGGTATATAGACCAATATCAGTCTCGCAGATCACATTATGTGAAGCATATGTAACTGTAATAGATGAGAGTATTGTCGGCACATAGGTAATCCTGCGGAAAAGCACCAAGGGGGCTGCCGAACTTAATGTCCCCATCTGATGGATGGATCTCCAACAGTGCCCATGCCCGCACACCATGACACACTGCGGAGAGTTTTGGAATTTAATGCAAGACATTGGAACAATGACTGGTGATCAAGGAATTTACACCACCAGCCCTCCTGTCCCCTCTGCCATAAGGCAAAGGGAAAATTGTTAATAGCATGTGATGTATCTGGATTGTAACCCATCCAACTACTGGCCATGTCCGATGGTGCTTAACTTTGGTGATCTGGCCAGAACTGGAGTATCCACCTTGACACGGCTGTTGACGTTTTTATTATCACTGAACTATCTTATTTAGTGGTGTGAGATTTCTGACAACCAGTTTTTCTTTGCCAAACGGAAACCAACAATTTACAGCATGGTAAGTCTCCAAAACATAGATGGTGTCCATCCAGAGTCTACAGAAATATACCGTAAATGGCAATTTTTACATTCTTTGATGTTTTCATGAGAAGGCTACACTTTTCTTTCCAGCCTACTTCTTATTATAGTGTGCTGTACCACGTGACCTTGAAATTGTGGGGGAGAGAGAGGCCGGCGCTCTAGATTTTACTTAGCGCCAGTCGGACAAGAATCAAAGATCTGGCGATAAGACTAGAAGTTTCGGATAGATAAGAGCGCGCTATATAAGTCGTGCTTCCAGTAAGACAGCGTCAGTCGTCATGTGGCTGCTGCACAGGCAACAGCATTGAATGGCTTTAGAGATGCCTCGTTACAGGAGAAGATTTCGACGTTCCCGCGCACCAGTCTATAAGGCTATAGGTGATACTATATTGCAGGGTGTTGGAGGTCAAGTGATCCTTCAGGGTCCATCCATGTTCTGTGGAGCTATTATGAACTTTACTATAGCTAATAATAGTCAAGCAAGTCATGGGAACGGACGGATAACAGTTGCTATAGTACGGTACAATGGTAGTACTGTTAAAGCAGTTTTTGGATTGGAGAGCTTTAATAGCAGAGATGTTTCTTTTTCATTGAGGACCAGACAAACAAACGAACAATGAGAATCCTGTAGTCATTCATCGGAAAGATACACTCAACACGAACCAGACATTGGCCCAGACCCAGTCAAACCTTCCATGTTCAGCTACAATAGTCAGACTTGCCAAACCATAGACTCACTCAAGCCTGTGTGCTCGGCTGTGGTTATTCATGCGGGCAACCTACCAACTTATGCTCTACTCGATACATCACGCATTTAGTGCTCACTTAATTGGTCATGCAGGACTCTAATGTGGATGGCCTTGCCTCTTGTGTAGCACACAACTTGCCTGTAACATCAGTTTGTAAGCAAATTGAATAATGGCTCAAGACGTAATTACTGTTTGATTTCGCACTTCAGAGCAGCACAGATCACCACTGAAACAATTTGGCTATAACCAACCTTCATATGCTCCACATCCATGAGGATCCCTTCAATATGGATATAAGGAATGAAACACTAATATAATCTAATCATAGGGGATGGGACCACAACTTATTTACGAAGGAAAACTAATTAAAAATGTAATAAATAAATACAAATGTATCCATTGTTTCTAAACATGAAAGCAGTTAGTGAGCCAGGCAGCATTCCAACCAGAGCATATTGTTGCTCTATTTTCATAAAACTCCACTACTAGTAAATAATTCAGATCTTAAAATGCCATTCTATAGTGTGTAATGAAGTTCCCAAATAAATAATACAAAGAAAAGTCTTAGATTTGCATTTAAAGCAGACTCCTGAGAAGAATGAAACATGCTACGTTTGCTATTCTATTTGAACAATAATGATGAGGATAATTTGCATCTAACTGCAGAGACATTTGTAGAGCCAAGACAGGCACATAAAAAAGGACACTAAAACGCACACTGGCCCTAATTTTCATCAGAAAAAAAGATACATAATTTATACAATGACACAGGCACATTTCACAGACACACAACCATTCCATTATCAGTAACTAGCTGAAAACCCGGCATCGCCTGGGTACTTACTTATTCCAATCTTCACTTAGTAGATCTCTCCTTCCCTTTCTCTCTCCAATCACCTTCTGTTTTCTTCTCTCTCTGCCCATCTCCTCCCTCCACTTTCTGTCCATCTCCTCCTCCACCTACTCTTTTCCCTCCTATATCTAAAAACATACATATAACTGCCGAGTTTCATGGTGACTGGTCAAACGGTGTCAAAGTCATAAGGTACCCTCCGCCATGCTAAATTCACTGGCTTGCAAATTATATAAATGTCCATCATGGAAACATACATGTATGTTCTGGCCTACATGGTGACCAGTCAAACAGTTTGCATGTTTATTGTAACGTACCCTCCGCCATGCACCTATGGAGGCTTACAAAAGGTAGCCCATGTATTAATTCAGGGTATAAGCTAATTTCATTCAATTCTGTCCATCTGTTTCTGCATGAAGAGAAACAAATGTGTTAAATCACTGTAGTGTACCCTCCACATTACAAAAGGTAGCCCATATATTAATGAATGGTAAAAGCTATCTCCATTCTAACCATCATTCAAATCTGTCCATCCTTTCAGAATGAAAGAGTAGTAATCATATTAACCCATTGTAAGGTACCCTCTACCAAGCACCATATGGTGGCTAATGAAAAGTAGCCCATGTATTAATCAGGATATAAGCTACCTCTGTTCCAAATTTCATTCATATCCGTCCAGCCATGCTGGAGTAAGAAACAAATCAACTTAGTCTAAAGAACCCTCTGCCATGTGCCATATGAAGTTAATTTTAGTATTCCTATAAAGTTTGCGCGAGTGCCAGAAATGTGTTTATGAAGTTTTATAGCTTTCGGACATACGGTATGGCCGTGCGTGCATACAATATGAACAAAAAGACAAACAAACATTAATTTTTATATATTAGATTTATTTTCAAATTCACATTAAAACCATACATTGGTAACAACAAATTCCTCCTGCTGGTGGTTTTCACCCCAATGATTCGGTACATTTGGTATGCATCAAAGTGACAGCCAAAAATCCATCATTTAAAGATCTGAATGAAGTATGCTTTCCACTGAAGCATATTTTTAAAATTGCTTACATAAAATTAACAAGGTGTGAACAATATTTATGTTTTAAATTTTTCTTTGATGATTAAGGTAAAGCAGTCAACAATCTGAAGATTGGTTTGAACACCACAGTGCTTTACTAGGCATGGTCCTGTTTGGAGTTGGTATGCCATTGCCTTCCTCCGACCTTCGAACTGACATACCCAGCCAGTTATAGGGGGACCTACAGTTTAACGTGGGTTCCGAACCACGGTGCTACTCGGTATTTTTCACATGAGCAATACTGACAGAGGTGAAAGAAGTGGAAACTGACAGATAAAAATCATAGGACTTGGCGGGGATCGAACCCGGAAACTTTGGATTTGTAGTCTGGCACTTTACCACTGTACAACTTTGATGATCATCACCCTGAAAAATGTAGCGTAACTTCCAGAGAGAGCTACTAGAATTTTCAGAAATTTTATTTGATTAGAAACTTTGCCAAAATCTAAAAATTAACTGTTTAGTTATGTTAATTAATTGAAATGATTGTAGGTAATTTGAATATATTAATACTGCACTGATAAACAAAATTGTTCAACCATATTTAAAAATTTCATCAGGATCGGAATACAACTGTAGAATCTGAAGAAGTCCATATGTAAAGTATCCTCAGTCATGCACCATCCAAAATTTTATGTGACAATGACCTTCCTCTTATTTTGAAGGTCAAGTGTCCAAAATATTGTGAAGATTTTTGGATGAATAAAGTGTCCTTATTCGCATGTCGCATGATGCCACAGGTTTACAACCATATGTCATAAGAAGTTTTTACCCCTAAGTCAATTATTACCTTAAGGAAGGAATATGTGTACCAAATTTGATTGATATCGGTGCAGTGGTTCAGAAGCAGATGTCATATGATCCAGCATTTTTCCACACATTTCATTGTTTATTGTCATATCTCCTGAACTATTTGTCATACAGTCATTTAATGGTGCCTATGACCATTGCGAACGTGCAAGCAATATGTTGACAAAGTTTCATCACAATTGGTTGAAAGGTACAGCCGCGCATAAAATACGAACACACAAAAATTAATTTTTAAGTGTTAGATATAAAATGCCACAGTCTTAATGATGTGTTACGTACATTGCATATGTCAGTTTACTGACATAATGTCTCAAGTTACATCATACACCTCTACCATAACAAAAATTGAATTCCATTTAAAAATTTGCTACTGTAATCCAGTTGAATTCTCGTCACTAGACAACTCAGAGGAAAAGTTATATCCTCTTGATATAAAGTGAGCTATATATATATATATATATATATATATATATATATATATATAGAGAGAGAGAGAGAGAGAGAGAGAGAGAGAGAGAGAGAGAGGAAAAATTCCTAACAGGAAAAATATACGTAAAAAATAGATGAAGTACACTTACCAGGCGAAGGGGCACAGGCAGTAATAGCAACAAATAAACACACAGACACACACACACACACACACAAATGCTAGCTTTCGCAGCCTAGCTGCTTCATCAGGCAGAAGGGAAGGAGAGGGAAAAGGAAATGATGAGGGTTTTAAGGAAGGGGGTAAGGAGCCATTCCAATCCCGGGACAGGAAAGACTTACCTTGGGTGAAAAAATGGAGGGTAAATAAATGCACATACACCCACACATTTACACAGACACAAGTAAAGTGTACTTGTGTCTGTGTAAATGTGTGGGTGTATGTGCATTTATTTACCCTCCATTTGCAGAAAGGTAGGAAAATAAGGAGATGGGACCTGGATAAATTGAAGGAACCTGAGGTTCTTAAGAATTTCAGAGGGAGCTTTAGGTAACAATTGACAGAGACAGGGGAAAATAAAACAGTAGAGGAGGAATGGGTAAAATTGAGAGATGAAATAGTGAAGCTGGCAGAGGACAAAATAGGTAGGAAAGAAAGACCTACAAAAAATCCTTGGATATCACAGGAGATACTAAATTTAATCGATGAAAGGAGAAAATATAAAAATGCAGTAAATGAAAGGCAAAATGGAGTACAGATGACTAAGAAATGAGATTGACAGGAAGTGCAAAATGGCTAAGCAGGAGTGGCTAGAAGGCAAATGCAAGGAAGAAGAATGTATAAATAGGGGAAAAGTAGATACAGCCTACAGGAAAATAAAAGAAACATTTGGAGATAAGAAAAACAGCTCTATGAATATCAAGGACACTGATGGAAAACCAGTTCTCAGCAAAGAAGGGAAAGCTGAAAGGTGGAAAGAGTATATAGAGGGGCTCTACAAAGGAAATGAACTTCCAGACAATATTGTAGGAAGGGAAGAGGATGTAGATGAAGATGAAATAGGAGATACTGTACTGAGAGAAGAATTTGACAGAGCCCTGAAAGACCTAAGTCGAAACAAGGCCTCTGGAGTAGATGAGATTCTCTCAGCGCTACTGAAGTCTCTGGGAGAACCAGCCATGACAAACCTGTTTCACCTGGTGTGTAAGATGTATGAGACAGGCGAAGTACCCTCAGACTTTAAGAAAAATGTTATAATCCCCATTCCAAAGAAAGCAGGTGCAGACAGGTGTGAAAACTACAGAACCATCAGTGTAATAAGTCATGGTTGCAAAATATTAACACGAATTATATACAGAAGGATGGAAAAGCTGGTAGAAGCCGACCTCGGGGAAGATCAGTTTGGGTTCAGGAGAAATGTAGGAACACGAGAGGCAATACTCACTTTACGGCTTATCCTAGAAGATAGATTAAGAAAAGGCAAACCTACATTTCTAGCTTTTGTAGATTTGGAGAAGGCTTTTGATAATGTTGATTGGAATAAACTCTTTCAAGTTCTGAAGCAAGCAGGAGTAAAATATAGGGAGCGTAAGGTTATTTACAACTTGTACAAAAAGCAGACAGCGGTTGTCAGTGTTGAAGGGCATGAAAGGGATGCAGTGGTTGGAAAGGGAGTAAGACAGGGTTGTTGTCTCTCTCCATTGTTATTCAATTTGTACATTGAACATGCTATAAAGGAAAGCAAGGAGAAATTTGGAGAAGGAATTAAAGTTCAGGGTGAAGAATTAAAAACATGCACTTTGCCGACGAAATAGTAATTATGTCAGATACAGCAAAGGTCCTGGAAGAGCAATTGAACAGAATGGACAGTGTGTTGAAAGGTGCATATAAGATGAACAGTAACAAGAGCAAAACTAGGGTAATGGAGTGCAGTGTAAGAAAATCAGGTGATGCTGAAGGAATTAGATTGGGAAACAAAGCAATAAAGGAGGTAGATGAGTTTTGTTACTTGGGCAGTAAAATAACAAATGATGGTCACAGTATAGAGGATATAAAATGCAGAATGGCAATGGCTAGAAAAGCGTTCTTGAAAAAGAGAAATTTGTTAACATCGAATATTGATTTAATCCTAAGGAAGTCCTTTCTGAAGGCATTTGTATGGAGTGTTGCCTTGTATGGGAGTGAGACATGGATGATAAACAGTGCAGACAGGAAGAGGATTGAGGCCTTTGAAATATGGTGCTACAGAGGAATGCTGAAGATTAGGTGGGTGGATCACGTAACTAATGAGGAGGTACTGAACAGAATTGGGGAGAAAAGAAATTTCTGGCATACCTTGTCTAAAAGAAGGGATAGATTGGTAGGACACATTCTTAGACATCAAGGAATTGTGAATTTAGCGTTGGAGGGAAGTGTGTGGGGAAAAATTGCAGAGGAAGACCAAGAGATGGATACAGTAAGCAGATTCAGACAGATGTAGGTTGCCATTCTTACGTGGAGATGAAGAGGCTTGCTCAGGATAGGGTATTGTGGAGAGCTGCATCAAACCAGTCTCCGGACTGAAGACCACAACAACAACAACATACCCTGGCAAGAGGTAGGATGTATGATTTTTGAAAGAGGTGTCTGCAACTGTCTGCTGGTTTTGCCCTGTGCATACATGAAGTGTCTAAAAAGTTTTCTGAATTCTATCAAACAAGAAACAAAATATACAAACTAATGTTCTTTACAGCTCTTCAAAATAGTCACCATCCACTACAACACACTTTTGACAATGTTTGTAAAGCTTCTGGAAACTATCAGCAAAGGCCTCCCATGGAAGCAATCACAGAACAGCTACCACACAATCTTACATGGAATTCATGACTTTTCATGGCTGCTCTCAAATGGGGAAACAGGAACAAGTGTGCAGTAGCCAGATCAGTGGAGTACGGAGGGTGTTCAAGAACAGTTACCACCATCTGCACCAGGAATCAGTGCAAACAGATTGTGCAGTGAGCAGGGACATTGTCATGGAGCATCATCCATTTTCCAGTCCTATGCAGCTCTGGTTTAACTGCTAGATACACTGGAACAATCGGTTTAAAATGAACTGGTAAATGCAGCATAAATGGTTTGACCTGCAAGACCAAATACCTTGTGGATGATGCATTGTTGTCAAAGAATGCTAGCAACAGTGTTTTCACCTTGAATTTTGGCAGACAGCTCGTTTTTGTCATGGTGAAGACAGTGAACACCCTGATTTCGAGTGTAGGTTTGATTCTGAATCAAACTGGCAATGGATCCAGGTCACACAAAGAAATGAAATAATCAGAAGTGTCATATGTTTTCCTTTCTATGAGCTTGTTCAGCACAAGTCAGGAGCGAATCCTCTGTTTACCCAAGTCATGATGGTGTGCGGTGTGTCCTTGCTAATGCTTGATTCCTAAGCAATCAATCTGAGAGTCCATTGCCGATCTTGTGCCTTTATTTGTTGTACTTTCTCAATCATTTTTGGGGTTCTGCTTGTTGATGGCTGACTTGAATGTGGCCATTCTCAGTTGTTTCCTTCACTTCACAGAAGCATTAAAACCATTCATAAACACATTTTCTGCTCGTGGCTTCCCTCCCATACACTTGCACCAGCATTCCATATGTCTCAGTTGCAGTCTTCCTCATGTGCAGTTTATGTTGTGTTTCGATTCTCTCAAGTGTCTGAAGACCCATGGGCATGCACGCACACACAAGTCAAGTTGCCATACAGTCCTCAACAGTTTCAGTTTTGTTTCTTGTATATCATGACTTCCTTAACTAGACAAACAACCTTATGTCGTCATATTGGACTGTGGTAAGGAAGTATGACCATATATGACAACAAGAGTTCAAAAAACAATTACCTGTGTCAGTCACTCTTTTCATTCACCCCACAACACATTTCAAGAGTTGAGGGTCTCCTTTTCACATGTAACAGGTGTTTTAATTATGGTTCTGGTAGGTAGATGCAGCCTGTCGTTTGTTGTATTTTCATTTTGCTACAAAAAACATATATCAGAAACTTGTTATTGTAATATGGAACTAGGATTACAATTTTAAGTAATGACATAGTTAATTACAATTTGTTCTGGAGGACAGAACCTTGAATTTTCTGATACATTTCAACTTTAATACACTCACAGGACATAAACCAAAGATTATGAATGTAATGATATACTGTTTTGCTTCAGATATAGTATATTAATAAAAAAAACTTTGTGAACAAAGTAACTTATTAAAAACATAAATATTATAAATAAGTAATATTAGGAATACAAATAGAAGTAAGACTATGATAATTACATACTTAATACCAAGATACATTAATTGCTTCTTTTTCTGTGTGGTGCTTTTGGGTTTATATTCTTATGGTCACTCAGTAAATACAAAGTAGAAAACGTTATGGTACATAATGTAGTATATTTGTGACTCTCTTAAAGAAGATCATTGCTAGTGCCTCAAATTTTTCATTTAGTATGTGTCTTTCCTTTTTTCCCCTGTATAAAAATTTCATGATCTTTATAAATCTTAATCTAATGGAGCAGTAGCTCCGCTGGCAGGGAGACATGGAAGTACTGGTCCGGGGTTACACCAAATGTAATACAGCATTTGCACAATCTTTATTATTATCATAGAAGAAAGCAATAGTTCCAAAAACTACAACTGAGTTGAGGTCAAATTCGGAAACAGGTATTCACACTTCAAAATTTATAGCAGTTAGGAATCAATTCTATGAATAGGACAACTGGGTTAACAAACAGTACATTCAACAAGGATTACATGACTTAATGAAAAACATTTGACACGCAGACAGATAGTTTGAGCATAATTACTAACCCTAAAGCTAGTGTCTAAAAACCCTCTATTCTTAACAACACAGTTCATTAAGTTACGAAAGGACGCGCGATCAGCCAGGAAGCAATTCTCATAACACAAGTTCCAGGCAGTCGACTACCACCTGATCCATGGTAAAGGACCGATATAATCAATACAAATTTTGCTCATAGGATTTCTCCCTAGTATAGTCCAAGAAACCTACACGCTTATTCGGATTTGGTTTAGCCCGCTTGCACCATTCACACTCCCCCACTAACTTGCGTGTATCCCGGTAGAGATTTCGCCATGTAAGGTGTTCTTTTACCTTTTTATAAACTATGGAAGTAGTGAAACACAAGAACCACTGGGTCCTTGGGCAAACAAATCTTAGGTTCTCCACCACCACCCCTCGAAGACTGGCAAACGAGAGAGCCTCGCAAACTATGATCCTATATGACTTTCCCTCTCAATAGTTTCTGTTTAATCTTACCGATCCAAGGATCCTGCTACTGCCTCTTTTGGAGATCACCAAATAATTCCGGAACTTCCGTGAGTACTCCAGCTACCCCACTTGCACCCTCACCAGGTTCCTCTTCCTCAAACATGCGCATCAGCCACGGAATTATTGACCCTTTAATGTGCCTCACCTTGAACTTAAAGGCTGATATGTGCACTGCCCAGTGAGCAATGGGCCCTGTCTTTCTAGGCTGAGCCAAAACCCAGCTAAGGGCCTGATTATCAGTTTGTAGAAAAAAATTCTCTTTTCTCAAGATAAAATCTGAACTTCTTCAGGGCAAACAGGGCTGCGAATACTTCACATTCATATACGGAACGACTCTTCTGGAGGCGTACGCAACAGGGCGTCTTTCCCATCCTGTTCCTGCAGTAAAACAGCCGTAGTCAGTTTGAGCAATGAAGGGAAGGTTGAAATTCAGGATGGTCAGAACCAATGGGTTACTGAGCACAACCTTGATAGCCTCAAAGGGTGCCTGATTACTTTCGTCCCACGTAAAAGCAACTCCCTTTTTACGAAGATCATTAAGAGGACCAGCTAGCTGACAAAATTTGGCACAAATTTTCGAAAAAAATTTGCCATGTCTATAAACCTGGCTATAGTCTTTTTATTAGTCAGGTCTGGGAACTTACGAAGGTCTCTGGTTCGCTCTTGATCATTTTGCACGTCAACGGTTGACATTAAATGATCCAGGAAAGATATCTGCCACCTTGCCAAAGTAATTTTAAATGGTTTAACCATCAGCCCAGCTTCCCAAAGCCTAACCAACATGGTTTCTACATGTTCTAAATGTTTGGAGGTCGAATTATAAATCAGCACGTCAACTAGATAGTGATAGTCACATCTAAATTTTAAGTCACCCAATGCACAATCCATCAGGTGCGACAACACAGCTGCACCAATCGCAAGGCCAAAAGGAATTCTGTTGAATTCATACAAATTCCAATTGGTGCAAAAGGTGGTAATATGTTTACAGTCTTCGGTTAATGGCACCTGATAGTAAGCCTGGTTTAGGTCTAATACTGAAAAATACCTTGCCCTGGAAAACTATGAAAAACATTTGTGGAGATCCGGCAACGGTACCAATTCTAAAACCACGTTTCCATTCACCAACCTATAGTCGATTACCGCATGATATTCTCCACTTTTTCCTTTGGGAACCAGGAATACCAGGGAAGCATATGGGGAGGTGGAAGGCCTCACTACCCTTTCTCGTAACATGCTGTGCACCAACCTGCATGTGATAGCCGGTATGGCAACTGTCTAACTGAGGTTCAATCAGTTAACTGTATCTGATAGTGAATTTTACTAGTCACCCCGAGTTTATCACTCTGCACTTCTGGATAATGACCCAGAACTCTTAACAGCTGTGCCGCCTGTATACAATCAAGATGACTGATGTCAAACTCAGATTTACTGGAGTTGATATAACAAATCCCTAACAAACTATGACAGGAACACAATGCTAATCTATCTGAGAGCTGGAACTTAAAACAAACAATCCTCTCCTTACAATCCAACATTAAGCCAGTATGACATATAAAATCATACACCAAAATAACATTTACAGATAACCTCTTCACCTCCACCAAATCAGTAGGCCATGAGAAACCTAACACACACAGTTTTGTGTGCATTTCACCTACCAAAGGTAACCTGTGACCATTTACTACTCAACATGTCTGAGGTGAAGGGTGCAAATTAGGAAACATACGAAGAACACGGAACTCAAATTACCACTCATAAGTTAATAATGAAACTGAACTGCCCGAGTGCAAACGGGCACACACCAGTTCCTCATTCACCCTAATACACAAATATGGGAGGGGCTCTCCCCTTACTGGCTTAAACACAAACTAATAATATGTTTCTGCAACTGCATTAAGCCCCCTTCTTCACATAACACCTTGACAAACATCTGACTTGATCTTCCAGATGTAAGGTGGTACAAAAACTGAATAACAGTTCTGTGGGGAACACCTAACATATCGGCATGACTCTCAAAATACGCTATGAATTCCAACACAAACTCCACTTGACTCAAGCTCCCTATAGATAATTCTGTACCAGAAGCATTAACGGATTAGGCAATTTAGCTAAAGATGCACTTAAATCATTACGCCCCTCAGATGCCTGACCCACCTGATCGGACACCACTTGAGGGGTGCCCTCTAGAACCCCATTACCAATGCTCACAGCATCCATTGCCATTCCCCCTCATTTGTCTTTGTAACTCCCATACCTGAGAATGCAACTGGTCTAGCATCACTTCTTGTTCTGAATTTAGTTTACACCGCTTCATATCCCCCAACCTATTATCCCAATGCACAAGTTGAGCCTGCACTCTTGAAATTTGCTAGGAAGTCAGTTGACTACTCTTCAAAAGATCTACAGTATCCTCACTTCCTTCCCAACATCTAATGCAGCACCTACCTCGTCAACATGGGACTTGTCAACACACAGAGTGTTTTTCAGGCCATGCAGTAAACGCATCGGCAACTCAGCTACAGTTCCTTCACTGGGAAAGTTCCGAATCCTCATTTTGTATGCCAACTGTTCCTTTTTTTATCATGCTCACTCCGAGACACTGGTGGAGCTCCATGTTGAAAGGTACCAGAGGACAACAAAATACAGAGTAAACACTGGAGTACACACCAGCAAACACACAAACCTTGTAACTTCCAAGAAGGTAAACTTAAATCAAGTGCTGAATTACATAAAATGCCCTCTCCCCCAGAGGAAATCACGCTCTCTGCTACCATTCTAACAGAGCAGTAGCTCAGCTGGCAGGGAGACGTGGAAGTACTGGCCCGAGGTTACACCAAATGTAATTCAGCATTTGAAAAATCTTTATTATTATCATAGAACAAAAAAATAGTTCCAACAACTACAACTGAGTTAATCTCAAATTCAAAAACAGGAATTCACACTTCAGAAATTATAGCAATGAGAAATCAATTCTCTGAATAGGACAACTGTGTTAACAAACAGCACATTCAACAAGGATTACATGGCTTAATGAAAAACATTTGACACACAGACAGAATTAAAGGTAGTTTGAGCAGAATTACTAACCCTAAAGCTGGTGTCTTAAAACCCTCTATTCTAAACAACACAGTTCATGAAGTTACAAAAGGATGCGCGATCAGCCAGGAAGCAATTCTCAGAACACAAGTTCCAGGCGGCCGAAACAGATAGACAACACTACTCGTAACCTGGTTCCTTTACTCATGGAGTAAAATACAACTTGAAGACTAGAATGCTCCAAAACTTTCAACTTGAGCAACGCTTAGAATCAAAAGTCTGAGTTTGCTAATCGAAATTGCTGCATCACGCAAAATTTGAGTTACACCAAAAGAATCAAGACTCTTTAGTTAGACTGTAGAGGCTGCACCTCATTTATATACACCGCCATTTCCCAGCTAGCCGCATAGCGGCACTGCCCACCAGCAGGTTACACGTTAGCAGCAACTAGGCAGGTTAGGTGGATGCTGACAAGGCCGCTGTCAGTCGAGATTCAGCTCTGGGCAAGTAACTGACTTGTGGTTCAATCATGTGCACTTGGGAAGTTTAATAAAGGTTTGACACGGTTAAAACACTATTGGTGACATAGGAGGGATATACAAGAAGTTCTATGAAAAAGATATACGACATGGCTATGATGGAACAAATATTAGCTGCTCTGGTAGAGCAACAGAAACTGCTTATAAACAACATAATCAAGCTACAAAAGGCCCTCGCCGTGTCACTACAGGCATTTCTCACTATGCCACATCACAACAACTCACCAGAGCTGAACACATCTATGTTCACGCCCTATGAAGAATCTGCAGAAGATTGGATAGATTATGAAAAGTGTGTGTGCCAACATTTCATCGCCTTCAGCATTGATGATCCACAGCTCTATAAGTCTCTATTCTTGTCTTGGATATCTCCTAAACTGTATCAGTTGCTGGGCCAACTTGCCCCTCTCAAGGAACCATCTTCTTTAACATTTGATGTGTTCTCTCCTTACAAGTTATTATCGCAAGCAAACGCAGAAGGTAACTAAACCCAAAGTAGACCACCAAGAGCCTCGTGCTGCAACTGACCACGTAAATCCATCAGTGTAGTCATGCCCAAATGGTTACAATTAGCCTGTAGAAGTCACGTCCCCACAGTACAGACACAGTCCTTGGAACCTTCCTCTGGGGCTACCAAAAAGCAAAACTCTCCTCTCAAACGAAAACTGCAGCCCCAGCTGTACAGCGCTTACATGGTACCCCCTGCACACATGCACGCCACCATGGAAAGGAGCGCTCGAGACAAATAAATGCTTCACCAAACAAAGGCGCGGCAGAAGATTCAAAAGATGGCACGGCTCACTTAAGTTAGTGGACTCTGTTTATTTTGTCTGGTAGCGAGTGTACAGTGATATATAAACATTTTGTGAAACTGCAATAGTACCTACTGTTTGATGTTAAAACATTATTATATCATGCCACTCATAAGAGTTTCTTGTAGGATTGATACATTTGTAAGTTTTTGTACATGTTATATCTTTATGTATTAAAATGAATGTCTATTTCCCTTTGTCATGCCATAACTTGAGAACAGCTTGACCAATTGTGCTGTTTTTATTATTATTATTATTGTCCATAATACTTAGGAGAAGTTTTTTATGTAATAATATTTTAGGGAAATCTACTGGAATATTTGAGAAAAACTGAAGCGTTTTTCAATGTATCTTTTGTCTCTATTGCATACAGATCTATGGTTTATTTCAGATTTTCATGAAAATTTTCACGTTTTTGACCTTCACATAATGCCGACATAAAACTTACACTCCATTTAATTTGTTATCCTAGAATTATGGAGGGGGTAAACAGAAATATGGGAGAGGATCACAGAATGGACAGAGTGGAGGGTAGGGGAGATGGACTACAAGAGTATTAGATACCATTTACATGGTTACTCCCAATGATAAAACACAGAATGACCCAGCTGGTTTCAGCATTCTGCACCACACCACATCACAATATGAATGTTTATTTACTTATGTGCCAGCTGTATCACATTTGAACTCATACAAAAGTGGACAAAGTGCAATATATTGTGGTCACATGAGGAGAAGTGTCGTGTGTATGTGGAAACTAGTCTACTGCATATGTTTGACACAAACATTTCTAAGATTAAAATATACGGTCAGGTCACATTGTTGCTTAACCTTAAACTGTGTCATACATTTTAGTGACTTTTCAAAGTAGCAGCTACATTGCAGTCTATAATAGGGACCAATTTTTTTATTCCTTTATTAGTTGATACCTGATGTATTATGCAAGAAACTGATCAGTTCAACTATAAATCTTGGAAGTTATATTCCATCCATCCCTACACCCTATGCCTAATATCTCCCCCCCCCCCTTCCTTCCCCACTCATTATCCTATATCTCTCCAATTCATGTCTTCCTTGCAACTGTGTGTTGCCCCTTACAATCTCCCCTTAATTAATTTATTTTTTATTTCCTACTTTTCCCTTTATTTTTTTTTCTCCATTCATAATTTTTCCTTACTATTTTTATTGTCTTAATTCCCCACACTCATCTAAACCTCCCTTTTATCCTTTCCCACCCCTTCTCTTCGCTGCATTCAGTGCTGCAATTCAAATCCCTGCCTATTAGAGCCTTTACAATCTATCATGCAATGCAGAACTTTCCATCCCCACCCTTATCCGGTCTCCTTCCCTTCCACTCCCCACCTCACTCATAGTCTAGATGATTGTGATGCTGGAGTGGCCACACGTGGTGGTTGTGTCTGTATAGTCATCTGAGTGACTGTGTGAGTGTATGTGTTTCTTTTTATGATGAAGGCCATAGCCAAAAATTTAAGTTGTGTGAATGTGACTGTCTTTTCTTTGTGCCTACCAGTAGCTCAGTGAGTCTCTTTATGGTAAGTTGTTATCTATCCTCCATTATTGACAGAATTCCTTACTACTCTCCTCTCTCATTGAATTTGCTTAACTGACCTCTGAATAACTAACTGAGTGCTTTGCACTCTCCATTCATGTATAATCACAACAATTTGTATATTGTTATAAATAATCAAAAAATCATGTTACAATTAGCAATTACTTGTCACTAATTTAAATTGAGTGGAGGTTACAGAACAGTTGTGAACATTTACAATGAGTCCAGTGCAAAGGGAGTGGCGGGTTGAACAGAGTTCGCATCGCTCAAGGTGGAAGGCCAATGTGGAGCCTGGCTGTAAGGCCACAACTTTTTGTTCTGTGTGTGGACGTGTGGTCACCCCTTCAGCAGGGTCTGAGCAGATGAATGGGGGGGAAGTGATTATCAGTTATTGGGAGCTCCAATCCTAGGTGTGTGATGGAGCCCCTTAGGCAGATAGCATTGAGATCTGGAAAGAAGTCCAATGCACACTCAGTGTGCCTGCCGGGGGGCCTCATTCGAGATGCGATGGCAGCCTTGCTGGTGGCTATTGAGCATACGGCG
This sequence comes from Locusta migratoria, assembly GCA_026315105.1. Taxonomy (NCBI): domain Eukaryota; kingdom Metazoa; phylum Arthropoda; class Insecta; order Orthoptera; family Acrididae; genus Locusta; species Locusta migratoria. The sequence continues at coordinate 615,275,332 of CM048746.1, forward strand.
CATGGTCAACTGCAAGTTGTGGCTCACGTCGGCACCAGTGACACTTGTCGCTTGTCTGAGGACATCCTCAGTTCCTATGGGTGGCTGGCAGAATTGGTGAAGTCTTCTGGCCTCACACGTGGAGTGCAAGCAGAAATGTTGATTTGTAGCATTGTTCCCAGGGGTGATCAGGGTCCTTTGGTTTGGAGCCAAGTGGAGTATCTGAACCAGAGGCTTTGCTGACTCTGTGACACTCATGGATGCAGATTTCTGGATCTGCGTTATCAGGTGGGGAATTGTAGGATGCCCATAGATAGATCAGGTGTGCACTACACCAAGGAAGTGGCTACTTGGGTAGTAGAATACTTGTGGAGTGCACCTGGAGTTTTTTTTAGGCTACACACTAGCTCTGATAACCAACATTCGGGAAGTGAATTCAGACAACAAATTCAGCTCAAAACTTCGGCTATCAAAATATTAACCATAAACTTTGAAACCATTGAAAACGAAGTACCTAAATTTGCCTTGATACATGGAAATTATTATGTTCAGATAGTTTTAGGCACCAAAAGCTGGCTAAATCATGATGTGGTAAGTTCAGAAATATTTAGTGAGACATAGAATGTATTTCGAAAAGACAGATCAGACACAGCTGGAGGGGGAAGTGTTCACTGCCTTGGACAAAGATATTGTTAAATTAAGGTCGAGGTTGAGAGAAACTGTGAAGGCATCTTGACATGTATAACAGGTATAAGAGAAGTAAAGTTAATAGTTGGTTGTTTTTACTGCCCCCCCCCCCCCACCTCCCCCCCTCCTAGTTCTGTTGTAGCAGTTTTAGAGTCATTCAAAGAAAGTCTACACCTGGTAGTACGTAGGTATCCTGGCCATGCAGTATTAGTTGGGGGAGACTTCAAACTTAGGAGTATAGATTGGGACCTCTCTAGTTTCATTTCAGGCAGTAGCGACAAGCAGTCTTGCAAGCTACTTTTGGATACATTCTCTGAAAACTGTCTAGAGCAGTTAAACCAGCAACCCATAAGCAATGGAAATATTTTAGACCTTATAGCTACGAAAAGGCCAGACCTTGTTAACAATGTAATTGTAGAGACAGGAGTTAGTGATCATAATATTGTCATAGAATCAATGGTGACCAAAGTTAATAGACCAATCAAGAAGACTAGCAGTATGTTTTTGTTAGAAAGAGCCAATAAGCAGTTGTTTGGATCACACTTAGAAAATGAATGGACATTGTTTAGTTCCAGTACAATGTATGTAGAGGAATTGTGGAGTAAATTTAAATGCATTGTAAATAAAGGGTTAGAGAAATATGTGCCTGTAAAGTTGATTAAGGATGGAAAAGATCCACCATGGTATAATAATAATGTCAGAAAGCTACTGAGAAAGCAAAGACTGTTGCACTCTCAGTTCCAAAAAGGACATGCAAATGATGACAGTTGAAAGTTTGTAGAGATTTGTTCATCTATAAAAAGAGTGATGCACAAAGCATACAATAATTACTGTAGCCATACCTTAGCAAAATATCTCTCTGAGAACCCAAAAAAATTCTGATCCTATGTAAAATTGATAAGTGGGTCAAAGCCTGATATCCAATCACTCATTAATCATTCCGGGGCAGTAATAGAAGAAAGCAAATGGAAAGCTGAAGTTCTAAATTTAACCGTTAAGAAATCTTTCATGCAGGAGGACTGCACAAATATACCATCATTTGATCAAAGCAATAACTCCTAAATGGAGGATGTAATAATAGGTATTTCTGGTGTAGAGAAGCAGCTGAGAGAGCTAAATACAAAAAAGTCTCCTGGTCTAGATGGAATTTATCGTGAATCTTTAATTCGGCACAAAGTTCCTAGTGACTGAAAAAAAGCGCAGTTGACTCCCATAAATGGGAGATTTATAAGAAAGGTAAAAGAACTGATCCACAAAATTATAGGCCAACATCGTTGACATCAGTTTCCTGTAGAATTTTGTAGCATATTCCCAGTTCAAATATAGTAAATTTCCTTGAGACGGAAAAGCTTCTTTCTATGAATCATCACGGGTTTAGGAAACATCGGTCATGTGAAACTCAGCTTGTCCTTTTCTCACATGAAATCTTGCAAGCCATTGGTGAGGGGCAATAGGAATATTGTGTTTTTCTGTATTTCAATAAGGCATTTGACACAGTGCCACACTTCAGACTACTAACAAAGATACGAGCATATAGAATAAGTCCACAGATTTCTGACTGGCTGGAAGACTTCCTAAGTAACAGAATGCAGTACATTGTACTTGATGGCGAGTGTTCATCAGAGATGAGTGCATCATCAGGCTTGCTCCAGGTAAGTGTGATAGGATCACTATTATTTTCTAGAATAAATGATCTGATGGAGAGAGTATCTTGTAAAAATGTAAGGTGGTGCACATGAGTAGGAAAAACAATCCAATAATGTTCAAATACAGCATTAGAAGTGAGCTTCTTGATGCAGTCCCATCATTCAAATATCTGGGTGTAACATTGCAGAGCAATATGAAATGGAACAAATATGTAAGGACAGTTATAAGGCAGACAGCTGACTTCAGTTTATTGGGAGAATTTTGGGAAGATGTATTTCATCTGTAAAGGAGACCGCATGTAAAATGCTTGTACAACAATGTCTAGAGTATTGCTGAAATGTTTGGGACCTGCAGCAGATCAGTTTTAAAGAAGACGTAGAAAGAGTTCAGAGGCGAGCAGCTAGTTTCTTCACTGGTAGGTCCGACAAATGTGCAAGTGTCACGGAAATGCTCAGTGAATTCAAATGAGGATCACTGGAGGAAAGACGATGTCCTTTTTGAGAAATTCTGTTGAGGAAATTTGGAGGGTAAGAATTTGAAGCTGCCACCTACTTACATTTTGCATAGTGATCACAATGACAAGATAGGGCTCATACAGAGGCATATAGGCATTCTATGTTTCCTTATTCTATTTGATAGTGGAATAGGAAAGGAAATGCTTTGTAGTGGTACAGTGTACCCTCTGCCCCGCACCTTATGGTGGATTGCAGAGTATGTATGTAGATGTAGACTACTATACTACAGTCACACATCCACAGCCTCTTTGATTCAATTGTGAGGCATGTAACAGCAATTACAGGCTGCAATGGTGGCAACATTCAGTACTGATTCTGTCATCTTTCTCACTTGAAATGGTTCTGTATTTACAGTTCTGTACATTTTGGATTGCCAGCATTGAATATAGACTGTAGGTGCATAGAGATCACAAAGACAAGAGAAATTAGGGCTCATACGAAAACAGATGTACCATCATTTGGATCAACGTACTAATTCCGAAATGAAGGACATAGTAATATGTACTTCCAATGGAAATACCTTAAAGGATTCAACAATATTTTGGAAAGGATAGGTTGTTACTCACCACAGAGACATCTGATAAGTTGCAAAAAGGCACATGTAAAAGAATAAACAAAACTGAAGCTTTTGGCTGTTAAGCCTTCATCTACCACAGAGAACATGCATACTCTCTCTCTCTCTATCTATCTATCTCTCTCTATCTCTCTCTCTCTCTCTCTCTCTCTCTCTCTCTCTCTCTCGCTCTCTCTCTCTCTCTCTCTCTCTCTCACACACACACACACACACACACTAACAAAAACCCAACCGTCGTCTCCGGCTACTGCGGCTGGACTGGACAGACAGCACAGCTGAGGCGAGAGCAACCAGTGGTGGGGGTAAGGAGGCATGGAAAGGGAAGCAGGAAGGGCAGAAAGGGATGCTGGTGGGGATGGAGCAAATGACAGTATTGTCTGACAGATAGGAAGATACTAGAGAATGTGATAGAAACAGAGATGTACGTAAGCTTGAGTGTGGGTAGGAAAAGGAAGGGAGAGAAGAGTGGTGGGGGCAGAAACTAGCAAAGGTTTGGCCTGGGTGATTGTGGGAGCGTAGGACATACTGTAAGAAGAGTTCCCATCTGTGCAATTCAGACAAGTTGGTGTTCATGGGGAAGATCCATATGGCACATACTGTGTAACAGTCATTGAAGTGAGCCACAACATGCAGTGCTGCATGCCCTGCAACAGGATGGTCCAGCTGTCTGCTTGGCACAGTATGACGATGGCCATTCATCCACACAGACAGCTTCTTCCCGGTCCTGCCCACATAGAAAACTGCACAGTGTTTGCAGCTCAGTTTGTATACAACATGACTGCTATCACAGGTTGCCCTACTTTTGATGGGATAGGAAATGCCGGTGACGGGATTCGAGTAGGTGGTGGTGGGATGGTGGATAGCACAGATTTTGGATCTAGGTCTACTGCAGTGATATGAACCATGGGGTAAGGGGTTGGGTGCAGGGAAGGAGTAGGGATGGACAAGGATATTACGTAGGTTTGGTGGACAGTGTAGGAAGGGGGGGGGGGGAATTTTGGGCGGGGTATTTCGCTTTTCAGGACAGGATGAAAGGTAATCAAAAACCTGGTAGAGAGTGTGGTTTAACTGCTCTAATCCTGGGTGGTATTTGGGTGACAAGAGAGCTGCTCCGTTGTGGCTGGACAGTGGGTGTGGGGGAGGTGGCGGGTGACCGGACAGACAGGGCCCATGCTATCTGTTTCTGGACAAGGTTTGGTGGGTAATTGTGGTCAGTGAAAGCCTCAGTGAGGCATTTGACATATTTGGAGAGGGATTGCTCATCACTGCAGGTGCAATGACCAGGGGTGGCTAGGCTGTATGGAAGGGACTTTTTGTTGTGGAATGGGTGGCAGCTGTCAAAATGGAGGTACTGCTGATGGTTGGTAGGTTTGATGTGGATGGAGGTACTGATAAGGCCATCTTTGAGGTTAAGGTCAATGTTGAGGTAGGTTGCTTATTGTATTGAGTAGGACGTGAAGTGAATTGAAGAGACGCTGTTAAGGATTTGAAGGAATGTGGATAGTGTGCCCTCACCTTCAGTCCAGATTATCATCAATAAATCTGAACCAGATGAGGGGTTTGTGATACTGGGTAGTCAGAAAGGAATCCTCTAGATGGCCCATGAACAGGCTGGCATAGGAAGGGGCCATATGCGTGCCCATGGCTGTGCCGCAAATTTGCTTGTACGTGATGCCTTCAAAGCAGAGTAATTGTGGGTTAGGATGTAGTTGGTGCGAAGAATGGCAGCTAGCTCTGAATGTAAAAAAAATGTAAGGTGATGCGCATGAGTAGGAAAAACAATCCCTTAATGTTCGAATACAGCATTAGTAGTGAGCTTCTTGATGTAGTCACATCATCCAAATATCTAGGCATAACATTGCAGAGTGATATGAAATGGAATGAACATGTAAGGTCAGTTGTGAGTATGGTGGATCGCCGACATTAGTTTATTGGGAGAATTTTCGGAAGATGTACTTCATCTGTGAAGGAGACTGCATATAAAATGCTTGAATGACCATGTGTCTGGGACCCACAGCAGATCAGTTTAAAGGAAGACAAAGAAGCAGTTCAGAAGCAAGCAGCTAGGATTGTTACTGGTAGGTTCGACCACTGTGCGAGTGTCACGGAAATGGTCTGGGAACTTAACTGGGGATCATTGGAGGAAAGACAAGATTCTTTTCATGAATTTCTGTTGAGGAAATTTAGAGGGCTGGAATTTGAAGCTGAGTGTAGTACGATCTTCCTGCCACCTACTAACATTTCAGTAGCAATCACAAAGACAAGGTAAGAGAAATTAAGACCTGTCTGGAGGCATATAGGCATTCTTTTTTTTTTCCTTGTTCTATTTGGGAGTGGAATAGGAAAGGAAATGACTAGTAGTGGTACCGGGTACCCTCTGCCACACACCTTATGGTGGTTTGCGGAGTATATATGAAGATGGAGAAATAAACAAATAAAGTGCTGTTTTTGTACAATATTATCAAAGACGTTACATCTCTAAAGACAACATTGTCAATGGGATGTTAATCTTCAAGCTTCCTTCCCTCATAAAAGTTTGAGAAAATCTTTGAAATGTGTTCTAATTTAAACAATTTGTACACTTATATACATGTGGCGTCTATTCCGAAAGAACAGACATCACTTCTGATGCTGCAGTTGTTATTGTTTTCATATTCAAAGAATATATGATGTCAAATGCAAATGAGCAAAGCTGAAAATGTGTACCCAGCCAGTATTCAAACCCAGGTCTCCTGCTTTCTAGGCTGTTCTGCTGATTCCTACACCACTGGGGACACAGTGATCATCACACCTGCAAGGACTACTTAAGCATGCCTCCCGTCGGACACAAATTTCCAGCTTTACCCTGCCCACAGTACTCAAACTCATAGCGACTATGTACTAACTAACCCCCATAAAAGTAAGAGCTCCAAACTTGCCCACTCCTCCCCACTAACAAAAGGATCATTGCCGGTCACTGGCATATATAAAGAATAGAAATCGGATGACTTACCAAAAAGACCGGCTCGTCGATAGGCACAAATAATCACACACAAACACACATACAAGCTTTCGCCACCACTGGCAGCTTCTTCAGGAAAAAGAGGAAAAAAGGGGAGGAGAAAGGGAAGGATATGGGTTTTAAGGGAGTGGAAAAGGAGTCATTCCAATCCCAGAAGTGGAAGGACTTACCTTAGGGGACAAAAAGGAAGGTAAACAAATACACACACACTCAGACATATCGAAACACAAACACACCTAGACAGACATTTGAAAAAAGCAAAGAAGTTGGACAGAGATACCACTTGAGGCAGATGCTCTGTCTGCAGAACTGAGGCAAAGATGCTAGAGATGGTGGGCGGGAATTTGAATTTAGCAGAGGTTGAGACCAGGTGGGCAATGGGAGGAGAGAATAAGCTGAAGGGCAAGTTCCCATCTCCGGAGTTCTGAAAGACTGGTGTCAGTGGGAAGTATCCAGATAACCGGGACAGTGTAACACTGTGCCAAGATGTGCTGGTTGTGCACCAAGGCATGTTTAGCCACAGGGTGATCTTCATTACCAACAAACACTGTCTGCCTGTGACCATTCATGCAAATGGACAGTTTGTTGCTGGTCATTCCCACATAGAACGCTTCATAGTGCAGGCATGTCAGTTGGTAAATCACGTTGGTGCTATCGCAAGTGGCTCTGCCCTTGATTGTGTACACCTTCCGGGTTACTGGACTGGAGTAAGTGGTGGTGGAAGAGCGCATAGGGCAGGTTTTACAACGGGGGCGGTTGCATGGGTAGGAGCCAGAGGGGAGGGAAGGTGGTTTGGGGATTTGATAGGGATGGACTAGGAGGTTACGAAGGTTAGGTGGGCGGCGGAAAGACACTCTTGGTGGAGTGGGAAGGATGTCATTAAGGATGGATCTCATTTCGGGGCAGGATTTAAGGAAGTCATATCCCCATATATGTATATGTGTGTGGCATCTACTCTGAACGAACAGACATTGTTGTTATTGTTTTCATATTCACAGAATATATGAGTTCAACTGCGAATGGGCAAAGCTGAAAATGTGTACCCAGCCAGGGTTGGAACTCGGGTCTCCTTCTTTCTAGGCAGTTGCGCTGACAACATTGTCAATGGGACGTTAAACTTCAAGCTTCCTTCCTTCATAAAAGTTTGAGAAAATCTTTGAAATGTGTTCTAATTTAAACAATTTGTACACTTATATACATGTGGCGTCTATTCTGAAAGAACAGACATCACTTCTGATTCTGCAGTTGTTATTGTTTTCATATTCAAAGAATGTATGATGTCAACTGCAAATGAGCAAAGCTGAAAATGTGTACCCAGCCAGTATTCAAACCCGGGTCTCCTGCTTTCTAGGCTGTTCTGCTGACTCCTACACCACTGGGGACACAGTGATCACCGCACCTTCAAGGACTACCTAAGCATGCCTCCCATCAGAAACAAATTTCCAGCTTTACCCTGCCCACAGTACTCAAACTCGTAGACACTATGTACTAATTCCCGTAACAGTAAGGGCTCCAAACTTGCCCACCCTTCCCCACTAACGAAAGGATCATTGCCTGTCACTGGCTATATATATATATATATATATATATATATATATATATATATATATATATATATATATATATATATATATATAAATATTATAGAGGAAAAATTCCTAACAGGAAAAAAATATACGTAAAAAATAGATGAAGAACACTTACCAGGCGAAGGGGCACAGGCAGTAATAGTAACAAATAAACACACAGACACACACACACACTCAAAAATGCTAGCTTTCGCAGCCTAGCTGCTTCATCAGGCAGAAGGGAAGGAGAGGGAAAAGGAAATGATGAGGATTTAAGGAAGGGGGTAAGGAGCCATTCCAATCCCGGGACAGGAAAGACTTACCTTGGGGGAAAAAATGGAAGGTAAATAAATGCACATACACCCACACATTTACACAGACACAAGTACACTTAGGCAGACATACTGTAGAACTGTAGAAAGCAAAGAAGTTAGAAGTTAGACAGAGATGCCACGTGAGGCAGAGGCTCTGTCCAGAGAACCAAGGCAAAGATGTTAAGATGGTGGGTGGGAATTCGAATTTAGCGGAGGTTGAGACCAGGTGGGCAACGGGAAGAGAGAAGAGAGAATATGCTGAAGGGCTAGTTCCCATCTCCGGAGTTCTGAAGGATTGGTGTCAGTGGGAAGTATCCAGATAACCCGGACGGTGTAGCACTGTGCCAAGATGTGCTGGCCATGCACCAAGGCATGTTTAGCCACAGGGTGATCCTCGTTACCAACAAACACTGTCTGCCTGTGTCCATTCATGCGAATGGACAGTTTGTTGCTGGTCATTCCCACATAGAACGCTTCACAGTGCAGGCATGTCAGTTGGTAGATCACGTGGGTACTATCGCAAGTGGCTCTGCCTTTGATCGTGTACACCTTCCGGGTTACGGGACTGGAGTAAGTGGTGGTGGAAGGGTGCATAGGGCAGGTTTTACAACGGGGGCGGTTACAAGGGTAGGAGCCAGAAGGTAGGGAAGGTGGTTTGGGGATTTCATAGGGGTGGACTAGGAGGTTACGGAGGTTAGGTGGGCGGCGGAAAGACACTCTCGGTGGAGTAGGAAGGATGTCATGAAGGATGGATCTCATTTCGGGGCAGGATTTTAGGAAGTCGTATCCTTGCTGGAGAGCCACATTCAGAGTCCGCTCCAGTCCCGGAAAGTATCCGGTGACAAGAGGGGCACTTCTGGGGTTTTGTGGAAAATTCTTAAATTGGGGAGATGAGGAAGTGGCTCTGGCAATTTGCTTCTGTACCAGACCAGGAGGATAGCCTTCACATCCCGCAGCTATCCTCCTGGTCTGGTACAGAAGCAAATTGCCAGAGCCACTTCCTCATCTCCCCAATTTAAGAATTTTCCACAAAACCCCAGAAGTGCCCCTCTTGTCACCGGATACTTTCCGGGACTGGAGCGGACTCTGAATGTGGCTCTCCAGCAAGGATACGACTTCCTAATATCCTGCCCCGAAATGAGATCCATCCTTCATGACATCCTTCCTACTCCACCGAGAGTGTCTTTCCGCCGCCCACCTAACCTCCGTAACCTCCTAGTCCACCCCTATGAAATCCCCAAACCACCTTCCCTACCTTCTGGCTCCTACCCTTGTAACCGCCCCCGTTGTAAAACCTGCCCTATGCACCCTTCCACCACCACTTACTCCAGTCCCGTAACCCGGAAGGTGTACACGATCAAAGGCAGAGCCACTTGCGATAGTACCCACGTGATCTACCAACTGACATGCCTGCACTGTGAAGCGTTCTATGTGGGAATGACCAGCAACAAACTGTCCATTCGCATGAATGGACACAGGCAGACAGTGTTTGTTGGTAACGAGGATCACCCTGTGGCTAAACATGCCTTGGTGCATGGCCAGCACATCTTGGCACAGTGCTACACCGTCCGGGTTATCTGGATACTTCCCACTGACACCAATCCTCCAGAACTCCGGAGATGGGAACTAGCCCTTCAGCATATTCTCTCTTCCCGTTGCCCACCTGGTCTCAACCTCCGCTAAATTCGAATTCCCACCCACCATCTTAACATCTTTGCCTTGGTTCTCTGGACAGAGCCTCTGCCTCACGTGGCATCTCTGTCTAACTTCTAACTTCTTTGCTTTCTACAGTTCTACAGTATGTCTGCCTAAGTGTACTTGTGTCTGTGTAAATGTGTGGGTGTATGTGCATTTATTTACCTTCCATTTTTTCCCCCAAGGTAAGTCTTTCCTGTCCCGGGATTGGAATGGCTCCTTACCCCCTTCCTTAAATCCTCATCATTTCCTTTTCCCTCTCCTTCCCTTCTGCCTGATGAAGCAGCTAGGCTGCGAAAGCTAGCATTTTTGAGTGTGTGTGTGTGTCTGTGTGTTTATTTGTTACTATTACTGCCTATATATATATATATATATATATATATATATATATATATATATATATATATATATATATATATATATATATATATAATAAAGATTTTTGACTTACCTAAAGTACAGGCTCGTCGACAGAAACACCAAACACACACAAAAACACACAAACATTCGAGCTTTCGCCACCAGTGGTGGCTTCTTCGGGAAAAAGAGGAAGGAAGGAGAGGAGAAAGGGAAGGATATGGGTTTTAAGGAAGTGGAAAAGGAGCCATTCCAATCCCAGGAGTGGAAGGACTTACCTTAGGGGACAAAAAGGAAGGTAAACAAATACACACACACTCACACATATCCACATCCAAGCACACCTAGGCAGACATTTGTAGGAACCAAAGAAGTTGGACAGAGATACCACTTCAGGCAGAGGCTCTGTCCACAGAACCGAGGCAAAGATGTTAAAGATGGCGGGTGGGAATTAGAATTTAGCAGAGGTTGAGACCAGGTGGGCAACGGGAAGAGAGAATGTGTTGAAGGGCAAGTTCCCATCTCCGGAGTTTTAAAGATTGGTGTTGGTGGGAAGTATCCAGATGACCCGGACGGTGTAACACTGTGCCAAGATGTGCTGGCCGTGCACCAAGGCATGTTTAGCCACAGGGTGATCTTCATTACCAACAAACACTGTCTGCCTGTGACCGTTCATGCGAATGGACAGTTTGTTGCTGGTCATTCCCACATAGAACGCTTCACTGTGGAGGCATGTCAGTTGGTAAATCACATGGGTGCTATCGCAAGTGGCTCTGCCCTTGATCGTGTACACCTTCCGGGTTACGGGACTGGAGTAAGTGGTGGTGGAAGGGTGCATAGGGCAGGTTTTACAACGGGGGCAGTTACAAGGGTAGGAGCCAGAGGGTATCCTTGGATTTGGATATGTGTGAGTGTGTGTGTATTTGTTTACCTTCCTTTTTGTCCCCTAAGGTAAGTCCTTCCACTCCTGGGATTGGAATGGCGCCTTTTCCACTTCCTTAAAACCCATATCCTTCCCTTTCTCCTCTCCTTCCTTCCTCTTTTTCCCGAAGAAGCCACCACTGGTGGTGAAAGCTCGAATGTTTGTGTGTTTTTGTGTGTGTTTGGTGTTTCTGTCGACGAGCCTGTACTTTAGGTAAGTCAAAAATCTTTATTTTATACCTATTTTCCCACCTGGAAAGTCTCCTTCCATAAGGTAAGACTTTCCTGTCCCGGGATTGGAATGACTCCTTATCCACTCCCTTAAAACCCTCATCATTTCCTTTTCCCTCTCCTTCCCTTCTGCCTGATGAAGCAGCTAGGCTGCAAAAGCTTGTATGTGTGTTTGTGTGTGATTTTATTTATTTTATTTGTTTCTATCGACGAGCCGGTCCTTCAGGTAAGTCATCTCTTTTCTATTATATATTATATATATATATATATATATATATATATATATATATATATATATAATAAAAATAGAAAAGAGATGACTTACCTGAAGGACCGGCTCGTCGATAGAAACAAATAATATATATATATTTTATTTGTTTCTATCGACGAGCCGGTCATTCAGGTAAGTCATCTCTTTTCTATTTTTATTATATATATATATATATATATATATATAAAATATAAAAAATAGACGAAGATTACTCACCAGGCGAAGGAGCACAGGTGTGACAGCATCACAAATAAATAAATGAATACACACACACACACACAATCGCAAGCTTTCGCAACCCAGTTGCGTCTTCAGGCAGTAGGGAAGGAGAGGGAAAAGGAAATGATGAGGGTTTTAAGGAAGGGGGTAAGGAGCCATTCCAATCCCGGGAGAGGAAAGACTTACCTTGGGGGAAAAAAAGGAGGGTAAACAAATGCACACATGCCCACACATTCACACAGACACAAGTACACCTAGGCAGACATACTGTAGAAAATATATATATATATATATATATATATATATATATATATATATATATATATATATATATATCTGTGTGTGTGTGTGTGTGTGTGTGTGTGTGTGTGTGTGGTGTCTATTCCAAAAGAACAGACTGCAGGATCAGAAGTGATGTCTGTTCTTTCAGAATAGACACCACATTTATGTTTATAATATGCCAGTGACAGGCAATGATCCTTTTGTTAGTGGGGAGGGGTCCATTGCATCAGTTTTCCAGACCGGAGCCACTACTTCTCAATCAAGTAGCTTCTCAGTTGGCCTCACAAGGACTGAGTATACTCCGCATGCCAACAAAGCTTGGCAGACCCAGATGGTTACTTATCCAAGTGGTAGCCAAGCCAAAAAGTGCTTAACTTTAGTGATATAACAGGAAGTGGTGTATCCACTGTGGCATAGTCATAGCTGCTAAAAGGTACAAGAAATTTATAGAATTTGAATAATTGTAGCAAATGTTCTGGAAAATTAATATTTGAAATAGTTGATAAAATTCTTCTTTGAATGAATACAAGTCTTGTTACAATTCCATAGCTCGTAAAATGTACTTTATATATATACATAAATTTTGTTTACAGTTTCAATAATGTAAAAGATAGGAATAAATTTGACTATTACATATTGACTTGTTAGTGTATTAATTAACTGGCAGATTTTGATACAAATATGATTTACACACTAAAGAATACAGTCCATAAATATTTGTAATGCTATTCCTAACCAGTTGTATTTACAGATGCTGGTAGGTTGTGCTTGAATCGCATCAGTCAGTATATGATGAAGGAGGATATCAAGTACATCAGTAACACTTATTTGGGTATGGTCCAATTATAATGTGCAGGATGACATGTTCTTGTTGTTGTTTTGGTCCTCAGTACGGAGACTGGTTTGATGCAGCTCTCCACAATACCCTATCCTGAGCAAGCCTCTTCAACTCCACATGAATATGGCAACCTTCATCTGTCTGAATCTGCTTACTGTATCCATCTCTTGGTCTTCCTCTGCTGTTTTTACCCCCACACAATTCCCTCCAACACTAAATTCACAATTGCTTGATGTCTAAGAATGTGCCGTACCAATAGTCAAGGTATGTCAGAAATTTCCTTTCTCCCCAATTCTGTTCAGTACTTCCTCATTAGTTACATGATCCACCCACCCAATCTTCAGCATTATTCTGTAGCACCACATTTCAAAAGTCTCTATCTTCTTCCTGTCCACACTGTTTATCGCCCATGTTTCACTGCCATACAAGGCAACACTCCACACAAATGCCTTCAGAAAGGACTTCCTTAGGCTTAAATCAATATTCAATGTTAACAAATTTCTCTTTTTCAAGAACGCTTTTCTACCCATTGCCATTCTGCATTTTATATCCTCTGTAATGCGAACATCATATGTTATTTTACTGCCCAAGTAACAAAACTCATCTACCTCCTTTATTGTTTCGTTACCTAATCTAATTCCTTCAACGTCACCTGATTTTCTTAGACTGCACTTCATTCCCCTAGTTTTGCTCTTTTTAATGTTCATCTTATACGCTCCTTTCAGCACACTGTCCATTCCATTCAACTGCTCTTCCTGGTGCTTTGCTATCTCTGACAGAATTACTATGTCGTCAGCAAAACACAGTGTTTTTAATTCTTCATCCTGAACTTTAATTCCTTTTCCAAATTTCTCTTTGCTTTCCTTTACAGCTTGCTCAATGTACAAATTGAATAACATTGGAGAGAGGCTACAACTCTGTCTTACTCCCTTCTCAACTACTGCATCACTTTCATGCCCTTCAACACTGACAACCGCTGTCTGGTTTTTGTACAAGTTGTAATAACCTTATGCTCCCTATATTTTACTCGTGTTTGCTTCAGAACTTGAAAAAGTTTATTCCAATCAGCATTGTCAAAAGCCTTCTCCAAATCTACAAAAGCTAGATATGTAGGTTTGCCTTTTCTTAATCTATCTTCTAGGATAAGCTGTAAAGTGAGTACTGCCTCCCATGTTACTACATTTCTCTTGAACCCAAACTGATCATCCCTGAGATTGGCTTGTACCAGCTTTTCCAGCCTTCTGTAAATAATTCGTAAATAATTTCTTAAAGTCTGGGGGTACTTCGCCTGTCTCATACATTTTACACACCAGGTGAAACAGTTTTGTCATGGCTGGTTCCCCCAGAGACTTCAGTAGCTCTGAGGGAATGCCATCTACTCCAGGGGCCTTGTTTTGACTTTGGTCTTTAAGTGCTCTATCAAATTCATCTCTCAGTATAGTACCTCCTATTTCATCCTCATCTACTTCTTGTCCCCTTCCTACAATTATTGCCTCTAAGTTCATTTCCTTCATAGAGCCTCTCTATATACTCTTTCCACCTTTCAGCTTTCCCTTCTTTGCTGAGAACTGGTTTTCAACCTGTGTTCTTGATATTCATAGAGCTGTTTTTCTTATCTCCAAATATCTCTCTTATTTTCCTGTGGGCTGTGTCTATTTTCCTCCTATTTATACATTCTTCTACATCCTTTCATTTGCCTTCTAGCCTCTTCCGAATAGCCATTTTGGACTTCCTGTCAATCTCATTTCTTAGTCATCTGTACTCCATCTTACCTGTTTCATTTACTGCATTTTTATATTTTCTCCTTTCATTGATTAAATTTAGTATGTCCTGTGATATCCAATGATTTTTTGTAGGTCTTGCCTTCCTACCTATTTTGTCCTCTGCTGACTTTACTATTTCATCTCTCAATGCTACCCATTCCTCCTTTACTATTTTATTTCCCCCTGTTTCTGTCAATTGTTGCCTAAAGAACTTCAGGTTCCTTCAGTTTATCCAGGTCCCATCTCCTTATTTTCCTAACTTACTGCAGTTTTTTTCAGTTTCAGCCTACAATTCATGGCCAATAAGTTGTGGTCAGAGTTTATATCTGCCCCTGGGTATGTATTACAGTTTGAAACCTGGTTTCAAAATCTCTGTCTTGCCACCATAAAATCTATCTGGTATCTCCCGGTGTCTCCCGGTCTCTTCCACGTATACAACTTTCTTTTGTGATTCTTACACCAGGTGTTTGTTGTGATTATTATGTTCTGTGCAAAATTCTACCAGGCGGTTTCCTCTTTCATTGCTTTTCCCAGACCATATCCATCTACTATCTTCCCTTCCCTTCCTTGTCCTACTACTGAATTCCAGTCTCCCATAACAATTAAGTTTTCCTCTCCCTTAATTGTCTGAATAATTTCCTTTAGCTCCTCATATATTTCTTTTATCTCCTCATCATCAGCAGAGCTAGTTGGCATATAAACCTGTACTACTGTGGTTGGTGTTGGCTTCATATCTGTCTTGACTTCAATAATGCAATCACTGTGTTGCTCTTAGTAGTTTACCCACATTCCTATTTTCTTATTCGTTATCAGACCTACTCCTGTAATACCCCCAACTGATTTTGTATTTACAATCCTGTACTCACCTGACCAGAAGTCATGTTCCTCTATCCACCGAACTTCACTAATCCCCACTATATCTAACTTCATCCTATCCATTTCTCTTTTTAAATTTTCTAGCTTTCCAACCAAATTAAGGCATATAACATTCCACACTCCGATCCGTAGAATGCCAGCGCTGTCTTTCCTGATGATCACATCCTCCTGAGTAGTCCCCGCCCGGAGATCCGAATGGGGGGACTATTATACCTTCGGAATATTTTACCTGAGAGGATGCCATCATCATATGGTCATACAGTAGAGCTGCATGTCCTTGGGAAAAGTAACGTCTGTAGTTTTCCCTTGCTTTCAGCTGTTCGCAGTAACTGTGTGTCAAAGTCACATTAGCTGATGTTACAAGGCCAGCTCAGTCAATCATCCAGACTGTTGCCCATGTAACTAATGACATATAAAGTTTAATTTAAAGTATCATACCACTAGGGGGAGGGGGAGTCATGTAGTGAGTGTAGAATGATGCATAAACATTCCATTTGAGTACATGTTTAGTTACTCTTTGATGTTAACATATTATTCCATGCAACTCAGTACAGTTTCTTGTAAACTTGGCATGTTAGTAAGCTTTTATATATTTGTTATATCTGGAAATAAAAAATTCAGCCACAAAATGTTCTGCCTTGTCTTCTGATTGCAGAGAAGAGATGCTGAGGCTGACTGGCTGTGCCTTCTGTTGCTGCTGTTCAAGTAAGTGCAAGATGAGGTGCTCTTGGACACCTTATCATCAAACTTCCTGTGAAAGCAGCAAACAGAATGCAGATATTCTGTACCTTTCAATTCAAGAGTTTTTTGAATATGAGAGCTCTGCAATAGCCTTCACTATCCTCACTAGAAATGTAATGAGACAGCAGTTCACTAATGTTTAGTGAGAGCATCTACAATACATGTGAGGCAATCATAATCTGTGTGTGTCATCACTGACATTGAATCACTGTTGCAGTGTGCTGCTACTGAATTGATTGAAGGTATGTCCATACTTGCCAACTTTGTTGATTCAGTTGGTAATATCCCGATTTTTCACTTTTTCTTCTGCTTCCTTATTTTCCTTTTATTTCTCCTGATTTTAGGCTTTTATCCAGAAAGCTAAGATTATTTTAAAAACCACAGTTCAATGGTCAAAAGGTCTTTGCTTATTTGACAGTTTAATGAATGTATATATAAAAATTCATAGAAATTAGGACTGACACAATACTTGTATATCGATTTCTGCTCTTTTTGCAAATTTGCTTATACTGGCGTACTGTTTCAGTGTTGTACTCTTTTTGAATGCGATTTTTTCTCATTGTGCATAAATGAAGTCTCTTGAGTGTTTTTTATAATCAGTGGAAACCTTTAGAATTGATAGTTATGAGTGCTAGGTTCATATATGAATTGCAGAAAGGCAACTTTCATGTAAACAGCTATTTTACGTGATTGATGGGTTTTGATTCAATTGTATAAGTTCCAGTATGGCAAAAACAAATAGTTTTCTTCAAGAAGTTTTTGGAACAATTTCGATGCACTATCAAAGCCAGGGAACATCTGTTATTTGTGTTTTGGACTGTTTGTCGATGTGATATTTTCATATCCCATAGTGGAAAAAGTTATGTATCAGAACATGTGAAAACAAAGAAGAATAGAGAAAATGAAGTCCGTAACAATACAAAACTTAAATTTTCTGATAGAAGTGAAAGTTATCATCTGATTCATACTGAGCACTTAATGACATTATTTATTTTAGAGCACAATTTACCAATCAAATGCAATTTTTCTGTAAAATGTTCCCTGATAAAAGTATAGCACACTTTTTGTTTTATTCAAAAAATCAATCAGATTACTTACAGACTGGCTATAAACAAGGATTATATAAATGAACACTTCGGCTACTGCAAGAGTTTTTTTATTTTTTCAACTATTTTAAAATAGAATTGCAAGATTATAAGTAAATATTAAAATCATTTATCTTGAGGTTTATACTAAAATGAGCTGCAGTTTTTGATAGTATATATCGCCTGATTTTTTGAATAATCTCCTTATTGCTTAAATTGGATCGCCTGACTTTTACATCTTGAAGGTTGGCTGGTATGTATGTCTTCGTATGCTACTGGCGAATCCACAACAGTATGTAACGGCTTTTTCATTTGATATACTATTATAGCTTTCATCTGGGCTGGAAGATGACCAACACACAGCAAGGTATAAGGTATAGTGCTACATCAACTTTACTGAATAAGAACCTGAGATATTGTGGTGGTTTTTTCACTGATACCTTTTTTGCATTAGGACTTGTTGAACATGCTCCTCTTGTGAGGTGGAATCTCTGTGAATTATTTAATATATGAGTTTGTCATAGGAGTATTGCATGTAACTGTAGTTATTACCTCTTCAAATTTACATACAAACTGACTATCAAGCAGAGTTACACAAATAATCAGCAAGAACGTGCATATTCAAACAATTCACAAATAGTCTCTGGGCACTGAAGTCCAACTACAGTCAAGAGAATATGACTAAGGACACTTGCAACCATAAATTTAATAAAGTGCAACAATTCCTTAAAAACAATATTTTTGAAAAGGATAGGTTGCTACTCACCACAGAGACATCCAACGAGTCGCAAAAAGCCATACATACAAGAATAAACAAAACTGAAGCTTTTGGCTGTTAAGCCTTCATTTGCCCCAAAGAACACACACACAGACACAGACACACCATTCCTTAAAAACAGTAGTCCCAATGTGCCTGGTCAGATGCCTCAAAGAATTGGTTTTAGGAGCTCATTAAGCATTTCTCATGAGCTTGTTATGGTGGACACATTAAGAGATTTTGGTGGATACAGGATCAGATTGAATCATACTGTTGATAATTAATTTATAAGCCAAGAGTATGGTAACCCCACTATGTCTTACAGTGAAGTTACAAAGACCTACAGAAAGAACATCTACACACATACTCCACAATCCACCCAAGGGTGCATGGAGGAGGGTACTCAGTACCACTACCAGTTACTTGCTTTCCTATTCCACTCTCATATACCTTTATGCCTCCGTAAGAGTCCTAATCTCTCTAATCTTATCTTTAGGTGAAATGTAGGTTGGTGACAGTAGAATTGTTTTGCAGTCCACCTCAAATTCTGGCTTTCTAAATTTCTTCAACAGTGCTTCTTGAAAAGAAACAGTTACAAAACTCACCACCATTTTCTGAACTACCACCATGTTCTCCTTTAAGCCAATCTAGTGGGGATTCCAAACACTTGAGCAATACTCAAGACAGGGTCATACAAGCATTTTATATGTGGTCTCCTTTACAGATGAATCACACCTTCCCAAAATTCTCCTAATACAGTGAAGTCGACCATTTGCATTCCCTACGACTGTCATATGCTCATTCCATTTCATATTGTTATGCAGCCTACACCTAGATATTTAATTAACAAGACTGTCAAGAAGCACACTGCTAATGTTCTTGTTGAACATTACGAGATTGTTTCTCCTACATTTTACATTTTTCTACATTTAGTACAAGATGCCATTCTTCACACCACCTAGAAATTTGGTCCAAGTCACCCTGCATCCTACTATAGCCATTCAATAATGACATCCACTTGTACACCACAGCATCATTAGCAAACTGCCATACATTGCAACTCACTCTGTCTGTCAGATCATTTATGTAGATTGAAAATAATATCAGTCCTATCACACTTTCCTGGGGCACCCCTGATGATTTACTAGTCTCTGATGAATATATACCATTGAGGACAACATACTGGGTTGTATTACTTAAGTACCTTTGTTACCAGTCTGTATTTCAGTACTGTGTCAAACATCTTTGTGTTCTGTCCATCTCAATAGGCTTTGGTAGGGTACTGGCTGAAATGTTATCCTCAGCCCAAATGCATCAGTGGATTTGGTACAGAGGGGCAAGTAATCAAATCACCTACCTTCTAATTGTTATTGAAGATGCTACTTCTCAGTGAAACAGCTCAATTCACCTAAAAAAAGGTGAGTCCAATGCTCTTGTCAACGCCATCAGAATATCCAGACGATGATCTATCCAAATGCTAGCCAAACTGAACTGTGTGTAACTTCAGTAATCTGATGGAAACGAGTGTATCCACTGGGACATGAATATTGCCACATATGGCGAAAAGACCATGAAATTAGACTTTGGCTTAAACAAAGAATTTGACTGGAATTTTTTGGTAGAGAATGTCAATGACCCTATTTTGGGGGTAAGATTTTTTACACCACTTCAAACTAGTCATAGACCCCATCAGTGAAACACTGCAGACAGTTGTGTAGATCACAGGTATAGAATGTAGAAATATTTTGAGTTGTATTTTGGCTCAGTTTCCTGGCATTTTGTGAATGAAAGAGGCAAAGAGAAAGGTCCAGGACACACATAATGTATTTCATCCACAGCTCACCTGGTCCACTGGTAGCAGCCAAACCCCAAAAAATTATAATAATAATAATTAGAAAGTTTGCAGTGGCAAAGAATGACATAGGCAAGCAAATGTAGGAAGGAGTGATGAGGCCATCGGAGTGCTGATGGCATTCTCCATTACATATAGTACAGAAAGACTATGGCACTTGTTCAAACAGTCTATGAGTGTACTACCGATTCATAGTGTCCAACAGGAGCCATATTATATCCTCACCCTCTGTGATGCTTTCTCTACATGGTACACACCTGCAAGCACACATTGGCATCTGTGGTCACATCGATGTAGTTGCCTCATCCTCCCTGGCAACCTGACTGTTTTCTTTGCAGAATGTCTTCTTCTTAATTAGACTCCGTGTTGGTTCCCAATCCTTTCTCAGAGTGTAGCTGCAGTCTTGGTTGATGAGACCATCCCTGGTGCAGATCACAGTGGCCTCTTTAACAATGCTGTTTAAATATCTAGAAGTGTGTGCCAGGACACACAGTGCTCTGCAATTGCCAACTTGTGGAGATACTCAAGTCGAATATGCCTCTGATGTTCTTGGCAACAATCTTCAATGTCTGTCCAATATAAATCTTCCCACACTGACACAGAACGTGGTATATGCTGGCCTGCTGCAAACCGAGATTCTCTTTGACACTTCCCAATAATGTTCATGTTTCATTGAGTGGGAAAAGACAGTTTTTAAATGGTATTTTATTTAAAAGCATCCTATTTTACCCAATAGTGAGTCAGTGGTATAAAAGCCGTGGCTACCTTTCCCTCCATGACTTCTTCCATCTCCAATGCCTGTACTGTAGTGTGGGGTAGGGGGGGGTGGGGGGAGGGGAGCACATCGAAACTATCTTTTACAGTTCTGAGGTGTTCCAGCTCCTGAATCAGACACTCTGCATTTCAAATGGTGCACACCCTGTTTACTAGTGTTTTTGGCACCCCATTTCTCGGTGAAGGGTTGTGGCATCTGTCTGCATATTCAGGTCAGTGTGTGTTTCCCTCCAGTACACATCATGGCCCAGGGTGCTATCAGCTCTTCCCTTAACCAAGATGTTCGGGACAGGTAATCTTCCTTCTGCTTCATTCTCCATATTGAATTTGGTGTCTGGAATTCAGATGTGTAAGAAATTCCAGGAGCTTGTCCCTTCCATGGGAACAATGCCAATGTAACAGAAAAAACAAATAGATTTCCACTTGGATGATACCAAGGCTTCCTCCTCGAATTACTGCTCATACAAATTTGTGAACACAGGTGAGAGTGGGCTGTTCATTGCAAATCTTTTTGTTTATTCATGGACTCCCTAAAGTCCACAAAGAGGGAGTGCTGTTATGCACAGTTGTCAGCATTATTAGAACAACTACATATTTTCTGGACAAATACTCAATGGAAATACTAAGTCCTTATGCAGGTAAATGCTCTTACCATATTCATAAGTCTGGGGATTTTGTAAAAAGTATAACTTCATGCTGAAAGACTCAGATATCCTGGTGAACTTTGACATAGTTTCATTATTCACCAGTGTGTCTCTACCAGAGTCAGTGGAGCTTCTTGGATAGAAATTTGATGAGAAGTCAACCAACATCATTATGTATGGCATAACCTCTACATATTTACTGTTAATGAAGGAGTCACAATGGGCAGCCTACTCTCACCTCTACTAGTGAATTTGTGTGTTGAGTACTTAAGAGGAGGAAGTTGTAGCGTCATCCAAATGGAAAACTACTTGTTTCTTCATTATGTAGATGACATATTTGTCATCTGCCCACAAGGAAGGGACAAGCACCTAGTCTTTCTTACACATCTGAACTCCATACACACAAAGATTACACTCAACATTGATGCCAAAACAGAAGGAAGATTGATGAAGAGTTCTCTGGCATCCAGTCAGGTGGCAGTGTCTTCTAAATATGATGTTTTGGCGACTGTCATACTCATCATCTTCTAGGTGAAGTGCCGAGCTTGTGCAGATGCCTTACTATGTATACCTACAAGTGTCCCCCACCATTGGGCTGCAAGACTCTGGGTCCAATGGAACCGACAGGTGATGTTGTGGAGGAAGCGAGTGACTGCTCACATCCCCATTAGAGCATTCTGGACTTTGTCTAGTAGGCATGACAGTTCTTGGTGCGCTCTCGACATATTGCAGCCATTGCTGGATCCCATGCCTGCTTAGTTGGTATCCATGGTCCCTGTTTACCAAATTATTGTCAACTTGTATTTCTACAGATTATTTTATAACACCGCCCCAATAGCTGTCAGCCCAACAAAACACCCTAGTTTTCTCAAAGTCAAAGGTGTTGTTTCTCTTTATGCTGTGCTCTGCTATAACAGATTTTTCAATCTGTGTTCTTCACACCATTTCAAATAAACATCACTGCGTTTGTCCAATATATTGCATACCACATTCGCAGGGAATGCTATATATTCCTGGCGTGTTGAATATGAGTTGGTCTTTTACTGAACCAAGCAATTCTTTCATCCCTGATGGTGGTCAGGAGATGGTTTTTACGTTAATTTTTTTCAGTAGTTGCCCAGTTTAGACTGACAGGGGTTCCAGATACAGAAGGATGGTGAGTCTCCAGTCTTCTTCTCAATTTTTGGCATTATTTCTCACCTTGAAGGCCTTACCAATCTGTGTTTCAGTGTAGCCATTTTTTCTAAAAATCTCTCTTAGGTGTTGAAGTTCATCTGAGATGCTTTCTTTGTCACAGATGACTCATGCCCCTGTGTACCAATGTGGTCAGTACTGTCTGCCATTGCACTGGATGTTGGCAGCTTGTTGCATGTTGTTACAGGTCAGTGTGCATCTTCTTCCTAAATAGTGAATGGCCTAGTGTGACATCCGCCTTCTTCCTAATGAATATATCACGGAATGGAAGACAGCCATTTTCCTCTACATCCATGGTGAAAGCAATACTGTCATGGATGCTGTTTAGGTGGTCCATGCACTCATTCAGTGCCTGTCTGCGATGCTGCCAAATTATGAATGTGTCATCAACATAGTGGAAGAAACGCTTGGGTTTAAGATGAGCAGTTAGTATGGCTACCTCTTGTAACGTTTCTGCTATGTTGTGCACTCCCTAGAAATCCATTACCAACATTACAAACACAAACTATTGGACACTTAAATAATAACTTCACTACCGGACATGTAAAATATCACATTTTTGCGTTCAGTTTTAAATACTATTAACACTACTAGTAATATGCTTTTAAGAAATAGTATGTTGATTTAAACATAACTTTGGCTGTCCTTTTTTGTGTAATTTTCAATTTTGATACTTTCGTAAATAATAACTACAAACACTAAAAAAAAAATGCATTACACTTAGTTACAGAATACGCTGAGCCTATAAAGATACTTATTTGTATAAAAACAACACTACTACCTGTTATAATTATTGTAAAACATTGTTACATATATACCTTTTGTTTAAATCAATTAGGGCAACCATGTTTTATATACCACTGGATCCTAAATTAAATACTTATCATGACTGCCATGCCCATTTCATCTATCGATTTGGTACTAAGAAACTATCTTCAAAATTAACAAAACTACTGTGAATTTATACAAATCTGCATTTATAAAAAATTAGACCACAAATTTAAGTACATTAAAATTCCAATTCACAATATTCACAAACATATATGTGTGCACTTCGAAAACACAAATAGTTTAAGTAACTTGAACAAGTTTAAAATGAGTGAAAACATGACTTTTAATTTGCATATACTGTTGAATACAAATTCCATAAAACACATACAGTCATTGAGATAAATAGTTAAAGCCTAAATATAATATTTTAATTTATGTATTTTAGCATATTTCAAGTATTATTGTATTATTTATTTAATATCTGAAAAATATTGTACTGGATTTTTAGATATTGTACAACATTCAACAATGGCAATAAAACATTTATTAAGATAAGTTTAAATAAGTGAGATCATCATTTAATGTCGACCACCATTTCATTTAAGTGAAGATAGCTCCAAAGTAAACCTGGATCAATGGATTTCAACTACAATGTAGACCGGCCATCTGATACGAACATCTAATCCAAGCTAAGTGGTTTTTGTTTTATAACGTGCACCTCACCATCCCCTGGCATCTTGTTAATAGAACTGTGTCTTGCAATACTGACACAGTTTGTGTGGACCAACTTTTCGGATCGACAAACACAGGGACTCTTCACACTTGGTGCCATGACCAGGATATGGAGTACATTCACTAATGACTTTAATGTTACAGATGAAAATAATATTTGACGAACCAGCAGTGATGTGAGAAATTTAATTCCAACATAAAAACAAAGAAGTGAAATACAGGAAATTGAAATGGCACATGAAAAAATGTAATGGCAAAAGACGGATATAATGTGAAGAACTGGATACCAGCATCGCCACATCTTTGCGGAATGTTAAGTACCTTTCAAATAACTTATGTAGACTGTGTTGGTGTATTTTTACTGCTTCTTAGTGTACTTATTGTACTGAAGTACATTAATAAAATGAATAAAGAAAGTGAACAGACTGACTTATATGACAAAACATTAGACTTGAATGTTGACAGTAGGCTAGGGGCATTAAACATTGTTAGTTCTACTCTGTTACCTAGTGCTCAAGTAGGCTTTGATTTTCTTGCTCAATTAATTATTAAATCACGTGCTGAGACGAAACAACTGTTTTTAGTGTTGATGGCGGAAAATAAACAACAATTTTCAGTGTTGAAAACTAATTCTGCATTCTAATGCAGAAATTATAAATTCAAAACTAGACAAAAAATTTGAACAATTGAGTGTGGAAGTAAAACATTCAGATGCCCAGTTCACAGAGAAGTTTAATACTCATCTTAGTGATGTGAAAATGAATGTGTCTGTAGCATTTACCAATATATCAAACAGTGAGGAAGTAAAAGCAGTTGATGACAAAGCTTCTGTTATTGTAAGTCAGATTCAGTACCATAGGGATGAATGTGAGGAATAGATTAAGATAGAGGAAAATTGCAGTAACAATCTTAATATGTTTTGTAAAGAAATCAATACCCGCATCAGTAACATTAACAATAAAATTGAAATATCTAATTCTACAAAGGAACAATGTATGCATTTAGATTCAAATGTAAACAATTTGCAACATAATGTCACAGAAGTGCAGGCTGATGTGCAGCAACTTCAAGAAAGCTCACATACAGAAACTTTGGTAAATCCAACCTCTAATAGTTTATGTAATTTACCAGTTGTAAGTGCGGTGTCTACACACTTACATAGTTCAGCAATATCGTATTTTCCTGGTAGTAAGAAAGTTCATTCTTTTTATTTGATACCTAGTAGTAATGACAGTTTTTCACCTGACTTGGGTGTTACAGTGGAAATAATGTTACTTAAGCAAAATTTTGAGGGCAAAGCAAGTTCTTGGGCAAACCAGACCCAGTTGCTTCTATTTATGTTTGTACCTAATTTTAATGTACTACTGCCTATTCTACCAGTTGATAGAATGAGATGCATGAGGCTGTGAACTGATGTAATACCATAGGGGCATAATTACTCTTTAATTATGAAACTGCTGACACCAGTTCCAGTCCCCAGTTGTGTGCTGTGTTCTTCCTTAATCATATTCATAGTACAGAAAAAATTTTAGTCTTTAAGTTTGCCTTCAATGTAAATAATGATTATTTAGCAAAACGTTTTAATTGCCACTCATAAATAAAAACAGCTGAAACATACCTTTTGATATATTCATTCTTGCTCTATGCTTATTGAAACTTTAAAAAAATGTGGATCCTAAACTTTATTACCAATTACAATTTTGAGAAAATATGAATAAATAATGTGTAGGTGGATGTTTACCATCAGTTCAGAAAAACTTTATGCCTAATACTAATGCTGTGTTCTAATCTGAGATACCAGTCATCTTAGTTGGGGTTTTCAATATGAGATTTTCTATTTATGATAATGTATAGGCCAATGGACTTAAGAATTACCGGTATGAAGTAAATACTAGGCGAGTCTAGAAAGTAAGTTCTGTTTGGTAATAAAATGAAATTGTGCACAGATACAGAAGAAATTTTTATTGCACAAAATTCTACAACTCTTAAACTACTTTTCCACATAACTGCCAAAATTTTGCAGGCATTTGTCATAGCGTGGCACCAGTTTTTGTAAACCTTCTTCATAGAAATCTGCCACGTGTGTCTTCAACCAGTTGGAAACAGTGAAATTTTGGGGAATTCCATAGCGAGAGCACTAATTGTAAACCTACAGTTTTCCTGGATCTTGTCATCAATTGCGTGAACCAGTTCTTCTGTAACCAAAGGTGGATGCCCACTTCGTTCTTCATCATGCACATCACTACGCCCGCCATTGAACTGTCGGACCCATCTTCTCACCATCAAATCACTCATCGCATTTGGTCCGTAAACATCGCAAATTTGCCGATACATTTCACTTGGTTTCACTTTCCTCGCATTCAGAAACTGAATCACCGACCTGATTTCACAGGTGGCACGATTTTCAATCAACACCAATATTTCAAACAAGCACAACAAAGGGTATGTAACTGACAGCGATCTCGAAATGGTGCACATTCTTCTCCTTGATACACATCGTCTACAGCGCATGTGGGAACTGCAATTGCAGTGGAGGTAAATTGAAACGGAACTTACTTTCTGGATGCGCCTCGTATACTGCAATATGGTTTCAACTGAATAATGTGTTCATGTTTACAGTCAATACAGATACAATGAATAACAGGTTTTGAGAAGGATTTATGAATTAAAATACTATGTGAGTTTAAGTACAGAAAATGCATATGCGAGGTACGTGATGGGGGTTTATTAAATGTGTTTTGTCAGGATTTTTGAAGTCTATGAAATGATGTTTATCAACCACTAGCTAATGTGGAAGTCTTTGTGGAATCAAAAGAAATAACAGGTTAGAAAAATGGTAAGTGTTGTTCATGAGAATAAAGGTTAAGAATTGTCAGTAAAATACTGAACAAATAGTTATTAAGTTATTGAAATGGAGGTGAAAAAATGCTTCATATGAAGAAAAATAATATTTCATTAAGAAAATGATGATGTAAGAAGTTGTTTTAGTATTAAATATATTCTCTGAACAGATGCTTTACTTGAAGTCTAAGATGTTAAAATTGCTTGAGACTGCTGAGAAATCTTGAAATGATACTGTTAAATGTACTGAGAAATGTTAGCTTGAAACCCTGATATAAATGTCATGCCATCTACTGAAGTGTTAGTTAAAGAAATAAGAAAAAGCGAATATGAAAGTATACCTTTTGCCTGCTAACTTAACTTGTGATTCTAGTAAGATGACTAATTTTGAGGAAGTTTAATAGATCTAGTAACTGAAACTGAAAACAGAGTAATGTTTTACTATGTAAGTAGTCCATTTAAGAACATGTTGTTTATCTGCATATATACATTAGCCTTTTGAAATGATTGAAACCCTTAGCTGTATGCTTGTAGTTTTGTTTATCCATGATCCATAAAGTTGATTGGTCTCAGATAGATTAATTCAGTTAAAATCTACCTACAGAAAGCTAATTAATGCCTTGAACATTTTATCTTGTCCTTACTCTGAAACCTATAAGGAAGATATTTGGTGATAATATTGATACCGATTATGAATGTGGCATACAGATAGTGCATATACCACATCTGCATGTACAGATTTACACACCATAACTAATTAATTAACCTCATATGCATAGTCAAAGGTATGTTGAGATATTATCATTATTATTATTGTTTATTATTTGTTTATGGCTTGAAATGTCATTGTATATAAGAAAATGATTACCTCAGTTATGTACTCTGATCTTTCTGTTAATCATGTCCACAGTACATTACAATTCAATTTTTTTAGTTCTTTTAAAACTTTTTAACTGTTAATCATTCAGTAGATTGTTTGTGTTGTTGTTTGATTTTGTGTTGTACTTTGATGTGTCAAGAGGGACTTGCTATAAAGTAGTACAAAAGTGACTATAAGCATGGGAGGACACATAGAACACACAAGTTTTGACTGATGTAAAACACAATTTCTATCCTTGAGTTTACAGTTTAAAAGGAAAATATCAAATACAGATTTAAGATAACCATATTACAGTATATCGTACACTCTTTGACAAAAAACCTGGCCGCCGACAGGCCGCCGCTGGGCCTACGTCCGAGCCGATCGTGACATGGGACAATAAACGTGGCCGTGCTGATTCACTCTAAGCCCAGCTATCTGCACAATCTGGCAACACTGTAGACTGAGGGAGTTCATACAGTCCTTCTTGTGTGCAGTTAGAAGTCGTCTGGGTTAGCTACATCTGTGGTCTCGCGGTAAAGTACTTGACTTGCATGTGCGAGTCTTTGCGATCAAAACCGACTGTTGACAAACATTTTTATTTCACGTCCCTCAAAGTGCTGATGCCACATGTGTAAGGGGAGCATATGCGTAACGTATATCATTTTTTCATACACTGGTAATAACATTTCAGTCCAATAACATCGCCGCCTCTGGCCGCAGCACTTGGCAGAGCTCTCGCTGCCCACTTGCCAGCAGCAGCGGTAGCGGCGCTACACAGCGCTGCCTCGCCATCTGCCCACAGCGCCTGCTGCCGCTCATCGCCCTGTTTATGTAAAATGCTGTGTTGTTGCTGAGTGGTGATCCACAAAAAAGATTGCAATGGATATTTCACTCTGTATGAAGCTTTTCTTCTGATTCCATTAGAGAGTTTTTTCTTGCAATCTGCAGCGTATAAAGTAAAATAAAACAAAGTAAAATGAAATTCAATTCCCAAACACACTTTCTCCAACCAGGATTAGAGCTGCCGATTCACACCACGCTTGCATCACAAGCCACAAGCAGAACCGCACAGCCAACCACACACTGTCGCATAGTGCCCTCAGTCTCTCACGTATTAAATGCTGAGCCTCTAACGCATTGCGAAAGATAACCTGAAAGTCACCTTCATATGAACCTTCATATCACGTGAACATTATACAGCATGAGTCATGAAAGTAGAAGAGGAATGTCAAGTGAACTTAGCGAGACAACTCAGTACCACTTGCGGAAGTAAATGCACTGTCACAATGTTGCCAAACATCAACAACAATGTTGCCAGTTCTTAGCTGTACTAGGAAGACCATTGTAGCGATAAGCAACGCGGAATCGCGCTTGTCCCATACGGGCTTCTAGAGGGGAGTCGCACATTTTGGTTAATATGCGGCGCTATCTGCTGATAGTTTCCATCATCACATTTAGGATGCAGATATTTAATTCGTCTCATGAGGCCGAAACCAGCGTTTCAATTTTTTTAAGCTTTACAGCAATATGATCTATTTTCAGCAAATGACTAGAGAAGTTAAAAAAACTGATATTGTGCTTGCAACATACAGCAGCTCAAAGACTTAGATACGTAAACATCCATTACGATTACAGTTTCACCCACCCCCAACCCCCCCCCCCCCCACCCCAAAAAAAATAAATAAATAAATAAAAATAAAAATTTAAAAGAAAGAAGAAAATTAAAGATAACCCTAAATAATTACTTTATAAGATTGTGACAATTTTTTTCCATGAAAAGTTACTGGAAATGAACGTTGCCCCATCTGTCACTAAACGGTAAGGTATTAAACACTTCGCATCTTGAAAACGACAGCCCACATTATCCTCAATCCTACAAGCATCTTGCCTCAACTGGCTTTTAGCCATGCCGCACTAGCAAATGCCATCATAAGGAAGGGCTTCAGTTTGAAAGTAGACAATATCATTGAGAAATGCTGATGAATTGATAACTGAACCCTCAGCAACTTTCAGTGAGAGCTTTTTGTAACAAAACGAAATGTAGTGCGAACGATCTTTTTCTCCAATGATACGTTGAGTCTTGTCATACGCATATCACATTCGAGGAATATTACCTAAATGAGCAGCTATTATGGAAATATAACCAAAGCATCGACGCAGGTGAGTATTGTAATCAAATCATGTTTACACAAGCATGTTTTGAATTTAGTTCTCGTGAAGCTGAAACAAAACAGTAAAAGTGGGTGGCTGGGCATATTCGTAAGGGATTTTTTTTTTTTTACCTTGCCATCATCTATCAGTTTTTTCTATTCTTTGGACAGTCTTCTTTGGTTTGTACTCCTTCACTTCGTCGGTGATCTACTGTTTCATGGTAAATACAGAAATCAAAATTACGCGACTATTTGTGCCACATTTTAACGTCCTTGGTTTTTATTCTGAATGACAGTGATAATTTCTGTTGGACTGGTTCCATATATCTGGGCCTATTTAATGAAATTTTATTCCCATGACAGATGAAAGCAATTAGAACCTTGGGTCTCGATAATGAATTTTCATATGAAAAAAATTAACGCCTTTAGATGGGTCTACAAAAACATGAAAAATGTCGTGGACCTGTAAAGCAACGATCTTAATTAAAAAAACAACTGATGATGCAGCTTCAGATTTAATTATTTACTTTATGGGATGACAACATTGGAAGTAATTTACAAAGAAGTTGTTCTATCTACATTTAAAATTTTAGAAAAATTCATTTAAGAAAATGTTCTTTCGTTTTGTTTGTGATGTCACTTGATATTCTTGATGTAGGTGGCTAGTAAAGCATTCGGCTGTGTAGAGCATAAAGCACTCTTAGAAAAAATGGAATTATATGGCATTAGAGGTAACAGTCTTAAATTATTAGAATCATACCTACAGAACCGAAAGCAGGTAGTTTGTGTCGGAAAAGAAATGTCCAGTATGCAACAAGTAAAGATAGGTGTTCCACAAGGATCTGTATTAGGCCCATTTCTGTTCCTAATTATGATCAATGATCTGCCATCATTTATCAAGTCTCCTACCGTTTTATACACAGACGATACAACTTTTCTCCACTGTAGCAATGAGTTCAGTAACCTCAAAACCTGTGTTGCACAGACAATGGAACAAGCATCCTATTGGTTTAAGGCAAATGGCTTCCTACTTAATAATGACAAAAAACAACAAATGGTTGTTAGTTTAAAAGACAAGCTTCCCTCAGACAATCCAACCTACGTTAAGTTTTTGGGTGTATATTTGGATAATAAATATTCTTGGGCTCAACATATAGAATATATAAGTGTGAAGTTATCAAGAGTGATCTATTTGTTAAGGCAACTTATGAACTGTGTACCTGAAAAGTATGTTAGAACATCCTATTTTTCTTTCTTCCAAAGCATACTAACATATGGCATCATTTTATGGGGAAACTCAAGTTCTGTGCATGACATCCTCATACTGCAGAAGAAAGCTATGAGGGTAATTTCTGGTGCTACATATAAGGCACACTGTAAACCTCTGTTCCGTGAACTAAAAATCATGACTGTAATAAACCTCTACATATACTATGTTTTACTTTACACAAAAAAGAAGTTACCGGAGACAAAACGTAGAGAAAACTTCCATGGCTACAACACCAGACGGACCAGATGTATTTATACCCCATACCACAGACTGTCGAAAACTATTAATAGTTATGAACTCACGGGACACAAATTATTTAACAAACTTCCACAATCTGTACAAGAGTTACCTGAACAGGCATACAAACAAACACTGTATGACTGGCTAGTTGCCCATCCATTCTATGAAGTAAATGAATATCTCAACTGTAATATGACACTGTAATACTATTAGCAAAACTGTTTCTGTTGAATTATCAATTGTACTTAATTTATGTGTGACTTTGTCTCCTATTAGCTAAACTGTAAAATATATATATATATATATGTGTGTGTGTGTGTGTGTGTGTGTGTGTGTGTGTGTGTGTGTGTGTGTGTGTCTTTGTCTCCTATAAGCAAAACTGTTTCTCTTGAATTTCAGTTGTATGTAATAATTGTATGACTTTGTCTATTGCTGTTATGGCTGAATGACAATAAAATTATTATTATTATTATTATTATGGTATCTGCCATGAGGTAGCCAGGAGACAGTTGGCATGGATGGTTTTGTTTGACAGTAAGCGGATAAATTAAAGACGTAACGAGACGAAATGATGAGATCCAGCTTTTGCAATAAAAGTGACCCGATTTAGAAATGGGCTATGTTTTTAGAAAGTGACTATTATACAGCTAGACATTACTGCTGTAAACTCTACCTCATTGATTTACTCACAGCTGAGGCAGATTGCTCGCAACGTGAAAGAGAATAGGAGTAGTTAATGTATGAAACGACCTTCTTGAACACAAATTCAGTTAACTACTATAATGTGCATATTACGATGTTAATTTTTCAAAATATTTAATGGAGGTGACAAGAAAAAGTCAACTGACTGCAGAATTACATATCAGACTCACATCTACATGATGCCGAAGATGCGAAACAATAGGCCCCGCCCTACTATGAGGTTGGAAAATCTTAATTACATTGGTGGCCTGATGAACGAGTTTTTGTAGCTGGCGTCCTGCATGTTAGAATCCGTAATTCCACTCAGGTTCGAGATACTGTGCTCTCCTAATTGCATATATGCCACGTGGCCTGCTATTTTAAAAGAATAAAAAAAATCAATGAATACCGCATTGAGCGTATTACCAGTTTTGTTTCAAGTTTTATGGTTGATTCCTAGCTAGGCCTTATCGTTATGTTCACTATACTCCATTAACTAACAAAAAGACTCACGTCGCAGAAAAGTCTTCCTAAATACACAAATTTTGTCCTGTTTCCTTCGAGTTTGCTTCGTGGTAAAATAAAATGTCCGCAGGTCAGTATGGAAATTACAAGCGACCTGTTATTTATAGAACATCTTGCTACGTTAAATAGTGTTCCATTTGAATCCAACACTAATTTTGAGCACGTTCCTTGATAAGGTGCTCAATTGATTCCGGACCTGTCTTTGTTGCCTCCTTCGTTGATTTCATAAAATGTTACATAGTCTCATGGCCGAATGCGTTGCAGACATAGTTTTAATTGCAATTTGCTCATTACAGTGCGGTGATAGGTTTCAGAGAACAAACTTAATGGCGACTTTTAGGTGCCAGGTATCTCACGTCAATAGATTATCATTCGATCGGTATCGTCGCAGATAGCGGACGACATTAATTTACTAATCATTGCTAGGTTCAATGCAATTCGTGAATTTCATTTATTTCTTATGTTACAGTCAAAATGCGTAAGTTCGGGGAGGTTTACCGAACATCTGTAAGACTCCGTTTGATTGCTTCCTCTATTCCCAACGAAAAACTATCCTTTCCCTCCAGCAAGAGCGCTCCGCCTTCTCCGTTTCCCGATGCGCGTGCCTTCGTTCGCTCGTTGTACCGCATTTACCAAAACGACCGTGGCTGCCGCCACCGCGTCATTCCTCTTATTGACTTCAGAAAGTTAATGAAATAAATTACCCTTCAAGTTGGTGCCACTAAACGCTACTGCTAGCATTACTAATGAAGGAAGATCACTTTATGTTCCATTGTTACTATGATGCCTGACATAGCTATTAAAAATTCAAAAAATTTTTGGAACTAGCTTTAAAGAGGTAGCAATTTAAGAGTGGAAAAAAGTTATTTTATACGTCTTAGTCTATTTTAAAACCACGTTTATATGCATTTTCCATTTGAATGATTATTTTACACTTCTCAAATTTTGTATGTGTGAAATTTTTCATTCAGTTTCAAACGTTTTCATTAGAATACAACAGAGACATTCGATACATTTGTTTTATTTCTATTTCAACTGACCCCTCTTACATATTAGTAACGGTAAGATAGCGAAGGTAAAAGATAGGGAGATATGAACTCACACTAAGTCTTACCAGAAATAATTTTAACGGAACCATTCACGACCAGAAGAGAAACAGGCGGAAACAACAGTCGTATAAAAAGTGCCCTCCACCATACACAAATTAATAAATGGCGTTAATGAAGCAGTGTCATCCAGTTCTAAGTTAAGTTGAAAAGTTTAAGGTCTCTTGTTCAGAGGGAAGTTGGTTTGAAATGAACTGCAAAATTTGTAGGCTGTGTTGCACACGAGACACAAAATAAAGAAGGATGGTTACGATTTAACGTCCCCTCGACAAGGGTGTCATTAGAGCGAAGCAGAAGTTCGGATTGTTATGATAAGGATGTGGAAGGAAATCGGCCGTGCCCTGCCGCAGGGACCATTCTGGCATTTGCCTAGACTGATTTAGGAAAATCATGGCAAACACAAATCCAAATGGCCAACGGCCAGTTCGATGCACCGTGCAGCCGAATATGAGTCCAGTGTGTTACCACTGCACCAACTCGCTCCGTAGCAAAAACGAATGCGAGTAAATATTGCATTGGCACGCGGCTCTGAATTATGTTAAGTTTCTGGCCTATCGTAAGAATAAAATTAATTGTAAATTTTGTAACAAATACACAGTAGACAATAAAGCAACCTAATAAACACGTGATACAGCGAGTAAAATTGATCGATAAATTGTGCCATGGTTTAAAACAGTATTAAGGAAAGCAACTGCACTGTTGCTTGTTGAAAGATAGTAAATAAACTTATTGACGTATCTCTTATTCATTGATTTTGAACAGATGCCATAGAATGCCCAAGGCTGTAATTTTACCACTATTATAAAAATAAAATGGACTAAGCACAAAATTTGTTGCCGGTCGCGGTGGCCAAGGGGCTGCGGCGCGTCAGTCACGGTCTGCACGGCTACTACAGTCGGGGCTTTGAATCCCCCTCGGACATGGATATTTGTGCCGCCCTTAGTATTAGCTAGTTCATAAGTAATTTCTAAGTTTAGGGACTGATGACCCCGTAGTTAAGTCCTATAAGCTCTACAAACATTTGAACAAAATTTGTAAATAAATTTTATCCAAATTATCATTATGAATCAAGTTAATAAATGAGTAATCCATTAATGTCCTCTGCCTACATATCGGTTTGAAATGAAGGGTATTAAAAGAAGTGTTCCACATTTTCAGAGGAACTTTTACGGATGAAACAACACAAAAATGACCGTTATACATTAGCTCTAACTCGCTTATGTTAATCGATATGAGAACTTGTTGATGTTCAATATTGTGTAACATAATGAACAAACAAGTGTAACGGTAATAAAAAATACAAATTCAATGTTCAACTTGAAATAAAAACTAATGGTACTAACAATAATAAAGCACAGCAGTTCAACCACTTCACGAGGAGAATTGTAGGGAAATTATGTGTTTAACAATATTAAGGAGACGAACAGAAATACCAAACTGTTTACGGTTACAAACTATATTCGTACAAGTAAATATACCAACGGTAAAACTACGACCCCCTCCTGCGGAATGAATGATGTAGAGCACATGTTTTCTTTCAACATGAAATCTGGGACCGGCAGAGACAAAATATGATCCATCTAGAGACAACGGAAAATGTAATGCGGTCATTATTTTGTGAGAAGAAAAGGTGAATATAAGCCTGAAAAAATATAAATACATGAGAAAAACAAAATTAATTTGCAAGTTTCTTAGATATGACTTCTTTCTTCAACATATAATTCCATCTCTTCTCCACAGAGGACCGGCTACGCGAACCTAATCTACTAAGACAGAGAACCATTCGCTTCTCTGCCTTTCGTGGAGATATTTCAGATGAAAGCGTTCTGCCCATGGATGATAGACCTAAAATAATCAAACGGTTTATAGGACAATTTCACTTTTGGCGATTGCAATTACTTTACAAATAATAGATCAAATGAAGAGTAATTTGAAGGGAAACTAATTATTACAATTAGTTTGAATCACCTGCAAAGATAAAAATATTTAAGACAAAAAGTTCTTCTGAAGCAACATTAAACACTAACATTATAATTCACCTAAACAGGGGCATCACTATACGAACAAAACAGTTTCTTGTCGGGAAAGGATACGCGGATGTAACAGAAGTCGCTATATTCTGCAGCAAAAGCCGTCTGGTCAATTTTATGATTATCAGTAAAAACTTACGTAATAGCTGCTCTAGGACGGTACCCGCCACATATTTTGGCGATATTCCTGGAATGTGAGCCGCGTATGACAAGATTGAACGTATATACGTCCAATTTGGAACAACAGTCCGTAGCAACTTTGGAGAAAGTAGTCGTTTCACACTTTCTTCGTTTTGTTAAAAGAAACTCTCCCTGGAAGTTGAAGACGTTACGTCATCTATTCATCAGCATTTTTCAATGCTGCTGTCTGCTTTCGGAATGAAGCCTTACTTAGAATGGGCTTTGGCAGCGCAGTGTGGCTAAAAGCCAGTTGAAGCACGCTGTATTTAGGAATGAGGATATTGTGGGATGGCCAAGAAGTACTTCCTATAGCTTACAAGTATAGCTTACGATGCTAGGCAACTCTTATCGTTTCCTCAGTTCCAGAATTCGAGGTATTTTCCAATATTAATGAGGATATGAGATTAGTCATTGTATTTATATGACTCTGTTATCCTGAATTAAATTTTCAACCGCAGAAAGGTCGACCCCTGCTTAAATTGCAAACAATTTCGTGTTTTATGTCG
Source organism: Locusta migratoria (assembly GCA_026315105.1). Lineage (NCBI taxonomy): Eukaryota > Metazoa > Arthropoda > Insecta > Orthoptera > Acrididae > Locusta > Locusta migratoria. The sequence goes on from CM048746.1 coordinate 615,312,011, forward strand.
GGACTGTCTGTATTAATTGCCAACAAATGTCAGACAACTGACCGAGTAATCTCATTTTAGCTCGGTGGTGCCATTCTCGTCGCCTGATCTACAGCAAGCATAGTTGATTAGTGAGATATTGTTGTAAAAGTGATGTGTGTGGCTTCAGGTCTATTTTTCTCATCTGAAAAATGTCCCAAATGGTATTCAGCAACGAAATACCAAAACTCATCGCAGTGTGTCAACCAAGAGATCGGCATTTTCTATTGTTATTGTAATTGTTATCATTTTGCCGTAATGCAGCAAACATTATTGATTACTATCATTATTACCATCATTATTATCTTTAATTCAGTTGCAAAAGCGTTCTTTCCCATGTGGCCAAGAGACCAGAAAGAATGTGTACGTGGTTTGACAAAAAATAGGACAATAGGAGAAAGTAGGTAAAAAGTTTGTAACAATTTCTGTTGATTTAACATCGTGACGACAGATACTAAGCAACAACGCATGCAAGTCGTAGGTTTCAACATTCGAAGGGACCATCAGACACATGGGTTCAGATTATCATCATCATTTGTAGGCCCAACAAGGCTGTAACACTGCAAAATCAATAAGGTGATTAGTAGTCTATAGATTATATGTATATGTTTGCAGAGGAAAAACCTCAGAATTGCACTTTCCCACATATACAGTTTAGTTTCTGTGTTCATGGCCGTAATTTTAAGTATCCTGTCTTCTGAATCCTCAAATGAAATAATTACTGTGTTGCACAAAAAATCACTTAACTATATTTCTTCTCGCTTTCAAGCAAACCAACACATTTATGTATTCACGTAGAAGACATGAAATATTACTTGTACAGTCGTAAGGCTGCAATTTCAAACAGAGTCGCTTTCAAGTTGCGAAGTTTTTCATGATGGATGGGGTATCAATGATTTCCAGTACATTTTTATGAAAAAAAAAAAGCTTTTGTCGAAATGTAGCAAAGTAATTGTTTTAGTCTTTTTTTTGGGGGGGGGGGGGGGGGTGAAACGGTAATCGTGATAGAAGTTTACGTATCTCAGTCTTTGACCTGCCGTATGTTGCAAGCACAAAATCAGTATTTTTAAGTTCTCTAGTCATTTGCTGAAAATAGATCATATTGCTGTAAAGCTTCAAAAGATTTAAATGCTGGTTTCGGCCTCATTGGACGAATTAAATATCTGCATCCTAAATGTGACGATGGAAACTATCAGCAGATAGCGCCGCATATTAACCAAAATGTGCGACTCCCCTCTAGAAGCCCGTATGGGACGAGCACGATTTCGCGTCGCTTATCGCTACAAAGGTCTTCCTAGTACAGCTAAGAACTGGCAACATTGTTGTTGATATTTGGCAACATTGTGACAGTGCATTTACTTCCGCAAGTGGTACTGAGTTGTCTCGCTAAGTTCACTAGACATTCCTCTTCTACTTTCATGACTCATGCTGTATAATATTCACGTGATATGAGAGACAGAAATTTAACTTTTTCACTCAAGAAATGCAGTTATTCATGAAGGTGACTTTCAGGTTATCTTTCGCGATGCGTTAGAGGCTCAGCTTTGAATATGTGAGAGACGGAGGGCACTATGTGACAGCATGTGGTTGGCTGTGCGGTACTGCTTGTGGCTTGTGATGCAAGTGTGGTGTTAGTCGGCAGCTCTAATCCTGCTTGGAGAAAGTGTGTTTGGGAATTGAATTTCATTTTACTTTGTTTTATTTTACTTTATACGCTGCAGTTTGCAAGAAGAAACTCTTTAATGGAATCCGAAGAAAAGCTTTATACAGTAAGTCTTTCAGAAAGGTCTACTCCAAATTATGGAAATGGTATTAGATGTCTTTTTTGTTTCACCATACAAACGCCTTTGAATAAATTCAAATTGACCGCTATTGATGCGAAATATCTGCTGTAGAAATGAGACATGAAGACACGAACCTTGCAGTGTGCTTGTGTTGCTTTAGAACGTGCACTGAAACGTATTCACGTAATTTAGTTCATACATTTACCGTAAGGAATGAAACAACGACACTAAAACATTTTAGTGAGTTACGCATTGTGTCATGATGAAAACATATGAACTGATGACAATAACAAATTACATGGAGGACTTTTCTGAAAGGAAAAGGATCGAGATTTAAACCACATATAAGTGTTATCCATCGTAGAATGCCATTGGATTGGATCAACGACTATGACAACTTTTTGCCTCCGTAATGTATTATGGATTAGTGTAATAGTGTGCTTATCATTCAAAATAGGTGGTCTGCTTCGTTATATCCTGTGTGAAATACCCATCGCAACCTTTGTTGTGGATCACCACTCAGCAACAGTACAGCATTTTACATATCCGGGGCGATGAGCAGCAGCAGGCGCTGTGGGCAGAGGGCGAGGCAGCGCTGTGTAGCGCCACCACCGCTGCAGACGGCGAGTGAGCCACAGAGAGCTCTGCCAAGTGCTGCGGCCAGAGGCAGCAACGTTATTGGGCCGAAATGTTATTACCAGTGTATCAAAAAATGATATACGTTACGCATATGCTCCCCTTACACATGTGGCATCATCATGCATGAGGAACGTGAAATAAAAATGTTTGTCAACAGTCGGTTTCGATCGCAAAGACTCGCACATGCAAGTCAAACACTTTACCGCGAGACCACGGATGTAGCTGACCCAGACGACTTCTAACTGAACACAAGAAGGACTGTATGAACTCCCTCAGTCTATAGTGTTGCCAGATTGTGCAGATAGCTGGACTTAGAACGAATCAGCTTGGCCACGTTTATTGTCCCATGTCGCGATCAGCTCGGACGTAGGCTCAGCAGCGGCCGGCCGGCGGCCAGGTTTTTTGTCAAAGAGTGTGCATATGACACAGCTTGGGCTGATGCAAATTTCAATTTTCATTTTTATTCTTCAAGTTTACAATCATACAGAGTTTATCAAATTAATTACATGATGAAGCTACTAATGTTTTACAAGTTACGTACTTGGAATATTTTGTCATGCACACTTGTGCATATTCATGTTGTGAAGTTATAGTGTCTTTTGTACAGAAGTACAAAGGTTAAATGTTCTGCAAACTCTAAATACCTTAATGTGCAAGGACACAGTATGTATGTTTATGTTTCACCTATGTTATCAACTATGATGTGTTCAATGAAAGTGAGATGTTTTGTGCACTTTAAGTGCATGCTTGCTGAACATTTAAGCAGTTGCTGAACCTGTGAATTCAATTATGATACAAATAATGAACCATTACACATTACTCTTTATTATTATTATCAAATTAGTATATTTTGTATTTTTATGTGGAACACACTTGTTGACTTGCTACTGTATGCAAGCTTGTAGTATCAACTTTCAGTTGATTACAGGGTGTTTAATTCTGATATGGTACTGTATCTGAAAATGATCAGGCAGACCATATGTCAATTTTGAATTTTGTGTGGATATTGGTTATGAGGTTTAAAACTGTTGCCATATACATGTACAGACATTCAGAATACTTAAGATTGTTTTTTATTTGTGCCCAATTCTATTATATAATTTGTCATTCATTTTCAACCACTACTAGAAACTGTATTCTGTGTAATTGGGGGCGGGGGGGGGGGGGGTGGTAGTAATTGTTCACCATTCAACAAACACATGGTACTCTGGACTGTGTTGTGTTTGATTGGGGCAGTTTGTTCAAAGAAGAACAAAAATGAGGTGTGGATGCTTTTACTTCTATGGGACTAAGGAGTCAAGTTGCCAGTTGCACCTTGTAACTATAGGTAATGAGTTTATCATTAATACATATGTTCTGTTTAGAAGTAATATCTATGCAAATTAAAAGTGTATCATAATACCTTACAAACACTAAATTGTTAAACAAAAAATAAGTAAATGCAACCAGAGTTTCTTTCTGCTTATGTAGCCGTTTGTGAGTCAGTTACCTGCCCTGGCCATGGACATAAGTTTATGGTAGCGTATTATTCCACCCTCTCTTGATTACTGGCTCAAGAGTGGGTGTAGTTTGGCAGTTTAAAATTTTTTTTCTTTTTTTTTTTTCCCAATTTCGGAAAAATTTGATAAATGTTGATGAATCAGTTGAGAACTGATACATACTGCTTACATTATCACACTTGATTTGAGCTATGATATTACTTAACCATTGCCACTGCTAACTACTTGCAGGGGGTTATAATCATTTATTTATGTGCATAGCCCATAAAGTGCACTTGTACTTAACATTTAGTGAAGACTGCATAGCTTCACATTTTTTCTATTTTTCTTTGTTTATTGTTGCACCTTATTGCATGAGTCTTAAGACTACCTGTTGCAGAAAAATAAGTACATATGTGATAGAACATTAGGATTTAGTGAAATTTACCCAAAGCACAGGCCCGTTGACAGACACAAATAAAATCGCACACAAACACACATACAAGATTTCGCCACCGCTGGTAGCTTCTTCAGGAAAAGAGAAAGGAAGGAGGAGTGAAACAGAATATATAACTTCAAAAACACACAATACTTTTAATCTTTCAAGCATAATGTGTTGTTTAATTTAATAGAAAACTTTAACTGTGCTACAAACTTGATCACCATTTAAAGCACTTGTTAGAAAAAATGTTTCAATTTATTTATTTCAATATTAGTTATGTCAGAATTACACCATTCTTGTGGATTGCACATTTTGAAAGTTACTTCAAGAAGTACACATGTTTTACACCTTTTAGTGAAGAAATAGGAGACTACAGCTCACATAATGACAACTATACAAAAATTACTGCCAAACTAAATAATGGTTTGAGAAAAAATGTTATCACTATGATTACTGTCAATTACAGCCATGCAGTTTCTAATATAAAAAGCAATACTCTATTTGATGTTAAAGGTTGTTACTGCTACATGAATATTTCTTTTCATTTAATGGTTTTCATATTCACTTACAAATTATAATGGGAGATTTAAGCCCAGCCGTTTTTCAATAAATTTTATTACTCAAAAAGAAAAACATAATTTAATTTTTCCTCATATTCATAATATAATCTTTTCTGTATATATGTGGTTAGGGCAAAATAGTTCTGAATTTTGAGAAAGAAATCACTTGTATGGTTAACACAAAACTTCCTGAGTCTCCAAATGAAATTCTCCTACACCATCGGCTGGTCCTCTACACCGTCGGATGAACACCTACTCCATCGGCTGATCACCTACATTTTCAGTGAGTCAATAGCAACAAATCTTCTCATCACCAACAACATCTGTCTTCGCAGAAGATACATTGTAGCCTGTATAGTTATTTATATGTTAAAATTTTTAAATATTTTTTCACACAATATATTGAAACAGTTAGAACATAGTGAACCCTACATTTACATTTCAGGTACACTATGCAGGGGGTGTGTAACGTTTCTGCTATGTTGCGCGCTCCCTACAAGTCAATTACCAACATTACAAACACAAACTATCGGACACCTAAACAATAACTTCACTACCAGATGTGTACAATATCACATTTTTGCGTTCAGTTTTAAATGCTATTAACACTATTAGTAAAATGCTTTTAAGAAATAGTATGTTGATTTAAACATAACTTTGGCTGCCCTTTTTTTTTTACATAATTTTCAATTTTGATACTTTCATAAATAATAACTACAAACACTAAAAAAAAATGCATTACACTTAGTTACAGAATATGCTGAGCCTATAAAGATACTTATTTGTATAAAAACAACACTACTACATATTATAAATATTGCACAATGTTATTACATATATACCCTTTAAATAAATTAGGCCAGACCATGTTTTACATATCACTGGGTCCTAAGTTAAATACTTATAATGATTGCCAAACTCATTTCGTCTATCCATTTGGTACTAAGAAACTATCTTTGAAACTATCTTCAAAATTAACAATACTACTATGACTTTATACAGATCTGCATTTATAAAAAAATTAGACCACAAATTTAAGTACATTAAAATTCCAAGTTATAATATTGTCAAAACAGATATGTGTGCACTTCGAAAACACAAATAATGTAAGTAACTTGAACAAGTTTAAAATGAGTGAAAACATGACTTAATTTGCATATACTATTAAATACAAATTCCATAAAACACATACACTCATTGAGATAAATAGTTAAAGCCTAAATATAATGTTTCAATTTATGTATTTTGGCATATTTCAAGTATTATTGTATTATTTATTTAATATTTGAAAAATATTGTTATTAGTATTATTATGCGGTTATGCAGAAAATTTTTGAGTAGAAGCCATGTTTTGTTTCTCTGTTCATAGTTTCAAACCTGTAAACATCTCTGTTACCTGCTACTGGATTTTTAGATATTGTACAACATTCAACAATGGCAATAAAACATTTATTAAGAAAAGTTTAAATAAGTGAGTTCATCATTTAATGTCGACCACCATTTCATTTAAGTGAAGGTATCTCCGAAGTAAACCTGGATCAACGGATTTCAACTAAAATGTAGACCGGCCATCTGATAATACTGACATCTAATCCAAGCTAAGTGGTTTTTGTTTTATAATGTGTACCCCAGTATCCTGTTAATAGAACTGTGTATTGCAATATTAGACAGTTTGTCTGGATCAACTTTTGGGATTGGCAAACTAGGGACTCTTCACACTGTTAAAAGTGCTCCATATAGAGATTTGTGATCCCTGGAGCAAGTGGAGATCCCATGGCCACTCCATTCATCTGTTCGTAAAATTCTCCATTGCACTTAAGTAGCTGGTCATTAGTACATGTTCAAAGAGCTTAACTATTTCAGGCTCAAACTGTTGTACCAGCAGTGCCAAAGCCTCTTGCAAAGGTACTTTCATGAACAAAGTCATGACAACAAAGCTCATGAGTAGGTCATGTCTTTGTATTCAAATGTCCTTCAGTATTCTCACTAATTTTGCCAAGTTCTTCACATGATGACTCAAGTGTCCTTCCATTCCATCTTTGTGAATCTTGGGCAGTCCATATAGGTGTGGTGCAGTAGGGGCTCTGGGATACAGCCGTTTCTTCACTGCCTGTAGTAGATCTGACTTCTTCAGTAGTGCCAGTTTTCTGGGTCATTGCCATCTAATTTAGCATCACTATGCCTAACAATAGCAACCGTTAACGAACCAGAACCACTAAATACCTAAGTAGCTTTAATACTGAAATTAAGAACAACTCCAACAAAAGTAATAGGACCATACAGTACTGCCTGCTGTGCTGTAGTACTAACACTTTCTACACCTGGTGAAATATCCAATGTACCCACTGCCTTTTACACCGTCATGCCCACAAAACATTGCCAGAATGCAATCATGGGGATGCAAGCAGCACACTTGCTTCCCCCACCACCCTACCTGCTGACTCCACTGGGCCCAGCGTCTAGTGGCCCGATGGTGGGGGACACAAACAGGTATAAATAGTTTGGCTTCTGACAAGCTCCACACTTCACCTAGAAGATGATGAGTATGACACTTGTCAGAATGCCGTGGTTAGAAGACACTGCCACCCAACTGGAAGTCCAAAACTCTTCATCAGTTATGGAACTGAGATAGCATACAGTCACACTAGATGGAAGATTACTGGTTAAGAGAACTGATGGCACTCTGGTCCATGGTGTGCACTAGAAGAAAATACACACCAGCCTGTATTTGTATGCAAACAGCTGCCACCACCCTCTGCCAAGGAATGGGGTGCTAAAAACAACAGTAGACAGGACTTGCACCATCTAAGATGCAGAGAGTCTTTCCCAGGAGCTGGAACACATCAGAACTGTATTCTGAAAAAACAGGTACTCGTAATGGCGGATTAGGTATGCTCTCCACCCCACCATTACACTACAACCTTTGTAGACAGAAGAAGTCATCTAGGAAGAGGTAAACAGAGCCTTTATACCTTACACTGGCTTGGTATTGGGGAAAATAGGACACATTTTAAAGAAACATCAAGTAAATCTATCTTCTGCCTGCCCAATAAAACAGAAACATTATTGGGAACTATCAAAAACAACCTTGGTTTGCAGAAGGGTGCCATAAACCAGATTCTGTATCAGTGAGGGAAGACTTTTATTGGACAGTCCCTGTGCATCATTGAAGATCATTACTGATAACATTAGAGGCACACTCAACTACAGTATCCTACCAAGTTGGCGATTGCAGAGCACTCTTTATCTGACAATCACGAGCTGAATTACAGAAATACCATGATCTTGTCACAGACTTCTAGATACTGGGAGAGCATTGTTAGAGAGACCATCGAGATTGACACCAGGTATGGACTCACCAACTGAGACTGTGGCTACAGGTCGAGAATGGCTTGAGAACCAGTACCAAGTGAAGTGTAATTAAGAACAAGACATTCAGAAAAGAAAATGATCAGTCAACCAGGGACGATGAGGCAACTATATCAACGCAACCACAGATGCTAACACCATTGTGCTGATATGTGCCCTTTGGTTTGTAGCATTGGGGAGGGGGGAGAGGCAGGGATATAAGAGAGTCATCTGTACTCAGGAGCTCAGTTCATCAGTGCACGTGACAATTGCAACATGTCTGACCAATTAAATATTGTGCCTCTTGGACATCACAAACCAGCAGTACACCCAAGCATTGTTCAAGCAACAAATATGCCAGGAGAAACGTAATGGCACAATGGCACTTAGCGATTATATGGCAGCTACCAAGCACTAAACTCCAAAATGAGAACCGACATTTATACCATATGCCATAAATTTCAAAAACTCGATGGTGACAGCTAAAGGTTTTAGCATCTGTCTATAGTTGAGCTTATTCACAAATTCCTGTGCCACTGACTGCAATTGAAAAGACAGCCACCACATTACCATTTGAATTATTCATATAGAGTTTCATGCCTTAGCAGCACTTCTTTGCTAAGTGCTTAGGGGACCTTAAATTACTCGTTACATAGATGACATGCTGTTTCTTGATGTATTGGCATTCTTTGACGCTACTCTCCTTGTACAATTGAGGCAGCCATTGTGCGATCATCAACATCCACTGCTTCCTGCAGCAGCTGCAAGGCATCACGAGGTGCTGCTTACATGGCTGTGCAGCTGCAGCATTTACGGCGTGCTATGTTGCAAGTAGTCAGAGTGTGTTACAGACTCTGGAGCTGAACCTGGTAGTTGGTCACAAGTTGCTGTTGAACACATTACTGCATTGGGGACATAAGTACAGTGGACACTTTGTTGCGACTGATAGCAATCTTCGACGAGACAATTCTTTTCTTTATAAACTGGCATCTGTCTATGTGGCTTCATACTATGCTCCAAGCATTAAGAAACTATAGCGTCATTTTTGTTAGTTGTGTGTTACAGTAAACCTAAGCTGTAACCTAATTTTGATGAAAATATAAATGATCCTATTTAGAGACAGAACATTTATTTTTCATTCATTTTTGTAATTATTTGTGTTTAAAAGACAGACAGGAAAGTGGGGAACCAACTGTCTCAGTACTCCACCAATCTGCCCCAAAGCACACAGATACCCTCTGCACCCCATCAACATGCTTGGGACAGGTGCTGTGGCCACCCTGGAGCTCAAAGGGTGACCGAAAATGTAGTGAGTCAACTGTCTTCTGCCACACATGGTTTACCAGTAATATCTCTGAGCTTCTGTGAGTGTGCCAATTGTGGCAATGCATTTGCAGATGCAAATACGACTTCTATTGGCCGTATCGCGAAGTCCCATATAAGTTTTGCAACCACTGTGCTCATTCACTTTGTTTTAGGACTTCCTATGGAATGGATCTTTACTATACTTAGGCATCTTTTTTGATTCTGAGGTGACTTGGAGAAGAAACATTCAGTTCATCTCCTGTATTTGCATCATACTTATTTAATATACCAATTCAATTATAACACTGTTTGTCACTTACCTTCATCTCCAATTACCTGATCCTACTGGGATAAACCTGTCCTTAATCCTGGAAACCTCTTTTGGAATTTAGTTTTATAACAGATCAAAGGATAGGGAAACATTTCTTATCATTCTGAGTGGGACAGGATTTATATGGAGAAGGTACGGTGAAAGAATAACATCCAATTACCATATTGGCTGGCATGTAAGAGACAGTTTATTTTCTCTACAAAAATTGGTCAAAAAACTGGATGTGTCTTATATGCTGGTTGCCAGTTAAGATAGGTACCTGCAGATTCCATTTCTTTTCAAGGGATTTAGTGGGTAATAATGTTTTAAGCAGGAAAACTTGCTTTAAGAATCCCCCCTCACACTTTCATACTTATTATATTATATATTTACATAATATGTACCAAAATATCCATCAGGAGCTTAATTATGTGGTAAAAGTTGTCAGAATTTTGTACTATTTTAGTGCTAAGTGTAACTGAAGCTGGTAACTTCATAGGAAGAAGAAACGTTTGAGGTAATTTCAGTCATCATTATCGATGTTTTCGGCAATCCTGTAATGGTGTCATCCATTATTTGAGTATGAAACACTGCTCTTGTATTTTCCCATGTCTCGCCTGATGATTTTTGAGAATTTATTCACATTCCCATTGTTGTTTGATTGATTTTGAAAAGGACCAAACGACAAAGGTTACAGAGGTCTGCAAAAAAATATGTTTTGAAATTTGATAACTGACTTTTATGTACTTTTCAGTGCTGTGCCATCTACTTTTTTCTATCATGTCAGGTTTTCTCACAAAAATAATACTATGTTTGGGTATAATAACAAAATGTAAGAAATGTTTCACATTTTTTCAACATTATAAAATTATATTTTATTTGTAAATCAAGTTCTAAACTACATTTCCATTTTTCTTTAATTTCACAAGTTCTTATAAAAACACTTTCTATTTCTGTCAGAGCTTTTTTTTTTTTTTTTTTTTATTGCTTTTCCGCCTGTGAACTCATTGAGGATCATCTGTTATCATCTTCCAGCAGTACTTCGCTATCATGTTGACATTCCATCTTCTTTCCATTTCTTTGATGTCTTTGTGGAATCTTTTGCCCTGCTCTTCGCTTACATCACCCAGGTTGCAGGGAAATAGCCAAGATGTGAGTGGAGAAAATGAACTTGAAGGCTCATGTTACAGCCCAGCTTCTTAAAGTTGTCGAGCATGTCTGTGACGATTGTCTTGTAGTTTGGACCTCTTTTGTTTCCTAGAAAGCTGGTAACAACTAATTTTTGTCAAAATGTCAAATGTTTGTAAATCTATCAGCTTCAACTGCGTGGTTATTAGTCCATAGCTTACAAACTGCTTAAACCAAGATAAACCAACCTAAGGACAACACATGCCCGCGACAGCGAATGGCCGTGCACACGGCAGCTGGCACCCCAGTATGCATAGCTAATCCGCTGTGGTGACAACTAATTTAAAAGATATCCATGCTGCCTTTAGTTTTCTAATGTCTGCTTCGGCAAAGATTCCTTCCTTTAGCTTTGTCTCAGATAAACCAGGACTTGGATGAGAGGCTAAGGAAGGAAGGAAGACTGGTGTTTAACGCCATGTCAACAGTGTGGTCATTAGAGGTGGAGCTTACACTCAGATTATTTGGGTAAGGATGGGGGAAGGATATCGGCCCTGCCCTTTGAAAGGAACCATCCCAGCATTTGCCTGAAGTGATTTAGGGAAATCATGGAAAAGCTAAATCTGGATGGCAAGAGGTGGATTTGAACCACCTTTCTCCTGAATGCGAGTCCAGTGTGTTACCACTGTGCCACCTCGCTCAGTGAGAGGTTAAGGGCTGAATTAGGATTGATATTTAGTGGTGTTTAGTTGTGGTTATGGCTGTGACAGGTTGTGGGGAGTACATATGCTGGGATTGGAAGATTCAGTAGAGAAGTGATACTTAGGTTGTTGCCTATTGTGGGGAATGGGGGAGAGTGTTGCGGGCGGCTGGTTGTGGATGAATAGAAAGAGGGACACCACTTCTGAGATGATTGACCAGTAGGGAGGATAGTTTTATTAGGTGCTGTGTGGCAAACAGAGTTGCTAATGTTCTATGATGTATCTAAGCATGTTGATTGAGACAGATGCTGGGAGGAGAACTATTTTAAAGAGAGAGGAGCTGTTGGAGTGGTGGTTACAATAAACAACATACTGTTCAAGGACAAGATGGATGAGAGTTATTTATAATTCATCAATTGTCATAAATATCTGCTGTTTATTTCTGACTATATTGTTAGGCAGTAAGCTAATAATACAACTTACATTCTGTGGTTGAAATGATAAGCAAAATCATTTTAAGACGAGGAGTGGCAAGCAGATTTTGCTTATGCGAGATGAGGAGTGGGTGTGGGTGCTGGCTTTAGGATCTTGTGTTCAGCACTGACTCACCTATGTTGCTGATTTCTTTGGTCCATAATTCTTAAAGATGATGAATGAATGAATAAATAAAAATTTTCAGATATACTACAATCTCCTTAGTGCTACATGTGTGAGTTACAATACTTTGGTAATATTAATATACAGACAGTAGCAAAAGCTTATACATTATTTATCTTTGTACTTCCTTTCGTCTGACAAGTTATTACTGGCAGTGGCTACAGTTGAATAAATTTGTTCATAATGATACTCTTATGAAGCAGATATATAACTAAATCTAAAAATATTGATACGAATATTAAGATGAAAAATTGCTAGCAGGAAAAATTAAATATAAAAAATAGACGAAGATTACTCACCAGGCGAAGGAGCACAGGTGTAACAGCATCACAAATAAATAAATGAATACACACACACACACAAACGCTAGCTTTCGCAGCCTAGCTGCTTCATCAGGCAGAAGGGAAGGAGAGGGAAAAGGAAATAATGAGGGTTTTAAGGAAGGGGGTAAGGAGCCATTCCAATCCCGGGAGAGGAAAGACTTACCTTGGGGGAAAAATGGAGGTTAAACAAATGCACACACACCCACACATTCACACAGGTATGTCTGCCTAGGTGTACTTGTGTCTGTGTGAATGTGTGGGTGTGTGTGCATTTGTTTACCCTCCATTTTTTCCCCCAAGGTAAGTCTTTCCTCTCCCGGGATTGGAATAGCTCCTTACCCCCTTCCTTAAAACCCTCATCATTTCCTTTTCCCTCTCCTTCCCTTCTGCCTGATGAAGCAGCTAGGCTGTGAAAGCTAGCGTTTGTGTGTGTGTGTGTATTCATTTATTTATTTGTGATGCTGTTACATCTGTGCTCCTTTGCCTGGTGAGTAATCTTCGTCTATTTTTTATATTAAATCTAAAAATATATGAACACCCAAGTTGTATTTTATGAGTTGCCAATGAACACTATTGCCACTCCTTTCTTAATATCTAAGACCAAAACATAGGTGTGTATTGCTTAATTCCTTGTTTAGTTAGTATAGGACTATTCTTTCCAAAGTGAAAACCTCTAAGCATGAACCTAATGCATAAATCCTAACTGCTTAAATCCCATATCCTTCCCTCGGTTGCTAAAGCTTGAATGTTTGTATGTTTTTATTTGTGTTTTATGTTTTCTATCGGCGATCCTTTACTTTCCGGTAAGTCAAACCATCTTTATAATTTTATACATATTGACAATTTTAATGGGTTGATAACAAGTTATGTGGCACTGGCAACATTTTATGTGCCACTAAAGACCCATTCATTGGCCCTGAGCAGTCTCCCCTCCCCCCCCCCCCCCCCCCCCCCCCCCCCCCCCCCCCCCCCCCCCCCCCCTCTCTCTCTCTCTCTCTCTCTCTCTCTCTCTCTCTCTCTCTCTCTCTCTCTCTGTGTGTGTGTGTGTGTGTGTGTGTGTGTGTGTGTTCTCTCTTTTTTCCTTTAATATCTGGCTTTATGACCATTTAAGCCAACAATATAAATTAGTGATCAGTAAATCATAATAATTACATGTGCAGTTTGGAACACCCAGCAGAGAAGTACTCCAAGAGAAACCGGTAACATTTAAAAAGAAATTTCCAAGAAAATACAAACTTTCCACACTGAGGCTCACTGACATTAATCAAGATGTAATCAATGTCAGAGCATCCACCTCCGAGCAATTAATTGCCTTGAGCCATAATGGTACATACGCTAGGTGAAAGTTGAATGTATGAGCCCACTATATGCTCATAAACAGGCAGCAAATGTTACACAAGGTGCCCACCCAAAGATTTAATTACAGTCTATTAATATGGCCACTAATCCTAATACCAGTCAGGAGGTCAAGCCGGGCATGGTTCACAAGACAAGATAGAAATTCCGGTAGCCCATTGGCTGTGGAGTATGTCAGCAACAATAATTCACATGCTTCTAGTGGTGTGATGGACAGCACAATCATCTAAGTTCAAGTACAAGGAAGCTCACTGTTAGTCTGTGTTAATTTCCATGAGCGAAGCGGAATGTCTTTCTCTGCGTAATTCATACATGATCCTGGAGTGTGATATGACTGACTTGCTGGAAGGAACAAACATTAGCTCACGACCCAGTCAGCCACACTAATTACAAACAGCAGAGGCTTCGGCACGATGCGAGTCCCGGTCAGGACACACACTCCCTCCTTGTACCACTAGTCTTGCCACCTGTCCCTGTGCCCCCTCCCGCCAAGGATGAAAAACACCATAAGGGAAAGGAAAGTCCTTCGCCAAGCTGATTGACTGATCTAGCACCACAAACCAGCTTACCAACTGCAAATTCTAACTGTATGCCACACAGCACCTGAGAAAATAATCTACCGTACTGGTCCATCACTTCAGAAGCAATGCCCTCTTCCCAGTATTCGTAACCTCACCACAACATCCTCAACAATCCCCTCTTTTCATAGACAACAAATCGAGCCCTGCTTCTTTATTGAATCTTCTGAGCCCAGCACGTGCCCCACCCACGACCTACCAAGGCCACCAACACATGCAAACACCACTAAACACCAACACCAATCCCAATTCCGCCCTTAACCTCTCATCCAAGTCCCTCTCTATGCCAGAGACATCTTACCTGTCAAATAGCTTATCCTTCAGTACCACACTTAAATTCATCCACACTGCCTTGGTCAAAGATCTCCTCTCAATCACTTGTAACCTCAACTGAAAACACCACTTCACCACCCAGTCACAACCCCCAGGCAACAGAGCCAGTATTAAACCCTGTCTTGAACAATTCCCAACATTCTCCTGAAGGGATCACACCTGCTCTTCCCCAAAACCACCCCTTGCAGGCATCACAGAAATTCCTCACATCCAGCATTGCCTCCCAATCTTTCCTGAACACACACATCAACCAGTCCTAACATCAGCCCATCTGAATCCTATGCCATCAGAGAGCTGAGAGAAAATCACTCCATTATCATTCTCCCAGAATCCAAGGGCCACACAACTGTAGTACTTGAGTGAGAGGAGTATGTGACAAAGGATCTATGTCAACTCTCTGACACCTCTTCCTACAAACCTGTTCTTCATGACCCCTTTCCCTCACTCCAGGGTGAAGTACAGAAAATCCTAAAATACTAGATTTCTCACAAGGTCTCACCACTGCCTCAATAGAACATCTCTCTTCGCCTGAAGCACACCCCCTGTTGTTCTAGCTGACATCCCCCATCCTTACCTCATGGCCTAGATTGAGTAACATTTCCCTTCTGTCCCCTTTCCTTTCCCCCCTCTCCCACCTGAAGAAGGGAAATATTTCTGATAGCTAGTCTCAGTTTATTTTTGTCTCCATTTGCGTCTTTATTGTGTGTGACTATTAGTGGATCCAAGCTAAGTTAAGTACTATCCAGCCAATCTCTCTCTTTTGAATAATATTTTCACATCTCAGTGGAGAATTTCTGTAAGGTTAATAACATATTACAAGATCCTCATAAAAGTAAGGGAGAGCATAATGTTAATATATTTCATCAAAATTGGGGAATTAAAGAATAAAGTAGGTTAACTTTTTATTTGGTTGGAAAATATAGAAACTGAGGATGTAATATCTGTACTATGCCTATCTGAGCATTACATTATCACTGGCATGGAAAAAGTAAATATTAGTGGACACAAAAACTGTCAGCATGTGATAAGTAGAGAACATAAAGAGACATGAGTAGTTGCTATATACAAGTTATCCTTGTGTGAAAATTTAGAACCAGATGTTTGTGTAAATAAACACAAGAAACACATTGACATGCACCTGTGAGTTTAAACTAAATAATGGCATTTTTATATTTTTTAACTGTATGTAGGTTCCCAGCAGGAAATTTTTATCTATTTGTGAAGATTCAATTCTTTCAATGTGATATGTGCTACTGATTTTCTTACTCAGGTAGTAAAGAACAGCTGCACACTAATAGGTAACATTTTTATACACAAAGATAAAAATAATGTTCTTTCTGATAATGGTGCACATCTAGTTACAGTATATGATATAGCTCCATACTGTAATTTAAAACAACTATTACAAATTTCAGGAAAAAGCTACAGCAGTTAGACTGGTATTAGGTGTACAAGGAAACCAATATTAATGTATAATTACATAGTTAAATATGATTGTAAGAAACCACGTGAAAAACAATGGCTTACCATAGGAATAAAAATATCTGTAACCAGAAAAGGGAAATGTTTCTCTTCACAAGAAATAGTAAAGACCCAGAAATAGATTATATAAAAACTACTGTGCTACATTAAGAAAAATTATTAAAAAGTCCAGACATATGTGAATTATGCCAATTGATACCCCTGGTAACAAAATTAAAACAATTTAGGATATTATTGAAAGGGAAACAGGAAAATCAAGAATACAGGAATACTGTGTTACCATAAAACTGAATGAAAAATTTACTAACAAAAAATCAGAAGTTAAGAATATTTTTAATGACCATTACTTAAAAGTTGTAGAGAAAATAAAAGCTGGAAGTTCATTAAATGAGGCATAGCTATTAATGGAAGAGGCAATTTGACTCAATTGAAATTCCACTGACCTCTCCCATTGAAACTGTGAAAATAGTTAACTCAATAAAAAGTAAAAGCTCACATGGAATTGATAGGATTTCTAGCAAAGAACTAAAAGTTTTTTTTTTTTCAACAGTTGAGTTGTATTCTCAGCCACATATGGTAATAGCTCTCTCAAGTAGGGTATTTTCTCCCAGACTGAAGTAGGCTGTCATTAAACCATTGCATAAAAAGAGGTGATACATCTGTTGGCAATACTGACTGATCTCATTTCTGACAGCTTTACCCAAAAATCTTGAAAAAGATATATATACACAAGTAGCATCACACATTTATAAAAATAAATTATTAACAAAATGTGAATTTGGTTTACAAAAATGCTTTTCAACATAAATGCTATATACCCTTTTACTGATCAATATTAAATACTCTGAAAAACTGATCATCATATGTTAGGATTTTTTGTTGTATCTCAATGGCTTTTGAGTGTTTAAATTATGGAATTGTTATAGATAAGATCAAGTCTTGTGGTATGCATGAGACAGTGCACCAGTGGTTTAATTCTTACTTACTAGAAGAATGCCAAAAGTTCAAATAAGTGGTTCCATAATGCACAAAGATCGGCTGTTTCTTCAATCTGTGGAGCTACCAGAAACAGAGTTCCACAAAGCATGGTCTTGGATCCTTTGCTGTTGTTAATAATATATTAATTAATACATATACTCACAAAGATGCAAAGTTGGTGACTTTTGCTAATGATACCAGTATTGTAATCAACCTGACAAACAAGGATTAGTTGATGGATTTGCAAATAATGTCTCTGACAAAATTATTTAGTGGTTCTCTACAAATGGACTCATTAAATTTTGATGTAAATGTACATATAGTTCAGTTTACAACTCACTGCAAGACATGGCACCGAGATGTGATAGGCACATATAAAGACACACACAAACAACACTTTCAGCTATCGGCCATGGTCTCCTTCGGAAAACAGAACATTCACGCAATCACACAGGCATACAACAGTCATACAACCATCACCTCCGGCTGCTGCGCTTCAAATCACATACTGTGGCATGTAAATTGGGGATATGAGGGGAGAGGGGATAGGAAGGTTGCGTCACAGTGGTGGGGATGGGTACAGCATGGCCCAGATGAGAATAATGAGATGCTGTTTGGTACAGCCTTTGTAGTAGATCACAGATACCTGGATAGTATCACTGCATGGAAGGGCAAAATGAAAGGTTGTCATATCTGACAATGAAAATAGGAAACAAGACATATACAATAGTAAATGCACATGCACCAACTAATGATAAGAACAAAAAAAGGCAGGAACTGAACATTTTTGGTCCACTTTGGATAAGGTAATGTCAGATGTGGACAAAAGAGGTGTCACTATTTTGCTAGGAGACTTTAACGCACAACTAGGCATAGAAAGGAAGTTTAGGAGCCCTATGGAAGATTATCCAGCCCACAAGAGAACAAACAAGTATGGTGAGAGATTAGTGGACCTATGTAGGAGACACAAGATGAGAATAATGACCCGAAGCTAAGATAACCAAGAAAACAACGTAGGTCAGCCCTGGAAACAAGATTGGGGAAAAACAGCTAGATCATGTAGCAATTTGTGACAAGAATCACAGTGAGATTATGAACATGAGAGTGAGGAAAAATAGCAGGATGGAATCAGATCACTACCTTACTGAAATAAAATGCAGATCGATACCCAACAGAGCGAAGAAATGTAGGACCATACTCACAGAATCAACCTAGATCTTCTGAAAAAACGCAGAGAAGAGTATGCGAAGGGAATGCGAAGGGAGTGATTGGAAGAGAGTGAGAGATATGATGGAAGAAGAGGCAGAGCGACTGGCTGCTAAAGGAAAAGGAAGCATGAGTGGTGGACAGATGAATGCAAGAATGCAGTCGAGACCAGGAGGAAAGCATGGATGAAATGGCTATCCTGCAGAAAGGAAGCAGACTGGTCAAATTTTCAGAATGTGAGAAAAATTGCTATCAAAATGATCCGAAGCGCCAAGAGAAGTAGATGGAATGAGAAGCTTGAAGAAGCAAACACAGCCTTCAAGAAACACAAATCATGAGTCTTTTTCAGAGAAATGAAGAGCAGAATTAAGGGTTTCGAAGCAAGAGAACTATTCATAATAGGACACGATGGCACAATAAAGATTGGCAAGAAAGAGATGTGCGAGGAAATGGCTAGGTATTTTAGGGATTTGCTGAATGCTGAAGTACCTACAGTAAAGTGGACACACTTATGCTCTAGAGACGAAAGTCAAGATAGTCTAGAGAATACACCCACCAGAGCAGAGGTAAAAGAAGCAATTAGAAATCCTCAAAAACAGCAAAGCATAAGGAAATGATGGTATCTGTGCTGAAGAGATCAAGTGGGGTGGGCCTGAAATAGAAAGAATTATGTACAATATAATAACAGATATCTGGCGCAATAAGAAAATACCCATACACTGGAAAGAAGCCATTATAATACCACTACACAAGAAAGGGGACAAGAAGGTTCTGGATAACTACAGGAGCACCTCCCTCTTGAACATAGGGTACAAGATTTTGTCTAAAATCTTACTGAAGAGAGTTGAAGAACAACTGGGGCTGACAGTAGTAGAGTACCAGTGTGATTTTAGAAAAGGAAGGAACTATGCAGAACAGATATTTGGTATCAGAAGGACAATAGAGCACAGACACAGGAAAGGGAAAAAGACAATAGTGACTTTTGTGGACTTCAAAATGGCCTACAATTCAGTTGACAGAAGTACCCTGCTTGATGTGTTGGAAGACAGAGGACTGGATGCTACAACACATGCAATAATAAAGGAAATGTTGAGTGACACCACTACCAGGGTCAGAATCACAGTACACTGTCAGACAGTTTTGAAATAAAAACTGGAGTCTGACAAGGGGATGAAGTGTCACCAATTTTATTTAACCTGGTCTTTGATGTAGTAGCAAGACAATGGAGAAAACTAAATAGTAATATGAAGATCAAAGGTGTACAAATAGGGTACAATCTCAAACATAATGCAGTTGTGAACTACCCAGCATTCGCAGATGACAAGGCACTTTTAAATGAAACAGAAGAAGAGGCAAGGGCAGCACTAAAAAATCTAGCTGAAGTAGCAGAAAAGGTTGGACTAAAGATTGCATATAATAAGACCAAGACATTGAACACTGGGTCTGACTGGGAGATAGATGGACAAGTGGTTGAGAAAGTCAAGAGTTTTTGTTATTTGGGAGACAAGATAACCAGTGGAATACAGAGCATCAGTAGCACAGTAGACAGGGCACATCTCTTGCAGAAGCTTCCGTACACAGTAAAAACAACATATGGCAAGAAAAATCTGTCACGGAATGCCAAATTGCGGCACTACACAGCAACTGTAAGAAATGCTGCATTGTATGCATCGGAAACAATACCACTCAGTAAGAAAGCTTGTATTCAGTTGGAGGAGGAGGAGCGGAAAATTCTAAGAGACATATGAGGCACTAAAAAAAATGGGGATATCTGGATGCACAGAACACGAGAGGAACAGTATGAAAATTTTGAACCTATATTGAGCAAGATACGGAAAATAAGGTTACGATTTGTTGGGCACATCATGAGGATGGACGGTGAGAAGTTGACTAAGAAGATATGGAATGCAACATGTCTTATGGTGAACAACTGGGTGAAGGAAGTCAGAGATGACTGGAAAACTGTAGGAATAAAAGTACGGAATCTGCAGGCACTGGTACAGGACAGGGAGAAGTATAAACAGTTGGTGGATGGTCACAGGTGGCCAGACACCAAAATCAAAGTAATCATAACAGAAGAAGAAAGAAAGAAACAGAAAAAGCGAGAGAATGAAGAGGTATTGGGAAGAAAGAAGACATGCTAAACAATCCACGTGTGATCCTGAAGGGTTCTAATGAAGAAGAAATATTAAAATAAAAAATAAAAGAGCATGAACGCTGCACGTTCACATGACTGCAGACAACCACCCACCCACCCACACACACACACACACACACACACACACACACACACACACACCATTCAAAATAGGACAGATTTAGGATAGAGGTAGGAACTGTAGGTATGGAAAAAAGGAAAGTTATCATAGGTTGAGACCTGGATGATTTCAGGATCGTAGAATATACTGTAGAGATAACTCTCATGTGTGCAGTTCAGTAAAGCTGGTGGTGGCTGGGAGGATTCAGATGACCCGGGTTGTGAAGCAGCCATTGAAATCAAGCATGTGCTCCACTGCATGCTGTGCTACAGGGTGGTCCACCTTGTCTTTAGCCACCGTTTGGCAGTGGTCATTCATCCTAATGGACAGCTGGTTAGTGGTCATGCCAATATAGAAAGCTGCACAGTGATTGCAGCACAGTTGGTAAATCGCTGCCATAAAATCCTTTCTTCACTTACCAAATGATATCAAAAGTCTGACAGGTAACAACTACCATTCAAATAGAAATTAATAGAATTTTCGAATGACATTATTTCTCTAGCTTCATCTGTCCATTTCTCCATCATTTCAGGTATTGAACAGCATCCCTGCTCCCATGGATCCCTGCTCATCTTTCTGCAACAATTCAGAAAAGTTTCCCTGTTCTTGGCCAAAGAACAGCCCAACATTCTATTTCTCAAGTTCTGCCTAAACCGTGGAATCCCTTCCAACGGCCTAACCATTAAAATTCCTATATTGAGCCCATCCCTTCTTTCACAATGACCTTCACCTTTTCAGATTCCATCAGTCCTTGTCCCTCACAGACCAAGTACTACAAAAGCACATCTCCATGGCACAGGCATCCCTGAATTTCCTCTGCTCCCTCCATAAGATACTGCTAATCTACAGTCCCCTCTACATACACCCCATATCCCAAATTGAATTCCTTGCACTCCAGCAACTGGAGAAGCATTCCAGACACCACCTCCAAAGTTATCCAAGCTGCTGACATCCTACTGCTGCCTTGGTGCACCATTAGCCAACCCCTATCCTACCTAAAGTGTTCCTCCTTGTGAACTCCTCATAGAAACTATAGTATAATCACTGATTGGCAGTTGCACTGTGGATCAATTTCCACCATGAGATGTTCGTATGTGTAAAAATAGGGCTTCAGGTAGTAAGAGGTAGCATATTGTGTGCCTGTCACATAGCTCCAGAAACGTGGAGAGTTGCGAGTGGACCTCAAAGTTGCTACTAGCTACGACAGTAGGCACAGTGCAAATGGTCAAGGGCTAATCCACTCTACCCTTCCCAAGGAACATTGTAACACACACACAAAAGGACCAGCTCGTCGAAAGATACAAATAAAATCACACACATACTAGCTTTTGCAACAGTTGGTCACTTTTTCAGGATACGAGGAAAAAAGGGGAGGAGAAAGGGAAGGATATGGGTTTTAAGGAAGTGGAAAAGGAGTCATTCCAATCCCAGGAGTGGAAGGACTTACCTTAGGGGAAAAAAATGAAGGTAAACAAATACACACACACTCATATCCACATGCAAACACACCTAGGTGTTGTCGCATTTTTACACCGACTATCTCTTTTTGAAGGGTGATCATACCCTCCTCTTGCCTACCGAGATTCTCTTGCACTTGTGTTTTTACACTGGCTATCTCTTTTTGAAGGGTGATCATACCCTGCTCTTGCCTACCGAGATTCTCTTGCACTTATGTTTTAATTCCACCTATCTCGCTTCGAATTTCAACGAGGTGGGCGACTAAAATTGCTAGATTGTTGTACACGGGGGCGGCCGCTGGTGCTGGGGTGGGTGGAGCATCCGACTTAGTTGCCAGGCCGGCCACTTGCTTTGTCTCCAAGCGGACCCGACTAGCTTTTAAGCGCTACCATATTAGGCATGCCACGGCTTCCGGCGAGTGTAAGCTCTGGGTTTCCCATGTTCTCAACCAACAGGGCTCCCCGAGAATCTAACACCGCATTACTTTCAGTTTCACGCGACCTGTCTCTTTTACTCTCTTGCTCTTTCATTGCTGTGCGCCTTCACGTTTCAAACGCTGAAGCTGTAGAACTATCCATTTCAATCTTACAGCGAATACAATGATGGAAATACAAAGCAACAATCTAGCAACCCACGTGGAAGACAAAGGGTGCTTCAATAAAATTTCCCACGCAATTTACACGTTGTTAAGGGCATGAAAATTGCTGTTAATAAGGGTTATCTGGATACTTCCCACCGACACCAATCCTTCAGAACTCCGGAGATGGGAACTAGCCCTTCAGCATATTCTCTCTTCCCGTTGCCCACCTGGTCTCAACCTCCGCTAAATTCGAATTCCCACCCACCATCTAACATCTTTACATCGGTTCTTTGGACAGAGCTTCTGCCTCAAGTGGTATCTCTGTCTAACTTCTTAACTTCTTTGCTTTCTACAGTATGTCTGCCTAGGTGTACTTGTGTCTGTGTTAATGTGTGGGTGTGTGTGCGCATTTGTTTACCCTCCTTTTTTTCCCCCAAGGTAAGTCTTTCCTCTCCCGGGATTGGAATGGCTCCTTGCCCCCTTCCTTAAAACCCTCATCATTTCCTTTTCCCTCTCCTTCCCTTCTGCCTGATGAAGCAGCTAGGCTGCGAAAGCTAGCGTTTGTGTGTGTGTGTGTATATTCAATTTTTCCTGCTAGGAATTCTTCGTCTTAATATTCGTATCAATATTTGAATTCAACAATTACTTCCGTCCTTGCTCTGTTACTTTTCGAAATCTTTTCTTTCATCTTACTTTCCCTTTGGTTTCTGTTATTATTTTTATTATTCATTTTTTATTTATTCATTTATTTACATTTTACATATCAGTTCCTTTCTACAGTCACTTCTTTGTTTACTGTTCATAGTTCGCTAATTCTTACAACAATACGTTTTCTTCCACACCTTTTCCTATTAGTTCGTTTATTTTGATATTTACCACTTTCATTACTCCTGCTTCCGTCTGAAACACGCCGCTCATTCAATTTTCTCGTTTAAAATCGTAAACACTCTTTCCTAACAATAGTTTCCATATTGTTTATAACCATTCTCGGCATTTCTTAGTTACCTTTCTATTACTTCCATTCCCGTTTTTCCACATTTCTGGTCGTGTTTAAGACTTTTCCGATCATATTTCAGCAACTTTCCGTTGGTTTTGATTCCACTTTTCCTTCGTCAGACTATTTCAGCCTCAAAATCGCAATCTGCTACCATATAACCACTCCTATTTAGACGTTTTCCTTGCATTCTCAAGCGGTTATCTCCGATTTTCACCTTCCTTAAACCATTTTTTTCACGCCATACCACTACCCAACCCTTTTATACTACGTTGTTGATAACTAAAGGTGACCACAGTATCAACAACAAATTTTAAAAACTTTTCCTATTTCCTTTCTTTTCTCATACCTGAATTACTGTCCACATTCATCTCCCTCCAGACATGTAAATATTTTTATACATATTTTTATTTTTAATTTTTAATTTGTTCATTGCAGCCTATTACATAGCCCATATTTCCCACTCCTCCTTCATCCATATATTATGCCTCCCTCACAACATGCTTATAACAACCCCATCCATTTATATGTACATTCCCTCCGAAAACATGCTTTCTCCCTAGCAAATTACGCTCCCACATTCTTTTTATGCAGGCTTGTCTGACATTTGGAATCACTCCCAAGGGCCTCACACTGAAAGTTCCCATCTCTGGCTGTAACCCATCCTTTCATCCCGCCCTATACCAATTCCAAACTGAACAATCCATAGCTCTCACCCGCCTAATCCTTAACCTACACATCAACTCTGCTAATGAACACACCTGTCAACTCCTATCCCTAATCAAAATCCTCAACCTTTCCTCTCCCACATCCACACCTACTGTTCAGAACATCCTCCTTCAGGCCAACAGCAAATTAGAACAACATGCCACCCACCACCTCAAAAAACTATCCAATCTCCTGGTTACCCACCTCCGGAAAGGCAATACTCTCTCCCTCAACAACTTCTCCAATAAACCTCAAGCTCCTCTTATTGCACACAAACCCAGTCTCTCCCATCTACTCTATCTCCCACTCCCAACTCCTCTCCCCCCTAAACCTCAAAACTCCAATCCACACAATCCGGAACCACAACATCCTAATTCAGTAGTCAACCTCTCCTCCAAACCCCTCTCCCAATCTGAAACCTCTGTCCTATCCAAAGGCCTCACCTTTAGTCCTACTCCCAAATTCAACCACACAGCTCTCGTCAAAGATCTACTTTCCTATACTCGTAGCCTTTGCTGGAGATACCACTTTGCCACGAGGAAAAATAATCCTACTCCCAATGACCCAGCTCCCCAAGACATCATTCCAATTGAACCCTGCCTAGAACAGTTCCGTCCTCCATCACAGCGGGACCCACCTGCTCTTCCTCAAAACCACCCTCTTCAAACCTTCCAGGAATTCCTTACTTCCCACCTTGCCTCCCAGTCGTTCCTGAGAAACCTTAATCCTACTCCCAACATTACCGCAGCTGAATCCCGAGCTATCCGTGATCTGAAGGCTGACCATTCCATCATCATTCTCCCAGCCAACAAGGGATCCACGACCGTGGTACTTGATCGGCGGGAGTATGTGGCTGAGGGACTGCGTCAGCTTTCAGACAGTACCAAATATAAAGTCTTTCATGGCAATCCCATCCCTGATGTCCAGGCAGAGCTTCAAGGAATCCTCAAAACCTTAGGCTCCCTACGAAACCGTTCACCTAACTCCATTAACCTCATAAACCTCATAACCCCGCCGACACCCCGCACCCCCACCTTCTACCTACTTCCCAAGATTCACAAACCAAATCATCCCGGCCGCCCCATTGTGGCCTGTTACCAAGCCCCTAAAGAACAAATCTCTGCCTACATAGACCAACACCTTCAACCCATCATGTGCAGTCTCCCATCCTTCATCAAAGACACCAACCACTTCCTCGATCGCCTGAAATCCTTACCCAGCCAGTTACCTCCAGAAACCATCCTTGTAACCATTGATGCCACTTCCTTATACACAAATATCCCACATACCCAGGGCCTTGCTGCGATGGAGTATTTCCTTTCACGCCAACCACCCACTTCCCTACCTAAAACCTCTTTCCTTAATACCCTAGCCAGCTTCATCCTAACCCACAACTATATATATATAATTCAAAAATCCACCCGTCTCCTGCAATTCTGTGAGTGAGTGAGTACAGTAGTGCAGCAACCGCTTAAATTTGTGTCTTTCTCTTTCAGCAGTATATTTTTGTGTATTTTGGGGGAGTGTTTTTATTAGCGGCAATTTTCATGCCCTTAACAACGTGTAAATTACGTGAGAAATTTTATTGAAGCACCCGTTGTCTTCCACGTGGGTTGCTAGGTTGTTGCTTGTGTACTTGTGTCTATGTAAATGTGTGGGTGTATGTGCATTTATTTACCCTCCATTTTTCCCCCAAGGTAAGTCTTTCCTGTCCCGGGATTGGAATGGCTCCTTACCCCCTTCCTTAAAACCCTCATCATTTCCTTTTCCCTCTCCTTCCCTTCTGCCTGATGAAGCAGCTAGGCTGCGAAAGCTAGCATTTTTGTGTGTGTGTGTGTCTGTGTGTTTATTTGTTGCTATTACTGCCTGTGCCCCTTCGCCTGGTAAGTGTACTTCATCTATTTTTTACGTATATTTTTCCTGTTAGGAATTTTTCCTATATATATATATATATATATATATAGAGAGAGAGAGAGAGAGAGAGAGAGAGAGAGAGAGAGAGAGAGAGAGAGAGGGAAACTTTCCCGGTGGGATAAACAAAAATAAAAATAGAAAACAGATGACTTACCAAAAGGACCGGCTCGTCGATAGAAACAAATAAAATAAATAAAATCACACACAAACACACATACAAGCTTTCGCAGCCTAGCTGCTTCGTCAGGCAGAAGGGAAGGAGAGGGAAAAGGAAATGATGAGGGTTTCAAGGGAGTGGATAAGGAGTCATTCCAATCCCGGGACAGGAAAGACTTACCTTGGGGGGAAAAAAAGAGGGTAAACAAAAACACACACACCCACACATTTACACAGACGCAAGTACACTTAGGCAGACACACTGTAGAATTACAGAAGGAGAAAGTAAGAGGACAGAAAAAATTTCGAAAGGTAACAGAGCAATAACAAACGATTGTGATTGTTAGTTTCAAATTGATGAAATGAAAATTATAGAGGGAGGCTTTCCCGGTGGGATAAATAAAAATAGAAAAGAGATGACTTACCAAAAGGACCGGCTCGTCGATAGAAATAAATAAAATCACACACATTCCTTTTGCTATCTGATCACATTTTTATTTCTTCACCGTTCAGAATAGATTTTTTTTCCTCCATACTATATATATATATATATATATATATATATATATATATATATACACTTACCAGGCGAAGGAGCACAGGCAGTGATCCCCTTGGGGGAAAAATAGGAGGGTAAACAAATGCACACACACCCACACATTCACACAGGGACAAATACACCTAGGCAGACATACTGTAGAAAGCAAAGAAGTTAGACAGAGATACCACTTGAGGCAGAGGCAGAGGCCTCTACCTGAAGTGGTACCTCTGTCTAACTTCTTAACTTCTTTGCTTTCTACAGTATCTCTGCCTAGATGTATTTGTGTCTGTGTGAATGTGTGGGTGTGTGTGCATTTGTTTACCCTCCTATTTTTCCCCCCAAGGTAAGTCTTTCCTGTCCTGGGATTGGAATGACTCCTTACCCACTCCCTTTAAACCCTCATCATTTCCTTTTCCCCTCTCCGGCGTGCGCGCGGAGCGTGCGCGCCCGCGCGTTCGTGTGTGTGTGTGTGTGTGTGTGTGTTTATTTGTTACTATCACTGCCTGTGGTACTTCGCCTGGTAAGTAGACTTCAGCTATATAAAGCTCAGGCTCATAGATAGTCACAAAAATAAATAAATAAATAAAATAAAAACAACATCCAAGCTTTCACAATCATTGGCCGCTTCTTCAGGAAAAGAAGAAGGCAGGAGGGGAAAAAAGGAAAGGATGCAGGTTTTAAGGAATTGGAAGAGGAGTCATTCCAATCCCGGGAGTGGAAGGACCTATCTTAAGGGGAAAAAATTAAAGGTAAACAAGCGCACACACCCACACCAACACACACCAATGTAGACATTTGTAGAAATGTCATCGGAATCCCGGCAAGAAAGAATCAAGTATTGTCTCCGAGCTGGATGGTGAGTTCATCTGGTATGAAGACTTGAGACATCAATGGGAAATGCGATGCTGGTGCTATCCTGAATTGCATCTGCAAAATGCCGTGGTTGTGAGAGATGTGGTGTCAATGATATCACTGTCAGCACATGTTTCACTGTAAGCACTTGAACCGAATTGGGCAGTGTGTCATCACAAGTGGAAGTATGGGCATTGTCACACATGTTTTGTATTAGTAATTGATATGAAGGCTCCTCTGGTGGCACAGGGAGACAGAAGTACTAGTGCTTTTGATGTCTATGTGCCATGCTGGTTTAAGTCTATTTATAGACACACTTTGTGTGTGTCCACTGAGGAGAATGATGATGATAGGTGAACCCCTTTTGATAACTTTGTGAGGTCCAGAGTACGGTGGCTGAAGGTGAGTGAGCACCAAGTCATCTCATAGCACAACGTAATCTCAGCTGTCTAGATCTTTGCAGACAAAGATGCACCTTGAGGTGTGTGCACGAACGAAACGTATGCATACCTGATGTGTGTACATATGTGCACAACCACTGTGGAAAGAGCTCGAGGAGGAGGACAGACATCCTTAAGAAATTCAGATTGCAAAAATGAGATGTTTACCATATATCACCTCAGCAAGCAACACCTGCAGGTCGTCCTTGACCACTGTGAAATCAGTTCCCAAGGCAACACCTCATTCCATTTGGCACAGTGACATGATGGAGCAGTCCTTAGACTATGATGGCAGCTCTTGATGAGGCTGTTGCTTTGTGGATGTTGGGCATTTATGTGGAATTTAGGTACACCACAAATTAAAAAACATAGGAAAAAACTGTCTACCTTGGTTGGTGGTGATGGAAGAAGGGCAGAAGAAATATGCTATCCAATAATTGAAGACAAGAGCGATGGTATCTGCTGAAATGGCAGTGAGGGGTACAGTTTCCATACATCAAGTAGTGAAGTTGATGACAGAAAATATACTTATTACTGTATGAAACAGGGAGGAAACTGACCAAGTCATTATGGACATGGTGAAAACAACCCTTTTGGGTGTCTAATGTACACAGAGGAGGTTGCATGTGCCTTCCCATTTTGCTACATTGACAAGGTATACAGGTGCAAACCCAATCATGACAATTGTGTTTCATATCTGGCAAGGCAAATCTTTTGGTGACCAACGTCATTATAGGTTTAATGCCTGGGTGAGCTAGGATGTGCAGTGATTGGAAGACAATGTGCTGAAGTGTTGCTGGCACAATAGGGCGGGATGCACCAATAGATACATCACAAAGAATGGGCTTGCTTTCATCAGGTAGGAGCGGGGGTTCAGTTTAAAATGAAGAAGTGTTATCTGATAACAATGACTGTATTTCCTCGTCAGCTTCTTTTAAACTGGCCAGTTTTTCAAAGTTCACTGAAAAAGTGATGATCAAGATTCATGAAATGCAATTGGAGACACATTGTCCTTGCCACATCAGTCATATACTGGCAAATTAAATCCATGTGATGCCAGCGGCATGGAAGAAGGTCTGATGTTGAGTTGTGGATAGCATCTGCCAGTGTAAAATTTACACAGTGTAATTTGTCACTGGTCAACCCTTTATATCTTTGTGGAAATATTTTACTGCCTCGTATATGGCCAACAGCTCCTGGTCGACAGCAGACCACTTTTTTATTTATTTATTTCTTTTACTTGTCAAGAGCTTCTTTAAGGGGGCGGGGAGGGAGGGGGGGGGGGAAGACTGGCATGTTTTGGAGCCACTTTAGCTTTTCAAGTAGGTCTCCCCCCCAATAATTTCAAAAAAATAATTAAAAAAATATATTTGAAAAAGGAAGGTTTAGGTCACTTGTGTCCAATAATTACATGTGTAAAATTTGGTATGGATTGGTTGAACCGCACAACCAAAAAAGTGGGGACATATTACAGACAGACACTGTGAAATTGCCCTTATGTTTGCAAATGTCTCTGAAACAATGCGAGATGAAAAAAAAAAAAAAAAAAAAAAAAAAAAACAACCATAAGAGAACAAAGTTGTAGAGTGTTTTCGCCTCTAAAGACACGTTTATTCAACTTTAGTCTCAGATTAATGGTTAAGCTGTCATTTTTTTTAAATTTCAAGCTGTCCAAAGGCAAAGCCCTACTTTCAGTGTTACTACCATAATCAAAAGTGGGCCAAAATGGAGAGGTTGTGAAATGTCACCTATGTGTTGCTGTAAAACAGTGCTGAAGATGTTCAAATGTTCATAAACTTGAAGTGGTCATCAGTCCCTGAACTTACAAACTACTTTAACTTATGGCAATGACAAAACATGCACCCAACCCCCGAGGGAGGAAGCAACTACACACTGTGGAGCAAGATGCCTTTGAGCGCATGATCACTCCCATGCAGACATAGCACTGATACATGTATCACTGGCATCCGCTGTAATGGAGAGATGGGCATCTTCAATTGGGTGTGCAAATTTGATTAATTCCGACAGTGCAGTTTCCAACTTGTTGAAGGCATTGATCATGTCGGTTGTCCATTGAACTTTGTATGTCACCAAGTGTGGCGGTGAGGGGAGCCTTGAGAAAAGCTGTGTGAGGAATATGGTAATGGATAAAATTTACCATCCCAAGATAGCTGCATAAATCTTTACAGGTCTCCAGGAGTGGGAGCTCTTTAATCAAAGCAACAAAGCAAGGGCATCTAAGATGGGAAGAATATTGTCAGCCCAGGATTGTCACTTTTGTGCATCACGGCTGAGACTTGTCATTGATCGTGACACCTGGTCAGGCAAAACCTGTAAGATATGTGGAAGGTGGTCTTCATGTTGTCCCTTGTATGAAGAAAAAAATTAGAATATCGTCTAGGTATGCGTAGAAAAAAGAAAAAGGGAACAGAATGGAGTTGGTGAAATGTTGTCATGTCAGTGCTGCAATTTTAAGTCCAAACGGCATGAAACAGTATTCTAATAGTCTGAAAGGAGTAATAATAGCTGTCTTGTTTATATCCACTTCTGCCATGCATTTGGAGGTAAGCTTTATGATAGTCAATCACACACAAAACACGTCGATGGTGTTGAACTACAACTTTGTATGTCAGTTTATTAATGTAAGAGTATCATTGACAATTTTTATTTTATTTATGGCTTGAAAATTATTTTCCAGTACGTTTTCATGGTATATTTGATTAATGAAATAATTTATAATGATAATAGTTGCTTCTTTTAATTTATTTTCCATCGAGATAACTGTAAAATAATAAAGCTTATTTCACTCTCCTGTAAAACTGAATTTTTTTTGACGAATGAGGTTGCTGTTCAACACCATTGATGTGCCGTGAAGTTGCTGAGAAATATCTTGTATATGTGGGTAATTGTCAAAATTTTCCTTCCGTTGAGTTTGTGGTAATCTCTACACAGTCTGTAACAGCCGTTTGCGTCATTCCATGTCAAATCAACACAATTTTTTTAACGAAAATTTACCATGACCTCCTAAATTTTGATGAACCTTGGTACACCTAGTATCCCTGGATAATTAAGAATGAAAAGCATTAAAAACATTTTTTTGGTTAAGTCGTTAAAAATTTATTAAGCATTAAATTTTCAAATTTTTATAAAAAACTGCTACACCCGGGAATAATAAAATGCTATTTTCTCCGGAAACAAGTGAATACAGACCTGGAAAAGTGTCACTTTATAGCTATTCAGATGGGCTTTCATTTGGTATGCAATACAATGGTGTTGCAAATTTAAATATTTTAAAAAATTATAAATTTCAAATTTCTAAAAAAGACATATTTTTTAAAATTTTGAAAAGATTCTACATTAAGAAAAAACTTAATAAGTTTTTAAAAATTTATTTTCTTATTTATGAACAATTGTCTAGCTTAACTTCTTATAATGGAATCAACTGTATTCAAGGGCATTTTAAGGTAGGGTGTACATGCGGCTTGTTCGAGTAACAGGGTCCACCTACATAGAACAGCCGCTGCGAATACCCAAATCTAGCTGCTCGCCTCTGAACCGCCTCTATGTCTTCCTTCAAACCGATCTGCTGTGGGTCCCAAATACTTGAGCAATACTCAAGACGTGGTCGTACAAGCGTTTTATATGCGGTCTCCTTTACAGGTGAAGTACATCTTCCCAAAATTCTCCCAATAAACCGAAGTCGGCTGTCTGCCTTACTCACAACTGTCCTTACATGCTCGTTCCATTTCATATCGTTCTGCAATGTTACGCCTAGATATTTGAATGACACGACCGCATCAAGAAGCTCACTACTGATGCTGTATTCGAACATTATAGGATTGTTTTTTCTACTCATGCGCATCACCTTACATTTTTCTACATTGAGAGCTAGCTGCCATTCTTCGCACCAACTAGAAATTTTGTCTAAGTCATCCTGTATGCTATTACAGTCAGTTACAGACGACACCCTCCCATACACTACAGCATCATCAGCAAACAGCCGCAAATTATAACTTACTCTGTCCATCACATCATTTATATAGATAGAAAATAATAGCGGTCCTATCATACTCCCCTGGGGCACACATGAGGATACACTCGTCTCTGATGAACACTCGCCGTCGAGAACAACGTACTGCGTTCTATTACTTAGGAAGTCTTCCAGCCAGTCACAAATCTGTGAACCTATTCCATAAGCTCGTATCTTCGTTAGCAGTCTGCAGTGTGGCACCGTGTCGAATGCCTTTTTGAAGTCGAGAAAAACACAATCCGCCTGTTGCCCTTCATCCATGGCTCGCAAGATGTCATGTGAGAAAAGGGCAAGCTGAGTTTCACATGAACGATGTTTCCTAAACCCGTGCTGATTCATGGAAAGAAGCTTTTCCGTTTCAAGGAAATTTACTCTATTCGAACTGAGAATATGCTCCAAAATTCTACATGAAACCGATGTCAACGATATTGGCCTGTAATTGTATGGGTCAGTTCTCTTTCCTTTCTTATACACGGGAGTCACCTGCGCTTTTTTCCAATCACTAGGAACTTTGCGCTGAATTAAAGATTCGCTATAAATGCAAGCTAAGTAGGGGGCCAATGCCGCAGAATAGTCTTTGTAAAACCGAACTGGTATACCATCCGGACCAGCAGACTTTTTCGTATTTAGCTCTCTCAGCTGCTTCTCTACATCGGAAATACCTATTGCTATGTCCCCCATTTCGGAATTAGTACGTTGATCAAATGACGGTATATTTGTGCGGTCCTCCTGCGTGAAACATTTCTTAAAGGTTAAATTTAGAACTTCAGCTTTCCGTTTGCTTTCTTCTATTACTGCTCCGGAATGATCAACTAGTGATTGGACAGTGGGCTTTGACCCGCTTATCAATTTTATATAGGATCAGAATTTTTTCGGGTTCTCGGAAAGATCTTTTGCTAAGGTATGGCTGTGATAATTATTGTATGCTTCACGCATCGATCTTTTTATAGACGCACGAATCTCTACTAACTTTTGCCTGTCATCATTTGCGTGTTCTTTTTTGAATCGAGAGTGCAACAGCTTTTGCTTTCTCAAAGTACATACAATACAAAATACGTGAGAGTCACATTTCAAGGAGCACAATAAACAAGGCTATTCTTTCGTATATTCCTCCCTTTTTGAGTAATTCTTTGTTTCTTGACAGAGTACCTAGACCCTATGCCATTACCACATGTATTTTACAGCATCAGAAATCGCTTCATTATTTCAAAATGTTGAATTATCTCAACACATGCTGTTTATCATAGATGTAATAAATGTTTTTAACAAACTCACATGCATTCATATTATTAGCTACATAGAGCTTCCCCACTATTTGCCTTTCACAGCAAAATTAAGACCATAGAAAAGAACACCAATACAAAGAGACACACAACGGTGTCGGAGTACGGGAAATCTCCTGGAAGAGTCGTCACGTGTCAAGTAAAGAGGAAAACTGCACAAGATACTTCATTTCATACTGATGAGTGAAGCCATGTAGAATACATTTATGATATTTAGCGTAATCAAAATTCTACAAGGGCATAAAAATACAAGTACACAAATTGTTTCTGAAAAATGTCAAAATAAATAACATCGAGAATTCAGTTTGTAAAGAATTATTTTTCCTTGTGCATCCTTGAGAAATTCGTATAAATCTACAAAAAATTTCGAAAAATCGTTATTTTAGCCATGTCAATCGTAATAATTGGAGGAAATTCGTAATTATTACGATTGATTCGTAATGGTTGGCATCTCTGTCCATCCATTTGTTACGAACTGGAAAGGATAAACATGAAACACTGGATCTCTGTTTGGGGTTATTTCAACTGTCTTGAATTTAACACTGTGCTTTTTTACTGCTTCCAGAAAAAGCTCATTGACTTCTTGAGAAAGAACTTTGACCCTAAAAAATTATACTATTCTGATGGTGCTTGTGCTCAGTAAAAAAAAAAAAAAAAAAAAAAACTATCTTTCCATCAAGCTGATTTTGGAAGAGGCTGGATGGCATTTTTCAGCAACAGCTCATGGAAAAGGGCCTTGTGACGGACTTGGTGGCACAGTGCAGAGGTTGGCAGCCCGAAGAAGTTTTAACATCCGTATGACAAGCAAAGATGGCATGACTACTTCCAGAAGTAGTACAGTGAATCCCCACATTGTTTTATTTATTATTTATAAAAGCTGTGTAAAATTTAATTTGTTTTGGAGACTTTGCGCTTATTACCTTTGTTTACATCTAGTGGCGAGTAGACCTAAATTTCGCACACACATTTTTTAAGGTAATTTGACTACTTCTAAATAAAATAATACTTTTACCATAAGTGCAAAGTGTCAGACGTGCTGTAGAATTGTTAGTTCTGGGGTATGTTGTGATGGGTGCAGTAATTTTTTTCATTGGGGTGACTGTAGCGGCGCGGGAATTGGGCAAGTGGGTGAGACTCATCAGTGTTTTTGCAGGCTATGTACTAGGGATAGGAAGATAGTGGAACAGGAGGGGAAAATTGCTGCCCTTCAGGCAGAGTTAGATCAGGCTGAGAGGGTAATCAGAGTTGGGAAGTGGCAACAGGTAGAAAGAAAAGGGCCAGAACTCAGACAGCTTTGTGGTGAATGTAAAAAATAAGTTTGACCTGTTGCTTCAGCTAGAAACTGACGAGCCTCAGATAGAAGTAGACATAGACAGGGCTGAACAAACTGTCAACAGGAATTTGAATAAGAATGTAGGGAAATCAGCAAAAAGGAAGAAAGTTTTGTTATTGGGTAGCTTGCATGCCAGAGGTGTGGGCCAATTCTTGCAGGATGAGCTAGCAACAGAATACCAGGTCACAAGTTTCTTCAAACCAAGTGGTGGTCTGGGTCAGGTGACAGAGGATTTAGGTTCACTGTGTAAAGATTTCACCAAGGAGGACACCGTGGTTATTGTGGGTGGTCCGGGGAACAGTATTGACAGAGATCCGAGGTTCAACATAGAGTGTGACCTGGCAAAGATTGCATCAGCATCGATGCATACCAGTGTTGAGTTCATGTCTGTTCTGGAGTGCCAGGACCGACATCATTTGAACTCTTCTGTTAGGAGAGTTAATTTGGAGTTGGAGCAGCTGCTTGGATCAAGTGTGGTGTCACACATTGGTGTGGTTCCTGTTGATTCACTCAGTAGGTGGGATTATACTAGACATGGCCTACATCTCAATAGGAAAGGAAAGGGTAAACTAGCTGGGCTAATAGCAGGAAACTTAAGGGGGGAAGGCACTGACATGAGTGGTAAAATACCAGTGGTTACAGGTGTCAGAGCAGTTCCTTTTTAGGATAGGCAGGACAAAAAGAAGTCAAGTTCTAAGAGAGGTCAATATAGAAACAAACCTTCAGTTTAATAAAAGAACTAAACAGCATAACTCTGACAAATCAGATCAGTAAACACAGCTGTTAGTTAAAACTCATCACCAATTATCAGAAATTTTATCTTCACCCAGCTCTGTAACAGTCAATGTAAAATGCAAATTATCTTTTGTGCACCAAAGTATTAGAGGACTAAGAAGCAAAATAAATGAACTACTCATGTGCATTGATGAATTACACTCATCCAACCCGGCCGACATAATCTGCCTCTCTGAACATCATGTGACCACTGGTATAGATTGGCTAAGTATTCCAGGATTTAGGTTAGCTTCCAATTTTTGTAAAATGGAAATGGAGGATGGAGGAGTTGCCACATTCATTAGAAAATGTTATAATTTTAATACCATAGACATTAATAAATTTTGTTTAGAGCAGCTTATTGAAGCATGTGCCACAGAAGTAGAATTTCATAATAAACTGTAACTGTGTACAGAGTACCAAATGGTAATTTTAATTTGTTCATAAATCACTTTGAAGCTCTGTTGGCTTATTTGATAACAAGCAAGAAAGAATTAGTGTTGGCTGGTGATTTCAATGAAGACTTCCTTGAAAACTCCCCCGGTAAGAAATTATCGCAGTCTGTAGCATTGTCATTCAACCTAATTCATACTGTTAATTTTCCTAAAGGGTCAAAGACAGCCACTGATAATATCTTTATAGAAATGCCAAATGATCAAAATTATGTTATAAAACCAATAATAAGCAGCCTTTCAAACCATGACATGCAGTTACTTTTACTAGATATTAATACTGATCAGAATATAAAATCTATCAAATCTGAGTCTAAGAGAGTAGACAGAAGGGGAAAAATAGATCATTTTAGAAACCTGCTCAAAGACATGAATTGGAGTGATGTCTACAGAGCTAATAGTATGGATGAGAAATAAAACACTTTCATAAATAATGTCAACTTATTTGAAAACTGCTTTTCCCCAAAACTGACACAGATTAGACCAAAGTCTACAAAGAAACCATGGATTACTCGAGGAATAAAGGTCTCCTGTAAGACAAAAAGGAAAATATACCTGTCAATTAGAAACAGTTCAGATGTAAATGCTTTAGATCATTACAAAACATACTGCAAGATATTTAAGGCAGTAATACTGACATCAAAGCAAATGCATTATCAGAATAGGATAGTCCTTTCAGACAACAAAATACAGACAATATGGGATATAGTAAAGGAGGAAACAGATAGAACCGGATACGAAGAGGAGCACATAGCATTAAGAGTAGATGACAAATGGGTAACAGATGTGTGCAGTGTTGCTGCAATTTTCTACAAGCATTTCTTAACTATTACAGAAAATATGGGATTATCAGGGTCAGTAACTTTTGCAATGGGATATCTCACACCTGGGACTACAAATAACTGCAGTAATATGAGTATGACACTCACACCACAACTAGAAGTAATGTCCACCATAAAATCAAAAAATTCCAGTGGCTATGATAATATATCAACAAATTTGATTAAAAAGTGTGCTTCTGAGCTTAGTGATATTTTAATTTACTTGTGTAACCAGTCTTATCAGTGGAACATTTCCTGAATGGTTGAAATATGCTGAAGTTAAGCCATTACATAAGAAAGGAGATAAAGAAATTCCATCAAATTTCCCTCCAATTTCACTTTTGCCTGCATTCTCAAAAATTTTAGAAAAGATAATGTATAGTTGTCTTCTTAAACACCTTACCACTAATAAACTATTATCCATGTCACAATTCAGGTTTCTAAAGGGTTCTGATATTGAGAAGGCTATCTACACATACAGTGAGAATGTACTCAATTCATTAGACATTAAATTACATGCCACTGGTATATTTTGCAACCTGTCAAAGGCATTTGACTGTGTAAATCACAATATACTTTTAAGCAAATTAGAATATTACAGCGTACCAGCAAGTGCTGCAGAATGGTTCAAATCGTGTATCTCCATTAGGAAACAAAGGGTGTCAATAGGAAAGAGAGGTGTACTGAACTACCAGGCCTAATTAAATTGGGAACTAATAACATGTGGGGTCCCCCAAGGCTCTATCTTAGGGCCCCTGCTTTTTCTTGCATATATCAATGACCTTTCATCATCGACATTATCGGAGGACAAGTTTGTTTTATTTGCAGATGACACAAAATTGCAATAAATAGTAAATCAAATATAGCCTTAGAAAGATCAGCTAATGAAATTTTCATGGACATTAATAGATGGTTCTTAGCCAATTCTCTGTCACTAAACCTTGTAAAATCACACTACATGCAGTTTAGGACTTGTAAAAGGTTTCCTGCCAGTATATGCCTAGAGTATAACAAGGAAAGAGATGAAGTTGAAAGTGTCTAATTCTTAGGATTACAGCTGGATAATAAATTTAACTGGAAGGGGCATACCACAGAACTACTGAAGCGCCTAAACAAGTCCCTGTTTGCTATCCGAATGTCGTGAGATATAGGAGATATAAAAATAAAAAAGCTAGCATATTATGCATACTTTCACTCCATAATGTCATACGGGATTATTTTTTAGGGCAACTCATCACGCCAAGCAAAAGTTTTCAGAGCACAAAAATGTGAGTTACGGATCATTTGTGATGTCAACTCAAGAACCTCATGTAGAGGGCTATTTAAGGAACTGTTGATACATACTACTGCTTCCCAATACATTTATTTATTTTCTAATGAAATTTGTCATTAAAAATATATCTTTTTTTTAACCAATAGCTCAGTCCATGGGATCAGTACTAGAAACAAGAATAACTTGCATAAAAATTTAAAGTCACTTACTTTGGCTCAGGAAGGTGTCCAATATTCAGCAGTACACATTTTCAATAACAAGCCAGCAGCCATAAAAAATTAAACTCACAATAAAGTACAGTTTGAAAAGAGTCTAAAGGATTTTTTGGTGGCGAACTCCTACTCCACTGATGAATTTCTTACCAGAAGTGATTGATTGTAACTTATTGTATACAATATTCACAAATATGAATATTGTGCTCAGTTTGACTTCAGTACAAGTTTTGTGCAGTAATGTAATCATTGTAAATCAGTGTAAAAAAAGTAATTGCTAAGAATTTTAATAGGCACCTAGTAAATTAGTAAGTAGTAATAAGTTTTGTGTCCTTTAAAATGTAAATATTTTTAAGATAATTGTTTTTCCTGAACAATTCCACATCCACAAGAGCAATTACATTTGGGGTCTGTGGAAGGTACATTAACACATATGCTCTATTTTTGGAAGTATATATTGTGTATTTTGTTCTGACATGTTGTACGCCCAAGAGAATTCCCTCAATTCGGATTTACTGGAACGAAAATATATCTAATTTAACGAGGAGCACCCAAGGAAATATGGAGGGAGGATAACACCAAACAAAAATTTAACACCAGATATCGCTAGAGAGGAAGTGTCTGAAGCATTAGGGAGAATGAAAAGTGGAAAGGTGGTAGGATCAGACAATGTGCCAGTAGAGGAGAGGCCGAAATAGGCCTGTTATGGGGCCTGATGATTAAGATATATGAAGAAAAAATACCAGCGAAATGGAGGGAAAGTACAGTGGTACCAATATCCAAAAGAAAAGGAGATATTCAAGAGTGCAAGAACTACAGGGGAATTCAGCTAATGTCCCATACGATGAAAATCTGGGAGAAAATTATGGATAAAAGGATCAGGGAAAAAACAAATCTCAGATAAGCATGCAGAGGACCCACGGATGCAACCTTTATCCTGAGACAACTGATGGTAAAGTATGGGGACTGACAAACAGACCTACACCTAGTGTTCATAGACCTGGAAAAGGTCTACGATAGATAGGTGTACGATAGATTACCTAGAGATGTGCTGTGCAGAACCCTGAGAGCGAGGGGTGTGCCAGAAAAGTATGCTTGACTGGTCACAGAAATGTATGATGGTGATTGCTCCAAAGTAAGATCTAGTGTCAGAGTGACTGAGAAGTTCCCTATCATGGTTTGGTGGAGATGGAAAAATTATGTTAGCAAATGATCAGTTGGAGAATTCAAGTACCTGGGTTCCTATGTAGATTTAGAGATGGTAAGCCACAGGATCCAGGCTGGATGGATAACTGGAAAGAAATATCACGTGTTCTCTGCGACAAAAGAATAAAACCAAAGTCAAAAGGAAAATTTTTTAAATCGGTGGTGAGACCAGCTATGTTGTATGGTAATGAGATCTAGCCATTAAAGACAGTGCAGGAGAAGAAATTACATGTGGCTGAGAAGCATATGCTGAGGTGGACGATAGTGAAAACAATGCTGGACAAAATTAGAAATCTTATTAAAGAGCAGAGAAGTGTAGTGGATGTATCGAAGAAAGCCCAGGAACAAAGACTACAATGGTATGGGCAGGTGATGAGAAGGGATGAGGGACAGCTGTTGCAGAGAACAATTGAGTTATAAGTGGAGGGCAGGAGAAGACGAGGCAGACCAAAGAGAAGATGGATGGTCTGCATTACAGAAGACCTGAAAGAGAAGGGACTGAGCTGGGAGGACACGTGGGACAGAGAGAAATGGAGGCAAAAATAAGGAACAGCAACCCTTGAACTGGGACCAGCTTGGGGGGGGGGGGGGAGATTATTATGATGATAATCAAATTCTTACACCTTGGCAACTTTTCAAGTGGGCAGTGGAAAGCATCTCTGGAACACATTTTACATTTGTAACTCAGGACAATTACACATACACAGCAAAGCATTGACAATTCCAAGGATTCTTAACATTTCGTGCATTCACTTCTACAGTTTCCGATACAACAAAAAAATCTTTTGTCAAATTATTATCATATGCCCTAAATTCATTACAACAATTGACCATCAAACCCCACTAAATATTGTCTTGCAAAGTACAAGTGAATACATAACTACAGTGTATGACAGCAAGTGGAGGCTTGCATACATTTTTGGGAAAAATGAAGAAGCAGAAGAGACATTTCTTCATCCTTGTGACCTATCTCCTTTTGGGTATTCGGAGGGACTGTTCTCTGTTATAGCAAAACTATTTTTTTCCAGCGCAGTTGCACAATTTTGAAGTCTCTTACTAGTTTCAGACTCTATACAGTCCATTATCAAACCATTAGCCTTTTTCAAACTGTGATAATCTAATGCATGGTACAAATGGCTGTTAAAATCTTGTACATTCTTTGTCGATACATATCACTAGTTACATTAAAATTTAAAGTGGCAGTCAAAACTTGTGATACACTCGTGGGCCTTCAGCGTGTATGTGCTGGAGGCCTGTGAATATCACCAGTTTTGACTGCTACTTTAAATTTTAATGTAACTAGTGTTATGTATCGACAGAATGTACAAAATTATAACAGCCAAAATGACATTTTACTATTTCCAGGTGTAGCAATTTATGAAAATACAATGCTTAGTAAATTTTTAATGAATTGACAAATAATAATAATAAATTGCCGTAATGGTTTTCATTCTTAACTATGTAGGGACACTAGGTATACAAAGTTTCATCAAAATCTGTGAATCACAGTCCTAATCAGTGTGACGCATCCTTCTTACGAGTGAGATGTATTGGCCAGAATCAGGAGGAAGCACGAACAACTGTATCGAGCAGTTCCTGAATTGTGTATTTTGCTACACAGGACTTATGCATTTGATTAATGATGGAAATTCTCCCCAGAGATGATAAATTATTTTTCAAAAGCGATACATTGCCTGGCCAGTACTTCCTTTGTGCTGTACCACCGATAGTGACACAAATGAAGAAAAAAAGAAAACGGATGAAAAGGACAAGCTTTCGGAACACAGTTCCTTCTTCAGGTGGGAGAGAAGGAAAGAAAAAAGGATGGAAACGGAAAGGGAAGGTAAGTCAGAACAAGATACAGTATCTCCACACTTCTGAAACACCATCCTCATGACCTAGGTCGTGATTTACCTTCCCCTTCCGTTCCCATCCTTTTTTCTTCCCTTCTCTCCCACCTGAAGAAGGAACTATGTTCCGAAAGCTGCTTCTTTTCACCCGTTTTCTTTTCTTCTTCGTTTGTGTCACTATCGGCGGTACAGCACAAAAGGTACATACTAGCCAGACAATCTATCGCTTTTGAGAACTTATGCATTTTTAGCCAAAGGGCTTTATGCCACATTGTGGGACCTTCCAGCATATTTAAATGGTGGCAAGTGCCATTGGTAATCACGACAACACGTGGGGAATTGTCGGCACTTAAAATCTTTAATCTGTCACTAACCTTGTTGTAGCCGGTACGAGAGGCAGGCATTATTTGTTTTGTCGGCAGAGCGATGGAGGTGGCAGATGTATGTACATCAAACAGCTCACACATGCATAACTTCGAACACTTGTGTTTATATCACTTCAGGGTGACCACTGTGGTATTTAGTAGGTTAACAGAATGCTTAAGTCGTATAACACTGTTAAATTAACTTGTATTACAGAACAGAACAATGCATTACACGAGTTAAACACAGATGAAATTCAACAATGTTTACGAGAAGCAGCAGCCAAGAGTCAAAGCAATTGTTCCACTGTGACACTTCTGTCAACCGAATCTGTTGTGGACGTCACAATATTGAACACACTTCAGTAGAGTCCCAAAAATACTGTCTAATGTGGACCACAGGTTGGCAGAGTTTGTGAAAATGCCAGGTTAATCAGGAATGGTGTCAAAAAAATAATAGGTAAGATTTTTTTAATATAAAATACTTTCTATTCTTACTTTAGTATACAATACAAATAATGGAATACAGTAACACAAAATACATTTAAAAAACTATCTATCAAATGATATTCATTACTTGCGAATACATACTTTAATTTACTCTTAGAAAACTACTTTAAGAAGGCATATAGCCTTTCACAATGAGAAATATTGACTACAGTGACTTCATAAAAAATTCCACTAAAATTTACGAAAATTAGCTAGCCTACTCTTTAGAAACTGGTAAAATTAATGTCTTGTTGTTTTTCGCACTTTATTGGGTGTCTTGATGCTTCATCAAGAAGACATTGAAGGAACAGTAAGTCCATTACCGATGTTCCCTATTGCTCAAAATACTGAAGGGCGGTTTCGACAGCCTGTAGTCCCTCACTGTGCGATATTTTAGTTTGCAATGTGTTGGATTCCACATAGTCAGTGTCGCCATCATTTTCTGGGATTTCTTCATTAGCTGTGACAGCAGAAATAATTTCTCCATTGGTCATGTCTGGCTCTAAGTCATTCTGGAACCACCAACTTCATTTTTACTGACTTTTTCACAGTCAGGAACTATGTTGACGAGATCAGTTAAGGTCACACATTTTCTTCGTTCATGATGTTTGATGAACTCATTCCGCTCAGGATCAAGGAGTTTTTCTAAGGAACAAACTAATGTTAGTGGCTCTAACTCATTCCAGATTCAGCCACCCATCCAATAGATGTATTTTCTTCAACTTCTGGATATGTTCTTGACCATTAGCATTTGAAGAAAGAAGGGAGGACAACAGCTTGCACCTATATCTTCTCTTAAGACTAACCAACACTCCTTGGTTCATAGGCTGGCATAATACTGTAACAATGGGTGGTAAAAAGATAGCTCCAATGCTCCCACTTTTTAACTCTTCAATCGGGGTGCAAAGATGCATTGTCCAGAATCAGAATAGTCTTCCATGGCAGATTTATAGAAGTTAAATACTTCTCAACCAATGGGACAAATACTTATGAAACCATTGTTTGAAAATTATACCATTCATCCAGGCATTAGACTGGTTTTGGTACCAGACTGGACGTTTTTGCATATCAATGTGCTTAAAAGCACTTGGATGCTTTGATTTTCCAATGAGACCAAGTTTTAGTTTGTGCTCGCCTGTTGCATTGCTGCATGCTAGGATGGAAACCCTCTCCTTACTCCCTTTAAAACCAGGGGCTGACTGTTCTTCCTTGAAAGCAAAACTTTTAGATGACAACTGTTAATAATTTAACCCTGTTTCATCACATTTGTACAACTGATTTCCTGTCAAAACTGCAACTTCGATTTCGATTAATTTCTGAAAAAACGTCTTCTTAAACTGAGACATGGCATTCATGATGCTAGTTCCCCCCCCCCCCCCCCACCACAAATAGTAAGCTGTCGGACTCCATAGTGTGTGTGTGTGTGTGTGTGTGTGTGTGTGTGTGTGTGTGTGTGTGTGTGTGTTTTCCCCAGTGATCAAGCTAACCAGTGCTGGTGACAAATTTAGGGTAGTTGTC
The DNA here is from genome assembly GCA_026315105.1 of Locusta migratoria. Taxonomy (NCBI): domain Eukaryota; kingdom Metazoa; phylum Arthropoda; class Insecta; order Orthoptera; family Acrididae; genus Locusta; species Locusta migratoria. Next base: position 615,356,138 of record CM048746.1, read on the forward strand.
CCTTTTTAATTACTCATAAGACTTCATGGCCTTTCCTTGCAAGATCGGTCCACTAAGAGGTGGACCTTTATCTCTTTGATGAAACAAAATATACAGTGCTTCCCTTACCTCATCAAACTCACTGTTCTTCATATTTTCCTTTCTTTCAGTGTTTCTGTGCTCATTCGCTTAATACTCCAGGACACAATTCCTGTCCACTTCTTCTTCTTCCTCCGGTCTCCAATCGTACTTTTGCCAACTCCCAAGACGTTAGCCGCAGCACTGACACTTTCACCATTATCGTCTCTTTAACGTGCACAGTATTTGCTTCATAGACAAGTTAACCTGCTTTCTTTCGAGGGAAGATGTCATCGTAGAATAATGATTTGTAACGCACACAAAACCTGTGAAACAGGCCTGAACATTATTCACTCCCATGTACTTCATAAAACTTGGTTAAGAAAAGCCAAAGGCTGCAGGCAGACAGTGGCAGAGTGTGCGCACCCGTGTCGCGTGTGTGTCATTGGTGTTTACTGTAATGAAGTTCATTGTTTGCCCATCACACCTAAACTGATTTTAAACGACACTGTGAAATAATGCATCCCAGAATTTTCATCACAACTGTTTTTTAGTATGGAAATGCATCTACATACTGCATTAATGAAAACGAGTTTTAAATAGAGTATGTGGGACACAAGAAAAGAAGATGAGTGGGACCATACATAGCATAGCCTGTAACTGCTACATGCTTTGATGGGGGGGGGGGGGGGGGGAGGGGGTTGGTGGCCAAGTTATCTGGACTGCCGGGTTACCGAGTGCTGAGTTTTCAGTACTCTACTGTACTGTGAAATCCTGATTACTTGCACATGATACAATGTAGCAAAATATTTGCTGTTCTGAGAAGCATCACACTTGCACTATCATCAACATGCAATTTTAACACACACATTTTGGTAATATTGTTATTCCAAACTGAATATAATATCGTATAAAGATTTGATCACTTATTAGCCCAAAAATAATATAAACCTATGGCTGATGGTGAGAATTCACACAAACATGCGAAGGTGCTGAAGAAAAATGTGCCTGCTCAAGACAGAAACCTATTTCCACTATTTGGTGTATATATGTTTGTAGAGTGTACCAAACATATACCAGTTACATATATAACATATTGCGGTGAGAGACCACGAACACCGACTGCCGTCGTGGCGCAGGGGATAGTGTCACGGACTGCAGTGCAGAAGGTCGCCGGTTTAATGCCGCCCACCGCCAAATATTTATTTCTTTGTAATTAACAATTCCAGAAGGTTCTACATCTTTCTTATGTTCACTTGTAAATTCTACTTGTTTCTTCCGTTAACTGTTCTCCTAATTTCTGGTAAATTCTGTCTGTGTATAAATAGCAGAGCACTCTGCCTGAGAGGCAGTCAGTGCTGCGTGTATGTTGAGTTCGTAATAAACGTGCTTTCAGTATAAGTGCTGTGTTTAGTTGCCTTCAAAGTCAAGCCTGCTTCCATTTCAACGCGACAATATTATGAAACAGTGTGTGTAATTTGAAGTCATTAATGAGTGTTGCATTATAGGGGTAATTTCATTAAGAATAATAAAATCATTACAAATGACAGCACTTCAATATAGATCGAAGCAAACAGAACACAACAGTTAATTGCTTACTCCAATTTATTTTACTGTGTCATACAGCAGTTTAAAATTAGAGCACAGTTGTAATAATTTTCACTTGAAAATTTGCTAACAACAACAGTATAATTACGATGACAAGTAACTATTGTTCATGAATAATGGAGGCAAGATTATGAAGGTGACAACATTTGCAATTCGCTGCTGTTTGCTTCTTTTGGTATAATTCACTCATCTGCAACATAAATTTATACAAGTTGAAAAATCACAACAACAAAAAAGTACAGTAGAAAAGAGCAAGAATATGTAAATCATATTAAGTAATGAAATAAAACAAATGAAACTGTTATATCTTCATAAAGTAGTCTTTAAATATTGCATTACAACATATTTTCAAAATGTGAAGGAGGAGCAGAGGTTGTGTTCATGCACACCATGAAAAGGAAAAAATTTCACAGTGTTATTTGTGGTTTATCACTGCATACTTTTTTTTTGATATTCTGATATATAAGTAGGGTTAGAACCAAAAAATTTGTTTCAGTAGACTAAGCATACACTTTCAATAACTTATTACCAAGAGATGGGTACCTTACAACTAACACAAAACCTTATGATTTTAATTAATTGTTGTTAACTATTACAGACAACATATTTTCTAGAGATATTGCTCCATAAATATCATTGTCCCAAATCGGAAACCATACAATATATAATTCATTCTAAATGTCACATTTGCTATAATTTTTTGATTTGACTAATATATCAGATTAGATAATATTTTTCAGAAGATGGACATAAAATAGCTTTCTTTGGGGGGGGGGGAGGGGGAGGGCAAGGGTGTTAGGGCACAAAACTACTTGGGTCGTATGTACCCATCTCAGAATCTATTAAGCAAGGATTAAGAAAGGGCAAAGATGAAAAGAGTGTGAGTCAAAGTTTAAAAAGGAACAGATACCTTAAAACATTAGGGACGCAGCAGGATTCCACATGGAGGATGATCAACAGAGCAAGTGTCACCTGCTGAGATACCAGACAACTCAGACAGTAGTCACAGATTTAGACGTGGACACTGAATCAAAAGGTGGTGTACCTAACAGCAAGCACAAAGTGGGGTAGGGTCACACGTAATAAGTGGCAGTGGCTCAAATGAGTATCCTCCATGCAACAGGACTAGAATGACCACCTTATGGTCAAGCAAGCACTGGGGAGAAGTTTAATGTTCTGGAGTTTGTGTCCTTCAAGGGAAGACCAAGCACTACCACACACCCAGAGACAGTGGCACGAAGATCACCAGGGAACACAATAGTTAATAAGCATAGGGAAAAGAACTGCTTCCTTTGCAACAGCATCTGCTATCTTATTCCCTGAAACATCAATGTGATCAGGAACCCACAGGAAGACCACATTGGCTTCATTGGCAGTAAACGAATGAAGACATTCCTAGATTCTTTGTACTATAGAATGAACTGTGTATGGCATGCAAAGGCTCTGAAGAGCACAAGCTAATAATCTGAGCATATGACACTGTTGTTGCATAAAGTCAGCGACACATGCCAGACGCACGAGAATGATCGTGGCGAAGGCAGTGGATGACCGGCAGCCAATCACACGCCGGCGTAGGGCCGTCTGGAGAGAGCAACCTAGAAGCGTGCCCTCTATAAGCAGCTATATGTAGCCCGAAATGCATCTGGACAGGCCCATCTGAACTCAACTCCAAAATAGGCAGTAACTATGAGTGACTAGATTACAGCGCAGCTAGCATCGTACAAGAAGACGCCGCCATGAGAAGAAGAGACAGACGAGTTTCTCATAAGTTGAGTAACTTTATATATAATAGTAAATAAAACTTATTACTAATCAGTATAGCTGTTTTAGCTGCCCACACTTCCCAGCATCCTGAGAGAGAACGTTTCCTGAAAGATAGGCTGGAAGGGAAGGACAAAAAACATGGTGACGAGGATGAACCACATTGCGAAGATATGTTAAATTTCTGACACTACACTGTGCCATTATTTTGCTTGTCAATTTATTACAGGATTTTCCAGTATATAATCTTTATAATTTTCTTGCAGGGATCGTTAATTTCTATATTTTTGCACTGTTTCTTCTTGTTTTTGCAAAATGTCAACCCCGACTAACAATGCAATTGCGCCACCACTTGCTGCGCTCGATGCACAGCAATTGATGCAGATGTTTCAGTTTCAGAGTCAACAAATCACCTCCCTGCTATCTACCGTACAACTACTTCTGGCCGCACCTGTGTCGCAGAATACACAAGTACCACTGCAGCAGCTACCATCTCCAGTAATTCCGCATTTTCGACAATATGACGAAGCACAAGAGAAATGTACAGAATTGTTGCAACAGTTTGAAGCCTATGCAACAGTGCATAGGAGACAAGGTACTGTCAAACTTCATTTATTCTTATCAACTGTAGGCTCCCAAGCGTTCTGGCTTGTCAAAAAACTGTTTCCCACCACGGAGCCTTCTGAACTTTCTTGTGATTCAGTGATAGGAGCCCTCACGTCATATTATGAACAGCAGATCAATGTTGTGGCCGCTAGGTATCAGTTCTTCCAGTGTAGGAAAAGTAAAAAACGAACCAGCAGTGGATAACAGATCTCCTAGGTCTCACTAGAAAGTGTAAGTTTAAGTGTTCATGTGGAGCTTTGTATTCAGATGCAATGTTATGTGATGCTATTTATAATATTCCAGACTCTAAAAATGACAGATCCGAGTCATTCGATGTCAACTCAACACAGTTTACATTAAAATTTTACTTCACCATCTCAGATTTCAATGAAATTTGGTATACTGGCACCCCCCTTATGGAGAAAGAAAATACCAAATTTCAACTTGATATCTCAAATGGTTTCAAAAGTACACCTTGTTAAAGTTTTTTTAAAAAAAACCACCCTCATAATTGGCCTGTTTCTGAAACTTTAAACTGCTATAGCGACTCTCAGAATCAAGCTAGAAAGATGAGAGAGGTGTCATTTTGCAGTATTTTTCAAGCCCTTTCCAAAAATATGTAACCATACAAGGGTCATAATATATATTTTCTTACCAATCTCAAAATTAAAACTTTAATTAAAAATTTTTCAAATTGCGCCACTTCAAAAATTTTGAAAAAATTCTCAAATAGTCCTTGTAGAGTGGTTAATTGATAGTATAAGTTTCATAATGGGATCATAATGGGTTCCTACAGAAAAATGCATTCGAAAACAAGCTTACATTAGAATTTTCACTATAATAATGACTAATTGAGCTAATGTCATTATACATTATGACATATGCTTTAACAATGTGTTGTAAACAATGTAGTATAACAATGTGCTACTACAATACTGCAAGTGCTGGACCGTAATTGATGGTGTGACAAGTATTGTCTTTATGTTGGATATGTGAGTAGAGTGGAAGTGTTTGTGCGTTGAATAAGTGTTTGTGCAGTAATGGAGAACACAAGGCATAAAACATTTCAGTGTTTCAATCCTTTTTCCAAAAAAAGTCATAGAATTAGAAATAAAAAAAACACTTAGAACAGTAACACAACTGATGGTTGAACATTTTCTAGCACCTAATGATGCTAAAGCATGTGACTCTTGCAGAAAAGAGTTATCAACTCTAAAGAACAACAAAGAAACAAATCAAGCCAGTACTACACTAAACCTAGAGCTTGAAATTTTAAATACTTCTGATTCTGAAAATGACCCTGATTTCAACTCTAAGTCAGATGTCCTTGAGACACTTAATGCTTCTCTTCATGAACTGGGCGAATCACCCCTTGATTCAAGAAAAATAAAATCAAAGAGATATGCTTCACAAAAAATTTTCAAAATTAATTCAGCCATGAAGTGTAAACTTTTTACTTCTATTCAAGACTCCTCCTCTGATGAAGATAATGAAACCCTTAATGATTCAATTTTGAAAAATCTAAAATACCAATTCTTACTCTGCACTTCAAGGGACAAAAGGATTATGATATTAACTTGTTTGCCTGATTCATGGAGTGTAAGAAAACTAATGCGAGGATTTAATTACATGGTCAGGCAGTCTAAGAAAATACTTAAAGATAAAGGTATATTAGAGGGCCCTCACCAAAAACCTGGCAAGAGCCTGCCAATAGAAGTAGTAAGAGCAGTGTGTGGTTTCTATGAGAGTGATGAAATCAGCAGGGTTTTAACTGGTAAAAAAGACTGTTTCTGTTAAGTCTGGGACTGGAGAAAAAGTCACACTGCCAAAGAGACTAGTTTTATGCAATTTAATGGAGGCATTCTTATATTTTAAAGATAAATATCCCATGTTAAAAATGGGGTTTTCTAAGTTCACAGAACTAAGACCGAAAAACTGTGTCCTGGCAGGTTCTAGTGGTATGCACTCAGTATGTGTCTGCACAAGCCATCAAAATGTAAAACTTATGTTAGAAAATGCAAAAATTAGCTCAATGACAAATGGTGAACTTCATACGTATAAACACTGTATTGCTAAGGCACTGTGCAACCCTGCCTCCATTGTTATTTTGGGGAATGTTCAACCTGTCCAGGTACAGATTACATCAAAAATTTGTTGGAAGAAAAATTCGAAGAAAAAGGCATTGAAAAAATAACTTTTCGGCAATGGATATCGGTTGATAGGTGCAATCTGGAGACAATAGAAAAATCTACTTCAGATTTTATTTAATTGTTCATCCAATTTTTGTCTGCATTAATCAGACATGACTTTATTTCCAGACAGCAAAGCTCCTTTTTGAACAACATAAAAGAAAATCTTGAAATCTCAGAGTATCTTGTCATGTGTGACTTCTCTGAGAACTACACTTTTGTGATTCAAGATGAAGCACAAAGCTACCACTGGAACAGTGGACAAGCAACAGTACATCCATTTGTGATCTTCTATAAAAGAGAGGAAGAAACCAAACATGTAAGCTTTGTTATCATTTCTGAGGTTCTAGAGCACAATACTATAGCAGTGTATTGTTTTCAAAGGAATCTGATTGAATTCATGAAACAGAAATTTGGAGACAGTAAATAAAAAATATATTACTTTTCTGATGGGTGCGCTGCACAGTACAAAAACCGGAAAAACTTCACCAATCTAGGCTTTCATTCAGAAGACTTTAAAATTAACGCTGAGTGGCATTTTTCAGCCACCGCCCATGCGAAAAGTGCCTGTGATGCTGTTGCAGGAACTGTGAAGAGATTAGCCGCCAGAGCCAGCTTGCAAAGGCCATATGAAGACCAGATTCAAACACCATTCTACCTGTATGAGTGGGCGATGCTAAATATTTTTGCGGCAAATTTTGTTTACGTTACACAACAGGAGTACATTGAAACTGAGAAGCACTTGGAAAATTGGCTGAAAAAATCTGTGACCATACAAGGACTCAGAAACTTCATGCATTCATTCCTATCCTTTCTAGTAACAGCAAAATGAAAGTAAAAGTTTTCTCAGAATCCCCCGAGTTCAAAATTGAAGTTATTACAATGATTCAGGATCGTTTAAGGTTAGCAGAAGTCCGTGGGTATGTGACTCTCGTCTATGACAATAACTGGTGGTTGGCCTATGTACTTGAAAAAGATGAAATCAATGATGAAGTGAAGGTTTTTTTTTTTTACATCCAGCTGGTCCATCATCTAGCTTTTCTTTCCCTACAAAGCAAGATATCCTTCAGCTTCATGCGACACTTGTGCTAAGTAAAGTTAACCCAATAACTCCAACCGGCCGAACTTATAATTTGTCAAATGAAGAACTGCAGAAAACCACTGAAGTCTTCAGCGACTTTAGTAATTTAACCTTCTGAAAATATTTTTAAAAAAGGCAGCAAGTTAATTACATAAGTTTTTTTCTATAATAATGGAAAGTCCAGGTTGGAATACATAATATAGTGAGGACAGTTTACAACTCACCGCAAAGACGTGGCGACGAGCTGCGACAGGCACATACAAAAGACACACACATACAACACATTCAGCTATCGGCCATGGCCTTCTTCAGAAAATAGAGCACTCACGCAATCACACAACACAGTCATACAACCATCACCTCCGACTGCCACACTTCGAATCACGCTCTGCAGCTCTGTCCTCACTATATTATAAGTTTTTTTCTGTTATGTACAATAGACTTTATTAAAATATTAACCCAGTTACAACACATTAAATGTTTTTACCAAACTTCATGTGTATATTAATCATGAATTTCACCCAACTAAAATTTTTCAGTTGTAAAACTACCTAGTTTTAGTGCATAGGCTTCTTTTTCTATTAGTGATATGTCTAAAGTTTTCTAATGATTACATTTATCTTTTAAAAAGAGGTTGTAAAAATTAAGTATCATTGATCAAATTTATAGACATTTCTATTGTTAAGTCTCTCATATAAATTTTTCATAAATCTAAGAGACTATTAGACCTTCCGGGACCAATGAGTCATCATCATAGTGAAAATGCTAATGTAAGAATATTTTCAAATGCATTTTTCTATAAGAACCCATTATGATCCCATTATGAAATTTATACCATCAGTTAAGCACTATACAAGGACTATTTGAGAATTTTTTCAAAATTTTAAAAATGGCGCATTTTGAGAAATAAAAAATAATTTTTTTATTTTGAAATTAGTAAAAAAAATTATTATGCCCTTTGTAGTGTTATATATTTTTGGAAAGGGCTTGAAAAATGCTGCAAAATGACACCTCTATAATCTTTCTAGCTTGATTCTGGGGTCACTATAGCAGTTTAAAGTTTCAGACACAGGTCGATTTTTAGCGTTTTTTGGAAACTTTAACAAGGCGTAATTTTGAAACCATTTGAGATATTGAGTTGATATTTGGTATTTTTATTTCTCTGTATGGTGGGTACCAGTATACCATATTTCATTGAAATCAAAGAGGGTGAGGTAAATTGACTGTGTTGAGTTCACATGGAATGACTCATCCTTCTTTCCATCAAGTAGAACAAATTTTGGAACAGTACAATTCAGGTACCGTGGCAGCGGAAAACTTTGATTCAATTCCATTGTGTACCATAGCGACATCAAGCGCGAGGTCAGACGACATGCACTTCCTTCTGCCCGTGATAAGTGCAAACAAGTTGATAAACACTATGCATGCGGCAAGAAAGGTCATATACAACAGTCTACTTACAGCAAAAGAAACGGAATTTGTCTTCCAGGCCCAAACAGCGACAAGACAATATGCATTCAATAAATGCAGTGTTTTCCAAATCAGTGGCTGCCCCTCATAACATCAAGGACACGGAAGAAGCACAAGTTGTACGCCAGGCCAGAAAAATGTATGTCAGTTTGCGTGTGAATGACATTTCTGTAAAATTTCAACTAGACACTGGTGCCTCAGTCACATTGCTCAATCACAAAATTGATGAACAATTAGGATCGCTGCACCTTTCTCGCGCTAACACAAGGTTAACAGCGTACAATGGCAATGAAATTCCTGTACTAGGACAGTGTTCACTACCTGCAGAATACCGTTAGCACTTGAAATGTCACTGTACGCATTTGCGAAGTCCAGTCAATGGGTGCTCAAAAAAGGGGTGTTGAGTGCATGGAATATGCGAGAATTTTTTACTTCAGGACTTTGTTAGGGATAGTTACGAGGTGAACGTACTAAAAGTCCCCGACTCTGGGGGGTGAGCTAAAGCAGAAGGAGAGGGGAGGGGGTGGAAAGGTACCATGTTTTGGTTTTTGCTTATATCTCTAAAAGGTTCGCTTTAGGAAAAAAATATTCCAAATAAAAATTAAAGATAATTGAATTTGCTATAAATTTGTTTTGATACATATATGTCGAATTCCCAACTGTTTTCAAGATATACGTTATTGAAAATTGCCAATTTCGGAAAAAATCATTTTTACCTCACTAATTTTGTCAAACATTTACTTCTAGTGACTCACTTGATTGTTTCTCAGAAATTTGTCAGAAAGAAAGTTGTAGAGCATTAAATTTCCTTCAATTTGATATGCACATTTGCTACCTTATCTTCAGCCAATCCGAGGTTACATCATTTATAAGACATGCGCTCAGTTTTGATGTCCTTCTAGAAATAAGTCTTTTGAGGGGCTCTGTCGTTTTTGTCTTATGATACGTGTTAGCATGGTAAATAACACTGGTAATAAATAACACTTTAACACTGGTAATAAGGTAACTGCAATTGAAACAGAACACCTACTGCAAAGCAGTAGATCTAATGCTTCAAAATGGTAAATTTAAAAAAGGAGCACATCCGTGCGGAGAGTTCTGGTGACTTCCTTGCTCGCCTGAACTGCTGTAAGCGAATGATACCATATTTCCACGCTGCTGGACACTTCCCATATGCCAAGTCTTGCCACTTATATCTACAGGATATTGAAAATATTTCTACTCTGTTGACTCCAGAGGAGTACGAGGAGTTTGTGATCAAAGGCTACTTCACAATGAGACGCAATGATCAATTCTGGTCTGGCATGTGGTCAGATATGAAGATTGAGACAACAACGATGTGGCCATTCTCAAGCCAAGGTGACATGACCCGTGCTAGAGGTATGACAGACAGGTGTTTCACTCTAAGAATATTGTGGTGTTTTGTTTTCATCAAGTGAGCAGCACAAGATTTTGGACAAGCTCATCAAAGTCGAGACGCAAGTGACATTGTCAAGCTTACAAAATGGTTTGACGATCACCCTCCTTTTCTGCGGACAGAGAAGATCATGTCAATAGCGACAGGTGTTATGGCAGATGATAGAATGTTATCATGCAGTTGTTGTTGTTGTTATGGTCTTCAGTCCGGAAACTGGTTTGATGCAGCTCTCCACCCTACTCTATCTTGAGCAAGCCTTTTCATCTCCTCATAAGAACGGCAACCCACATCCACTTGAATCTGCTTACTATACGTGTCTCTGGGTCTCCCTCTGCGATTTTTACCCCACACACTTCCCTCCAATGCTAAATTTACGATTCCCCAATGTCTAAGAATGTGTCCTACCAAGCGATCCCTTCTTTTGGTCAGGGTATGCCAAATATTCCTTTTCTCATCAATTCTGTTCAGTACCTCTTCATTAGTTATGCGATCTACTCACCTAATCTTCAGCATTCTTCTGTAGCACCACATTTCAAAAGCCTCTATTCTTTTCCTGTCCGCATTGCTTATTGTCCATGTTTCACTCCTGTACAAGGCAACACTCCACACAAATGCCTTCAGAAAAGACTTCCTTACACTTAAATTTATATTCGATGTTAGCAAATTTCTCTTTTTCAAAAATGCTTTTCTTCCCATTGCCATTCTGCATTTTAAATCCTGTGTACTGCGACCATCGCATGTTATTTTACTACCTAAGTAACAAAACTCATCTACCACCTTCATTGTTTCGTTACCTAATCTAATTCCTTCAGCATCGCCTGATTTTCTAAGACCGCATTCCATTATTTTTGTTTTGCTCTTGTTAATGTTCATTTTATACGCTCTCTTCAACACGCTGTCCATTCCATTCAACTGCTCTTCCAGGTCCTTTGCTGTCTCTGACAGAATTACAATGTCATCAGCAAAACGCAATGTTTTTATTTCTTCCCCCTGAACTTTAATCCCTATTCCAAATTTTTCCTTGCTTTCCTTCACCGCCTGCTCGATGTACAAATTGAATAACATCGGAGAAAGGCTACAACCCTGTCTTACTCCCTTCCCAACTGATGCTTCCCTTTCATGCCCTTCGAGTCTAATAACTGCTGTCTAGCTTTTGTACAAGTTGTAAATAACTCTCCTTTCCCTGTATTTTACCCCTGCTGACTTCAGAAATTGAAATAGTGTATTCCAGTCAACATTGTCAAACGCTTTCCCCAAATCTACAAAAGCTAAAAATGTAGGTTTGCCTTTCCTTAATCTATCTTCTAAGATAAGACGTAAAGTGAGTATTGCCTCCCGGGTTCCTACGTTCCTCCTGAATCCAAACTGATCTTCCCCGAGGTCAGCTTCTACTAGCTTTTCCATTCTCCTGTAGATAATTCGTGTTAAAATTTTGCAACGATGACTTATCAAACTGATGGTTCTGTAATTTTCACACCTGTCTGTGCCTGCTTTCTTTGGAATGGGATTATTACATTTTTCTTAAAGTCTGAGTACATTTTGCCTGTCTCATACATCCTACTCACCAGTTCAAATAGTCTTGTCATGGCTGGCTCTCCCAGAAACTTTAGTAGCTCTGAGGGTATGTCATCTACTCCTGGGGCCTTGTTCTGACCTAGGTCTTTCAAGGCTCTGTCAAATTCATCTCTCAGTATAGTATCTCCTATTTTATCTTGATCTACTTCCTCTTTCCTTCCTTCTTATACATTCTTTCACAGATGTGCATTTGGCTTCTAGCCACTCCTGCTTAGCCATTTTGCACTTCCTGTCAATCTCATTTTTTAGTTGTCTGTACTCCATTTTGCCTGTTTCATTTACTGCATTTTTATATTTTCTCCTTTCATCAATTAAATTTATTATTTCCTGTGATATCCAAGGATTTTTTGTAGGTCTTGCCTTTCTACCTATTTTTTCCTCTGCTGCCTTCACTATTTCATCTCTCAATGCTACCCATTCCTCTTCTACTGTTTTATTTCCCCCTGTTTCTGTCAATTGTTGCCTAAATCTCCCTATGAAATTCTTAAGAACTTCAGTTTCCTTCAATTTATCTAAGTCCCATCTCCTTATTTTCCTACCTTTCTGCAGTTTTTTCAGCTTCAGCCTACAGTTCATGACTAACAAGTTATGGTCAGAGTCTATATCTGCCCCTGGATATGTCCTGCAGTTTAAAACCTGATTCCGGAATCTATGTCTTACCATTATAAAATCTATCTGATACCTTCTGGTTTCTCCTGGTCTCTTCCACGTATACAACATTCTTTTGTGATTCTTAAACCACGTGTTTGTTACGATTAAATCATGTTCCGTGCAAAATTCTACCAGGCGACTACCTCTTTCATTCCTCCTGCCCAGTCCATATTCACCTATTATTTTTCCTTCTCTTCCTATTCCTACTACCGAATTCCAGTCTCCCATCACAATTAAGTTTTCCTCTCCCTTAACTGTCTGAATAATTTCCTTTAGCTCCTCATATATTTCTTCTATTTCCTCATAATCGGCAGAGCTAGTTGGCATATAAACCTGTACTACTGTTGTCAGTGTTGGCTTCATATCTATCTTGACAATGATAATGCGATCACTGTGCTGCTCATAGTAGTTTACCCGCATTCCTATTTTCTTATTCATTATCAATCCTACTCCTGTGATACCCCCAACTGATTTTGTATTTACAATCCTGTACTCACCTGAACAGAAATCCTGTTCATCCTGCCACCGAAATTCACTAATCCCCACTATATCTAATGTCAACCTATCCATTTCCTGTTTTAAATTTTCTAATTTTCCTACCCGATTAAGGGATCTAACATTCCACGCTCCGATCCGTAGAATGCCAGTATTGTCTTTCCTGATGACAACATCCTCCTGAGTAGTCCCCACCCGGAGATCCAAATGGGGGACTATTTTACCTCCGGAATATTTTACCCGACAGGATGCCATCATATTTCCATACAGTAGAGCTGCATATCCTCGGGAAAAGTAACGGCTGTAGTTTCCCCTTGCTTTCAGCCGTTCGCAGTAGCTGTGTGGCAAAGCCACATTAGCTGATGTTACAAGGCCACCTCAGTCAATCATCTAGACTGTTGCCCCTGTAACTACTGAAAAGGCTGCTGCCCCTCTTCAGGAACCACACGTTTGTCTGGCCTCTCCACAGATACCCCTCCGCTGTGGTTGCACCTACGGTACGGCTATCTGCATCGTTGAGGCACGCCAGCCACCCCACTTCGGCAATGTCTGTGGTTCATGGGGGTGGATCATGCAGTTACAAATGGCAAAAGAACAATGGCAAAAATTGAAAACTTGTCATTCGCAAATATTCAAACTGTCGCAGAAAGATTGGACACTTCCTCTTTCCTCAATAAATTTGACAATCAAAACCGATAATGAAAAAGTTGCCTGAACTGACTCCCTACTCCTTGGCATTATTCAACAAAAGTGGAATGAGGAAGTGCAGGAAGCCAACACTGTACACACTTTTCAAAGAAATTGATGACGACATTGATGTAACAACCTTCCAATTTCTTATTGTTGGGGGATTGCTTGTCCACATAGTTGTTTGGCAAAAGACTTATCAACCATTTGTACAGTTATGTTAGATTTTTGAAGACCAGTTAACTTGGGAGAGGTTGTAGAGTAGTTTTTGATGGGTACTCTGACATAAAAGACTGCACAAAAGCAATTGAACAAAGACGCCGATGTCGGCTCAGGAGGTTTGTGGACATGAATGTCAGTCCAGAAACTAAAATTACAGTTAAGCAAGAGGATTTTCTCTCCAACATTAACAATAAAACTCAGCTGATAAACCTGTTGTTGATGCGGCTACAGAAAAATGCGATAAATGCCCTCCATACTTCAGGTGATGTTGACGTCAATATTGTGGAGACAGCTATCAACTGATCACATAATTCCTTGGTTGCTGTTTTTGGTGAGAATGTCGACCTAGCTGTTCTCTTAATAGCAAAAACTACAACTGATCATAACATCTGCCTGTAAAACATGGAAGAGGAAAAGACAAGACGTGTGTGTATTCTTCACAACAGCTGCAGCAGGAACTGAAAATGAAGGACAACAACCATTTGTTATTCTTACATTTATTTACAGGCTGTGACACAACATCCACAGTGTATCACAAGAGTGAAGTGGTGTTTGTCAAAATGTACCAGAAGTCCAAAATCATACCACAAGCTGCTGAGATATTTGCCAATAGTTGTTCTTTCCCCGACTCCATTGAGACAGCGGGAATCAAGAGTACTCTCTCATGGTAAGGAGCTCCAGTACCACAAAATCCCTCAACGACTTCTGCAGCTGGGACATGAAGCATAATCTCTCAACTCTCCCTCCAACTGAAGGAGCTGTTAAGCAGCATGCATTTCGAATGTACCACCAAGTACGTCTTTGGTTAAGAGAGGAACAGAAAAATGGAGCACCGAAGTGGAGTTGGGAAAGAAGGAATGACCAACTAGTTCCGAAACTCCTGCCCCTGACGAAATTTTGAAGATAATTTTTTGTTGATGCACGAAAGAGTGTGAAGGGGCAGATGTAGTTGCTGAAAAGTGTTTTTAGACTGCTCTGTGCATGCCTGAACTGCAAGGGCAACTGCAACAATGGAGTCTGTGATGATACTGCTGGCTCTCTCATCTCAATGTTGTCATACCGTCTGCATCGGACCCGGAATCGTGTCGTGTGATATATGTTGCGTATGAAGTTAGTTACAAACGAAATAGCCAGCCTAGGAAACAGTGTAGGACAGTGTCTCGGTGATACTGTGATTAGTTAACAAGTTATAGATTTCATTAATTAACAGATTCGCATATGAGGTTTCCAGACAGTTCTATAAACAATAGTTCCATCATTGAATGTCATCTGAATAACTAGACAGACAAATTGTAGAAACTTTTGTAAAACAAAAAGACATGAAAATAAATAGCATTGTATATATGTTAGGCTAATAAAAAACAAGTTGTGTTGACCAGCTAATTGTGTTAATTAATGTAATAGTTGAGATTTCAATCTTTTAATTCTTTGTATATACTTACTGACGTGAGATTTTGAGCCTATTTTGAGAATTGCCAAGATATTTGATAGTTCAATATATGTTAGAAACATGTATGATGTACTCATTAACTAATTAATTGACATTTAACATTGCACTTTGTTGTCAAACAAAAAGGACCGAGATTAAGACTTAAAAAGATATGCGCCATCTAAAATAGTTGTATGTATAGTTTTCATTTTATATTGTGATTATTTTTGTGTACATGAAATGTTTTACTAGTGTGTTTGGTAATTGTAAATTAGTATATTCAATTGTTATGAACAATACATAATGTAATGTCATTATTGTCAATGTTATATATTAGCCTCACCGTCTTGTGTGCGGAAGTTAGAGTTTTGGCATTTGCAAAGTGCTCTGGAATCTTTGCCAGTCTGCGTTTTAAAATGGAAGTACTATCAGCTAAATTCTGTTGCATTGTGTACGTTATGAAGTTTTCATGTTTTGGTGAAATAAGAAGCAGTTTGGGTGGAAATTAAATAAGAAGTGACAAAATTGTACCTATGAGTATTTATTTCTACCACAATGCCCCAGGTGAATAATTCTGCAGCAAGCAGAACCCCATACATGGTAATGTTTGGAAGTGGTAGAATGACTGAACTGTAATTACTTAATAACCTAGTAACATTTTAATTGGTGTAGCATAGCTGGGATTGTGTCATATACAGTGTTTACAGTGTGTTTGTGTTGCTGGAGAAATATCTTGGATGTATTTAATCAATGTTTGAAAAACCAAGGAGGACGTGAATCTGGAATTATATGGCAAAGAAAAAAGGAGCACTTACCCTGGAAATTGAATGCTTGGGCCCAGATCGTCGCATCACTGGACACTGAATAACAAGATAAGTACAGAAGCACTTATTCATTTGTATTTGTAGTCTGGGTTGTTTGGCATTGTAAAAGATATCAACTGAGAATAGGAAAAATAGTGAGCAAATGGATAGCATTTATGAGGTATCTTTTAATGTTGCTGAGAATGGTGCTAATAGGAAATCTAGTGTAGACATGTCAGATCAGAATGTGATGGCCAGTACACCTCGTAGCAATGTATCAAATAGTGAAGAAATAATTCTTGCATCCCAGATCTTATAGAGTTGTTAAATCGATTAACAGAACAATTAACTGAACCTATTCACAAGGGAAATCACAAAGTGAGTAAACAAGTAGAATCTGTTAAAAACGATGTGACGGCAGTTAAGGACGACCTGAGCAAAAAGTTAGATGACGGTTTAGCAGATTTAAAGTCTCAGTTGAATGAAACAAGCAGGGCAGTTGAAGTCAGGAATCAAACATATGATATGAAGGGCAATGATGTTAGGACATGAACAGTTGGACACTCGTGTGACTTTAGTAGAGAGTAAAATCAGTAATGTTGAGTCTGACCTTGAAAACGAAATTAGTACTGCAGAAAAGTATTTTGATCAGGAAAATAAAATTAGAAAAACTGAAATTCAGGAAGTTAAAGAATCATTAGAAAATAAAATTAGTGAAAGTGTGACAAATTCTGAAGGTATTATTAAGAAGGATGTGTGTAACCTCAGTCAAAGGGTCAGTTCATTGCAAGAAAGTGTAGTAAATAGCAAAATTTCAATCTGTGGTGGCTTTAATTGGGCAATGTAGTAATTAAGACATACCCTGGGGAAGGGAAAATCCATCCTAAGGACTTTTTACATCATTGCTCTGACAACTTCACTGTAGAAATGACTGACGCAATGAAAATTACATTTGTAAAGAGATTTTTGGACAATCAAGCTTATACTTGGGTCAATCAGTTAGATACAGAGGACATGACATATTGTGAGCTTGAGAGGTGCTTTTTGAATAAATTCTGGTCCAAAATCAAGCAGGCTAGAGTAAGAAGTGATTTCTTGCATGGGGGAAAGTACAGGGAAAGTTATAGCAATATGAAGGACTTTTGTGAGGCTGAAATCAGAAAATTAGTGCATCTCGACTCATCTTTAGAAGAAACCACATTGGTGGACACCCTACATAGAAGATCACTAGGTATAATACAGCAAGCATTAGATTGTGGACCAGACGATTCAGTTGAGGACTTCTTAAGATTTGTCAGAAGATTAGACAGAAGTTTTGAGAGAGAAAGGGAGAGAAACCGCTACCAAGAAGACCATCATGGAAGAGACAGAAGAGATAATCACCAAGAAGATAGTCGTGACAACCAAAGTAGACAGCAAGGTGGGAGTACGGATTGTAGGAACAGACAAGGAAGAAATGATAAGAACAAGGTCACTACAAGTCTAATGGAAACAGGCAGGGAAACTAAATGTCACCCCTATGGAAGCCTGTCACGTTGCGGTGAGAAAGGGGACAAGAAATCAGGCTACCACAAACTGGATCAGATTTGGACACAAATGGGAAAATGAGCAATATAGTCAGGGACAGAAGGTAACACACAGAGTAAATTGTCTCAAGTTTAACAAAGAACTGTGGGAAATCATTAAGAACCAGGCTTGGAAAGAAGAGGACAAGTGTATAGAACCAGAAGAAGTTGTACTAGATGATACTGTAGCCAATATGTATAATGCAAGTGAAGATATGGCTGTAGAAGAACCCAAAATAAGTGAAGAAAATGATGTGTTTGGACTATATAAATTGCTAAGTGATAAGGTTGAAGATGCTGAAGACAGTCTGAATGTTACTGCTCATGAAACTGAAGACAGAGAATCATGAAGATTTTGATGTTTTTTCTAGTGTGAGTTCAGAGAAGTCAGAGGATAACAGTGTTGAAGATAGTGAAGAAGATGTGGAGGTCATGGAGTTTGAAGATTTGGAGAAGAAACTTGATGGGATGATTTATTTTGAAGTCAAGGAAGGTTGCATTCTGTCTGAGGGCCAGTGTGACACAGAGTGTGTTGTAGATGATGTCAAGTCTTGTGAGAATCATGTCATACCAGTGAAATTGAGCAGTACTGAAAGTTGTCGAAGCAGAAACAGACAGGAAGAGGTAGGGAAAGACGTCTTGCATTGTGTCATACAGAGCTACATTGACAAGATAAGTTACTGTGTAAATATCATGAGCTATCAATGCCTAGGTTAGAGCAGTGTGTCACCAATGAGAATTGTGTTGCTAATGGATGTATGTCTTGTCAACCTGTTGAAAGTAATGTGTCCCTGAATCACGTACAAGCTAATGACGATTCCTGTACTATGAAACATGAAGATATTACTCATGAAGAAGAGGAAGATATACAATACGATGTCACTGGATGCCCATATATTACTGTGTTTATTGATGGAAAAGGCAAAGAAGCGTTAGTTAATACATGTAGTCCAATCAGTGGAATTTCTGAACAATTTGGAGATTGTGTGAAACATGTACCAGACTACATGGAGAAGTCTGTAGTAAGAATCAAGATCAAGGGTGCTACCGGCAGACACAGCAAGGTAGTTAACCGACAAGCCTTGTTGAACTTCAGCGTGAATGATGTCAATCTATGTCAAGGATGTCTAGTAATACCTAATCTGTCTGAGGATATCTTGCTAGGAACTGACTGGATCATGAAAGTGAATGCTGTATTTGACTGGAGAGGAAGAAAAGATATGTTTGTGGACCCGAATACTGGTGTTTTACATTGTACTGCTATGATATTGAAAAATGAGAATAGCCCGAGTAAGCAGAGTGTAGAATTAGATCATAATAGAGATGTAGAAGACATCCATGAAGAGCCTGAAGAAGCCATGGAGGATATTAATTATCATGAACTCATAAATACCAAGGTGGAGGAAGTCGACAAATTAGATGAAGAACAAAAAGAAGAGCTGAGAAGAGTCTTGTGGAACTATCATGATGTGTTCGATGACAGACCGGGGAGATTGAAAAACTACCAGTGTACCTTTCGGGTCAAATCACACGAATCATTTTACATCAAACCATCAGGTATCACAATTGCAAAAAGGAAAGCTGTAGAAAAAGAACTTGAAAAGTTGGAAAACTGGAACATAATTGAGAGGAGTACTAGTGAATACAACAACCCGATCATTGTGATATCCAAGAAGAATGGAGATATGAGAATTGTACTTGACTCCAGACATCTGAACAAGTTTTTAGAACGGAAAACTGACCATCCAGAGAGCATTGAAGAACTATTGTATAAATTTGAACATATAAAATATATGACAGCCTGGACTTGACTTCTGGTTTTCATCAGGTGCCACTTGCCAGAGACTCAAGGAAGTACACTGCTTTCTTGTACAACGGAAGAAGCTATCACTAATGTGTGGTCCCATTTGGATTAAATGTTTCTGTAGCTGAATTTATCAGAGCTTTGGATTTGGTATTAGGCAAAGATCTTTTTGAAAATTTAACTGTGTATGTGGATGATATCCTTGTCACTGGTCAAACCTGGGAAGAACACATAAGCTTACTGGAAGAAGTGTGCAGAAGATTAAGAGCAGGGGGTGTCTCTTAAGCTAGAAAAATGTAAATTTGCTGTGGAACAGTTAAAATTTCTTGGTCACATTGTAACTGAAGGAGGTATACTCCCAGACAATGAGAAAATTGAAGCTAAAGCAAAGTTTCCTGTGCCCAAGAAAAAACTCAAATCTTTTTTTGGCATGTGTGAATTTTACCACAAATATATTAATACTCAAGCCTTGAATGCCCCATGTTTGAACAACCTGCTGAAGAAAAATACTGTTTGGAATTGGTCAGAAGAATGAACACAAGCCTCTGAAGAGAGAAAAAAGCAGCTTTGTAACAGCAATATTTTATACAGCCCGGACTTCTCATTACTGTTTTGTTTAAGTACTGACATTGGTGATTATGGAATTGGTGCTCATTTGTTTCAAGTGAAAACAATTGATAACCAGTCAGAACACCAGACCATTGCATTTGCAAGCAGGACATTACAGAAACACGAGAAGGCAAACACCGTTACAGAAAAGGAACTTTTAGCAATTTTTCGGGCTTTCACAAAATTCAGAAACTACTTGTTAGGCCACAAAACTATTGTATTCACAGACCTTAACGCTTTGACCTACATTCAGGAGTGTAAACTTCACCATAACCAGATTACCAGATGGGCACTGTTCTTGCAACAGTTTAATTTCTCTGTGGAATACATTAAGGGCAAGGACAATCTTGTTGCTGATTCACTCTTGCGTTTGCCAGTGGGGGGTGAATTTTAAGGTAGCAGTGGAGCCTGTGAAAAGGAATTCAGAGTCATGTACCTGAAAGATGTTAAAGAAGAAGCAGAAATCCGAAAAATTTGTGACAAGATTAGGAGATACCAAAATCCTGATAATTGGAGATTAGTCAAGAGTTTGTTAGGCAAAAAAGGGGAAGATAAGGTAGGGCAATACTATAAGACATACAAGGGCATGTTATTTAGACGTATGAGTGTCGACAATGATAAATGGAAGTTGTGTTGGCCCGAGAACTGTGTTGATGTATTAATAAAATATGTTCATGAAAGTTTTGGCCACTGGGGTGCTCAAAAGTGTATACAGAAAATACAAGAGAACATATATTTTTATAACATTGCCAGGAGAGTTAAGAAATTAGTGACTACATGCGACAGATGCCAACGAGTCAAGGTGTCCAATCACACAAGGTCTCATGCAGAACATCTTGCCACAAGAATTGCTTGAAACTGTAGCTGTGTATTTTTATGGAAGTCTTCCCAAGACCAGAAGTGGTTATAGCCATATATTTCTTGCCATGGATCTGTTCTCTAAATTTATTAAATTGTACCCTGTGAAGAAAGCCGCCAGCAAAACCATAATCAACAAATTTAGGAATGACTACTTTCAGACAATCGGCAAACCTAAGAAATTCTTGTCTGATAATGGAACTCAGTTTACCTCGAAGCATTGGAAATCATTGATACAAGATTAAAACATCAGCATACCACCCCTCCAGCAATCCGGCAGAAAGATACACGAGGGAAATTGGCAGATTATTCAGGACATATTGTAACAAAAATCATGCATCATAGATTATGTGTATGAATTTGAAGAGATTTTGAACAGCCTTCATCATACTTCCACGAAATTATGCCCTTACGAAATCATGTTTGGAAAATCATCGCCTAACCTAATCAGTGAACTCTGAACTATCTACCTTGTAAAGAATTGAGCAAACGAGAGAGAGAGAGAGAGAGAGAGAGAGAGAGAGAGAGAGAGAGAGAGAGAGAGAGAGAGAGAGAGAAGAAGAAGAAGAAGAAGAAGAAGAAGAAGAAGATCGCATGTAGGACTATGAAGGAACAAGCTGAAGCCAGATCTAAGGCTATCAACCATGAACTAAAAAAATTCTTTGATATATATATCGGCCCTATCAAAGTTGTGGGAAACCCTCATCCTAATGCTTACAGGTAAGAGTATCACAAGTCAGGAAAAGCATTTGGACTGAGGAATATAACAGAACTCAAGCCATACAGACAGTAGTGGGTAATAATATGACTTTGTACAGGTGCTATTTTCGTAAAATTTATTGTAGCTATAAGATTTTTGTATATATGTATTCTTTGATGAAATATCTTTAAACTTGTATTGTCAAAGTGCATTGGCAGCACTGGGGTTCTAGCTATGCGGTAGCATACTTCTGATTTCGGTTTCTGGTGCCACATCTCTTACTCATTCTGTAACCTGTTCAAATTATCTCATATCTATCATTCTATCTTTCTTCTTTAGTGTTAAGGTATGAAATGTGTGAATGTAATTTTTTTATGTTAATAACAATATTAATTTCAATATAGTTTGTTCAGTTAGACCTTTCAATATATTAATTTATGTCACAGTTAAAATTTGAATTCAAATTGTTTCCTGAGTATTACAGAGCTATAGTATTTGAGATATTGATAGAAATCATGATAGAATCAATTAATTAATGTTAGTGTGTAATGATTTTGTAAGATACCAAGTTTCATGTCTTCAAAGTTTAAAAAAACTCAGTTCAGAATGTGAGAACAGTAAATTTTACAGTATAGTTATGTGGATATTTTTTGTCATATGTTTCTTGTGTATTTTGTTTTGATGCTTAAAAAGGTCAGACAAGTTCATTGTGGCAGATTCTTGAGAGTCAGCTGTTCCTGTTACTGCCCTCTGCTCTTGGGAGACCATACCCTTGTCACCTACTTACTGCACTTGAAACTTTCAGGATCTGGTGATGCAGCGCAAGTGGACTGTACTGTGCCAACCCCAGACAGGACTAAGTGAGGTACTGATGCAGCCAAGCCAGCCACCGGGTCCAAGCCATCCCAAGTAGGTGCTTTACTCTTACATCACCTCGACTTATGAGGGCATTGTCGAGCTGTTTGGGGGGGGGGGGGGGGTTATTGTGATGATACTGCTGGCCCTCTCACCTCAATGTTGTCATACTGTCTGCATCGGACCCGGAATCGTGTGGTCTAATAGTGATATATGTTGTGTATGAAGTTAGTTACAAACGAAATAGCCAGCCTAGGAATCAGTGTAGGACAGTGTCTCGGTGATACTGTGATTAGTTAACAAGTGATAGATTTCATTAATTAACAGATTCGCATATGAGGTTTCCAGACAGTTCTATAAACAATAGTTCCATCATTGAATGTCATCTGAATAACTAGACAGACAAATTGTAGAAACTTTTGTAAAACAAAAAGACATGAAAATAAATAGCATTGTATATATGCTAGGCTCATAAAAAAAAAAAAAAAAACAAGTTGTGTTGACCAGCTAATTGTGTTAATTAATGTAATAGTTGAGATTTCAATCTTTTAATTCTTTGTATACACTTACTGACTTGAGATTTTGAGCCTATTTTGAGAATTGCCAAGATATTTGATAGTTCAATATATGTTAGAAACATGTATGATGTACTCATTAACTAATTAATTGACATTTAACATTGCACTTTGTTGTCAAACAAAAAGGACCGAGATTAAGACTTAAAAAGATATGCGCCATCTAAAATAGTTGTATGTATAGTTTTCATTTTATATTGTGATTATTTTTGTGTACATGAAATGTTTTACTAGTGTGTTTGGTAATTGTAAATTAGTATATTCAATTGTTATGAACAATACATAATGTAATGTCATTATTGTCAATGTTATATATTAGCCTCACCGCCTTGTCTGCGGAAGTTAAGAGTTTTGGTGTTTGCAAAGTGCTCTGGAATCTATGCCAGTCTGCGTTTTAAAATGGAAGTACTATCAGCTAAGATCTGTTGCATTGTGTACGTTATGAAGTTTTAATTTTTTGGTGGAATAAGAAGCAGTTTGGGTGGAAATTAAATAATAAGTGAAAAAATTGTACCTACGAGTATTTATTTCTACCACGACGCCCCAGGTGAATAATTCTGCATCGAGCAGAACCCCCACACATCGTAATGTTGAAAAGATGAGTATCGTATTTGCTGTGTTTGGAAGTGGTAGAAGGACTGAACCCTAATTGCTTAATAACCTAGTAATGTTGTAAGTTGGAATATTAATTAAAATGAAGATGACGTCAGTGACATCTACTAATTTCGTTGGACGACATCTCCACTACTTATGAAAATGAATGAGCCTCGACCACGCCTTCTCAGAAAAACAAAGATGTTGCTTTGACTGCACTTATAATTCAATTTGAATCACTATCAGTACTTGTAAATACTTTCATTGTATGATTTATAATAATATAATAAAAGCTATAATTATAAAAAGGTGTTCTGTTTCAACTGAAATTACCTTCTTGTCATTGTTAAAGTGGTGTTATTTACCATGCTAGCACGTTTTGTCAGATAAAAACGTCACAGCCCCTCAAAACACTCATTTCTAGGAGGACATCTAAAGTGAGTGCACATCTTATAAATGATGTAAACTCTGATTGGCTGAAGATATGGTAGCTTTCTAACAAATTTTGTGAGAAACGATCTAGTGAGTCACTAGAAGTAAATGACTGACAAAATTAGTGAGGTAAAAATGATTTTTTTCCCGAAATTGTCGATTTTCAATAACGTATATCTCGAAAACCGTTGGGAATTTGACATATATGTATTGTAGTGTAACAGCTTACACTGCATGTTTCCTGCTAGAGACTCAAGATATTCGAGTATAATAATTGAATAAAATCATATTTTATTTAGGAAACGGTAGGTGACTGTATTCTGGCTCCAGTTTTCCTCTGTACAGGTTTAGTGCAGCAGAAAAGAATAAATGAAAAATGGGATACTGTGCCAGTGATATGATTACTCCATGTTGAAAAGTTCTTTGTTTTGTATGTATGTATATTCTATGGAAAATGACATTGTTGTTAATTGCCTTTAGTCTTGGTTCTTTGAAAGAACATTCTTCTTCTGTGAGTTGAATTCCAATAAGCATGTAATTCAGTAATGTAATAAACGTTATTTGTGTTACCTGTTTACTTGGATTCAAACTTATCCGTCTAAAAGGTAATTTCAAATGATATTTATTACCATGATTGGGAAATTAAAGTATCATCAAGAGAAAGTCATCAGAAGCAGTTGTTATATTAGGAGGCATGGACTAGCCTGTCCTCCTACAGAGAATAACAGTAGTTTATTTGAACTATTTTTATCAAGAGACAGTACCATCAAAAAATGGTAATGTGTTCGTTTTCAACACAAGCGGTTGACCTTGGACTTAATCAGTAACGGCCATCTGAACAACTCAGTATCAAAACAAATTTATAGCAAATTCAATTATCTTTCATTTTTATTTCGAACATTTTTTTCCTACAGCGAAAAACCAAAACATAGTACATTTCCACCCCCCTCCCCACTTTAGCTCAGCCCCCAGGGGCGGGGACTTTTAGTATGTTCACTTCCTAACTATCCCTAACAAAGTCCTGAAGTCAAAAATTCTCACATATTCCACGCACTCTACAATGTATTCATTCACTCGACTATTCAGTCTTAAGAAGGGGAGAGTATTTTTCGTTTAGATTATTTTGTTCTGTTTGGTTTTATTGTGCAAGACAATGATTTAGTTGTGAACACTTGTGTAGACAAGTTGCTGAAAGACTTTCCTGATTTATATTCTACAGGACTACGAAAAATCTAAGAATGTTGCTGCACACATTACTATAAAGGAAAATGCCACACCAAAATTTTGTAAAGCTCATGATGTCCCGCTTGCTTTATGAGACAAAGTATCACAAGAATTTTGCACATTGACCCAATACAAGCTAGCCAGTGGACGAGTCCGGTTGTTTTTTTGCCGAAGCAATCAGGTAGCATCCGCATTTGTGTTGATTACAAGGCTACAGTAAATCCACAAACAGTTTTAGACAGTTATCCTTTGCTGAGACCAGAAGATTTAATGGACAGATTAGGTGCAAGAAAATATTTCTCAAAAATAGATTTGCGAAATGCCTACCTTCAGCTGCCACTTGACGAAGAATCACAGAAAATTTGTGTTATCAATACTCATCTTGGTTTGTTTAAATATTTGCGTCTACCGTTTTGCAGTGCATCTGCACCCACAATTTTTCAAAGATACTTGGAACAGCTTACAGCTCGGGTGCCTTGTTGTTCAAACTGCTTGGACAACATAGTTGCATCAGGTCGAACTCCAGAAGAACACAATGATAATTTGAGAAAATTATTTCAAATTTTGTCAGATGCAGGTCTCAAGTGTCGCTTAGGTAAGTGTGACTTTTTCAAACTGAAACTGCTGTATCTAGGACACGTGATAAACAGTCAAGGTGTGCACCCCAGACAATCACATTTGCTTGCCATTTGCGACCTGCCAGCACCAGAAGATGTGAAATATTTACAGTCTGTCTTGGGAAAGTTAGCATACTATATTCGGTTTATTCCCAACACAGCACAAATTGTAGCCCCCATTGCATGGGCAACGTTGTAAAAATGTTAGTTTTGGTTGGACAGAAGAATGCCAACGTGCATTTCAACAGTTAAAATATGCATTGCCCAGTGATCGAATTTTGGAGCACTTCAATCCTGAAAAACCAGTTCTTTTGGAAGTTGACTCATCATCCGTATGGTCTACTTGCACGGCACACAAATTGCAACGCCGGGCACTGCTCTTATCACAGTATTAATATGAGATTGTGTACAGACCCACAACTCACCATGGAAATGCCGACGCACTATCCCTTCTTCTGATTGGCCCTGATAGAGACTTTGATGCTTCTGAGACGTCTTGTTGTGGGGGGTGTCTTATTGTCAGAGAGATGTACAGGCTGATAGTTTGTTGCATATCCTTCCCGTTGGACTATAGGGGAATTGTTGGGCCACAGAAACAGACCCCGATTTACGAATTTTGCTGTGCTACATTCACACAGAATGGTCTCACTCACAATGTGACATACAAAATTCACTGGAGCGTTGCTATTTTGCTAGAAGAAATGAACTTTTAGTGCATAGGGGTGTCATTCTAGTTTCAAATGACAGTGGACAATCACGTGTATTGATCCCATGATGTTTGCAGAAAGATATATTGAACTTACTTCACCAAGAACATTGGGGAATGGTTTGCACTAAGCAATTGGTACAGCGAGACTACTTGGCAGGATATGGACACCCATATAGAACAGAACAGATGATGTCACAGTGTTCAGTCTGCACAACCAACCAGTCTGACCCACCTCAGAAATTTTTTGCGTGGCCCAAACGAGTATATATTGACTATGCTGGTGCCTTCCAGAATACATAGTGGCTTATAGTGGTTACCCATTTGCAGTGCCAGTGTTTTCTACAAGTTCTCGTAACACGATTAGGGCATTTTATTCAATTTTTTGTCTGGAAGGGCTCCCTGAACTAATAGTGTGTGACAACGGCCCTCAGTTTGCATCACAAGAATTTCGCTCCTTTTGTGCACACAATGGAATTAAGTATCTCACCAGTGCACCATTTCACCCGCAGTCAAACGGTGCTGTGGAACGCTTCGTCCGGACATTTAAGCAACAGATGTCTGAACTCTGTTCCGCGCATTCATGGGAGGCAGCTTTACAACTGTTTTTTGCCTCCTATTGCTCGCATCCACAAGAAGGATCATCGCCAGCCGAGCTTCTGCATGGCTGCCGCCACTGCACCCTGCTCCATTTGCTCCCCCACCCATCGCCTGGAGCAGCAGCCAACGACACGCAAGTAGCGCTTCGCTCCACATAACCCAGCCTTTTACAGAGTTTTTAGCAGTCACAGGTGGTGGCAGTGGGGCTAGATCGTCAGATGTTTCGGTGCTTCCATGTTTGAAATATCAGGACCTGAGAGAGTTGTTCGCCCTAGTTGTTTACCGTAGGATCCTCCTGCGTTTCTTTTGGCAGATTCACACAACACACACACCGCGTGGCCTCCGCCGCCCGTACGACCTCGGCAGCCGCCCTGCAGCAGATCTACATGGCACCACAGCCCGATTTCGTGGAGATGGAGCCCTCGCCACCTCTGCCTCTGCTCGAAATACCAATGGATTTAGACCAGTATGCCAAGCAGCATCCAATGTTGACGTTGCCACTGACGTCACCATCAGCGTCATCATCTGGGCCCCAGGTCGTTGATGTGGGCCCTTCAGAGGTTTTCCCAGAGGATGTTCCCTCGCGAGCTGCGGCCGGACGGCAGGGCCCAGCCCGTAGTCTGCTGTCCTCCGCAGCTACAGACTCCGGTCCATCAGTATGTCCACGAGCCTGCCTCCTCCCCCATTGTCGAGCTCCCTACATGACAATGGTCCAGCACTTTAGGGGGGGGGGGGGGAGAAGGGCTGTTGTGGCGTAAAGTTAGCACAACACGCATGACGCACGAGAACGATTGTGGAGAAGGCAGCGGATGACTGGCAGTCAATCAGATATCAGCGCCGCATCTCCTGGAGGGAGCAACCTAGAAGCGCACCCTCTACAAGCAGTTATATCTATCCTGGACATGCCCACCCGAACTCTGCTCTGAAATAGGCAGCAACTATGAGTGACTGGACTACAGCGCAGCTAGCATTGTACAAGACGACGACGCTGTGAGAAGAGACAGACGACTTTCTCATAAGTTAAGTGACTTTGTATATAATAGTAAATAAAACGTGTGTTACTAAACAGTATAGCTGGTTGGTTGGTTGATGGGACCAAACAGCTAGGTCATCAGTCCCATTACCTCTGTTTGAAATGCAAGCAAGGGTGTGGTTGGCCAAGACCATACCGATAGTAAAACAGAGGAATTAAAGGGGGGTTAAAATCAAGTAGACCAGGACTAACACCAATAGAAAATGCGAGATCCTACAAGGGACGTCATGATAGATTGAAAATCCCTGTTTATTGACGACAAGCAGATACAGGAGAATGGTGTATGCTCCTAGATCAGAAGCTTAAAAATGTATAAAGGTTAACAATGTGAATTAAAACCAAATTAAAAGGAGAAATGGAAATGGTGAAGTGGAGGGGAGAGCTCCAAACCCTGCTGCTCACAGGGAGGTCCACAAAGCCACCCATCCTGTCCAAGGGTCAGAGGTAAAAGCTTATAGCCAAGAGTAAAAATCGCTTTCACAGATAAATCCAAGGACTCTGTCAGCCATCCGTGAATCATTCGCTAAAACCAAGGACAATGAGTGTGGAATTCCGTATTTGCCACGGAGTGCCAAGAAGAGCTGACATTCCACTAAGATATGATCAACAGATTGTAGGGCACCCCCACCACAAAGTGGGGGGATGTTCATTACGCAAAAGAAAACCATGGGTCAGCCTGGAGTGACCAATGCGGAGACGGCAAAAGACATTGGGTTCCCTTCGAGAAGGGCGTAAGGAAAAACTCCAAGCTGCAGTGGTTGACTTGATGGAGCGTAATTTATTAGACAGAGCAATAGCCTGACAGTTGGCGTTCCAGTCCTGTATGAGTAGCGATTTCATCTGCACCCGCAAATCTGCACCCGGGATAACCCAGGGGAAGGGGCAGTGTGTTATGGCTACTCTAGCTAACTGGTCAGCCTGTTCATTTCCTAGGATACCCACATGACTGTGGACCCAGAGAAAAACAATGGAGCAAGCAGTGTGACAAAATTCAGCGAGGATATCATGGATATCAATGAGCAAAGGATGTGAGGAGTAGCATTGGTCTATGGCCTGCAGGCTGCTCATTGAGTCAGAACAGACTAAAAGAATGTCCAGGGCTACCTGTTTGATAAAATGAAGTGCCCTACTAATAGCTGTTAGTTCTGCCGAAAACACACTGCACGATTCTGGCACAGAATGGCAGTCCACAACAGTGGGAGACGTAAATGCATATCCCGTATGACCAGCAAATTTAGATTCATCAGTGTAGAAAATTGCTTCAAAGACTGTGTGCAACAAACGCTGGATCATTATGGGGGAGACTGAAGCTTTCGGGGCTTGGTAGAGATCCAATCAGATTTGCGGACGAGGCACCAACCAAGGAAGGGTGCGCATTATAGCACGACACATACAGTCAAGGGAAGAGAGGTTGAAGTCCCTACAAATGGAAGCAAGCAGCAATCCAACCCACCCAACGGCGAGTATCAGGAGTTATAAAATTATCGCCTTCAAAGAGAAGGTCATATGTGGGATGACCAGGCAATTTACTAATGGCAATGGCATAGGACACCATAAGCTGATGACATCTAATCTGAAGAGGGAGACTCTCAACAGGGGTGGTCCGGAAGGCACCCGTAGCCATGCGGATGCCACAATGGTGAATGGGGTCCAACAATTTCAGGGCAGAAGGAACTGCTGAGCCATAAACATGGCACCCATAATACAACCGGGACTGAATTAGAGCCCAGTA
This sequence comes from Locusta migratoria, assembly GCA_026315105.1. Taxonomy (NCBI): domain Eukaryota; kingdom Metazoa; phylum Arthropoda; class Insecta; order Orthoptera; family Acrididae; genus Locusta; species Locusta migratoria. The sequence continues at coordinate 615,386,093 of CM048746.1, forward strand.
GATATGAATTAGTGTTGTACGATCTGCACTCCAGGATGAGTGAGTTAGGAAACAGGGGGCATAACGTTTCTGCTGCCAAATATGAGGCAGCAAAGTCAGTTTTTTCTTTTTTTTTTATCAGAGAGGAGACCCAAGAAATGGTGTTGTGCCACAATTTCTAGGCATTGAGTACCCAAGAAGAGTTCTGGGTCAGGGTGGACTGTAGTACAACAACAGGAATGCATTACTCGCGTTTTAGAATGGGAAAACTGAAAACCATGCGAGACTGTCCATGTGGAAGCCCGCCTAATGGCATCTTGGAGCTGGCGTTCAGCTGAGGCTACAGAGTGGGAGCTGTACCATATGCAAAAGTCATCTTCGTACAATGCAGGGGTGACAAGTGACCCAACAGAGCTCACCAATCCATTAATGGCGATTAAGAAGAGTGTAACACAGAACCCTGTGGAATGCCATTCTCCTAGATCTGTGAGGAGCTGAAGGGAAGAGCCAACCCTCACACTGAACATGCGGCGGGATAAAATCTGACTGATAAAAATTGATAGGGAGCCTCGCAGGCCCCAGTCACGGAGGGTATATAAAATATGACAACGCCAAGCGGTGTCATATGCCTTTCGTAAATAAAAGAAAACAGCAACAAGATATTGACATTTTGAGAAGGCCTTTCTGATTGCTGTTTCCAGTCCAAGTAGATGGTCGATAGTAGACCGGCCCTCCCGGAACCCACACTGATGAGGTGACAGAAGTCCACCGTTACTAAAGCTCGTTATCAGTCAGTCCAGTGCCAGCTGTCACCAGTGGCACAACCTAAACAGAGCTAAGCTGCTAGACTCAGTTTTGATTTGACAGGGTAGTTACCTCTGACCACAGTTCAGTCAGCAGCCAGCCACCTTTATTAGAGTACTAGGCTTCTTTAAAGTTGATTATTTAATTTTCTACTTTCTGCAGGTAATTGTATCGATAGGATGGATAGGATGTGTGCCTGCTGTATGCTGACGCAGGAGGAGTTGGCCGCGGTTCGCGAATAGCTGAGCGTGCTGTTGTCTACGGTCAGCCGTCTTCAGGCTGCTGTCTCGGGGTGCAGCGATGGTGGAAAGTCTGGTGCGTCGAGTGGGACACCTCAGGTATCTCGCGCTTCGCTCTCTGTCCCTGCTACCGAGGCACCTTCAGGTGTACCGGACGTCGTCGAGCCGCCTTCTCCGCAAGGGGAGTGGCGGGTTGTACGGCATTCGCGTCGCTCGAGGCAGAAGGCCAATGTGGAGGCTGGACGTCCGTCCGTGCCCGTTCGTCCTGTGAGTGAAAGTGTGGCCACTCCTTCAGCAGGGTCCGAGCAGGTGCACGGGGGGAGGGGATTATTAGTTATTGGGAGCTCCAATGTTAGGCGCGTGATGGAGCCCCTTAGTCAGATAGCTTCCAGATCTGGAAGGAATTCCAACGTGCACTCGGTGTGTCTGCCGGGGGGCCTCATCCGAGATGTGGAGGCGGCCTAGCCAGCGGCTATCGAGGGTGTGGGGTGCAGTCGACTGCAAGTCGTGGCTCACGTCAGCACCAATGACGCTTGTCGCTTGGGTTCTGAGGACATCCTCAGGTCCTACGAGCGGCTGGCGGAATTGGTGAAGGCTGCTGCCTTCGCAAGCGGGGTGCAAGCAGAGCTGTCGATTTGCAGCATTGTTCCCAGGGTTGATTGGGGTCCTTTGGTTTGGAGCCGAGTGGAGGGTCTGAACCAGAGGCTTCGCCGACTCTGTGACAGTCATGGCTGCAGATTTCTGGATCTCCGTTATCGGGTGGGGAATTGTAGGGTGCCCCTAGATAGATCAGGGGTGCATTACACTAAGAAAGCGGCTACTCGGGTCGCAGAGTACTTATGGAGTGCACATGGGGGTTTTCTAGGCTAGGTGCTAACTCTGATGAGCACTCGCCAGTCAGCATTCAAACAGCGAATTCAGGCCACGTTCGGAACAAAAATTCGAACATAAAAAAATTAGCCGCGAACTTAGAGTATTAGAAACAAAGTTCCCGAAGTTGCAGCACTGCATGGAAGTTATTGCGCTCAGATAGTTTTAGGCACCGAAAGCTGGCTAAATGATGATGTGGCAAGTTCAGAAATATTTAGCGAAGCGTGGAATGTATATCGGAAAGATAGATCTGATACAACTGGAGGAGGAGTGTTCATCGCTGTGGACAAAGATATTGTTTCTACAGAGATCGAGGTTGAAAATAACTGTGAAGTTATCTGGGCACGTATAACAGGTCTAAAAGAAGTAAAGTTAATAGTTGGGTGTTTTTATCAGCCCCCCAGTGCTGCTGTAGCAGTTTTAGAATCATTCAAGGAAAGTCTACACCAGGTAGTGCATAGGTATCCGGGCCATGTAATATTAGTTGGAGGAGACTTCAACCTTAAGAGTATATATTGGGACCTCGCTAGTTACATTTCAGGTGGTACAGACAAGCAGTCTTGCGAGCTACTTTTGGACACATTCTCCGAAAACTGTCTTCAGCAATTAAACCGGCAACCCATGCGCAATGGAAACATTCTAGACCTTATAGCCACAAACAGGCTTGACCTTATTAACGATGTCTGTGTAGAGACAGGAATTAGTGATCATGATATCGTCATAGTGTTGATGGTGACCAAAGTTCATAAACCAATCAAGAAGCCTAGGAGCGTGTTTTTGTTGGGAAAAGCCGACAAGCAAATGTTATGATCACACTTAGAAAATGAATGGGCATCATTAATTCAGGTACTATGGATGTAGAGGAATTGTGGACTAAATTGAAGTGCATTGTTAATAAAGGGTTAGAGAAATATGTGCCAATAAAGACGTTTAAGGATGGAAAAGATCCTCCATGGTATAATAATAACGTTAGAAGGCTGCTGAGAAAGCAAAGGCTGTTGCACTCTAGATTCAAAAAAGAACACGCAAATGATGACAGGCAAAAGTTAGTAGAGATTCGTGCATCTATAAAAAGATCGAAGCATACAATAATTATCACAGTTATACCTTAGCAAAAGATCTTTCCGAGAACCCGAAAAAATTCTGGCCCTACGTAAAATCGATAAGCGGGTCAAAGCCCACTGTCCAGTCACTAGTTGATCATTCCGGGGCAGTAATAGAAGAAAGCAAACAGGAGGCTGAAGTTCTAAATTTAACCTTTAAGAAATCTTTCACGCAGGAGGACTGCACAAATGTACCATCATTTGATCAATGTACTAATTCCGAAATGGGGGACATAGCAATAGGTATTTCCAGTGTAGAGAAGCAGCTGAGAGAGCTAAATACGAAAAAGTCTGCTGGTCCGGATGGAATACCAGTTCGGTTTTACAAAGACTATTCTGCGGCGTTGGCCTCCTACTTAGCTTGAATTTATAGTGAATCTTTAATTCAGCGCAAAGTTCCTAGTGATTGCAAAAAAGCGCAGGTGACTCCCGTGTGTAAGAAAGGAAAGAACTGACCCATACAATTACAGGCCAATATCGTTGACATCAGTTTCATGTAGAATTTTGGAGCATATTCTCAGTTCGAATATAGTAAATTTCCTTGAAACGGAAAAGCTTCTTTCTATGAATCAGCATGGGTTTAGGAAACATCGTTCATGTGAAACTCAGCTTGCCCTTTTCTCACATGAAATCTTGTGAGCCATGGACGAAGGGCAACAGGCGGATTGTGTTTTTCTCGACTTCAAAAAGGCGTTTGACGCGGTGCCACATTCCAGACTGCTAACGAAGGTACGAGCTTATGGAATAGGTTCACAGATTTGTGACTGGCTGGAAGACTTCCTAAGTAATAGAACGCAGTACGTTGTTCTCGACGGCGAGTGTTATCAGAGACGAGTGTATCGTCAGGCGTGCCCCATGGGAGTGTGATAGGACCACTATTATTTTCTATCTATATAAATGATCTGATGGACAGAGTAAGTTGTAATTTGCGGCTGTTTGCTGATGATGCTGTAGTGTATGGGAGGGTGTCGTCTGTAACTGACTGTAATAGCATACAGGATGACTTAGACAAAATTTCTAATTGGTGCGAAGAATGGCAGCTAGTTCTCAATGTAGAAAAATGTAAGGTGGTGCGCATGAGTAGAAAAAACAATCCCATAATGTTCGAATACAGCATTAGTAGTGAGCTTCTGGATGCTGTCGCGTCATTCAAATATCTAGGCGTAACATTGCAGAGCGATATGAAATGGAACGAGCATGTAAGGACAGTTGTGAGTAAGGCGGACAGCCGACTTCGGTTTATTGGGAGAATTTTGGGAAGATGTACTTCACCTGTAAAGGAGACCGCGTATAAAACGCTTGTACGACCACGTCTTGAGTATTGCTCAAGTATTTGGGACCCACAGCAGATTGGTTTGAAGGAAGACATAGAGGTGGTTCAGAGGCGAGCAGCTAGATTTGTTACCGTTAGGTTCGACCAGTGCGCGAGTGTCACGGAAATGCTCCGGCAACTCAATTGGGGGTCGCTGGAAGAAAGACGACGTTCTTTTCATGAATTTCTGTTAAGTAAATTTAGAGGGCCGGAATTTGAAGAGTGTAGTACGATCTTGCTGCCGCCTACTTACATTTCGCGCAAAGTTCACGAAGACAAGGTAAGAGAAATTAGGGCTTGTACGGAGGCATATAGGCATTCTTTTTTGCCTCGTTCGATTTGGGAGTGGAATAGGAAAGGAAATGCCTAGTAGTGGTACAGTGTACCCTCCGCCACGCACCTTACGGTGAATTGCGGAGTATGTATGTAGATGTAGATCCGAGTACCCAGCATCGTCTGCGGGCAACCATCCGTTCGAGCGGTTTACATGGCATATCCTTACCAGGCTTAGTAACAGGAACCACTATACCATCCCTCCACTGCGAGGGGAAAACACCTTGGAGCCAAATGCAGTTAAATACATGGAGAAGATATTGCCATTATGTGGGTGGCTGATATGTTTCAGAAGTTTATTATGGATGGAATCAGGCTCAGGTGCACCCATGAGCAGCGGATCAGACAAGTTCAGTGTGGTTATTTGGCTGTGAGGACAAAGGCGGTGGCCTCCAGGACTACCAGAGGGCCCTTGTCCTGTGACATTTGCTTCTTTTCCCTCTTCTCCTTCTTCTTCTCCTCCTCCTCCTCATTCTCTCTTGCAGGATGGAAAGGACAGGTCCCAGAGAGAGAGAGAGAGAGAGAGAGAGAGAGAGAGAGAGAGAGAGAGAGAGAGAGAGAGAGAGAGCTGGTGTCAGAAAGGTCTGGCACCAACAAGGATCGGGCGACCTTTGGATTATTGGACTGGATGTCCGGATGCCGGCGTGAAGCAGAGGAGCTCCTATCTGGTGGACGTCGGGAAGAGGAACCCTGGGACGGGGCACCTTCACCGGCAAGTGGCAGAGAAGGGAAGCACTTCTCCGGCCGGGAGGAGGAAGAGGGCACCTGGGAGGGGGGCAAGGAAGATGCAGGAGAGGGAGGGGAAGGGGGGAAGAATAGGGTGGGAATGGGATGAGGTAGGGGGAGGTGTAAAGGATGTAACCAAGGCATATCATCATCATCATCATCATCATCATCATCATCATCATCATCATCAGAGACTGATTATGCCTTTCAGCATTCAGTCTGGAGCATAGTACCTCTAATAAAATTCCTCCATGATCCCCTATTCAATGCTAACATTGATGCCTCGTCTGATGTTATGCCTTTTACTTCAAAGTAATTCTTCACCGAATGTAAGTACTTTCTTCTTGGTCTACCTCGACTCCTCTTACCCTCCGCTGCCGAACTCACGAGTCTCTTAGGTAACCTTGCTTCTCCCATGCGTGTAACATGACCCCACCATCTCAGTCTGTTCACTCTAACTGCTTCATCTATGGTGTTCATTCCCAGTTTTTCTTTGATTTCCTCATTATGGATACCCTCCTGCCATTGTTCCCATCTATTAGTACCTGCAATCATCCTTGCTACTTTCATATCTGTAACCTCTACCTTATGAATAAGGTAACCTGTATCCACCCAACTTTCACTCCCATACATCAAAGTTGGTCAAAAGATAGAGCGGTGCACCGTTAACGTAGTCTTGGTACTTACTTCCTTCTTCAGAAGAGAGTAGATATTAGCTGAGCACTCACTGCATTAACATTGCTGCACCTCGATTCCAGTTCTTTCACTATACCTAGTAGATAATTGCACAGGGTGTAGAGGCTCAAATTTTCGGTGGGCCTCCTGGTATGTAAGGCGGTCAAAGGACTTGTAATCTTGAATCTTCTTCTCCTTTTTATATACAGGACAATCTGGAGAGTGGTGCTCATGACATTTAACACATATGGGAGGTGGAATACAGGGGTTCTTCTTATGGAGTGGATGTCCACATTCACCAAATACAGGGACCGCTGTGCAACGAGATGACATATGCCCGAACCGCATACATCGAAAGCATTGCATGGGAGGTGGAACATACAGCTTTACATCACAATGATAGATCATTACCTTGACCTCTGGGAGAGTATCCCCTTCAGAGGCCAAGATAAATGCGCTAGTAACCACACGATGATCCTTAGTGCCTCACTGCACATGGCGGACAAAATGAACACCTCGACATTTGAGGTTGGCCCAGAGTTCCTCATCAGTTTGGAAGAGGTCGTGGAGTAAGATAGCTCCCTGCACCATGTTTAATTACCGATGGGGTGTTACCGACACTGGAATGTCACCAAGATGGTCACAGGCACACAGAGCTAGAGATGCGTAGGTCCGAGTTTTGAAAGGAGTCGGGTCCGGATCTGCATCCAGCTTTGCGGACCTGCATCCAGGTTCCGTGTCCGCTGGGCCTGTATGGGTCCGGCTCTGCAGCCGGCCGTGTCTGTCAAGTGGATCCGCCGCCACTGGACCTGCACTGGTACAGCTGCACAGTGTATCTATTGAGCGAATCTTGTTTAACCGAGGAGGATTGCAGTTGCGTTACACAGGAATATGTAGAAATTTATTAATATATAGTAATGATGTAAAAGATAGACCAAGTTAACTGTGATAAGAATGTTATTGCCAGAAAATGACGAACACTGTCGCATTATAAAATCACAGTCATCATTTGCTATTCATGTCACCCAGATCACATTAGTATTTTTCTAATTATTTGTAGAAAACTAAAATCTTTCTGAACTAAGCTCTTACTGTAAAACATTTTGCAAGACTGTGTTTTCATCAATGAAGTGAGCTGTCTTTTAATAAAAATTATTCTGATTATTTTGTGACGCCCATCCATCAGCAGTTAAAAGACACATCTGTTCCTCCCGTCAATAAATTTCGAGTTTCCTCTTAATTTCGTAGTGGATGGCAGGCAACAAACTGCAAGATACTGATTTTCTAGTTGGTATCTTATATGATGGACAAAGTAAATTCATTAGTTTTCGGAACTCTGGATCTTCTACAATTTTAAATGGATGGTATTCTTTTACAATCATTTTTGTCACTATTATCAATTTGCTTGGAACGATGAATTGTAATGAAATTTGATCTGATAAAGGGCTTGAATGCTAAGTGGACGGTAAAATTTGTTCTGAACTGAATGGCACAGATTCAGGTAAAGAATTGTGATTAATTTTATTAGAATTGCTACTGCTATTGGTAAATTCTTCATTGGTAGGTAAATTTATTTCAAGTGTTTCGCATGTTCAAGTGTTTTACCTCTTCATATGCCTGACAAGATTTCCTGTTCGAGTTCTTGGATTGTACAAAAGACCCAGACAGCAATATCGACATTTAGCTTTATTATCTTGGACTGTAAATTGATACCAAACTTCACTGTTCTTCGGTGGTGGGATAATGAAATCTACAAGAACAAGAAAATACTGTTATATGACACCTGGCCAGCATGGGCACACATACATGTGTGTATCACTAAAAAGCTTAATTCGTTCGGTAAATAAATCAGTGGACCAAGATTATTGTCTGTAACATGGTATGCAATTGTCAAAATCGACTTGCAATGTTTGCTTGACAGACATGAGTGCATTGTCCATTCCTTGTTGGCACGCTTTAAAACCATACCATAAAATACACAATAACCGTGAACTCAAATCTTACTACCAACTTTTTTGGGGGCACAATCAAGAGTTACTGTTATTGGGAATAACCTTACAATAATAATCTTCCGTTGAACAGTTGTGCAGTGAATGGCAACAAATTCAGGAAATCTAACAAAATCACTATGTTTATTAAACTGTTTCAGCCAAAAATCTATTAGAAATGCGACACCTGTTAGAGGATGCAGCCCAAGGCCAGTACAGTCTCTGACAGAAAAACTACGCCTATGTGCCAGCCTCGCCTGTTGTGCAGCGAACTGCCAGGCCAGCGTCTCACACAGCTGGCGGAATTCGGCGAGCAGGTAGCCGCCCAGCCACCGCAGCAGGTCGCCTCGGCCTGACCACCCTGCTGTGTTTATGGCGGGCTCCACATACAGCGTGGGCTTTACAACTGTCTCCCCGCCACTCCGCCACTGCGTTTCCAACTCCGGCCGCGCCTGACCTGTTTTCTGGCCTGGACCCACAACCGATGCGTGTCTGACCTGCACTCTGATTTACATCCATCACTAGCGCAGCTGATGCGGGTCCAAGGAACCGTTTCCATTCGGACCTACCCATCTCTACACAGAGCTTCAGAGAGTGTTTTAATGAGCAGTGATCCAGTAAGCATCTTGTTCATTGTTTCAACTTCTCCAAACTTATCCTCTATATGTTCAACAAAGAACAATGGTTTGGTGGCGGTGAACATTCCTCCATCCGTCCTGGTGCAGACCAGGTAACGTGGAAAGGGTTTCACCCCAAGCCGACGCGCCTGGCCCTCCTTAGAGAGGGGAAGGTCCTCTTATCGTAGCTACTAGCATTATACCTGTTCTTCCTGCTTTCCGAGACGGTCATATCACGATGATTATATGATTTGACACGTTTCATTGTGTGAAACGTCCGCCCTGGTACCATCGACTCCGATCAGGGCTCTCCCCATGGGCACCACCCAGCCACAGCAAAGGCCACCTGGCACGATGACCATTGACGGGAGCCCCCATACCCCATGAGGACGGGTATCGACTCCTTGGCCTGCATGGGGATATTGCAGCTCTGGTACCAGCAGTGTGATCCCTGCATTGTCAGGGGGCGAAGCCATAATAGTACATAACAGCTCCCTCACACGGACTGGCTACATGTGTTAGGAGGAGGGACTATGGCAAGGAAGGAAATGGGAAAGGAAAGGATTGGGATCCACACCACAGGGCCTAGGAGTGGAGTAGTTCTACAAATGGCTCACACTGGTAACTGCGAATTTGTGGAAGTCAAACACCGAGGGGGGCCAAATTGTGCCAAAAACAGAGGGAAAACAACAAAGATCAAAATTGCTACAACCATCAGAATCATAGGAATAGCTGTGCCATTTTGAAGGAAACTACCTAGAGAGAGGGAGATGAGGGGGGATGGGGAGGAATTAGGATTGGGGGGGGAGTAACTGGGGAGATAAAGCAGCCCAGGAAAATCAGTACAGGTGTTTTAGCTGTCCACACTACCCACGCGACCTGAGAGAGAACCTTTCCTGAAAGACAGGCCGGAAAGGACGACTAAACAAACACTATCTGAAACTTGTGTTGTCTAGTGTTCTGTGTGGCTAGAGGGCAAAGAGTTCTGCAGCAAAGATGGAACACTGCTTACAAAGACAATATTGGAAAGCATTGTCGCCTAATACAACAACATATCCTTCACCTTGGTCGGTCTTGGTGCCGTTTGTGTATACAAAGATTCTGCTTCAAGCTGTGTATGAAGTGCATGGCCTCACTGCAATAAACTGGATTTTGGACAGTGTCTTTTGGAAGTGAATGCAGTTCAGGGTTAACACAGATCTTGGGACAGTCAAGGAAGTGAACAAAAAAGGCAGCATAGTTTGGCTGATTGCTTATAGATTATGAACAATCCGCATAATGATAGGAAGACAGCAGCTCCATCATAAAGGCACTCAACAGGATTGGTGTAAAAGGCTCCTATGCCCAAATGAATCCCTTCTTTGTGTTGAATGACATAATGACGGAAGGAAAGATAATACATTCATAATCTGATTTTGAATATAGAAGGGTTTGTGACAAGCAGAGGAGGGTGGTTCACTCTGCTCCCCATGCAGTACTGCATAATACACTTAGGGATTACAGATGCAGTCCATGCATGATGTGTGCCTAGGTGTGTGTGCATTTGTGTATATGTGTGGGTGTGTGAGCGTGTTTGTTTACCTTCCTTCCCCCCCCCCCCCCCCCCCCAAGGTAAGTCTTTCCTCTCCCAGGATTGGAATGGCTCCTTACCCACTCCCTTAAAACCCTCATCATTTCCTTTTCCCTCTCCTTCCCTTCTGCCTGAAGATGCAACTGGGTTGAGAAAGGTTGAATTTATGTTGTGTGTATTTTATTTGTTACTATCACTACCTGTGCTCCTTCACCTGGTAAGTAAACATCTATTTTCTTTCTTTTTTTTTTTAAATATTTTTCCTGTAAGGAATTTTTCCTCTTATAATATTCGTATCATAAGTTTGAAGTATATCTATTGATAAAACTAAATATTAAGGTTCTGGAAGTAAGTACTCACCAGCAATTTACTATACATGCAGTCCCTATCTCAATGATTTAATAATGGAAAATCGAGGTTGGAAGGAGGGTACAAGCAACTCACTGCAATGCTGACTGTTGAGCTGTAGACATGCAAATAAAACAGACACTTACATTCATTCAATTTAAATTTTTAACCATGGCCTTCACCGGAGAAAGAAACACACAGACACACAATCTCCAGCATACATTGCCAAGATCTCTGGCAGCTCCAGCACAACAAGCATCTTGACAGTGGTAGAGGAGGAGGGCAGAGAGGAGTGTAAGGGAAGGATGCAATGGAAGGATGGGGATGAAACATTCAGTATTGCAAGATACCATAAGCAATAATAATATTGCTACATCAATATACACAGTTAACCTACCTACTTTACCACAAAATAACCTAATTTAAAAATTGTATAACTACAATGTTGTGTAATTAAGAATATCAGATTCAAATGAAACACTATAGGTTCATTCCATGTCAATCCAATGTAGTAAAGTAACATTTTCAACCTGACCCTCTCAGATTTCTATCAGATTTGGTGCATTCAATGGCCCAGATAAGAGACGAAGGGGGGAAAAAATACCAATTTGCAGGGCTGTATTACAACTGCGAAGAAAGTTACAGGTCTGGAAAGTTTGGAATTTGTGCAAAATTTAGATGCATCTGTCTCAACATAAAATACTATAATTCTGGTTCTAATTAAGTTACAGCAATGAAAATGGTACCATTGGAAAGCTAATGAATATACCTTTACACTAATATGCCACCAGGCAAGTTTCTGAATATTTTTATTCTAAAGGTCATTGACCTTGAAATATCTCAAAACACCCCATCTTCAAATTTTCTGGAAAAAATATATTTGATTGTTGCATTATGTTAATACAAAAGTGGTAAATATCAAGATGGCACACTAAAGGCATCATTCACAAAAAATTATTTTATCGACTTAAGTACACCATCAACATCCAGTAAGCAGCTATTACTCTAGATCCTTTTCTTTTTTCCCCCCTCCTAGAAAACCAGCCAATAGCAGTTACTTTCATTCTGACCAATTTTGTAATATTTCTAGGTGTGAACAGGTGATCAGAGATACTTTTTATCAACCAACCAATCAATGTTAGCCTGTTTTAGTGAACAGCCAATCAGAGATACTTATTTTATCACTATTAGACTGTTTTGTGGCTGGGTTGTTTAATCAAAGTGCTATGTGGTTCTGTTGTAAAGAAACATTTGGTAATAGTTTGTAAAAAATGGATTTCAAGTCAAAATTGTATTGTTGCAATCCATTTATGGTAAATAAGTCATGCAAGAGTGCAGAAGAATTTAAGGAACATTCAGAAGTGGATGATAAATGTGCTAATGTATTTTAGATGGAAAAATTTGCAGTAAATGTCGATAGAAAATATTAGAAATTCCAACAAGCAATGCTCATGTTGCCTCAGTTGTGCCAGGTACTTCCAGAGAAGATTTATGTGAAGATGAAGTAGCTTCAGTGTTTAAGTGAATCTTCTGTGAAGAAAAATAGGTAGAGAGTGAGAAAAAGTACCCAAACAAAAATTGAAAAAAAGTTTGTGTTGGAGCATACACATGTGGCACAACTGGAAAAAGAAGAGAGTAAAAATGGAGAAAGTGAAATCATTGCCTAGCTGAAAGATAAGTTTCACAATTCAGACCATATGTCCGACAAAATACAATTCTAACTGTACTTCCAAAGAGTTGTAGTATAAGGCAAACAAAGAATTTTCTGCTTTTGATTACATAGCATGGAAAGCAAAACAGTTAGTAGCAGAACATGGTATAATGGTGACAACAAATCCAAAGCCAGGTAAGACATTATGTCAGAAAAACATTCAATGTGTGACTGATTTTTACTATCATGATCATGATGTGAGCCGTATGATGCCAGGAAGGAAAAAACTGTGTTTTTCAAAGAAAATGGAATTACAGTACACAAGCAGCTAGTGTTGCACAACCTTAAGGAACTGCATTCCTATTTCAAAGATAAATACCTGGATAAAAATATTGGATTCTCAAAATTTTGAGAATTGCAGGCAAAGCACTGTGTTCTTGCCAATGCCAGTGGGATCCATCTCTCTCTCTCTCTCTCTCTCTCTCTCTCTCTCTCTCTCTCTCTCTCTCTCTCTCTCTCTGTGTGTGTGTGTGTGTGTGTGTGTGTGTGTGTGTGTGTGTGTGTCACACTAGAATTCGAAGTTAATGATTGAAGGGTGTAAACTGAAAGCGCTAACAAAGTGTGAAGAACACACGTTACCATCAGACAAGCTCTGTGTAGCATTTGTTACATGCAATCCTGTACTACCGGCATGTTCCTTAGGTTCATGTTCCTACTATCCAAGTGTGACAAGACTAACTGATTATCTGTATGATCTGTTTAGTAAGAACTGCATTGATGAAATTACATATAAGTGTTGGTTAACTATGGGCAGGTTAATTCTAGAGGCGATAAAGTCAACCGATGATTTCATCAAGGTGTTTACATTGAGGTTGCATCAGCAACTGGCACACTCATCTCCAAACAGCAGTCACATTTTCCAGAAAAATTTCATCAACTTCTTAAAATGCCAGTTTTCAAATCCAGAGCACATTTATTACTTTTCAGATGGATGTGCTGCTCAATACAAAACAGGAACTACTTTATGAATCTGTCCTACCATAAGGAAGATTTTAATGTTACAGCAGAATGGCATTTTTTTGCTACAGCACTTGGTGAAGGCAGTAAGGGACTGCAAAGAGATTAGCAAGACTTGCCAGCCTCAAGCGACCTAATGAAAATCATATTGTGACACCAAGACAGTTGTTTGAATGGTGCAAGGAAGATATTCCTTCATGTATCTTCCATTATGCATCAGTTTCCCATTACAATAAAGATTCGGCCAAGCTGAAACCGTTTCAAAAATACAAGGTCAATTCCAGGTACCCATAAGCTTCACTGTGTAATACCTGTTAAACATTTAGTAAGGATTATGGATTGTATGTTATCATAACTTGTGTTACATATATGTGGGTTACCTTCATTTCAGTAGTGTATTGATGCTGACAAAATAATTTGAGAATGATGCCTCTGGTTGCCAGCTTGATGTTTACCATATTTGTAGTAACATGATGGAACAATAAAATATATTTTTTGCAGAAAATTTGAAGATGGGGTGTTTTGAGATATTCAAGGTCAAGAGTCAAGGTGAATGACCTTTAGAATAAAAATATTCAGAAACCTGCCCGGTGGCATATCAGTGTAAAGGTATATTCATTAGCTTTCCAATGGTATCATTTTCATTGGTGTAACTTAATTAGAACAAGAATTATAGTCTTACGTTGAGACAGATGCATGTAAATTATGCACAAATTCCAAAGTTTCCAGACCTGTAACTTTCTTCGCAGTTGAAATACAGCCCTGCAAATTGGTATTTTTCCAACTCTTATCTGGGTCATTGAATGCACCAAATCTGAAAGAAATCTGAAATGGTCAGGTTGAAAATGTTACTTTTCTGCATTTCACTGTCATGGAATGATCCTATTGTGTTACCTTTGAATCTGATATACTTAATTACACTACATTATAGTTATACAATTTTTACATTAAGTTTTTTGTGGTAAACTGTGTACATTGATGTAGCGATATTATATTGCTTATGTATTGAATATAAATAAAATAAGTGTGATGGTTAATATCTTCTGAGGTAAGTGCCTGGCTGAATTCATTACCTGAAGATTAATAGTGGGGATGTGTTCAGCAGTAGTTTATCATTTATAAACAGGTGAGGATTTTTGGCTAGACGTTTACTTCCAGTGCTTCTAACACATTTAGTTTTTTTCTTTTTTTCTTTTTTACCTTTGTTGGCAATATGTAGAACTTCTGGGTGGATTTGATATTGTTGTCTTTCCTCCAGTATGTGTATTGTAAATGTAGAGACTGACTTTTATAATCTCCAGTTCTGCTCATGTTCAGTCAACCTAGTTTCCATAGCTCTGCCTGTTTGTCCAGCGTGTAGTTTGCTGCAGTCATTGTAAGTGATTTTATAAACCCCATTGTTGCTTAATAAATTTCTTTTATCTTTACTGTTTAACTAGATATGAGCTGTTGTGCCTCTTACACAAAATGAAGTTTTCTAATTGCAAGATTTGAGGGCTTGGGCTAGTTTGTTAGAAATCTTTCTTAAATATGGGACTGCACACCAATTAGTTTTTGTTAAGGTTGTTTCTGCAGATGGGGTATAGAAGTGGGGTACAATCTCTCTTCTTTGTTTTTGTGTAGTACCTTCTTCTTCTTCTTCCTCTTCAACACTTTTCCCCACACAAGCAGGGTCGGTTTGGGGACCAGCCCGGTATTCACCTAGGGGGATGTGGAAAACCACCTAAAACCAAATCCAGGCTGGCCAGCACTCCGACCCCCTTTGTTAATCTGCCAGGCGGATTCGAACCGAGGCCGGTATGCCTCCCCATCTCGGAATGCTGCCTGTTGGTTCCAATCCGCATATGCAGTCATTGTCTAAATATCTGTACCAATATTGGATATTAGAAGGGGGTTCATTATGTAAAAATAGTTTTTCTAAATGACCATAAAAATTTCTGCTAACAGGGGGCTGCGTGGAGATCTTGTTGCCAATCCATCTACCTGTTTATACAATGTACCTTGAAATAGGAGCATTTGAATTTAAATAGTGGCAACTGTTTGTTCACAACCAATACAAAAGCATTACATGTTTGCACCTGTTACTGTTCTTCAAAGAAGTCACCAGTGTTGTGTAGCTCCATTGCCCGCGATGTGGAAGGCATAGTATTCCATTAGTAGAACCTGTTCTGTTGATGGTGAGAATGGATTGGGCTGCTGCCTTTTGAATCTCCAAGTTCTGAAGTGAATGCCCCAAAGTGGTTCCTTGATCTTTGGAATCAAATGAAAGTCTCAAAGACTTAAGTCCAGGGAGTACAGTGGATTGTACAGTACTTCCCAGTCCCATCAATCATACAGGGCAGCCACAGCTTGCGCTGTATGCACCTGTGCATAATATGTGGGTTGCACAGAAAGTGTTGCCACTTCTTTCGGAAAGCTGTCAAAAATGAGTCGGAGCCCCAGTACGGTGAAAGTTATAGTGATTCTCGTGCACGACTGTGATGGTGTTATCCTAACACATTACATTCCTCTATGGAAGACTGTTGGGGCACAGTATTACTGATAGTTTTTGGTGCATCACCTAAGACCAGCTTTGCACAGTGTGGGATTGACGTGTAATTTTATTTACAAGGTCTACTGAATTTACTATTCCGTATTTAGGTTTAAATTTTGTTTAGGTGTTGATAGTTCTTTAGCTATTTTGTAGTTTGGTGCTGAGTATGCCATCACAAGGGGTAATAAGGGACATCCCTTGTCCAGCATAGGACGTCCACGCAGTTTACGAGCAACTGAGTTCATGTTGGCCAAATACTTGACTTCAAATTCTTGTTTTATGCTTCCGCATGTTTTGCTTAAGTTTTTAATTTCTTCATTAAATGTTTTGGTGGGATCTTTGGTGAGTATGTGGAATGAATTGGGAGTGAGGAGTTGTTTTACTTTCTCAACATCATTACTTTTGGTGATGAGAACTGAAGTATTACTTTAATCTGATTTCATAATAATGCTACTGTGTGTGGGCAATTTTCATCTGAAAGTTCTTCAGAACGTACAAGTCAGTGGGTTGTGGTGTAGGAGTGTCAAATTTGAGATAATTTTCAATTTCAAGACTGTGTGTTCTGTCATAATTTCATTATTTACGTTGTATTCTGCATCAACTTTTAATGCCCCCCCCCCCTTTTTTTTGAGGTGGTGTGCATTTGAAAATCTTTCTAGCAATTCCATTTCCTTAGTAGAGAGAACTCTTTCAGATAGATACTACTCATCCAGAAAGTTTTATGGTTGTGGCCAGGCTGCAATCATGTAGGCTGTTTATTTAGCGTGTTTGGCACAAAAACATTTCTTCAATTATGTTACTCAATTGTTCATGTATTTCAGTGTTGAAAACATTGAACTTACATGGGTGTAGTATATTTGTGATCCACATTTGTATCACTTTTAGATGTGTACTTACGTTGTCTCTGATTCTGTACCACTTCTTTATTTCTTCCTTTATCCAAGTGCACTCTGCTACCTTAAATGCCATTCTTGCTGCATCTGACAACCCTCTTTACTTGATGCACATGTAGTGGTGGATACAGAATTTTTTTTTCTGTAGGGACCACAAGGCTAAGGAGGGTGAACATGTCCTTAAATGCATTGTGAGACAAATTTTAAAATGCGCACACGCGCACAAAATATGCTCCAAAGCCACAGTCACTTCTTGGAAAAAAAACTTTTTAATATACCTCCATCTAACTATTAGTACTATCAATGTAGTATTAGTTTCTGTGCTTTATGATATTGCCACATCCCCATGATTACAAAAATATTACAATAGTTAAACCACATTAAATAGTGAAAAAGTATCAAAATTTACCACAAAATAAAAACAGAATTCAGAGTCTGAATGCCATGTGTTCAGCTGTGGGCACATTTGTTTCATCCTTTCTCATCATCAAGGATGAAACACTTGGCCACAACTGAATTTAATTCAATTTGTAACTGTTTCTTAGCTTGACCAGATGGGTATATGTGAATCCCTCTACCGAGGAAGCCATGCGAAACTGACATTGGTTTCCTCCACATATTTACATCTTTCGAATAATTGGACTATAAGATTGAATCAGACTGACCACTTGAAAACTCCAACAATTGTACAATAAGATCGAAAAATAATAACTGGAAAATAAAAAAGCTTAGCTTCAAATAAAACTGTTTGTGATGCATGGCAGTACTATTTCTTAGAGTGTAGGAAAAGAATCTAGTGTGAAACTGATTACCGAAAACACCTGAATGCGCCAGCCTGAACGCAGCCCTAAGAAATTCATGATTTTTTCAAATAGTTAAATCCTTTAACTTTATTTACGTATGAAAAAAAAAGTACACAAAAGCTTATCTATCTCTCAAGCAATAACAAAACAATAGATGACTTATTTAGTTATATCGTAAATTAGTGACAAAAAAGGACCAAGAAGCAATTCAAAGGAAGCATTACACAAAGTCAATTTATGTTATGTTAAATATAGGGATTTTGCCTTTTTAAACACACAGTTACATGCCGTCTGTAAGTAAAAGTTAATTATTCTTATGCTGAGATTCTCTCTATCTCTCCCCCCCCCCCCCAATCCCTTTCTCTCTCTCTCTCATTTTTTGTCAGGCTGTCTAGGGGGGGGGGGGGGAGGGCTTGTGCACATATATTTTGGTGTTATGTTTAATATCCGACACTTTTCACTGAACCAAACATATTGAGTTGTTCAAGTAACCTTCTGTCTAAGCCAGATAAATATGCTGTGTTGGCTCTATTGATCTTTTGCATGGATTCTTCTGTCACCTCTTGGTAGTGTTTTTTGTCAACACTAGTCAGCCGTTCCCTGATGATGGCCCAATAAGCCAAAAACTAGTTTAAAGTGAATAAAAAATTTGGGGAAGCAAATCAGTTTGTTTTAACCTGAAACAGGATATTGAGTTATGGAAGAGGGACAATGACTTAATATCAAGTTTCACCAACAGAGCATCAAAACCATACAGGATACTACTGTACACGGAAGCAGCATCAACAGTGACTAGTAAGGACAAGGAGGTGAAGGGGTGAAGAGTCTGAAGAAAGTGGTTGATATCTTTGATCTGTGAAAGCAGCCATTATCGTTGCACAGCTTTGTACGTTGGTGCGACAACAAACCAACTTTCCACCAGGATGGATGGCCACTATCTAACTGTGGCAAAAGCAAGATGGACCATCCTGTGGCAAAGCATGCACCTGAGCACGACACATTTGATTTCAGAAGCTGTATTACAACCCAGGCCATCTGGATCCTCCACCTCCAACACCAGATTTTCTGAACTGCACAGATGAAAGTTAGCCATACAGCACACATTCTACAGTTCCGCAACCATCCTGGCCTTAAGATAATGTATCATCCCCACACCCCATGCCTAACAACTCCTCTCCGCAACTGTATTCATTTTTTTTTTTAACAGCCCTCCCCGATTCCCAACATATGCATTCAAAGTTGCATCTCACATTCCAACCTATCAGAGACTTTACAATCTGTCATCCAATGTGGAATGTTACATCACCACCCTTTGCAGCTTCGTTCCTCCTCCGCTACCCCCAACCTCACTCATTGTCAAGATACTTGTTTCGCTGACGATGCCAGAAATGTTTTCTTGAGCTACACTTCAATGATTAATTGGTGAATGTGGGCGTGTTTCTTTTTCTGGTGGAACTTCTAAGTTGTGTGAATGTGATTGTCAATTTTGTGTGTCTCTGTGTGTCAGTGATTCTCTTTATAGTGAGTCCATCTATCCATTGAACTAACACATTTTTCAACACTGTGTGTTTAGACAAAGTTATACATTTGGGGCCATCAGATATGGAGAAGCAGACAGTAGACACCTGTTGTTCAATATAGAAGCAGATGAAAGTGCAGATATGCATATCCCCGAAACAACAACATGAAATACCTTTCAAAAATTAAATAAAAAGTTTTCAACAGCTGTTCTGAAGACAGATACCACTATATTCAGGATTGCTTCAAATGATAATGAATGGAAGATTAAGGTGCAAGTTATCATCAACAACAAATCATTAAAGACTGAGTACAAATTCTTGGTGGAGTGGAAATCAATTTTTTTCAAACAACTCGTCCCACCAATTTCTTTAACGCCAAATCTTTAGATTTGAAAAAAATGTTCAAATATTTGTAAAGCTTATTGGACTTAACTGTGGATCATCAGTCCCTAAACTTACAAACTACTTATGAACTAACTAATACTAAATAAAACACAAACATCAATGCCTGAGGAGGATTCGAGCCTCCGACATGGGAGGCCAGGCGATCCACTACATGGCGTTCCAGACCGCTTGGCTACTCATGTGCGTCTTGGATTTGAACATCCACCATTTATATGCGACTCTACTGTCTTACTTCTGTGCCTCATCATTCAAGATTCCAATAAAACAGTCTAGCTACTACACTTACATATGCCATATTTCTGCAGAGTTTTACTATTCTGATATACCTGGTCTTATAAATATCATACATATTGTTGGTGAGAATTATGTTTTGAAAGTACATTGTGAAAAAGTTATTGCAGGTTTCATACACTTACCCACAGAATTGCATTTTCAAAACGTACAACACTGGTTATGTCCTCTGATGCAGTAAACAGCTTGTGAGAAAGATCATGAACTTTTGCTTCTTAGTTGCTGAAATTGTCATGAAAATCAAAGGCATTTTTAAAAATTCACTTCCATTCCACATTTGTAAAGTCTATGTAACCAAATATACAGTAGCATACTTACAAATATATTTTGTTTCCTGTAATGAAGCAACAATCATCTTTGATTTTCCACTGGCTCAGGAAAACCTTGAGAAGTACACAGAAGTATGTACAGAACACTCATTTTTGACGCCTATAAAATGGAAAAAAAGTTTATTGCCAGTCATATTAGACCCTTCAGTAATAATTACGTCTTACCTAGGCTCATAGATAAACTACAACAAACCATGCACATAATTAAAAGTCTACAGTTTCTCTTTCCTCTTGCTGATCAGCACAAGCTATCAGGATGTTATGGAAGTACTAAATATTTGACTAATATATCAACAAAAATAATTACTAAAATTATAGTAGATGCACATGTTGCTGCAAACAACATTAATTATTTAATAGGTATAAATCAATGTTTGTAAAGTGCAATCTAAATTGTTTCTCTTGATTATGTCTAGAATATAATGAAATACAACGTACAGCACATCAAGGACACGGCACCCTTTTGTAGGTATTGACATTCATTTTATCGACTGTACTTATACTACTGTATAGCATTGATATCAAAAGCAAAATGATACCTTTACATATTATCAAGCAAGAGCCCTTTAATAAGGAAACAGTCACTTACCCATTTATTGTTGTGGATTTGCAGGACATTCTTAGGAGCCTGACGTCACAGAGGACTATGAATGTGAGTTACATTAATAATTGTTATTTATCAGTTTGCAGAAAATCTTTGAATCTTTTATTCAGTCGCACGCAACTGCTCTCCTGTGTGTTTATTAAAATGCATTGAGTTACTGTGTTAATAACACAAAGGAGTGAACAGAAGATCATGGGGATAATACTGTTTAGATCAAAACTGTGAAGGCATAAGAATAATGAATAGTAAATGTTAATTTTACATGAATACAGGAAGACTTGAGTTTACTCGCACATAATTGAAACCCATATACCAAAAGTACAAATACTATCTGTCCTACAAGTAGGAAACATTTCTTAGGAAATACTGTCTACAGTCACAAGTAAGACTATAAATGGGCACTTATTAACGTCAAGAAAAGGACGCTGAAAAACAATATACTACGGAATTCACTAAATGTTTTGAGTTGTTAAGTACTCTGATAAGTAACAAAGTCACTGCTGCCTATTTCATGGTGCTTCATTGCCAGGCCGGGCACAAGGCACTGAGTATGAGGCTCTGCTGTGCTGGTGGTGGCCACATGGTGTCAACCCCCCCCCCCCCCCCCCCCTCTCTCTCTCTCTCTCTCTCTCTCTCTCTCTCTCTCTCTCTCTCTCTCTCTCACACACACACACACACACACACACACACACACACACACACCCCTATCAATAACACATAACAGAGAGCAAATCTATTTAAAGTTTTGATCTATTCCTTGGTGGTCAGTTTCTTTCACTGAAAGTTATTACGACCCTGAGCACCTGCAGCAAACAAATTATTAGATCCTAAACACATTTTAATTCGGCAACAAATCGAGTAATGTCAAATTTAATGTATTGTTAGAGTACCAATAAAATAATGTCTGTATGACAGCAAATTATGATAGCAATTTGGTACTAACTCTGATTTTACTCTAGTTATCAATAAAATCTTTCGCAGTATTTGACCGCATTGTTAATTTATAAAATTGTGCAACATTTTGGTCAGTATTGCAAGTGGCCTCCTTCAAGAGATGAGGCCACTTGCAGTAGCAGCCAGCCTGAGGAAGAGCATGTGCCTTAATGGCTGAAGTACAGGCAATGTGATTACACGACCTGCAGAATTTTACTCACAATGTCTGTGGTAAGGTACATTTTTTGCCTAGTAAATTGTATGTACAGGACTTGATTTTAAGTTGCACATGACGAAGATCAGTAGCTTTCAACCAAACATTTTATTGTGTCGCATTGGGGAGAGAAAACCTCCAATGCAGGACAAACAATAACACATTAACACAAACTTCATTTGTTTGTAGTTTGCAATTTCTAAATGTTCAACAGAAATCTCAAGATGAAAATTTTCAGCTAACAACAAATGTAAAGTAAATTAATACTACTGCTAATGGACATCTACATTATGATGGCAGTGAAATTGGAAGCAGATAGTTCAGATCCTAGAGTGTAAATATTTTCAATATTTTCCCCATTATGTGAAAAAATATTATACAATATTCCTGATGACCAGAGTTTGAACCGCTGTCCTGCATTAAATCCCAAGTGTCTCTGTAGCATATCATTTTGTTATGGCCTGTGACACTGGACTGACAACAGCAACATTCCCCAACTAACTAAACACTACACCATACATGTTATCAGTCACCAACAGTTCATCATCTACCATGCTACCCATCCAAACTGTGTTGAAAATAAAGGTTTTCACAAGCTTTGAGCCACACCACACAAGTATATATAAATCTAAATCATAGGTTAGCAACTCGTCATCAATATGGCCACTAAACCACAAACACAAGGAAAACGCAATCACATTCACACTAATTTCTGGTCACGGCCTCTACCAAAAGAAGATGAGCAGACATAAATTCAAAGAATCACTCAGGCACTACACGACCACCACCTTCGGATGTTACAGCCCAACAATTGAAAATGGCAGTTGCGTATGCATGCATTGTGCCCAAGCGATTGTGTAAATATATGTATGATCTGTGTTAGTGAAGCCTGTGGCTGAAAACTTTTTGTGGAAGTGATTGTTCTTTTATACATGCCCACCTGCAGCTCAACGATTGTCTTTATGGTGAGCTGCTATCTATTCTCATATTACTGACATACCAATCTGCCACTTCAATTGTTATATATAGAACCTGTATTTCCAATAAACCTGTTCTTCATCCAATGTTAAGAAGTATTTTGTAAAATTAGAATAAATTAACTTTTTATGTAAATATAAATATTTCCTGAATAAAACTTCATGTAACAAGATACATAAATTATGTAATATCAATTTTATTCCCCTGCAGCCAAAATGTACAAATGTATTGTATCCTTTTCATACCATAGAACACAGTCCTACAATTTTATATTAAGTAGTTTCTCAATGAGAAGAGAAAATTAATGTCTGCAAACAAACAAGAAACTACAGTACATGTTGTAATTAAAGAATATAGTGCTTGTTAAAATGCATTGTGTTCACAGATTCGAAAAGAATTTTCTTTTTTGATACAGAGATTGTTACAAAAGAAGAGTAACAACAAGTAGAGGTTGGGCATTGGGTATCACCAATTTGGCTCAAAATGTGAGAGAAGAAGGTAAATGGACCTTTCAAATATATCACTCCCTTAAAACCCGCATCCTTCATTTCTCCCCCTCCTTCCTTCCTCTTTTCCTGAAGAAGCGGCCAATGGTTGCGAAAGCTTGGATGTTAGTTTGCGTGTGATTTTATTTGTGTTTTTGTGTCTATTTACAAGCCTGTGCTTTGGGTAAATTATTTGATCCAATAACTTATGCAAATCACAGGCTCTTAGATAGAAAAAAATAAATAAATAAACACACACACACACACACACACACACACACACACACACACACACACACACACAACACAAACACAGCATTCAAGCTTTTGCAACCATTTGCTGGCTTCTTCAGGAAAAGAGAAAGGAAGGAGGGGGAAAAAGGGAAGGATGCGGGTTTTAAGGGAGTGGAAGAGGAATCATTCCAATCCTGTGAGTGGAAGGACTTACCTTAGGGGAAAAGAACGAAAGGTAAACAAGCGCGCGCACGCTCCTACTATGTTCTACTTTTTTATTTTATTACTAGCAATGATGAACTCCTAAAAAAGATAAAGGAAAAAAATTAGATGCACTTTAAGAGTTTTAGTGTTCTTGAATTATTACAACAGCATGAGTAATCATCAAGCAGAGATGCATTTAAAACCCTTTCAACCATTGATTTAATGCTTCTGTTTTCACCACAATGTTTTAATATGTGTCAGAACTGATACAAGAAAGACCTTTATTTGAAAACTCTAATGAAGTACGCTTTGTACTGAAACATATTTTGGCAAAATGCTCTTGCTCAACTCTTACAGTGTACATCCTTCATGTTTCTTTATGATTACTGTATCACCTTAAAAATGGAACAATGACCACAGACAATAATTAATTGCTAGAATTTTTTGAAATATTACATTTCAAACTTTATCAAATTACAAAAATTATCTGTTTAAATACCTTACTAAAGTAATTATAACTAAACTGAATATGAAAATTCATCGTGAAGATGGGGGCAGGATCAGCAACTGGATATGTAATGAAAACATTTCTTTTTTCGTCACAATTGCACTATTTAGAAGTTGGTAACTAGTTTCGGACTTTTTCATCCATTTTCAAACCATAGGCCTTATTTCAACCATAACAATACACTGCATGAAGCAAATGACTGATAAGATCTGTATGTTATAAACGTGTATTAACAGTGGACAATGTACAGATTTTATCAGTCATTTGCTTCATGCAGTGTATTGTTATGGTTGGAATAAGGCCTATGGTTTGAAAATGGACGAACAAGCCCGAAACTAAGTTTCCAACTTCTAAATTATGCAACGGTTTTCATTAAACTGAATATATTAATTTTATGAACATAAATTTAAATGTGTAAGTTTATTTGAACTTCTTAATAGTTTAACACCGCTAGAAATAAAATTGGGAAAGGGGGGGGGGGGGGTTAGGAAATAGTTGGAATTGAACCAAGGCTGCAAAATTAACAATTCCTTTGCTTACTCTCTCAGATTGTATTGCTGCTCAAATTTATTTATATAGTGATCAGAATCCTTTCTTGGGCATTTTTTTCTTTTTCTGAACTCCACCCAAGTGAGGTTTTAGAAATTTAAAAGGTTTATCTAACTGCTTCGTAAAAAACAGTGTAAGCTAAAGTGACGAGATGTGTTCCGCAATTTCCCCAGTTGGTTGCGCTACTAAGTGATATACTATCTTTAAATTGTTCAACAATTTGTACCAAATTTATCTTAAGTGGCTTACAGGAATTACAGAAAGATCTACATCCAGCACAAAACCATTCTTCAAAAATAATGTGTGTGTAGTGATACACTGATTAAGTAGATTAGAACAACATAATATACTAACAATGCATTAATCATAATTTGAAAATTTGCAAGTGTCCTCCTCAAAATGTTTAACATGGGTTCCGAACCAGGGTGCTACTAGGTATTTTTCACATGAGCAATACTGCCAGAGGTGAAAGAAGTGGAAAGTAACATAAAAATCGAAGGACCTGGCGAGAATCGAACCCGCAACCTTTGGCTTTGTAGTCTGTCACTGTATCACTGTGCAACTGAGGAGCACAAGATTACAAGAGCACAGAGAAATAAAAACAGGCATCACAATCAAGGAAAGTGTAAAATGGCTCATGAAATTTGATAATTCTAGGATTGTAGCCTGGATAGACATTAAATAATCAACACTGACAGGATTCAACAGAGAACATTCTGGCAGAATTTTATCCCAGCTAACAATAATCAGTATTAACGCTGGTGGCGACATATGCCACATAGATGAAAAAGTTTAAGTTTTCATGCAAATAAGGAGGAACAATGTATATTTT
Source organism: Locusta migratoria (assembly GCA_026315105.1). Taxonomy (NCBI): domain Eukaryota; kingdom Metazoa; phylum Arthropoda; class Insecta; order Orthoptera; family Acrididae; genus Locusta; species Locusta migratoria. The sequence continues at coordinate 615,411,640 of CM048746.1, forward strand.
GAAACATTGTTATTACAACACTGTTTCTTTCAAGATAAAAATGTTACTTGCTTCCACAGTTTACCACTGGACACAAGGAAATCTTCAATTTAAAGAGTCATACAGTTATTATTGGACAATAATTCCAGTAATGCAGTTCCCACTATAAATCACTACAAATGTCAAATCTTAAGATGATGTGATTGGGTGATTAAACGTTAAATTACAATGTTTACCAGAAGAAAGGTTAGAACCTTATGGGGTATTTATCCAACTCAAGAGTAAACAGTAGAACTCGCTCCTTTTCTAGCAGTAGAGTACTGCAAGTCACTGGAAGACAAAAGTGTTCCCAGTGACTGGAAAATGATGCACAATCTAGACCTTTGCTGTCAAAATCAGTAAGTTTAGAATTTTGAAACGTATTTTCTACTATTGTATTACGATATTTGTGTAGGCCAAAAATCTCCTCTGCAGGAATTAACTTACAGATTCTGCAAAAACTGACTAAGACCCACACACATTGTTCATCCAAGAAACAGTGAAGTAGGTACAGACATCCATGTTGACACAATGTTCCTTGACATCCAGAAGACATTCATTACAATCCCACACTGCCATCTAACATTAGAGAACTTTAAAAGGTAAAGAATTAAATGAATCTACCTTGCTCTCTAAAAGTTTATATGGCGTAACAAATCCATTTATTACCTCTAAACCCAGCAAGTGCAAGCAAAAGAAACTGAACATCAAAAATCGTCATGAAGTTTGATTATGTTATGAGGAAGTGTTATATTTTACTGACCATTTCCACTACCTGAGAAATATGCATTGGTGTCTTATTCCAGGACCAAAAAATGCTGAGAATTTTGTAATGAAAATATTAACACTACTCAAAGTATTCTGAAAAATACATTATTTCTCAATTTAAGTCCACTCTACAGCCATCTGTAATGTTGGCTCAATGAGCATAAAATTACTATCTGACGCAAGTTGAAGCAATGAATGAATACAGCAATTAATCTGATGACTAAGTGCCAACTAATTGCAGTTCTTTATCAACAGCTGAGAGAAATTGAGACATGGAAGATGCTACCACTGAAACAATATATGGCACCCATCCTTGGAAGACAGTGTGATCTACCAGTTTCAGTTGTATATCCCAATGTTATTCTTACTTCAATTATCAACAAAAAAGTCCATGAAGGAAAAAATATAAACAATCTAACCATTGTTTACTGAATAAATTGGCCTACTAATATTCATAAATTTATACTGATTATATATAGTAAATGTAATGAAAACCTAAAACACACAGCATTAATTACATACATTCGTTTCAGATACCAAACATTAATTACAACTTTTTGACCATGCACTCATTATCAGTACACTACGATGAGGTC